>OV702289.1:438310661-439560661 GCA_916181665.1 Avena sativa
ACGCTGTGGTGGACCCGTGCTTGAAAGCCGAACGCGCCATCCACTCTACGACGCCGAGTACCTCCTCCAGGTATCGCCACACTTCAGTCAGTCCCCCAAGTATATCCTCGGTGGGGGACATTCCTTGGAGAACCGCCTGGACGCACAACGCCGAGGCGGTTGTCGCGTTCACCACCGCAGTCACACACTATGAAGCGTTCAAGGTTTCCACCACCAGATCGCTTTGACCTATCATAGCTACAACGTCAGATGTCAGTGCCACCACGAATTCACCCACTCGGGGACTCACCGCACATGTCAAAAAGAAGCGCAACGACTCACCAAGGAGCTTCCGGCAGTGCTTGGTGACGTGCTTCTCCAAGGCAGTGAGATCGCTCTGCAGCCCAAGGATGATGGAATTCGCAGCCTTTCGGTCCTCCTCAGCCGCAACGACTGCAGCCTTTGCCTTATCCTCAGAGGAGATCACGGCCGCTTTCGCCTCCTCCAATTCCTTCACCAGCGAGTCGATACGCCCGTTCGCCACGTCCAGCTCGGCAGCTGGAACATACCCTTCTCGGGCAATGGGAATGGCGACCAGAAGACCATCTGCACATAACAGAAACAACAGTCAGCATTCCGTCAACATCAGCAGCTCGCAACCGCCAAGTAAAACAAATACTCACCGGCGGTCTCCTAGAGTCGCCGGTTTGCCTCCTGCGCCACGCGCAGATCATGCTCCAGACGCTCTTTTGTGTCCTGCCGATTAACCGACTCCCTCTACAAGCCCTACAAGCAGAACCAAAAATAAGTAACTACAAAAACAAAAATTCAGTGTCCAGCCGCTGAAATTCAGCGACTAGACACTCGGGGACTGGCGACTAGAAGAAAGTCAGTGCCTAGCCGATGAATTTCAGCGACTAGACACTCGAGGACTAGACGTACCTAAATGGCGGCTCCAAGCATATTGTGCAGCTCTCTCGCGTCCGTCATAGGGACCATGAAGGAGGAACGCCCGTGACAAGGTCCGACGTCCTCATCGATGATCTCCGGCATTTGTGGAGATTGGTTTTCCGCCACGATCGGAAATCCCCTCGCCATGAAGCGCGGGAATGACGCAGACGCCCTTTCTGGGGCACTGGTTGCTAGAGCCAGCGGTACTGCCGTTGGAGCCCCCTCAGCTGGCTCCAATTGATTGGCTTCCACCTCCTCTCCACCGGTGGTGGCATCACTCCCTCTGGCGCTACCTTTTGCTGCAGCCTCGTCGGGCTCACCCTTCTGCTTCTTCGCGTCTTCAGCAGGTGTAGCCTTTGCAGCAGGTTTCCTCTTCATGGGGAGATGGCCTTCCCCCATGGTGACGGTCGATGGAATTTTAGCTACCGAAGGGTGGCCTATCTTCTTAGTGTCGGACCTACAAAAACCTCCAAAGTCAGCAAAGAAATCACACAAAAAGTCGTCCAAGAATTGGAAAGAAACCTGAGACTTACTTGGCGACTAGAAGAACACGCAACCCCGTGCTGATGTGGGCAGGATTATCTAGCTCCGGGCCTAGCTTCCGCGTGAGGCCTTTCTCGAAGACATCCAAAGTCCACGACATAGCAGGCCTCTTCGATGATGAAGCCGCGGTCACAGGAATCTCCGGATTAGAAGACGCGGCCGTCCCCGAAGGCCGCGACGACTTCGACGCCGCAGCTTCAGCTACCTCCTGCTTTGGCGCCATCGAAGTTGTTGGCGCGATCACCACAAGTTGAACTTCCACCGCCGCTTCGGTGTCCTTAGCCTCCAATCCATCATCGGAATCGCACCCTCCGGGATCTTGCGTGAGGTCTTGACCGCGTTGTCGTTGGATTTTCGATATGACTCGAACACCACCGCCGACCTGGACAGTGACACCGACTTCTTTGCATGCGAATTCGGCTTGCAAGAGGGCTTCTCCGGCGTGGGGATTCACCGAGAACTGTGGTCTTGCAAGATCTCGTCGTCTTCATCGCGCTCTTCAAGACTATGGCTCACCTCGAACTCGCGCTGGTTCTCCATGCGAGTCTTGCGGGCCACAGGCGCTAGGGAGGAACCTCCATCTCCTCCTCTTCGTCCTCAGAGGATTATCCTTCGGCACCCTCCTCGAACTCTTGGGGGACCTATTCATCGAGTGGGGGGGAGCCAGCCTTCCAGAACCCGAAACAACTAAGAGTGGACACAAACAAGTTTCAAACAATGTGGATGCAAATTGCACCGCGGGAATCACGAGTGAAGATAAATTCAGAGAAAAAGACTTACCGTGGGGGCTTCGTTCTTCACAGGCACGTACAGAGCAAGACCGTCCGACGTGGTTGTAAATTCCACGTCAGTAATCTTCTTCAGGATGCCCTTATAGTCTTCAGCGTCCCATGAATCCTTGCTGGTCCGGGAATGATTGTTCTTCCTGCTGTACTCGAACATCTAGTGCGGCCAGGCCGCCAATGGACCCAGGCGCCGCCCGAGCCAGCAGTTGTACAGGTTAATCAAGGACAGCCCTTGGCCCTTCAGCTTCTGGATCTGGTCCATCATTTCCGCGACAGCCATCCTTTGATCGTCGGGGAGCCTGTCCGTTGCCAGCCGACGGGGCTCGCTTCTCTCCGCGACGAATTCCAGCAACGCCACTTCACCGGAGGGGGTGGACACCTTCACGTAGAACCAGCTCTTCTTCCACTCGCTCGCAGCCTACTTCGGCAGCATGAGCTTGACAAAATTGACCTTCGGCTTCAGCTGAAAGGTGACGCCTCCGGCCGCCAAGATTGGGCCATTGGACCCTTCGCGCCTGATGCGGCCATGGAAAAGCTCCAGCCACAGCGGGAAGTATGGCCTGCAGCCGAGGTAGCATTCACAGAAGGCGACAAAGATCGCCAGCTGCTTGATGTTGTGCAGGCCAAGATCTGACGGTTTAATCGCGTAATATGCGCAGAACAGCCGGAAGAATAACGAAGTAGGGAACCCCAAGCCCCTATCCAAATGGCTTGGGAAGCAGATGAACTCGCCAGTGCGCAGCTTCGGGTCAATCTTGGAAGACGCAAGGATCCGCCAATTCCCCTTGTGGAGGACCCCGGCGTCCTCAAAGGACCTGAGCTGCGCCACGGTGCACTTGGATTTCCCCCACGAACCTTTCGGAGGCGCCATCAGGAAGAAAGACAGATCGCTTGGTCTGGAGAGTCTGGATTGAGGGAGGACAGAAGGAATGGATGAATGAGGATGAAGAATGCGAGGAAGGATCTGTAGGACTGATCTGTCACACCCCTTATAAAAGAGTGCTACCCGGCAATTTCGGGGTAGCCGTTACTCGCGGTAATTGCGTCGAAGTTACCGTTGGACTACCCAACGGATCATTTTGACCAAGTTGACTGTCCAACTCCTTCACTTGACTCGCCTGCAACTATGCCCTGTCCAGTCGGCGGGGCAGCGATTTGGTAGCGGTTGCATTCACCGAAGCAGCGACTGGAAACCCGGTGGAGAATTTCCTTGGTTTCGGCAGAGTCCATCCCCGATTCGACTAGGCGTCCAAATTGGACTCGCCTACTCTAACTGCCAAATGAACACCTGCGTTTGAATCAACGATGGCCTCGGGGACTACTGATGGGTTATGACAAATGGGGTATGCCCAGCAGGACTTTCCAATTGGATCAAAGGCTTAGCGAGTGGGCCTGCAGGACGGTGACTGGAATGTGACTAAGGAGAAGGCCTGGCGATTGGAGACTGGAGGCCCAAAAGCATACTCAAAGCCCAGTCGGATTAGGTCAAAGCCTACGAATCCATATCTTGTTCGGTTGTAAACTGTAAACCCTAGCGAGGTGCCTCCTATATAAACGTTCCTAGGGTACTCTGAGGACTTACGTTCCACCATACACCCGTTCAAGCGACTCGCTGCTTAGACGCCGAGCTCGCCGCCCCTGTAACTCGCTCTCCATCAATCTAATCTAGCAGGAGTAGGTCTTTAGCCTCCGGGGGCCAAACCTGGATAAACCCATGTGCATCCGCCCCATCTCGCACCGCAGATGGCCGCCAGCTCTTGCCCCCGATTCTATCAATCGCTGCCTACTAGAGCGACTGCCATGGCCATTTCCATGACACTATGAAGTAGTTTCCGTTTTTGATTGCCTTTTATGATGCTTTGATATATAATATTGTATCTTGTGAATCCAGGACTAGAAGGTGTCTCCGAAATTGCCCCCTCGTCCTAAAGGGGTTATCCCTCACGAAGTGGATGAAGAGGACAAGTCGGAGTCGACCGTCCCAATCGAAGAAGAAGAGGGAGCCCCCGAGTCCAGCGACCAGGACACTCGCAAGCATTCTCGTAGCAAAGATTCTGACGCTACTTCTCCGACGATGTTGGAAGGTCCTACTGCTGCTGCAGAGGAGCCAATCCCTGCCGTTCCTGTGCGTGCCATGGCTCCTCCTGCCCGGAAGAAGATGCGACTACCGAAGAAGTCGTCGGAGTCGAAGGAGCAATCCTTCGACCTTGATAACTTTGACTGCTGAGTTCTACATTCGCGACTTTGTATTAGAATCTTTTTGGAGCTGCTTTCCCTAAAGTTTTTCCTGGATGTGTTGCAGTCAAGCAGCGTCGTCATCTTCTGACGATGTCCAATTTGTGAAGGAATCCGGAGTCGTAGACTCCAAGGCCAAGGAAGTGGCCGAACGATCTTCATCTCCTCCATTGGCGGCCCACTCCGAGCACAACTCGTCGAGTTCTCCGCATGATGGGGAACACCAGGTGGTTGCCCGGATGACTGCGCAACAGTCATCTTCAAAGTATCTGGAGGATCATCTAAGCATCCTTTTGTTGTTTTGGTAGTCGAATTTATACCTGGTGATGTTGCTGAACTTTTATTTTCTTCTGATGCAGCTCATCGCAAAGGAAGCTGCTCGCCTGGCGGAGCAAGTCCTTGACATGGGTCGATAGCATGCACGGCTGGACAATCGCCATCGCATTGTTGAAGGTTCGTTTTGACTTTGTCTTTTTCTTCGTGAAGTTTCTAGATTCGATTGATGATACGTCTTGTGCTTTGTAGTTGAGCATAACGAACTTCTTCGTCATGCTACTTCCCTCGAAAAGGCGCTTGCCACGGCAGCGAAGAGTCATGACAAGGGAATCGCGGCCCTAGAGGAGTCGCAAAAGCACGAAGAGGACTTGCGAAAACACGAAGGGGACTTGCACGCTTCCAAAGCTAAGAGGGAAAAGTTGTTCGAGGAGCAACTTGTCTTGATTGCTAAGTCCCTCTCAGGTATTCTTTCAGCTGAATTTTCATTGTTTCTTGCCTCGACATCGTGTTATTGTGCTAACACTTTGCTGTATGCAGATGCCAGCGGCCTGAGCTTTGACGCCCAGGCCCTTCGTTGCAAAGATGCATTGGCTGGTGCTTTCGCCACGGTCGAAGACCGCAGCGCTTCCCTTCAGCGGACGCTGACGAAGGCCAAGGGTGTCCTTAGTCGCATACGCGAGGATCTAATCCCCAAGGCTGAGCTGATTGACAACCTGGTGGAATCCCTTGCTAGGGGTATTCCCATGGACTTAAGGAACTCCCAGCGCTCTGTCGGCGCCACCATGGCACTCATGATGGTGCAAGATCATGGCGTGGAGGTGGACCCCGCCGCGATCTCCAAGGCGATGACCGTCGGTGCAGTTGGCCAACAGGTAGTGTTTGCTCCCTTCGCTACTAGCTGTGGTAAGTATGGACTATAGCTCATCAATACAGTCGCCAAATACTCCGAAGAGCTGCAGCGAGCAAAGAAGGCGGCAAAGGCTGCGGCATCAAGGGCTGGCACTGGAAAGTCTATGGCGTCAGAGATAGCTACTAATTCGAAGTGGCCCCCGAAGTCCAAGTCAAAGTCGAAGAAGCAGACTGCTCCTTAGTAGCTAATCTGTAATAGTTGTAGTTTATTTTCGTGTTGAAACCATGCTTTTGTGGGAGTATCCCTGTTGAGACTTTGTCATCCTTAAATGCATTCGAGCCTTTTATCAATGTATCCTTGGTCCCTTATTTTCTCTTGCTTGGTTTGTGATAGGGTACGTCGAGTGGTCCTTCGAGCGATCCTCGTGATCCTCCACCCACCGATGAAACCTTGGTGCAGCTGCGCTCAAAGGTGGAGGAGTTGTCCTTGCTTTCGTGACTACGCGATCGCATTAATCAATTGGAGGGTGAGTTACCCATCCTCCGTGGTAGCACAGATGTATGGAAGTCGAAGGCGGAGAAGGCCACCGCACGTGAGAAGTATCTCTTGGAGGAGGTGACGCAGTTGAGTGAGTAGTTCAAATGTTAGCTTTCTTCCCTCTTATCTTTTCTTTTAGTCAGTCGCGGTGATGCCTTGTCTTCATACTTTGCCCTTTTGTTTGGGTGTAGTTGTCAGTGCTCGTCATCCACAAGATGAGAAATACCAGATTGACATTCGAATGAACGATCGGACCAAGGAGCAACTACAGGCGAGTGGGTACTTTTGGGTGGACCATGATCGTGTGATCGCGCTTGCGACCCTGCAGGATCATGCTTCTCGAGTACTTCACTTTTTGAAGAAGGCGCAGTCGTTCCTTAGGCATATTTATCAAACGATGTTTCCGCTGGACGCTATCCCTTCAAGCCTGTTGGCTCTTCTGGCGAAGTTCCAAGATTTGAGTGCAGTTTGTGAGTGCGTGTGACAGCAGTTAGTAGCTGGTGCTAAGGCCGCATTGTCGCTGGTGCGACTACATAAGCTGGATGTAGATGTTGCAGATGTTGCCGCTGGGCCGCCACCTCCGCTAGAAGGTATGATCTAGGACATGGTTCCAGACTACCAAGCGGTTGATCACCCAGCGGAAGGAATTGTCGACTTCTTCGAGGAACAAAGAAACGTTCTTCTATTGCAGCAATAGTATGACTTGTATCCTGCACATAGTTGTACAAGTGTTGTAAAGTTCATATGAATATGTTGGATGTAATTAATACTCATTAATATGTGAAGAACTTGCTAGCTTTTATATTCTGCGAGTGTATTTGTTACTCTGCAGTTCCTTTTCGTTAGCCTGACTTGTGTTATCTCAGCTCCTTGCCAACCAGGCAGGTGCGTTGCAACTGGGTTGGTGTTTAGCAAGGGTTCGATTAATGTTGCCCCAGCTACTCAGGAAACTGTGATTTGTTCGTAGAACGAAAGTGATCAATTTATAGGAAAATAAGGAAAACACAGATTTTTGGGGAACTTAGCTTTGTTTATTCGTAGAATAATACGAGGTACAATGTGTGGCTAAGTAGCCTGGCTCAATAGCCTTATTTGTAAATGTAAAAAACGACTAGGGGTAGAAGCGGCGCAGTTGTGCGACGTTCCATGGATTGGAGTATGCGACTCATGTCTCGATATCTTTAAGGCGATAGGCGCCACATGGGATTACTTCTGTAATCACATAAGGTCCCTCCAAAGGGGACTCGAGCATGAGGTTCCCTTGCTGCTTTAGTCTCCTTCGACGAAGGATCTGGGGCATAGCCTTCTACTGTGGTAGTTGCGGAGGCTTTGCTGGTAGATCATTGATCTCTGCACTGCGATTTCCCGTGCCTCATCAAGAAGGTTGACGGAGTCTTCAAGTGCAAGAGTTTACTCCTGCTCACTGTAAGCGACCACCCGCGAGGCTTTGTAGCGTACTTCTGCGGGTAGCACCGCTTCAGCACCGTGCACCATGAAGAACAGGGTGTATCCCGTGGCACTTATTGGAGTTGTGCGTAAGCTCCAGAGTACGAATTGCAGTCGTCTAGCCAGCAGCTGGCGGCTTGTTTGAGTGGCCGGAGGAGTCACTTCTTGATTTCGCCGTAGATGAGGCCATTGGTCTTTTCGACTTGACCGTTGGTCTGCGGGTGAGCCACCGAGGTGAAGTTTGTCCCATTGTCTGTGATGATGCTGTGTGGCACTCCAAAGCGGTAGACAATGGACTCGAAGAACTTGACAGCGCTAGCTCCTGATTGATTTGTCACCGGCATGGCCTCGATCCACTTGGTGAGTTTGTTGACTACGACCAAGAGGTAAACGTCTAGCAAGGATTTCGAGAGCTTGCCGACCATATCCAGTCCCCATTGCATGAAGGGAAGAGCCAATGGTATTGGCCGGAGTTCCACGCCAGGTGCCTGAGGTTTGTCCGCGAATCGCTGGCCAGCGTTGCAGCGCTGGACGATGTCCTTGGCGTCGCGCATGGCCATGGGCCAGTAGAATCCAACTCGCAAAGCTTTGGCAACGAGGGCGCGACTGCCAGCATGGTACCCGCAGGTGCCTTCGTGGATGTCGAGGAGGATGGACCTTCTGTCCCTATTGGAGACGCATCATTGGAGCACTCCTGTGATACTGTTCTTGTACAGTTTGCCGTTGATGAGGGCGAACACCTTGGATCGGCGCGCGAACTGTCGTGCGTCAGTCAGGTCGTCTGGCAGCCTCTTGCTGAGTAGGTATGTAATGTAGGGTTGTTTCCAAGATGGATCGATCATCATGATGCTCATTGGTCCTTCGAGTCCTGTATCAAGCTCTAGGTCGTCGAGTGTCATACGCTCGTTGGGTGGCATAGCCCCCCCAAGTCCGTTGACGCGCTTGCTTTCTTCTCTGGAGCCTTTGGCTTGATGGAGCGTTCGCAGATGCGCTCGAGAAATACCCCAGGTGGTATGGGGGTGCAGGTGGAGCCAATATTAGCGAGTGTGTCCTCCTCTTCGTTGCTTTCGTGGCCTACGTGCTGCAGCTCACAGCCATCGAAGTCTCCTTCGAGTGTGTCGTAGAGGTCACGATAGGCGATCATGTTGTCGGTTAGTGCGTCGCACTCGTTCATCGTTTGGTTGACCACCAATTTGGAGTAGCCGTAGATGATGAGCCTCTTGGAACCGTAGGCTTTCTCCATCCGCATACCATGGATTAGAGCCTTGTACTCAGCTTCATTGTTGGAGGCAGTGAACTGCATTCGTAGAATGTATTTTCAGCTTGTCTCCCTGGGGCGATGTCAGTATGACACCTGCTCCAGCTCCATCCTATCGTCTGGATCCGTCGAGGTGCATTGTCTAGATGTAGGACATATCTGGCTTATCAGGGAGCTAGTTCTCCATCCAGTGCACAAGGAAATCAGGGAGAACCTACGATTTGATCGCGCCGTGCTTTTCATATGTGATGTCTCGTGGAGACAGTTGGATTCCCCAAAGCGCGACTCGCCCGGTGGCATCAGGGTTATTGAGTATATGCCTGAGAGAGGCATCATTGACCACCATGCCATCGCCAAAGTGCTCCTGGAAGTAGTGGCGCAGTCCCCTAGCTGTCATGAAGACGCCGTAAGCCAGCTTCTGGTAGTGCGGGTACCACTGTTTTGTTGGCGTGAGCACCTCGTTGAGGTAGTAAACTGGGCGCTAGACCTAGTGGACCTTGTTTTCTTCAGCTCGTTCCACCACAAGCACCATGCTGACCACCTGGTTGGTGGCGGAGATGTAGAGCAACAACAGATCTTTTTCACGTGGAGTCACCAGTACCGGTGAGGTGGATAGTAAACGCTTGAGGTCCTCGAATGCTTCTTGTGCCTCATCTGTCCACTCGAATTTGTTAGTTTTGCGGAGAAGTTGGTAGAAGGGCAATGCCTTTTCTCCCATGCGACTGATGAATCGACTGAGCGTCGTGATTCGCCCAGCCAGATGCTGGACGCCTCTTACATTCTTCGGCTTCTCCATGGCTAGCATGGCCTTTATTTTCTTCAGGTTTGCTTCGATCCCTCTAGCGGAGATGAGATACCCGAGTAACATCCCAAATGGCACGTCGAAGGCGCATTTGTCCGGATTGAGCTTGATCCGGTAGCGGTTGAGGTTGGCGAAGGTCTCGCGTAGATCGTCCATTAGCAAGGCTTCCTCCTTTGTTTTGATGACGATGTCATCAAGGTAGACTTGGATGTTGCGACCAAGTTGATTCTTGAGGCAACCATGCATGCACCGCTGATAGGTGGCTCCTACGTTTTTTAGCCCGAAAGGCATCATGTTGTAGCAGAACACACCAAAGGGCGTCGTAAACGCCGTTTTCTCCTGATCCTCCTCCTTCAGTCGAATCTGATTGTAGCCTGAGTAGGCGTCGAGGAAGTAGAGACGCTCACATCCCGCGGTGGAGTCGATGATTTGGTCGATTCGTTTGGGTAGTGCTTATTCAAGGAGGTGAAGTCCACGCACATCTGTAGGATATCCGTGTCTTTTTTGGTCACAAGCACTATGTTAGCGAACCAAGTGCTTTCCTTGATCTCACGTATGAATTTTGTGTCGAGGAGTCTGTTAATCTCCATTCCAACTGCTTTTTCTCTTGGGTCAAACAGTCAACGAATTGTTTGCTTGACTGGCCTTGCGTCTGGATTCATGTTGAGTGAGTGCTTGGCAAATTCCCTGGGAACTCCTGGCATGTCAGCTGGACACCAGGCGAAGATCTCTCAGTGCTCACGGAGGAATTCGACGAGCGCCAGTTCCTATGCGGAACTCAACTTTTTGGCAATGAGGGCCGTCTTCGTCGGCTCCGTTGGGTGGACCTATACTTTCTTCGTGTGCACCGATGAGTCAAAGCATAGGTCCGGTGAACTTGGCCTGCTCAGGGGAGGCAGACTATTGTTTGTCGACTCTTTTAATCTTGCGAGTTCCTCCTGCATGCCGAAGGACTGGGAGATTCTGTTAAATTGCCTATCATAGTTCTCGGACCTCTCGAAGTTTCCGTTGATCGTGATGATGCCGTTTGGTCCCGGCATATTCATCTGCAGGTAGGCGTAGTGCGGCACTGACATGAACCTTGCGAAAGCGACACGTCCGAGGATCCAGTGGTATTGTGAAGGCCAGTCGACAACTTCAAAGTCGATGCGCTCTCGCCGAAAGTTTTGCAGCGTGCCGAAGATGACATCGAGGTAGATTTTTCCCAGGGGATATATGCCCTTCCCTGGGATGATGACATGGAACGTCGTGTATGAAACTTCCAGACACGTCAGAGGGATCCTCATCACACGCAAGGTATTCGCGAACATGAGGTTAATGTCGCTGCCGCCATCCATGAAGATGCGCCTCGAGTACGAGGGGACAGTGGCCTGGATGAGGAACTTTGCGCGGGTGGTCATGCCTGTCGAAGGTGATGCAGGAGTCGCTTCCACTAAGGTACGCAGTAGTGGAAGGTGGAGAGTTTATCGCCAAGTTGACTTGGCGAGTGATGGCCATCTGCACTCGATCTGAGGGACGCCCTTTTTGGATCATCCTCATGTTGCCCACGGCTCGTGGGTATGGTTCGCTTCCGTGATGCTAGACCGACGCGGCAGCGGGTGGTGGTGGTCCGGGCGTTTGTGGAGGAGCTCCATGTGCCACAGCGCCTGGGGCGGCTCCATAACCCATGTTGACCGCTTCGCAATTCATCCGGGCCAGGCCCTCATGAAGTTTGAGGAACTCACGGCAGTCCTTGAGAAGGTGGCTGGATTTCTTCTTGCCATCGTGCTTGTCGATGTAGAAGTGCACGTTGCATGGGCCGGACAGTTTCTCCTCGATAGATGTTGCGGGTGTTGCTTCACGAGTGCGGTGTTGCCACACCTGCGTGGTTTTTCTGCTGGCGGTATCCGCCGTTGCGGTTGTCGTCGTGTTGGTCGGCGTAGCCGGCTGCGACCATGTTCACCTTGTCGCGGTCGTCATAGACGCGCATCCGATGTTTGCCTCAGCTGTCACGTCCGTGCCCGAGGTCGTTGTCGTCATCGGAGTAGGTTTGGTTCTTCACCGAGTCTTCTTCGACAACCCACCGATTCGCCATTTCCATCAGGTGGTCGATCGTTTTGGGCTTCGAGCGGCCCAGCTACTCCCTGAGGTCTATACGGCTAACGCCGCCGTTGAATGCGTTGATTGCGTGGTCCTACGAGATGTTTTCTGTGGAGTTCTTGATGATGGACCACCTCTGGATGTACGAGCGTAGTGATTCACCCGATCTTTGCTGGCAGCTTCTCAGCTCTTCGATTGATGCGGGCCTTTTGTAAGTGCCCTTGAAATTGCGAATGAAGCTGTAGACCAGCTCTTCCGAGGTGCGAATGGATCCGCGCGGGAGGCTGTAGCTGCAGGCATTGCATGGTCGTGCTTCGACTCCCACCATGTAGTCTGATGGAGGAGATGTGTTCCTCCAGCCAGATTTTTGGGTCCTGTAGACCGTCAAATTTTGGGTTCTCCAACGGGAGTTTGAACCCTTTAGGCATTCGCTTCTACCTGATGGCCTTGCTGAAGCATCTAGCACCGTAGAGCTCAGTCTCGTCTTCTTCTGAGTCAGTCGTACGAGCGCGTCTTTCCCGCATCTTGTCGACTTTGCGCTGCGTGAGGTCATCGCGTGCACTGTAGTCGCGATCATGCTGCCATGAGCAGCGATGCCGAGACAGATCATGGCTATCGTCGCTGGACGAGGGAGAGGAGTAGCGTTTTGCCAGAGCCTTGCTTTTCTTTGGCTCTGGTGTGGGCTCTTTGTCAAGGGCGGCCTCAACTAGCCCCAGGCCCGCGATCATAGATCGGTGCATGGCAGCTCGTGGATCTCGAGCTGGCGGCTGGTTGTTGAGGAGGTACATGGTGGCCGCCGTTACCGCGGCTTGCGGCATCTTTGGGAGCATGTTGCCCCACGTATCCACATCATGGAGCCGAAGTTGAGGACTTTCACGGCTTCTACGCGTTCCTCCTCGATGAGGTGGGCCAGTCGAGATCTTCTCTTGTTGGCCAGGTACTCGTTGCCTTTGGAGGAGGATCCTCTATGGGAGGAGAGCCCCGATCGCCGAAGGCTTGACTCGTCTGCCGCCTTTTTACGAGCCTGGAGTGGCGAAATTGCATGTAGCTGGCGTCTGTATTCCTCCTTCAGTAGCCAATGGTAGCCCATCATCATGTCTGGCAGGGAGTTGAGGGGCAGAGGATTGCCTCGTAGATCTTCTCGACAGCGGGCTCACTCATTGTCGTTGAGCTTGATCACTACACGCTCTCCAATGTGTTTGTTCACTATGGTCGGCGGTTCTCCTCCTGCTCCATTGTTGACGGGCGCGCCATTAGGTATGTCGCCATTGGGTGGACCACCGTAGGGTACACAACCGTTGGGTGGCCCGGTGCCAGCGTTATCGCGACTGGCAGTGGTGTCACCCACGTTGATGACGGCGCACATGAAGATGTTGTGGAAGTTGTTGCTCCCGCGATCAGATCCATCTTCTGTGGCTAGGTCACCCAGATTAGATCCACGACTGCTATCGCTATCTGTGCTCCCGGATGTTGCCGGGGCGCTGAGCTTGCTGAGGGTACCGATTAGTGGAGGGAACCACGATGCTGGAGCAATCGCGGGGGGCGTTGGCTGGTCAGGCATGTGAAGTGTGCCTAGTTGTCCAACCTAGAAGAAGAAGCTCCCAATTGCCAGGCTGATTCCATCGCCCACGGACTCGAAAGCCGGGCGAGTGGTGGAGTGTGGACGGTGAAGTCGAACACGCCGAAGAGATGGCGAATCTCCGCTGTTGCGGAGTTGTAGATCACGGTTGATGGGGCCGAAGAAACTGCAACATCAGCACTCTCGATTCCCACAGACGGCGCCAATTGACGAGGGTTTAACTCGTCAATGCCTATTGTTATGGGCTTGGGTTTCGGAGAAGGAGGGAGCGCTGGAGGCATCAATCGGCTAGCAAACAAGCACACAGGGACGCAAGTTTTACCCATGTTCAGGCCTCGTAGAGGTCCCTACTCCTGCATGTCTGGTCTTGGAATTAACGAAGGAATCAAAGATTACAAGGACGCGCAGATGCAATCTGGCGAGAGTTGTGGAAACTAGGGTCGTCATTGTCCTCCTTGCCACCCCTCCTATCCTTTATACAGATAGGCTAGGTCTCAGGTAGCAGGTCGAGTCAATTCCCTTTGAACTTTCTATCTAAAACTTCTTCTTGTCTCGCAAGCAATCGAGAGTCAGTGGGCCACTCGAATTCTTTATTAGGCCTTGGCAACACCGTGGGCTTCTGCCATATCTGGACCGTATATGCCAAACTCGAGTACATGTAGGGTATACCCTTGTCAATGGGGTTTAGGAAAAGAACACATGCAAGGACTATTGGTGATCCATGTGTCATACCATGGTCATAGAGACCAAACACACATAGAAAGGGCAGCTTCCACATTGCATGTTGCACTAGTGAGGCAGAAGTTGCATCATAGAATGCACTAGAGTGTGGATCAATGTGGTATAGGAAAAGAACACATGAAATGACACTAGTGGATCAATGTAGTTTATAAAAAGTACACATGCAATGACTATAGGTGATCCATGTGTCACACCATGGTCACAGATACCAAAAGCACATAGGAAGAGCAGCTTCCACATTGCATGTTGCACAAGTGAGGCAGAAGTTGCATCACATAATGCACTGGAGTGTGTGTTGGTCATGTCGATCAATGTGGTCTAGAAAAATAACACATTCAATGACACTAGTGGATCAATGTGGTTTAGTAAAAGAACACATGCAATGACTATGGGTGATCCATGTGTCAAACCATGGTGATAGAGACCAAAAGCAAATATGAAGAGCAGCTTCCACATTGCATGTTGCACCAGTGAGGCAGAAGTTGCATCACAGAATGCGCCAGAGTGTGTGTGGTCAAGTGGGTCAATGTGGTCTAGCCAAAGAACACATGCAATGACACTAGTGGATCAATGTCATTTGGCAAAAGAACACATGCAATGACTATAGGTGATCCATGTGTCAAACCATGGTCATAGAGACCAAAAGAACACAGGAAGAGCAGTTTCCACATGCATGTTGCACCAGTCAGGTAGAAGTTCCATCATAGAATGCACTGGATTGTGTGTGGTCATGTGGATCAATGCGGTCTAGGAAAATAACACATGAAATGACACTATGGATCAATGTGGTTTAGGAAAAACCACATGCAATGACTATGGGTGATCCATGTGTCATACCATAGTCACAGAGACCAAAAGCACATAGGAAGAGCAGCTTCCACATTGCATGTCGCATGAGTGAGGCAGAAGTTGCATCATAGAATGCACTGGAGTGTGTGTGATCATGTGGACCAATGTGGTCTAGGAAAATAACATATGCAATGACACTAGTGGATCAATGCGGTTTAGGAAAACAAGGCATGTAATGACTATGGGTGATCCATGTGTCATACCATGGTCCCAGAGACAAAAAGCACATAGGAAGAGTAGCCTCCACATTGCATGTTGCACGAGTAAGGCAGAAGCTGCTTCAGAGAATGCACTGGAGTGTGTGTGCTCATGTGGATAAATGTGGTCTAGGAAAAGAACACATGCAATGACACTAGTGGATTAATGTGGTTTAGTAATAGAACACATGCAATGACTATAGGTGATCCATGTGTTAAACCATGGTCATAGAGACCAAAAGAAAATATGATGAGCATATTCCACATTGTGTGTTTCACTAGTGAGGCAGAAGTTGCATCACAGAATGCACTAAAGTGTGTGTGGTCAAGTGGGTCAATGTGGTATAGAAAAAGAACACATGCAATGACACTTGTGGATCGATGTGATTTAGGAAAAGAACACATGCAATGACTACCGGTGATCCATGTGTCAAACCATGGTCACATAGAGCCCAAACGTGTGCAGGAAGAGCAGCTTCCATAATGGATGTTGCACCTGTGAGGCAAAAGTTGCATCACATAATGCACTTGGGTGTGTGTGATCATGTGGATCAATGCGGTCCAGTAAAAGAACACATGCAATGACACTAGTGGATCAATGGGGTTTAGGAAAAGAACACATGCCATGACTGTAGGTGATCCATGTGTCATACCATGGTCATAGAGACCAAAAGCATATAGAAAGAGCAGCTTCCACATTGCTTGTTGCACTAGTGAGGAAAAAGTTGCATCATAGAATGCACTGGAGTGTGCGTGGGCATATGGATCAATGTGGTCTAGGAATAGAACACATGCAATGACACTAGTGGGTCAATGTGTTTTAGGTAAAGAACACATGCAATGACTATAGGTGATCCATGTGTCACACCATGGTCACACTTACCAAAAGCACATAGGAAGAGCAGCTTCCACATTGCATGTTGCACAAGTGAGGCAGAAGTTGCATCACATAATGCACTGGAGTGTGTGTTGGTCATGTCGATCAATGTGGTCTAGAAAAATAACACATTCAATGACACTAGTGGATCAATGTGGTTTAGTAAAAGAACACATGCAATGACTATGGGTGATCCATGTGTCAAACCATGGTGATAGAGACCAAAAGCAAATATGAAGAGCAGCTTCCACATTGCATGTTGCACCAGTGAGGCAGAAGTTGCATCACAGAATGCGCCAGAGTGTGTGTGGTCAAGTGGGTCAATGTGGTCTAGCCAAAGAACACATGCAATTACACTAGTGGATCAATGTCATTTGGCAAAAGAACACATGCAATGACTATAGGTGATCCATGTGTCAAACCATGGTCATAGAGACCAAAAGAACACAGGAAGAGCAGTTTCCACATGCATGTTGCACAGTCAGGTAGAAGTTCCATCATAGAATGCACTGGATTGTGTGTGGTCATGTGGATCAATGTGGTTTAGGAAAATAAAAAATGAAATGACACTATGGATCAATGTGGTTTAGGAAAAACCACATGCAATGACTATGGGTGATCCATGTGTCATACCATAGTCACAGAGACCAAAAGCACATAGGAAGAGCAGCTTCCACATTGCATGTCGCATGAGTGAGGCAGAAGCTGCATCATAGAATGCACTGGAGTGTGTGTGATCATGTGGACCAATGTGGTCTAGGAAAATAACATATGCAATGACACTAGTGGATCAATGCGGTTTAGGAAAAGAAGGCATGTAATGACTATGGGTGATCCATGTGTCATACCATGGTCCCAGAGACAAAAATCACATAGGAAGAGTAGCCTCCACATTGCATGTTGCACGAGTAAGGCAGAAGCTGCTTCAGAGAATGCACTGGAGTGTGTGTGCTCATGTGGATAAATGTGGTCTAGGATAAGAACACATGCAATGACACTAGTGGATTAATGTGGTTTAGTAATAGAACACATGCAATGACTATAGGTGATCCATGTGTTAAACAATGGTCATAGAGACCAAAAGAAAATATGAAGAGCATATTCCACATTGTGTGTTTCACTAGTGAGGCAGAAGTTGCATCACAGAATGCACTAAAGTGTGTGTGGTCAAGTGGGTCAATGTGGTATAGAAAAAGAACACATGCAATGACACTTGTGGATCGATGTGATTTAGGAAAAGAACACATGCAGTGACTACCGGTGATCCATGTGTCAAACCATGGTCACATAGAGCCCAAAAGTGTGCAGGAAGAGCAGCTTCCATAATGGATGTTGCACCTATCAGGCAAAAGTTGCATCACATAATGCACTTGGGTGTGTGTGATCATGTGGATCAATGCGGTCCAGTAAAAGAACACATGCAATGACACTAGTGGATCAATGGGGTTTAGGAAAAGAACACATGCCATGACTGTAGGTGATCCATGTGTCATACCATGGTCACAGAGACCAAAAGCATATAGAAAGAGAAGCTTCCACATTGCTTGTTGCACTAGTGAGGAAAAAGTTGCATCATAGAATGAACTGGAGTGTGCGTGGGCATATGGATCAATGTGGTCTAGGAATAGAAAACATGCAATGACACTAGTGGGTCAATGTGTTTTAGGTAAAGAACACATGCAATGACTATAGGTGATCCATGTGTCACACCATGGTCACAGATACCAAAAGCACATAGGAAGAGGAGCTTCCACATTGCATGTTGCAAAAGTGCGGCAGAAGTTGCATCACATAATGCATTGGAGTGTGTGTTGGTCATGTCGATCAATGTGGTCTAGAAAAATAACACATTCAATGACACTAGTGGATCAATGTGGTTTAGTAAAAGAACACATGCAATGACTATGGGTGATCCATGTGTCAAACCATGGTGATAGAGACCAAAAGCAAATATGAAGAGCAGCTTCCACATTGCATGTTGCACCAGTGAGGCAGAAGTTGCATCACAGAATGCGCCAGAGTGTGTGTGGTCAAGTGGGTCAATGTGGTCTAGCCAAAGAACACATGCAATGACACTAGTGGATCAATGTCAGTTGGCAAAAGAACACATGCAATGACTATAGGTGATCCATGTGTCAAACCATGGTCATAGAGACCAAAAGAACACAGGAAGAGCAGTTTCCACATGCATGTTGCACCAGTCAGGTAGAAGTTCCATCATAGAATGCACTGGATTGTGTGTGGTCATGTGGATCAATGCGGTCTAGGAAAATAACACATGAAATGACACTATGGATCAATGTGGTTTAGGAAAAACCACATGCAATGACTATGGGTGATCCATGTGTCATACCATAGTCACAGAGACCAAAAGCACATAGGAAGAGCAGCTTCCACATTGCATGTCGCATGAGTGAGGCAGAAGTTGCATCATAGAATGCACTGGAGTGTGTGTGATCATGTGGACCAATGTGGTCTAGGAAAATAACATATGCAATGACACTAGTGGATCAATGCGGTTTAGGAAAACAAGGCATGTAATGACTATGGGTGATCCATGTGTCATACCATGGTCCCAGAGACAAAAAGCACATAGGAAGAGTAGCCTCCACATTGCATGTTGCACGAGTAAGGCAGAAGCTGCTTCAGAGAATGCACTGGAGTGTGTGTGCTCATGTGGATAAATGTGGTCTAGGAAAAGAACACATGCAATGACACTAGTGGATTAATGTGGTTTAGTAATAGAACACATGCAATGACTATAGGTGATCCATGTGTTAAACCATGGTCATAGAGACCAAAAGAAAATATGATGAGCATATTCCACATTGTGTGTTTCACTAGTGAGGCAGAAGTTGCATCACAGAATGCACTAAAGTGTGTGTGGTCAAGTGGGTCAATGTGGTATAGAAAAAGAACACATGCAATGACACTTGTGGATCGATGTGATTTAGGAAAAGAACACATGCAATGACTACCGGTGATCCATGTGTCAAACCATGGTCACATAGAACCCAAACGTGTGCAGGAAGAGCAGCTTCCATAATGGATGTTGCACCTGTGAGGCAAAAGTTGCATCACATAATGCACTTGGGTGTGTGTGATCATGTGGATCAATGCGGTCCAGTAAAAGAACACATGCAATGACACTAGTGGATCAATGGGGTTTAGGAAAAGAACACATGCCATGACTGTAGGTGATCCATGTGTCATACCATGGTCATAGAGACCAAAAGCATATAGAAAGAGCAGCTTCCACATTGCTTGTTGCACTAGTGAGGAAAAAGTTGCATCATAGAATGCACTGGAGTGTGCGTGGGCATATGGATCAATGTGGTCTAGGAATAGAACACATGCAATGACACTAGTGGGTCAATGTGTTTTAGGTAAAGAACACATGCAATGACTATAGGTGATCCATGTGTCACACCATGGTCACACTTACCAAAAGCACATAGGAAGAGCAGCTTCCACATTGCATGTTGCACAAGTGAGGCAGAAGTTGCATCACATAATGCACTGGAGTGTGTGTTGGTCATGTCGATCAATGTGGTCTAGAAAAATAACACATTCAATGACACTAGTGGATCAATGTGGTTTAGTAAAAGAACACATGCAATGACTATGGGTGATCCATGTGTCAAACCATGGTGATAGAGACCAAAAGCAAATATGAAGAGCAGCTTCCACATTGCATGTTGCACCAGTGAGGCAGAAGTTGCATCACAGAATGCGCCAGAGTGTGTGTGGTCAAGTGGGTCAATGTGGTCTAGCCAAAGAACACATGCAATTACACTAGTGGATCAATGTCATTTGGCAAAAGAACACATGCAATGACTATAGGTGATCCATGTGTCAAACCATGGTCATAGAGACCAAAAGAACACAGGAAGAGCAGTTTCCACATGCATGTTGCACCAGTCAGGTAGAAGTTCCATCATAGAATGCACTGGATTGTGTGTGGTCATGTGGATCAATGTGGTCTAGGTTGACACTATGGATCAATGTGGTTTAGGAAAAACCACATGCAATGACTATGGGTGATCCATGTGTCATACCATAGTCACAGAGACCAAAAGCACATAGGAAGAGCAGCTTCCACATTGCATGTCGCATGAGTGAGGCAGAAGTTGCATCATAGAATGCACTGGAGTGTGTGTGATCATGTGGACCAATGTGGTGTAGGAAAATAACATATGCAATGACACTAGTGGATCAATGCGGTTTAGGAAAAGAAGGCATGTAATGACTATGGGTGATCCATGTGTCATACCATGGTCCCAGAGACAAAAAGCACATAGGAAGAGTAGCCTCCACATTGCATGTTGCACGAGTAAGGCGGAAGCTGCTTCAGAGAATGCACTGGAGTGTGTGTGCTCATGTGGACAAATGTGGTCTAGGAAAAGAACACATGCAATGACACTAGTGGATTAATGTGGTTTAGTAAGAGAACACATGCAATGACTATAGGTGATCCATGTGTTAAACCATGGTCATAGAGACCAAAAGAAAATATGAAGAGCATATTCCACATTGTGTGTTTCACTAGTGAGGCAGAAGTTGCATCACAGAATGCACTAAAGTGTGTGTGGTCAAGTGGGTCAAAGTGGTATAGAAAAAGAACACATGCAATGACACTTGTGGATCGATGTGATTTAGGAAAAGAACACATGCAATGACTACCGGTGATCCATGTGTCAAACCATGGTCACATAGAGCCCAAAACTGTGCAGGAAGAGCAGCTTCCATAATGGATGTTGCACCTGTGAGGCAAAAGTTGCATCACATAATGCACTTGGGTGTGTGTGATCATGTGGATCAATGCGGTCCAGTAAAAGAACACATGCAATGACACTAGTGGATCAATGGGGTTTAGGAAAAGAACACATGCCATGACTGTAGGTGATCCATGTGTCATACCATGGTCATAGAGACCAAAAGCATATAGAAAAAGCAGCTTCCACATTGCTTGTTGCACTAGTGAGGAAAAAGTTGCATCATAGAATGCACTGGAGTGTGCGTGGGCATATGGATCAATGTGATCTAGGAATAGAACACATGCAATGACACTAGTGGGTCAATGTGTTTTAGGTAAAGAACACATGCAATGACTATAGGTGATCCATGTGTCACACCATGGTCACAGATACCAAAAGCACATAGGAAGAGCAGCTTCCACATTGCATGTTGCACAAGTGAGGCAGAAGTTGCATCACATAATGCACTGGAGTGTGTGTTGGTCATGTCGATCAATGTGGTCTAGAAAAATAACACATTCAATGACACTAGTGGATCAATGTGGTTTAGTAAAAGAACACATGCAATGACTATGGGTGATCCATGTGTCAAACCATGGTGATAGAGACCAAAAGCAAATATGAAGAGCAGCTTCCACATTGCATGTTGCACCAGTGAGGCAGAAGTTGCATCACAGAATGCGCCAGAGTGTGTGTGGTCAAGTGGGTCAATGTGGTCTAGCCAAAGAACACATGCAATGACACTAGTGGATCAATGTCATTTGGCAAAAGAACATATGCAATTACTATAGGTGATCCATGTGTCAAACCGTGGTCATAGAGACCAAAAGAACACAGGAAGAGCAGTTTCCACATGCATGTTGCACCAATCAGGTAGAAGTTCCATCATAGAATGCACTGGATTGTGTGTGGTCATGTGGATCAATGTGGTCTAGGAAAATAACACATGAAATGACACTATGGATCAATGTGGTTTAGGAAAAACCACATGCAATGACTATGGGTGATCCATGTGTCATACCATAGTCACAGAGACCAAAAGCACATAGGAAGAGCAGCTTCCACATTGCATGTCGCATGAGTGAGGCAGAAGTTGCATCATAGAATGCACTGGAGTGTGTGTGATCATGTGGACCAATGTGGTCTAGGAAAATAACATATGCAATGACACTAGTGGATCAATGCGGTTTAGGAAAAGAAGGCATGTAATGACTATGGGTGATCCATGTGTCATACCATGGTCCCAAAGACAAAAAGCACATAGGAAGAGTAGCCTCCACATTGCATGTTGCGCGAGTAAGGCAGAAGCTGCTTCAGAGAATGCACTGGAGTGTGTGTGCTCATGTGGATAAATGTGGTCTAGGAAAACAACACATGCAATGACACTAGTGGATTAATGTGGTTTGGTAAGAGAACACATGCAATGACTATAGGTGATCCACGTGTTAAACCATGGTCATAGAGACCAAAAGAAAATATGAAGAGCATATTCCACATTGTGTGTTTCACTAGTGAGGCAGAAGTTGCATCACAGAATGCACTAAAGTGTGTGTGGTCAAGTGGGTCAATGTGGTATAGAAAAAGAACACATGCAATGACACTAGTGGATCGATGTGATTTAGGAAAAGAACACATGCAATGACTACCGGTGATCCATGTGTCAAACCATGGTCACATAGAGCCCAAAAGTGTGCAGGAAGAGCAGCTTCCATAATGGATGTTGCACCTGTGAGGCAAAAGTTGCATCACATAATGCACTTGGGTGTGTGTGATCATGTGGATCAATGCGGTCCAGTAAAAGAACACATGGAATGACACTAGTGGATCAATGGGGTTTAGGAAAAGAACACATGCCATGACTGTAGGTGATCCATGTGTCATACCATGGTCATAGAGACCAAAAGCATATAGAAAGAGCAGCTTCCACATTGCTTGTTGCACTAGTGAGGAAAAAGTTGCATCATAGAATGCACTGGAGTGTGCGTGGGCATATGGATCAATGTGATCTAGGAATAGAACACATGCAATGACACTAGTGGGTCAATGTGTTTTAGGTAAAGAACACATGCAATGACTATAGGTGATCCATGTGTCACACCATGGTCACAGATACCAAAAGCACATAGGAAGAGCAGCTTCCACATTGCATGTTGCACAAGTGAGGCAGAAGTTGCATCACATAATGCACTGGAGTGTGTGTTGGTCATGTCGATCAATGTGGTCTAGAAAAATAACACATTCAATGACACTAGTGGATCAATGTGGTTTAGTAAAAGAACACATGCAATGACTATGGGTGATCCATGTGTCAAACCATGCTGATAGAGACCAAAAGCAAATATGAAGAGCAGCTTCCACATTGCATGTTGCACCAGTGAGGCAGAAGTTGCATCACAGAATGCGCCAGAGTGTGTGTGGTCAAGTGGGTCAATGTGGTCTAGCCAAAGAACACATGAAATGACACTAGTGGATCAATGTCATTTGGCAAAAGAACACATGCAATGACTATAGGTGATCCATGTGTCAAACCATGGTCATAGAGACCAAAAGAACACAGGAAGAGCAGTTTCCACCTGCATGTTGCACCAGTCAGGTAGAAGTTCCATCATAGAATGCACTGGATTGTGTGTGGTCATATGGATCAATGTGGTCTAGGAAAATAACACATGAAATGACACTATGGATCAATGTGGTTTAGGAAAAACCACATGCAATGACTATGGGTGATCCATATGTCATACCATAGTCACAGAGACCAAAAGCACATAGGAAGAGCAGCTTCCACATTGCATGTCGCATGAGTGAGGCAGAAGTTGCATCATAGAATGCACTGGAGTGTGTGTGATCATGTGGACCAATGTGGTCTAGGAAAATAACATATGCAATGACACTAGTGGATCAATGCGGTTTAGGAAAAGAAGGCATGTAATGACTATGGGTGATCCATGTGTCATACCATGGTCCCAGAGACAAAACGCACATAGGAAGAGTAGCCTCCACATTGCATGTTGCACGAGTAAGGCGGAAGCTGCTTCAGAGAATGCACTGGAGTGTGTGTGCTCATGTGGACAAATGTGGTCTAGGAAAAGAACACATGCAATGACACTAGTGGATTAATGTGGTTTAGTAAGAGAACACATGCAATGACTATAGGTGATCCACGTGTTAAACCATGGTCATAGAGACCAAAAGAAAATATGAAGAGCATATTCCACATTGTGTGTTTCACTAGTGAGGCAGAAGTTGCATCACAGAATGCACTAAAGTGTGTGTGGTCAAGTGGGTCAATGTGGTATAGAAAAAGAACACATGCAATGACACTTGTGGATCGATGTGATTTAGGAAAAGAACACATGCAATGACTACCGGTGATCCATGTGTCAAACCATGGTCACATAGAGCCCAAAAGTGTGCAGGAAGAGCAGCTTCCATAATGGATGTTGCACCTGTGAGGCAAAAGTTGCATCACATAATGCACTTGGGTGTGTGTGATCATGTGGATCAATGCGGTCTAGTAAAAGAACACATGCAATGACACTAGTGGATCAATGGGGTTTAGGAAAAGAACACATGCCATGACTGTAGGTGATCCATGTGTCATACCATTGTCATAGAGACCAAGAGCATATAGAAAGAGCAGCTTCCACATTGCTTGTTGCACTAGTGAGGAAAAAGTTGCATCATAGAATGCACTGGAGTGTGCATGGGCATATGGATCAATGTGGTCTAGGATTAGAACACATGCAATGACACTAGTGGGTCAATGTGTTTTAGGTAAAGAACACATGCAATGACTATAGGTGATCCATGTGTCACACCATGGTCACAGATACCAAAAGCACATAGGAAGAGTAGCTTCCACATTGCATGTTGCACAAGTGAGGCAGAAGTTGCATCACATAATGCACTGGAGTGTGTGTTGGTCATGTCGATCAATGTGGTCTAGAAAAATAACACATTCAATGACACTAGTGGATCAATGTGGTTTAGTAAAAGAACACATGCAATGACTATGGGTGATCCATGTGTCAAACCATGGTGATAGAGACCAAAAGCAAATATGAAGAGCAGCTTCCACATTGCATGTTGCACCAGTGAGGCAGAAGTTGCATCACAGAATGCGCCAGAGTGTGTGTGGTCAAGTGGGTCAATGTGGTCTAGCCAAAGAACACATGCAATGACACTAGTGGATAAATGTCATTTGGCAAAAGAACACATGCAATGACTATAGGTGATCCATGTGTCAAACCATGGTCATAGAGACCAAAAGAACACAGGAAGAGCAGTTTCCACCTGCATGTTGCACCAGTCAGGTAGAAGTTCCATCATAGAATGCACTGGATTGTGTGTGGTCATGTGGATCAATGTGGTCTAGGAAAATAACACATGAAATGACACTATGGATCAATGTGGTTTAGGAAAAACCACATGCAATGACTATGGGTGATCCATGTGTCATACCATAGTCACAGAGACCAAAAGCACATAGGAAGAGCAGCTTCCACATTGCATGTCGCATGAGTGAGGCAGAAGTTGCATCATAGAATGCACTGGAGTTTGTGTGATCATGTGGACCAATGTGGTCTAGGAAAATAACATATGCAATGACACTACTGGATCAATGCGGTTTAGGAAAAGAAGGCATGTAATGACCATGGGTGATCCATGTGTCATACCATGGTCCCAGAGACAAAAAGCACATAGGAAGAGTAGCCTCCACATTGCATGTTGCACGAGTAAGGCGGAAGCTGCTTCAGAGAATGCACTGGAGTGTGTGTGCTCATGTGGATAAATGTGGTCTAGGAAAAGAACACATGCAATGACACTAGTGGATTAATGTGGTTTAGTAAGAGAACACATGCAATGACTATAGGTGATCCACGTGTTAAACCATGGTCATAGAGACCAAAAGAAAATATGAAGAGCATATTCCACATTGTGTGTTTCACTAGTGAGGCAGAAGTTGCATCACAGAATGCACTAAAGTGTGTGTGGTCAAGTGGGTCAATGTGGTATAGAAAAAGAACACATGCAATGACACTTGTGGATCGATGTGATTTAGGAAAAGAACACATGCAATGACTACCGGTGATCCATGTGTCAAACCATGGTCACATAGAGCCCAAAAGTGTGCAGGAAGAGCAGCTTCCATAATGGATGTTGCACCTGTGAGGCAAAAGTTGCATCACATAATGCACTTGGGTGTGTGTGATCATGTGGATCAATGCGGTCTAGTAAAAGAACACATGCAATGACACTAGTGGATCAATGGGGTTTAGGAAAAGAACACATGCCATGACTGTAGGTGATCCATGTGTCATACCATTGTCATAGAGACCAAGAGCATATAGAAAGAGCAGCTTCCACATTGCTTGTTGCACTAGTGAGGAAAAAGTTGCATCATAGAATGCACTGGAGTGTGCATGGGCATATGGATCAATGTGGTCTAGGATTAGAACACATGCAATGACACTAGTGGGTCAATGTGTTTTAGGTAAAGAACACATGCAATGACTATAGGTGATCCATGTGTCACACCATGGTCACAGATACCAAAAGCACATAGGAAGAGCAGCTTCCACATTGCATGTTGCACAAGTGAGGCAGAAGTTGCATCACATAATGCACTGGAGTGTGTGTTGGTCATGTCGATCAATGTGGTCTAGAAAAATAACACATTCAGTGACACTAGTGGATCAATGTGGTTTAGTAAAAGAACACATGCAATGACTATGGGTGATCCATGTGTCAAACCATGGTGATAGAGACCAAAAGCAAATATGAAGAGCAGCTTCCACATTGCATGTTGCACCAGTGAGGCAGAAGTTGCATCACAGAATGCGCCAGAGTGTGTGTGGTCAAGTGGGTCAATGTGGTCTAGCCAAAGAACACATGCAATGACACTAGTGGATAAATGTCATTTGGCAAAAGAACACATGCAATGACTATAGGTGATCCATGTGTCAAACCATGGTCATAGAGACCAAAAGAACACAGGAAGAGCAGTTTCCACCTACATGTTGCACCAGTCAGGTAGAAGTTCCATCATAGAATGCACTGGATTGTGTGTGGTCATGTGGATCAATGTGGTCTAGGAAAATAACACATGAAATGACACTATGGATCAATGTGGTTTAGGAAAAACCACATGCAATGACTATGGGTGATCCATGTGTCATACCATAGTCACAGAGACCAAAAGCACATAGGAAGAGCAGCTTCCACATTGCATGTCGCATGAGTGAGGCAGAAGTTGCATCATAGAATGCACTGGAGTGTGTGTGATCATGTGGACCAATGTGGTCTAGGAAAATAACATATGCAATGACACTAGTGGATCAATTCGGATTAGGAAAAGAAGGCATGTAATGACTATGGGTGATCCATGTGTCATACCATGGTCCCAGAGACAAAAAGCACATAGGAAGAGTAGCCTCCACATTGCATGTTGCACGAGTAAGGCAGAAGCTGCTTCAGAGAATGCACTGGAGTGTGTGCTCATGTGGATAAATGTGGTCTAGGAAAAGAACACATGCAATGACACTAGTGGATTAATGTGGTTTAGTAATAGAACACATGCAATGACTATATGTGATCCACGTGTTAAACCATTGTCATAGAGACCAAAAGAAAATATGAAGAGCATATTCCACATTGTGTGTTTCACTAGTGAGGCAGAAGTTGCATCATAGAATGCACTAAAGTGTGTGTTTAGAAAAAGAACACATGCAATGACACTTGTGGATCGATGCGATTTAGGAAAAGAACACATGCAATGACTACCGGTGATCCATGTGTCAAACCATGGTCACATAGAGCCCAAAACTGTGCAGGAAGAGCAGCTTCCATAATGGATGTTGCACCTGTGAGGCAAAGGTTGCATCACATAATGCACTTGGGTGTGTGTGATCATGTGGATCAATGCGGTCCAGTAAAAGAACACATGCAATGACACTAGTGGATCAATGGGGTTTAGGAAAAGAACACATGCCATGACTGTAGGTGATCCATGTGTCATACCATGGTGATAGAGACCAAAAGCATATAGAAAGAGCAGCTTCCACATTGCTTGTTGCACTAGTGAGGAAAAAGTTGCATCATAGAATGCACTGGAGTGTGCGTGGGCATATGGATCAATGTGATCTAGGAATAGAACACATGCAATGACACTAGTGGGTCAATGTGTTTTAGGTAAAGAACACATGCAATGACTATAGGTGATCCATGTGTCACACCATGGTCACAGATACCAAAAGCACATAGGAAGAGCAGCTTCCACATTGCATGTTGCACAAGTGAGGCAGAAGTTGCATCACATAATGCACTGGAGTGTGTGTTGGTCATGTCGATCAATGTGGTCTAGAAAAATAACACATTCAATGACACTAGTGGATCAATGTGGTTTAGTAAAAGAACACATGCAATGACTATGGGTGATCCATGTGTCAAACCATGGTGATAGAGACCAAAAGCAAATATGAAGAGTAGCTTCCACATTGCATGTTGCACCAGTGAGGCAGAAGTTGCATCACAGAATGCGCCAGAGTGTGTGTGGTCAAGTGGGTCAATGTGGTCTAGCCAAAGAACACATGCAATGACACTAGTGGATCAATGTCATTTGGCAAAAGAACACATGCAATGACTATAGGTGATCCATGTGTCAAACCATGGTCATAGAGACCAAAAGAACACAGGAAGAGCAGTTTCCACATGCATGTTGCACCAGTCAGGTAGAAGTTCCATCATAGAATGCACTGGATTGTGTGTGGTCATGTGGATCAATGTGGTCTAGGAAAATAACACATGAAATGACACTATGGATCAATATGGTTTAGGAAAAACCACATGCAATGACTATGGGTGATCCATGTGTCATACCATAGTCACAGAGACCAAAAGCACATAGGAAGAGCAGGTTCCACATTGCATGTCGCATGAGTGAGGCAGAAGTTGCATCATAGAATGCACTGGAGTGTGTGTGATCATGTGGACCAATGTGGTCTAGGAAAATAACATATGCAATGACACTAGTGGATCAATGCGGTTTAGGAAAAGAAGGCATGTAATGACTATGGGTGATCCATGTGTCATACCATGGTCCCAGAGACAAAAAGCACATAGGAAGAGTAGCCTCCACATTGCATGTTGCACGAGTAAGGCAGAAGCTGCTTCAGAGAATGCACTGGAGTGTGTGTGCTCATGTGGATAAATGTGGTCTAGGAAAAGAACACATGCAATGACACTAGTGGATTAATGTGGTTTAGTAATAGAACACATGCAATGACTATAGGTGATCCACGTGTTAAACCATGGTCATAGAGACCAAAAGAAAATATGAAGAGCATATTCCACATTGTGTGTTTCACTAGTGAGGCAGAAGTTGCATCACAGAAAGCACTAAAGTGTGTGTGGTCAAGTGGGTCAATGTGGTATATAAAAAGAACACATGCAATGACACTTGTGGATCAATGTGATTTAGGAAAAGAACACATGCAATGACTACCGGTGATCCATGTGTCAAACCATGGTCACATAGAGCCCAAAACTGTGCAGGAAGAGCAGCTTCCATAATGGATGTTGCACCTGTGAGGCAAAGGTTGCATCACATAATGCACTTGGGTGTGTGTGATCATGTGGATCAATGCGGTCCAGTAAAACAACACATGCAATGACACTAGTGGATCAATGGGGTTTAGGAAAAGAACACATGCCATGACTGTAGGTGATCCATGTGTCATACCATGGTCATAGAGACCAAAAGCATATAGAACGAGCAGCTTCCACATTGCTTGTTGCACTAGTGAGGAAAAAGTTGCATCATAGAATGCACTGGAGTGTGCGTGGGC
This sequence comes from Avena sativa, assembly GCA_916181665.1. Taxonomy (NCBI): domain Eukaryota; kingdom Viridiplantae; phylum Streptophyta; class Magnoliopsida; order Poales; family Poaceae; genus Avena; species Avena sativa. Next base: position 438,340,249 of record OV702289.1, read on the forward strand.
ACATGGCTCAATGTGGTCTAGGAATAGAACACATGCAATGACACTAGTGGGTCAATGTGTTTTAGGTAAAGAACACATGCAATGACTATAGGTGATCCATGTGTCACACCATGGTCACAGATACCAAAAGCACATAGGAAGAGCAGCTTCCACATTGCATGTTGCACAAGTGAGGCAGAAGTTGCATCACATAATGCACTGGAGTGTGTGTTTGTCATGTCGATCAATGTGGTCTAGAAAAATAACACATTCACTGACACTAGTGGATCAATGTGGTTTAGTAAAAGAACACATGCAATGACTATGGGTGATCCATGTGTCAAACCATGGTCATAGAGACCAAAAGCAAATATGAAGAGCAGCTTCCACATTGCATGTTGCACCAGTGAGGCAGAAGTTGCATCACAGAATGCGCCAGAGTGTGTGTGGTCAAGTGGGTCAATGTGGTCTAGCCAAAGAACACATGCAATGACACTAGTGGATCAATGTCATTTGGCAAAAGAACACATGCAATGACTATAGGTGATCCATGTGTCAAACCATGGTCATAGAGACCAAAAGAACACAGGAAGAGCAGTTTCCACATGCATGTTGCACCAGTCAGGTAGAAGTTCCATCATAGAATGCACTGGATTGTGTGTGGTCATGTGGATCAATGTGGTTTAGGAAAATAACACATGAAATGACACTATGGATCAATGTGGTTTAGGAAAAACCACATGCAATGACTATGGGTGATCCATGTGTCATACCATAGTCATAGAGACCAAAGGCACATAGGAAGAGCAGCTGCCACATTGCATGTCGCATGAGTGAGGCAGAAGTTGCATCATAGAATGCACTGTAGTGTGTGTGATCATGTGGACCAATGTGGTCTAGGAAAATAACATATGCAATGACACTAGTGGATCAATGCGGTTTAGGAAAAGAAGTCATGTAATGACTATGGGTGATCCATGTGTCATACCATGGTCCCAGAGACAAAAAGCACATAGGAAGAGTAGCCTCCACATTGCATGTTGCATGAGTAAGGCAGAAGCTGCTTCAGAGAATGCACTGGAGTGTGTGTGCTCATGTGGATAAATGTGGTCTAGGAAAAGAACACATGCAATGACACTAGTGGATTAATGTGGTTTAGTAATAGAACACATGCAATGACTATAGGTGATCCAGGTGTTAAACCATGGTCATAGAGACCAAAAGAAAATATGATGAGCATATTCCACATTGTGTGTTTCACTAGTGAGGCAGAAGTTGCATCACAGAATGCACTAAAGTGTGTGTGGTCAAGTAGGTCAATGTGGTATAGAAAAAGAACACATGCAATGACACTTGTGGATCGATGTGATTTAGGAAAAGTACACATGCAATGACTACCGGTGATCCATGTGTCAAACCATGGTCACATAGAGCCCAAAAGTGTGCAGGAAGAGCAGCTTCCATAATGGATGTTGCACCTGTGAGGCAAAAGTTGCATCACATAATGCACTTGGGTGTGTGTGATCATGTGGATCAATGCAGTCTAGTAAAAGAACACATGCAATGACACTAGTGGATCAATGGGGTTTAGAAAAAGAACACATGCCATGACTGTAGGTGATCCATGTGTCATACCATGGTCATAGAGACCAAAAGCATATAGAAAGAGCAGCTTCCACATTGCTTGTTGCACTAGTGAGGAAAAAGTTGCATCATAGAATGCACTGGAGTGTGCGTGGTCATATGGATCAATGTGGTCTAGGAATAGAACACATGCAATGACACTAGTGGGTCAATGTGTTTTAGGTAAAGAACACATGCAATGACTATAGGTGATCCATGTGTCACACCATGGTCACAGATACCAAAAGCACATAGGAAGAGCATCTTCGACATTGCATGTTGCACAAGTGAGGCAGAAGTTGCATCACATAATGCACTGGAGTGTGTGTTGGTCATGTCGATCAATGTGGTCTAGAAAAATAACACATTCAATGACACTAGTGGATCAATGTGGTTTAGTAAAAGAACACATGCAATGACTATGGGTGATCCATGTGCCAAACCGTGGTCACAGAGACCAAAAGCACATAACAAGAGCAGTTTCCATATTGCATGTTGCACCAGCGAGGCAGAAATTGTATCACATAATGCACTAGAGTGTGTGTGGTCATGTAGATCAATGTGGTCTAGGAAAATAACACATGTAATGACCCTAGTGGATCAATTTAGTTTAGGAAAAGAACACATGCAATGACTAGGTGATCCATTTGTCAAACCATGGTCACAGAGACCAAAAGCACATAGGAAGAGCAGCTTCCAGATTCCATGTTGCAACAGTGAGGCAGAAGTTGCCTCACAGAATGCACTGTGGTCATGTGGATCAATGTGGTTTACGAAAATAACACATGCAATGACACTAGTAGATCAATGTGATGAAGGAAAAGAACACATGCAATGACTATAGGTGATCCATGTGTCAAACCATGGTCACAAAGACCAAAAGCTCATAGAAAGAGCAGCTTCCACATTGGATGTTGCACCAGTAAGGCAGAAGTTGCATCACAGAATGCGCTGGGGTGTGTGTGGTCATGTGGATCAATGTGGTCTAGTAAAAGAACACATGGAATGACACTAGTGGATCAATGGGGTTTAGGAAAAGAACACATGCAATGAGTGTAGGTGATCCATGTGCCAAACCATGGTCACAGACACCAAAAGCACATAAAAATACCAGCTTCCATATTGCATGTTGCACCAGTGAGGCAGAAGTTGCATCATAGAATGCACTGGAATGTGTGTGCTCATGTGGATCAATGTGGTCTAGGAAAAGAACAAATGCAATGACACTAGTGGATTTATGTGGTTTAAGAATAGAACACATGCAATGTCTATAGGTGATCCATGTGTCAAACAATGGTCATACACTACAAGAAAAGTTGGCTTTTACAATAGACGATTTTTGAGGTTGAAGGCCCATTTTTCCTGGCTAAAACGTCTTCTACGACGGATGCCCATCGTGGTAAAAGTCCCATCACAAAAGAATCTACCACGGTTTTTTCCCTGACCGTGGCGGATCGCACCTCCAGCCACGCAAACTTGTTCCATCGTAGATTTGTTCGCCAGCCGCGTTGACTGCTGACGTCATGCAAAATGCCACGTGGCAAACACGATTAACGCCTAGTTACCGCCGTTAATAGCAACAAAAACCGTGGTACATGCCAGGCCAAGCCAAGGCCTGCTACTAATTAAGTGGGTCGGCCCATTAGCAGAGCCTAATAGGATTATGGCCCATACTATTTCGTCCTGCACTATTTGAAATGGGCCCAAAAGAAGCGACCAGCAACATCCTGAGAATGTCAGGCCCATTACTGTTTTTGCCTACAGAAACCCACACTCTTTGAATACCGTGCGACCCGTTAAAAGCCTGCTTTAAGTAGGCCCGATACTATTAAGGCCCACGGTCAGCACGTCACTGTTCGCACAACTCGTCCTAGGCCGCCTACGAACAACCCACTTTGCTATTCTGGCATGTTACTATTCTGGCCTGTTGCTTTTCTGGTCTGTTACTATTCTGGCATGTTACTTTGCTGGGTTGCCACTGTTCTGGTCTACTGGTGTTTTGGCCTACTACTGTTTTGGCATGTTTCTGTTTTAGCATGTTACTGTTTATAACGCCCCAGTTTTAGCTACTACTAAATAGGGTTTTGTTTGTGCATCCATGAGCATCATATTTTAAAATGCATGCAAAAGAAATAATGCAAAATCCTAAACCCTAGTTTTCCCCCTCTCTGAAAACCTATACAAAATGGTTTTGAATTTCGAAAATTACAAAATACATGGTACCCAAATTGTTGTGGGTCCCTACTGTATTTCCATATTTTACAAATCTTGTAGTACTTTTAAAATACCTAAAATAGATATGGAAATGAAATATAAAAGAGAAATAGAAAAATAGAAAAAGAAAAAAGGATTTCAGAGAAATAAAAATGTTCCTAAGCTAAACGGGCCGAATCCCATCTCCTCTCTTCCTCTAACCGCTGCGCAGTGCAACCGCAGCAGCCCGCCTCGCTATCTTCCCCGCAGCCCACATCGACGCAGGCCCGTACCGATTTGGCCTCGACACTGGTCGTCGTCTTCGTAGACGACGAGCAGCTGTCTGTCGCCGGTCTAGCCATCGATCATCGTCGGCGGCAAGATTCCCCTTGCCTTCTCACTCTCCCCCGCACCCTCTTTCTCGCTTCGTCTCTCGCGGAGTCGAACCCTAGCTCGTCGGACCCTGATCGCCACTACCGTTGCTGACCACCACTCACTCATCTGAGAGCACCGTTGGAACCTACTCGTCCTCCTCTTCCTTTTTCCCCGACTATCACGAGCCGACGTAGCTTCAATCGAGCCAATTGAGGCCTCCCTCCCTGACGCTGGTAGCCGCTGTCACCATCGATTTCTGCCATCACCGACCTCATCAGGCCTACCCGACCTCTCCAATGCATTCTAGGTGAGCCCCTGAGCCTGTCAGTGCTCTCGTATGCCTTCCTCACTCTCTCTGTATCGTGCCCGCACCGAGCTCTGCCGTTGGCCTCCTGTAACACCCTCAAATCAGCCCTATGCAAGTTTTAGCCCTTTCCGCCAAACCCGCATAGAAACGATTCAAGGACGCCCACCTGGCACTTTCGTGCGGGTGGAAAACGAAGTAATAACATTACACAACAGTCCTCGATGGGACCCACAGAACAGATATATATATATACAACACGACTCCATGAGTCAAGCATATAGATATACAGTACAAAGATCCAAATCACCTTGAAAACGATAGAGCGTCCGACTACGGACAAGATGCAAATGGGGCTAAGAGCCCTGAAGAATAACCAATGGCGTCCATAACCCTGCCCAGGCCAAGTCGGAAGGGTAACCCTGCTAACAACAGCGATCTCAAACCTGCTAAAACAAAAGGGGTGCCGACAAAGGGTCCTCGAGATCCGCCTCATGGTACCGGAAAGAAGGTCGGCAATCTGAATCCTCTCGCTTCGTGTAGATCCTCGCGACACCACTAACAAGAGGTCGTTGTCCGTGATCGTCGAGAGAACACTCCGGGAAACAAAGGACGAAGGTAAAGGTATCCACAAATAAAGCCACCTCTAACTTCGATAGAAAGAGGGAAGCGATGCATTCTCACCCACTTCAATGTATACGAGCAAATAGAGTGAGTAGTCGGCATGGGGGCCAATCCATCACGCACCCAAACTATTACTCCGCACAATCAGTAGAAAAGCATGCAACCATTCTCGGAATCAGACTGAAGATCTCGACACTCGAGGTTCAGAAACAAAGGAGTGATGCAGGCTCTGCATCGGATCTGGCGTAGATGATGTCGTCGCATCGGAGAACACCAGAAGGCATAAATAAGGAACAAAGAATGGTACCACAGATAAAGGATCACTCAGATAGCATGAAGTCCGGAGGTAGAAACACCGTTGCCAAAGGAGGAAGCGAAACCCTGAAGGTACGATGGAAACCCAACCACGAGAATTCCTGGACTTGAAGAAAAGATAAGAGAACAGATCCAAAACACGCAGAGGTAAGAGGAGAACAGCAGAGGGATAAGGAGTAAAACCTAACCTAATCAGATCTATCCGACCGATTTTGCAAAATAGTTTTGACACTCTACTTTGAACGTTAGCTAGGTTATCCTACAGGCTGGACTTGTGGGGTATCGCAACTGCTGAGCTCAGATACCACTCTGTAACACCCTCAAATCGGCCCTATGCAAGTTTTAGCCCTTTCCGCCAAACCCGCATAAAAACGATTAAAGGACGCCCACCAGGCACTTTCGTGCAGGTGGAAAACAAAGTAATAACATTACACAACAGTCCTCGATGGGACCCACAGAACAGATATATATATATACAACACGACTCCATGAGTCAAGCATACAGATATACAGTACAAAGATCCAAATCACCTTGAAAATGATAGAGCGTCCGACTACGGACAAGATGCAAATGGGGCTAAGAGCCCTGAAGAATAACCAATGGCGTCCATAACCCTGCCCAGGCCAAGCCGGAAGGGTAACCCTGCTAACGACGGCGATCTCAAACCTGCTAAAACAAAAGGGGTGCTGACAAAGGGCAAAGGAAAAAGAGGAGCGTCAGTACTGAGGCCAGTACACGGCGAGGCTAGAATTCGGCGGCTCTCGCCTACATAGGTATGGTGGGCTGAAGCGGCAGCGCAGCGGCACTGAACATCCTATAGAGACTCGATACAACTGGCGGTTATCAGAGAGGGATAAGAAAGACCTATTCGGATCCAACCTGAAGCTAACACCAAACAAACCCATCCTGAGGTTTCCCCCTCGAGACCAAACGAGGAAGTCGGACCAAGGAACTCACGCCGTTGGCAATTTTACTCATTCCATTATAGTTGCAGCAATTACTAATCAGATATAGATAGCATGAATCATCCTGATAGCATAAGTAGTGGGCAGTTTTAATCACCATTCCGTTGTAGTTGGAACATTTACTAAACAGATATAATTGTCCTGAGGAATCCCAAAACCCAGTAGTTGTTGGCACTTTTATCAAATTCCATTGGAGTTGCAATACTTACTAGGCAGATATAACAAAACAACCCAGATCCAGCAGTGTTGGCATTTTTAATATCCATTCCGTTATAATTGAGCTGATTACTAGTCACATATTAAGTCAAATTTGTAGCACTACTTTAGTTATGCTTGTCTATGATCGAGATACTGTGCTCCAAGTCGTCCATAACCGCGGACACGGCTTTCAGAAAGTTTTACCCTGCAGGGGTGCACAAATAGCAACACACACTCGATCAACCTCGGAAAAACCAACTCAAAACCCAACGAGGCATTCACGACAAAGCGATCACAGGATTCAGAAATATTTCAGGGGCCACCCCACTAAGCTACCCGCAACGAAGTTGGCCAGCTCTGGAACGGACCCAGGGTTTGCGACGACGGCTGTAAACGACTGGGAACCCGAAAGTGTGACTGGGCTTGTCGATACCGCGAAAACGTTGCGCGATCCAAAACAGTACAGGTGCTCCATGCAAATCTTAAATAAAGCAGTATAGCATGGCATAAGTACAGGATAGTAATAAAGCCCCAAACTACTTTGTGTCCCCGAGAAATAGAAATGAATCAAGCTCTGGCTCAGGGGGGTCCATAAGGCCTCCCGGATGTGGATAGTGCGAAAAAATCAAGGAACAGGTATCAAGTACTCGGGGTCCTACAGGAGACAAGTGAGCGTGGAAGAACCAAATAACATTTATTGCCCACCGATGCCTCTGCATTAGTTATAGCTAGCATTTTTAATAGTTGTATTTAAAGTCATGATCATCTCCACCATTAAGCATCTCCACCATTAACATCTGCCAGCATTCCAACAACTATGGTACTCGACAACACGAGATCGCACCTAAGCAAGCGACTATGACTCGCAAGGCCAGTTATCTACCAAACACAGGTAATAGGAGGTGTCCAAGGCAATATCGAGGCTGCACGGGATATAACTGGTGCACGGAAACTAAAGCATCGCGACACGGATAGCAATAGATCATCAGGAGGAAATAAAGACTATAAATGCAAAATAGGTAGAAGGGGGAGAGATGCTCGCTTGGGAACACTGCCGGAGATTCATATCCGAAGAAATTGTCGATACTCGCATCAACTCATCGGCCTAATCCGCGAAGAAGCAAACACTAGAACAAACACCGGATGCAATATTTAATACTACGGCAGAAGAATCGGCATGTTTATGATATGATGCATGGCATGGCACAGATGCGGTGCAACTAGACAATATTAAGTGAAACCGGGGTCCCGATAATTAATTAGATGGTTCGAGTTATTTAACTACCTCGCAATTTAATTGTTGTCTTAACAGGACAAATCATGGCATCGGTTCGCTACACCAATTTAAATGGAATCCGAAATGAGACGAAGATACCCCGCATAAACACTCCATATTTAATTTAGGTGAATCGCCTAAATACCCCCAACAACCACAATATGTATGCGAGTATGAACAATTTAATATGCAACAAGTTTGTATTTCATTTCTAAAATAGGTGCTCAGAAAGGGGTCACACGTTAGGGGTCGAAGATCTTGGGGTCTCGAGGGATCGGTCTCGGCTTCGGACTCCGCGATCGGGTCTCCAGGGTCTTCGTGTTCGACGGGGTTCGAGCGCGTCGGGATCAGTCTTCGAATCCGTGTGGCAATCTTGGGGTCAGGATCCCGGCCGTGTCGACGCACTTGGGTCTCGACGCCTTTAGGTCCGGGGTCTGGGCATCCATGAGGTGGTCTTGGGTTTATGTCGGAGGTCTTGCGTCTTCGGCTCCTAGGAAGAAGAAGCACCGGGTCCGACGGTGAAGATCATGAGTCCAGACAGGGAACTTGAGGCCCAGCACTTGCAACATAGGCTCGCTGCATCTTGCTTGGCACAACAAAACCGGACCAGGGCTTCGGTAGACACATGTACAGGGCAACATGGTCTTGTAGGCCTGGCCGGAGGAGCTGGTGGGGGTCGCCGGTGTCGAGGCGGATAGGGTCGCTGGCCCGCCAAGGGGAGCCGTGGAGAGGGGTGTCGAGGACGGCAGGCGGAGTCTAGGACGAAGGGGAACCTCCGGTGAGGGCGGGCACGCAGAGGCGGCGGCGCTCGCGGCACGAGATGCGGGAGCGCGGGTAGGTGGCGAGGCGAGGCCGCCGGTGGCTTCGGGAGGAAGAGGACGAGGGCGCCGCGGGGGATCGAGGGCGTCCCTGTCCCGACGTCGTGCGAGGATATGAAGAGGGGTACCCCACTATTGGCGATGCGGAGCTCGAGGCGAGGAGGGTGCTGCCTGTGTCGGCGGGGCCTTGGCGGCGCGCGGCCCGGGAGAGAGCAGGGCGGCAGGCCACGGTTGTAGAGGGAGCCAGCAGGGTCGGGGACGGCCTGAGGTGGTGAAGGGGCGCCGTCGGGGCGACGGAGGAGAACGGTGAGAAGAGGGAACACGGCGACCGGGGCGAGCGAGAGGAAACAAGGTGGAGGTTGGTGGCGAGAGCAGCGTCGACGCGCGGGGTTCTGGGGCGGAGGAAGTAGGCAGGGAAGCGAGCAGGGAGCGGTGAGCGACAGCGGATAGACGGGGATGGCGGCGGTGATTACGGCGCTTGGTAGGTAGGAGGAGGCGCGAGGGAGAGAGAGAGGCAGGGGAAGGGAAACGTGTGACGTGGACGGATGGGTCCACGCACGTGGTTCGAGGCGGGGAGAGGAGCGAGGTTGTCGTGTGGTAGGGACAGGGCGGGGCAACGCTGGCGGCGGGTGGCAATGCGGCCAGGCGGGATATTTGGAGAAGCGGGAGATGGGAAGGTGGCTGGCGGGGCAGGTGGAAAGGATAGACGAGGATTGGGGAATGGTTGCGGTCAGGTGTTGGTGAGGTGGCGATGAGGGGGCATGTGTGACTGGGTGCTTGCGCGCGCGCGTGTTGCGTGCCTGGCGGCGGCGACAGGAGGGAGCTGAGGTGGGGTGGATCAGGGTGTGGTCGGGTCTGGGGTAGGTAGAAGCTAGGGTAGATGGGTGGTTAGGGTTTAGATAGGATAGGATTAGATTTTTATCTGGAGGTGGCCGTTTGGGCTTTCGGGCCTGGGGCTGCCTCCTAAAAATGTTTTTCAAATATTTTATTTATTTAAAACGGGCCTTTTGAAAACCATTTGTAGATGAAACAAAATATTCCGGAGACCCGGGTTTAATTTGAAATAAAGACGGGGGAATATGTAGAAATCAAAATAGGCTTTTAGAAAATAGCTTTAGACAAACAGATGCATGATGATGACGATGCTCAAATGCAATGTGGCATGATGACATGAGCATGCGGTCATGCTGATGCAATGCAAAAAACACAGCGATTTTCTAGTAGTGGTTTTTGCGGGGCGCCACACCTCCGTAGACGCTCGCTGCCGGCCATGCTCCGGCTACCAAATAGGATCGGCGCCACCAAAGTTAGGTTCCCTGCGTCGCACTGCTTCTAGCCTGACCACTCGCGTGTCCCAGATCGTCGTCCCGCGTTGTCCCTGCTGCCGCCCGATGTGGCCTCCGGCAAGACCGACGTGGCGCCTGCATGGTGCTCACGTGGCTACCGCGTGGTTCCCGCGTGGCCTAGGTCCCTTCTGCGGTGTAAAAAGAATCCTATGGTTTCATCGTGACGTCTCCCTGATGTTAGCGGCGCGGGTCTGACCCGGTCAAACCGGGCAGTGGCCCGCTCTGGTGGCGTGGCAGCTGAGGTGGCATCGGGGCCCTCTATCAGCTGCAGTGGCTAGCCACATACCGTGTGTTAAAAGGTTGAGTGACGTCAGTCTGGTGTAGTAAATCAGTTGTAATTGTTTAATAATTTAATAAATTGGTTTAATCTTATAAATTCAATAACTAATTATTTATAAGTCAGAAAAATATGTATAATATATCAAAATGTTCAGAAAAATGAGATCTTTACAATGGACTCAAAATCATACATTGTTCAACAACTTCAATTACAAGTTTAATTAGAAGATCAAATGAACTCCTCGTAGGTGACTCCGAGGTTTCCCCTGTTCTAGGGTTTGCGACCTTTGGACCCTGTTCTAGAGCATGCCCTAAGGTTTCATTTAAGATCTATTAAACTTGTCATATCATCATCCTTGATTGAGAATTGCATCGATGCCATGTGTTGATTGCTGTTTCCGGTGTTTGCTTCTTCCCGATAGAATACGATATCGAGATCGAGATCAAAGACCAAGATCAACACCATTCAAGATCGACGAACAATACTTGACAAATTATAATCAAGTCAAGTACAAGATATCCGAAGATCTATATCTAGGTATCAACAAACAAGGCAAGCATAGCCCCACCATTATACAATCCTATGGTTTCAAAAGTATTTAATCTCTTGCCATGATTCATACGATTGTACTATGGTCTTTTATCGATAGATCGAGTATCATATCTGTTGCATTACTCCCTTCAGCTTATATTACCTGGTCCACTACTCCTAGCATAACTTGGTTTGGCTTGTGTGCATTGCTAGAGCTTATATCTGTGTCTTGCTTAGCTATGCTTAGCTGTCAGTGCTGGTTCATATAGAGGATGTACCAAATGCAGAGAATCTACTATGACAGGAGAATGAGGTATACTGATGAGGTAAGATCAGTGGTAAAGGTTAAACATGCTAAGGCTTGTATGGGAGGCCACGGCGGGAAGTGGTTTTTGTAGTCCCATGCTCGCCACTACTAGGACCCGAGTTCTAGCCTCTTGAACCAACACGAGCGTACAGCCACACGGGGCCTAGAAAACCTCACGAGTAACTAACTTGCCTAGTAGAAAACCACACGGGCTGGCATGGCGCCACGCTCTAACTGGGTGCGGATTTTCCACCAGAAAATCCGAAGCGGGGCGCACTTTCTTCCCACGACTAGATAATCCAGCCCTCACCTTGGGCCGGATAATCCGGCCCCAGGATACAAGCAAGGGCTGGCTCGGCATGTCGCTTTGACTGTGGGTGGATTATTTGCTGGAAAATCCGAGTCTGGGGCGGAGTTTTACCTAGGCCGGATAATCCGGTCCTCACTTGGGCCGGATAATCTGGCCCCCAAAGGTTCCAACAGCTCAGTTGGGACAGGGGGTCTAAAAGCCCCATCATCCCCGTCGTTCAGACTTCTTGGTTCATTCGAAAAAGACCAGACCTGTTGCAAAATCTCTCTCTCTAGATCTCCCACTTCAACCACCCGAAGGCTTCGATCTTGGGGGGAATTGAAGGAGGAGACATCATACATCGTCATCACGAATTAAGTGCATCAACTCCTCTCCATTCACTTGGAGGAATCCCCGATCTAGTATTCTTGTTAATATCTATATCTTGTGTTTTGTTATTGATAATTTGTTCTTGTGGCAGCTTGTTGTCATTACGGGAGCCTCCAATTTGGTTGTGGAGTTGTTCCCCGCTAGTTGTGTAAAGGCGCTGGTTCCCGCCTCGAAGGGTTCTTATAGTCGAAAGGTGGATCATGCCTTTGGTGGCGGGATCCATCAGAGAACAGGGTGAGGCCTATTGTGGTGTGGTGGTCTTAGTACCGCCCACCCCTCCAACGCAAATGTACTTCCCTTATCAAGGAAGGAACTGCAGTAAAACAAATCACGTGTCTCTGCGTGCTCCACTACAGTTTACTCGTTCCTCTATCTCACTTGCCTTTACTCGCTAGTAGTTAGGTTTGCATATAGGGAAATTCTATATAATAGTATATCTAGAGAATTTACCTTTTGTGTCAAGCCTAAAATTGTAAAAGCATTAAAATTTGAAGTAGCACCTATTCACCCTCCCTCTAGGTGCGCATATGATCCATTTCAATTGGTATTAGAGCCCCGTCTTTTAATTCGGGATTAACCGCCTAAGAGAAGTATGGGTACTAAGGAAAATGGGAATGAGGTTGTGGACAAGGTCACAATGGATGACCTCAAGATGTTGGAAACAACCTTGTTGAAATCCTCTGAGACCAATATGGAAGAGATGCAGCAAATGATTGCTTGCCTCACATCATCTACAACCCCATCCCCATCTTCCTCTGAGGCCACCGCTCCTCTATCTAAGGATAAGGCTCACGCCAGATCTAAGGAAGATGAAGTGGTAGGTGAAAAACATAATGGTTCCGCCTCCAAGAAGGGAAGTGGTAAGGAGGACTATAGTGAGGTTCCTCATCTATATTCTCCCAACCCACCTATCCCTCATCCTCATATAAACAATAGGGGTTATCCACCCCAAGCTTACTGCATCTTCATTTAATCAATGGCAATTCTTAATGAAATCTCATGTATTCAGTTCGTGTATTGAGCTTTGGAGGATTATCGAAGATGGTATTCATATTGGAGACCCCACCAACTTGACTAGGAGAGAAGTTGTGGATAGTCAACTGAATGCAACGGCTCTCCAAATGATTCAGCTCGGAGTGGGTCCCAAGGACATGCCCCACATTGAGCACTTCAACACCGCCTAACAAAATTGGGATGCACTCACCGACCTATTTGTTGGAAATGAAAGCATGAGAAGAAATAGGTATGATGCCCTTAGCAATGAAGCTGAAGTATTTTACATGTTGGATGGTGAAGACCATGAAGATATGTATAGAAGCCTCAAGGGCATTGCAGCAACATCTAGAAAGCATGGAGCCACTCACATTGATGATGCTTGGATAAAAAGGAAATATGTGAGTGCTCTAATGACATTTCAGCCAACGGACTTGAAGAGTTTGCAAGGTAGACACAACTACCATCAAATGACTTCCAATGAAGTCCTGCAAAAATGGCATCATTCAAGGTTGAAGCTAAGAACGCTAAAGATGCACGTGCCTAGGCTATTGGAATACAAAAGGGGGTCAATGTTGCTCTAAAGGCAAATGTTGTTGAACAAGATGAGGAGGAAAGAGGATACGAGGTTGTCTCCATGGGCTGTCCCGAGGAAGTCAAGCGTGCTCATGGTGAGTAAATGGCTTTCTATGCAAGGAACTTTTGGAAGGACCCAGCCAAGGCCAAGTCGGAAATCAAGCACAATAATGGGTCAAGTGGAAGAAGATAGAATGGCCCAAAACTGAGAACATGCTAGAATTGTGGAGATAGGTTACACTTTGTTGCTGAATGTCCATATCAGAGTAAAGAAGACAATGGTGGCAGGCTCATCCTTAAAGAAAAGTCCAAGGCACCTCGAAAGAAGCCATTTATCAAAAAGAATGGTCCTTAGAAGAAGGAACCCAAGATTTTCTTGGTGGCACAAGAAGAATATTCCTCTACAAGTGAATACGAAGAGGATGAAGATAGTTCTCCTGAGGTGGCTACTATAGCCACCACATCTACCCCATCATCACTCTTCGACTCTCCAAACGAAAACATCATCAACAACAACGTCACTTGCCTTATGGCAAGAGGGTCCGAGGTATCATCTTCTCTTTATTCATTTCCTAATACTAACATAAATATGGATATGGATGATCAGACTAGTCTTAAGATAAAATAAGAAGTTATTGCTTTGGACAATTTTTGCACTAACTTGCAAGGTGAGCACAAACTTCACTTTGATGCTCTTATGAGTCAACTTGCTCATTCCGAAGCTCTTCTCGAAGAAAAGGGTAGAATTGAAAGAGAGGACGCCTTGGAGATAGCCTCCTTAAATAATGCCTTAGAAGAAGAAGAGGAAGCTAGAGTATCCTTGGAGGAGAAACTCGAGTCAATTGAGGAATCCCATAAAGAGGTTGTTGCCCAGCTCATGAAAGAACGTGATAATGATCTTGCTAAGATAAAGAAACTAAATAAAGAAAAGGTTGAATTTGGGGATGCTCATGCTAGACTCTCAAAGAAGTTTGAGAAACTTGACATTGCTCACAAGGCATTGGAGAGTGAACATTCTACTCTAAATGAGTCTCGTGATCAGCTCCAAACTCAATTGGACAAGTATGATATGTTCAACACCTCCACTCTATCTTGTGGGCATGAATACATTGTTGAGGAAAATGCAAGGCTAAAACAAGAACTTGTAAAGGGATCTCAACGTAAAGGTAAAGAAGTCAAAGATAAGGTGCTTAGCAAGCAAAGGACAAACAATGGGAAAGAAGGTCTTGGTTATGTCCCCAAGACAAAGAAGAAGAAGAAACCACCTCTAATGACAAGACTTGCAGGGGCTAATAATCCTAATGATGAGTTATTTTGTGATTATTATGGTGATGTATATGCTAGCTATGTAGGTCCTTATGATAGCTACATTTCTTGGTCTATTTGGGTTCCCAAGACCCTTGTCACTAACATGAGAGGACCCATTGAAAAATGGGTACCTAAAACAAAGAAGTAACTTTCTTGCAGAGCTATGCTTCCGGTGGGTCTAAATGGGTACTCGATAGGGGGTGCACTAGTCATATGACTGGAAGCAAGGAGATCATCTTGGAGATGCGACCAAACCATGACCACATAACCGTCTCGTACGGTGACAAGTCAAAATATGAGGTATTGGGTCTTGGCAAAGTTGTGGTTGCTCACGATATCTCTCTCATGGACGTCATGCTTGTTGAGACCCTCGGTTACAATTTACTTTCAGTTCGTGCCCTTGGTAAGATGGGTTTTGTAGTTTTTATTGATGCTGATTTGGTGGTACTCTTGTGGAGCAAGTCTCTAAAGGTCGCTTTCGTGGGATATGTCGAAAATGACATGTACGTGGTGGACATTTCAGGGAAAACCACTACAGATCCGATGTGTCTTTTCGGAAAGGCCGACGCAGGTTTTCTATGGCATTGCCGACTAGCCCATGTCAATATGAGAACTTTGCAAAGTCTCCACAAGGATGGCCACATCCTTGTACTAAAAGAAAATGTTTCCTTTGCCAAAGATCGTGTTTGCAGGGCTTGTGTTGAAGGAAAAATGCATGATTCTCCCCATCGAAGGAAGAACATTATTTCATCAAAGAGGATTTTGGAGCTCCTCCATGTGGATCTCTTTGGTCCTCCATCTCATGCAAGTCTTGGTGGGAATAAATATTGCCTCGTAATTGTTGATGATTACTCAAGATACACATGGGTCTATTTCTTCAAGTTGAAGAGCGAGACTCAACAAACGGTCATCGACTTTGCTAATGAGGTCCGACGTCAACACAATGTCCCTATTTTAGCAATTAGAAGTGATAACGGCTCCGAGTTCAAGAACTACACCTTAAACAAATTTCTAAGTGAAGAGGGGATAAGACATCAATATTCCGCTGTGTACACCCCTCAACAAAATGGTGTTGCCGAGAGGAAGAACCAGACCTTAATGGATATGGCCATATCTATGCTAGCTGAATTTAAGTCTCCTTATAACTTCTAGGCTGAAGCAATCTCTACTACATGCCATTCATCCAACCGGGTTTATCTCCATAAAATCTTGGACAAGACTCCATATGAAATACTTACAAGCAACAAGCCAAACATGTCCTACTTCTAGGTGTTTGGTTGTAAGTGTTTCTTTCTCATTAAAGGCTTTAGAAGGCATTTTTGTTGGTTATGGTGTCGAATGCCACACTTATAGAGTCTACAATAAGCTCTCCGGAACTATTGTAAAATCTTGTAGTGTGGTGTTCGAGGAAAATGATGGCTCCTGTGTGGGGCAAGTTGATGTTTGTGATGTAGATGTTGAAATACCCCAAGATGCCATAAGAATAATGGGCGTGGGATTTTTCTGCCCCATTGAGGAACCCCTTGTGGCAGATCAGGAAGGACAATGATCTACTCAAGTGGAGCCCTCATCGACACAAGCTCAGCTTGCTCCAAACATTGGAGAAACTTCTACTCCAACCACAAAAAATGTTGAAGATCAAAATGCTCCTGAAAGGTCCAGGCTAGATTATCCGGTGGACATCGGATTTTCCGGCCAACCCTCCTCAACTGGCAGAAATGATCAACCTATCGAAGAAACTGCTGCAAGTCCCAAGATGGATTTTCCAGCTGACCCCGGATTATCCGGCCATTCTTCAGTTCGAGCAAGATCTAGTCCAGCATGCGAAGATGCTTCAGGTTCTCCCAGGCTGGATTATCTAGCCTCACCCTCGGCCGGATTATCCGTCCCTACAAATCCTGAAGAGCAGCAGCCTCCTGTTACGGCTGTTGATCAATATCAAGGGCAAGATTCATCATCTCCTATTCCTGCTAATCAAGATGAAGATCAAGGCCAAGCCAATGATTCCAACAAAGACTCAAATGATGAAGTGATTCCCCCAAGAGACAACAAGCTTATTGAACTTCGTCGCAAAGCTCGCGCGGATAGGAACCTTGAATTAAGTTGTCACACTCTTGACAAAGTTATAGGTGATCTCCGGCGAAGCGTGTCCACGAGAAGGGAGTTAGCAAGTTTTGGTGAGCACCAAGCTCACAAATCCATGGTGGAACCCAAGAAAGTGTTTGAAGCTCTTGAAGACCTAGACTGGGTTGTTGCTATGCATGAAGAGTTGAATAACTTT
This sequence comes from Avena sativa, assembly GCA_916181665.1. NCBI lineage: Eukaryota > Viridiplantae > Streptophyta > Magnoliopsida > Poales > Poaceae > Avena > Avena sativa. The sequence goes on from OV702289.1 coordinate 438,357,221, forward strand.
TAACAGAACAAGGTCTAGAATTTAGTAGAGAAACCCAAGGATTGCCGCAATGTTATCGGCACAAAGTGGATCTTTAGGAATAAGCAAGATGAAAATGGCATTGTTGTAAGGAACAAGGAAAGACTCATGGCACAAGGCTATTCCCAAGTGGAGGGCATCAACTTTACTAAGACTTATGCTCCTGTGGCTCACCTTGAGTCCATTCCTTATGACTGACAGGTTTGAGATGTCTATGCTGGGGGAGTTACGGTTCTTTCTTGGATTTGAGATCAAGCAACTTAGAGAAGGAACCTTCATCAATCAAGAAAAATACATCCAAGACATGCTCAAGAGATTCAAGATGACAGATCTTAATGGCGTCGCCACTCCAATGCAAACAAAATGTCATCTTGAACTTAATCCCCACGGTAAAGATGTGGACCTAAAGGTATACCGGTCCATGATCAGCTCTCTTCTTTACCTCTGCGCATCTAGACCCGATATTGTGTTGAGTGTAGGGGTGTGTGCAAGGTATCAAGCAGATCCTAAAGAAAGCCACTTAGTGGTGGTGAAGATGATCTTTCGACATTTGGTTCATTCCCCTAACTTTGGTCCATGGTACCCCAAGGGCCCCAATTTCTCTCTATGTGGTTATACTGATTTAGATTGGGCTGGTGATAAGGATGATCGGAAATCAACTTCTAGAGCTTGTCAATTCTTGGGAAGGTCTCTAGTATGTTGGTCTTCTAAAAAGCAGAATTGTATATCTCTAGTATTTTGATAAGGATGAAGCATATTGAGATTCAGAATCATTTTATTCGGGATCATGTTGCTCGAGGCGATATTGATCTACCTTTTTGAGCACGAAGAATCAACTTGTTGATATTTTCACGAAGCCACTTGATGAAGCAAGGTTTTGTTACTTGAGGAATGAGCTAAATATCGTTGATTCAAGGAGCTTGTCTTGATTACCCATGCACTCACTCTTACATCTCAGTCTTATTTGGTCTAGGTGTGGGCATGGAGATAGGGGGAGTGTGGTCCTAATTGATTGGGCTAACCCTCCCCCCATAATGCCGAAATCAAGTCAAATCATTTCTCTTTATATCATTTTGTGATATGTGAGCTTATTGATGAGTATTGGTCATGAACCCAAGATATATCTTTGTGGTGTCATACCATGCACTCCAACAAGGTGGCCTCTGCCACCGCCCTCTTCCATAAGAAGAGTTGGATTTATGTGGATCTTTTTGGTTGTCCTTGCTCATCTCATGTTCTTATGGGAACCACACTCAATTTTGGCCTTTAGTTGATTTGATTCTTGCAATTTTGAGTGTGTAGTACGATATTAGTTTGGTTCTCTTGATACCAAGCCTTTCCCTACCCCTAAGCCATCTTTTGTTGCACACAAGTCCCTTGTAACCTTGTGGGGGTTTTGTTTGGGGATGCGCGGGCCTGAATCTGTGTGTAACATAACTTCAGATTTTAGGACAGATAATCCGGCCCTGGCGGCTGCAGTCTTTAAGGTCTGGGATCAGGGGGAAGGAGTCATAACGAGGAGCACTTCTCCCCCGACCGTCTCCATCTCCCCAGCCGCCGCCTGCCGCCCCCCACCCTCCCCGGAGCCTCTCCGGCCAGCGGATTCTCCGGCCCTCCCTTGATCTTCTTCTCCACGCCTCCGGGTACCTTCTCCTCCGCGTTCTTCCTCCAATGAGTGAGGGTAACTCCCTCTCTCGCCATCTTTTGCTTGATGTGTCACTTGTTGGGTGGAACGTTGTCTAGAAGGTTGTTGTTTCGTGTAGAGATTGTAGTCCTACATGAAGGGAATATGCCTGAAAGGCAATAATAAAGTGGTTATTATCTTATTCCATGTTTATGATAAATGTTTATTTTACATGATAGAATTGTATTGATTCGGAAACATCAATACATGTGTGTTTAATAAACAAAAAGGGTTCCTAGTCATGCCTCTCTTATAGACTAGCTTGTTGATTAACAAGATGATCAAGGTTTCCTGATCATAGACATTGGATGTTGTTAATAATAAGGTCGCACCATTGGTGGAATGATGTGATGAACATTCATCCGAAGTATAGCATTACGATCAAGTCATTATGTTTATATTGCTATAACATCATACAAAGTAATGTTTATCCTTAGACCATGAGATCATGTTAATTGCTAACACCGGAAGAGTATCTTGATAACATCAAACGTCACAGCGTAACAGGGTGACTATAAAGGTGGGTTCAGTGCTACGAAGGTGTTATGTTGAGGCTCGTGGATCAAGAGTGGGATTTGTCCATCCCGATGACGGATAGATATACTATGGGCCCTCTCGGTGATATCCCATTGAAATAGCTTGCAAGCAAGTGATGTGATCACTAGAATGTTATATCACGGGAACAAGAAAAGAGTACATGTCGGTAACGAGATCAAAATAGGTATGGAGATACCGATGATCGAATCTCGGACATGTAATATATCATGGGACAAAGGGATTTAGTTACTAGCGTTAAAGGTTCTCACGATCACAGAAGTCATCGTTGAATGTGTAGGAGTCAGTATGGATCTCCAGGTCCCGCTTCTGATTATTGATCCCAGAGGGGTCTCGATCATGTCTGAATTATTCGCGAACCGTAGGGTGACACACTTAAGGGATACCGACACCATTTGGAGAAAATATATTTCAGATAAAGATGTAAGAAAGCGCTGTAATTATTTCAATAGACACCGAAACTGTTTGGGGTGAAATTGCTGAAATTGGTTCTGCATGTAATATTGAAATGTTGCAGGGGTTTTCTGTGAATGTTTGTTAATTAAAGTAATTAACAAAATTCTGAATAAAAATAATAAAAGAGTTTTATTAAATGAGAGAGCATTAAATTTGGAGAAATTTAATGCATTTAAAGTGGAGACTTTAAAAGAGAATTTGAAGGGGCAAATTTATGTGGAGGGAGTTACCACCACATGAATGGAGGAGGTGAAGAGTCACCTCCTCCATGCGCAGGCCATGAAGGAGGGGCACCCCCCTCCTCCTATAAAAGGCCACCCCCTCCTCACTTCTCACACACACCTCCTTGTGAAGGATCTCTCTCCCCCTCTAGTATTATTCCCCCATGGTCTCGGATTAGCGAGATACATGTTCTCGGTGGGTTTATCTGGAAAGGAGTTGCTGCTTCTGCTGCTTTGCTGGAGCGAGGGACGGAGGTTGTCGGGGTACCGGACGTGTGTGCGATCACGGATGCACTGCTACTTTGCGGTGATGGACTTGGTGGTGCTGGAGCTGGATCTGATGGACGTGCTGGAGCCGGACCTGCTGGACTTCATCACAATCTTGAGATTGGCAAGTGTACGACTACATCAACCACCAGTTCCTACTCATTAAAAAATCTCGTTGTCTACGAGAGTAAGTTCTCGTTGGATGTATGTCCACCCGTTGCTTTGTACCTAGTAGATAGATCTTGGCGTGTAGTTCACACCGTAGGAATTTTTTTTTCTATGCTGCGGACCCCAACAGTGGTATCAGAGCCTGATCTATGCGTAGGTGCTTTGCATGGGTAGTACACATATGTTTATATGTGGGCGATGATGATCATGTTATTGCTTCTTTCATGTATTTTGGATATTGGTGGCATAGTGGGATGAAGCGGCCCGGACCAACCTTACATGTCATCGTACATGAGACCGGTTCCACGACTGACATGCAACTTGTTTTGCATAAGTGGCTGGCGGGTGTCTGTCTCTCCTACTATAGTCAATATCTGATTTACAACGATTTGCTAATAACTTAGTTATCCTCGTTGTGGTTCATGTTCGTAGGTAAGAACGGTTCTATCTCCGAAAGCTCTAAGCCACGTAAAACTTGCAATTGATAAATTAGAGGCGTCTAGTTTAGATCGTTGCTAGGCTAGTGTCTTGATATGATATTGTTGTAAGTATATGTATGATAGATACTCTTACAACACACTCAACGTGTAAGTTCCATAGACCTTGGCCTTACACACAAAGGAATGATAGAGATCATACCATGGTGCAAGTGATAGAGATCAAATGCATGGACCATATCATCTCACTTTACACATTAGATGTTAGCATCTTATACTGCTAGTTTGGTACTTTCTGTAGCATTGTAAGATGATCCCTCATTTAAATATCAAGATAAAATGTGTTCTTCCTTAAGTATGCACCGTTCTATGGATCGTGTTTCGAGACATCACGTGATGATCTGGTGTTCTCAACTCAACGCTTTCATGCAACGGGTGTAAGACAGTTTTACACACGCGAATACTAAGGTTCTTACTTGGCGATCCTAGCATGTACAGACATGTCCTTGGAACACGGACCGAAAGGTTAAGCATGAGTCATGTAGTTGATGTTATGACCATATTGATGCTCGCCTTTGAAGCTAGACCGACTCACGTGATGATCGGACTTGGTGTAGTGGATTTGGTTCATGTAATCACCAAAAAGGCACGAGGGATGTCGTTTTTGAGTGGGAGTTCATTTCTAATTTGGATTAGTCAAACTCAATTTGTCATAAACTAAATCGAAGTGAATTTGCATAATTTGTTGTAGTCATTGGCATTCGTTTTCTACCTTATGCTTAGTTTTTATTTGAGATAATAGAACTATAGAATTCTGGATATTTAGTTTATGAATTGGTATCGTATTGTTTTGAATGTCAATATAAAGTTTATAAGTCCTATTGCAAACTTTCAGCAAACTCTATTTACTCCATGAAGTTTAATAAGTAGTATTAAATCAAGAGTAAGAATTCCAATGTTAGTATCTAAAGTATCATGTTTGCCTCCATGATTATTGATATTCAAAAGTTGTTTTAATATCAAGATTATATTGGAGCTGGAAATTGTTTCGGAAACCATCATGTGTGAAAGATATTGTGATATCTGAAACAATGTTTTTGGTTGCATTATGATAGAGTATAATTTAGCAAAATACATGTTCTCATATTGTATGAGAATTTGTGAAGGATGGAGATGCTAGGCATCCGAATCTACCAAAAAGTCTTTGGGAACTGATATTATACTCGCGATTCTTCCTTATAGGCTATAGTAGCTTGATCATGAAAGTTGTCATGATAAGGATGAATAGAAGATGTAAGTAAAATGTTTACTACACTAATGGATTACTAAAGAATGGATTTTTGAAAGAACACCAAACATTTGATGATGGTGATCAACTTCAAAGTGCAAGTCCAAAGGTATTAGTATTTGATATATACGCTTTGTACCATGTGTCATGTTGATAACACCACTATTGATGTTGATTGTTTCTTTTAAAAGAAAAGGAATTGCTGAAAGAGAATCTATAAAATATTTGGCAGAAAATAAAAGGTTGGAGATGTCCAACTTAGGTATATAAAGATATACATGTTATGGCTATATTCCTTGATTGTTAAACAATGTTGTTCTTAGGTATTGGATACCGGTATTGGATATCGAATTGGTTGGTATGAAGTGTCATACAGGACAACACAATTCATGAACTACAATGGCCTAAGAAACTAGCAAGAGAATGAGTGATGATGTTCATCGAAAACAAATAAAGTGTTATTGTGTTTTTCGTTGTCATCAAACCAAGCCTTCAAGATTTGTTTAAATAATTGTTATTTTGTTCCGGTATCATGAGAACAATGGCTATTCAAATAATTACCGTATTCCATAAAGGATGGATGAACTTTTACAAGTCTAGTTGGAGAAATCACATCCATAAACACTATTGCTAAAATGTCGCAAGACAAATGATTGAAAGATCACTTATGAAGTGACATCGCTATTCAAATTATATTTGAAAGAAAACATGAAGAAACTCCATGTTGATGGATTTTTGGAGTCTTTTGATTTTGATCAATTGACGCATGTGAGACTTTCCTCGAGATAATTGAATCTCCGTCCATAGGCCAAAGAGGAACGGATGACTAGCTTATTGGAAATTGTGCATGCTGATGTGCATAAGTCCATTATGTGTAGCCATATGCGATGGATATTTTTGCTTCATATGCTTTCTTCAAGAATTTGAGTGAATATATATGTATATTTACTTAATAAGGAAGAAGTATGAAACATTTGAAAGTTGTTCAAAGACTTTCAAGATGAAGTGAAAATTCATTGTAACAAGAAAATAAAGAGTTTATGATTCGATCATAAAGGAAGATATTTGAGTTACATGTTTAGCAAAAACACCTAAGACTTGAGGAATTGTTCCATGATTTGTGTTTCCCGATAAACCATAGGAGTATGGCATATTCGAGAGATAAAATCAAACCATGTTTGACATGGTAAGATCAAGGGTGTCATTTATAAAACTGCCATTATGTTTTAAGGATTGAAGCTTTAGAGACTACCGCTTTTACACTGAAAAGTGCACCATCGTGATCCATTGAAATGACACCATATGAGTTATGGTTTGGGATAAAACCCAAATTGTCTTTTCTTAAATTTTGGTATGCTGTGCATAAGTAAAATGTTTACAGCCAAAGTCGGATAAGCACATCTTTGTAGGTTATCCCAAAGAATTAGTTGGGAATTTCTCCATAACACCAAGGACAAAAGAGTTTGTTACTTGGAACGTCAAGTTTCTTAAGAAGGAATTTTTCGTGAAAAGTTAAGTGGGAGGACAATAGAACTTTGATAAGGTTGTTGAACCTTAGCTATATGTTCTAAGTAGCGCAGCGCCGGAAAGTGTCCCGGTGGCGACCACAATGCTCATGGCTCTCGTGATTACAAAAGGTGTGATCTCGGAGATTAGAGTTCCTATAGAACCGTGTGGGTCGGTAAGAATCAAATAGTAAGATTTGATAAGCAAGTCGTTATTGTTTTGACAATGATGAACCGACTACATGCAAAGAAGCGATGATGGGCCCTGACTCCATAAAATGACTAGAAGTCATAGAATCCGTGATAGTATCCATACACAAGAAAACAAGTTTCTGAACTTGGAAGACCCTCCGGAAAGGCGTGAAGCCTATCGGTCGTGTTTGGATCTATAAAGAAATAAACATGGATGTTTGACATCTATGAAATAGTCGACATGTCGGAAAGAAGTTTACGACAATGTTCAAGGAGTTGACTATGACAAGATATGATCTTTCAAAGCGATATATAGTCTTGACAGATTAATGTAGCAACCACTACATATAATTTGGTATATGGTAGTTGAATAAACAAAACAAGGTTCTTCTAATAGAAAGGTAACCTAGGACATGTACATGACATGGTCCGAAGGGTTTTGTTAATTCAAAGGGTGCTAAAAGGGCATGTAAACTTCAATAGTTGAAGTGAGCATAACGGAGTTGGAATCTTCACCATGATGAAACTGTTAAAAGAGTTTAAATTCATCGGAGATGATGAAGATGCTTGCATTTGCAAGAAATTAAGTGGGAGCGCTGAGACATATTTCTAATACATTATGTAGAGGACATATTGTTGATTGGAAATGATGTATCTTGAATTGACACAAGTTAAGGATTTCATTAAAATAAGATTTCGATGAAAGACTTGGGCAAACCCGGAATATTAGGCATCAATATTTATATGGATAGATTAAGGTGATAATATGGTTGTGCCAGACATACATATATGAGATATTGAAAGGGTTCGATATGGAAACAACAAGAAAGGTTCTTGCTGCATGGAAAGGATTGTATCAAAATTCAAGTGTTTCAACACTTGGTGAGTAAAATCACATGAAGATTTTGATCGATTATACCATGATATGTATATATCCAGAATGTCCTATGCTCTAAATGTTATGAGCATATACCAGAATGATTCATAAGATGATCATTGGACAATAGTAAAGATATTCTTATGAGCTTTTGAAGAACTAAGAATATATAATGTATAAGTGACAAATAGTTAAAGGTAGTTCATTGTAAAGTGTTACATTGATACTAGTTTTGTCACAAGATACAAATTAAATTTCTCTCAATTTAGACTATGGGTGGCACAATGTAATGGAAAGGATGTTCCATGATGGATTTGGATGAGTTCTAAAGTTGAGACATTGTGACAGATACTACAACAAAAGGGCTAAGTATATGACTGCTATAGTAGCAGCATAGGAGGGCATTTGTGATAAGTAGTTTGTTATCAAACTAGGTGTGGTTCAAAGTGGGCTAATACTATGAAGATATATTGTGTCACAATAATATCAACATATTTTGAGCCGAACGAACTAAAGGTCTCACCAAAGGACCAAATTTATACAATGCCATCTCATTTGAGAATGAGTGATGCATAGAGACGCAAAGACATGCAAATACACAAGGACCTGAAATTGTCAGATCCGGAGATTATGTTAACCACTCGCAAAAGCGTATATGCAACACCAGAAAGCCATAGGTGTTCAATTCCCAAAGTTTTTCAAACTAGATTATTGACTCTAGTGCAAGTGGGAGACTGAAGGGAATATGCCTGAGAGGCAATAATAAAGTGGTTATTATCTTATTCCATGTTTATGACAAATGTTTATTTTACATGCTAGAATTGTATTGATTCGGAAACATCAATACATGTGTGTTTAATAAACAAAAAGGGTTCCTAGTCATGCCTCTCTTATAGACTAGCTTGTTGATTAACAAGATGATCAAGGTTTCCTGATCATAGACATTGGATGTTGTTAATAACAAGGTCACACCATTGGTGGAATGATGTGATGAACATTCATCCGAAGTATAGCATTGCGATCAAGTCATTATGTTTATATTGCTATAACATCATACGAAGTAATCTTTATCCTTAGACCATGAGATCATGTTAATTGCTAACACCAGAAGAGTATCTTGATAACATCAAACGTCACACCGTAACAGGGTGACTATAAATGTGGGTTCAGTGCTACGAAGGTGTTATGTTGAGGCTCATGGATCAAGAGTGGGATTTGTCCATCCCGATGACGGATAGATATACTCTGGGCCCTCTCGGTGATATCACATTGAAATAGCTTGCAAGCAAGTGATGTGATCACTAGAATGTTATATCACGGGAACGAGAAAAGAGTACATGTCGGTAACGAGATCAAACTAGGTATGGAGATACCGATGATCGAATCTCGGACATGTAATATATCGCGGGACAAAGGGATTTAGTTACTAGCGTTAAAGGTTCTCACGATCAGAGAAGTCATCGTTGAATGTGTAGGAGTCAGTATGGATCTCCAGGTCCCGCTTCTGATTATTGATCTCAGAGGGGTCTCGATCATGTCTGCATTATTCGTGAACCATAGGGTGACACACTTAAGGGATACCGACACCATTTGGAGCAAATATGTTTCAGATAAAGATTTAAGAAAGCGCTGGAATTATTTCAATAAACACCGAAACTGTTTCGGGTGAAATTGCTGAAATTGGTTCTGCATGTAATATTTAAATGTTGCAGGGGGTTTTATGTGAATGTTTGTTAATTAAAGTAATTAACAAAATTCTGAATAAAAATAATAAAAGAGTTTTATTAAATGAGATAGCATTAAATTTGGAGAAATTTAATGCATTTAAAGTGGAGACTTTAAAAGAGAATGTGAAGGGGCAAATTTATGTGGAGGGAATTACCACCACATGAATGGAGGAGGTGAAGAGTCACCTCCTCCATGTGCCGGCCATGAAGGAGGGCCACCCCCTCCTCCTATAAAAGGCCACCCCCTCCTCACTTCTCACACACACCTCCTTGTGAAGGATCTCTCTCCCCCTCTAGTATTATCCCCCCATGGTCTCAGATTAGATAGATACATGTTCTCAGTGGCTTTATCTGGAAAGGAGTTGCTGCTTCTGCTGCTTTGCTGGAGCGAGGGATGGAGGTTGCCGGTGTACCGGACGTGTGTGCGATCACGGATGCACCGCTGCTTTGCGGTGCTGGACTTGGTGGTGGTGGAGCTGGATCTGATGGACGTGTTGGAGCCGGACCTGCTGGACTTCATCACGATCATGAGATCGGCAAGTGTACGACTACATCAACCACGAGTTCCTACTCGTTAACAAAGCTCGTTGTCTACGAGGGTAAGTTCTCGATGGATGTATGTCCACCCATTGCTTTGTACCTAGTAGATAGATCTTGGCGTGTAGTTCACACCATAGGAAATTTTTTGTTTTCTATGCTACGAACCCAACACTGCAGCCTCTAGGCCTGATCGACATTTTTGCATCCAACCCATGCGATTCTGATTTTTTTTGCTAGGGCCGGATTATCCGCCCCTGGCCAGGCCGGATAATCCGGCCTGACAGAGTCAAAACTGCTTCAGTTTTGTATGGATGTTGTGCATTATGTATGATTGGACTATAGACTATTTTCCTACTATTTCTACATTCTCTCTTAGACTTGTATGGGTGCGTATCCCCATGCTATCCGTCTTGTTCGCTTCAAAGGTGGTTCCAGTGCTCCCAAGACCTACAAGCATCGTCCTCATGCTAAATACTTTCGGGACGATGGTAAGGGTAACTTAGTGGACGAGGTTGAACTGAGGAGAAGGAAGAACAAGTTAAAACGCATGGCTGAACAGGAAAAGAGGGATAGGAAGGGTGTGTCCAAGAGGAAGGGCAAAGAGCCCAAGATTGACTATAAGATTGATCCTGTTACTTTCTCTTCCATTCATGATCGTGATCTGTTTGATGAACTTCCGCATGATACTGAGCTAGGTGACTCTCGTTTTTGGTGTGCTGAACAAAAGGGTATTTATGAAGATGTTTATGCTCGGCAGAAGATTTGGCCGATGCATCCTCTAATTCTTGATGAGGCCATGGAGAATCCTCAACTTGTTGATGCCATGTATGTGCCTGAGAGGATGGGGCTACACCATCTCATGGCCCTTCAATGCTCCTATGATTATGAGATTGTGAAGAAATTCTTCTCCACCTTGGTTATTTGTGGTGATGAGCACCGCACTATGAAGTGGATGACTCGTTCCAGGCCTATGCAAGCTGATTTTCATGTTTTTTGGGGTGCTTGGATATTCCTTCTGCAACAGGGATCATGCTAGTGGCCAGCGTATCATCACCCAACTAATGCCCAACAAAGATGCAGTCCTCTCTCCATGCACATTTGACAATGGTATTGTGGGCACCTTTGCTGGTCTCGCTCCTGTGTATGCTAGCTTGGTGGGTCTCTTCCGAGATTCTATCACCCCAAGTGGAGGCAACAATGACAGTATCCGTGGTCACCTGGTTCAACTTCTTTCCTTGTCTCATGAGGTTGCATCTTGTGAGGATGAGTCTGTTTCGTACAATCTGGATGTGATGGACTTTATTTACCATGACTTGATTGATGCCATGTTCAATAGGCTATCCATCCCATATGCTCCATACATCATGATGTTGATCAAGCACCTGCTTGACACTGACGAGTTTAACATCGATGTGGAACACAAGGCGAAGAAGATCTACAACAAGGTGAGGAAGACCTCACACCCATCTTCTGCTCCTGAGGGTCTCATGAGGGATGCTCGTGCCAGTGCTCGTAGACCCCAGTGCCTCCTATTGCTCGTGAGATAAAGCAGCTGAATTGGTTCTAGCGAAACATTCTTTGCATGGGAGTAAACACTCGCAAGGGACAGTATGAGGCCTACAAACAGCGCCACGAGATGGATCACACTCAACAGCTCATTCTTCACCATGTGTCTGGTGCATCAGGTGATCCCCCTACTCCTACTATGTCAACACCCGGATTTTTAATCCCAGATGCCTATTATGCCATACATCGCAATCCTAGGATTACCATTTTTGCGAGACATAACAGAATTGGTACCATAGTACATCATCCATTAAAAACCCTAATAAAGGTCTTACAAATGAAGGATCTCATGATCCAGTATTAATAGAATAAAAGCAACAAAAAGTAAATGTAGTTCGGGCTCCATCTTCAGGGTCATAGGCAATGCTGACGATGGGAGATGATCCTAGTTGTCATAGACCTCCTACTGTCCATCTTCCTGTTAGTCCTCCTCATAGTCTGGCCACGAGAATAGCCAGGGACCAAGCCATGATTACTCTTTAAGTACCCACAAACTACCACTAAGAAGTAAGGTAGTTCTAGTAGGAATCTTAAGCTCTAGGTTAATTTGCAAAAAGCTAGGTTTATTTCATACTAAGTTCAAAAGTAAAGAAAACTAATTTAATTTTCTACATCACCTAAGTGGCAACCTAGTTTTCATGTCCACAACCCTGTTGTGGTCAAGTCATCGCAAGCTGGGGATAAAATTATGTGGTTGTGTTGTGCAGGTCTCCACGTTGCTTCTAGCACCGGTAGTGCGCCCTGCCAACGCTCAGCTAGCTACACCTTTGGGGTGTTTCCTTGCTCCTACTGGATTTATAACCTTGGTTTCATAACTGAGGGAAATTTACTGATGTGCTCATCATACCTTCCTCTTGGGGTTCCCCAACAAGCTCGACATCAACCACGAGCCAGCAAGTATTTTTCTGGCACCGTTGCCGGGGAGTCAAGGACATCTTCACAAGGGGAGTCCCTCATAACCAATCTCTTTACTTTGTTTTTTTTGTTTTGCTTAGTTTACTTTTTCTTTGTTTGCTTTTTTCTTTATCAAAAACACAAAAAAATTAGTTTTACTAGTTTGCTTTCCTTATTAAAAAACACAAAAGAATTAAGTCTTTCTATAGTTGTTACCTTTCCCTTAGCACACTATGTTGATCCCTAAATTCACCCTGAAAGACGTTTCAATAGGTAGTGGTTATTTAATTGGAAAAGATAATATTGAAGAATTCTTCAATCATGTTAGTAAGCATAGATCCCTTGCAGAACTTGCTCCAAACTATTAAATTGCTGCAGCTTCTTTAGTTCACATGTTGGAAACTAGATTTGTCAACCTTAACCCCTTAATGCAAGTAATTTTTCTTAAACTTAAGGAAATTGAGGACCCTGAGAAGAGGGATTTTATTCTAGAAACTTTGCTTAAGGAATTCTATGATGTTTTCAAGGAAGCTAGAAAAGTCTTTGAACATTTTAATATGCTAGGCTCATGTGTAGATGTTATTGGTACACGAGAAAAGATGAACAATACCGAACCTAATGGGGAGGAAATTAAGATACCAATACCCTTTAAACTTATAGGAATGCATGAAGCCATAGAAAAGAATCTTGATTGGATTGTTCCTGAAAACCCATTTGATTAAAATAGTGAGCCCAAGAGCATTGAGAGAGGATCATATAGAACTTATTTGGATGAAATACCTTGCCTTGTTGAAGATATTTCTGGTATTAATCTTAATGCTTCTTCATTTGAGAAAACTTGATTATTTTTCTTGCTTCTTATGCCTAACTTAAAGGCGTTAAAGAAAAGTACTTATTGGGAGATAACCCAAAAGTTTTAGATGAGTCTTGGAAGTTATTACTTCAGTAATAACCGCTCCTTATCCTTTTTATTTTCTTTTTGTACCAAGAGTAACTTCTAATGAGAGAGAAGTAATGACTGGGAAAGTTGCTATCCCGAAACAGATTCCTGTGCTTCACCGTAAAAATTCGTGTAAAATCTCTATACATCCTTTTGAGGCGCTAATTTTTGTGCTTCTGCCCCAGGTTGTTATCTAACTTTCGTTAGCTCAACATTTTTTGATTTGAGCAACAGATGGTCTTCGAAAAAATCGTCTTTACCTACTGGTCTGTTTTGACAGATTTCTGTCATTTTCTGCATTTGCTTTTTGAGTTCTTTTGGGGAATTGAGCTTTTTGAGGCAAGTGATACAGTAGATTGTGTTTTAATGAATGTTTTATTGTTGTTAGAACTGAACCTAAAGACCTATTATCTTGAGTGCACTAATGTTGCTAATAAAGATTGTGTGAAGTTTTGTATGAAGGAAAAATTTTAGGTGTATGGAAGGAATGAGTAATGAGATGAAGGATGGACTAAAGCTCAAGTTTGGGGATGCCACACGTGTTACCCAAGAAATATCCAAGAAGTACAAGCATCAAAACTTGGGGATGCCCAAGGCATCCCCCTCTTCATCAATAAAAATCTCAGGTTTCTTCCAAATGCTTCATTTTTATTGTTTCATGCACAGTTGTGTTGTTCTTGGAGCGTCTTCTTTTTTGTTTTTGTTTTGGTTTTTCGTTTTCTTTGTTTGCTTAGTTTTTCTGAATAAATTGGTTGGACGCCTCTTTCATACATTGGTTTTCAAATAGTTTGGTTTGGTTTGGAAAAAGAGTAGGAAAGTTCATGCTTAAGTGGTGAAGAGAGCTTGTTTTTGACTGTGGCCTATGCTTTGTCATGCCATGCTTGATATTGTTTTGGCTTTATGCTTAGTATTATTTTTTGTACCATGACTTTTTATAAACAATTGATATTGCTTAATGTGCCTTTGAAGAATCATGCGTTGTTCTAGCATATTAAAGCATAGTATTGCGGTATTCTCCTTTGATGCTTTATTTGGGTTGACTTGGCGCATGCTCACACCATGTTCTGACTATCCCAAGTCACCATAATCCTTTATGATCCTTTAGTTTTCAACATGTAGTATCACTTTATGCTTTGATCAGTGATGTTTTGTCGCTCTGCATGATTATGGCCATTATTGCTCTCTTAGTTGGTCGCTCCCAGTCTTTTGCTAGCCTCTGTAACCAAGTATGAGTTCCACTCATGCATCCAACTCCTTAAACCAAGTTATTCCAAGTTATGGACAGAGTTCTATGGTTGTGTTGTGCAGGTCTCCACGTTGCTACTGGCACCAGTAGTGCGCCCTGCCAACGTTCAGCTAGCTACACTTTTGGGGTGTTTCCTTGCTCCTACTGGATTGATAACCTTGGTTTCATAACTGAGGGAAACTTATTGTTGTGCTCATCATACCTTCCTCTTGGGGTTCCCCAACGAGCTCGACATCAACCACGAGCCAGCAGTAATCCATGCACAAACGGTTACCTCCATCTTTCTTATCGACAAATAAAACAGGCAATCTCCAAGGCGATGCACTTCGTTGAATTAGACCTTTCTCCAACATAGCATCAAGTTGCTTCTTCAGCTCCACTAATTCAGATGGGTTCATACTATAAGGTCTCTAAGTTATGGGTCCAAATCCAGTAACTAGTTCCATGATGAACTCGATATCCCGATTTGGGGGCATACCGGGCAATTCATCTGGGAACACGTCGGGGTATTCATAGACTACTCTGACTTGGTCTAGGGTTGGTTGGGCTAGACTCTTGTTGCATTTGAATTGACAGGGCAATGTCTCAGATACATGCTCTACTGAAACTCCAGTGCTACTAGTCATGTTTCGACATCCAATCCATTCCTAGTACTACTTCCAAACCTTTGGTTCCAAGTACTATTAGATTAGCATAAAAATCTATTCCATGGATTCTGATAGGTATAGCCTTGCAAATTTTTCTAGCTTTGGTGGTTGAACCAGGTATTTGAACTATCATAACATGCTTCTATTTTGTTGGCTGAATCTTAGTAGTGCATGCAAATTCTTTTGTAACAAACGAGTGTGATCCTCTATAATCAAACAACACTCTTGCAAGTACTGAGTTAACAGAAAACATACCCAGCACGACATCTGGCACTTCCTGAGCTTCTCCAACATTCATGTGGAACAGACGGCCGTTGCGGTTGAGCGAGTTCCCTGGGGCAAATCACCTTCCAGGCTGAACATGGCGTTGCTGTGGAGCAGGTGCATTCACATTGGTGGTTGCTGTAAGCTTCTTGGGGCACTCGGTGGAGTAGTGACCCTTGACTCCGCATTCAAAGCAAGTAATCTGGGACTTGTCTTTTCTTCTAATAGGCACAACATTGCTTCCATTCCTTGGGGCAGTATTGTTGTTGTTGGTGTTGTTGGACTTGGTCGGTGCACGGTTGAAGTTATTGGAGTTGTCGGGGTTACTGTTGTGGTTTCCTCCAGACCTTGGGTTTCCTCCTCCACGGTTGGGATAGCTTGGACGGGACATAGGGGGTCTGTTGTTTATTGGGGCATATCCTGCAGAAGGGCGATACTTCTGGGTATGGTGGGATCCAGGCTGGTGCATCATGTGACGTTTGCGCTTGTCATAGGCTTGGTTGATCTTCCCTTCCATCTGAATGGCTGAATCCACAAAAGCTTCAATATCATCAAAGGGGATATTGAATAGCACGGTTTGCATCTCATCATGCAGCCTGTTCAGGAATCTCTCTTTCTTCTTTGCTTCTGTGTCAATCTCATCAGGGGCATATCTATCCAAAGATAAGAATTTGTCACGGTACTCAACACAATCATTCTCCCTTGCTTCAATTCTCTGAACTCATCCCTCATCCTCTTAATTAGACCTGGGGGCACATGAGTCCGGTTAAACTTGATTTTGAACTCATCCCAAGTCATCATCTGACATCCATTCATGGTACAGCTGCTATTCCACAAGGCTCTTGCATCACCTGCTAGATAATGGGTGGAAAACAGTAATTTTTCATTGGCTTCACTCCTGCGACCTCCAAATTTTTCTCCATGGTTTGCAGCCAGTCATCAGCATCTAAGGGCTCTTCAGACTTACTAAAGATAGGTGGGTTGGTATTCTGAAAGTTCTTGAGCTTGGATACATGGTTATCCTGGTTTCCGTGGCCTTGATTATTGTGGTATATCTAAGCTATATGTTGGAGAGTGGCTAAATTGGCTTGACGTTTGGCTCTACTAGCTTCACGGTCAGAAACTAGCTTTCGCAGAATCTGCAGCATTGGGTCCTGAGATGAACTGCTTCCTCCGGGATTTCCATGAGTCATCTGAAGATTGATATAGATAATGAGATAAGAGGGAAATTTCTAAGGTCCATGGTTTTTTTCAAAATCTTTAAACTTTGAGTTTGACTCAGGTTTTGCAAGCTAACAATACAAACACACCTTTCATTCATTCATTCATCATCAATGGAAAACACACCAATACAAACACACACCACAACCCAAATAGAAAACAAATGGTTTTAAGAACCATTATGTGAAACTACTCACTCCTACGGTAGTGCTCAAGTGCATCTAATCATCATCAATGAAGCGGAATCATCATCATCAGTGTGGAAATCCATGGCATCATCCTCTAGGTAGTCGTCATCATCACTGAGGTAAGAGTAGAGATCTCCACGAATATCTTCACCTTACTCCTCCTTCGCTTCAAGCTGGATCTCATGTTCACAGATGGTCTTCTCGAGAGTGGCCACCTTATTGCAAAGACGATCGATGATGCGATCCTTCTTGTCACGCTGATGACGAAGTGATTGGCGCTCCTGGGCGAGGATAGCGAGGGTATGGTCCTTCATGACTACAATGGCATGGTTATGGTTGGCGTAGGCACGGGCGTTGTTCAACTCCTGTTATCTATCAAACAACATGAAGTCGAGATTATCCACTTGGTGCTTCAACTCCTGGTGTCCTTGCATCTCCAAGGGCATTCCCATAGAATCACGCCTTGCATAGTGAGCAAAGCGAGTTCCCTGGATCTAGTTGATGTTTTGACCACACAGACGGGCAAGAGCTTCATGCGTAGCCCTGGCTAATCCATCTAGCCAGTTATTCTCCCGAATGCTGAATTGTATCTTCTCTGAGGTGGGTGCTTCCATCTTGCCTCTGAGATCTGCAACTATCAGCCATTGTAGTTCTCCTCCTTGCTGATCATTGAGTTGGGCCTCAAAGAATTCCGTGTCTAGGCGCTCAAGGTACTCTCCGAGTGCATCGAGATCCCTCTCAAATATCAGGTGTCCTCCGTTGCCCAACTGGTAGAACATGCTATACATTACCTCCATCTATAAGAATTTAGGGTGAGCAAGTTAGTGGGGTGATCAAGTGTGTCAAATTTTATGTAGGATTGCAAGAATTTTTGAGGAACATGAATATTTTTGAAAGAATCTCAAGGGTAAGAGTGGGACTAGGTTTTCATAAATACTCACTTATTTTGTTTTGAAACTAAGTTTTTGTTCAGACGTCCATTCTAACTAGGGTCTCCTATGGTCAGGATGGCTCTGATACCAACTTGTCAACACCCGGATTTTTAATCCCAGATGCCTATTATGCCATACATCGCAATCCCAGGATTACCATTTTTGTGAGACATAACATAATTGGTACCACAGTACATCATCCATTACAAACCCTAATAAAGGTCTTACAAATAAAGGATCTCATGATCCAGTCTTAATACAATCAAAGCAGTGGAAATTAAACGTAGCCGGGGCTCCATCTTCAGGGTCACATGAAATGCTGACGATGGGAGATTATCCTAGTTGTCATAGACCTGCTACTGTCCATCTTCGTGTAGTCCTCCTCATAGTCTGGCCACGGGAATAGCCAGGGACAAAGCCATGAGTACTCTTTAAGTACCCGCAAACTATCACTAACAAGTAAGGTAGTTCTAGTAGGAATCTTAAGCTCTAGGTTTATTTGCAAAAAGCCAGGTTTATTTCATACTGAGTTCAAAAGTAAAGAAAACTAATTTAATTTTCTACATCACCTAAGTGGGAACCTAGTTTTCATGTCCACAGCCCTATTGTGGTCAAGTCAAAGTCATAGTTCAATTCACAAGTCATTTTTTAAAACATCTAACAACGGAACAGTATGGCCACTACAACTGTCCATGACCGCGGACGCGGCTATTCAAATAGTTTGACACTCTGCAGAGGTGGTACACTTTCACCACAAAATTCGATACATCCGTCAGGGATAACCCTGAATCATCATACTTAGTATGCAGATAATCAATCGTAACCTTTCAATTACACACTCTAGTATAGGCACCTCCCCTATGAGCTTGGCCTCCTAGCCATGGCCATCTGCCATCCTAGGCACTACATAGGTGGACATTCACACTCACGAGGTAGCCTCAGCTCAACCTTTTTCCGCGAGGGAACCCATACTAAGGGATATAAACTTTCAGTTAAGCCCTACCCAATTCAGGTATTGTGGTTGTATGGTAAAATTGGAATGGTATCGACTCCGAACCCAACCATCGGTTTTTTATAAATAGCTCATGCCTCAATATTTTCATCATCAAATCCTTTTGTGTTCATAACACATGTAAAAACAGTTCAATAGAATAAATCATCACTCCAAGGTTTTCATAATCATTTTCACCAAGTATTCCCATCTAAAGTGATCAACTTTTATGCTTAGCACTAGCCACTAAAGTTGAGGGTATCACTATTGAGGGGTGCAAATCAAGTGTAACTATCCAAATATAGTTTTATGCCTTTTGATGACATCTAAGTGTAACTACTTAGGCATAGTTTTATAATCTTTATGGTATCTATACTATTTTCCCAATACTCACAAATCACTAACTAAAGGTAAATAACTTTGGTAAAAGTAAAAGAATAAAGCTTGCAAGTAAAACTTGGGATTGGTATAATCAAGGTTGCATAACCAAGCATGCCTAATGCATCTTGCATAGGTTATCTCGCAAGGATGGCTTGCGTAGGTATGAAACTTGCAAGTGTTAGCATTCCTTGAGTAGTCCAGTGGTTGAAGTTGTCTTCTTCTTCTTCTTGCTAGTACACCTCCTCCTCGTATCCCGGGTCGGTACTATCGTCTATAAATGAATACGAGGTACACAATCACCAAACAATACTTAACTACTTCTATTTAGCACACTAAGGTCACACTTGATGATCTAGCATCATCACAATCATCACATGAAATAAAAACCTAATTTTATTTATCTTATTTTGGAAAAGTAATTCTACTCATTGAAAAATACTTAAGATTTAATATCCTCCAATTAAAATATAGGATCATGTTGACACATGTCATCACCACATATTCTAATACTTGGGAATGTGATTTAAAGTGGTGGTCATATTTTAGAAAGTTTAAGATTAATATTTAATACAATTAAAATGACTAGAAATGCCTATATAGCACTCTTTTAGTACTAGTCCAATGTCACTGCATGTAACCCTAAATATTTTTACATATTCAGATAGATCTTATCAAATGTATTTTTGAGAGTTGGAATCAACTCAAAAGCATTTATGGTTGATTTTTGAAAAATGTTTGAATGTGGAAAAGTCTTTGTCTTTTTATTTTTACTATAGGTGATCTATAATTTCAAATGGTTTGAATCCAACGGGCTTCGATAGATATTTTTAATATCTTTCTAAAAAAATTCGAATCATGCAATTTGATTTAGTGAATCTCTTTGAATTGATTTTTGAATCTACTGACAGAATCTAGTTTAAACTAAATTGGAAAAAGTTTATTTGAATCGACGGGCTCTGCACGGGAAACTAAATGGGCCGGCCCAACTACACCGCGCTGGTGCAGCGGGCTGCTGACACGACAGTCCCACTGGTCAGTGGCTCATCTAAACCAAAACGGTATCTTTTAATCTGGACCGTGCGATTCGACTAGAATCTATGGCCGTCGTTCGTCGTCTCCGGCGAACAGCTCCGGCGAGGAACGAACAACGTTGGGGGTACGTGGGGGCTCACCTGGGCTCTATCTATACTTGGCAATGGGGGTGAACGACGTTGTAGATGACGGCGGTTCGAATGGTTGTCGCGGCGGCTCCGGGGCGGTCGCAATCAACGGCTCCCTTCTTCCTCTGCAGCGGCAGGCTCCGGCTAAATTCCGGCGATGTGGTGCTCGTCTTGCTTTGGGGAGAGGTGTGGGAGGTGTCTGAGAGAGAGGGGAGTGGAATGGTGTGGCGAATTGGAGCTGGGGTGGCCTCTATTTATACACCGGAGAGAGGGACAGAGCGAGATGGCTCGGGCTCGTCAGCGACATCGATACACGAGGCTATTGGCATGGCTGAGGGTAAAGGTTGACGCGGTGCTTCAGGGTAGTCGTCGTGCGAGTGATGGCGCATCAAGGGGTGGTCGAGAACGTTCGGGAACGGTCGGTACTCTGGGCAGAAACGGCGGTGTTCGAGACAGTGCACAGTGGCTACGGTCCATGCGGCGACGAATGGGCATGTCTGGTAGGTAGCTAGGGTCATGGCGAGTGCGAGCACGTGTGCGCGTGTCGGCTGCGGTGCTCTGGCGCGCTCTCGGCATGGCTGGCAGAGAAATGGGCACGACGCTTGTGGGTGGTCCACGGCTTGCCTGCGGTCGAGGGTTTGACAGAGAGTGGCGGTGGTGTGGCGCCTGTCTCCTAGGCATCATGGGAGAGGGGGGCGCTGGGTGTGGCGAGTGGTTCTTGGTCGACCGGCACAGCGAGCTTGGGGCGGCGCGACATTGGCCCGAACGACAAGAAGGGAGCTGGTCTACTGCGCTGCTAGGCACTAAGGGAGACCATGGGAGTGAAATGAGGGGCTAGTGGCAAGTGATCACTGCTCAGAACAGTAGAAGTTAGGCAAGTGTTTTTCTATGTTTGCCAAGTGCTCGACCAAATGGCCGCATGAAGTGAAGATTTTAATTTTTGAATGAAATTTGGTGAGTGTGGTTGTTGCTTGCTTAGGTGTCTATGGTTGCTCGAAAAAGTCAAGTGGAATTGATTTGAGTGGTTTTTGAGAAATGGTGATCTATGCATATGAACATGATTCAATTTTGGAATGTCCTTTAAATATATTAGGAATTTGTTTTTGTGGTTTGTAAAGTGGGCTTGGGTTCAATTTTACTTGGTCTAGTAAGGGGTAAAAAGAATTGAGAAAGTATATATTAGAAATCGTTTACTAGGAACACTCAAAGTTGTCTAGTGGTTAATTTTGGTCAAAATGACCATTTGATCATATGATTCGTATTTGTTTTTTTTAATTTTGTTTGTAATTCGCCTAGATGATGTAGTATTCATCTTTAAAGCATCCCTTATCATTTTTAGCAATCAAACATGGCAATTGGACTCATTCATACACTAATGCAATTCACACATACACTCATATTAAATTTAATAATAAAAGTGTTTGTTAACCCTAAACTTGGGTGATTAGAACTTGATAATCTTGATTAATATTTTTGGGGTGTTACATACCACTCCCACACCATATGCTCGGTGGAATTCTTCTTCTAGGCTCAACTATGGTGAGATTGAGCGTCACATGTTTCCTTCCGCGGCCACTGCTGATGATGAGGAGGATGACACCGAGGAGCTTGAGGACAGGGACGAGTACGACGATGATGACTACGAGTGACTCCTTGGGGCGCTAGCATCGCCCTTCTTCGTTTTTGGCTATTTGATGCCAAAGGGGGAGAAGTAGTTCTATTAGGTCTTCGTGGATTTGCATGGGTCGGGCACAAGCATTTGCACTTTATCTTTTCAGTCTTTCTCTCGCTTGTGCCTATTTAGCGTTGAACTTTTATTTGTGATTTGTGTTATACGAGACTATGTTTGTGTGGCTCTAAATTTATCTTGTGGATTATCCTTATGGAATCATCTATCATATTGGCTATATTGGACATCTATATCAAGGGAGGCGCTCATTATGGCTATCATTGGATATTCTAATAATATTTTGCAATTCCTAGTATTGTCATCTAACACCAAAAAGTGGGAGATTGAAAGAACATTTCATGGTTCCCTGTGTTCTATGTGTTAGATAACAATACCATGGAGTTTTCTCATGTGTGCTAAGTGTGCAGGGAAATATTATTGTGTTTGGGGGCCGGATTATCCGCCCCATCAAGGGCCGGATAATCAGGCCTGACTCACTTAACAAAGGCAGGCATGACGCGACGCTCTGACTGGGGGCGGATTTTTCCCCGGAGAATCCGAAGGGGGTGGATTTTTTTCCCTAATCGGATAAAACAACCCTTACTTTCGACCGGATAATCCGGCCCCTAGGAGACGATCAAGGGCTGGCATGGTGCATCGCTCTGACTGGGGGTGGATTATTTGCCGGATAATCTGAGTGTGGCGCGGAGTTTTCCCCAGGACGAATAATCCGGCCCTCACTTGGGCCAGATAATCCGGCCCCCAAAATCTCCAATGGCTCAGTTGGGATAGGGTATAAAAGCCCCATCATCCCCGTCGGTCAGACTTCTTGGTTAATTCGAAAAAGACCAGACTTGTTGCAAAAGCTCTCTCTCTAGATCTCCCACTTCAACCACCCGAAGGCTTCGATCTTTGGGGGAATTGAAGGAGGAGACATCATACATCGTCATCACGAATCAAGCGCATCAACTCCTCTCTATTCACGTGGAGAAATCCCTGGTCTAGTATTCTTGTTAATATCTAGATCTTGTGTTTTGTTATTGATAACTTGTTCTTATGGCAGCTTCTTGTCATTACGGGAGCCTCCAATTTGGTTGTGGAGTTGTGCCCCACTAGTTGTGTAAAGGCGTCAGTTCCCGCCTCCAAGGGTTCCAATAGTGGAAAGGTGGATCAGGCCTTTGGTGGTGCGATCCATTAGAGAACAAGGTGAAAACTATTGTGGCGTGGTGGTTTTAGTACCGCCCACCCCTCCAACACAGATGTACTTCCCTTAACAAGGAAGGAACTGTGGTAAAACAAATCATGTGTCTCCGCGTGCTCCACTACGGTGTACTCATTCCTCTATGTCACTCGCCTTTACTCTCTAGTAGTTAGGTTTACATATAGAGCAATTCTATATAATAGTATAGCTAGAGAATTTACCTTTTGTGTCAAGCCTAAAATTGAAAAGGCATTAAAATTTGAAGTAGCACCTATTCAAGCCCCCTCTAGGTGCCCATACGATCCATTTCACGCGGGCCGAGCGACCTTGCATATTTGGAATTCTTTAATAATCTATCTTCCCTAATCTTCCGTTCTTCCTCATTAGTGGGCCGCAAATCACCCTACATGCATCAGCAAAAAATATATCTTATGATATTTAAGAGCAAGGTGTGTGTAGAAGAGCAAGTTAGTACAGTGCTTGCAAGCAGTTGAAAGCTCTGAAGGAACAATGACAGACATATGCTTATATGATGCCTCAACAAGAAATGTCGGAGTACAAGATAGAAAACTCAGTGCAAGAATGCAATGAAACAAGCCATGAACTACTTTCAGACATCAAATGTATAAAGAGAATATGAAGTGTATGGCACCAACCTTTGTGACCGCTATTACGCGATTTCCTTCCCGTGTCTTTGCCAGACTTATGGTGAGTTATGACCTAGTCGTTCGCCCTTGAGCGGGTTTGCCTCCCAATCTCTCTGGCGCCATGGACAAGGTCGAGGAAGAAGATCCGGTGCCGTGGAGTCGGGGAAGTGGAACCAACGAAGCTGCGACGGTGTTGCTGAGCTAGTTTTGGTGCCGTGGACCTCATGTATAGAGGAGCTGATCTGGTGCAGGCAGTCGTCGGGAGCTGGTAAAACGTCTTCGGTCGCTATGGTGACATGCCGGTGGAGAGGCTGTGAAGGGGAGATGGGACGGAAGGAGCATGGCCGTGGTCGTGCAAGGTGATCACGAGGGATTAGGCCCAAAGGGCGCAGGTGGTACTAGTATGTTTGAAACTTTGAATTGTGTGGCTCGTGGGAATTTAAAAGAGAAACCATTTTGAGGAATGGCCTTTGGTGTGTTGTTTCTGGACCGAAGGGTGAGATGAAAATTTAGTACCATTTGAATTTTGGACGCAGGAGCCCATTGCGGTGGGTGTTTCTGGCACACTACTTGGTGGAAGAGGTGATTTCGGCTTGTGGTTTGTCGCTCACTTGATTTTTTTTGTACTTGATCTACTACTGCAATCTAAAAGTTTGACTTTAGGTCCACACAAGTATATAGTGCACAAGTTTATTCATGATAATGGGCACGAACTACCTTTCATGGTAATGTGTTAATTTTCGGCAAAATGTGTATCTACAGATCTAAACGAAAGTGCAAAATAAGGTTTCAAGTTTATCACAGGAAAATGTTGTGTTTCCATTTTCCGAATGGCTAGAATGAGACCAGGATACATTGTCCAGATGCAGAAATTAGGTACAGGAAAGTTTCATATAGCGTGCCAAAGAAAATATCAGGCTGACAACACAACGAAAGTCATCCTCATTATTCGAAATAACAATCTATTCGCATGGTGGCTCTTTCATCACCCTTTGAAAATCATCTGCGTGCAAAGATGCACGGAGAATCTCTGCTTGTGCTTTCACCTGTTCCAAAACCGTCACGTTGATCTCATTGAAATCTGCACCAGCCGAATTGGGAAAACGATTTTCAACGACCAACTTCTAAAGATCAACGGCAGCATCAAGGCCATCTTCAATAGTAGAAATCCATCCTCGGTTCAATTCTCTGATCCGCCGAGTGGCTGTGTCCAAATCCTTTTGGAGAAGCCTAATCTTAGCTTCGTTCGTGCACCATACTTCAGTTTGGTTCATAGAAATGGCTGTATCACTGGCACGCTGAATATTTGTGTTGCGAACCTCCTTGGCAGGGACATGATCATGCACTTGCTTCTGCAAATTGCAATGCAGCAAATCAATCAATAAATAACACGCAAGATGCAACAAATAGCCATGTTTAGGGTACTTGACCAGGCCATGTTTCTGTACATGTTGTGTTGTGTCGAGCAGGGCTAGATCCGCATGTCCAAAACTCTTCAGGATTCGTTGCCAAGACATGGCATGTTTCGGCAGTACATCATCTTCCATGCCTTACAAAAAATATATACTAGTATGACAAGACAGGGCAAGGAAAGACTAAACTACTCTCAAAAATAAAATGCATAACGGCAGCGCGCATATATGCAAAATGGAGGCAAACCATTGTCTGGGGAGGATTGTTGGGGGTTATCATTGGGCTGGCGAGGTTTCGTACTAGTGCGAGATAACCAATTTCGCATGACGACTAGCAGTTGCCTTCTTTTCTTTTTGAACCAATCCCGCGGTACTGCAACTAGCATGCATTAGAAATAATTGGTAATGAGAAGGCACAACAAGGAAGCAATGAACTACATTCGGAAGTAGTAGTAAAAGTGCAAGGAAAGCGGGCATAGTAAGTCTATAACAACCTTCATCTCGGTTGTACGGAGTTCTAACCATCGCCCTGGTGAGGGGTCCGTGTGGCGTACGCATCTCTCGGTTGGGGTGGTGGGGAAGCTAACACTTTGAGTAGGGGAAGAAGATGCAACGAAGAAACAACGGTAGCATGGATGATGGTGTCGCTGAGTAGACTCCGGTGACCTGGAAGTCGGCTAAGGAGGGATGGGATAGAGGATGATGTGAGTATGGATTGTGGAGTCGTCGGGCGAGCGAGTGAGAGGCCCTGTCAGTATGGAGGTAGCTAGCGTTTGCCGAGAACTAAGAAGTGAAGGAAGGGTTAAATTTTGGGAAACCAATATCACGCGAAAATTTAGTGCTGAATCGCGCTTGTCTCACCTCCCGAGTAGTATTAAAAGAAAGGCTCGAAAAGTAGCACGCATCGAATGCGATGGGACGGTGGCGTGTGCAGCTTGTGAAGAAAAGTCGGAGTCTAGTACGGTGGCGGATAGATGAAAAATAAAATTGGGGTGGTGTTGGCTGCCAGCCATGGCCCTCATAAAAAATAAATAAATATTTCAAATTCGTGTAAATACATCAAATAATTGATCCAACGTTCAGCATTCAAAGTTATTCGTATGAATGGGGCCCATATACTACTATGAGCGAAACGGCTGAGTGAACTTGGGTTTCTTAGCTAAACGTTGCGCATATGCATATGACAACTCATTTGAACTATTTAGGCAGACAACACTGTAATTTAAGTGGTTTAATTTAGCTACGAATCATAAAAACTCATAGAACCTAGGAATCAGAAGGAAAACATGCATGCTCCACAATGTCCGAAAACATGGCGCGCTTGTCGCATTCCGAGCCAAATTCTTCTGATTTTCTTTACTAGTTCGAAACATCCTCGTAATCACATGGAAAAGTGAAAAATGTTCTTTCATAATTGTTCAAAACTCCCACGGTCAACATTATTTACTATGCCAAGACGCACCCATCTACCCGATGTGAGAATCTTATCATAAAGTGTAGCTAGGGTATCGATATATATGGCCATGACCTTATTGGTCCTTCGGAGTGAAACCCAAGAATGTTCATACATTGTAGGCTATTAGTAAATTTCACGTGCCATGCACATGAGACTCAGATAATAGACATATGACATATCATCATTATATAAAATTATAATAGGTAAAACACAAAAAATTATAAATTTGATCAACATATATAAAGTATGAGTGTATATTTGGTTCTTTTACTTTGTATCATCATGTAGAAGTCAAAGATTATTAGCAACCTAACACTTGAAATTTTTGGTGACATGGTCTATAGAAACGAGGGAGAGGATTCTAGGAGTATGATGGAGAAGTGTGTTTTCAGGTTTGTGCATAGCATTCATTCTGCTCAAGACTATCTATAGAATCTTCTAAATGATCTAATGGAAAAGAAGATCTAGCGGTTGGAAATATTCGGATTCACGAGTATTGATCCAACGGTCATCATTCAAAGTTATTCATATCTTACCACTATTAGTAAATTGCACATGATCTGCACGTGAGACTCAGATAATAGACGCCTGACATATCATCACTATATAAAATTATCTCTATTATTATAATTGTGCAGTTTTGAATTGGATCCATAGCACCAATCCTGACCGTTGGGATGTTAGATCCAATGGTTCAGTGCAGCTAGATTCGTGTTAAATAGTACCTAGAGCAAACTCCACCATGTTCTAAAAACCATCATTTCACCACCCGCAAAATTTCATAGCACAGTAGGTTGTATTCTCAATATGTGTAGATAGTTATTATTAATAGACTTATTTTATTCATTTTGGGGGTGGTGACATGATGGTTATAGAACATGGTGGAGTTTTCTCTAGGTCTGTACTATATATTCAACATGAAACCAGTTGCTCTAAACCATTAGATCTAACAGCCTAACCGTCAGGATTGGTACTATGGATCCAATTCAAAACTGCTCCACTATAGTAGTAGAGAGAATACATCCTACTATGCTATGAAATTTTGGGGGTGGTGGCATGATGGTTCCAGAACATGCATGGTGGATTTTGCGCTAGGTACTATTCAACACGAATCCAGCTTCTCTGAACCATTATTGGATCTAACAGCCCAACGATTAGCATTGGTGCTATGGATTCAATTCAAAACTACTCCATTATAGTAGTAGAGATAGAGATATCTTACCACTATATAGTGTACGAATAACTTTGAATATTGACAGTTGGATCAAGACTCATGAATCCCAACATTTCCAGTAGTTGGATCTTCTTTTCCATTCTAGCATCTAGAAGATTCTATTGATAGTCTTCAGCATAATGAATGCTATGCACAAACCTCAAAACACACTTCTCCATCATACTAGAATCTTCTCCCTCGTAGCTAATAATCATTGACTTATCAATAGAATCTTCTAGATGCTAGAAATGATGGGATTCACGAGTCTTGATCCAACGGTCAATATTCAAAGTTGTTCGTACACTATATAGTAGTAAGATCATGTAGAAGTTAACGATTATTAGCTATCTAAAACATGAATTCTTTGGTAACATGGTCTATAGAAACGAGGGAGAAGATTCTAGAATGATGAGGAAAGTGTGTTTTGAGTTTTGTGCATAGCATTCATTGTGATGAAGAATATCAATAGAATCTTCTAGACCTTTAAAAAAATAGAATCTTCTAGATGCTAGAATGGAAAAGAAGATCCAGTGGCTAGAAATGTTGGGATCCGCGAGTCTTGATCCAACGGTCAATATTAAAAGTTATTTGTACACTATCTAGTGCTGAGATTATAACAGGTAAAGTAGAAAAATATAAATTTGATTCATATGGGTGTATATATATATTTGGTTCTTGTACTTTGTATATCATGTAGAAGTACGTCAACGATTATTAGCTATCTAAAACTTAAAATTTCATGGTCTAGATAAACGAGGGAGAAGATTCTAGAATGATGGAGAAGTGAGTTTTGTGCATAGCATTCATTGTAATGAAGACTATCAATAGAATATTCAAGATGCTAGAATGGAAAAGCAGATCCAATGGCTGGAAATGTTGGGATTCGCGAGTTGTTATCCAAAGGTCAATATTCAAAGTTGTTCGTACACTATATAGTGGTAAGATCATGTAGAAGTCAATGATTATTAGATACTAGTAAGATGCACGTGCCTTGCACGTGAGACTCGGATAATAGACGTATGACATATCTATATACAATTATAATTGGTAAAGCACAAAAAAATATAAATTTGATCAACATCTATAAAGTCTGGGTGTATATATTTGTTCCTTGTACTTTGTATCATCATGTAGAAGTCAAAGATTATTAGCTACCTAACACATGCAATTTTTTATAACATGGTCTAGAGAAGCAAGGGACAAGATTCTAGTATGATGGAGAAGTGTGTTTTGAGGTTGTGCATAGCATTAATTATGCTGAAGACTATCAATAGAATCTTCTAGATGAAAGGATGGAAAATAAGATCCAACGGCTCGAAAAGCTAGGATTCGCGAGTCTTGATCCAACAGTCAACACTCAAAGTTATTCGTACACTATATAGTGGTTTGTAATGAAGACTATCAATAGAATCTTCAAGATGCTAGAATGGAAAAGAAGATCCAACGGCCTGAAATATTGGGTCACGAGTCTCGATCCAACGGTCAATATTCAAAGTTGTTTGTACACTATATAGTGGTAAGATCATGTAGAATTCAACGATTATTAGCTACTAGTACGTTGCAAGTGAGACTCAGATAGTAGACGTATGACATATCATCATCACTATATACAATTATAATTGGTAAAGCACAAAAAATAGAAATTTAATCAACATCTATAAAGTATGGGTGTATATTTGGTCCTTGTACTTTGTGTCATCATGTAGAAATCAAATATAATTTAGCTACCTAACACATGAAATTTTTTATAACATGGTTTAGAGAAATAAGGGAGAAGCTTCTAGTATGATGGAGAAGTGTGTTTTGAGGTTTATGCATAACATTCATTATGTCAAAGACTATCAATAGATTCTTCTAGAAGCTTGTAACATCCCAAAAATATTAATCAAGCTTATCAAGCTCTAATCACCCAAGTTTAGGGTTAAAATTTTTTTTTATTAAAATTTATATGAGTGCATGTGTGATTTGCATTTGTGTATGTGTGCTTGCAATTGCCATGATTTATTGTTACTAATGATAAGGATTAGTTTAAAGATGAACACTACATCATCTAGATCACTTCCAAGCAAAATCAAATAAAAGAAAAATCAAATATAAGACATATGAGCATATGGTCATTTTGGCAAAACATATCCACTAGACCACTTTGGGTGTTTCTAGTAAAAGATTTCTAATAGAAACAATTCCAATTCTTTTCACCCCTTGCTAGACCAACTCAAAGTAAATCTAAGAAAACTTTACAAAATGGCAGAAACTATTTTCAAACTTATTTAAGAGGAAATCCAAAATTGAATCAAGTTCATATGCCTAGATCATCACTTATCAAAAACCATTCAAATAACTTCCACTTGACAAATCCCAGCAACCATAGACTACTAAGTAAGTACTCAGATCACTCACCAACAATCATTCAAAAGTTTGAAAGTTGAATTCATGCGTCCATTTGGTCGAGCACCTGGCAGACACAGTACAAGCTCAACCACTATACACTATTTTGATCTATCAATTGCTCAGCTTTTGTACTGCAATCAACCCATTCAATTGTTCATGATCATTTCTGTTACTTGGTCGTGCAGTGGAGAGCCTCATCTCCACCATTGCACCAGTGGCCTGCTCGTACCGAGCCGGCCATGCCGGTCGAGCACGAACCAGTCATTGCATGCCATGCCGCCCTCTCCCACGATGTCTAGCGAGTAGCCATGACCTCACCGCCACCCCCTATCCACACCTTGACCAACGGCGAGGCAAGAAGGAGCCAGACCAGCTGCGCCCATTTAATCCCCTGCCATGCCGAGACCACGACGGAGCGCCGCAGCTTCCTCGCACGCACATGCTACGCCTCACTCTCTCCCCGCTCGTACCCACAATCGATGTGGCACCAGTAACCTCCCAGACATGATCGTTCGCCACCGTGCGCCCCGTGACCACCGTACCAAGTGACGAACAACCACGTACCTGAGTAGAGTGCCGACATCGCCCGACCGATAGAGACCGCCCATTGTCATGCCATCACATGCATGACGATCGTTGTAGTACCCCGCATCGGCCCATGCCCTTTGCCATGCTTAGCCTAACCTGTAGCAACATCGCCGGAGGAGCCTGACCATGCTGCCCTGCCGCCGATGCTGGGGTATAAATAGAGGCCACCCCATATCTCATTTTCCACACCATTTCACTCCCCACTCACCCAGGAACCTCACCGACCTTTCCCTGGAGCAAGGCGAGCACCACCACACCGGAATTCGACCAGAGTCTGCCGCTGTAGTCGAGGAAAGAAGCCATCGATTGGAGCCACCCTAGGAGCTGTCGTGACCGCGCCTTGAAACATCGTTGATGACAACCCCATTCGCCCCCATCGCTAACCTTGGCTAGGGCCCCAGTGAGTCCCCAGCAACCCCCACGGCTGCGTTAGGGTTAGAATCTCACTGGAGCTGTTCGTCGTAGACGATGAACCTCAGCCGTAGGATCCTGTTCTAATCGTAGGGCTAGGATTGCTAGATACCGTTTCAGGTTAGATGAGCCGCTGACGCGTGGGACCATTCTGTCAGCAGGCCGCTGCGCCAGTGCTGTGTAGTTGGGCCGGCCCCTTTAGTTTCTCGCGCAGAGCCCAGTGATTCAAATAGAATTTTGCCAATTTAGTTAAAACCATATTCTGTCAGTAGATTCAAAATTCAATTCTAGGAGTTTTACTGATCCAAAATACATGGTTCCAGTTGTGTTAGAAAGGTATTGAAATTATATATCCACTCCCGTTGGATTCAAACCAATTGAAACTATATATCACTTATACTAAAAATAACAAGAGAGAGGCTTTTGCCATTTCAAACATTTTTATAAAATAAACATAAATGCTTTTGAGTTTATTCCAACTTTCAAAATACACATTTTCCATGCTCTACATGAATATATAAAAAGATTTGGTTTTACAGATATTAATCATGGACTAGTATTAAAAGAATGCTATATAGGCATTTCTAGTCACTTAAATATTAGTAAATAGTAATATTAAATCTTGTAATGCATGACCATCATTTTAAATAACATTCCCAAGTATTGGAATAGATTGTGATGACATGTGTCAACATGATCCACTATTTCAATTGGATAATATTAAATCTTAAGGATTTAAAATGAGTAGAAATTACTTTCTAAGATAAGATAAATAAGAAAATGTTAATATCCCATGTGATGTTTGAGATGATGCTAGATCATCCAGTGTGAGCCTTGTGTGCTAAATAGAGGTAGTGAAGTGTTGTTTGGTGATTGTGTACATTGAATGGATTTATAGATGCTAGTGTCGACCCAGGCTACAATGAGGAGGAGTACTTCGAGGAGGAGGAGGAAAACTTCAACGACTATAGCAACTGCACTGCTCAAGGCAAGCTATCAGTGCAAGTTAGAACTATGCAAGCTATATGTGCAAGCCCCTATACCAGATGCAGTAGGCATGATTGGTTATGCAACTTTAATTATACCATTCCCAGTTTTTTTACTCCAAGCTTTGCTTTTCCCCTTCACTACAGTTTCTTACTTAGTTAATGAAATGTGATTAGTGGAAAAATAGGATGGATACCATCAAGATCATAGAACTAGCCTTGGATACTTATACTTGGTTACTACCCCCAATAGTGATACCCTCAATACTAGTGGCTAGTACTAAGCTAGTGAAAAGGATTGTGAAAACCTTGGAATGAGGATTCATTCTATTGAGATGTTTTGACATGTGATGTGAAACACAATGGTTTGATGATGAAAATGTTGAGGCATGAGCCTTGACTTTTACCAAAACTAATGGTTGGGTTCAGATGCGATACCATTCCAATTTTACTGTACAACCACAATACCTGAGCTGGGTGGGGCTTGACTGGAAGTTTATATGTTTTAGTATGGGTTCCCTTGCGGAAGAGGTTGGGCTGAGGCTACCTCGTGAATGAATGTCCACCTATGCAGTGACTAGGATGGCAGATGGCCATGGCTAGGAGGCCAAGATCACAGGGGAGGTGACTATCCTAGGGTGTGTAATTGAAAGGTTAGGATTGATGATCCGCATACCAAGTATGATGATTCAGTGTTATCCCTAATGGATGTATCGAATTTTGTGGTGAAAGTGTGCAATCTCTGTAGAGTGTTAAACTAATCGAATAGCCACGTCCGCGGTTATGGACAGTTGGAGTGGCCATACTGTTCCGTTGTCAGATGTTTACAAAATGATTTGTGACTTGAAAGAAGACTTTGACTTGACCACAACCGAGTTGTGGACATGAAATTCTAAGTTCCCACTTAAGTAATGTAGATAAGTAAACATAGGTCTTTACTCTTAAGGCTTTATGAAATAAACCTGGCTTTTTGCAAACAAACCTAGAGTGTATGACTCCTACTAGTTTGCGAGTACTTAAAGAGTACTCATGGCTTTGTCCCTGGGTATTCCCATGGCCAGACTATGAGGAGGATTACCCGGAAAATGGACAGCAGTAGGTCTATTACAACTAGGATCATCGCCCATCGTCAGCATTGTCTGTGATCATGAAGATGAAGCCCCACTACGTTTACTTTTCGCTGCTTTGATTGTATTAAGACTAGATCATGAGATCCTTTATTTGTAAGACCTTTATTATGGTTTGTAATGGATGATGTACTGTGGTACCACTTATGTTATGTCTCACAAAAATGGTAATCCTAGGATTGTGATGTACGGCATAACAGGCGTCTGGACTTAAAAATCCGGGTGTTGACAAAGCTAGAATGGAAAAGAAGATTCAATGGCTAGAACTGCCAGGATTCGCGAGTCTTGATCCAATGGTCAACATTCAAAGTTATTCGTATACTATATAGTGGTAAGATAAGATAAGATAAGATCATGTAGAAGTCAATGATTATTAGCTACTCTGTAATTGGGAGAAGATTCTAGTATGATGAAGAAGTGTGTTTTGAGGTATGTGCATAGCATTCATTATGTTGAAGACTATGTATAGAATTTTCTAGATGTTAGAATGGAAAAGAAGATCCAACGGTTGGAAATATTAGGATTCATGAGTCTTCATCCAACGGTCAACATTCAAAGTTAGTCATACACTATATAGTAGTTATATCTCTACTACTATAATGGAGCAGTTTTGAATTGGATCCATAGCACCAATCTCGACCATTGTGCTGTTAGATCCAATGGTTCAGAGAAGCTGGATTCATGTTGAATAACACCTAGAGCAAACTCCACCATGCATGTTGTAGAACCATCATGTCACCACCCCATAATTTCATAGCACAGTAGGTTGTATTCTCTCTACTACTATAATGGAGCAGTTTTGAATTGGATCCATATCACGAATCCAGACCGTTGGGCTCTTAGATCAAATGGTTAAGAGCATCTAGATTCGTGTTGAATAGTACGTACCTAGAGAAAACTCCACCATTTTCTAGAACCATCATGTCACTGATACATTGTAAACGTATCTATAATTTTTGATGTTCCATGCTTGTGTAAAATCTACTTTCTTAAGTTTTGTCCACACTTTGGAGTACTTTTACATATTTTCTGGAACTAACCTACAAGATGCCATAGTGCCAGTTGCCGGTTTTCTTCTGTTTTTGGTTCCAGAAAAGCCAGAAAATGAATATTCTCGGAATTAGACCAGACAAAAGCCAAAGTCGATATTTTACCAGAAGACTCACGGAGCCAGAAGACGAGACAGAGAGGGGCCAGGGGCTAGCCACACCATAGGGTGGTGCGGGTCCCCCTTGGCCGCGCCACCAGGTGGTGTAGGCCCCTCGGGCGCCCATCGACCTTGCCCTTTCGCCTATAAGAAGTCTCCGATGAGAAAACCCTAAATAATCCAGCCTCTAGCCACGAAAAGTTCCATAGCGCCGCCGCGACCGTAGTGGATATTCGGGGGACAGAAAGTCTCTGTTTCGGCACCCTGCTGGGACAGGGAAGTGCCCCTAGAGCCATCTCCAACGATCTCCACCATCATCTCCGTCGCCATTGCTGATTCGCATGATGATGAGGGAGTAGTTCTTCCTCGAGGCTAAGGGTTCTACAAGTAGCTATGTGTTCACCTCTCTCTATGCATGATCATATTGTGATCATGAGCTTTGTAATCAAGTAGATCCATCTTGCTACTCAAGTGCTTTAATGAATCTCTGCTTATCCCCACGTGTGTGAAGTTGACAGTGTGCACGCCGTGTGGCACTTTGGCTAAGGTTGCATAAATACTTGTTATGAGTTATATTTGGAGTTGGATGTCCCTATGAAATTGTGGTGTTTGTTGGAACCATCTAGCGCTCAAGGTGACAGTGTGGGTTATCTATGTGGGCTCCCCGAATTATTCATCCAAGAAATCCCTGTTATGCATACATCCACGTTCCCATGATCAGTGAGCCGTGGAACATAACCGACAGGTATCATTACAACATCTAAAACATAATGAATTACAAGACTTACATAGATGCCATTATGGCTACATCATCATTTGCAGCGGAACATCATCATGTGTAGAGCCCAATCGTGCCTCAACCTACAGGCAACTGACTGGGAAGACGGCCTAGCTCGCTTGACGTCACCTGAATCTCCTGAAATCGAAACTCTGAAAGTCTGGCCAAGTAAATAGCCAGGGACAAAGCCGTGAGTACATTGAATGTACTCGCAAACCACCAAGATAAGTGAACAAAGGAAATGCAATTCTGGCTGTGGCGAGATAGCTCTATCTGGGGTTGCTTTTGAAAAGCCTAAACTAACTTTGAAGTTATGGCATCTCCATATCTTTGTTGAAAAAGAGTTTTGAAAACATGCTTTTGTTTTATAAATCAAGACATTTCCATATCTTTGTTGAAAAAGAGTTTTGAAAACAGACTTGTAGTAAAAACCCTTTTTAAACATCTTCGACCACCTCTGGTCAAAACAAAGCTTTTGAACTCGGGTTGCCCTGGAACCTTCGTCCTCTTCGTACTTGTTTCCCAAACAAGCATAGTTTGGGTACTTCTAGCTGGTGACTCCACTTCCTTCCGTACTCCAAGTCATAACGTCCGCGGGAGACCCAATTGTTGCACCAGCGTCCTGCCAGTTTAGGCTCACTCTTGCCGAAGCAAGCGACAGGCTTCAGATCCTTGATGCCCGGACTTCCAGGGATTTCTCCCTATAAGCATGGTAGAAGTTGCCTCGGCTAATGCGGACAAACTATGAGTTAAGCCCCAGCACCTGGGGTAATGTGGTTGCGCGGATTTTCACTTCTCACTTCTCACTTCACTTCTCATCACATCACATTTTCACTTCTCATCTTCACTGTTTCTTTTGTTAAAACCTCCACTAGGAATGATGCCTCTTCCCAGGGTTTCACAAAAGCAGTTTTGAAATCTTTGTAGTGGGGGAAAATCCCAAACAGTTTATTTTCTCAAAACCGGGGTTTCTAAGGAGGTAGGATGCTAACCATCATACTCTCGGTCTAAAGGGGATAAAATGATAGGTTCATCGGGGTGGTGCCTCGAAGGACACGAAATCATAAGTTGGAGGAGCCATGTTACTATCGCAGTATTTGTAAAACAAAACATGAAGGTAGATAATGCAATTTATAAAGAGGATACAAAACATGTAAAAGAGAGTAGGACATATATCAGAGTTTGGGAAATGGTGGCTTGCCTGTGATCAGCAATAAGTCCCTGGACTTCTTCAGATGACCAAGGAAATACCCAATAAATAGTAATAAGAAGTCCCTTCCTTCTTGGCGTCAGACACTCACACTATCGTCGTCATCGGGTACACATGCAAGCAGACAAGTCCACAATCAATACAAGGCATAAAAACATCAAACCATACAGCAAACAAACATAAGAATACTACTGGACTTGGGAGGTTTTGGAGAGGTTGGGTTCTATTGGAGGAATTTACTAGATTGCCATTGTAGTGTTTCTCTCTTGGAAGGTAGTTGTCTAGGATAAATATTATGAACTTGGAGTGTGATTCTAGGGTCAGTAGGATACCAATGT
The DNA here is from genome assembly GCA_916181665.1 of Avena sativa. NCBI lineage: Eukaryota > Viridiplantae > Streptophyta > Magnoliopsida > Poales > Poaceae > Avena > Avena sativa. The sequence goes on from OV702289.1 coordinate 438,394,160, forward strand.
GCGAAAGTGATATCCACAGATAGTTCTTGACAAGACAAAACTCTAGTTTTGGAAAGAGGTTTTGGGAACACTAGAGATAAGATTAGGAGAGTGTTCTGTCTTGAAAACATATGGACATGGTAGTATATATCTCTCCATAGTTTTGTTAATAGAAGCTACTGAATTAGTTTTTGTTGCATAAGCATCTTGGCTCATGTTTTGAAATGCTAGAACGTTTGAGAATATGTAAAGGAAGCCAAGATAGTTTTGGTAAATAGCTTTTGTCAACTGAGGTTGAGGTAAGGAGTATCATAAGATACACATCATAAGCACAAGTGCAAGCAAACAACAAGCAAGCACAGCACCAAAGCACAAGAAAAAGTTTTTGTTCCCCCTGATTTTTGCATTCTGGACAACAAATCAGGGTTGCTAAAATTGGGATGTTACAATCTAGATGGGGAAAGCGAACTTTGAGGAGTGTTGTTATATCCCTACCTTAGATTAGATTGTCCAACCGGAGAGTAGTTTAGAGTAGTATCATAAAGAGAAGATATTTATATGAGAGTATTCAATAGTGAAAGTATGATCCCTAGGCCTTGTTTCTAAGCATTGAAACTTAGTTTGCAACTAGATCTGTTACATGTTTGCTTGCTGCCATCTTTATTAGTTTGCCTTTAGTCTCTTCCATACCATCAAGCTATTTTCTGGCACCATTGTCTTTTATGCATACCACTTCTATTTCACTATCTCTTCGCCGAACTAGTGCACCTATACACCTGACAAGTGTATTGGGTGTGTTGGGGACACAAGAGACTTCTTGTATCTTGATTATAGGGTTGCTTGAGAGGGATACCTTTGACTACTTCCTCCCAGAGTCCGATAAACCTTGGGTGATCCACTTAAGGGAAACTTGCTGCTGTTCTACAAACCTATGCACCTGGAGGCCCAACAACTATCTACAAGAATAGAAGTGCGTAGACATCAGTCACCACCCCCAAAATTTCATATCACATTATTAGGCTCTATTCTCAATATGTGTAGATATAGTTATTATTAATAGACTTAATGTATATGCATTTTTCCCTAACAAGACTATTGGTTAATAACAACTGAATTTTTCTTAAACCACATTTCATACATCAGAGAAAAAATGCATAAATTAAGTCTATTAATAATAATTATATACACATATTTAGAATACAACCTATTGTGCTATGAAATTTTGGGGGTGGTGACATGATGATTCTAGAACATGGTGGAGTTTGCTCTAGGTACTATTCAACATGAATCCAACTGCTTTGAACCATTGGATCTAATAGCCCAATAGTCAGGATTGGTGCTATGGATCCAATTCAAAACTACTCCACTATAGTAGCGGAGATCTAAAACATGAAATTTTTGGTAACATGGTCTAGAGAAATGAGAGAAGATTCTAAAATGATGGAGAAGTGTGTTTTGAGTTTTGTGCATACCATTCATTTTGATGAAGACTATCAATAGAATCTTCTAGACCGTTCAAACAAATAGAATCTTCTAGATGCTAGAATGCAAAAGAAAATCCAACGGCTGGAAATGTTGGGATTCACGAGTCTTGGTCCAACGGTCAATATTCAAAGTTATTCGTACACTATAGTGGTAAGATAAGATTATAGTAGGTAAAGAAAAAATATAAATTTGATCAACATCTATAAAGTATGGGTGTATATATTTGGTTCTTGTACTTTGTATATCATGTAGAAGTCGGTGATTATTAGCTATCTAAAACTTTAAAATGTTGGTAACATGTTCCACAGAAATGAGGGAGAAGATTCTAGAATGATGGAGAAGTGTGTTTTGTGTTTTTTGGATAACATTCATTGTGATGAAGACTACCAATAGAATCTTCTTGATGCTAGAATAATGGAAAATAAGATCCAACGACAGGAAATATTGGGATTCGCGAGTCTTGATCCAACGGTCAATATTCAAAGTTGTTCGTATATTTTTTACCAATTGCAAGATATGCACATCTACTTTATTGTAGTACTACCAAATATTGGAAATTTACCATAAACTATGATGTGGATATGTCCACTACCTTGCGAGGTTGCTCTACCAGAAACTTGTTCATCAAAAAATAAGATGATTAATAATCCAGCAGATGGCTTGAATTTCGGGGGAGGGGGAGGGGACGGTTGCCGGAAGTAGATCGGTGTGTCGTACCAAGGCACATGTGCGTAGCACCACGCTGTGGACGAGGAAGAGACAAGCCAGACTGTTCACCCGTGGCTACAGAGAAGAGATTGATGGAGGATGGATGGTAAGGGCCAGCGAAGGAGAGAGAAAACACAACTTGTTTTGCGTGCATATTAATACTACTAGGTCCATATATTTACTACTAGTGGAGTGTATCTTGTGTCATCAGCCCATCATAGCTTTGCTCTGACATCGCACCACCTTCCGACTCCTCCTCCCACTACTCTCACACTGCCTCCGTTTTTTGGAAGGAGTTGCCTCCCTTTTCTAGTAGTACTAGTACGGAAGTGGAGTACTGTGCTTTACAGAAAAAATATTTCCATCGCTTAGAAAATTGGAGTTGTTACCTTTCCTAGTATTTGGGAACTCCCATTGGAAAAGTTGTTTACCAATGCCAAGATGCACACATCTCCTTTTTTGTAGTACTACTACAAAATTCCCATAAACATGGATATGTCCGTGACCTTGCTTGGTCGCTCGTCCTGAAACCTGTTCATACTTATACATGGTAAGCCATTTTTGTGAAGCAACTTTTTTCAAAAGTTGTGAAAAACTCATGTTTCTTATTTTTCATGGAAGGTAATACAAGCAAAAGGACACCATGCATGAGTCCCCCTGTTTTTGGCCTATTTCTCTCTCTTGTTTCAAAGCAGGGTCAACTTTGCTGGCATGCATAGTCTATAAAGTAGTTGAATCTTTGAAAACTCTCGGTCGTGTTCTCCATATATTGACTGTCTGGTGGGTAACTTCAAAAGATTTTTGTGGAATTTAAAGAGCAATTGGCAGCTCACATGTGGTTTGAAATAATTTGACATAATTTCGACAGACTCCCTCCAATCCATATTAATGTTCATAGATTCATCTAGATTCAAATGTATCTAGTCATGTGTCTGTGCTAGATACATATACCCGAATGTAGACAAATCTGAGAACATTAATTTGATTCGGGGACATTAGTGTAATTTAAGTGGGTTAATTTATGTACAAACCTTGAAAACTCAAAGAACCTAGGAATCGCAAGTAAAACATGGGTGGTTCGCTATGTCCGAAAACATGGGAACCTCAAAACACTTATCCATCATTCTAGAATCTTCTCCCTCGTTTCTCCAGACCATGTTACCAAATTTTGAAGTTTTCGATTAGCTAATAATCGTTCACTCTAAATGATATACAAAGTACGAGAACTAAATATACACTCATATATTATAGATCTTGATCAAATTTATATTTTTTCTGCTTTACCTATTATAATTTTATATAGTGATTATATGCCAGACGTCTATATTCTGAGTCTCACGTGCAGGGCACGTGTAACTTACTAGTTTACTACTAGTACTACATGAATTTGTTAGATAAATTACATGTTATATTTTTCAAGCTTAATTTTATACTCCCTCTGACCGAAATTCGTTGACTTAGTTTTATCTAGATTCTGATGTATCTAACACTAAAACAAGTCTAGATACATTCGAATCTAGAGTAATCTAAGTCAACTAGTTTGGGTCGTAGGGAGTAGCTAATTTCATCCAAAAGTGCATCATGCTTCAATCAACACGTTCGGTGGAATTAAAAGGTTACATCAATAAATAGAAAATTACATCCAAGTCCATACAATTGGCACAAAGGCCCCTAAAATTTAGCTAGGAAAGGAAGTCAAGTCCGGCTCAATTTCAACCGAGCAGCTGAGCCATACTCTTGCTACTACTGTTTGCTTCACACATGAAACACAGTGCACACCTGCGTGTTGATCATGGTCGAAGGGACGAGATTGCTCAGAACGAGTAGAGGAGCACATTACCCCTACCGAGTCGATTCCCGCAGTCGTACCTTCATCGGTCACAGGTTCCTCACGCTCGAGCTGGAACTTGAGCATGTCCTGATGGTGAGCAAGGGCCAACATAGGATCGATAGGCTCGAGGGGACCCAGGATGGCGTCATCTGCCATGACCATGACGACCAGGCGCCCACCCGAGTTATCTGCCCCGGTCACATGCTCGCTGGCCGCAGGTTCCTCACATGCGAGCTCGAACTCGAGCATGTCCTGATCGTAAGCAAGGGCCATCATAGGATTGATAGGATCGAGGGTACCCAGGATGGCATTAGCCACGGCCACGACAACCTAGCGCCCACCCGAGTTGTCTGCCCTAGTCGCATTACCGCTGGCTGCAGGTTCCCGGCGGAAGGATTGGCCACTGTCTTGCATGGGCTTAACTTGGCCATGGTTGATGTCCATCCAGAGCGCCTGCCCGGACGCAGCTCCGTCATAGTCGAAAGGGAGGCACACCAGGACCGATGCTTTGTTGTAGACGTCCACTTTTGTTCGCCTGCCGTGTTGACGCCTCCGTGACACGACCAGCGTAGGATCGGTAGCCTCGAGGGGGCCCAAAATTGTGTGATCGGCCGACAGGGCCAACGCACATTTAGCACGGGCAACCAGGCGCTCTATAGAGGCGGCTCCAACGGCGTCATGTTCCCGCCGGATGAACTGTTCTGGGGCCTGGCCTTGAGCTGAAGCAGACCTCCGAGGATGATGCAGCCAATCCACTGGGATTCCTTCAAGTATTTGTGAGGGTAACATGCCTTTGGTGGAAGAAAGATATTTCGCCGGAGAGTAGAATGAAGGAGAAAGTATAGTACTAGTAGTAATACTAGCGGTGCTACTCGGTTTTACTACCACCGCTAGGGGACCTCTTTTTTGGTGTTTTTTCTTTGACCAAGCATTTCTCCAAGGAGTACTTTTTTTAGATGCTCCAAGGAGTATGCAGAGCGACCGCTTGGCGTCGCGTGAGTTTTTCACAGTTGGTGGTTGTCCGGGGCATTAACTCACAAGAGAAATGTCATATCAGTACTTGTAGCGGCCGTACTTTCAGCTGGCCACAGTCTAATCGGATAGTAGGAGTAGTAGTACTATACACTCTCGAAATAGAGGTGGCGAGCAGCTGGCAACTCGAGCAGCGAGTCTGGTAAATTCATGGAGTATGTACTCCAGTATACAGCAGTGAGAGAACTATAGAAGTAAAGTATGTCATGTTATCTCTACTACTATAATGGAGCAGTTTTGAATTGGATCCATAGCACCAATCATGACCGTTGGGCTGTTAGATCCAATGGTTCAGAGTAGCTGGATTCGTGTTGAATAGTACCTAGTCAAACTCCACCATGCATGTTATAGAACCATCATGTACCCACCCCAAAAATTTCATAGCATAGTAGGTTGTTTTCTCTCTACCACTATAATGCAGCAGTTTTGAATATGAATGATCCATAGCACCAATCCTTATTATTAGGCTGTTAGATCCAATGGTTTAGAGAAGCTAGATTCATGTTGAATAGTACCTAGATCAAACTCCACGATGTTCTAGAACCACCATACGTCTATTATTTGAGTCTCACGTGCACAGCACGTGCAACTTACTAGTCACTATATAGAAGTACTCATCACAGGAGACTCGTATATTCATATTGTACTGAGATTTAGCTATATTATATAATCTTACCATACTATATTGTGTACACAGTACTTTGAACTTTGAAAAGTCGATTAAGCCTGGCAAATCCCAAAATTGCAAACCGCTGGATCTTCTATCCATGCTATCATATAGAATATTCCATTGATAGTATTTAGCATAGTGAACACTATGCACAAACCTCAGAACACACTTCTCAATAATTCTAGAATCTTCTTCATCATTTCTCTCGAGAATAACGAGTAATAGGTAGCTAGTAGTAGTAGGTTGATTTCTACATGACACAACTAACACGAACCAATTATACACCCTATACTTTATGGACGTGGCTCAAAATTATAATTATTTTTCAGTGATACCAACACAATCACTTTCATCATTAATTGTCGTGACACATAAGCATTTTCCATGCATGTAATAACGTCTTTGACAATGGGGGAGTCAATTAAGGAGGAGAGAGGGAGTTGTTGTATCTTAGTACGTAGTAGCTAAGATACACCCCTTGCACGTAATCATAGGCAAAAAGAGTTGATTGCCCAATAAAATGAATGCATGAGGGAAAAAACATTAAATTAAGATACAACCTCTAAAATACAATAAATTGGAGAGGTTGTCTATTAGGTATTTATAAATCCTATGGTAACATGCTAAGCTACACCCCATTGTGAAATGACTAATGCATGATACAGTACGTAGCACCAGATACCCCTATTGGGGTGTAACATCCCAAAACTTTAATCCAAGCTTATCAAGATCCAAATCATCAAAATTAGGGTTAACAAAAACTTTTCCAAATTAAAAATGAAAGCATTCATTTGTATGAGCATTTAATTTTGGAATTTATTTGAATTGCCAAGGCTCTGTGTTTCTTTAGTTGTAAAATCTTTGTATGGTAAATTAAACATCATCTAAACCTTTCCCAAGCAAATCCCAAAGAAAATCAAATCAAAAACAATTAAAAAGGGGGAATGGTCATTTTGGCCATATTAATCCACTACACTACTTTGAGTGTTCCTAGCACTCACTTCTCAACATAAATAATTCTAGGTCTTTACACCCCTTGCTAGTACACATAATGAGGTACCAAGGCCCACTTTTTTATCTGATAAAACATTCAAATACTTATTTTAAATGACATGAGAAAATTAAATTCAATGCATATGCCTAGATCACCCCTATTACAAAAACCATCAAATTGAGATCCACTTTGAAAACCCTTGCAACCAGAGACTACCTAGCACTAGTGTAGATCACTCAAAAATTTTGAAACCAAAATTCAAAATTTTGCTTCTTGCGGCCATTTCATCAAACAGGTGGCAGACACAAATCTTGCAATTTCCAAAACACTATAGTGAGTAGTGGATTTGGTCACCGTTTGGTCCTAACTTGGTCCCCTTGTCCCCCCAGCTAAAACCCTGGCCCTAGCTCTCTCTCCCTCTCCCCTAGCTGCTCCAGTACCAAGCCGCTCGACGCCATGCGCTAGGTCGACCATGGACGGCTCGCCTCAGCCCGTCCCGCGCTCTCCTTCGCTCGTTGGCAGACAGGCGCCATCACGCCGCACCGCCTCGACCAGCCCCCGACCAAAATCGAGCGGAGAACCAGCCGCATTTGCTCGCGCCCATGCCTCTGTCCGCCATGCCGATCACCCTAGAGCGCCGCGCCCGCCAGAGCAGCACCGGCCTCGCCTAGCCCTAGCCACTGCCCAAACATCCTCGTTCGCCGCCTCGCGACCAGCAGCCCGGATGAACCGCGTGGAACACCGCCGCCCGCGCTCAGTTCACCGCACGCCCCCTACCGGTAGATACCTCGCCTTGCCACGCCTTTAAGCCCCAGAGGACCGCCAGGGGACAGACAATCCATCGCCGCCCCCGCCCATGTCGAGAGAGCCCCGCATCATCGTCACCGATGACCTCACCGGCGCCCGCTCTGCCCTCTTGTCGGAGTAATCCGCCTAGGTCAGACTCTCGCCGAAGTAATCCGTCATTGACGATGACTCTCCACCGTTAGATCCCCTTTAGATCGTGTGGCCCAGGATGCTAGATACCGTTTCGGTGTTTTTGTGTCATTGACTGGTGGAGCCCGCATGTCAGGCATCCGGTTGCGCACACTGTGCGTAGCTGGGCCGGCCCAGTTAGTTCCCGCGCGAGTGAGAAATTCAAATTTAGATTTTCTATTTAGAGTTAATCTAGTTTCTGTCCACTAGTTTAAAAATCAATTATGGGAGTTTGACAAATCTAAATTGCATGAAACCAATTTTTTCTGAAAGGTATTGAAATGATCTATCCAAGCCCGTTGGATTTAATTCAATTAGAGTTATAGATCTCTCCTAGTGAAAATAACAAAACAGAAGCTTTTGCATGTTGCAACATTTTTATAAAATCAAATAAGATAGGTTTTGAGTTGATTCCAACTCGCAAAAACCACATTTCATTATATCTATCTAAATATGTAGTAATATCAAGGTTTACATGTAGTGACTTTGGACTAGTACCAAAATAATGCTATATAGGCATTTCTAGTCACTTTAAATCATTAAATAATGAACTTAAACCTTTAAATCTCATTCCCACATGTTACAATATGTGGTGATGACATTGTCCACATGATCCCATATTTTAAGTTGTGAATATTAAATCTTAGTTAATTTTTCAATGAGTAGAAATTACTTTTCTAAAATAAAAAGGAAGAAACTAGTGAATAAAACTTGTGATGCTTGTGATGATAATAGATCCTCAATTGTGTGCCTTAGAGTACTAATTAGACTAGTTAAGTATTGTTTGGTGATTGTGTACTCTGAATTTATTTATAGAAGATTGTACCGACCAAGCTTACGAGGAGGAGGAGTGCTACCAAGAAGAAGAAGAAGAAAACTTCAACCACTGCACCAACCAAGGTGGCGCTCTGAGAGGCAGAGGCGGCGGTGTCCACAACGAGCGGTGGCTGTGAGGCGTTGGGAGACCAGCGGGGGTGTCTGGGGGGTTCTCCAGGTCGTTGCGGAGCGGCGGGCGCAGGTTGCGGCCAAGAGGCGGTCTGTGCGACCGGGGACAGAGCGCGCTCTGGGGGGCAGCGTCGGCATGCTCGACCAGCTCCGGGCCCGGCGGTTCCTGGCCGCTCTGCCCTCTGTCTCTGGCCTGGGGCTGGTTGGACGGACGAGGTGGACCACTGGCGGTGTGCTAGACATGGCGAGAGAGGTTGGCGGCTGCTGTGGCGCGATGTCGCCGGTAGGGGTGCTCAAGGTGTTCGGCCTTAATGGCCATGACCATTTGGTCGTGTGCATAGGGTGTGGCCGGGCTAGCAAAAGGTAGGTCTCGTACTGAGGGAACAAGGGGACAAGGTTAGTCACAAATGTTGACCAAGACCACTGCTCAAAACAGTGTTTTCAATTTGGCCCGATTTGTGCACACAAGCTGTTTGAAGAAATGGCCACAAGAGAAAAAGTTTTGAATTTTGGTTTCAAATTTTTTTCGTGATCTCCACTAGTGCTAGGTAGTCTCTGGTTGCAAGGGTTTTGAAAGTGGAGCTCAAATGGATGGGTTTTGAAATAGGGGTGATCTACGCATATGCATTAGATTCAATTTTCAAATGCCAATTAAAATAAGTAAAAGAATGTTTTTAGCAAAACCAAAGGTGGAATTGGTACCTCATTATGTGTACTAGCAAGGGGTACAAAGATCAAGAATTGTTTCTGTTAAGAATTAAGTATTAGGAATAGCCAAAGTAGTGTAGTGGATTAAAATGGCCAAAATGACCATTCCTCCCTTTTTAATTCTTTTTGATTTGATTTTCTTTAGGAAATGTTTGGGACTGATGTATATGATGTTTAAATCACCTAAGAAACATTTTACAAGCATTGGATCACACAATCATGGCAATTCAAAACAACTCCTATTTTAAATGCACACACATATGAATGCTTTCATTTTAAATTTGGAAAAGTTTTTGTTAACCCCACTTTTGGATGATTTGATCTTGATAAGCTTGGATTAAAGTTTTGGGATGTTACAAACCTTCCCCCAAAAAAAAATCTCGTCTCGAGATTTACAAAGAAAACTAGGAACTAAAGAGATTTGGGAACTCTGTCCTAATGTAATCTTCTCGCTCCCAAGTGGGTTCTTCCTCGGTATGGTTGCCCCACTAAATCTTGAGAAACTTGATGCTTCTGGTCCTGGTGGTTCTGTAGGCTTCTTCTAAGATACGGATGGGTACTTCCCGATAGGTCAGGTCATTGTTGATTTCCACAGCTCTGTGATCGATATTCTTGAAAACTTTAGTCTTTTTAGGCACTTCCAAGCATTTGTGAAGTAACGAGATATGGAACACATTGTGGATGGCTGACAACTCTTCAGGCAGTTCCAGTTGATACGATACTTCTCCTCGGTGGTTCAGAATCTTGAAAGGTCCGATATATCTGGGGGCTAACTTTCCCTTCAGACTAAAGCGTTGAGTTCCCTTCAATTGTGAAACCTTGAGATATACAAAATCTCCGACATTGAAAGTCAGGTCTCTCCTTCTCTTGTCAGCATAGCTCTTCTGTCTGGATTGGGCGGTCTTGAGGTGCTCATGGACTTTGTGAACTTTCTCTTCTGCTTCTCAGAGAATGTCGGGTCCGAAGATCTAAATCTCTCATACTTGTGACCAATTCAAAGGGGTACGACACTTTCTTCCATATAGGAATTCAAATTGTGCCATCTGCAAACTAGCTTGATAACTGTTGTTATATGAGAATTCTGCGAAAGGCAGGCAGTCTTCCCATTTTTATCCGTATTCCAACACACAAGCTCTAAGCATATCCTCCAAGATCTGGTTGACTCTCTCAGTTTGTCCATCTGTTTGCAGGTGATACGCGGTGCTGAAGATCAACTTGGTTCCTAATCCTTCCTGAACTTTCTGCCAAAATCTTGAAGTAAACTGGGTTCCTCGATCTGAGACGATAGACTTGGGGGTTCCATGCAGACTAACAATCCTAGCAATATACAGCTGACATGGGTATGGCCAATAGGCACTCAACTACAGCCTACCTGGTGCGGCTCGACGGACGACCCACTCGACGAATTGCCAAGGTCCATGACTTCTATGACGGTTTGACTGATATGAAGCCCATATGGACACGGACTCCCAAACGCACAAGACAAGTAAACCTCAAGGATAGAGTTTGAATCTAACTTGTAACCAACTCGTATTGGTACCTGAGACCTAGCCTCCCCATATATAAAGGCTAGGACGGTCCAACGAGAAGGTATCCTCTCCCCCAACAGGCGATCTCTCAATCGCGACTCCCATAATAGACAATAGATCTAGACGCCGCAATAGACAATAGGTAGATCTACAATCTCTCATACGCCAGATCCAATCTGCACGACACCTCCATCGGCGACATTGTAATCCTTCAGATCATTATCAATCAAGAGCAGACAAGCAGAAGTAGGGTCCTCTACGAGGCCTGAACCTGGGTAAATCCTTTGTCCCCTGTGTGCATGTTTGCTAGCCGTACCGAGATTTCCAGCACTCCTCAATTCCTGAACCTAAGTCCATAACAATGGACATTGATGAGTTAAACCCTCGTGAACAGCTCTGCTAGTTTTGCACTCTGGTAGGTAGTCTTGACAGGTATGAAGTGGGATACCTTGGATAGTCTATCAACGATGACACAGATTGAGTCATTTCCCCTACAAAAATTGGCAAACCAGTGATAAAGTCCATTCCGACGGAATCCCATTTCCATTCTAGAATCTGAAGTGGTTGCAACAATCCTGCAGGTCTCTGATGCTCTGCTTTGACTCTTTGACATATGTCACATTTGGCGATGTAGCTTCCGATTTCTCTCTTCATCTTGTGCCACCAAAATTGCTCTTTCAAATCCTAATACATCTTTGTTCCTCCGGGGTGGATAGAATAAAGAGTATCATGAGCTTCCGTCATGATAATTTTCTTCAGCTCCGAATCCGCTGGCACACAGATACGTCCTTTGTACCACAGTACTCCTTCGTCTTCGGTGAATCCAGGTACTGTGCCTGTACTAATACGATGTTTGATTCCGTCGATACTTTCATTCCCCTTCTGGGCTTCCTTGATTTGGCTAATCAACGTGGGTTGAAGTTCAATCCTAACTAGTTATCCTTTGCTAACTAACTCAGTCCTGAACTGCTCCAACTCTTCATACAAACTTGGTTGCTTCTCCTTGATCATGGTGTTAAGCCTACATGGCAATCTGCTAAGAGCATCCGCTACCACATTGGCTTTGTCGGAGTTATAGTGAATGTCAAGGTCATAATCCTTGATTAACTCTATCCATCTTCTTTGCCTCATATTCAGCTCCTTCTGAGTGAAGATAAACTTCAGGCTCTTATGATCTGAGTAAATCTCACAACGATTACCCATCAAATAATGACGCCATGTCTTCAACGCTAGAACCACAACTACTAGCTCAAGATCATGGGTAGGATAGTTCTGCTCATGCTGCTTCAGTTGTCGAGACAGATACGCAATGACTTTGCCTTCTTGCATTAATACACATCCCAGGCCAATCTTGGATGCATCACAATACACATCAAACGGCTTCTTGATGTCTGGCATGATCAAAATTGGGGCGGATATCAATATCTTCTTCAGCTCTTGGAAACTGGCTTCACACTTGTATGTCCATTCAAACTTCTTGTTCTTGTTTAACAATTGGGTCATTGGTCGGGCTATGCTCGAGAATCCTTCTACGAACTTGCGGTAATATCCCGCTAATCCAAGAAATGAACGGACTTGGGTTTGATTGGTTGGGGCTTCCCATTCTTCGACATCTTTGATCTTGGTGGGATCAACAGAGACTCCTCCGGCAGACACAATATGTCCTAGGAATCCTACTTCTTTTAGCCAAAACTCACACTTGGTGAACTTGGCATATAACTGATGCTCTCTCAGGGTTTCTAGGATGATTCTCAGATGTTGCTCATGCTCTTCTTCTAACTTGGAGTAGATAAGGATGTCGTCAATAAACACAACTACAAACTTATCTAGGAAATTCATAAAGATCTTATTCATGAGATTCATGAAATAAGCAGGGGCATTGGTTAATCCAAAAGACATAACCATATACTCATATAAACCATAGCGAGTAGTAAAGGCGGTCTTCGGAATATGCGTTGCACGAATCTTAAGTTGGTGATAACCAGTCCTAAGATCAATCTTTGAGAATACCTGGGCTCTAGTCAACTGATCAAATAAATCCTCTATCTTTGGCAAAGGTTACTTGTTCTTGATGGTGACGTCATTCAACTTTCTGTAATCTGTACACAGACGATTGCCTCCATCTTTCTTGTCTACGAATAACACTGGTGATCTCCATGGTCATGCTCTTGGTTGAATCAAGCATGTTGCTAACATGGCATCCAACTGCTTCTTCAGTTCCACTAACTCTGAGGGGTTCATGGTATAGGGTCTCTAGGCTATAGGTCCGGTTCCGGGGATTAGTTCGATAATGAACTCAATATCCCTATCCGGGGGCATACCTGGCAATTCATCTGGGAGTACGTCGGGGTATTCATAGACTACTCTGACTTGGTCTATGGTGGGCAGGGCTACACTCTTGTTGCACTTGAATTGACGGGGTAAGGTTTCAGAGATATGCTCTACTGATACTCCAGAACTAGTGGTCATGGTGATGGCTTTCTTAGCATAGTCTATCAGTCCTATATGCCTTGACATCCAGTCCATACCTAGTACTACTTCCAATCCTTTGGTTCCAAGTACAATTAGGTTGGCATAAAAATCTATCCCATGTATTCTGATAGGTACAACTTTGCAAAATTTTCTAGCTTTTGTAGTTAAACCGGGGATTTGAACTATCATGATAGGCTTCAGGTTGGTTGGGTGAATCTTACTAGTGCATACAAATTCTTTGGTGAGAAATGAATGCGATGCTCCAGAATCAAACAATACTCTTGCTAAAACTGAGTTGACAGAAAACATACCCAACACTACATCTTGTGCTTCCTGGGCTTCTTCTGCGTTCATGTGGAAGAGACGACCGTTGCGGTTGTGAGGGTTCCCTAGGGCAAATCTCCTTCCTGGTTGAACACGACGCTGCTGCTGAGCTGGGGCATTCACAGGGGCATTGGCGGCATTCTTCTTGGGACACTCATTGGAGTAGTGACCCTTCACTCCACACTCGAAACACGTGATCTAGGACTTGTCCTTGACTGCGACAGGCACATCATTGCTACTAGTTCTAGGTGCAGTGTTGTTGTTGTTGCTCTTGGGAGGGGCACGGTTGAAATTGTTGGCATTGCTGGAGTTGTGATTGTTTCCTCCGGACTTCACATTGCCTCCGCTACGGTTGGGGTAGCTTGGGTGAGGATTTGGGGTCGGTTGTTCCTTGGTGCATATCCTAGTGAGGGGTTGGGATGGTACTTCTCATGACTACTGGATCCAGTCTGCTGCATCATACGACGCTTGCGGTTGTCGTTTGCCTGGTTAATCTTCCCTTCCATCTGAATGGCAGAGTCGACTAGCTCTTCGAGATCCTGAAAACGGATGTTGACGAGGACAGTCTGCATCTCATCATGCAGTCTATTCAAGAATCTCTCCTTCTTCTTGGCCTCTGTGTTGATCTCATCAGGTGCATATCTGGCAAGTGACAAGAATCTGTCACGGTACTCCACCACAGTCATTCTTCCTTGCTTCAATTCGCGGAATTCATCTCTCATCATGTTGACGAGACTTTGCGGCACGTGGGTGCGGCTGAACTTGACTTTGAATGCTTCCCAGGTCATCACCTAGCCATGGTTCATATTGCGGATGCTATTCCACCAAGCTCTGGTATCTCCCTCCTGATAGTGGGTGGCGAAGAGAACTTTCTCATTTTCATCAACTCCTGCAACTTCAAGGTTGTTTTCCATTGTCTGCAACCAGTCATCAGCATCTAATGGGTTCTCAGATTGGTTGAAGATTGGGGGACTGGTGTTCTGAAATTTTTTGAGTTTGGATCCATGGTGATCCTGATTTCCATTCCCTTGGTTATTGAGAGCCATTTGGTCGACCTGATGCAATGTTGCTAAGTTGGCTTGATGCTTGGCCCTGCTTGCTTCACGGTCCACGATGAGATTCTGCAAGATCTACATCATTGGGTCCTGCGACGAGCTGCTCCCTCCTTGGTTTCCACGAGTCATCTGAAGATTGAGATAGATATAGGGGTAAGAGGGAAATTCTAAGGTTCATGTTTTTGGGTTTTCAAAGCTAAAACTTTGAGTTAGACTCAGGTTTTTCAACTATCTTCATTTTCCTTCATGCAAGCAAGCACCCGAGACAACACACACCACAACAAACAAAGGGGAAAACAGATGGTTTGAAGAACCATTCTGCAAGCTACGATACAAGGAGATGATACATCTCATGCTACGACAATGCTCTAGTGCATCTACTCATCGTCGATGAAATCGGAGTCCTCATCATCAGTGTAGAAGTCCACAGCATCCTCCTAAAGAAAGTCATCATCGTGGCTGAGGTAAGAATCCATGTCTCCCTGGATGTCTTCACCCTCATCTTCTTCTTCCTTGGCGGCAAGTTGAGCTTCCTGCTCCTTGACGGTCTTCTCGAGGTTGGCCACCTTCTTGTGAAGACTGGCGATGGTGCGATCCTTCCTGGCACGC
Source organism: Avena sativa (assembly GCA_916181665.1). NCBI lineage: Eukaryota > Viridiplantae > Streptophyta > Magnoliopsida > Poales > Poaceae > Avena > Avena sativa. Next base: position 438,409,476 of record OV702289.1, read on the forward strand.
TGGCGGCGAAGAGACTGGCGATCTTGGACGAGCAGTGCGAAAGTCTGGGCCTTCTGGTCGGCAATGGCATAGTTCTGGTTGGTTAACTCCCTGGCATTGTCCAGTTCCCGCTGTCTGTCATGAAGCAAGAAGTCAAGGTTCTCCACTTGACGCCTCAATTCTGGGTGACTTGGCATCTCCATCGGCATTCCCATGAAGTCACGTCTTGCATAGTGGGCAAAACGGGTTCCTTTGATCTTGTTGACGCTGAGGGCACATAGACGTGCGAGAGCTTCATGCATTGCCCTGGCTAATCCATCTAGCCAGTTGTTCTCTCTCACGGAGAACTGAATTCTTCTAGAAGTTGGTGCTTCGATTCTTCCGCGAAGATCTGCGGTGACTAGCCACTTTAGGTCTCCTCCTGGGGGTCCTGGAAGTTGAGCTCCAAAAAACTCTGGATGTGGGCGTCCCAGTAACTCCGAGAGTGAATCCAGATCCCTCTCGAAGATCAGCTGACCTCTGTTTCCCAACTGGTAAAACTTGCTGAACTGGGTCTCCATCTACAAGAATTAAGGATGAGGAAGTTAGTGAAGTGATCAAGTGTGTCAAATTTTAAGTCGTAGTGTAAGAATTTTTAGGAACATGAATTTGTGAGAAAGAATGAATTCACAAGGGTAAGAGAGGAAATAGTTTTTCATAAATACTCACTTTGGTTTTGAAGCTAAGTTTTTGGTTTGGACGTCCATTCTAACTAGGGTCTCCTATGGTCAGGATGGCTCTGATACCAACTTGTCAACACCCGGATTTTTAATCCCAGATGCCTGTTATGCCATACCTCGCAATCCCAGGATTACTATTTTTGCGAGACATAACGGATTGGATATCACAGTTCATCATCCATTACAAACCATACATAAGGTCTTTACACAAATAAGGATCTCATGATCCAGTCTTTCATACAACAAGCAGCGGAAATAAAAGATAAACGTAGCGGTGGGGTCCATCTTCAAGGGCACAGGCAATACTGACGAAGGCAGATAGTCCTAGTTATCATAGCCGTCCTGATGACCATCCTCCTGATAGTCTCCTTCATAGTCTAGCCATGAGAATAGCCAGATACAAAAGCCATGAGTACTCTTTAAGTACTCGTAAACTACTATTAACACGTACTATAGTTCTAGGTTAAAGTGCTAAATCTAAGTTTAACTATAAAGTTAAGTTTGCAACCTAAGCTGAGTTCTGAAGCAAAGAAAGATAAAGTAAAGTTCTAGAATCACTTAAGTTGTGAAGCTATTTTCATAAACACAACCCTGTTGTGGTCAATTCAAGATTCATCATTCATTTCAAGTTATTTAGAAAACATCTGACAACGAAACAGTATGGCCATTCCAACTGTCCTTAACTGCAGACGCTGCTATTCGAATAGTTTGACACTCTGCAGAGGTGGTACACTTTCACCACAAGATTCGATGCATCTGTCATGGATAACCCTGAATCATCATACTTAGTATGCAAATAATCAAACATAACCTTCCCTTTACACACCCTAGTATAAGCACCTCTCCTATGAGCATGGCCTCCCAACCATGACCATCAGTCATCTTGGGCACTACATAGGTGGACATCATGAGAGGTAGCCTCAGCTCAAACCTCTCCCGTGAGGGAACTAATACTAATGCATATAAATTTCCAGCTAAGCCTTGCCCAATTTAGGTAATGTGGTTGTACGGTAAATTTGGAATGGTATCGCATCCGAATCCAACCATCAGTTTTGTAAAAGGGTTAAGGCTCATGCCTCATCATTTTCATCATCATAAACCAGTTGTGTTTCTCAACACCTGTCAAAACATCTCAATAGAATGACTCATCATTCCAAGGTTTCCACAATTCATTTCCACCAATTGTTCCCATCTAAAGTGACTCATGTTTTTGATCTACTCTAAATTACTAAGTTAAGAGTGTTCACTAAAGTTGAAGTGATGGGTTCAATCTCATGCCATAGAATGACATCTAAAGGTTTCTAAGTATGTCAAGTTTTATACTTTTTATGCTACCTTCAAAAAAAGTAAAGAACTTTGTGTAAACTAAGGGAGGTAAAACTTGTCAATCAGACTCGAGGTACTAATAGTTAAAGGGGGTGTGATCAAAGCATGCTTAAGGCATCTTTGCTAAACCATCTAGTTTGTTTCTAGTTTGCCAAGCACTAAACTTGCAAGGGTTAACTCTGGGGTATTTCTAGCTTGCTAAGGGTAGCTTGCACTGTTAATGGTTGCTTGCCTTGGTTGGTGCAGTGGTTGAAGTTTTCTTTGTCTTCGTCTTGATAGCACTCCGCCTCCTCGTAAGCTTGGTCGGTACTATCTTCTATAAATACATACGGAGTAGACAATCACCAAAAAATACTTAAATAGGATAGATAGCATTCTAAGACACACAACTGATGATCTATTATCATCACAAGCATCACAAGTTTCATTTAATAGTTTCAACCTTTTTATTTTAGAAAAGTAATTTCTACTCATTGAAAAATAACTAACATTTAATATTTACCACTTAAAATATAGGATCATGTTGACACATGTCATCACCACATATTCTAACATGTGGGAATGAGATTTAAGGGTTGGATCAATATTACTTTGGTTTAAGTTCATCATTTAATGATTTAAAGTGACAAGAAATGCCTATATAGCATTATTTTGGTACTAGTCCAAAGTCACTGCACGTAAACCTTAATATTATTACATATTTGGATAGATATGATGAAATGTGATTTTTGAGAGTTGGAATCAACTCAAAAGCTAACTTGGCTGATTTTATAAAAATGTTGCAAGTTGCAAATGCTTGTGTTTTGTTAATTTTATTAGGAGAGATCTATAACTCTGATTGAATTAAATCAAACGGGCTTGGATAGATCATCTCCATACCCTTCATAAAAAATTAGCTTCATGCAATTTGGATTTCTAAAACTCTCTGAATTGATTTTCAAACTAGGGGACAGAAACTATATTCAATCTAAAAAGAAAAATCCAAATTTGAACGGGTGGGCTAGCGCGGGAAAAGACTTGGGTCGGCCCAGTGGCGCTCCGCGGCGCGGCGCTCAGCTGATAGGGGGGTCCCGCTTGTCAGCGGCACTTAAAACGCGAAACGGTACGCGCGCTGTGGGCCGTAGGATTAGAAGGGGAATCTACGGCTGAGGGTCGTCGTCGACGACGAACAGGTCACCGGCGAGCTCGAACCCTAGCGGCTCGGTGGGGGTCTGCTGGGGACATACCAGGGCTCTAGCGAGGTCGGCGAGGCGGGCAAACGAACTAGAAGACGATGGCGAGGCGAGGCGCGGTTGCGGCGGAGCTTGGGGTGGTGGCAATCAGCGACGCCCTTCTTCTCTAGAGGCGACGGCTCCGGCTCCAATTTTGGCGAGCTGCTTCTCCCTTTGCTCTGGCGAGAGGTGGGTGAGGTTCATAGAGGTGAGGGGAGTGGAATGGTGTGGAGAGAAGAGGCTGGGGAGGGCTCCTTTTATAGGCCCGATGGTGAGACCAAGCGGGATGGGCAGGCGACTCCGATGACAAGGCTACGGCGGGGTAGAGGCATGGCTGGGCGTGGTGATCGATGGGCGGTCCCCTGGCGGTGCTCTAGGAATTGAATGAGGCCGTAGGGGCGGTGGCACGCGGTCTGGGCGAGGTGGCGCTCTGAGAGGCAGAGGCGGCGGTGTCCATGGCGAGCGATGGCTGTGAGGCGTTGGGCGGCCAGCGGGTGTGTAGTGGGGGGTTCTCCAGGTCATGGCGGAGCGGCGGGCGCAGGCTGCGGCCAAGAGGCGGTCTATGCGAGCGGGGACAGAGCACGCTCTGGGGGCGGCATCGGCATGCTCGACCAGCTCCGGGTGCGGCGGTTCCTGGCCGCTCTGCCCTCTGTCTCTGGCTTGGGGCTGGTTGGATGGTGGAGGTGGACCACTGGCGGTGTGCTAGACATGGCGAGAGAGGTTGGCAGCTGCTGTGGCGCGATGTCGCCGGTAGGGGTGCTCAAGGTGTTCGGCCTTAATGGCAATGACCATTTGGTCGTGTGCGCAGGGTGTGGCCGGGCTAGCAAAAGGTAGGGCTGGTACTGAGGGAACAAGGGGACAAGGTTAGGCACAAATGGTGACCAAGATCACTGCTCAAAATAGTGTTTTGAATTTGGCCCGATTTGTGCACACAAGCTGTTTCAAGAAATGGCCGCAGGAGAAAAAGTTTTGAATTTTGGTTTCAAAATTTTTGAGTGATGTCCACTAGTGCTAGGTAGTCTCTGGTTGCAAGGGTTCTGAAAGTGGAGCTCAAATGGATGTGTTTTGAAATAGGGGTGATCTATGCATATGCGTTAGATTCAATTTTCAAATGCTAGTTAAAATAAGTAAAAGAATGTTTTTAGCAGATCCAAAGGTGGGCCTTGGTACCTCATTATGTGTACTAGCAAGGGGTACAAAGACCAAGAATTGTTTCTGTTAAGAATTGAGTACTAGGAATAGCCAAAGTAGTGTAGTGGATTAAAATGGCCAAAATGACCATTCCTCCCTTTTTAATTTTTTTGATTTGATTTTCTTTAGGAAAAGGTTGGGAATGATGTAGATGATGTTTAAATCACATAAGAAACATTTTACAAGCATTGGATCACACAATCATGGCAATTCAAAACAACTCCTATTTTAAATGCACGCACATATGAATGCTTTCATTTTAAATTTGGAAAAGTTTTTGTTAACCCCACTTTTGGATGATTTGATCTTGATAAGCTTGGATTAAAGTTTTGGGATGTTACAGACTTCTTTTAATGTCGGATTTTCTTAACCGTTTTGTGTATAGGTCCTCTGAACTTGACGGACTCCACCTCCGCCGAGCCCTGCACCCACCGGCTTACCCAAGTCGGTGACCTGCTTCATGACTTCCGCCAATCCCTTTAGGATATTGGCGAAGCTCTCAAGATTCCGGACATGGATAGCATGTCGGATTTTCAGGTGCGGGACAAGGCGAAGGAAATGCCGCAACTTGTCCAGGATTGGAATATGTCTTACGCGCGATCTGCAGCGTAGAACGCTCTCCCATGGTCATGAGCCACCATGGAAGCATGGAGATATGGCAAGTGACCAGAGGGTATTCTACAGTAGTTGAAGACGACCAGGAGCAGGACATCAAGGCTATTAAGGACTCTTGTACCGGATATGGGTGTCACGTGGCTGACTTGACCAGCTACGACACACCTTTCTTCACCCGCGTGGACACTCCGCCTCTGCCTCCGGAAGAAGCAACAGAAGTTTCCGACGATGAACACACCACCTCGGATGTGGACATCTCGAAACGATATCCAGGCGATGTATCCAGCGAGCCGACAGCTCCTTCTTCTCCACCTACATCATAGATTGCCAGAAACATTTGTATTATCCTGAAAAAACATGATGCGTCTGTAAATATGAAGTACTATAATTTTGCTAGTGCTAAGCTTTTGATCTATTCAGCACTTTTGGCTTTAAATTTTTGTGTGCCTGAAATAATTACATAAGCATTTAACCTTTTTTCGCCTATACTTATCGTTTATCTGGCTTTCCGCCTCGTCCCTTTCGTGAGCCGGCTAAACCTTCTGCCTAGAAACTTTGCCGAGCAACAGAGCTCAATTGCTAAACCAGTTTAAACTCGGAAACAAAGCCGGCTTCCAGTACCAACAATTCACTACTCGGAAAATACCCGCATCTGGCAATCAGACAAATAACCAAAGTATAGACTAGAAACTTTTAGAGTTATACCTGAAGGTAACATTTTTAAAATCAGGAATCTAAACTAGAACGAACATGAGCATAAAGTACTTTCAAGAATTTCGGGATTTTCGACTATGACATGATCATTCGGAAATAATATGGTAAAAACTTCTCAGAAAAACTTGAGGCAACCAAAAATTTATTCTCACAGAACACGTATATATATAAGATTACAAAGAAGGATAAACTAAGAATAAAAGGTACGTAGCTGAGCAATATTCCATGGTCTGTCTAACTCATCCAGATTTGTACTGCCTCCAGCTCTCTTTCTCTTCTTAGTAGCAGGTATTTCTTTGACTGGCCTCATGTCAGTCAAGTAGTACGAACCATTATGTAATACTCGACTAACTAAAAAAGGCCCTTCCCATACTAGGGAAAGTTTGTGCTTTCTTTGCTGCACAAGCCGGAGAACCAAATCACCTTTATTGAAAGATCTGTTTCTGACTCTCTGGCTATGATATTTGCGTAACTTCTGCTGATAGGCTATTGATCTCATTTCAGCAACACCGCGAACTTCTTTGACTAAGTCGAGATCATTTTGTTGAGAAATCTCGGCATCCTCTTCAATATACGCGGCCACTCTACGAGAAGTGGGAATCAAATCACTAGAAAGAACTGCTTCTGCACCATAGACCAAGAAGAAAGGTGTGTATCCGGTTGACCTGTTCGGAGTCGTTCGTAAACTCCATATTACAGAGGGTAATTCCACTGCCCAAGCCCCCACAGCACGTCATAGTGGTGCTTCGAGTCTCGGTTTTAGGCCTTGTAGGATTACACCATTTGCTCTTTCGACTTGTCCGTTAGCCTGTGGATGTTCGACTGACACAATGTCAAGCCGTATATTTTGCTCGTTGCAGAATTTGGCCAATTCTCCCATAGAAAAGTTACTCCCGTTGTCTGTAATAATGCTATGTGGATAACCATACCGGATTATAACATCCTCGACAAATCTTTTGGTTGTTGCTCCATCACAACTAGTGACAGGTTTAGCCTCAATCCACTTGGTGAATTTATCCACCATCACTAAGAGATGAGTAAATCCACTTGGAGCTCATTTAAATGGTCCTACCATATCAAGCCCCCAGACCGCAAAAGGCCATGTTATAGGTATTGTTCGCAGCTGATCAGCCGGAACATGAGCTTGTTCGACATACTTTTGGCAGCCTTTGCACGTCTTGACTAATCGTTCGGCATCTGCCTGAGCTGTAAGCCAAAAAAATCCGTGTCGGAAAGCTTTTGCCACTAAAGATTTGGCCGCAGCATGGTGACCACACTCGCCTTCGTGGATTTCTCTTAAGATTTCCACTCCTTCTTCCGGAGACACGCAACACTGAAAAATCCCAGAAACACTCCGCTTATCGAGCTCACCTTTAACTGTAGTGCAGGCATTCGCTCGTCGGATAATCTGCCGGCATAGAACCTCATCTTCGGGTAGTTTGCCATCTACCAAATAATCAAGGTAGGGTTGAGTCCAGCTGGAAATTACAGCCAGAACTGCTATCAAAGGTGAGTCCGATTTGGTCAGATATTCCTCATCTACTCCCTTTATTGAGGGAGATTTGAGGTGCTCTAAAAAAGCGCCATCCGAGACCTCTTTCCGGGCAGAACCTATCTGAGATAGTGCATCTGCTTCATCATTTTCTGCTCGAGGGATGTGTTGAACTTCAAACCCTACGAACGATTTAGATAAATCATCCACGATAGCTTTATAAGCTGCCATGTGTTTATTTGCATTACAAATATCCGACACTTGTTGAGCAACAAGATCCGAATCTCCATAACACATCAAACGTCGAATGCCAATATCCTTAGCAATCCGGATTCCATGCAGCAGTGCTTCATACTCGGCAATATTATTTGTCGTTGTGATGTGGATCTGCAACACGTATAGAAATTTATCTCCTTGGGGTGATTTGACCACCACGCAAGCCCCGGAGCCCCCTCGAGTCTTAGACCCATCAAAGTAGAGGGTCCAATATTCCAACTCAGGGAGGATCATGTTCTCCTTCGTCTCTGTCCAATCAGCGACAAAGTCAGCAAGGATTTGGGATTTGATTGCTGTCCGAGGTTTATACTCAATATCAAAAGCTGAAAACTCTATGCCCCATTTGGCGACGCGTCCTGTGGCGTCACTGTTATTGATTATATCTCTCATGGGAGCTGTGCTCACCATGGTAATTAGATGCTCCCGAAAATAGTGTCGTAGCTTACGTGATGCCAGAAAGACACCGTAAGCCAGTTTTTGGTAGTGCGGATATCGCTGTTTTGACTCTATCAGGACCTCACTAACAAAGTAAGTTGGACGATGTACCAGGTGTTCCTGATTTTCCTCCGGTCTCTCCACCACCATAATGATACTAACGACCTTGTTTGTCGCAGCAAGATAGAGCAACATCGGTTCCTGTGGTTCCAGTGTAGCTAGGATAGGAGCAAATGAGAGTACTTTCTTCAGGTCTTGTAGTGCAGCTTCAGCTTCGTCGGTCCAAACAAAATCCTTGGTATTTTTCAGGAGTTTGTATAATGGTGCGGCTCGTTCACCAAGCCGTCTTACAAACCGACTGACTGCAGCAATGCAATCAGTTAGTCTCTGTACGTCCTTCAGGCGAGTTGGCCTGGAAATATTGAGTATAGCCTTGATTTTGTCTCGGTTCACTTCTATGCCTCTTTGAGACACGATGAAACCTAACAATTTTCCGGTTGGTATTCCAAAGAAACATTTCTTCGGGTTGATGTTGTATTTTTGTAGATTGGAGAATGTTTCCTCCAAGTCGGAAATCAATGTTTCCTTCTTTTTGGACATCACCACAATATCATCCACGTATGCATGTACATTGCGTCCGAGTTGGTCATGGAGGCAACCCTGCATCGTGCGTTGGTACGTAGCTCCTGCGTTCTTCAGCCTAAAGGGCATTGTAACAAAACAGAAGGTTCCGAAGAGGGTTATGAATGAAGTTTTGACTTTGTCAGATTCCTTCATCCGGATTTGGTGATAACAGGAATATGTGTCGAGAAAGCAGAGGAGTTCTGAACCTGCCGTAGAATCGATAACTTGATCAATTCTAGGCAGAGCAAACGAATCTTTTGGACAAGCCTTGTTCAAGGCAGTATAATCAACACACATCCTTAAATCAGTGGTGTCCTTTTTAGGGATCATTACAGGATTGGCCGACCACTCAGTGCGGATGACCTCTTCTATGAATCTGGCTAACTCGAGCCGTGCTAGTTCCTTAGCTATTGCCTTACTCTTTTCATCTCCGAAACGTCGTAAGGACTGTTTGACGGGTTTAGCGTTCGGGTTTACATTTAAAGAGTGCTCGGCAAGTTCCCTAGGTACTCCGGTCATGTTAGATGGCTGCCATGCAAAGATATCTTGATTTTCTTGGAGGAACTTGACGAGCGCACTTTCCTATGCGCTACCTAGGCCTATGCCTATCTGGGTCACCTTGGAGGGGTCACCATCCTTCAACGGCGTCTTCTTCGTCTCTTCTGATGCCTTGAACTCCGGATTTGGCTTTGTCACCTCCTTCTTCGTTGCGGGCATCTCGAACGGATCTATGCTCTTCTTGATTTCTTGGTACTCCTGGGCGTGCAGCATGGCTTCAGCAAAGGCGGCATTTCCATCCTCGCACTCTCGTGCTTTCTTCGGGTCTCCCCTGATAGTGATTACGCTGTTGGGACCTGGAATTTTCATCATATTGTAAATGTAACACGGACGAGCCATAAAATCCCAGTAAGCCAAACGTCCGAATATAGCATGGTATGCGCTCTTAAACGGGACCACTTTGAAGGAAAGTGCCTCCGTCCGATAATTCTTTGGAGTTCCAAAGGTAACATCCAAAGTGATCTCTCCCAGGGAATTAGCTTGTCTTCCTGGGACAACTCCGTGAAAGATCACAGAGCTGTAGTTCAGCTGGGTCTCCGAGATCTTCATCCGGCGTAGTTTTTCGACATACAGAATATTAATGTTGTTGCCGCTGTCCATAAGAGTCTTGGAGAAACCATAGCCGTCAATAAGTGGATTGACGCCTAAGGCATACTTTCCTCGCCTGTGCAACTAAGGCGGATGATCAGCACGGTCAAAGGTGATTGCCACTTCCGACCAGTCAAAGAATTGAGGGACAGCCAGAACTGTTGCGTTGTGCTCATGTAGAACTGCTTTCTTGACCTTTGCTGGTTGAGATGCGAGGAAGGTGACGAAAGTGTCTTTCTTGGTCGGAAAAGTTTTCTACCCTTCCGGCTTGGGATTTGAAGCATCAGCTTCCTCCATGTCGGAATCTTCCTTTGTTTCTTTATCATTTTCAGGATTCTTCTTTCCCTTCTTACGCTTAGCTTTGTAGCCCGCGGTGTCATCTCTTTTGATGTCGTCATTGAAACGACATTCGGCATTGGTGTCGGACGAGCCCCCATCGGCGTCTAGGTGATGCACACATGGGTTATTGGCAATGTCAGCCCAAGAGTAGGTTTTGCCTGGTTGTTGGTCTCCTCTACCTTGGACTCTTGAAGTTCCACGCCCATGCCCGTGGCCTCCGCCGCATCCTCCTCCTCCTCCAGACCCGAATGTAGCAGTGACCACTGCCGTTTCCGTGTTGGGTTTTTCTTCCGAGGTATTTTTGCGCTTCTGAGCTTGTTGCTTTGGTTGTTTTGCTGACTGTGGTACAACTAGGGCATTGAGTAATCCCTCTGCATCGTCGTCAACATTTGCATACTTGCTTGATGTTTCTATCATCTCTCCCAAATCAGTGACCTTGTCACACTTCAAGCGATGGTGCAGTAGACCAATTGGGAGACCTGCAATGAAAGCTTCAATCGCAGTTTGATCATTTACTCCTTCATAGGAGTTCTTAGTGTCGATCGATCGTCCGAGGTAATCCCGACAAGTTTCTCCGGCCTCCGATATGTGCCTTTGAAATTCTGAAAGAACTCACTTTGCATGTCATACCAGTTCTGGATGGTATTCTCCGGAAGTTCATTAAGCCATGATCGTGCCATCTTCCGCAACATAAGTGGGAGATATCGGGTTGCGACCAGGCTGTTTCCGCCTTTTGCGATGCAGCAAGCTTGGAAGAAATCCTGTAGCCAGGTATTTGGCCGAGCAATGCCATCGTAGGCTTGGATATGTCTTGAGATAGCAAATCCTTCCGGGAATTTTGTAGCTCTTATACGTGGTCTGAAGCACTTTGGGCCCATGTAGATATCATTGTTTTCGTAGCGCCGTGCCTCTATGTTGGAATTGATCCTGTCCCTTGCGTCGTTCGGGGATAGAGATCGTCCCGAATGTCGGTTGTGGCTGCGGTGCCTTGGAGCCGGACTTTGGCTTCTGCCATGACCTCCTCCGCCACGTCTTCCTCCTTGTCCCCCTTGAGAGCCATTGTGATGACTACTTGGTGGAGATGGTGGGGCAGCTGGATTATTTCCGGCTGTTCGCTAGCCTCCGTCTAGAGCGTCATTATTCCGATTCCGGGGAGGGCCTTTACTATGATGAGCCCCCTGCCGGCTTGTTCCGGCATGGTTTCCGTCGTTCCTTTGTCCGTCGTTCCCACTACGGTGAGGCTCAGCCGGACGGCTTGTGTGTCTAAGAGGTGGCATTTTTTGACGATCCTCCTCCCGACGTTTCTCTTTATCTTCTCCCCTTCAATCGTTTGACTCACGTCAGGGAGGATTCCTCGGATGCAGTGCAGCGATGGCCTGTTGCTCGGCTGCTGGAGCGATGTTGCTCCAGTCACGTGCAGGTCTGCGATGTTGTCCTAATGATCCGGTTCTGGAGTAGTTGTCTTCCTGTCGGTCGGAACGGTGATGCTGTTCCGGAACACGCTGGGGCCTTATATCATTCTAGGCTGAGTCCATGTGACATTGGTCGGATTTGGAGACCAGTTTTCCACTTCTGGATTTTGCAGCCATCTGTTGCTCAAGACCCTTGGTGAGTAGCTTGATGCCCAATCGAACCTGTTCTGGGCCTGGGTTGTTTCACAGGATATCTCGAGCTGTGATAGTGTTCTGTACCGGTGTTGGGTACACCAGATGTCCTTTGCTGTCGAGACGAGGCATCCCTGGATCTCCTTCAAAGAGGACCCTATTTACTTCCGGAAATTTACTATCACCTGTGTAACGTTTCCGTGTCTTCTAATGCAACCAAGACATGTAATCCTTAGTTGCCATGTGTTTCTTTTCTCCCTCGATGTTTTTAGCTTCACCCAGGAGTTGTTGACGACGCACTTCTAGGGCCTGGGCCCTTTCGTCCAGCTCTTCAGCAGTAAGTTTTGCAGCTGTAGGGATAGGTGTGGTTAATGCAGCATCGATGAGTTTACACGCACCTTTAGTGATCACGTGTCCATCCACCGATTCTTCTTTTTTCGGCTCTTCTGGGATAAGTGCTCCATCCGAGTCTTCCTCATATTCCTCGCCAATCACCTCCTCTATCAGAGGGCCTTTTGCCGGGGTCTTGTTCTTCTTCTTTGCCTTCTTGGCAGTGTCGGTAGCAAAGACGGCTTTGGGTCCGTTTCTCGCAATCAAGCTCTGATCGGTACTTTCGGACATCTGGACTTCGGGATTGTCTCCGACTTCCATGTCATCATGCGCTTTGGGAGAATGTTCCCCGAATCCTTCATCCATGGCTTCTCCTTCCTCTGCAGCTTTGGAGTTATACTCCTCTTCATATTCCAAAGAGAACTTTCGGAAATCTGCCGACGTCATCGATTCATCCGAGGATGCGGGTACGTCGGCTTTTGTTCCAATTGCCTCCAGTACAGAGTCAGTGTTGTCTCCAGCATCGGCAGAGCCGGATCCGGATCCAACGTATCCGACAAAGTGCGTTGTGCTCCTCCTGAGGTACATGCGTCTCTCGCGATTAGCTTCGTCGAAACTTTTGATGGTCTCAAGAATTGCATCTACGCCTGAGTTTTGCATTATCATACGTCGCAGTGTGTACCTTAGGAAAGGCCTGTCTGTCTCGGCATCATCAGAATCGGAATCAGTGTCGTTGATATGCTCCTCCTGGATTTCGACTTCCACGGGTGGGTCGATCTGGGATCCGGCTTGTCCAAGGAGATCCACTCCAGATTTGACTTTGACCGCTAGGTCATCCACAGGCTCGGATTTCTCCACTATCTCTACAACTGGTGCGGGCTCGGTGGGATTAGGGTTTTTTGAGGTCCGGAACTCTACCGCCTCCTCTATCATCACCGCTGGGGTGGGTGGGACAGGTTCAGCGAAACCGATGTAAACATCGATCTCACCAAAAGACATGATTGTGTAGGTGGTCACGGTCTCCCTAGCCGGAATATAGGTCTCATCGAGAACAATGAGAGGGACGTTGCTAGCGTAGAGGATGCGACCGACGGTGATAGTCTCGCCGATTCCGATTCTTGCAGATTCCGCTCGGAACATAGATCCAAAGCTCACTTGGCCCATGATGGGCGCCAACTGTCGTCGGATTGATGACAAGTACAGCATGAGGGGGTCCTCGAGGCGTGCGGAAGAGAGGGGTGTGAGACCTACGGTGTTTTGGGACGGTGAGCACACAAGTTTACCCAGGTTCGAATCCGCCGGCTTTGGACGGACCCTACTCCTGCTAGCAATCTAGTAATACGGCAGAGCCGGAATATGGGTTACAAGGGTTTTGCCTGTGCGAGTTGAGATTGTAGACTATTAAGGTGTGCCCTAAAGGCTCTCCCTAGGACGGCTTATATAGATATCCGGCCTAGGGTTTACATGAGAGATCTATCCGGCTACGACTAAGAGTCGGTTACAGCGTACATCTTGAACTATAAGAAACACTATGGGCCTAAGTCGGTAAGTCTTCTGGGCCTTCCCGTAGCCGGATTGGAATCTGTTTCTTCTCCCTAACTGGGCCGCCCGTGAAGCAAAGCTCTAACCCGAAGTGGGCCACCCTGGTCAGTGAGCTGTGAGGATACCCGGAAAGTATATCCCCAACAAGGACCAAAGTGGTTTCCTTCCTATGTACTCCTCGTCCCTACTCGACATCAACGCGGATGCTGAACAGGCCAGAGACATAGAGCCTCCGTACCAAGGCAAACATGCGCAGCACCATGCTATGGAAGAGGGAGAGATCAGTCGGGCAGGTGCACGAGGGGAAAGGGTTGGAGAGTGGGAGGATGGATGGTGAGAGGCAGTGAAGGAGAGATAAAACACAATTTGTTTTGTGTGCATAGGTCCTGAAATTTACGACTAGTAGAGTGGCCGCAGGAGTACCTCGTGTGAGGAACCCATCATAACTTTCCTCTGACATCGAACCGCCTTCAACTCCTTTTCACTGCTGCTCTCTTACCCTGCCTACGTTTTATTCTCTTAGCAACTACATCGCGTGGATAGAGGTGAGGATATGTCTATGCAAAGAAATGAGTACTACTACTAGTGTACTAATAATATACTATTTGCTTTTTCCCTAATAAGTCCATTAGCAATGTGTACAAAAGTACGTGGCATCCACTAAGGTTCACCATATACATTATGGAGAAAATAGAGTTTGTATCTTTAAGCCTAAGGTGCACCTCAAGCTTCTGGGTTGCCCATAGAGAATAGAAATATCATTTCCCTCTCTCCCTATTTCATGTGATCGTTTTCAAAAGGTGTTCAAAAAGTTCATGATGCCAAATCTTAGCTAGAAGTCGAACCACTCGTCAAAACTTTCTATGGTTTCTGATATATTAATTAACCGCTCGATGGGTACCTCCAAAAGATTTTTTCATAAAACTTTCAAAGCAACCTACAATTTATTACTTGTAGTTCAAGTTTGACCTAATTTCATTAAAATCAAGAGCAATCTATCGCACTTAGTTGTAGCTCAAGTTTGACCTAATTTCATTAAACTATCAGGACGCAAAATCTTAGCAAGAAGATGAACCTATCGTCAGAACTCTCTAACATTTTTGATAGTATATTAATTGACCCCACCCCCCTCTGATGGGTACCTCTAAGAGCTTTTTTGTAAATCTTTCAAAGCAACCTACATAGTTTACTTGTAGTAGTTCAAATTTTACCTATTATATATTTTTTGCTTTAACTATTATAATTTTATATAGTGATGACATGCCAGATGTCTATTATCTGAGTCTCACGTGCAGGGAACGTGCAATTTACTAATACTTGTAGTTTCAAATTTGACCTAATTTCAATAAATTGACATAAAGTCATTCTAATGGGCAAAGTTAGCTAGGAAGTTGGAAAACTCAAAAAACATGGGAATCGTTGGTACGAAATGGTGGTCCAATATATATGTATGTAAACTTGGCTTGTGGCATTCAGATCCAATATTCTTCGGAATATTCTTTAGGAAAAACAAAAACCTTGGTCGTATTCTTCACTCGGAAAATGTAGAATTGAATGTTCTTTCTTGATAGTTGGAAACTCACACCGACAACACTGTTTAATACAAGAAGATGCACCGATGATCTACCTATGAAAAGATATTTAATTCAAGAGCAATCTATGGTGTTTATTTGTAGCTAGCTCAAGTTTGACCTAATTTCGTTAAATTGTCAAGATGCAAAGTATTAGCAAGAAGTTGAACGTATCATCGAAACTCTTGCTGCTTTCTGATATATTAATTTTGACCCCTCGATGGGTACCTCAAAAAACTTTTTCGTAAATCTATCAAAGCAAAACCTACAATTTACTTGTAGTTTCAAATTTGACCTAATTCCGAGATATCGACATAAAGTCATTCAAATGGGCAAGGTTAGCTAGGAAGCTTGAAAACTCATAAAACATTGGAATCACAAGTACAACATGTTGTCAATCCACTATATATAGATGTATGTCAACTTGTCTTGTGGCATCCACATCCAATATCCTTTGGACTTCTCTTTACGGAAAATAACAACTAACCTCGCTCGTCTTCACTCGGAAAATGTAGAATTGAATGTTCTTTCCTGGTAGTTGGACACTGATACATTGCAAATGTATCTATAATTTTTTATGTTCCATGCTTGGTTTTATCTACTTTCTTATGTTTTGTCCACATTTTGGAGTACTTTTCATATGATTTCTTGGACTAACCTATTAACAAGAGCCATAGAGCCAGTTACCTGTTTTCTGCTGTTTTTGGTTCCAGGAAAGTCAAAAAATGAATATTCTCGGAATTGGACGGGACAAAAGCCAAAGTTCCTATTTTCCCGGAAGACTCCCGGAGCCAGAAGAAGAGACAGAGGAGGGCCAGGGCCTGGCCACACCATATGGTGGCGCGGGCTAGCCTTGGCCACACCACCAGGTGGTGTGGGCCCCCTGGCACTCCACCGACCTTGCCTCTTCGCCTATAAGAAGCCTCCAGATGCATAAACCCTAGTTACCCGATCAAAAAAATCCACGAAAGAGTCTGTAGCTGTTGTCATCTCCATCTCTAGATCGGGAGGGATCTGAAGGTCTTCCCGGCACCCTGCTAGAGAAGGGAATTCACCCTGGAGGCCTTCTTCATCACCATGCAAGCCTCCGGTGTGACGCGTGAGTAGTTCATCCTTGGACTACGCATCCATGTAGTAGCTAGATGGCTGGTTCTCCATCTTTGTGCTTTCATGTTTAGATCTTGTGAGGTCCGTTCATGATCAAGATCATCTATTTGTAATTCTACATGTTGTGTTTGCGAGGATCCGATGGATATTGAGATGCTATTTCAGATTGATTATTGATTCTATCATGTATTTTCTTATTTGTGATCTTGCATGCTTTCCGTTGTTAGTAGCTATCTTGGCCAAGTAGATGCTAGCAACTCCAAGAGTTGGTATTTATGCTCGATAGTGTGTTCATGTCTCTAGTAATCTAGGGAAGTGACAGAAATCTCTAAGGTACTAGATGTGTTGTTGCTACTAGGGAGAAAACAATAATCCTTTGTTCATAGAACAATCGTATTGTTTACTTTACATGCAATTCATAAAGCAATAATCTGTTGCTTGCAACTTAATACTGGAGGGGGTTCGGATGATAACCTGAAGGTGGATTATTAGTCATAGATGCAGTTGGATGGTGGTTTATGTATAATGTTGTAATGCCCAATCAAGTTCCAAAGGAGTCAAGATGATTAGTATATGCATGTATTGCTTTCTCGATATTTGTCAATTGCCCCGCTATAATTTGTTCACCCAACATGATATCTATCTAAGGAGAGCCACCTCTAGTGAACTATGGATCCCGGTCCTTTTCTTTACATACAATCTATAAACTTTTACTGCTTTGTCTTTACTTTCTGCAAACTTTTACTTCTTTCCATTCAATACGTTTAATCCTTTGTTTTCAGCAAAACACGGTGAGATTGACAACCTCATCGCAAGTTGGGGACAAAGTTCTGTGGTTGTGTTGTGCAGGTCTCCACGTTAGTACTAGCACCGGTAGTGCGCTCTTCCAAAGCTCAGCTAGTAACACCTTTGGGGTGTTTCCTTGCTCCTACTGGTTCGATTAAACCTTGGTTTCATACTGAGGGAAATTTGCTGCTGTGCTCATCATACCTTCCTCTTGGGGTTCCCAACGAGCTCTACATCAACACCGCTCCAGCATTTTTCTGGCGCCATACATAGAGCCATTAAGCATTTTTCTGGCCCCGTTGTCGGGAAACGAAGAAGAAGAAACTCCCACATCAACTACACGCCATCAAAGATTTTTCTTGCGCCGTTGTCGGGGAGTCAAGGACATCTTCACAAGGGGAGTCCCTCATAACCATCTCTTTACTTTGTTATTTTTGTTTTGCTTAGTTTCTTTTTGCTTTGTTTGCTTGTTTCTTTATCAAAAAACAGAGAAAAAATTAGTTTTACTAGTTTGCTTTCTGATTTTAAAATGCAAAAATGACTACTCTTGAAAACACTAAGTTGTGTGACTTCACTAGCACCAACAACAATGATTTTATGAGCACACCTATTGCTCCACCTGTGCCTGAAGATACTTTCTTTGAGATAAAACCTGCTTTGCTCAATCTTTTTATGAGAGAACAATTTTCTGGTATTGGTAATGAAGATGTTGCTGCCCATCTAAATAATTTTGTTGAACTTTGTGAGATGCAAAAGCATAGGGATGTAGATGGTGATATTATTAAGCTGAAATTGTTTCCTTTATCTTTGAGAGGAAAAGCTAAAGAATGGTTGAATTCCTTAACTAGGAATAGTATTGATTCTTGGACTAAGTGCAAAGATGCTTTCATTGGAAAGTACTATCCTCCTGCTAAGATTATATCTATGAGAAGTGAAATAATGAAGTTTAAACAACTTGATAATGAACATGTTGCTCAAGCTCGGGAAAGAATGAAATCTTTGGTAAAGAATTGTCCCACTCATGGACTGACTGCTTGGATGATCATCCAAAAAAATTATGCAGGGTTGAACTATTCTTCAAGGAACCTATTGGATTCTGCTACTGGAGGTACCTTTATGACCATCACTTTGGGTGCTGCAACAAAACTTCTGGACAATATGATGGTTAATTATTCTGAATGGCATACCGAGAGAGCTCCACAAGGTAAGAAGGTAAATGATGTTGAGGAAACCTCCTCCTTGAGTGATAAGATTGATATTATTATGTCTATGCTTGTTAATGGGAAAGCCCATATTGATCCAAATAATATTCCTTTGGCTTCTTTGGTTGCTCAAGAAGAGTAAGTTGATGTGAACTTCATAAGAAATAATATTTTTGGCAATAATGCTTATAGGAGTAATTTTGGTAACAACAATTATAAGCCATATCCTCCCAACAATGGTAATGCTTATGGAAGTTCTTACAACAACAATAGGAGTGCACCCTCTAAACTTGAAGCTATGCTAAGGACTTTATTAGTAAACAAACTGCTTTCAATAAAACTATTGAGGAAAAACTCTCTAATGCTGAAATAAATATAGCATCTTTGGTTGAAGCTCAATCTTTGAATAAAATGGCTGCTAAACCTGAAACTAATGAGAATCCCTTTGCATCTACTAATGCTATACAAGTAAGAATTGATGAAAATGTTAGACTATTAGCTGAATTACATGCTAAGTGGGAAAGAGAAGATGAAATTGCTAGAAACATTAGTGTTTCTGCTATTACCACCACTAGTGTTGAGGCTAGTAATAGTTCTACTACTCTAGATGATAAGTATGGTTTTGATCTTGATGGGTGTAATATCTCTGAAGTTATTAAGTTCCTACAAAAGCTTGCTAAAAGTCCTAATGCTAGTGCTATGAACATGGCCTTTACAAAACACATTACTGATGCTCTCATAAAGATTAAAGAAGAAAAGATGAAACATAAAGCTTCTATTCCTATAAAACAAGAAGATGGTTGGGAACCCATCATTAATATGAAAGTGAATGACTTTGATTTAAAAGCTTTATGTGATCTTGATAGTAGTGTTTCTATTATGCCTAGAAGGATTTATGATATGCTTGATTTGCCTCCACTTTTAGATTGTTATTTTTATGTCCCACTTGATGATAATGCTAAAAATAAACTCATGGGGAGTCTTAATGATGTTCTTATTATGGTTAACAATGCCTATGTCCCCGTTGATTTCTATGTTTTGGATGTTGAATGCAATGCTTCTTGTCCTATCACTTTGGGAAGACCTTTTCTTATAACTGTTGGTGCCATCATTGATATGAAAGAAGGCACCATTAAATATCAACTCCCACTCAAGAAAGGTATAGAACACTTCCCTAAGAAGAGATAGAAGATTTCTATTGCTTCTCCTATGAAAACAAAATTTGGTTTTAATGCTTCTTCCTTTGAGAACACTTGATTCTTTCTTGCTTCGTATGCCTAACTTAAAGGCGTTAAAAAAAAGTACTGATTGGGAGATAACACAAAAGTTTTAGATGAGTCTTGGAAGTTATTACTTAAGTAATAACCGCTCCTTATCCTTTTTATTTGCTTTTTGTGCCAAGAGTAACCTCTAATGAGAGAAAAGTAATGATTGGGAAAGTTGCTGTCTCGAAACATATTTTTGTGCTTCACCGTAAAAATACATGTAAAATCTCTGAACGTCTTTTTGAGGCTTGAATTTTTGTGCTTCTGCCCCAGGTTGTTATCTAACTTTCGTTAGTTCAACACTTTTTGATTTGAGCAACACAAGGTCTTCGAAAAAATCCGTATTTACCTGCTGGTCTGTTTTGACAGATTTCAGCCATTTTCTGCATTTGCTTCTTGTTGGTTCCTTTTTGAGTTCTTTTGGGGAATTGACATTTTTGAGGGAAGTGCTACAGTAGCTAGTGTTCTAATGGAAGTTTATTTGGTGTTAGAACTGAACCTTAAGACTTATTTATCTTGAGTGCACTAATGTTGTTAATAAAGATTGTGTGAAGTTTTGTATGAAGGAAAAATTTCAGGTGTATGGAAGGAACGAGTAATGAGATGAAAGATGGACTAAAGTTTAATCTTGGGGATGCCATGCGTGTCACCCCAAGAAATATCCAAGAAGTACAAGCGTCAAAGCTTGGGATTCCCAAGGCATCCCCTTCTTCATCAATAAAAATCCCAAGTTCCATCCAAACGCTTCATTTTTATTGTTTCATGCACAGTTGTGTTGTTCTTGGAGCGTCTTTTTTTTGTTTTTGTTTTGGTTTTTCGTTTGCTTTTGTTTGCTTAGTTTTCTGAATAAATTGGTTGGACCCCCTCTTTTATACATTTTTTGCAAATAGTTTGGTTTGGTTTGGAAAAGAGTAGGAAAGTTCATGCTTATGTGGTAAAAAGAGCTCGTTTTTGACTGTGGCCTATGCTTTGTCATGCCATGCTTGATATTGTTTTGGTTTTATGCTTAGTATTATTTGTTGTAGCATGACTTGTTATAAACAATTGAGATTTCTTAATGTTCCTTGGAAGAATCATGCGTTGTTTTAGCATATTAAAACATAGTATTGTGGTATCCTCCTTTGATGCTTTATTTGGGTTGACTTGGCACATGGTCACACCATGTTATGACTATCCAAAGTCACCATAAGACTTTATGATCCTTTAGTTTTCAACTTTTAGTATCACTTTATGCTTTGATCAATGATGTTTTGTCGCTCTTCATGATTATGGCCATTATTGCTCTCTTAGTTTGTCGCTCCCAGTCTTTTGCTAGCCTCCACAACCAAGTATGAGTTCCACTCATGCATACAACTACCTAAACCAAGTTACTCCAAAGAGTCCACCATACCTACCTACTATCTTATGCCATTCCAAGTATATTCATGCTTTTGTTTACCTTCTGAATTAAATTTGTTATGAGAAAACTAGTGATTAAAGCTCTCACGAACTTGATGGCACACTTTACTTTTCTTGCCCTTAATAAACTTGAACCATTGTGTCGTCTATGTTGTATATGCTTGCACTTATTTGTTGGGAATTAGCAAAACCATGCTGTCATGGGGAACGCTTTCAACATTGCACTGGTACTTTGTACCTAGTTGATATCATGCTCTTTTGTACATGGATGTCGTCGGTGTGAAATGAAAGGGGAGCTTGTAAGTCCATGGAGTTATGTATATGTGTTAGAGAAACGCTTGGGCCGCTGGTCTGATCCATGCTGACATGGTGGAAACCTGCAGCGTAACCATAATGATCTGTCTATGAAGCATTCTTCTTATAAAAAAATAGTCCTATATTGAGAAAAAAAAGAGAAAAGGAAAAAAAAGAGATTATGAAAAGAATA
Source organism: Avena sativa (assembly GCA_916181665.1). Lineage (NCBI taxonomy): Eukaryota > Viridiplantae > Streptophyta > Magnoliopsida > Poales > Poaceae > Avena > Avena sativa. The sequence goes on from OV702289.1 coordinate 438,430,835, forward strand.
AAGAGAGAAAAAAGAACCATATTCCCATGGTAAATAAGAAGATTTCTGAGACACTCGTTGTCTGCTTGCCTTGTCATTTTGATATGGGGATTCTTCCGTATCATCGGGCAAGGGGTACCCCGTTGGCGGTTCTATATGATACACATGTACTTACTATGACAAGAACTTACCGGTAACTACACTTGAGTAGCATGAGGAGCGTCCCTCGTATTCAAGGGACATGAGATTTCTAACTTATACTTCGTCAAGCATATACACCATAGTTGTTCACTTTAACCTTAATCACTTCAAGATGCTTATGATAGGGGAAATGAGAGCTGAAAGCTATAAGTACCATAATTTTTGGAAGGTCTTTATGAGACTTTAATCCCTACTTCCTTTTATAAAGGCCTTTCTTCCACCATTATATTGAGTCTCCACCTTCTACCTGTATGCACCTACTTTGAGAGCATAGTGGTCATTCTTAGTTCTATGTTCATTGTCCCAAGACTAGTTGATTGATGCATAACTTTGATATTGCTTGTTTTAAACTATTTGTATCTAGTCACTCTTATGAACTTTGAAGGTGTTCTATGGATTTATACTTGCTACTCTATGAGGGACAAGCTAAATACTATTATGCTATGTTTTCTTTATGTGAAACAAACAAACGTCTTGCAAACCGTTGTTATTCATGAATCTTTTGTTTGTGCCTTTTCATGTTGCATCATAGTTTCTTTGTCTTATTGCTAGAACTTTGTCTTTCATGTTATGATTGAAGTACTATGATCCCAGCTTTGAATGTTTTACAAATACTTTGATCAAGTCTTTGATGGTGCATGTCACCTCAAAAATTATTCTTTCTTTTTATCACTTACCTACTCGAGGACAAGCAGGAGTTAAGCTTGGGGATGTTGATACATTGCAAATGTATCTATATTTTTTGATGTTCCATGCTTGGTTTTATCTACTTTCTTATGGTTTGTCCACACTTTGGAGTACTTTTCATATGATTTCTTGGACTAACCTATTAACAAGAGCCACAGTGCCAGTTGCCTGTTTTTTGCTGTTTTTGGTTCCAGGAAAGACAGAAAATGAATATTCTCCGAATTAGACGGGACAAAAGCCAAAGTTCCTATTTTCCCGGAAGACTCCCGGAGCCAGAAGTAGATACGGAGGAGGGCTAGGGCCTGGCCACACCATATGGTGGCGCGGGCTAGCCCTGGCCACGCCACCAGGTGGTGTGGGCCCCCTGTCACTCCACTGACCTTGCCTCTTCGCCTATAAGAAGCCTCCCGATGCATAAACCCTAGATACCCGATCAAAAATATCCACGAAAGAGTCTGTAGCCTCCGTCATCTCCATCCCTAGATCGGGAGTGATCTAAAGCTCTTCCCAGTACCCTGCCAGAGATGGGAATTCACCCTGGAGGCTTTCTTCATCACCATGCAAGCCTCCGGTCTGATGCATGAGTAGTTCATCCTTGGACTACAGATCCATGTAGTAGCTAGATGGCTGGTTCTCCTCCTTTGTGCTTTCATGTTTAGATCTTGTGAGCTCTGTTCATGATCAACATCATCTATTTGTAATTGTGCATGTTGTGTTTGCGGGGATCCGATGGATATTGAGATGGTATTTCATATTGATTATTGATTCTATCATGTCTTTGTTATTTGTGATCTTGCATGCTTTCCGTTGTTAGTAGCTATCTTGGCCAAGTAGATGATAGCAACTCCAAGAGTTAGTATTTATGCTCGATAGTGGGTTCATGCCTCTGGTATTCTGGGGAAGTGGCAGAAATATCTAAGGTACTAGATGTGCTGTTGCTACTAGGGATAAAACAACAATCCTTTGTTCGTAAAACAATCGTATTGTTTACTTTACACGCAATTCATAAAGCAATAATATGTTGCTTGCAACTTAATACTGGAGGGGGTTCGGATGATAACCTGAAGGTGGATTATTAGTCATAGATGCAGTTGGATGGCGGTCTATGTATAATGTTGTAATGCCCAATCAAGTGCCAAAGGAGTCAAGATGATTAGTATATTCATGTATTGCTCTCTCGATGTTTGTCAATTGCCCCGCTGTAATTTGTTCACCCAGCATGTTATCTATATAAGGAGAGCCACCTCTAGTGAACTATGGATCCCGGTCCTTTCCTTTACATACAATCTATAAACTTTTACTGCTTTGTCTTTACTTTCTGCAAACTTTTACTTCTTTCCATTCGATATGTTTAATCCTTTGTTTTCAGCAAAACACGGTGAGATTGACAACCTCATCGCAAGTTGGGGACAAAGTTCTGTGGTTGTGTTGTGCAGGTCTCCACGTTGCTACTAGCACCAGTAGTGCGCCCTGCCAAAGCTCAGCTAGTAACACCTTTGGGGTGTTTCCTTGCTCCTATTGGTTCGATTAAACCTTGGTTTCATACTGAGGGAAACTTGCTGATGTGCTCATCATACCTTCCTCTTGGGGTTCCCAACGAGCTCTACATGAACACCGCTCCAGCATTTTTCTGGCGCCATACACAGAGCCATGAGACACTCACACCCACGACACTGTTTACTACTAGAAAATGCACCCATCTACCTCTAAAATGGCATTTAATTCAAAAGCTATCTATCACGCTTACTTATATATCAAGTGTGAACTAATTTCGTTAAGTTATCAAGATGCAAAATCTTAGGAAGAAGTTGAACCTATCGTCAAAACTCTCGTTGTTTTCTGATATATTAATTTCCACCCCTCGATGGGTACCTCCAAATTAAAATATTTGTCGTGAAACTTTCAAAGAAAAACCTACAATTTACTTGTAGTTTCAAATTTGACATAATTTCAATAAATCGACTTAAAGTCATTAAAATGGGCAAAGTTAGCTAGGAAGTTTGAAAGCCTATAAAACATGGGAATCGCAAGTACAACATGTTTTCGATCCACGATATATGTCTGTCAACTTGGCTTGTGGCATCCACATCCAATATTCTTTGGACTTCTCTTTACAGAAAAGAACAACTAGCCTCGCTCGTCTTCACTCGGAAAATGTAGAATTGAATGTTCTTTCCTGATAGTTGGAAACTAACACTGACAACATTGTTTACTACAACAAGATTCACCAGTCTACCTCTGAAAATACATTTAATTCAAGAGCAATCTATCGCGCTTACTTGTAGCTCAAGTTTGACCTAATTTTGTTAAATTGTCAAGATGCGAAATAATAGCAAGAAGTTGAACCTATCATCAAAACTCTCAATGTTTTATAATATATTAATTGTGACCCCTTGATGGGTACCTCCAAAAGATTTTTCGTAAAACTTTCAAAGCAACCTACATTTACTTGTAGTTTCAAATTTGACCTAATTTCGATAAATCGACATATAGCCATTCGGTCAAATGGGCAGAGTTAGCTAGGAAGTTTGAAAACACATAAATAAAACATGGGAATCGTTGGTACAGCATGTTGGTCCACTATATATGTGTGTAAACTTGGTGTGAGATTCACATACAATATTCTCCAGTCTTCTTACAAAAAAGAACAACCTCGCTCGTCTTTACTTGGAAATATAGAATTGAATGTTCTTTCTTGATAGTTGGAAATTCACACTGACGGCATTGTTTACTACAACAAGATGCACCGATCTACTCTGAAAATACATTTAATTCAAAAGCAATCTATCACGCTTAATTACTTGTAGCTCAGGTTTGACCTAATTTCGTTAAATTGTCAAGACGCAAAATCTTAGCAAGAAGTTGAACCTATCGTCAAAACTCTCGGTGTTTTATTTAATTGTGACCCGTCAATGGGTACCTCCAAAAGTTCTTTTGTAAAACTTTCAAAGCAACCTATAATGTACTTGTAGTTTCAAATTTGACCTAATTTCGATAAATCGACATATAGTCATTCGGGCAAATGGGCAGAGTTAGTTAGGAAGTTTGAAAACCCATAAAACATGGGAATCGTCGGTACAACATGTTAGTCCACTATATATGTCGGTAAACTTGGCTTCTAGCATTCAGATCCAATATTCTTCGGACATTTCTTTACGAAAAAGAACAACTTCGCTCGTCATCACTTGGAAAATTGAGAATTGAATGTTCTTTCCTGATAGTTGGAAAATCCCACCGACGACACTATTTACTACAATAAAATGCACCCATCTACCTATGAAAACTAATATATTTCAAGAGCAATCTATCACGCTTACTTTGTAGCTCAAGTTTGACCCATTTTCGTTAAATAGTGCCATGATGCAAAATCTTAGCATAAAGTCAAACCTGTTGTCAAAAATATCAGTTGTTTCTCATATATTGATTGTGACCCCCTGACTGGTACCTCCAAAAGATTTTTTGTAAAACTTTTAGAGCAACCTAAAAAACTTATAGTATATAGTTCAAATTTGACATAATTTTGATTAATCGACATAAAGTCATTCAAGTGGGCAGATCGATAAGATATAGGAAGTTTGAGAACTCATAAAACATGGGAAATCGTAAGTACAATATGCTGGCCCACTATATATGTGTGAAAACTTGGCTTGTGGCATTCAGATCCATATTCTTCGGACTACCTTTATAGGAGAGAATAATCTTGATACCACTCGAAAAATTGAGAATGTTGTTTCCGGATAGTTGGAAACTCAAACTAACAACATTATTTACTACAAGAAGCGCTTACTTGATTGTAGCTTAAGTTTGACGTAATTTCCTTAAATTGTCAGGATGCAAAATCTTAGCAAGAAGTTGAAACTATCATCAAAACTCTCGGTGGTTTCTGACTTATTGATTGTGACCCCTCGATGGGTACCCCCAAAAGCTTTTTCGTAGAACTTCTAAAGCAACCTATAATTTGCTTGTAGTTTCAAATTTGACCTAATTTGAATATATCGACATAAAGTCATTCAAATGTGTAGAGTTAGCTAGGAAGTCATTAAAATATCAAAAGACATTTAATTCAAGAGCAATCTTTCGTGCTTACTTATAGCTCAAGTTTGACCTAATTTTGTTAAACTATCAAGATACAAAATCTTAGCAAGAAGTTGAACGTGTCATCAAAACTCTCAGTGGTTTATGATATATTAATTAAACCCTGAATAGGTACCTCTAGAAGAGTTTTCATAAAACTTTCAAAGGAACCTACAATTTACTTGTAGTTCAAATTTGACCTAAATTCGATAAATAATTGGCATAAAGTCATTCAAGTTGGCAAAGTTAGCTTGGAATTTTGAAAGCTCATAAAACATGGGTATCGTAAGTACAACATGTTGGTCCATGCTTTATGTCTGAAAACTTGTCTTGTGGTATTCAGATCCATATTCTTTGGAGTTTCTTTACATAAAATAACAATCTCGTCATCACTAGAAAAATTGAGAATTAAATATTCTTTCATTATAGTTGGAAACTAACACCGACGACATTGTTTACTACATCACCCATCCACCTCTAAAAATACATTTAATTCAATAGCAGTGAATTTCCCTTACTTGTGTACCAAATGTTTGACCTAATTTCATTAAATAGGCAAAAAGTCACTAAAGTGTGCAAAGTTAGCGGGGAAGCTTGAAACATGCTAGTTCTAAAAACTTTGGAATTATAAGAAACCATGTTCCACTTTGTCTGATAATTGGGGATGTGTAATTATTTTATAATTGTGGTAGGTCCTGCATGAGCGAGGTGCTTTAGTTAACACGCGGTCGGTGTAAGTACAAGTTACATCAAGGACCTCATAAAAATGAAAATTACATCCAAGTCCATGCATTTAGCATAAGATCTCTGAAACTAAGCAATGAAGTGTCTTTTGAGGTTTGTACATATGCTAGATATTATAGAGCCAAAATTTGTTCTGAAATAATCTACATTCTAGCTTTTACTACTAGTACATATAGTAAACAAGAATCCATAAAACAGAGTGATCGTACTCTCTATTAGAGTAATAACTTGGATTGGTTTTCACATATCTAAGTACTACTACTAATTATAATTTCTCAAAAAAAGTACCACTAATAAATGCAGTACTAGTTTGTCTGATTTGTTCTAAGATGCACTACTACTAGTACTAGTACTCCCTCTGTCTGGGATTATTAAGGCCATTTAAATTTGATAAGACCAAAAAAGTTAATTACAGGTTGGTGTCGAAGACATGCATGTAGTCCTCGGTCTCACCCCTACAGCATTATACACCCTGCACCAGGCCACAGGCTTTTCGTCTCTCTCCAGGAGTAGATCTTCTTGTCTCTCACTCACCTGGATCATCTTGCCTCGGTCTCTCCCTCTGTCTGTATTGTACTATCTGGTATAGTACAACATGACACCTGCTTCATTACTCACCTGTCAACTTTATACAACCTTTTTGTTTTGACGTAACATGTACAGCCGCTGCCGGTGTGGATACTATCTAAGAAAAAAGTGGCCAAGTGCAGCTGCCGCTGGTGTGCCGATGCCTAGCGTATTCCCATACAATCGTACTGGTATAGTACGGAACTCAATCAGTATACTCATCAGTATACCCACCCAACCCAAGTTTCTGGCCGGCGGGCACTACGTCGGTGAGCCGATGTAACCACTCCCACAAGTTCGTCTACCGCATCAGCGGATTCGACCGTGAGCTGGCTTCTATGGACACCGTCCAGTCTGAGGCGATGATTGAGTGCCCCTACGATGGCTGCTTTAGCTTGGTCGCCTTCGACAAGCTCAACGAGCACAAGATCACGTGCTCGCACGGCCCGTGCTCCTGCATGGATTCCGCCTGTGATTTCATTGCCTCGCCGACAGGGCTCTCCTTCCCCACATGAAGGAGGCCCACGGGGTCATAGTAACCAGGGCCATCCACGGCAGCGCCTTCTTTTGCCTCATCCCGACTACGCCACCAACAAGAACGAGGGGATTCACGCGCTTCCTTTGCGGGGATGACGGTGCCGTGTTCGGCCTAACCATCAGTGCGCTCGGCCCGGCCGCCGTCGTGTCCTTGGTGTGCATTAGGCAAGACAGGTGCTTGTGGCTGCGATACACGGTGAAACTGTGTGCGCCTGGCCCACCGAGGTCAGCGGACTTCTCGATTGTCGAGAGCCTTAATGCGGTAATCGAGCTGACGAGCAGCTCGTCGCCGGCCAACTTCCCGTCCGACAAGATCAGGACGTACCTCGGGGTGCCACGTGGTTCCTAATGAAGGTTGAATAGTCCACCCATGTATCTTTCTGGATTTTCATTGACAGGAAAAAATAATCTTAAACTATGGCTGATGATCTAGACTGTAATGATGTATTAGCAGGTAAATGATACTACTAGTAGTACTATTTTACTACTCCAGTTCAATAGTAGTAGTTGCAGGTAGGTTCTCTTTTGGTACTAGAAAGGATGCATTTTGGATGTAAACTAAGTTTGCTGCGAATGTTATTACGGAGTATTTAGGGGTTTATTACGACTTTTATATAATTGTTCACTTCTACAATATGGACCAGAGATAAACACACTAACCGTTCTTATGGTGCTTCGATTTTAGTCATCTAACTCAGTGATTACGGAATTTTATGCCCAAACTTGTCAATTCTACTGGATTTAAGTTTTGAGCCAGGATTGCCGTCGAAATTGCGCTGGTTTGGATGACACATCGACGTGGGTCCAGCGTGCAGGATAGGCTGCCCTGAAATTTTTCCTAAATATCTAGAAAATAATATGGACATGTACGACATCAACTCAATGTTATCAGAATCATCATGAACCATGTTTTCATATTATATGTGTTGGACATTATGTAAGTTAGTATGTTTGTACATATAGTTGGTCAAACTTCATAATATTAATTTTGACAAAACCTAGTATATTTTCTAATTTGGAAATGAGGGCGCATCTAAGTACTAAAATGCGTCGAAATACATGCGTATCTAGACAAAACCAAGTCAGTAACTACTATTTTAGAATGGAGTTAGTAATTATTTATGAGTAATCTATTTTTCACAATTTTTTTACTACTACGGCATATGCTCACAACTAGAGCATGGACCAATGCATAATAATCACGCGACTATGTGGTGGCGATCTACTCCGTACTAGATTACCCTACGTGCGAAGGCGGACTAGTGGAGCACACGATCATGTCGTTCATGAGTATGTAGTAGTACTAGTATAAGCAAATAGGAGTACAAAACTAGATAGATCTTATTGCTCGTCGTACTATTTTTTTTCTGTAAGGCAACCTGGACGTGACTAATACAGTACTATATTGGCACAACTTCTGATTTTAGAGCTACAAGATGAATGTCGAACTCTCTGTGTAACATTACTATACTAGTACTTCTTGTACTCCGTAGTTTTTTGGACGCATGGTAAATTAGTGCAGTAAGTCTATTTGGTCAAGTTGTATGCAATGAGCATTGGTTTGACAGGACAATTCAGGTATTTAGATATCCAAATTTCTACTCCAGCTCGATGGCTCAAGAAACGAAGCATCTAGTACTCCACTATCCTCCGGCTGTCGCCCAGATCAAAATGAACAAGTAAAAGACTATGTATCATGGAAATTGTCATGGCTATTTATTACCTGCAGAGCTTTATTTTGTTTCCTTCGAGGCACCTGCAAAGACTGATATGTACTACTGTACTAGTATACTAGTAATAACGTGCTACGATTGGACCCTACAGCTACTCCTATACATAGAGTCTAGTAGCTACTCTCGTCACACTGAATTGTCCAAGAGATGGAGTTCCCCTTTTTCTCCAAGAGGTGGAGTTCCTTTTTTCTTCAAGAGGTGGAGTTCCTTTTTTCTGAGAGATTTTATTCCTTCTTTGATTGAAAGAAAATCCAAAGGTTTTGTGAAGGATCTTGTCCCTTAGGAAATAATCCTACATTATCTTTTTATTCATAGGATTCCAGTATATAGGAATAGGAAAAACAGGGGGATTGAGATTCCTTCAAAGTATTTCTTTGCCCTCTATTTTTAGGAAAAATTTCATCCACTCCAACCTCATGGTATAATTGCTTTTCTTTCCCTGTGATTCAAACACATACATGATCAAAATTCTTGTAGTGTCCTCTTTCTATGTTCTAAGAATCCTGCAAATCAACCGAGCCCTGAGAGATGGTCTTTCTTTTTTTGTTTGCCTTTGATCATTTTTTTGTTTGAACATAGGGTCATAGAGCTTCCTCGAAACACGAGTAGGGTGGAAATTGCCCAACAATTAGATTCGAAATTGTAGGGAACTCCAGATAATCAGGATAGTATAGTTGCAAGAAACTACTAAAATTATGTTTGGGTACAAATGCTGCACATAGCACAAATTTTCGATTAGCCCTCTTAACATTATTTCTTACATACCCGAGGCTCAATAGTTAGAGATCTTTGCAACTACGGCTCAAATTGTTGGAGGTTTGTGCAACTAACCTCAATTGGAGCCCCACCCCCACTCGCCAACCTTCTGCAGTACTACTAGTAGTACTCCTATGCACCATCAGCCTTTGTCTTCTCCATCTCACCCCGACCGCCTGCTCACGCCAACGATCTTCCCTCCCTCCCCCACCCCACCGCACCCCAAAGAAACCCCCCAAACACCATCCACAGCCTCCTTCCATTGTGAGATCGAGCAACGTCTGTAAAGATACTGAGTAGTTTTAGAAGGTGTTCACCGAAGGCCCTCTTCAAGTACTCATCAACCATTGCGACGCCACCACTGCCACGAGCCTCGTCGGTTCGTCCAAACATATTCTTCAATCAGCAAAAGAGAGTGGAACTACGTCTTCTTCTCATCCGTTTGGCCTCCCATGTTTTTTCATTCTCACCCGACGGTGAGACCATTGGAATCCAAAGACTACTTCGATTGTGGTCAGCCCGTGCAAGCTGACGCCGCTAGATAGATTCTCCTCCAATGTTGTGATGCCAAATGGTTTTGATGAGCAGCGAGCAAGTGGCAATGGATATTGGATCGTCATAGTTGGGCCTGGTTTCATGTGCGACATTGTCAACGTGTACACTTGTCGCAAGATTGTTATTCTGCAAGTGTTAGGGTTTGAATCGACCGAAGGTTCTGCACTTACATTTCAGGATGATGCTGATGAAAGTTGACGTACTAAACTGCAGAAGATAGTCATTTTCCATGTTCTGACAACTATTGTGGGATATAAATATTTCTCCCTAGTCACCATTTTTGAATTCAAGATTATTTTCATTAACATGAATGATGGTCATGGATGGTCAGTTTGTGTGAACGAGTTATAGGGCTACTTCAGATTCTGAGATGCTATTATCCAACACAATTGTGTGTTCGCCGTGACCGAGAACGGCTGTGTTTATGCATGGAAGTTTCTGGAACTTGGTAAATTCTCCTCCCTACGTATTTTATTAGCTTTGTTCCTGAATCGATGCATGCTAATTTTTTTGAACTTTCATTGGTTAGTAGGAATGACATAAAAAGTTAGTTTCTTTGATTCGAAGGAATTCTCTAGGAATTTTAGAGCAATGCAATCTTTAGGAAGTTTTCTTACATTTAAGTAGTTTGTTTCATATGATTGAGTTTTGCTGATAGTATTGCATTGTATCCTAGTACATCCCATGGAAAATATAGTATCTACTAGTAGTAAGTACTTATGTGAGACCCAGAGATTATTCTTGAATCAATGTCAGCTATTTTTTCTGAAGTTTCATTGGTTAGTAGGAATTTCATAGGAATTTTAGTCTCTTTGATTCGTACGAATTTCCTAGAAATTTTAGAGGAATGCAATCCTTACTAAGTTTTATTACATGTAAGTAATTTGATTCATAGGATTGAGTTCTGCTGATAGTATTGCCTTGCCTCCTATTACTAGTACATCCATGGAAAATATGGTATCTACTAGTAGTATTTACGTGAGACTTGATAACCCACAAGTATAGGGGATCGTGTGTAGCCTTTTCGATAAGTAAGAGTGTCGAACCCAACGAGGAGCTAAAGGTGGAATAAATGTTTTCTGAAGTTCTATGAACCACTGATACAACTCTACGCACACTTAACGTTTGCATTATCTAGGAAATAAAACTAGAGCAACAATACGAGTAATAGAGATAACTTTCCATGATAATAAAGAACAAGAAAGTAAAGCTAGTTGCTGCAGAAATAAAATACACTAAACTAACAGAACCATGAGTGTGGAATAGTGGTGGTAATTGTGGTGGCTTTGTCCAAGTTTAAATAGTGAATAGATCGGGTTCATTGTCTTCGATGCAGTTTTCTATGTGGGAGAGGCTAAATATACATGCGCTTCACTACTTGGAATTACATGTACTATATGATTGGATTGTTAGAAAACATCCGTAAGTACTAATCAATGCATTAAGGTTTCCCCAATCATAGTCTTAAGTTTAATGGTCCTCTTACTCCCATGCGTGCAACGTTCCGGTTCGCGTCCTCAGGTTTTTGTCACTCCGGCAGAACTTCCCCCTTCCTCTTACACATATTACAAACCCTATGATGTTTAATCCATGCGCGCACAAATATAATGGACACCAAAGGACTGTACCATATCAACATACAACTCTAATGAACCAAAGACGTTCAACCATTCAATCTAAGAATAAAGAAACTATGCAAACATGACATAGATCATAGGATTATAACTTATAGCATCAAACACCATGTTTACATAGGACGGTATAGAGGTGTGGGGAGGATGAACCACTGCATACTAGGAGAATTAGGTGATGGAGATGGCGGTGAAGATGGTGATGATGGTGAAGAGGGCGGCGGCGGCGCCGACGACAGCGCGGGGGACTCCTTCAACACTGCCGGTATCATGGGGAGCACCGCCCCTTAGTCCCTTCCTTCGTGGCTTCTTGCGAGCCCTCCCCCATGTAGATGGGATCCATGGGGGAGGCAAAAACATGGCTTTGGTGGTTGCAAATTCGTGAGTGGATATGGCCTGGGCGAATTAGGTTTCCTCCTCTTATATAGCTTCTTGAATTCCTGTCACTCCATCTTGGGCTGCAGAAAATTGGGACTAAAAGATTAGTACGGACTCGGAATCAGCTAAATTTTATGTCTAGAACATTTGTCGCGAAATTTCCAACAACTTTGTTGCCGAGGAGTTTTCCATTTGACACTGTCTTCGACCTGAAACGTGACCATCTTCAAAAAGAGGTTTCCACTTGTCTCCAACTTGATAGATTTCTAAAAAAATCCCAACTTGACTCCAACAAGGTTTCCACTTGTGTTCTTGGTAATTCCTACAGATCAAAGTGTAAAACAAGAACATTGTGCACTTTTGCAACTATTAGTTGGTTAGTCCAAATAAATCATAAACTTTATACAAAAATGACTGTCAAAAGCATATTATTAGCATAAAACCATCAAATATTATAGATACATTATGGACGTATCAACATCCCCAAGCTTAGTTCCTACTCGTCCTCGAGTAGGTAAATGATCAAAACAATATAATTTTTTAGGTGACATGCAGACAACACAATCTTGATCATCATTATTGTAAAAGTATTGATAGCTGGGATTAAGGTACTCTAAATATGAATCATGAAAGATAGAGTTTAACAATAAGACATAGCAACTATGTTGTAACATGAAAAGGGACAAACAAAAGATTCATGAATAACAATGCTTTGCAAGACGTTTGTTTGTTTCACATAAAGAAAGCATAATGAGAATGGTATTCAGCTTGTCTCTCATAGAGTAGCAAAACATAAATGCATAGGACACCTTCAAAGTTCATAAGGGTGACTAGATACAAATAGTTTAGGAATAAGCAATATCAAAGTTATGCATCAATCAACAAGTCTTGGTACAATGCACATTAAACTAAGAATGGCCACTATGCTCTCTTAATAGGTGCATAAAGATAGAAGATGGAGACTCAATAAAAAGTAAAAGAAAGTCCATCTTAGAAGGAAGCAGGAATTCAAGTCTCATAAAGAGCTTCCAAAAATTATGGTACTTATTAGCTTTCAGCTCTCATTGCCCCTATCATAAACATCTTTAGGTGATTAAGGTTAATGTGACACAACTAAGAGGATATGCTTCACAAGTTATAAGTTGAAATCTCATGCCCGTTTCTTACGAGTACCGAACCTCATGCTACTCAACTTCAGTCACAAGTAACCTCTTGTGATTGTAAGTACATATGTATCATAGAGAACCGCCAACGGGGTACCCCTTACACATGATACATGAGCTATCCCATAATCAAAATGACAAGGCAAGCAAACAATGAGCATCTCAGCGATCTTTTTATTTGCTATTTGCATGGGTTTTTATTGAGGATGCTTCATAGAGTGCTCATTATGGTTATGCTGCAAGTTTCCACCACGATTATGCATGGCTTGGGCTAGCGGCCCAGGCGTTTCTCTAACACACATACAAACTCCATGATCTTACAAGTTCCCCTTTTATTTCACACACATACAAACTCCATGATCTTACAAGTTCCCCTTTTATTTCACACCGCCGGGATCCATAAGCAAAAGAATCATGATATCAATGGAATATAAGTGCAATGTTGAAAGCGTTCCCCATGATACATGGTTCGGCTAACTTCAACTTATAAAGCACAAGCATATACACAACAAAGATGGACACAATGGTTCAAGTTTATTAAGTGCAAGAAAATAAACTGTGCCATCAAGTTCGTGAGAGCTTTAATCACTAATTTTCACATAACAAGTTTAATTCAGAAGGTAGATAAAAGCATGAATATACTTGGAATAGCAAATGCTCATAGGTAGGTATGGTGGACTCTTTGGGATAACTTGGTTCTATTTGGAGTTGGATGCATGAGTGGAACTCATACTTGGTTATGGAGGCTAGCAAAAGACTGGGAGAGACCAACTAAAAGAGCAATAATGGCCATAATCATGCAAAACGACAAAACATCATTAAAGCATAAAGTGATATTACAAGTCAAAAACTAAAGGATCATAAAGGCTATGGTGACTTGGGATAGTAATAACATGGTGTGAGCATGTGCCAAGTTAACCCAAACAAAGCATCAAAAGAGAATACCACAATACTATGCTTTAATATGCTAAAACAACGCATGATTCTTTCAAGGCACATTAAGCAATCTCAATTGTTTATAACATGTCATGCTACAGAAAAAATCACTAAGCATAAATCCAAAACAATATCAAGCATGACATGACAAAGCATAGGCCACCGTAAAAAAACGAGCTCCTTTTACAACTTAAGCATGAACTTTTCCTACTCTTTTCCAATCCAAACCACACTTATTTGAAAACTAATGTATGAAAGAGGGGGTCCAGCCAATTTATTCAAGCAAACTAAGCAAAGCAAGCAAACGAAAACCAAAAATGAAAACAAAGACATTCCAAGAACAACACAATTGTGCATGAAATAATAAAAATGATGTGTTTGGAAGAACCTGAGATTTTTATTGATGAAGAAGGGGATGCCTTGAGCATCCCCAAGATTTGACGCTTGTACTTCTTGGATATTTCTTGAGGTGACACAGGGTGGCATCCCCAAGCTTGAGCTTTTGTCCATTCTTCATCTCATCACATCATTCTTTCCTTAACACCTGAAATTTTTCCTTCATACAAAACTTCACATAATCTTCATTAGCAACACTAGTTTACTCAAGATAATAAGTCTTTGTGTTCAGTTTCAACACCAATAAAACTTCGATTAAAAATCTCAATTCCCCAAAGAGGACCCAAAAAGGAATCAACATGAAGCAAATGCAAATAATGGCAGAAATCTGTCAAAACAGACCAGCAGATAGAAACCAATTTTTTCGAAGACCTTCTGTTGCTCAAATCGAAAAGTGTTGAACTAACGAAAGTTGGATAACAACCTGGGGCAGAAGCACAAATAATTATAGCTCAAACCGACGTATGGAGATTTTACAAGAATGTTTACAGCGAAGCATAAAAATTTGTTTCGGGTAAGCAACTTTCCCAAGCATTACTTCTCTCTCATTAGAGGTTACTCTTGGCACAAAAAGAAAATAAAAATGATAAGGAGAGGTTATTACTGAAGCAATAACTTCCAAAACTCAACTAAAACTTTTGGGTTATCTCCCAATTAGTAATTTTCTTTAATGCCTTTAAGTTAGGCATAGGATCAAGATTCAACTATTTTCGAATGAATAAGCATTAAGATCAATACCAGAAATATCTTTCTTTTTCAAGGCTTCATGCATTCCTACAAGTTTTTAACTGAAAAGCTTCAATGAAAATATTTGTTTTGGTTTCATAGGCATGAACACAAGTGTTCAAGGTCGACCCCCACTTAACCATTACTCATCTTTGCAATCACTTTCCTTTTTTAAAACCTTTTTAGGTAACAAGTACAACTATTTTTTTTGTAATTCACATTCCCTATCCATACTAATATAGAGAACAAGTTAAAACTGAGAGTAAAACCTACTTAGAGATAAAGCAAACAAGTGCACACAAGAATATTCACCCACACGCTATTGTTCCCCGGCAACGGTGCCAGAAAAGGTCGTGATAACCCACACGTATAGGGGATCGTGTGTAGCCTTTTCAATAAGTAAGAGTGTCGAACCCAACGAGGAGCTAAAGGTAGGATAAATGTTCTCTCATGTTCTATCAACCACTGATACAACTCTACGCACACTTAACGTTTGCATTATCTAGGAAATAAAACTAGAGCAACAATACGAGTAATAGAGATAACTTTGCATGATAATCAATAACAAGAAAGTAAAGCTAGTTGTTGTAGAAATAAAATACACTAAACTAACAGAACCATGAGTGTGGAATAGTGGTGGTAATTGTGGTGACTTTGTCTAAGTTTAAATAGCGAATAGATCGGGTTCATTGTCTTCAATGTAGTTTTCTATGTGGGTGAGGCTAAATATACATGCGCTTCACTACTTGGAATTACATGTAATATATGAATGGATTGTTAGCAAACATACGTAAGTACTAATCAATGCATTAAGGTTTCCCCAACCATAGTCTTAAGTTTAATGGTCCTCTTCCTCCCATGTGTGCAACATTCCGGTTCGCGTCCTCAGGTTTCCATCACTCCGGCAGAACTTCCCCCTTCCTCTTACACATATTACAAACCCTATGATGTTTAATCCATGCGCGCACAAATATAATGGACACCAAAGGACTGTACCATATCAACATACAACTCTAATGAACCAAATACGTGCAACCATTCAATCTAGGAACAAAGAAACTATGCAAACATGACATAGATCATAGGATTATAACTTATAGCATCAAACACCATGTTTACATAGGACGGTACAGAGGTGTGTGGGAGGATGAACCACTGCATACTAGGAGAATTAGGTGATGGATATGGCGGTGAAGATGGTGAAGAGGGCGGCGGCGGTGCCGGCGGCAGCGCGGGGGACTCCTTCAATGCCGCCGGTATCATGGGGAGCACCTATAAATAAGTCGGACCTATAAATACGTTATTCGGATTTCCAGCTCGAAATTCAAACTAAGCCGGAACTTGGTATCTGATGTCATCTGACACCAGTCATGGTCAAGTCACGTCACTGACAGACATTTCATGTCAGCACGACCGTTGGTGGGTCCACCTTTCATGGAACCAATTTGCCGTTTCAGTGCGTACGTGGATATCAAGACGGCATAATCATCATGTGGGGGCTTCCCAGTTGTTTCCACGACGCGTGGCGTATTTACTGTAACATTTGCATGAATCTTGGTGCGGCTTGGCAGTTATTAGGGGTGAGGATTTCTTTTCCTCATCTTCTTCACCTATTCCCAGCGCCGTTTCCTTCCCCTCTACGCCTCCCCAACACCTACGCTCCTCTACCTCCAGAAAAAACCTCAGTGCCGCCCATCCAAGGTCGTCGGCTCACCAGAGAGAATGGCTTCTTCTTCATCCTCCGGCTTGGCGGCGGCAGCGGCGGCGGCGGCGACGGTAGAGAAAGAAAGTAATCACGGGGTTTGGATCCCGTGCGTCCTCGACGACGCCAAGATCCTCGGCATAGAAAACGAAGGGATCCTTCGTGCCAGTGACTAGCGGAGCGGCTTCGGCGAAACCATCCCCAACCCTCACACCGACGAGTGAGTGCATTTCGGTGATAGAGGTCTGTCCTTTCCTCCCTCAGAATTCTTTTCCGAGGTTATAGATCACTATGGTGTTCATCTCCACCATCTTCCCCCGAACTCCATCTTAGAGATGAGCGCGTACACCTCTTTGTGCGAGGGGTATCTCGGCATTAGGCCTAGTCTGACTCTCTTCCGGTACTACTTCCATGTCCGGAGAAATTCCATCACCGCGAGTAATCCTTATATTACCGGTACTATTAGTTTTTCGGTTAGGCATGAGCGTGTTTATCCTCGGATTTTAGCTAGTGAGTTGGTCAAACAATGGCCGGCTACCTTTTTCTATCATAAGGATATTCCCGCTCCCGGCACAGCTACTGCATTGTCGGCTTTCATCGATGGAGCTGCCACATCTCAAGCATCTTGGGATGTGGTCGCTCCGGCTCTCAGTGACGATCTGCTTCTCACCAAGAGGCGGATTGAATATCTGATGAAGCACAAGGGACTGAGAGAGTCCGACTCGGTCCAGTGCTGGGTTTCTCGCCGGATCCAACATCTCCAACACCATGGCGACCGATTGATGCATTCCATCACGATGTCGAAAAAGGACTCCCTCCGCATCAGCTCCAAGGCCTTAAAGCCACAAGATTATATATGCGAAATCAAATGGCTGATAAGGGAGCGGCTTGAGAGGAAGATTTTAGAGCTGTCCCTGGACATGCATACAGCAGAAGATCTTGTCGTGCTGGTAAGCTTTAGCAACAACCCTTTTATGTGTTTCACCTTTAAGTTATTTCGCAATACTGAGATACTATCTTCTTTTCACCTTGACGACCTCCCCGAGTCGGAATTAGCTCCTATCGAGGGATATCCTCCCGAGTTTTCTCAGGAGGAGGAATTCTTCCCACTGCCGGATATTGTGCCTAGAAAGTGCAAAGCTCCGACAGTGGCTATCGGCACAAAGGAAGTGCCAGTTGTGAAGAGGTAATCTTTCTTCGCGAGGTCTTTGTATTTTGCTTGTAGTTCCTTCTGAGATGTAATGTTATTTATTCTATATTCTTCTCAGAGCTAAACAGCTCATCAAGGGTAAGGGGAAGGATGCTTCCGCGAAGCCCCTACGCCAGTCGAAACTCAAACTGGCTTCTCCTACCGTGGCTCCTCCGACTCCCGCTCCTCAGCCTTCTGCAGCATCGGAGATTATGCCATCTTCGACCGTTGTAGACGATCCGGCTCCCTCAGCAGAGCCAGCGATCCTTGAATCGCAGACTGACGTCACCATGAGTGACTCAGGTTTTGATAAGGGTGAACCCTCTTCGGGTAATGATCCCTCGGCATAAATCTTCACCGACAATCTCCTAAGTAATCTGGGACTTGCCAAACTTGGCATGTAGAGGAAATCTACGAAGGAAATCTAGCGTCTGGCCCTACAGTGCTTAGAAAGCCGGAATCTTTTTGCCGAAGAAGAAGCACAAGAAGTAGAGGACATCAAGTACTCCGAACTTCTTGAACAAGTCCGCCTTCGTGATGAGGGACTAAGAGCTGGTGTATTACCACCTCCACCAGTGATCCCGCTCACCCTTGCCGAGAAGGTTACAACTGAAGTGAACATGTGCTTGAGCAAGCTCACACATGAACAACATGTAAGTCGGAATTCCAACTCACTTTTTGCTTTATGTTACTTTATATCCTATCCTCTAGCCCCCAAGCATGAAGTTTGATAGTCAAATCCGGGTTTATGCTTACGTAGGATGCTAAAGAATGAACTAGTGTAGCCCCCAAGGCTCGTGCTGATATTATTTACAATATTCGCCCGAGTCTTTAGTAGACTTCTGACTCTGGGTATTCTGACTTACAGAAAGTTTATTTCATATAACCAGGAATTATTAAAAAATATCTGCAACAAGCGGAAAGAGATCAGAGCTCTCCGACTTGAAAATGCGCAGCTGAAGGTTTCCAAGGATGAGGCCGAAGGTAAAAAAATTCGAGACTCAAATCTTGTCTTTTCTGTTTCATAGTCGAATTTTTGTTGAACTGACTGTTCTTTTTGACTTACAGCACTGGTAAAACAATCCCACGCCATGATCGAAGAGGCCGAGAATCTAAAAACCTTGGTGTTGGAGAACAAAGAACTTCGCCAAGAGCAGGATAAGCTCAAGGCAGATCATGAGAAGAGCATTGCTCAGATTCACGAGTCTAGCTCCATGGCCACCGATGAGCGTGATCGCAAGATTGCGCTTCAAGATCAGAAAATCTCGGATCTCAACGATGAGTTATTCAGAGAGAAGGACATTTCCGCGGAGCTCCGGGCTGAGCTCCAGAGTCTTCGTGAAGAGAAGACCAAAGTCAATGATGTCATACTTGGTATGTTTCCCTTTGCATTATATGCGCAGGTCCTCTAATTTTGATGGATTCTGCCTCAGCCGAGCCTCGCACCCACCGGCTTACCCAAGTCGGTGATTTGCTTCATGACTTCCGCCAATCCATCGAGGATATTGTCGAAGCTCTCAAGGTTCCGGATATGCACAACATGTCTGGTTTTGAAGTGCGAGACAAGGCCGAGGATATGCTGCAGCTTGTTCAGGACTGGAACATGTCATACGCGTGATCCACAACGCGTAACGCTCTCACCATGGTTATGAGCCACCATGGAAGCATGAAAATATGGCAAGTGACCAGAGGGTATTCTAATGTGGACAGAGATGGCTAGGAGAAAGATATCAAGGCCATCATGGACACCTGCGCCGAATATGGGTGCCACGTAGCTGATTTGACCAGCTACGATACTCCCTTCTTCACCCGCGTGGACACGCCGCCTCCGCCTCCCGAAGAAACAGCTGATTTTTCCGACCATGTTCAAACCATATCGGATTTGAACATCTCGGAACGTTATCAAGCCGAGGTCGATGTATCCAGCAAGCCGGCAGCTCCTACCTCTCCTCCTGCATCATAGATCATCAGAAAGAACAGACGTGTTATTCTGAAAACATTATGGATCTATAAATAAGTAGTGTGATACTTTTTCTAGTGCCAAGTTTTAATTTATCTATTCAACACTTTTGACTTTGATACTATGTGCCTGAAATGTTTACATAAGCACTTTTTTGTCTGTACTTATCGTTTATCTGGCTTTCCGCCTCGTCCCTTTCATGAGCCGGCCACTTTCAGCACGGAAACATTGCCAAGCAACGGAGCTCAATTGCTAAACCAGTTTAAACTCGGAAACAAAGTCAGCTTCTAGTACCAACAATTCACAACTCGGAAAATACCCACATCCAGCAATCAGACAAATAACCAAAGTATAGACTACGAAATTTAGATTTATACCCGAAGGTAGGAATTTTAGAATCAGAATTGTAAACCAGAACAAACATGAGCATAAAGTACTTACAAGTATTCTGAGATTTTTGACTGTGACATGATCATTCGCAAATAAGGTGGTAAAAACATCTCAGAAAAAACTTGATGCAACCAAAACTTTTATTTCTCACAGAACATGTACACATATATGATTACAAAGAAGCATAAACTAAGAATAAAAGGGACGTAGCTGAGCAATATTCCATGGTCTTTCTAACTCATCCGGATTTGCACTGCCTCCAACTCTCTTTCTCTTCTTAGTAGAAGGTCTTTCTTTGACTGGCCGCATATCAGTTAGGTAGTATGAACCATTTTGTAATACTCGACTAACCAAAAATGGCCCTTCCCATACTGGGGAAAGTTTGTGCTTTCTTTGCTGCACAAGCCGGAGAACCAAATCACCCATATTAAAAGACCGATTTCTGACTCTTTGGCTATGATACTTGCGTAACTTCTGCTGATAGGCTGTTGATCTCATCTCAGAAACGACGCAAACTTCTTCGACTAAGTCGAGATCATTTTGTCGAGAAATCTCGGCATCCTCTTCGATATACGTGGCCACTCTAGGAGAAATGTGAATCAAGTCACTAGGAAGAACTGCTTATGTGCCATATAATAAGAAGAAAGGTGTGTATCTAGCTGACCTGTTCGCAAACTCCATATTACAGAAGGTAATTCCTCTGCCCAAGCCCCTGCAGCACGTCGTAGAGGTGCTTGGCGTCTCGGTTTTAGGCCTTGTAGGATTAAACCATTTGCTCTTTCAACTTGTCCATTAGCCCGCGGATGTGCGACTGACGCAATGTCAAGACAGATATTTTGTTCATTGTAGAATTCGGCAAGTTCTCCCATAGAGAAATTACTCTCGTTTTCCGTGATAATACTATGCAGATAACCATACCTAATTATAACATCCTCGACAAATCTTTTGGCTGTTGCTCCATCACAACTAGTGACAGGTTTAGCCTCAATCCATTTGGTGAATTTATCCACCATCACTAAGAGGTGAGTAAATCCACTTGGAGCCCATTTAAACGGTCATACCATGTCAAGCCCCCAGACTGCGAAAGGCCATGTTATAGGTATTGTTCGCAGCTGATCAGCCGGAACGTGAGCTTGTTTGGCGTATTTTTGGCAGCCCTTGCACGTCTTGACCAGCCGTTCGGCATCTACCTTGGTTGTAATCCATAAAAAACCATGTCGGAAAGCTTTTGCCACTAGAGATTTGACTGCAGCATGGTGACCACACTCGCCTTCGTGGATTTCTCTTAAGATTTCCACTCCTTCTTCCGGAGATACGCAACGCTGAAAAACCCCAGACACACTCTGCTTATAGAGCTCACCACTACCTACCGTATAGGATTTTGCTTGTCGGATGATCTACCGGCTCAGAACTTCGTCTTCAGGTAATTTGCCATCTACCAAATTGTCAAGGTAGGGTTGAGTCCAGCTGGGAATTACAGCCAGAACTGCTATTAAAGGTGAGTCGGATTTGGTCGGATATTCCTCGTCTACTCCCTTTATTGAGGGAACTTTGAGGTGGTCTAAAAAAGCGCCATCCGGGACCTCTTTCTGTGCAGAGCCTATCCGAGATAATGCATCTGCTTCCTCATTTTCTGTTCCAGGGATGTGTTGAACCTCAAACCCTTCGAATGATTTAGATAGATCATCCACGACAACTTTATATGCTGCCATGTGCTTATTTGCATTAAAAATATCCGACACTTGCTGAGCAGCAAGATCCGAATCTCCGTAACACATCAAACGTCGGATGCCGATATCCTTAGCAATCCGGATTCCATGTAGCAGTGCTTCATACTCGGCAATATTATTTGTCGCTGTGAAGTGAATCTGCAACACGTATAAAATTTTATCACCTTGGGGTGATTTGAGCACCATGCTAGACCTCGAGCCCCCCGCAAGCCTTAGACCCATCAAAATATAGGGTCCAATATTCCCACTCAGGGAGAGTCATATTCTCCTTTGTCTCTGTCCAATCAGCAACAAAGTCAGCAAGGATTTGGGATTTGATTGTTGTACGAGGTTTGTACTCAATATCGAAAGCTGAAAGCTCTATGCCCCATTTGGCGACGCGTCTTGTGGCGTCACTATTGTTGATTATATCTCTCATGGGAGTTGTGCTCACCACGGTAATTGGATATTCCTGGAAATAATATCGTAACTTACGAGATGCTAGGAACACACCGTCAGCCAGTTTTTGATAGTGCGGATACCGCTACTTTGATTTTGTTAAGACCTCGCTGAGATAGTAAGTCGGACGCTGCACCAAGTGTTCCTAATTTTCCTCTGGTCTTTCCACCACCATGATGATACTGACGACTTTATTTGTCATAGCAAGATAGAGCAACATCGGTTCTTGTGGTTCCAGTGCCGCAAGGATAGGAGCAGATGATAGTACTGCTTTCAGGTCTTGTAGTGCAGCTTCCGCTTCGTTGGTTCATACAAAATCCTTGGTCCTTTTCAGGAGTTTGTATTGTGGTGCGGCTCTTTCACAAGCCGGTTGTTAAGCCTTTGTACGTCCTTCAGGCGAGTTGGACTAGAAATATTGGATATAGCCTTGATTTTGTCTCGGTTCACCTCTACGCCTCTTTGAGACACGATAAAACCTAACAATTTTATGGCTGGGATTCCAAAGAAGCATTTCTTTGGATTAAGCATTATGTTGTATTTTCGTAGATTGGCAAATGTTTCCTCCAAGTCCAAAATCAAGGTTTCCTTCTTTTTGGACATCACCACAATATCATCCACATATGCATGTACATTGCGTCTGATTTGATCATGGAGGCAACGCTGCATTGTGCGTTGGTACGTAGCTCCTGCATTCTTCAGCCCAAAGGGCATCATAACAAAACAGAAGGTTCCGAAGGGGGTTATGAATGAAGTTTTGACTTTGTCAGATTCCTTCATCCGAATTTGGTGATAATCGTATTATGCGTCGAGAAAACATAGGAGTTCCGAGCCTGCCGCAAAATCGATAACTTGATCAATCCTAGGCAGAGCGAATGGATCTTTGGGACAAGCCTTATTCAAGGCAGTATAATCAACACACATCCTTAAATTAGTGGTATCCTTTTTACGGACCATTACAGGATTGGCCGACCACTCAGTGTGGATGAAATATTCTATGAATCCGGCTAACTCGAGCCGTGCTAGTTCCTTAGCTATTTCCTTACGTTTTTCATCGCCAAAACATCGTAGGGACTGTTTTACGGGTTTAGCGTTCGGGTATACATTTAAAGAGTGCTCGGCAAGTCCCCTAGGTACTCCAGTCATGTCAGATGGCTGTCATGCGAAGATATCTTCATTTGCTTGGAGGAACTTGACGAGCGCGCTTTCCTATGCGCTATCTAGGCCTACGCCTATCTAGGTCACCTTGGAGGGGTCATCATCCTTCAACGTCGTCTTCTTCGTCCCTTCTGATGCCTTAAACTCTGGATTTGGCTTTGTCACCTCCTTCTTTGTTGCGGGCATCTCGGACGGATCTATGCTCTTCTTGATCTCCTGGTACTCCAGGGTGTGCAGCACGGCTTCAGCAAAGGCGGCATTTCCATCCTCGCACTCTCGCGCTTTCTTCGGTTCTCCCCTAATAGTGATCACGCCGTTGGGACCTGGAATTTTCATCATATTATAAATGTAACACGGACGAGCCATAAAAGCCCAATAAGCTGGACATCCGAATATAGCATGGTACGCGCTCTTGAACGGGACCACTTCGAAGGAAAGTCCTTCCATCCGATAGTTCTTTGGAGTTCCAAAGGTAACCTCCAAAGTGATTTCTCCCAGGGAATTTGCTTGTCTTCTTGGGACAACTTCGTGAAAGATCACATAGCTGTAGTTCAGCTGGGTCTCCGAGATCTTCATCCGACGTAGCATTTCGACATACAGAATATTAATGTTGTTGCCGCTGTCCATAAGAGTCTTGGAGAAACCATAGCCGTCAATAAGTGGATTGACGACTAAGGCATACTTTCCTTGCCTGTGCAACTTAGGCGGATGATCAGCACAGTCAAAGGTGATTACCACTTCCGACCAGTCCAAGAATTGTGGGACAGCCGGAACTGTTGCGTTGAGCTCATGTAGAACTGCTTTCTTGACCTTTGCTGGTTGAGATCTAAGGAAGGTGAAGTAAGTGTCTTTCTTGGTCGGAAAAGTTTTCTTCCCTTCCGGCTTGGGATTTGAAGCATCGGCTTCCTCCATGTCGGAATCTTCCTTGGTTTCATTATCCTTTTCTGGATTCTTCTTTCCCTTCTTCCGCTTAGCCCTATAGCCAGCGGTATCGTCATTCTTGATGTCGTCATTGAAACGACACTCGGCGTTTGTGTGGGACGATCCCCCATTGGCATCTAAGTGATGCACACATGGGTTGTTGGCAATATCGGCCCAGGAGTAGGTTTTTCAGGGTTGTTTGTCTCCTCTACCTTGGACTCTTGATGTCCCACGACCGCGTCCATGGCCACTACCGCGCCCTCCTCGTCCTCCAGACCCGAAAGTAGTAGTGACCACTGCCGTGTCCATGTTGGGCTTTTCTTCCGAGGTGTTCTTGCGCTTTTGAGCCTGCTACTTTGGTTGTTTTGCCAACTGTGGCACAACTAGGGCGTTCAGTAATCCCTCTGCGTCATCCTTAGCATCTGCATCCTTGCTCGCTATTTCTATCATCTCTCCCAAATCAGTGACCTTGTCACACTTCAAGCGATGACGTAGTAAACCAATTGGGAGTCCTGCAATGAAAGCTTCAATCGCAGTTTGGTCATTTACTCCTTCACAGGAGTTCTTGGTGTCGATCCATCATCCTAGATAATCCCGGCAAGTTTCTCCGGCTTTCTGGGTGCAACGATGTAGGTCTCCTACCGTACAAGGCCTCTGATATGTGCCTTCGAAATTCCGAAAGAACGCACTCTGCATGTCATACCAGTTGTGGATGGTGTTCTCCAGAAGTTCATTGAGCCATGATCATGCCGTCTTCCGCAACATGAGTGGGAGATATCGGGTCGCGACCAGGCTGTTTCCGCCTTTGGCAATACAACAAGCTTGGAAGAAATCCCGGAGCCAAGTATCTGGCCGAGCTATGCCGTCTTAGGCCTGAATATGTCTTGAGATAGCGAATCCTTCCGGGAATTTTGTGGCTCTTATGCGTGGTCCGAAGCACTTTAGGCCCATGTATATATCATCGTTTTCGTAGCGCCGTGCCTCTATGTTGGAATTGATCCTGTGTCTTGCGTCTTTTGGGGATAAAGATCATCCCGAATGACGGCTGCGGCTGCGGTGCCTTGGAGCCAGACTTTGGCTTTTACCACCACCTCCCCCACCACGACGCCCTCCATGGCCTCCTTGGGAACCGTTGTGATGGCTACTTGGTGGAGAGGGTGGAGCAGCTGGGTTGTTTCCGGCTGACCACCGGCCTTCGTCCAGAGCATCATTATTCCAGTTCCGGGGAGGATCTTCATTATGATGAGCCCCCTGCCGGTTTTCTTCGGCACAGTGTCCGTCATTCCCTCGCTAGTCAGCCGGACGGCTTACGTGTCTAGGAGGTGGCATTCTTTGTCGGTCCTCCTCCCGACGTTTCTCTTTATATTCTTCCCTGCAATCCTTCGACTCTCGCCGGGGAGGATTCTTCGGATTCAATGCAAGAATTGCCTCTTGCTCCTCGACCGGGGTAACGTTGCGCCAGTCACGTGCAGCTTTGTGGTGCTTTCCTAAAGATCCGGTTCTTGAGTAGTTGTCTTCTCGACGATCGGAACGATGATGCTGTTCCAGAACACGTTGGGGTCTTACGTCAGCCCAAGACGGATCCGTGCGGCATTGATCAGAATGGGAGACCAATTTTTGACTTCCGGATAGGGCGACCTTTTGCTGTTCTAGACCCTTGTTGAGTAGCTTAATGCCTAACCGGATCTGCTCTAGGCCTGGATTAGTAGATAGGATTTCTCGAGCCACAACAGTATTCTGTACTGGTGTTGGATACACCCAATCCCCATTGCTGTCGCACCAAGGCGTTCCATGTTCTCCTCCAAAGAGGACTTTGTGAACCTGCGGGAATTGGTCGTCATGAATATGACATTTCCTAGTCTTCTGATGTTGCCTGGAGTTGTACTTCTCCGCAGTTGCCATGCGTTTCTTTTCTTCCTCAAGGTTTTTGGCTTCATCGAGGAGTACTTGGTGACGCGCTTCTAAGGCCTGGGCCCTCTCGTTCAGCTCTTCAGTAGTAAGTTCTGCAGCTGTAGGAATAGGTTTGGTTAATGCCGCATCGATGAGTTTATGCACACCTTCAGTGATCGCGTGTCCATCCACCGACTCTTCTTTGGGCTCGTCTAGGATAAGTGCTCCATCCGAGTCTTCCTCGTATTCCTCGGCAATCACCTCCTCTACGGGAGGGTCTTTTGCCGGGGTCTTGTTCTTCTTGTTCTTCTTATTTGCCTTCTTGGCAGCGCTGGTAGCAAAGACGGATTTGGGCCCGTTTCCTGGAGTCAAGATTTGATCGGTACTTTCGGCCATTTGGTTCTCGGGATCATCTCCGAGATTCATGTTGTCCTATGCTTTGGGAGAGTTTTCCCCGGATCATTCGTCCATGTCTTCTCCTTTTGCAGCAGCCGTGGAGTCAATCTCCTCTTCATATTCCGTGGAGAACTTCCGGAAATCTGCCGACGTCATGGAGTCATCCGAAGATGCTGGTAATTCAATGCTTGTTCCGATAGCCTCCAACACAGAGTCGGTGTTGTCTCCTGCATCGGCAGAGCCGGATCTGGATGCCACATATTCGACAAAGTGCGACGTGTCCCTCCTGAGATAACTACGGTCTTCATAGTAGGCTTTGTCGAAATGCCTGATGGTCTCGAGGATTGCATCTACGCCTGAGTTTTGCATCATCATGCGCCTTAATGTGTATCTCAGGAAAGGTCTATCTGTCCCGTCATCATCAGAGCCGGAGCCAGAGTTGTCTTCTTGCTCTTCCTGGATTTAGAACTCTGTAGGTGGATCGATCTAGGATTCAGGCTCACTAGGGAGATCCACTCCAGATCTGACATGCACCACGAGATCTGCCTTAGGTTCAGCTTTCTCGACTATCTCCGCAACTGGTGCGGGCTGGGTGGGATTAGGGCTTTCTGAGATCCGGAACTCTACCGCCTCCATGGATAGAGGGGACCCAGAAATTTCTTCTGCCTCTATCATCACCGTTGGGGTGGGTTGGGCAGGTTACGCGAAACCGATGTAAACATCGATCTCACCAAAAGACATGATGGTGTAGGTGGTCACGGCTTCCCTAGCCGGAATACAAGTCTCGTCGAGGATGATGAGAGGGACGTCGCTGGCGTAGAGGATGCGACCGGCGGTGATAGTCTTGCCGATTCGGAGTTTTGCAGATTCCACTCGAAACGCAGATCCGAAGCTCACTTGCCCAACGGTGGGCGCCAACTATCGTCAGATTGATGACAAGTACAACATGAGGGGGTCCTCAAAGCGTGTGGAAGATAGGGGTGTGAGACGTTCAGTGTTCCGAGACGGTGAGCACACAAGTTTACCCAGGTTCGAATCCACCGTCTTTGGATGGATCATACTCCTGCTAGCAATCCAGTAATACGGCAGAGCCGGAATATGGGTTACAAAGGGTTCGCTTGTGCCAGTTGAGATTGTGATAGTAAGGGTTGCCCTAAAGGCTCTCCCTTGGATGGCTTATATAGATATCCGGCCTAGTGTTTACAGGAGAGATATGTCCGACTACGACTAAGAGTCGGTTATAGAGTACATCTGGAACTACAAGTAACACTATGGGCCTATGTCGGTAAGTCTTCTGGGCCTTCCCGTAGCCAGATTGGACTGCGTCTCTTCTCCCTGACTGGGCCGCCCGTGAAGCAAAGCTCTAACCCGAGGTGGGCCACCCTGGTCAGTGAGGAACCGTGAGGATACCCGGAAAGTATATCCCCAACAGAGAGGGACATGCAATTCAATTAAATTACGATAACTACTCGTAGAAGTCATAGAATGGTAGGGATTGCCATAGGAAATCATCAACTCTAGCATCTTGTTCTACATAAGGCGTTATTACTAGATCAACAACCTTCTTTTCCTTGGGACGACATTGTCAAGTGCAGGATTTGGAATCTAAACACAATCTAGTGTAGGTTCATCAGGACAACCTCCAGCTGCATCAGTCTCCACAGAAGGTACATCAGCGCTAAGGCAGACACCATTGGAAATGTAAGCTAAAGATGTTGTTATACTCCTATTAGGACCACAAATAAGGGCCAAAAATTCAAGCTCTGAAATCTGGCATTACAAAATACACAAGAGGTTACCCCATCTGGACAATTCATAGACAATTCACATTGAAATTTGAGCGTCTTACATGATCCTTAGATCTTAGTCCATCCGGTCTTTTTATTGGTGGAACGAAATTTGTTGGTACTTTTATTTCTGTGAAGAACCTATAAAACATAGCCAAGTCAGACATCTGAATATATCTAACTTTTCTACAGTCTTATATGTGAAGATATCTTTTCATAACACTCACTAATCAAACTGTCTACGGATATCTTCCCGCTACATGGAAATGCGAAGTCGATGTTCTATAGGGTACATCCATCTATATTGTACTGTACCTCTAAGTACTTACTCGTCAGGTACATCAACAGCCAAATGCTCCATCGTATCAAAGAAGGATGGAGAATATATCAGGTCAAAAGCTTACATAGGATCTCTGCCAAGTCGTTTTTAAGATGTTTTCGAACTCTTCTGTCCAGAGCTTTACTATAGATTTACCTAAAGGACGTACTTACCCAAATCGACAAGCACCTTGTAAATCTAGATGGTCACAAGCTTTAACTATTTCCAGGAGAGGTGGAGAACAAACCAAAGATAAGAAGAATGTTCAGTGCCTGAATCTAGCAGGTGAAGCATGGGGATCACCCAGCTGATCGTTTGGGGTCTCAGCGGAAAGTTTTGGCGGGTGCAGGGTGTTTGTCCATAGTTTTCACAAAAATATCTGTGAATATTTTATCGGATTTGTCAGTTCTTAAGAGTCACCTCTCTCGCTATTGAATTTACCTCACGACTCATGCAATGTGAGGGTTACACATTTGTTGCAACTAGCTTGTAAATGGGAATTTAATGAGTTGCAACTACTAGGTTACAACTGAGTATTAGCACAATTAGTAGGGTGACGCCAGCGCATCAACATAACAAGTTCACAGGCGCCTGGGATCTAGGCGCTCATATTTTATACCTTTTTTTTCTTGTTGACATCTTTGTTTCGAATCCAGCCGAGGCCCAGCAGGTACCTTAGGATTTTAAATATCGAGCCCAAGAAATTAGCCCATCCGGCCTCATTATAGCCCAAGACCTTCTAACTCGGCCATCTTTTGGGTCATTCGGTCGTGCAAATAGCCTAGTTATATTGGGTGAGAGACCATTAAAAATAGCCCATCAATCCCAGCTTGGCCCATTTTTCTTCAATTCGGCCTTTTTTGGGCACCGTCCACCCACCCCTAAAAAACTCCACATATCCATGCTTTTTAAGTAATACCTACTACATTATTTATACTTAACAATTTTTAGTTGAGCTGCTAGCAATCACATGTAGCAGATGGACAAGAAATTTTTTAGGATGAAAAATAAATAAGTTATATATGATGTTAGTATACATTTTTTACGTTTTATAAAAGCATAACAATTTTCTTGTGTAGTGGCAAGGCATGCAGTTTATCTGTAGCAATATTTTTGTACTGAGAGGCTGACATGGCCGACCCACTAGCCTGCAGCTAGCGCCCATCAACCTTACCATACAAGAGATCAAGTTTAACGAGCACTTTTAAAAAGTACTTGTACAACAGTCATGACCGAAAAAAAGAAGACCAAGATTGACACGTTTCATGTCGAGAGAGGCTGACACATGGGCCACAACAGGAAGACCATACACGCCTACCGCATGGAACAATGTTACCAAGGTCAAACTGGCAGACGCGACCAAAAAAATGTCCAACACACACACGTTTCCTCTACATAGGTGGCTGACATGTGGACCCAGTAGGGAGACATTATACAGGCGCTGTATCAAGAAACGTTTCCATGTTCCAAACGGGGAGGCACGAGAGAAGAAAAAAAGTCTAGCATGCACACATTTCCTGCACAGAGGAGGCTGACATGTCGGGCCCACCAGCCTATATAAACGGCTGAAGCAGCGAGCAACGCTATCATGTCCGGAACAGAAAGGTGCGGCCGAGGGAAAAAAATCCATCATACACACATTTATTCTAATGAGTGGATGACATGTGGGGCCTAGGAGGTTGATTAAACGATAGATGCATCGAGCAGCGCTCTCAACTTCCGAACAAGGTACCGTAGTGCGAGCGAAGGAAAAAAACTCCACCATACACACGTTTCTTCTAATGAGAGGGTGGCATGTGGGTCCCAGGAGGTTGATTAAACGGTAGATGCATCGAGCAGCAATATCAACTTCGGAACAGGGTAGCCCGAGCGAAGGAAAAAAATTCCATCATACATACGATCCTTCTAATGAGAGGCTGACATGTGGGACCTAGCAGCCTAACTAAATGGAAGACGCGTCGAGCAATGTTATCAATTTCAAATCAAGGAGGCGCGACCGAAATGTATGGTCCGCCAGAGACACTGACGTTCGGGACCCACACGCCTCAAAAGACTTCGGCCAGTCAACATCGCGCGAGGAAACGAAAATCTTGCTTCTGCCACGTTCCAGCGAAGGTTCCTCCACGTATTTAGTGGATCCATCGTAGTAGAGGACCACAAAACCGGAAAAAAGAGTTTTCCATTGGCCACGGCTGAACCGAGAAACTCATCGCGGAAGACGCACCTTCTACGACGACTGTCGGGCCATGTCGTTGTGGAAGGAAACTTTTCTTGTAGTGAGTGAAGCAGAAGTTGCATAACAAAATGCACTGGAGTGTTGATGTTTATGCACTTTTATTCTTGTAGCCAGTTGTTGGGCCTCCAAGTGCAGAGGTTTGTAGAACAGCAGCAAGTTTCCATTAAGTGGATCACCCAAGGTTTATCGAACTTAGGGAGGAAGTGGTCAAAGGTATCCCCTCTCAAGCAACCCTGCAATCAAGATACAAGAAGTCTCTTGTGTCACCGACACACCCAATACACTTGTCAATTGTATAGGTGCACTAGTTCGGCAAAGAGATAGTAAAATACAAGTGGTATGGATATAAGACAACAGTGCCAGAAAATAGCTTGATGGCGTGCAAGAGACTAATGGCAAACTGCAATAAATATGGCAGTAAGCCAACATTAAACATATCTAGTTGCAAACGGTGTTTCAATGTTTAGAAACAAGGCCTAGGGATCATACTTTCACTAGTGAACACTCTCATGTAAATATATTCTTCTTTATGATACAACGTTGAACTACTCTCCGGTTGGACACTCTAATCAATGGTAGGGCTATAACAACACAACTCAAAGTAAGCCTTTCCCCTCTAGATAACCCCACACTGTCAACTTGAGCACTAGATGGGTCCAACAAACACCACAATTTCATAAAGTCATCCAACTCCAAATATAACTCATAATAAGTATTTGAAATCTCTAGCCTAAGTGCCACCATGGTGTGCACACTGTCAACTTCACACACATGGGGAGAGCAGAGATCTATTAAAGCACATGAGTAGCAAGGTAGATCTATAGATTACAAGCTCATGATCTCAATAAGATCATGCATAGAGAGAGAGATGAACACATAGCTACTGGTAGAACCCTTAGCCTCGAGAGAGAACTACTCCCTCCTCATCATGGAAATCAGCAATGGTGATGGAGATGGTGGTGGATATAGATGGAGATGGCTCCGGGGGCACTTCCCCGTCCGAGCAGGGTGCCGGAACAGAGACTTTCTGTCACCCGAATCTCCCCTTCGGTGGTGGCGGCGCTGCAGAACTTTTCGTGGCTGGAGGCTTGATTGTTTAGGGTTTATGCATCGGGAGGCTTCTTATAGGCGAAGAGGCAAGGTCGGTGGGCGGCCCGGGGGCCCACACCATGCCCTGGCGCGGCCAGGGGGACCCGCGCCTAGGGGTGGTGTGGCCACCCTGTGGCCCCTCTCCGACTCTCCTTTTGGCTCCGTGAGTCTTCCGGGAAAATAACAACTTTGGCTTTTGTCTAGTCCAATTCCGAGAAGATTGATTTTCTGACTTTCTGGAACCAAAAAACAGTAGAAAATAGGCAACTGGCACTGTGGCTCTTGTTAATAGGTTAGTCCAAGAAATCATATGAAAAGTACTCCAAAGTGTGGACAAAACATAAGAAAGTAGATAAAACCAAGCATGGAACATAAAAAATTATACATACATTTGCAATGTATCAACATCCCCAAGCTTAACTCCTGCTCGTCCTCGAGTAGGTAAGTGATAAAAAGAAAGAATAATTATTTAGGTGACATGCACCATCATAAACTTGATCAAAGTATTTGTAACATTGATAGCTGGGATCATAGTACTTCAGTCAAAACATGAAAGACAAAGTTCTAGCAATAATGCAAAGATACTAAGTTGCAACATGAAAAGGCACAAACATAAGATTCATGAATAACAATGCTTTGGAAGACGTTTGTTTGTTTCACATATAGAAAACATAGAATAGTGGCATTCAGCTTGTCCCTCATAGAGTAGCAAACATAAATGCATAGGACACCTTCAAAGTTCATAAGAGTGACTAGATACAAATAGTTTAAAACAAGCAATATCAAAGTTATGCATCAATCAACAAGTCTTGGGACAATGCACATAGAACTAAGAATGGCCACTATTCTCTCAAAGTAGGTGCATAAAGATAGAAGGTGGAGACTCAACATAAGAGTAAAAGAAAGGCCTTCATATAAGGAAGTAGGGATTCAAGTCTCATAAAGAGCTTCCAAAAATTATGGTACTTAGCACTCATTGCCCCTATCATAAGCATCTTGAAGTGATTAAGGTTAAAGTGAACAAACTATGGTGTATATGCTTGACAAAGTATAAGCTGGAAATCTCATGTCCCTTGAATACGAGGGCCGCTCCTCATGCTACTCAAGTTTAGTTACCCATAAGTTCTTGTCATCGTAAGTACATGTGTATCATAGAGAACCACCAATGGGGTACCCCTTGCCTGATGATATGGAAGAATCCCCATATCAAAATGACAAGGCAAGCAGACAATGAGCATCTCAGCAATCTTCTTATTTACCATGGAAATATGGTGCTTTTTTCTCTCTTTCCTCTTTTCATAGTCTCTTTTTATTTCTTTTTCTCTTTTTTATCAATATAGGACTCTTTTTTTATAAGAAGAATGCTTCATAGACATCTCATTATGGTTACGCTGCAGGTTTCCACCATGTCAGCATGGATTAGACCAGCGGCCCAGGCATTTCTCTAACACATATACATAACTCCATGGACTTACAAGCTCCCCTTTCATTTCACACCGACGACATTGATACATGGCAAATGTATCTATAATTTTTGATGTTCCATGCTTGGTTTTATCCACTTTCTTGTGTTTTGTTCCAATTTTGGAGTACTTTTCATATGATTTCTTGGACTAACCTATTAACAAGAGCCACAGTGCTAGCTGCCTGTTTTCTGCTGTTTTTGGTTCCAGGAAAGTCAGAAAATGAATATTCTCGGAATTGGACGGGACAAAAGCCAAAGTGCCTATTTTTCCAGAAGGGATCAAGTGCCAGAATACGAGACGGAGAAGGGCCAGGGAGCCACCACACCACCTGGCCGCGTGGCTAGGCCTAGACCGTGTCAGGGGGTGGTGTGGCCGCTCCTGGCAGCCCCTCGGCCTCTCCTTCCGCCTATATATTGCCCTCGGGATGAAAACCCTAGGCACCCGATCAAAAATCCACGAAAGAGTCTGTAGCTGCCGTCATCTCCATCCCTAGATCGGGAGGGATCTGAAGCTCTTCCCGGCACCCTGCCGGAGAGGGGAATTCACCCTGGAGGCCTTCTTCATCACCATGCAAGCCTCCGGTGTGATGCGTGAGTAGTTCATCCTTGGACTATGGATCCATGTAGTAGCTAGATGGCTGGTTCTCCTCCTTTGTGCTTTCATGTTTAGATCTTGTGAGCTCCGTTCATGATCAAGATCATCTATTTGTGTCCATACATGTTGTGTTTGCGGGGATCCGATGGATATTGAGATGCTATTTCAGATTGATTATTGATTCTATCATGTCTTTGTTATTTGAGATCTTGCATGCTTTCCGTTGTTAGTATTTATGCTCTATAGTGGGTTCATGCCTCTAGTAATCTGGGGAAGTGACAGAAATCTCTAAGGTACTAGATGTGTTGTTGCTACTAGGGAGAAAACAACAATCCTTTGTTCATAGAACAATCGTATTGTTTACTTTACACGCAGTTCGTAAAGCAATAATATGTTGCTTGCAACTTAATACTGGAGGGGGTTTGGATGATAACCTGAAGGTGGATTATTATTCATAGATGCAGTTGGATGGTAGTCTATGTATTATGTTGTAATGCCCAATCAAGTATCAGAGGAGTCAAGATGATTAGTATATGCATGTATTGCTTTCTCGGTGTTTGTCAATTGCCCCGCTATAATTTGTTCACCCAGCATGTTATCTATCTTAAGGAGAGCCACCTCTAGTGAACTATGGATCCCGGTCCTTTTTCTTTACATACAATCTACAATTGTTTACTGCTTTGTGTTTACTTTCTGCAAAGTTTTACTTCTTTCCATTCGATATGTTTAATCCTTTGTTTTCCGCAAAACATGGTGAGATTGACAACCTCATTGCGAGTTGGGGACAATTGTGGTTGTGTTGTGCAGGTCTCCATGTTGCTACTAGCACCGGTAGTGCGCCCTGCCAAAGCTCAGCTAGTAACACCTTTGGGGTGTTTCCTTGCTCCTACTGG
Organism: Avena sativa; assembly: GCA_916181665.1. NCBI lineage: Eukaryota > Viridiplantae > Streptophyta > Magnoliopsida > Poales > Poaceae > Avena > Avena sativa. Next base: position 438,466,053 of record OV702289.1, read on the forward strand.
TTCGATTAAACCTTGGTTTCATAACTAAGAGAAACTCGCTACTGTGCCCATCATACCTTCCTCTTGGGGTTCCCAACGAGCTCTACATCAACCACGAGCCATCAACACATTTTCTGGGCGCCGTGCATTGAGCCATCAAGCGATTTTCTAGCGCCGTTGCCGAGGAGTCAAGGACATCTTCACAAGGGGAGTCCCTCAAAACCAATCTCTTTACTTTGTTGTTTTTGTTTTGCTTAGTTTTCTTTTTGCTTTGTTTGCTTGTTTTGTTCTTAAAAAAAACACAAAAAAAAATAGTTTTACTTGTTTGCTTTCTTATTTGAAAAACACAAAAAATTAGTTCATATCTTGAGTTACCACTGTGTCTAGCCTTGCTCCATTCACTATGTCACCCGAGGAAAGAATTTTCACTTTTAAACAAGGAATTGAGGAAAGTTTTAAGGAAGCTTGGTCTAGAATCTCTGATCTACATGAAAAAACAAGAATCTTTGTTCCTTAGCAGTTTTTACCTTGCGATTGCTCTTTTCTATAGATATGATTTAGATGCTATTGTGGGAGGAGATTTCCTCCAATGTAATGAGGATGATGCTATTAATGCTATAAATAAATTGATCCTCACTTACACTATGCCTACCCAAACTAATATTTCTTTCGCAAAAATATTTGCTAGGTTGAACACTCTTGAGGCTAGCACCACTTGCTTAGAAAGTCGCTATAATACGCTTAGGGAGCATCACAATTATGTTCCAATAAACTCTGAACCATAAAAGTGGCTCCCTATAGTAAAGATTGAGATAAACACTAAAACTTTTCAAGCCCGCTGCGATATCATGTTTGAATTTTGTCTTATGCCCAAAGGTATTTACGAATCGTTGAATCTTTGGGGGCTTACTGAAGGAGGAAAAGAAATATCTCTTGCTAATAATGCTACCTTATTTCCTATTGGAATAGCTGAAGGAGTGTTTACAAAGATCCTTGGGAAAATGATTTCTACTGATTATCTTGTTATTGAATGTGCAGGAAAAGGACAAATTACACTTGGAAGATCCCTATTAGAACTCGTTGGAGCAATAATAGATGTGGGAAAGGGGACCATGCACCTTTCTTCTCCACCAAACAATCACATTTTCCGAAATGATAAGAATAAGAATAAGAGAGGTAAGGGCAAGAAAGTGGTTTTTAATGCTTCTTCATTTGAGAACACTTGATTCTTTCTTTGCTTCTTATGCCTAACTTAAAGGCGTTAAAGAAAAGTACTTGTTGGGAGATAACCCAAGAGTTTTAGTTGAGTCTTGGAAGTTATTACTTCAGTAATAACCGCTGCTTATCCTTTTTATTTGCTTTTTGTGCCAAGAGTAACCTCTAATGAGAGTGAAGTAATGATTGGGAAAGTTGTTGTCCCGAAACAGATTTTTGTGCTTCACCGTAAAAATTCCTGAGAGAGCTCTGTATATCGGATTGAGCTGTAATTTTTTGTGTGCTTCTGCCCCAAGTTGTTATGTAACTTTCGTTAGTTCAACACATTTTTATTTTAGCAACAGAAGGTCTTCGAAAAAATTCGTCTTTACCTGCTGGTCTGTTTTGACAGATTTCTGCCATTTTCTGCATTTGCTTCTTGTGGGTTCCTTCTTGAGTACTTTTGGGGAATTGAGCTTTTTGGGGGAAGTGCTACTGTATCTAGTGTTCTAATGGAAGTTTATTTGGTGTTAGAACTTAACCTTGAGACTTATTTATCTTAAGTGCACTAATGTTGGTAATGAGATTGTGTGAAGTTTTGTATGAAGGAAAAATTTCAGGTGTATGGAAGGAATGAGTAATGAGATGAAGGATGGACTAAAGCTCAAGCTTGGGGATGCCACGCGTGTCACCCCAAGAAATATCCAAGAAGTGCAAGCGTCAAAGCTTGGGGATGCCCAAGGCATCCCCTTCTTCATCAATAAAAATTCCAGGTTTCTTCCAAACGCTTCATTTTTATTGTTTCATGCATAGTTGTGTTTTTCTTAGAGCGTCTTCTTTTTTGTTTTCATTTTGGTTTTTGTTTGCTTTGGTTTTCTTAGTTTTCTGAATAAATTGGTTGGACCCCCTCTTTCATATATTGGTTTTCAAATAGTTTGGTTTGGTTTGGAAAAGAGAAGGAAAGTTCATGCCTATGTGGTAAAAAGAGCTTGTTTTTTACTGTGGCTATGCTTTGCCATGCCATGCTTGATATTTTTTTTGGCTTTATGCTTAGTATTCTTTGCTGTAGCATGACTTGTTATAAACAATTGAGATTGCTTAATGTGCCTTGGATGAATCATGTGTTGTTTTAGCATATTAAAGCATAGTATAGTGCTATTCTCCTTTGATGCTTTATTTGGGTTGACTTGGCACATGATCACACCATGTTATGACTATCTCAAGTCACCATTGCCTTTATGATACTTTAGTTTTCAACTTGTAGTATCACTTTATGCTTTGATCAATGATGTTTTGTCGCTCTGCATGATTATGGCCATTATTGCTCTCTTAGTTTGTCGATCCCAGTCTTTTGCTAGCCTCCACCACCAAGTATGAGTTCCACTCATGCATCGAACTCCCTAAACCAAGTTATTCCAAAGATTCCACCATACCTACCTACTAGCTTATGCTATTCCAAGTATATTCATGCTTTTGTTTACCTTACGAATTAAACTTGTTATGAGAAAACTAGTGATTAAAGCTATCATGAACTTGATGGCACACTTTACTTTTGTTGCCCTTAATAAACTTGAACTATTGTGTCGTCTATGTTGTATATGCTTGCACTTATTTGTTGGGGATTAGCAGAACCATGCTATCATGGTGAACGGTTTCAACATTGCATTGGTACTTTGTAGCTAGTTGATATCATGCTCTTTTGTCTATGGATGTCGTCGGTGTGAAATGAAAGGGGAGATTGTAAGTCCATGGAGTTATGTATATGTGTTAGAGAAACGCCTGGTTCGCTGGTCTAATACATGCTGACATGGTGGAAACCTGCAGTGTAACCATAATGAGTTGTCTATGAAGTATTCTTCTTATAAAAAAAAGAGTCAGATATTGAGAAAAAAAAGAGAAAAAAAGAGATTTATGGAAAGAGGAAAGAGAGAAAAAATGCACCATATTCCCATGGTAAATAAGAAGATTGCTGAGATGCTCGTTGTCTGCTTGCCTTGTCATTTTGATATGGGGATTCTTCCGTATCACTGGGCAAGGGGTACCCCGTTGGCGGTTCTCTATGATACACATGTACTTATGATGACAAGAACTTACCGGTGACTAAACTTGAGTAGCATGAGGAGCGACCCTCGTATTCAAGGGACATGAGATTTCTAACTTATACTTCTTCAAGCATGTACACCATAGTTTGTTCACTTTAACCTTAATCACTTCAAGATGCTTATGATAGAGGCAATGAGAGCTGAAAGCTATAAGTACCATAATTTTTGGAAGCTCTTTATGAAACTTGAATCTCTGCTTCCTTGTATGAAGGCCTTTCTTCCACCATTATATTGAGTCTCCACCGTCTACCTTTATGCACCTACTTTGAGAGCATAGTGGCCATTCTTAGTTCTATGTGCATTGTCCCAATACTAGTTGATTGATGCATAACTTGGTATTGCTTGCTTTAAACTATTTGTATCTAGTCACTCTGATGAACTTTGAAGGTGTCCTATGCATTTATATTTGCTACTCTATGAGGGGCAAGCTGAATGCCATTATGCTATGTTTTCTTTATGTGAAACAAACAAACGTCTTGCAAAGCATTGTTATTCATCAATCTTTTGTTTGTGCCTTTTCATGTTGCATCATAGTTTCTTTGTCTTATTGCTAGAACTTTGTCTCTCATGTTATGATTGAAGTACTATGATCCTAGCTTTGAATGTTTTACAAATACTTTGATCAAGTTTATGATGGTGCATGTCACCTCAAAGATTATTCTTTCTTTTTATCACTTACCTACTCGAGGACGAGCAGGAGTTAAGCTTGGGGATGTTGATACAATGGAAATGTATCTATAATTTTTGATGTTCCATGCTTGGTTTTATCTACTTTCTTGTGTTTTGTCCACACTTTGGAGTACTTTTCATACGATTTCTTAGACTAACCTATTAACAAGAGCCATAGTGCCAGCTGCTTGTTTTCTATTGTTTTTGGTTTAAGGAAGTCAGAAAATGAATATTCTCGGAATTGGATGGGACAAAATCAAAAGTCATTATTTTACCGGGGGACACTTGGATCCAGAATACGTGGCGTAGAGGGGCTGGGGCCTGGCCACACCACCTGGTCACGCGGCCAGGCCTGGCCCGTGCCAGGGGGTGGTCTGGCCACCCCAGGCACCCCCTCGCCTCTCCTTCCGCCTATATATTGCCTCTGATACGAAAACCCTAAGTACCCGATCAAAAATCCACCAAAGAGTCTGTAGCCGCCGTCATCTCCATCCCTAGATCGGGAGGTATCTGAAGCTCTTCCCGGTACCCTGCAGGAGAGGGGAATTCACCCTGGAGGCCTTCTTCATCATCATGCAAGCCTCCGGTGTGATGCATGAGTAGTGCATCTCTAGACTACGGGTCCATGTAGTAGCTATACGGCTGGTTCTCCTCCTTTGTGCTTTCATGTCTAGATCTTGTGAGCTCTGTTCATGATCAAGATCATCTATTTGTAATTCTGCATGTTGTGTTTGCGGGGATCCGATGGATATTGAGATGCTATTTCAGATTGATTATGGATCTTGCATGCTTTCCGTTGTTAGTAGCTATCTGGGCCAAGTAGATGCTAGCAACTCCAAGTGTTAGTATTTATGCTCTATAGTGGGTTCATGCCTCTGGTAATCTGGGGAAGTGACAGAAATCTCTAAGGTACTAGATGTGTTGTTGCTACTAGGGAGAAAACAACAATCCTTTGTTCATAGAAAAATCGTATTGTTTACTTTACACGCAATTCGTAAAGCAATAATATGTTGCTTGCAACTTAATACTGGAGGGGGTTCGGATGATAACCTGAAGGTGGATTATTAGTCATAGATGCAGTTGGATGGCGGTCTATGTATAATGTTGTAATGCCCAATCAAGTCTCAAAGGAGTCAAGATGATTAGTATATGCTTGTATGCTTTCTCGATGTTTGTTAATTGCCCCGCTGCAATTTTTTCACCCAGCATGTTATCTATCTTAAGGAGAGCCACCTCTAGTGAACTATGGACCCCGGTCCTTTCTTTTACATACAATCTACAAATTGTATACTGCTTTGTGTTTACTTTCTGCAAACTATTACTTCCTTCCATTCGATACGTTTAATCCTTTGTTTTCAGCAAAACCGGTGAGATTGACAACCTCATCGCAAGTTGGGGACAGAGTTATGTGGTTGTGTTGTGCAGGTCTCCACATTGCTGCTGGCACCGGTAGTGCGCCCTGGCAACGTTCAGCTAACTACACCTTTGGGGTGTTTCCTTGCTCCTACTGGATTCATAACCTAGGTTTCGTAATGAGGGAAAACATGCTGATGTGCTCATCATACCTTCCTCTTGGTGTTCCCCTACGAGCTCCATATATTTTGGGCCATCAAGCACACAGGAAAAGCAGCTTCCACATTAGATGTTGCACCAGTGAGGCAGAAGTTGCATCCTAGAATGCACTGGGTGTGTCTGGTCATCTGGATCAATTTGGTCTAGGAAAAGAACAGATGCAATGACACTATTGGATCAATGTGGTCTAGGAAAAGAACACATGCAATGACACTAGTGGATCAATGTGGTTTAGCAAAAGAACACATGCGATGACTATAGGTGATCCATGTGTCATACCATGGTCACAGCGACAAAACACACATAGGAAGAGCAACTTCCACATTGCATCTTGCACTAGTGAGGCAGAAGTTGCATTACAGAATGCACCGAAGTGTGTGTGGTCATGTGGATCAATATGGTCTAGGAAAATAACTCATGCAATGACACTAGTGGATCAATGTGCTTTAGGAAAATAACACATCAAATGACTATGGGTGATCCATGTGCCAAACCATGCCCACAGAGACCAAAAGCACATAGGAAGAGCATCTTCCACATTTCATGTTGCACTAGTGAGGAAGAAGTTGCTTCACAGAATGCACTGGAGTGTGTGTGGTCATGTGGATCAATGTGGTCTAGGAAAAGAACACATGCAATGACACTAGTGGAGTAATCTGGTTTAGGAAATGAACACATGAAATGACTATATGTGACCCATGTGTCAAACCATGGTCACAGAGACCAAAAGAACATAGGAAGAGCAGCTTCCACATTGCATGATGCACCAGTGAGGCAGAAGTTGCATCACATAATGCACTGGAGTTTGTGTGGTCATGTGGATCAATGTGGTCTAGGAAAAGAACACATGCAATGACACTAGTGGATCAATGTGGTTTAGGAAAAAACACATGCAATGACTATAGTTGATCCATCTGTCAAACCGTGGACACAGAGACCAAAAGAAAATATGAAGAGCATCTTCCACATTGCATGTTGCACCAGTGAGGTAGAACTTGCATCACAGAATTCACTGGAGTGTGTGTTGTCAAGTGGGTCAATGTGGTCCAGCAAAAGAACACATGCAGTGACACTAGTGGATCAATGTGATTTAGGAAAAGACCACATGCAATGACTATCAGGGATCCATGTGTCAAACCATGGTCACAGAGACTAGAAGCACACAGGAAAAGCAGCTTACACATTGGATGTTGCACCAGTGAGGCAGAAGTTGCATCACAGAATGCACTTGGTGTGTGTGGTCATGTAGATCAATTTGGTCTAGTAAAAGAACACTTGCAATGACATTAGTGGATCAATGGGCTTTAGGAAAAGAACACATGTAATGACTATAGGTGATCCATGTGTCATGCAATGGTCACAGAGACCAAAAGCACCTAGAAAGAGCAACTTCCACCTTGCATGTTGCACCAGTGAGGCACAAGTTGCATCATAGAATGCACTGGAGTGGGTGTGGTCATGTGGATTAATGTGATCTAGGAAAAGAACACATGGAATGACACTACTGGATCAATGTGGTTTAGGAAAAGAACACATGCAATGACTATAGGTGATCCATGTGTCATACCATAATCACAGAGACAAAAAGCACATAGGAAGAGCAGCTTCCACATTGCATGTTGCACCAGTGAGGCAGAAGTTGCATCACAGAATGCACTGGAGTGTGTGTGGTCATGTGGATCAATGTGGTCTAGGAAAATAACACATGCAATGACACTAGTGGATCAATGTGCTATAGGACGAGAACACATGCAATCTCTATGGGTGATCCATGTGCCAAACCATGGTCACAGAAACCAAAACCACATAGGATGAGCAGCTTCCACATTGCATGTTGCAACAGTGAGGCCGAAGTTGCATCACAAAATGCACTGGAGTATGTGTGGTCATGTGGATAATTGTGGTATAGGAAAAGAACACATGCAATGACACTACTATGTGGTTCAATGTGGTTTAGGAAAATAACACATGTAGTGACTATAGGTGATCCATGTTCACAGAGACCAAAAGCACATAGGAAGAGCAGCTTCCACATTGCATGTTACACCAGTGAGGCAGAAGTTGCATCATAGAATGCACTGGATTATGTGTGCTCATGTGGATTAATGTGATCTAGGAAAAGAACACGTGCAATGACACTTGTGGAGCAATATGGTTTAGATAAAGAACACATGCAATGACTATAGGTGATCCATGTCTTATACCATGGTCATAGACAAGAAAAGCACATAGGAAGAGAAGCTTCCACATTGCATGTTGCACTAGTGAGTCAGAAGTCGCATCACATAATGCACTAGACTATGTGTGGTCATGTGGATCAATGTGGTCTAAGAAAAGAACAAATGCAATGACACTATTGGATCAATGTGGTTTAGGAAAAGAACACATGCAATGACTATAGGTGATTCATGTAGCAACCCATGGTCAGGAAGACCAAAAGCACATAAGAAGAGCAACTTCCACATTTCATGTTGCACCAGTGAGGCAAAAGTTGCATCACAGAATTCACTGGAGTGCGTGTTCTCAAGTGGGTCAATGTGGTCCAGCAAAAGAACACATGCAGTGACACTGGTGGATCAATGTGATTTAGGAAAAGACCACATGCAATGACTATCAGTGATCCATGTGTCAAACCATGGTCACAGAGACTAGAAGCACATAGGAAAAGCAGCTTCCACATTGGATGTTGCACCAGTGAGGCAGAAGTTGCATCATAGAATGCACTGGGGTGTTTGTGGTCATGTGGATCAATTTGGTCTAGTAAAAGAACACATGAAATGACACTAGTGGATCAATGGGGTTTAGGAAAAGAATACATGTAATGACTATAGGCGATCCATGTGTCATACCATGGTCATAGAAGCCAAAAGCACATAGAAAGATCAACTTCCACCTTGCATGTTGCACCAGTGAGGCACAAGCTGCATCATAGAATGCACTGGAGTGTGTGTGGACATGTGGATCAATGTGGTCTAGGAAAAGAACACATGGAATGACACTAGTGGATCAATGTGGTTTAGGAAAAGAACACATGCAATGACTATAGGTGATCCATGTGTCATACCATGGTCACAGAGACAAAAAGCACATAGGAAGAGCAGCTTCCACATTGCATGTTGCACTAGTGAGGCAGAAGTTGCATCACAGAATGCACTAGAGTGTGTGTGGTCATGTGGATCAATGTGGTCTAGGAAAATAACACATGCAATGACACTAGTGGATCAATGTGCTATAGGACGAGAACACATGCAATGTCTATGGGTGATCCATGTGCCAAACCATGGTCACAGAAACCAAAACCACATAGGATGAGCAGCTTCCACATTGCATGTTGCACCAGTGAGGCCGAAGTTGCATCACAAAATGCACTCGAGTATGTGTGGTCATGTGGATCAATGTGGTATAGGAAAAGAACACATGCAATGACACTAGTACGTGGATCAATGTGGTTTAGTAAATAACACATGTAGTGACTATAGGTGATCCATGTGTCAAACCATGGTCACAGAGACCAAAAGCACAAAGGAAGAGAAGCTTCCACATTGCATGTTACACCAATGAGGCAGAAGTTGCATCATAGAATGCACCAGATTATGTGTGGTCATGTGGATCAATGTGATCTAGGAAAAGAACACGTGCAATGACACTTGTGGATCAATGTGCTTTAGATAAAGAACACATTCCATGACTATAGGTGATCCATGTGTTATACCATGGTCACAGAGTAGAAAAGCACATAGGAAGAGCAGCTTCCACATTGCATGTTGCACCAGTGAGGCAGAAGTCGCATCATAGAATGCACTAGACTGTGTGTGGTCACGTGGATCAATGTGGTCCAGGAAAATAACAAATGCAATGAAACTATTGGATCAATGTGGTTTAGGAAAATAACACATGCAATGACTATAGGTAATTCATGTTGCAATCCATGGTCAGAAAGACCAAAAGCCCATAGGAACAACAACTTCCACATTGCATGTTGCACTAGTGAGGCAGAAGTTGCATCACATAATGCACTAGAGTGTGTGTGGTCATGTGGATCAATGCGGTCTAGGAAAAGAACACATGTAATGACACTAATGGATCAATTTGGTTTAGGAAAAGAACACATGCAATGACTATAGGTGATTCATGTGTAAAACGATTGTCACATAGACCAAAAGTACATAGGAACAACAGCTTCCACGTTGCATGTTGCACTAGTGAGGCAGAAGTTGCATCACAGAATGCACTGAAGTTTGTGTGCTCATGTGGATCAACATGGTCTAGGAAAAGAACACATGCAATGACTATAGGTGATCCATGTGTCAAACCGTGGTCACATAGACCAAAAGCAAATATGCAGAGCATCTTCCACATTGCATGTCACTAGTGAGGCAGAAGTTGCATCACAGAATGCATTGGGTTGTGTGTGTGGTCATGTGGATCAATGTGGTCTAGTAAAAGAACTCATCCAATGACACTAGTGGATCAATGGGGTTTAGGAAAAGAACAGATGCAATGATTGTAGGTGATCCATGTGTCATACCATGGTCACAAACACCAAAAGCACATAGAAAGAGCAGCTTCGACATTGCATGTCGCACCAGTGAGGCAGAAGTTGCATCACAGAATGCACTAGAGTGTGTGTGGTCATGTGGATCAATGTGTTCTAGGAAAACAATACATGCAATGACACTACTGGATCAATGTGGTTTAGCAAAAGAACACATTCAATGACTATAGGTGATCCGTTTTTCATACCATGGTCACAGAGACAAAACGCACATAGGAAGAGCATCATCCACATTTCATCTTGCACTAGTGATGCAGAAGTTGCATCACAGAATGCACTGGAGTGTGTGTGGTCATGTGGATCAATGTGGTCTAGGAAAAGAACTCATGCAATGACACTAGTGGATCAACGTGCTTTATGAAAAAAACACATCAAATGACTATGGGTGATCCATGTGCCAAACCATGCCCACAGCGACCAAAAGCACATAGGAAGAGCAGCTTCCAGATTGCAGGTTGCACTAGTAAAGAAGAAGTTGCTTCACAGAATGCACTGGAGTGTGTGTGTGGTCATGTGGATCAATGTGGTCTAGGAAAAGAACACATGCAATGAAACTAGTGGATTAATTTGGTTTAGGAAAATAACACATGCAATTACTATAGGTGATCCATGTGTCAAACCATGGTCACAGAGACAAAAGCTCATAGGAAGAGCAGCTTCCTCATTGCATGATGCACCAATGAGGCAGAAGGTGCATCACATAATGCAATGGAGTGTGTGTGGTCATGTGGATCAATGTGGTCTAGGAAAAGAACACATGCAATGACACTAGTGGATCAATGTGGTTTAGGAAAAACACATGCAATGACTATAGGTGATCCATGTGTCAAACCATAGTCACAGAGACTAGAAGAACACAGGAAAAGCAGCTTCCACATTGGATGTTGCACCAGTGAGGCAGAAGTTGCATCACAGAATGCACTGGGGTGTGTGTGGTCGTGTGGATCAATCTGGTCTAGTAAAAGAACACATGCAATGACACTAGTGGATCAATGGGGTTTAGGAAAAGTACACATGTAATGACTATAGGTGATCCTTGTATCATACCATGGTTGTTGTGGAAATGGCCACGGGAGTCCTTGTAGTAGGCAACAATTGATTGAATCGGGGGCGAGAGTTGGCAGCCATCTACGGTGCGAGATGGTGGCAGATGCACATGGATTTATCCAGGTTCGGCCCCCAGAGGGTAAAGACCTACTCCTGCTAGATTGGATTGACAGAGAGCGAGTTACAATGGCGTCAAGCTCGACGTCTAAGCAGTGAGTCGCTTGAAGGGGTGTATGATGGAACATAAGTCCTCAGGATACCCTACGGAGGTTTATATATGAGGCACCTCGCTAGGGTTTATAGTTTAGAACCAAACAGGATATAGATTCGAAGGCTTTGACCTAATCCGACTGGGCTTCGAATACGCTTCTGGGCCTCCAGTCTCCACTCGCTAGGCTTTCTCCCTAGTCGCCGTCCTACAGGCCCACTCGTGAGACCTTTGGCCCAATCAGAACGTCCTACTGGGCATACCCCATTCGACATATCCCCATTAGTAGTCTGATGACCCACAAGTATAGGGGGTGTATCGCAGTATTTTCGATAAGTAAGAGTGTCGAACCCAACGAGGAGAAAAAGGTGCTGGCTAGTGGTATGGATCAGGAATTCTCTGCAAATACTTAGCAAACGGATTTTTAGGGTTTTTTTGATAAAGCAAGTAAATAAAGTACGAGTAAACAAAAGACAATAAGAATAAATGCAGCAAGTGGCCCAATCCTTTATGCAGCAAAGGACAAGCGGGTTGTATTACTTAAGATGACCAAACGTTCTCGAGGACACATGGGAAGACTATCAAGTGATTTCGCTTCATATAGTTGATTAATCTTCTTTAGCTTGCTAAGTGTTGTGTGGGTGAACCTGTGCTAATGTACCGACCTTCCTAGGACTAATACATACTTGTGATTATACCCCTTGCAAACATCCGTAAGTATAAGAAAGTAATTAAGGTAGAAACCTAACCACAACTTTAAACTCTAAGACCCTGACTTCCCTTGTGCAATGGTTTCCTAACGGGGGTTCAGGTTTCTGTCACTCCGGCACCCCTACGATTAGTATCCAAATACACAATCCATTCCCCTAGGCCCACATAGGTGAAGTGTCATGTAGTCGACATTCACATGACACAACTAGAATAAGTACACCACAACTTAAATATCAAACTATTGAATCTTTCTCAACACAACTCCACTACTAACAACATGACTTCTCCCATGTCCTCAAGAACAAAATGAACTACTCACAAGACATCATATGGATCATGATCAGAGATGGAATAATAATGTATAACAATTTGAACATAAACAATAATTCAATGGTTCCACTCAATAGCAACATCTACAAAGAGTAATCAACACCGGGAAAGTTTCCCCTAAGACCTATGCAAGTTTCAACCCAATTGTTACAGCAATATGGAGATGGTCATGAGGGTGCTGATGGTGGTGATGATGATCCCGATGAAGTCCAGCTTGATGGTGGTGTTGATTGCGACGATCTCCCCTCTCCAGGAAGGAATTCCCCCGGCAGAATTCTGTCTGCCGGAGAGATATTTCTCTCTCGGTGTTTTCCATCGCGCAGAGGCGGCGGAATCTTTCTTTGGTTGCTCTTCGAGTCTTAGGGTTTCGGGAGGAATATATACGTTAGAGGGGAGAGCCAAAGGTGGGCCAGGGAGGCCACATCACCTGGTGGCGCAACCTAGGGTGGCCCACGCCAGGGAGTGGTGTGGGCCCCTTGTGGCCCATCTCCACTCCTCCTTCTGGCTTCCTTCGTCTACTGGAAAAATAGGATTTTCCATATATTATCCCGCATTTTCTGATCTTCGCAAATTTTGCCTCCAAATAGCACCTTTTCCGTCAGAATCCTGACTGCAGTGGTCCATGCTCCAAAAGTCATCAACCATGCAAAAACAGATGAAATAACATAAGTATCATCTCTTAATATGAAATATATCAATGAATAACAGTAAATTATGATATAGAATAGTGATTCAAAATGGATGTATCAACTCCCCCCAAGCTTAGACTTCGCTTGTCCCCAAGCGAAACCGAGCTCAATAAACATGACCTCAGGTTTATGGAGTGAAGAGTCGATAAAAGAGTATGAACAAGAAGCATCACATTCATCAATACATAGATCATAATAGAAGACAACTCACTATTATATAACTTAACTTGTAATAAGTAAAGGAAACACCATAAAGATACATGACATAAATCATAATTGGTATTGGAAAACTTAGCTCTTGGTCGAAGAATAGTTGATAATTTGCTAGAGTTCACAAATAACTGATTTTCAATGAAAGCTTTCAAAGTAGTAATCACCAAGATAAGAGCAATGTGCAAAATAAGGAACATAAGAAACATGATTGAATAAATCATCATATGAATGAATAAACACAACAACTCAAAATACTTGCTGAGATAGAAGGGAATAGGTTTACTTACTCAACTAAAAAGTAGAGGAAAGGCCCTTCGCAGAGGGAAGCAAGGATTTCAAGTTTCATAAAGAGCTTCCAAAAATTATGGTACTTTCTAGCTTTCAGCTCTCATTGCCCCTATCATAGGCATCTTTAGGTGATTAAGGTTAAAGTGATCAAATATGAGAATATGCATTGACAAGTTGTAAATTGAGAATCTCATATCCCTTGAATACGAGGGCCGCTCCTCATGCTACTCATGTTTAGTCACCGGTAAGTTCTTGTCATTGTAAGCACATGTGTATGAGAACCGCCAACGGGGTACCCCTTGCCCGATGATATGGAAGAATCCCCATATCTAAATGACAAAGCAAGCAGACAACAAGTATGTAACATCCCAATTTCAGCAATCCTGATTAGTTGTCCAGAATGCAAAAATCAGGGGAAACAAAAACTTCTTCTTTTTCATCGGTGCAGTACTTGCTTGTTGTTTGTTTGTGCTTGTGCATGTGAGTGTATACCATATGATACTCCTTACCTCACCATCAGTTGACAAAAGCTACTTCCCAAAACAGTCTTGGCTTACTTTCCATATTCTCAAATGTTCTGGCATTTCAAAACCTGAGCCAAGAAGCCTTTGCAAACCAACCATTTTATTAGCTTCTATTGATCAAACTATGGAGAGCTATATAATATAATCTGCTTATGTTTTCGAGACAGAATCTTCTACTATCCTTATGTCTAGTCCTCCCAAAACCTCTTGCTAAAGCTTTTGAATTCTACTCTTGGTAGAGATACCAAGGACTCTCATCTTATCCAAACCTCAACTTTTTCAAAATGCCCCTCCTTACCTCAAGTTAAGCTTGATGGTAACCCTAGTAGTAGGTTTGCTTAGATTATAAGATGAGTTGCCTTGATCTGTTGTCTGATAAATTGTCTTGATCTGCTGCTTGATTTGTCTGCTTAGGAGATAGTATGAGCTACTCTAGGAGCTCATCACTAGGATCAAGAGGTCTCAAAATCACCAAACCCTAAGAAAGAATATAAACCTGGATCTAATCTCTAGATACTAGGTGATCATCTAAAACACTTAATCAGATCAGCTCTAAAGTCATCTAAATCTAGAAGCTTCCAAGTCAATGAGGACCAATATCAAGCATGGATCCCTTCTACTCAATCTACTCTTCAAAATCATCCACTTGATGATGCTTTGGTACCTTGCAACCCACCAAAATCATCCCACCCACATTCTAGTCAAAATCCCTAAGTCTGCCAAATTTGGCTGTCTGGAAAACTATTTCCAACATCATCTTTCTGGATGTCTCCCTTTCTCAACCCTTGTGTATTTTTGAAAATGCATCTGAACCATATTGTTAAACATCCTAAGTACTACCAAGGCCCACTCTTTCCCTTGGTTAAATCATCCTTCAACCCACTTGTTCTTGATGGTTTTGCAGGCAAGCAAATAACTTTTCCTGCAAATCTAGTCATCATGCCTACTGTGACAGAAGCTCACACCATCATCCAACCTTCTATGGACGAACTCTTTGCATGGTTATGTTATACTCATATAGGTCTATCAATATCTACTTCACTTTTTACAAGTGGATCTTTGTGCTTCTTAAACCCACAAGTTTTTTGAAGGATAGTTGATAATCTGCTTTGGCAGGCTTATTTTATTCAAAGTTTGAAAGCATGTCTCGGTGAACTCAAGCAAGATCAAGCTCAAACCTTTATACCATGTTGATGTACATGACTTGGTCTAACTAACCATCTATCCCATACCCCAAGGGGAGATCTGAACTTCAAGATACCACCATGTTTTGATAGTATGAAATTAACATCACCCTAGATCCTTAATCTAGGGTATTCCACCAAAATCAACTTGGATTCTCCAATCCCAAGCTTGAAAATGCTTGCTACCACTTGTCTACATCATCTACCTTGATCATCAAGATTTATCAAATATTTTCAATAATTATTATGGCCCCAAATCTATTTAATTCCTTTAATATACAAAATCCCCAAAGCTTCATCCACAATGGAAAGTTTGGTTTTTGCCAAAACACTTCCCCAACTTTTTTATCAATTGAGACCCATATATCTTACCCTAACTTCCAACTTCAAAAATAAATATTTTTGAAGGGTTTTATTATTTCTTTTTCTCCATTTTCTTAAATGGCTGAAATGGAATAATAATTGTTTTAAATACTTTTATCTTCCAATAAATCTTGGGAAAATTCCCCTAAGTGTATATTCACATTTGGGACCATCTCACACCAAAAAATCCACTTGTCCAATGAAAAATTATCAAATAATCCTCTAGAAACTACTTTTGTACTTTTTGACTGAATGATTTTAAGTGGACTTAAAATAATTTGAAAAATCACAAATAATTCCTAGAGAGGTCCCTTAACCTCATCTATCTCCCAGTACCATTACTTCATCTGATCCAATGCAATTTTTTGGACTTTCTTCATAACCACCTATTTGATAAAAATTGCCACGTAAGCAAATCCTCAAATCAAAAACCCACCAAACCTCCACCATTCTGGTCAAACAAACTTGCACAGCACACCTCTCACCTCTCTGGCCGAGAGAAACTGTAGCATCACTGTAGCAACCCTCTCCCCTTGTCCCATGTGCTTCGAAGTAAGAAGGAGAGAGAGAGAGACAAGCATGTGTAGCCAATTAATTGCAATAGCTGCCACTCCCTCCGTCTTCGAGCTCCAACACAACCATATCTCTCTCTCACCATCTCCACCACCCCTATAGGCCAATCACAAGCCAGCCCTACCTCCATTGCATGTCCAAAATGGACATTTTCCCTCTTAGAGCTCCCCCTCGGCTTAAATAGGCCAGAGGCCACCCCGCTCCATCCCCTGCCCCTCATTTAGTCCCCTTGCTCCCCACTTACCTCCCCAGGGCTCCTCTCCTCCTCCCCTGTTCTCCCCTGCCCGGTAGGAGAGAAGGAAGATCTCTCGGCCATTGAGGAGCTCAAGCTCGAGGTCGCCTTTTCCCTGCTTACCCTCCGTTGCATGTGTCCTAGTTGAGCTTCTATCCCTATGAGCTACCTCCCTGTGCCCTCTCTCTGCTGCAGGAACGCTGGAAGTCGCCGTCTCCCGGCATGCCCGAGAGAAGCTCCTCTTCGGCGAGCCCGACCTCCCCGAGCCTATGCAGTCCTGCCGAATCCCTCCTGGCATCTCCTCGAACCTCTGCATCCTCCCTGCATCCCCTCCGTCGACATGCATGCAACCCCGAGGCCTCTCTGGCGCGCTCTGGCGAGCCCCATTCGGGGGTCCTCGCACGAGCCCTGCACCGACGTCGACCCACCTCGTGCTGCCCCTTGATATGATCGCCGTCGTCGACCGCATCACCTCCGACCCTCCCCGGCCGTCGGCGAGCCTGCGGTAAGCCTCCCTGCGCCCTACTGCCACCAGCTAGGGTTCCGCCACTGCTGATCTGATTCACGGAAGAAGACGAAGCCCGGCCATCGATCTACACTTGATCGAACGGCCGGTGGTACCCGGTACCGCTTTGCCGCCCGCGGCGGCTGACAGCTGGGCCCGCACCGCGTGATTTTCAAATCCCTCCCGCGCGTTGCCTCTCACGCCGTGGGCCGAAATTCGTCCAGCCGGCCCAGTAGCCCCCAGATCCCAGCCCGCGAAGCACATTTTTCTTTTCCCTTTTCCCGTGTTTCTAGATCTAATAATTAGGTTGTGGGTTTAAATCAAAACAAAAATGGAAATCCCCATATTTTGGCCAGATCTAATTTTATACATGTTTTCACATGTTTTGTAAAACATGTAGTACTTTTGGTTGCCTCAATTATTGCCCATATTAGTTATAATAAATCTGCGACTAAAATGTATCTTAATTTACTATGAAAATCCCCCTGTGAGTTTCCAAACTCCAAATGGTAGGTATTGCCTGTACCTACCTCAAGCCCTTGGCCTCCCTCCAAGTGGAACCATTAAACTCCTATAACAAAAATAATAAAAACATACCTCTTATGAGTTTATAAAATTTCCGAGGTCAAACCAACATGGGTATTGACCTACATCAACCTCCCCTTGGTGTGGTACACTAAATACTAGCAAATTCCAGCAGATCAAGAATTATTAGGTTCTGGTGAAATTTAATGAATTAAACATTTATGTCCCTAGTGTTTTCACTAGATAAATCACTACAGTATCTTTGAAACTTCAAAAAGAGTGATTCTAGTTGGTACTGGTAGGTATTTTCAATACCTATCCATTTCCCTTTACCTCATATCAAAAGCCTATGTAGCTTAGATCTGATGAAAAAGACAATTTGTCTATAGAACTGCCCTTGGGAATTTCCTGAGGGCATTATGGTAAATATTTTGGCATGATTCCAACTCTCAGTGAACAAGTACATCAAGCCCTACCTAACCACCCAAGGAAATAATTTTTGGAACTCCAGAACTTTTCTGGTGAATTATTTCCTAAAACTAGAGTCTTGTTCACTATAAAAATCACTATAAATCTTTGGTAAATGATAAAATAGTGAAACCACTTTTGTTGTTTTCATTTTATCAAATACCTATCTGCTGGTATCATGTTTTTCCAATGGTATCTTATATAATAATTCCTTGGTCCCAAAACCCCTCTTAGGTAATTCCTAGACTACAAATCCTAAGGGATTCCCTTCCATATTTCCAAGACAAGGCCAATCCCATTAATCCATTCTCCCTAAGACCTACCGATGTGTAAACTTGTAGGGTTCATTGTTTCCTGTATGTATTGGTGCTCGTATGCCTTGTGTTGATTGTGGCTTGGTTTGTTTGCATCTGCTGTCGGGACGATGATAGTTGCGATGAAATCGGAGAGCAGAAGAAGTGGCATTTTTTATTGGTATTGGTATTCATGGTTTTCTAAGAAGAAGCCCAGGGACATATTTCCATATTTCTGATCATCAGGCAAGCCACCTTCTTGCTCATAAGCCTTGTCCTACTATTTTACTTATGCATGTTTTATCTACGGTTTTTTGAAAACTGCATGGTTTTACTATATGATATTGTATATCTGGTAGTGGTTTGGCTTCTCCGAACTATTAAACTTTTTTACTATTAAGTACAACCCCGTTGGTGACACCTACTTGTCCCTAGTAGAATAGATGGTGTATATCACCATAACCCTTTTTGGAGACCCTGTTTTAGCCGAAGCAAAGCTAGAGGATGGGAAGACCCCGGAAAAAGTTTTACCAAATGTTTTATTATAAAACCTTGGTGAGGTGGGACCTCCCAAGAGTTATTGAGAAAGAAAAAGTTTTACCAAATGTTTTACAAAATGCTGAAGGAAAGCTGGAGGAAAAAGGTTTACGAAAACGCACCCGGTTCTTTGCAGTTTTGCTAGAACAATTAACCCGTGCAACCACATTACACTTGATGGGGATATGCCAAATGGGGTATGCCCAGCAGGACGTTCCGATTGGGATGAAAGGCCTGTGAGTGCGCCTGGAGGATGGCAACTGGACAACAACAGAAGGAGAAGCCCGGCGACTAGCGACTGGAGGCCCAGGAGCGTAAGAGAAGCCCAATCGGATTAGGTCAAAACCTCCAGATCCTTATCTTGTTCGGTGGTGAATTGTAAACCCTAGCGAGGTGCCTCATATATAAACCTCCCTAGGGTATCTTAGAGACTAACGTTCCATCATACACCCCCTCAAGCGACTCACAGCATAGTCACCGAGCTCCCCATCCCTGTAACTCGCTCTCTAATAATCTAATCTAGCAGGAGTAGGTTTTTACCCTCCGGGGGGCCGAACCTGGGTAAACCCATGTGCATCTGCCCCCATCTCGCATCGCAGATGGCCTCCAACTCTTCCTCACGAAACACTCAATCGCTGCCAGTGGCAGCGACTACCGTGGCCATTTCCACGACAGTGGCGCCCACCGTGGGGCATAGCGGGACTGTCCTTAGTTCTGCGGCGAGACCCTACTCGCCGATCGATCGGCCGCTCGCCACCGGCCACATGATCGCCATCGGCGGGATCTTACAGATCCTGCCCAGAAGCTACATCCCGGCGTCACGCCCGGTCAGTCACGGTGCGGTGATGCCGGTCGGCTCCATCAACCTCTTCGTCGGCTTCACCGGCACGATTGACCCAGCTGCAACGGTGATGATCAGCGGATCGCCGCCGCACCGCGATCTGCTTTCGGAGGAGCAGGTCCGCTCCATCAGGATCCTCGTCACCGAGTACGACTCGGCTGCCAGCGACACGGTCGAGACCAACGCCGCCACCAACAACGACGCCCTAAAAAACAACGCCGACTCCACGACCCCTGCCTCGGTCGATGGATCCATCACCGCCGCATCATGGGAGGACTCCATCACGTGAGTCTCCTACCCCGAGGACTTTGAGGACTCCTCCATCCTGGGGATCTTCGACTCAGATTCAGGCTTGGAGTCCCCCGAGGATTTTTGCGCTAGATCCAATCGCTTCAACGCGATCTACATGGCGGGCCGCACGGCCGCCCCACCAGATCCGTTTGCCACGCCGATCCCGCGGACTACGACGGCCACAAAGGTGGAGCAAGCCCGCTTGCGGCTCGCGGAGGTGCAATGCAACAAACTCGCCGAGCGCGAGAAATACCGCCTCGAACAAGAGACGGCGCGGGAGCTGTCGCTCTATCACCAACGCCGCATCAGGACCCGCCTGAACTCCAACGTCCAGGGCCACATCCTGAACTTCAACGACGAGAGGGACCCAGCACGCGCCGCCGAGCGCGAATACTGTGAGAACACGCCACCAGGTGGAAGAAACCCCACGAGACCACCACCCGGTGCACCAGGAACCGGAGCCACTCCACCACACATGGGTCGTGCGCCCCCGCCGGACCAACCGTGGATCATCATCTCGCCTAAAGCCCGCGACGCCAACAGGCTACCATTATACTCCACCCCAATGGACAATGTCATCGCGTCCGACGCCGCAATCGCCAACCTCGACGTCCAAGGCGATGGCGCGCTACAGATCCATGTACGCCAAGGCCGTACTCATCAGGGCCGTCGAGAAACAAGCTGCAGGAGTCAACCCACTAGGACGGATGTACTCCCGCTCATCAGCAAGCAGGGCGGCATCAAGCGGCCACTCCACTATGGCCAATGCATTAACTTTCCCACCACCACAACCCCTGGCGAACCAACCACGGGTCGCCAATCCCATGTTGTCCACCAACGAGCCATGACCGGTGACA
This sequence comes from Avena sativa, assembly GCA_916181665.1. Classification (NCBI taxonomy): domain Eukaryota; kingdom Viridiplantae; phylum Streptophyta; class Magnoliopsida; order Poales; family Poaceae; genus Avena; species Avena sativa. The sequence continues at coordinate 438,486,803 of OV702289.1, forward strand.
TGGTTATACCCTACGGGTACGTAACTTCAGTATACCTAGTCCAGCCCAAGGAAGGCCCACGGCCAATATACGCCAGCCCATGAAGATTTTTGGGTGGCCCAGGCCCATGACGCCTCCGGATCCTTGAAGAACAAGACTAGAGTTTCAATACAACTTGTAACCTACTCGTATCGGTACCCGAGACCTAGCCTCCCCATATATAAAGGCTAGGAGGGTCCAACGAGGAGGAGGCACCCAACAACGATTACGCCCTACGATTACGACATACACACCTCCACGCCAGATCGAATCTGCGCACCCTGTAACTTTCGGTTCCGCCGAAATAAACGAGCAGACAAGCAGGAGTAGGGTTTTCCCTCCGGGGGCCTGAACCTGGGTAAATCCCGTGTCCCCTGGTTGCTTGTATGTTAACCGTGCCACGATCTCCAGCATCCCCATCTTCTCCAAAACCCAAGTCCATAACAATGGGCATTGACGAGTTGAAACCTCGTCAATTGGCGCCGTCTGTGGGAACTGGGGCTGCTGATTGTGCGGTCGTGACGGTTCCGACCCGATCGATCTACAACTCCTCGGCGACGGAGAATCACCTCCTCTTCGGCGCTTTCGACTTCACCGCCCACTCGCTGGCCACCATGAAGGATTTCGAGCCCGTAGGCGACGGACTCGAAATTCTGTTCGGGAGCTTCTGCTTCCAGGTGGGACAAGCTAGCACCCTCCGCCTCCCCGAGCGGATGCCCGTGCCGCCGATCAGGCCCGCTTCGTGGGATCCACACCCCGTGCTACGCACGTCACCATCAACAGATGAGTTCTACAGCAGCAGCTGCTGCAACTCCGATCTGCGCGATCCACCTTCGGATGAAGGGACCTACGGTTCCGAATCCGAAAGCTGCGGCAGCAGCCAACCAATCTGCAGGCGCTATCTGTGCGCCGCAATCATCCAAACCGACGAAGACACGCCTAACCCGCCGCCCAACCCCAACCCGCAGGGCGGAAACGGCGAAAACGGGGAAAACAGGGGCCACCTCATCCAACTTAGCAAAGAAGGATGGGCCGAAGCACGCCACGCCGTCGCAGGCGAAATAGTCCTACCTCTGGACTCCCCACGTGACCTGCTGATGGCATACCACTACCTCCTCATCGAGGAGCACAAGAAGCAAGTCAAGATGCAGGAGACGCTCGATAAACGCAAGAAAGCAGCCTCTGAGTCCAGTGCGCAACGAGCTGCGCTCTCCGCCATGGGACCCGGCTCCAGCACAAACGGAAATCAGGGAAACAAGCACCACTCTCGGGTGGAAAACATGGACCCGAAGGAGCGGCGTGACGTGACCCGAACCCTCCACACATCGTTCATGGATATGGACGCCGACGGCAACATCACCCCGAAGACGCCACAAGCCGCGATCATGGCAGCCACTGCGTATCTTGCGGCTCACCCACCTCCGGAGGGGGACCCGAAAAGAGCCATGCATAGGTCCGCACTCACCGGACTAGGACTAATCGGAGCTGCGCTCCACGAAGATGCTCCTACGGAGCCGAAGAAGAAAGCTCCGGCCAGGCGCGACCGGAGCCCCACTCCCTCATCCGAAGATGAAGAAGAACACGACCTTCCTCGAAGGAAGAAGAGCTCGCACCGCCACAAACACGACTACGACGCCATAGACAAGCTTACACAGCGCAAGATCGACAAAGCACGCGCCAAACGCGCATGCTCATCCGAATCTGAGATGGATGAAGACGAAGGAGAACTCTGCGAGGCTCGATGCTTCAGCAGATCCGTCCCGCGAACACAGATGCCACGCAACTTTAAGCTTCCTTCGGATACTCCGAAGTTCAACGGCATGCAAGATCCAAAGTCCTGGCTCAGCGACCATCTGTCATCCGTCAAGCTTCACGGAGGCAACAAAGAAACCGCCATGCAATGCCTTCAGCTGCAGCTGACAGGCGCGACGCGGGTCTGGCTAAGCAGCCTATCATCAGGATCCATCCGAAGCTGGGAGGAGCTCGCTTATAGCTTCATCCTAAACTTCAAAGGCACCAGCAAAAGGCCCGCCTCAATCGAAGAGCTGCGAGCCTGCACTCAGAGAACGGGTGAATCTATTCGCTCGTACATACTACGCTGGTCTACGACCAAGAACTCCGCAGCACACATCTCCGAAGAGCGGGCCATCGACGCCTTCAGGGACGGCGTCAAACGCCCAGACTTCAAGGAGAAACTTGGACGCGTAAAGCCCAAGACACTCGACCAGCTCATGGAAATCGCCAACAGTTGGTCAGATGGCGAAGATTGCATCCAGCGGGCGCAATCAGATGAAGAAGACGACTACGGCCGAAGACGCGAACGCCGCAGCAAGAGGAGACCGCGCGTCTACGAGGACCGCGACGGACCCGACATGGTCGCAGCCGGCTACGCCGACCGCCGTAACGACAACAGCCGTAGCAGCGGAGGATATCGCAGCGGAAACTTCCGCGACAACGGACGACCAACGCAGTCGTGGCAATGCCGCGACCGCGACAACGGACCTTCAGCACTCGACAAACTTTCGGGTCCATGCACCATCCACTTCTACATCGACAAACAAGATGGCAAAAAGAAAGCTAGCCACATGCTCAAGGACTGCCGCGAGTTCCAGAAACTCAGTGAAAGCATGGTACAGATGAGGCAACAAGCTCCAATTCTTGCGTTCGGAAACGCACTTGCGCCAGGTGAAATAGCACACGGAGCTCCTCCACCGCCGCCTATTGGAGGCCCACATCAACCAGTCGCACCAGCGCAAAACAACACCGGGGTCGCTTACCCCCCACCAAAAGGAGCACTCAATATGATACAGAAGGGACGTCCCACAAACAGGGTGCAGAAGAAAATCACCCGACAAATCAACATGGCCGTGAAAACTCCGCCTGCAATCCCTGAGTACCTCAGCGGATCGGAGTCCTGCATCACATTCACCCGCGCGGATCACCCTTGCCAGATCCCTCGCCCAGGTCATGCTGCCCTGGTGCTGGAGGCGCAGATCGGAGGCTTCGAGATGAGTCGCGTCTTCATGGACGGCGGCAACGGCATCAACCTAATATTCGCAAGCACTCTAGCAGCTATGCGGATCTCGCAATGCAGCCTGGAACAATCAGACACAACGTTCCACGGTATTGTCCCAGGGAAGGGCATCTTCCCCTGGGCAAAATAGGGCTCGACGTCATCTTCGGGACACCGGACAACTTTCGGCAGGAGCGCCTAGAATTCGAAGTGGTGGACTGGCCGTCGCAATACCACGCCATCCTGGGACGCGTAGCATTCGCAAGGTTCCTGGCCATCCCACACTACGCATACCTACTACTCAAGATGCCAGGACCAAGGGGCATCATCACAGTCCACGGGAGCTTCACCCGATCGGAGCAATGTGACATTGATTTCAACAAAATCTCCCAGTCCTTCGGCATGCAAGATGAGCTTGTAAGGCTCCGCGAAGCGGCAGACAGTGGGCTACCCCCAGTCACCAAGCAGAACGCACCTGATATGTCTTTCGACTCCACCATCAACACCAAAAAAGTACAGGTCCATCCAACGGATGCCTCCAAGACGGCGCTAATCGCCAACGACCTCAACACCGCATAGGAAAGCGCGCTCGTCGAATTCCTCCGTGAGCACTGGGAAATCTTCGCCTGGTGTCCTGCGGACATGCCAGGAGTTTCCAGGGAATTCGCCGAGCACGCATTCAATGTCTTCCCAGAAACCAAGCCAGTCAAACAGTCCATCCGAAGACTGTCGGAGCCACGAGCCGAAGCTATCGGCAAAGAGATCAACAAATTACTCGCAGCAGATTTCATCCGGGAAATCAAGGAAAGCAAGTGGCTGGCAAACACAGTGATGGTCCCAAAGAAGGACACGGACATCCTGCGGATGTGCGTAGACTTCACGTCACTGAACAAACACTGCCCTAAGGACCACTTCCCTCTCCCTCGGATCGACCAGATCATCGATTCGACTGCAGGTTGTGAGAAACTCTCCTTCCTCGACGCCTACTCAGGCTATAACTAGATTCGACTCAAGGTCGAAGATCAAGAGAAAACGGCGTTCATCACACCGTTCGGAGTATACTGCTACAACACAATGCCCTTCGGGCTAAAGAACGTGGGTGCCACGTACCAGCGATGCATGCAGGCCTGCCTCAAGGACCAGATCGGTCGCAACGTCCAAGTCTATGTCGACGACATAGTCATCAAAACCAAGGAGGCAAGAACACTTATCGACGATCTCCGCGAGACGTTCGACAACCTTGATCGCTACAGGATCAAGCTCAATCCAGAAAAGTGCGCCTTCGGCGTCCCCTCAGGTCAGCTGCTCGGATACTTCATCTCTCAACGAGGGATCGAAGCGAACCCGAAGAAAATCAAAGCTATCATGACAATGGAGAAGCCGAAAAACCTCAAGGGCGTTCAGCAGCTCGCAGGGCGAGTAGCGGCACTAAGCAGGTTCATCAGCCGCATGGGCGAGAAGGCCCTACCATTTTACCAACTGCTGCGCAAAGCAGACAAGTTCGAGTGGACACCAGAAGCCAACGACGCATTCGAATACCTCAAGCGGCTCCTCTCCACCTCGCCCGTTTTGGTCACGCCAAAAGAGCGCGAGCCCCTGTTGCTGTACATAGCAGCCACACACCAGGTGGTCAGCACAGTACTCGTGGTCGAACGACCCGAAGAAGGCAAGACCCATGGGGTACAACGCCCAATTTACTACCTCAGCGAGGTTCTCACTCCAACAAAACAGCGATACCCGCACTACCAGAAGCTGGCCTACGGCGTGTTCATGACGGCTCGACGACTGAGCCTCTACTTCCAGGAGCATCAGGTGATGGTCGTCAACGAGGCACCCCTAAACAGCATCCTGAACAATCTAGAGGCCACAGGACGCGTGGCCCTGTGGGGCATCGAACTATCACCACTGGACATCATCTACGAGAAGCGACACGCAATCAAATCTCAAGTCCTTCCGGACTTCCTGGTGCACTGGATGGAGCTGCAGCTGCCTGACACCCCAGACATGTCGCAATCCTGGACAATGCATTTTGACGGCTCCAAACGCGAAGCCGGAGCAGGGGCAGAAGTCATACTGACCTTCCCGCAAGGTGACAAGATGAAGTACGTCCTTCGGATGAAATTCAGAGCCTCCAACAACGAGGCCGAATACGAGGCCCTCATCCATGGCATGCGGATGGCAAAAATATGCGGCGCAACGCGCCTGGTCATCTACGGTGACTCCAACCTTGTCGTCCAGCAGATGATGAATGAGTGCGACGCACACGCCGAAAACATGATCGCGTACCGCGCACTATACAACGCACTCGGAGGAGAATTCGACGGCTGCGAACTTCGGCACGTCGGAAGAGAGAGCAACGAGGAGGCCGATAGACTCGCCAACATCGACTCCACTTGTGCAAAAGTACCACCAGGTGTGTTCCTCGAACAGATCTACGTGCCATCCATCAAGCGGAAATTCCCCAAGGGATCACCCGAAGAAGCACAACACTCGGGGGCTACGCTACCCGAAGGTCAAGAAGGACCCAAAAAGTTGGATACCGAAGTCGCCATGGTCAACCTGATGCAGGTCATGGAAGTCGAAGAAACCTGGACACGTCCATACCTCCAGTTCCTGCTAAACGGAAACTTACCAGACAACCCGACAGATGCCCGGCGCATATCTCATCGGTCAAAAGACTTCACCATCATCAACGGCGAACTGTACAAACGCAGCATTACAGGCGTCCTACAACGGTGCGTCACCATCAGCGATGGCAAGACCATACTCCAAGATATCCACGAGGGCATCTGCGGCCACCACGCAGGCAGCCGCTCCCTTGTCGCCAAAGCTCTACGAGCAGGATTCTATTGGCCAACGGCCATGAGCGACGCAAAGGACATCGTCCGAAGATGCAACGGGTGCCAACGGTTCGCCGACAAACCGCACGCACCTGGGTCCGAACTCCGACCCATACCCATAGCTTGGCCTTTTGCTCAATGGGGCCTTGACATGATCGGCAAACTGCCAAAATCCTCGAAGGGAGGAAACGTCTTCCTCTTGGTCGCAGTCGACAAATTCACCAAGTGGATCGAGGCCATGCCAGTCACCAACCAGAAGGGCAAAACCGCTGTCAAATTCTTCGAATCCATAGTCTACAGGTTCGGCGTACCGCACAACATCATCACCGATAACGGATCAAACTTCATCTCTGAAGAATTCCAGGACTTCTGCGAAGGCCTCGGGATCAATATCACGTACGCCTCAGTGGCGCACCGGCAAACAAACGGGCAAGTGGAAAAGGCCAACGGCCTAATCGGCGCTGGCATCAAGAAACGCCTCATGAGCTCACTCGAGCACAAAGCTGGCAACTGGACGAAAGAGCTACCGTCTGTCCTGTGGAGCTTACGAACTACGCCAAACAGCTCCACCGGCTACACACCGTTCTTCATGGTACACGGAGCTGAGGCTGTGCTACCAGCCGAAGTACGTCACCAGGCTCCACGAGTCGTCGCTTACAGCGAGGCTGAATCCACGGCTGCACTCGAAGACGCCGTCGACACACTCGACGAAGCACGGGATATAGCAGCAGCTAGATCCGCGGTGTACCAGCAAAGTCTCCGCAACTATCACAGCCGCCGGCTGCGCCCCAGGTCCTTCGTCGAAGGAGACCTCGTCTTGCGACTCAAGCAAAAGCGACCGAACAAACTCGATTCGCCATGGGAAGGACCTATGTCATCACCGAAGTCATCCCAGGTGGCGCCTATCGCCTCAAGCACGTGTAGTCTGGAGTCGCATACTCCAACCCATGGAACATCTCGCACCTGCGACGATTCTACCCATAGCAATGGGCAATGTACCCCTTTTACTTTCAATAAGGCTTACGGCCAAGGCTACTCAGCCGAACCATGTACCTCCTCCATTACGCTACAAATAAAGCTAAGTGTCTCGCTCCCAACCTTCGGTTGACTATTTCTCTGCAACTTTGTTACATGCTACTAACGCACTCGGGGGCTCCCCCCGCCTCACGATTTCATCGACTGAGGACAAAACGCGCTCGGGGGCTCCCCCCACCTCACGATTTCATCGACTGAGGACAAAACGCGCTCGGGGGCTCCCCCCACCTCACGATTTCATCGACTGAGGCCAACACATGTACACCTGAGTAGCTGACCACGTCAGGCTAACGAAAAGGGCACGTACTAAATCAAAGCACTGCGTGCTCGCTAACAAGCAAACCTTTACAACAAAGGGCACATACACGCCCAGCCGCAATATACAAATTTTACATCTATCTATTTATTTTCAGGTTCTACCTATTCTGCAGAATAGCCTGAGCACGCTGCTCAAACAAATCTACAATCTGTTCGGCATACTGCCTTACAGCCGCGTAATGCGGACGCATATTCCACTCGCCACCATCTGGCCGAGGAGGTGGCCCAGTCGCCACAGCAGCCAAATCTACATCAGGGCGATGCACCCTCACAAGAGACAAGGCAGCCTTCACCCCTGCGACAAGTTGCTGCCGCACCAGCTCCTTGACATTGCTGGCACTCCGAAACTTCGCCAGAAGACCTGCAAGGGTCGTCGGCGCGCCATCCAACGGAAACATGACGTGCAACACCGAGGACAACGATGTCTGCACCTGGCGGAGCACCCGCGAAACCTGGAAGACGCGATCCTGCACCGTCGCCAGAACCATGGTACGGTCGCAATCCACCCAAAAGAAGCCACCGGCTTCCATGTCCTGTTGAGTCAAACAATTGACTCGAACAGCAATGTGCTCTTTTTCTTCCTTCGGAGCGAGATTCACACCTGCGACAACAGCACAGAACAAGAGTAAGGCCAGCAGGCTCACCCGAAGAACTAAGCTACGGCCCGAAAGAAGGATCAACTTACACTGCAGCTGCTCGGACAGCCGACCCAGCTCCGCCATCAAGTATTCCTCTCTGGCTGCACTACGGTCTGCTTTGGACTTCCAAACATCAGCACGACCGCGTAGCCCAAGCAAATCCCTCTCCAAGCTGCGCACGCGATCCCGCAGAAAAGCGAGCTGCGAGGAATCATCAAACGATGCTCGCAAGGGCCTTTCGGATGAAGTACCAACTGGGTCAACACCCGAAGGAACCTAAAGCAGAAGAAAAAGAAGGCACACAGACACTCAGCCAAAGATAAAGCCCAACTCGGAGGAATTCATTAAATAAGGCCACTGCGTGGCTCAAGAATGGTGCTAGAAAAGATATTTACAGCAAAAGTAAACTACATACTACCCTACATCTCCTATGCCTAAGGCGTAGGACACCGAGTCACCTCAGAGCCAGACTGCCTAGCTTTGGCCTCGCCCTGCTGCCGCAGCGCATACTCAGACAACAAGTCAATGAGCTTGGGCCCATATCGTCTACAGCGAGCGGAGTAAGCAGCGAAGGCTACCTCTGATCCATCCGCAGCCGTCGGCATCCGAGAAGTGATCTGGGGCAACTCCAGCTCCGCCCCAGCCGCCATGGCCATCGCCAGCCCGACGGACGCGCCGATGCCCTTCTGCTTGCGCTTGTACGCCGCAGGCGCTTCGGCTGACAGAGCCTCTGCCAGAGCACCCACATCTTCAAGGGTTGCGCCCTTCGGGAAGAGCTCCTGGTAGAAGCGACCAAGGACCTCCTTTGCCTTGGCAAGGGAGTTGACGACGGTGCTGCAGCGGTCTTCGACCGCCACAGTGGCATCATCCAGAGCACTCCCGTGCTCCAGAGCACCACGGTCAAACTCGAAGCCTGCGGCATCTGAGACAAAACAGAAGAAAACATGAAGAATAGCAACATAGAAGAGGACCCGAAGAAAAAGAAGCAAGTACAAAAGCTAGTACTCACCCGAAATAGCCTTGGCAGCAGCCATGAGCTTCTCTGCTACTCCGACCTCACGACCTGCGGCTTCCTGCTGCAGACGCTCTTTCGCTTCGGCTGCCTTTGATAGCTCCAGCTCAAGGCGCTCTTTCGCCTCAGGGGCAGCTTCGGCCTTCTGCTCCAATTGGCCAAGGCTCTTCTTCAGAGCATCAACCTCACGAAGAGAGTCATTATGCTCCTCTGCATTCACAACAAGCCAGTGTCAACAAACAGGACAAGGATAAACAAAAAAGTACTACAAGGCAGACGAATACCTTGCAGCTGCTGTAGTTTCACCTCCAGCGTCAGGTGCTCCTCCACCAGCCGCTTGGCCTCTCGGACACAAGGCTGCAGGAAAAGGCAATAGCAGTAAGAGCATGACTTGGGGGCTCCGCCCAAAACAAAGAAGCAAACACAACATCAGCACACGAAGACGCCCGAGGGCTCCCCCCGTGACATGAAGCAGAAAAACTTACGTGCTCCTAAGGAGAACCCGCAGGCCCGCCTGCGAAATTCTGAGGCGCAACCACCAGCCTCTCCTGCACAAGAGGAACTGGTGCAGCACCACCCGACGTCGCCACCGTCTGCGGAGGTGGCGACGCAATGTTCGACTCCCCCATCATCTCGCGCGCTCCATCACTAGAGCCGTCGGAGGATTGCCTACATACGAACCAATCAACACAGGCGCAAAAATAACAAGTGAGCAAAAGACAACAGTGGCAACAAGCACACTTACGATCCCAACGCGCTCAGGTCAAAGATAGGAGAAGCCCTCCGGGCCCTCTTCTCCTCCTTCTTCTCCTCCTTCTTCTCTTCCTTCTTCCGCTTTGCTGGCGTGTGCGGAGCAACAGCTCGCACAGGAACGACAGGAATAGGAGAAGACGAACCCCCCTGAACATCATCATGACGCTCAAGACCCCGAGGATTCCTGGGAGTCGGAGGAGTCGAGGCATCCGAAGTCGCTCGAGCTCCGTGATCGCTTACTCGAATGGTCTTCACTCGATTCGTCGGCATCCTCCGCCGGAGATCGCACCGAAGGAAGCTCGGACACGGAATCCACCACTTCATTATCCGGGGCATTCGGATACCTTTCGGGCAATGGTGGTGCCATGCCTGGCACTTTGAAGCTCTACAAGATGAGAAGAAACTTTGTTAGCAAACAAAGGACACAAGTACACAACTGACAAAAACATAAGGGAAGCACCACGTGCGCAAATCTACACCTTTGGCACGGCCAAGGTCGACGAAAAGGGAGGAGTCAGCGACTTCCCCGGGATTTTTTCGTTAGCCTTGAACTTCAACAGCGCGCGAAGATCCTTGTCAAGGTCCACCTCGGAGACCTTCTCACTCGAAACCCTCGTCGGATCACGGCGCCCAGAGTACAGGAACATCGGATGCGCCCTCGCCTGGAGCGGCTGCACCCGACGCTCAAGAAACACCCGGATAATGTCGACACCGTTCACCTCCTTCTCAGGAATCAATTGGAGCTCCTCCACCCGACGGTACAAGGCCTCTATCTCCGCCACCTCACCGTCTATCTCCAGGACCTCCTTTTCACAATTAACTGGGAGGGGTCAAAAGGAACGAGACCAAAATCTTGCCCAGGCAGCACGGAGTCACGGATGTAAAACCATTTCCTCCGCCAGTACTGGACAGATTCGGACATGGAGAAGGAAAAGAATTGGACATCGGGACTAAGAGAGATGATGAAACCCCCAATGGGATACACACCATCCGAACCAGACTGCCTCCTCACGGAATACAGCTTCCGGAAGAGGCCAAAGTGCGGCTCAATGCCAAGCCAACACTCGCAAAGCGTGATAAAACATGCAATGTGGAGAAGGGAGTTGGGAGACAGATGATGGAGTTGAACCCCATAGAAAAAGAGCAGTCCACGAAGGAAGTCATGGACTGGATACGCAAACCCACGCAAAACGAAGGCGACAAACATAACCCGATACCTAGATGGGGGACGGGGGATTACCTCACTACCGGGGAGTCTCACGGCCGTCGTGTCCTGCGGAATCAGGCACCGCTCGCGCAGCTTGCAGAGATCGCTCTCCCGCGTCTCTGATCGCCGCCAGCCACCATAGGTGACACGAGCAGCGGCGGCGCCCTTCTTGCCTCCGGCGGCGCTGGTTCCCACTGCAGGCGAAGACTTCTTTGGCTTCCCCATGGCGCTACGGCGGTGGTGTCGTTGCCAACGATGGAGACAAAGGAAATGCGAAAGGAACCCTCAGCACGCAGCAAGAATCGCTCGAGCACAAGGAGGCAGTAAAACGCAAGAACTGGTAACAAACCACGATTTTCACCATGGATTATAACAGCAAAGACGACGCACGCTGACCGTCCATCAAGAAGACCTAACGCCAACGGCAGATCTGGCCGTACACGTGTCAGCACCACAACGAACCGTCGTTCCCACGACGTCCACTACGCGCAGAAATCGAGGAAACGCCGTAATCATCTCGACGCCGCGCGTGACCGGTCAATTCAAAGTCAGGAAGTGGGACCCACGCATCGTCCAGTCAAGTCATCTCTGGCGCAGCAGACGCTTGAGGTCATTGATCGTCAGCACTGACGTCATCAACAGCTATACTAGCAATAACTTCGGCTCCACAGCTAAAAGTACTCACTCGAATCTACGATTCGACTAAATACTTGGGGGCTACTCCTATCAGGAGCGCTGGTCGCGCACCCGATGTACTTCCGGGTCAGCGGTACGCCCACGAGATTTTCCTACTACCGTTGCATGATACAAGACTCAAGTCTCTGCCCGAATCTACGACTCCGCCAGACACTCGGGGGCTACTCCAAACTGGAGCGATGGCCGTTCACACACAAGAGCTTCGAGTCCTACGTCGAGTCCACGACTCCACTACGGACTCGGGGGCTACTCCCATAGGGAGGAAGGATTTCAGCATCCGAAAATTTTCGAGTCCTACGGACTAAACAACTGAGCAATACTTGCACTAAAAGTCTCCGCTCGAGTCTACGACTCGAACAGACACTCGGGGGCTACTCCCATAGGGAGCGCTGGTCGCGCACCCTATGAAATCTTCGACTGCGATCTTCCGGATCCGCATGCAAAAACTTTTCGGCAACTCTGCCCCAATTAATGCTAAGTGAGTAACATCCTCCTTGGCCACCCGAAACACCTCCGCGGTGATAAACATTCGGATGTTGTGTCTGCGACGCAAAGATAAGACCTACAGATATCATCTGATGGCCTAGCAACGCACCTGACTGCGCTCTGCTAGTATGAATCCGTACCAGCAGGTACGATGAAAAATCCCGACGGACGCGTTGGGTACATCATTTAAAAACACTGGAATTCCACTCCTGTAAGACCTCCGCGGCCTGAGTCGAATTACGCCAGCATATGTTCCGGGTTCGAGTCGAGGGACTCGCACCTGAAGAAGATCGTGTTGTTTTGTCCTAAGACGATTAACTGACCCTGATCCGTCTGGTGAGTCAGGCACACGCATCAACAATCCCTACACATTCTCTTGAAAGACAGAGTTACACCCGAAGCATTGAAGAGTCCTCAGCCGAATCTACGATTCGACTAAACACTCGGGGGCTACTGACATGGTTATACCCTACGGGTACGTAACTTCAGTATACCTGGTCCAGCCCAAGGAAGGCCCACGGCCAATATACGCCAGCCGATGAAGATTTTCGGGTGGCCCAGGCCCATGACGCCTCCGGATCCTTGAAGAACAAGACTAGAGTTTCAATACAACTTGTAACCTACTCGTATTGGTACCCGAGACCTAGCCTCCCCATATATAAAGGCTAGGAGGGTCCAACGAGGAGGAGACACCCAACAACGATTACGCCCTGCGATTACGACATACACACCTCCACGCCAGATCGAATCTGCGCACCCTGTAACTTTCGGTTCCGCCGCAATAAAAGAGCAGACAAGCAGGAGTAGGGTTTTCCCTCCGGGGGCCTGAACCTGGGTAAATCCCGTGTCCCCTGGTTGCTTGTCTGTTAACCGTGCCACGATCTCCAGCATCCCCATCTTCTCCAAAACCCAAGTCCATAACAATGGGCATTGACGAGTTGAAACCTCGTCAACCGGCGAATAACACGGTGGCCGCCAATGGGCAGACCATCGATGCCCGTACGAACATCATCAACAACCAGGCATGGCGGTCGCGCCATCCCAATGACCTGAGGCACACCCTCACCAACCGCGGCGACCCAGAACCAAGAGGCTCACTCAGTCGAGTCGGGCCGCAATGCTTCGGGCCCATGATTCATGGGGAAAAATACCCCGCCAACTTCAAGGCCCCCAAGGAGATCGAAAAGTACGACCCGACGTACGATCCCGCTGTCTGGCTAGACACATACCTCATGGCAATGGGAATCACGGGCCACACAGACCTGCTCGCCGCTCGCTACCTCCCCCTGATGATGGAGGGTCCGACCTGGCAATGGATCAACACGCTCCCCGCTGACAGCATCGATTCCTGGGAAGAAATGCGGGACGCGTTTGTCAGGCACTTCGAGGGTTCCTACACTCGCGCCACCACCATAGAGGACCTGGAGCGATGCATCTAGGGACAACGCGAGTCGACTCGCCGCTAGATCCAAAGATGGCAAGAACTATGGATAAACGCCTCCGGCATCCACCTAGACACGGCGATACACTGCTTCAAGAACGCGTGCCGGTACGAACCCCTGGTCGCTAAGATCAAGAGGGTCTACCGGACGCTCGACAACATCCCCGACCTCCTCGAGATCACCAAGCGCTATGCGCAGGAGGACCCCAACCAAGACTCCAACGACGAGTCGGGAGGAAGACGTCGCACCAGCATCCACGACAGCGGGCGCCTACGTGACATGCGCTACATCAACACCCACATCACCGGCAAGCGCCGCATGGACGGGCGAGTCGACTTCGTCGCCAACGCCAGCTATGGCCAGTGCGACTCCAAGAACTGCCGCCGGGACCGAGGAAACTACCGCGACAGCGGGAACTACCGCACCAACAACACGACGAGGCCGAAATTCGACCCCGTCGCCCTGCTCAATCATCCCTACATCTACCATAGCAGGGAGGGAAAACCCGCCACCCACACCACCACTGATTGCCACTCTCTCAAAGAGATCGAGAAGGCGAGACGAGCAAGGGAGGACCCCAACAACAACCCACCCCAGGACAATGGGAACGGCGGCGGCTTCGGCACCGCTGTCGGCTCGCTACACACCTTCACCGGACTCGGCACCAAGAGCGAGAGAAAGGTTCTCGCCCGCGTGGTCGCCGTTAATGCGGTGACTCAGGTCGACATCCCGCGCTTCCTCAACTGGTCCGAACAGAGTATCACTTGGAGTCGCCAGGACCACGCCCCCATAATTGAGTACCCAGGGCGAGTCGCCCTGGTAGTCAGGCCCAAAGTGGCCGACTACTGGCTACCCATGACATTTATGGATGGCGGGAGATCCATCAACATCATGTACCTGGACAAGTTCAAGAGGCTACTGCTCCCAGAGTCAGCAATCCAGCCGACCCTAACAACCTTGCACAGTATCGTCCCCGGTCGGAAGGCATACCTGATCGGAAAAGTGACGCTGCCAGTCACCTTCGGCACACCGGCAAACTACTGCACCGAGCGAATCAAACTCGAGCTACTGAACTTCCGCAGCCCCTACCACTGCGTGCTGGGACGCCAGACGTTTGCCAAATTCATGGCGACCCCCCACTACGCGTACAACATGATGAAGCTCCCTGGGCCAAGCCGCATCATCACCGTCCACGGCGACCTTGACATGGCCGTGGAATGCGAGGACAAAGGCACCGAGATCGCCGACACCGTCATCGCCATGGAGACCGACCATGCGGAGGAGCTCGCTAAATACACGGGCAACAGCAACAAGGACGACCCCACCATCTTGAAGAAACCAACCGCCGCGAACTCCACGTTAGAGGCGACCACGCACACCCGCACCATCGAGCTCGTCCCAGGCGACCCTAGCCAGACGGTCACCATTGGGGCGCACATGAGCCCTGCATAGGAAAGTGCGCTCATCGGGTTCCTCCATGAGAACCACGACATCTTCGCAAGGAAGCCATCTGACATGCCAGGTGTCCTGAGGGAACTCGCTGAGCACAAACTCAACACCGACCCCAAAGTGCGACCAGTAAAGCAGTCGCTATGGCCCTTCAATGAAGAGCGCCGCCGAGCAATCGCCGAGGAAGTTCAGCGCCTGCTAGCCGCAGGCTTCATCCGGCCAATCAAATACTCCAAGTGGCTGGCAAACCTAGTCCTAGTTCTAAAAAAGAACAACACACGGAGAATGTGCATCGACTACACAAACCTTAACAGTGCCTTACCGAAGGAGGAGTTCGTCCTACCGCGCATCGATCAGATCATCGACTTGACCGCGGGATCAGAGTCGCTGTGCTTCCTTGACGCTTACTCTGGTTATAACCAGATCAAGATGGCGGTCGAGGATGAGGTGAAGACGGCGGTCATTACGCCATTCGGCGCCTTATACTACAGGTCCATGACGTTCGGGCTCAAGAACGCAGGTGCCACATACCAGAGGTGCATGCATGAGTGTCTAGCGAGCCAAATTGGCCGCAACATTCACGTCTACATCGACGACGTGGTCGTAAAATCCACCCGCCAGGACGACCTGCTCGCCGACCTAGCCGAAACCTTGGTGAATCTGCAGAGGTACAACATCAAGATGAACCCCGGAAAATGCACCTTTGGCGTCCCCACCGGACAGCTCCTGGGATATGTAGTCTCCAAGCGAGGCATCGAAGCCAACCCCACCAAGATCGACACCATCGCGCGACTCGGGAAACCCGAGTGCCTGCACGACGTCTAGAGGTTGGCAGGGCGAGTCGCGGCCCTCAGTCGCTTCATCCCCCGACTGGGCGAGAAGGCAATGCCCCTCTACCGCCCGGTGCGCAAGAACCCCACGTTCCAATGGGAAGCGGAGGCCGACAACACACTCAAAGTGCTCAAAGAAGTGCTACTCGCGGCCCCACTACTCGCTGCTCCACTCGACAAAAAGCCAATGCTCGTTTACGTCGTGGCCTCTACTCGAGTCGTTAGCGCCGTGATGGTCGTCGAATGACCGGAAGAGGGCAAGGAGCGCCCCATACAGCGCCCCGTCTACTACATCAGCGAAGTCCTAATGGACTCACAACAGCGCTACCGCAATACCAAAAACTTGTGTATGCGGTATTCCGAGCACAGCGGCGACTCCCATACTACTTCCAGGAGCACCCAATCACGGTGGTCTCCTCCGCGCCCCTTCAAGACATAATACGCAATCGCGAGGCGACCGGGCGAGTCGCCAAGTGGGCTATCAAAATCGGCATCCACAACTTCAAGTATGAGCCCCGCAAAGCAATCAAGTCACAAGCCCTGGCTGATTTCCTTGCAGACTGTGAAGAAGCACAGCAGCCAGAGAAGCTCCCGTACCTCCACTGCTGGTCGCTCCATTTTGACGACTCCAAGAATGCCGACGGTGCAGGGGCTGGGTTCATACTGACCTCTCCCAAAGGAGACAAGCTCCGCTACATGCTCCACCTCAACTTCAAGCCCTGCACCAACAACATGGCAGAATATGAGGCCCTCCTTCACGGCATGAGAGCCGCCAAGGAGATGAACGTCAACCGCCTAAGATGCTATGGCGACTCCGACCTGGTCGCTGGGCAAGTCACCGGGACGTGCGACGTCGTCTCCCCAACAATGATCGTGTACCGCCAAGCTGTCTACCAGTTGGGAGGACACTTCAACGGCTACTCCGTCGAGTGGAGGCGCAAAAACGAGGAGGCAGACGCCCTCTCCTAGATCAGATCGACCCGACAAACGCCACCAATAGGCGTCTTCCTCGACATCATCCACAAACCGTCGGTCAGCCCACCAAAAGAGATCGACGTCGGGATCCCACTACAGCCAGAACCAGCCTTAGTGGCCATGGTTGTGGAACCTAGCGACTAGACAGCACCATACGTCGCCTTCTTGGAACACAAGCTCCTACCAACCAATGATACGGAGGCGCGAATGATCGTGCGTCGCTGCAAATCCTTCGTCATAATCAACAGCGAGCTCCACAGACGCTGCGTGACCGGCGTGTTCCAGCGTTGCGTATAGCCAGCAGAAGGCCGCAAGATTCTCCAGGATATTCACGCCGGCGACTGCGGCCATCACGCTGGTGCCAAGTCGCTAGTCGCCAAGGCCATGCGGGACGGTTTCTACTGGCTCACCGCACATGCCGACGCCACCAACATCGTCCAATGATGCGTCGGGTGCCAGAAATACGCCCACCATATGCACCTCCCTGGCTCGGCACTCAAGACCATCCCCGTCACGTGGCCATTCGCCGTATGGGGCATGGACATGGTAGGCCCGTTCAAGAAGGCCCCGTGTGGCTTCACTCACCTCCTGGTCGCAGTCGACAAGTTCACCAAATGGGTCGAGGCCAAGCCAATAAAAAAGTGCGACGACAAGACAGCCACCAAGTTCCTACGCGAGTTCATGTACCGTTACGGCTACCCGCACAGCATCATAACAGACAATGGCACCAACTTCGCCAAGGGGGCCATGGCGGAATTCTGTGAAGAACATGGCATACGACACGACCTCGCATCAGTCGCCCACCTGGAGTCAAATGGCCAAGCAGAACGCACCAACCAGAGCGTCCTACACGGGCTCAAGCCGCGACTCTAGGTGCCCCTCGAGCGCACCCTAGGATGTTGGGTCGACGAGCTCCCCTCTGTGATATGGGGGATCCGCACCTTCGTCAATCGCTCCACCGGGTTCACGCCCTTCTTCATGGTGTACGTCGCCGAGGCCGTTATGCCAACAGACCTGGAGCACGATTCACCTCGAGTCGCCAAGTACGTCGAGGCGGCCAACGAGGTTGCCCTCCAAGAGGAACCTCCTCCTCCTTCCTGTCGCTGTCGGAAGAATCTCCCTCGTAGTCTTCCTCCAGCTCCTGGGGAACCTCTTCATCGAGCGGAGGGAGCCAGCCCTCCAACACCTGAAAAAGCTGAGAACCACCGCGAGTGAAACACCAAACGCGGAGACCGAGGACTGAAATACGGACACAGCGATTGGGAAGAGAACTTACTGTGGGGGCTTCGTTCTTCATAGGAGTGTACGGGGCGACCCCGACCGCCACACTGGTGAACTCTGCATCGGTGATCTTCTTCAGGGCGGCCTTGTAGTCCTCGGCCTCCCATGATTCCTTGCTGGTTCGGGATGGATCATGCTTCCTGTCGTACTCATACATCCAGTGCGGCCGACCCGCCAGCGGAACCAGGCGCCGCCCGAGCCAGCAGTTGTAGAGGTTGATCGGAATCAACCCCTAGTCCTTCAGCTTCTGGATCTGGTCCATCATTTCCGCAACGGCCATCCGCTGATCTTCGGGAAGCTTCTTTGGCGCCAACCGGTGAGGCTCGCTTCTCTCGGAGACGAATTCGGGAAGAGCCACCTTGCCGGTGGGAGTGGCCTCTTTGACATAGAACCAGCTCTTCTTCCACTCGCTGGCGGCCTTCTTTCGTAGGAGGATCTGGACAAAATTGGCCTTCGGCTTCAGTTGGAATGTGACGCCACCTATGGCCAACATCAAGCCACCAGACACCGCGTGCCCGATGCGGCTGTGGAAGAGTTCCAGCCACAGCGGGAAGTACGGCTTACAGCCGAGGTAGCATTCGCAAAAGGCGATGAAGACCGCTAGCTGCTCGATGCTATGGGGACCAAGATCCGATGGCTTGATCACATAGTATGCGCAGATGCGGTGGAAGAAGAGTGAAGTGGGGAATCCCAGACCCCTCTCAAGATGACTGGGGAAGCAGATGAATTCGCCAGGTCGCGGCTTTGGCTAGGTCTCGGAGGAGGGCGGAACCCGCCAGTTCCCCTTGCGGAGTACTCTGGCGTCCTCGAAAGATTTAAGCTGGGTTGTGGAACACTTGGATTTCCCCCATGAGCCTTTGGGAGGCACCATCGGGTAGGATGTGGAATCGCACGATGCGGAAAGGACAAGTAGGAAGAATATAGGCAGAGAGATTGGAGACAGGAAGAGAGAATGAGAAGAATGAAGAATGTGGAGAAGGTCTGCAAAGCTGAACCATCACTCCCCTTATATGGGAGCGCCACCCGCCAAAATCGGGATAGCCGTTACTCACGGTAATTGCGCCGAAGTTACCGTTGGAAATTCCAACGGATAGTTTGGCCAGATTTGACGGTCCAACTCCTTTATTTCACCCGCTACCCGCCAGTCTTTTCCACTCGCCAAAACGACGACTTGGTGGCAGTAACGCTCATTGGGGCAGCGAATGGAAACATGGGGAAATTCTCCTTGGTTCTGATGGAGTCCATCGCTGACTCTACTAGACGCCCAAATTGGGCTCGCCTACTCCGAACGCCAAAAGGACGCCTACGCCTGCATCAACGATGGCCTCGGGGACTACTGATGGGGATATGCCAAAGGGGGTATGCCCAGCAGGACGTTCCGATTGGGCCGAAAGGCCGGTGAGTGCGCCTGGAGGATGGCAACTGGACAACAACGGAAGGAGAAGCCCGGCGACTGGCGACTAGAGGCCTAGGAGCGTAACAAAAGCCCATTCGGATTAGGTCAAAACCTTCGGATCCTTATCTTGTTCGGTGGTGACTTGTAAACCCTAGCGAGGTGCCTCATATATAAACCTCCCTAGGGTATCTTAGAGACTCATGTTCCATCATACACCCCCTCAAGCGACTCGCAGCATAGTCGCCGAGCTCGCCACCCCTGTAACTCGCTCTCCAATAATCTAATCTAGCAGGAGTAGGTCTGTACCCTTCGGGGGGCCGAACCTAGGTAAACCCATGTGCATCCGCCCCCATCTCGCACCGTAGATGGCCACCAACTCTTCCTCACGAAACACTCAATCGCTGCCAGTGGCAGCGACTGCCGTGGCCATTTCCACAACAACTCTCGAATGGGACAGGGCTGGATTAGATGTTTGTTTACTCTGGTATAAGCTGCCTCATAACTACTACAAGGGTGGGCCTTCTCACGTAAGGGTCCATGTGGGACATCGACCTGGAGAAGGAACGAAGGGTCAGCGAACCTCCACGCGTTACTATGAGCCCCTCATTGAAAGTGCACACTCGATAAGTGGAAAAAGCGCTACGGTTGGTCCTAGGTACCCGACGTTCTGCTTTTGAGGGGAACAACACTTATAGGGTAGGCACTTATATTGGAGTGGGCATCCGGAGAGTCTTGATTGTCGTTGGATTGATGTCAAGTATGCCATGTGAGGTCCTCGAGGCGTGCGGAAGAGAGAGGGGGTGAGACGTACGGTATTCCGGGACGGTGAACACACAAGTTTACCCAGGTTCGAATCCGCCGGCTTTGGACGGATCCTACTCCTGCTAGCAATCCAGTAATACGACAGAGCCGGAATATGGGTTACAAGGGTTTTGCCTGTGCGAGTTGAGGGTCTAAAGTATTGGGTGTTATCTGGTGCCCTAAAGGCTCTCCCTAGGACGGCTTATATAGATATCCGGCCCAGGGTTTACAGGAGAGATCAATCCGGCTACGACTAAGAGTCTGTTACAGAGTACATCTTGAACTACAAGTAACATTATGGGCCTAAGTCGGTAAGTCTTCTGGGCCTTCCCGTAGCCGGATTGGACTCCGTCTTCTCTCCCTGACTGGGCCGCCCGTGAAGCAATGCTCTAACCCGAAGTGGGCCACCCTGGTCAGTGAGGAACTATGAGGATACCCGGAAAGTATATCCCCAACAGCAGCCCCCGAAGGCCTCCAAGATCCAAAGTCAGATTTATCATCGTCTAGCTTGATCTTCGGATTGCAGAATCTTGAAGGGTTCCTAAAACTTCACAACAAAAGATACGATCCGGGTCTTCAAAGTAAGTCGGACCTTTCAATTAGTTACTCGGATTTTCCAGCTTGCTTTTAAACTAAGCCGGAATTTGGTCTCTAACGCCACCTGACACAAGCATGGTCAAGTCACGTCATCTAACAGAATGTTCCGTCAGCACGACCGTTGGTGGGTCCACGGTTCGCGGAACCGAGGCGCCGTTTCAATGCATGCGTGGAGATCGAGGCGACGCAATCATCGCGCGAGCCCTTGCCAGTTCTTTCCACGACGCGTGGCGGTTATACTGTACCGTTTGCACGAATCTTGGCGTAGGTAGGTGGGTATAAGGGGTTTAGATTTCTTCTTCTCATCCCCACCAGTCCTTTGTTGTTCCTTCCTTCCCAATCTTCCCACGCGCACAGAGCCTCCTCGTCCTCCTCCCACAGAGCTCCTAGCACCGCCACCTTAAGGTCACTTTCTCACCGGAGAAAAATGGCTTCTTCATCTTCTTCCTCCGGTTTGGCGGCAGCGGCGGCAGCGGCGAAGGCAAAAGCTGCAGCGGAAAAGGAAAGCTACGGGGGAATATGGATCCCCTGCGCCCTTGACAAGGCAGGCCTCAAGAATGTGGAGAAGGAGGGGCTGCTCATCGCCGGCGACTGGTGGAGCGGCTCCGGCGAGACCGTCCCCAACACGCACAAGGGCGAGCGCGTCCACTTCGGCACCCATCTGGACCGAGGTTTGTCCTTTCCTCCCTCGGAGTTCTTCTCCGAGGTGATTGACCACTATGGAGTTCAACTCCACAATCTTCCTCCCAACTCCATTCTAGAGATGAGCGCATATGCTGCGCTTTGCGAGGGCTTTCTCGGCATTAGGCCGAGTTTGCTTCTTTTCCGGTATTATTTTCATGTCCGAAGAAATTCCATCACCGTCGGTGTTCCCTATATCACCGGCACCATTAGTTTTTCGGTTAGACGAGACCGGGCTTATCCCAAAATTTCCGCCAGTGACTCGATCAAACAATGGCCAGCCACTTTTTTCTACCATAGGGATATTCCGGCTCCCGGCAAAGCTACTGCTTTGCCGGCTTTTGTTGACGGAGCCGCCACGGCCCAGCCTTCCTAGGACGAGGCTGCTCCGGCTCTCACCGACGATCTGATCCTCGCTAAGAGGCGGATCGAATATCTTATCAAGCACAAGGGTCTGAAAGGATCCGACTTAGTCCAATGCTGGGTCTCACGTCGGATTCAGCCACTTCAGTACCATGGGGATAGACTAATGCATTCCATCACATCTTCCAAAAAAGACTCTCTCCGCATCAGCCCCAAAGCCTACACCTCTCAAGGCTACATCAGCCAAATCAAATGGCTGATCAAGGAGCGGATCGAGAGGATGATTCTGGAGATTTCTCTGGACATGCACACTGTGGATAATCCCGTGGTGTTGGTAAGCTCCTATTAGAACATCTTTTGCGTGTTTCACTTTTCAATATATTGCAATGCTGATTTGTGTATTTATTTTCAGCTTGCTGACCTCCCCGAGTTGGAGCTTGCTCCACTCGAAGGATATCCTCCTGAGTTTTCTCAGGAGACTGAAGTGGTTCCATTGCTGGATCTTGCGCTCAAGAAGAGAAAAGCTTCGATAGTGGCTGTTGGCACAAAGGAAGTGCCTGTTCTGAAGAGGTAACCTTCTGTCACTACTTTTCCGTCTTTGTTGTTTACTCAAGTTTCTTTCCGAGATGTAATGTTTCTGACTTTACTACTTTCTCAGAGCAAAATCAATCATAAAGGGCAAGGGGAAGGGAACTTCTTCGAAGCCCTTGCGCGAGATGAAGCTTACAATAGCTTCCCCTGCCGTGGCTCCTCCAGCTCCGGTCCCTCAACCTTCTGCATCTCCGGTGAACATCCCTTCTCTGCTGATTGTAGAAGATCCGGCTCCTCAAGCGGAGCCGACGATCCTTGGGTCGCATACTGACATCACCACCAGTGCGTCAGCTCAAGATAAGGGTGAACCCTCTTCGGGTAATGATCCCACGGCTCAAGTCTTCACCGACAACCTCCTCAACAATTCGGGTCTTGCCAAATTTGGCCTGACCCGGAAATCTGCAGAGGAGATCCAGCGGCTGGCCAGGCAAATCCTGGACAAAAGCCATCTATCCCCCGAAGAGGAGGCGCAAGAAGCAGAGGACGTCAAGTTCTCCGACCTTCTTACTCAAGTCCGCCTTCGCGACGAGAGGATCAGGACTAGCGAGCTTCCAACAGCTCCAATGATCCCTCTTACTCTTGCCGAGAAGGTGGCAGCTGAAGTGAACGCGGGTTTAGACAAACTCACCCGGGAGCAATATGTAAGTCGGAATTCCAACTCTTGTTTTTACATTATGTTATATCATATCCTCTAGCCCCCAATCATGAAGTAGGATATAGAATGTGAGTTTATGCTTTCATTAGGATGCCAAAGAACAAACTAGTGTAGCCCCCAAGGCTCGTGCTGATATTTAGTAAAAATATTAGCCCGAGTCTTAAGAAGTATGTTCCTATAACCAGGAATTATTGTCCAATGTCTATAATAAGCGGAGAGAGATCAAAGCTCTCCAGCTTAAAAATGCTGAGCTCAAGGTAGCCAAGGATGAAGCTGAAGGTAAATATTTCGAGATTCAAACCTTGTCTTTTGCTTTTTCTATGTCGAATTTTTCTAAACTTTTGTTCTTTTTTGACTTACAGCGTTGGTGAAACAATCCATCGCTATGATTGAAGAGGCCGAGAACCTCAAGACCTTGGTGGTGGAGAACAAAGGACTTCGACAAGAGCTGGAAAAGCTCAAGGTGGATCATGAAACGAGCATAGCTCAAGTCCTGGAATCCTCCTCCATGGCCACTGAAGAGCGCGATCGCAAGATTGCTGCTCAAGATAAAGTTATCTGGGACCTCAAGAATGAGGTTGACATAGAGAAGGATATCTCCCAAGCACTCCGGGCTAAACACCAGAGTCTCCGGGAGGAGAAAGCCAAGATTGACGACGTCATTCTTGGTAAGTTCCATCTATCTGACTTATCATTTCCTCAACTTTTATCAATGTCGGTTTTTCCTTATCTTCATTTTGTGTATAGGTCCTCTGAACTTGACGGACTCCTCCTCGTCCGATCCCCGCACTCACCGGCTTACCCAAGTCGGTGATCTTCTTCATGACTACCGCCAATCCCTTGAGGATATTGGCGAGTCTCTCAGGATTCCGGACATGCTAAGCATGTCGGACTTCCAGGTGCGGGAGAAGGCCAAGGAGATGTCGTAGCTCGTTCAGGACTGGAACATGTCCTACGCGCGGACTGCTGCGCAGGACGCTCTTACCATGGTCATAAGCCACCATGGAAACATGGAGATATGGCAAGTGACCAGAGGGTACTGCAAAGTAGATGAAGATGGCCAAGAGCAGGACATTCAAGCTATCATGCACTCCTGCGCCGGCTATGGGTGCCACGTAGCTGACCTGACCAGCTACGAGGTGCCCTTCTTCACCCCCGTGGATACTCCGCCACTTCCTCCAAAAGATGCCGAAGAAGTTTTCGACGATGAACGGACCACCTCGGATCCAGACATCTCGGAACGATACCATGGCGGAGTGACCAGTGAGCCAGTAGATCCTTCATCTCCTCATGCATCATAGACCACAAACTTATGTATTATTCTGTGAAAGTACATGATGCGTTTTGTAAATATTAAGTACTATGACTTTTTGTTAGTGATAAGTTTTTTATCTATTCAGCACTTTTGTCCTTTGACTTTTTTTTGTGTGCCTAAACTGTTTTCACAAGCACTTATATTTTTCGTCTTGACTTATCGTTTATCTGGATTTCGTGAGCCGGCTAAACCTTCGGCCGGAAAACTTTGCCGAGCAACGGAGCTCAATTGCTAAACCAGTTTAAACTCGAAAACAAAACCGGCTTCTAGTACCAACAATTCACTACTCGGAAAATACCCGCATCTAGCAATCAGATAAATAACCAAAGTAAAGACTAGAATTTTTAGAGTTATACCCGACGGTAGCAGTTTTAGAGTCGGAAATCTAAACAAGAACGAACATGAGCATAAAGTACTTTCAAGCATTCTGGGATTTTCGACTATGACATGATCATTAGGAAATAAGATGGTAAAAACTTCTCAGGAAAACTTTGAGGTAACCAAAACTTTTATTTCTCACAGAACATGTACATACGTATGATTACAAAGAAGGATAAACTAAGAATAAAAGGGACGTAGCTGAGCAATATTCCGTGGTCTGTCTAACTCATCCGGATTTGTACTGCCTCCAGCTCTCTTTCTCTTCTTAGTAGCAGGTCTTTCTTTGAATGGCCTCATGTCAGTTAAGTAGTACGATCCATTGTGCAATACTCGACTAACTAAAAAGGGCCCTTCCCATACTGGGGAAAGTTTGTGCTTTCTTTGTTGCACAAGCCGGAAAACCAAATCACCTTTATTAAAAGATCTAGTTCGGACTCTCTGGCTATGATACTTGCGTAACTTCTGCTGATAGGCTGTAGATCTCATTTCAGCAACGACGTGAACTTCTTTGACTAAGTCGAGATCATTTTGTCGAGAAATCTCAGCATCCTCTTCGATATACGCGGCCAGTCTAGGAGAAGTATGAATTAAATCACTAGGAAGAACTGCTTATGCGCCATAGACCAAGAAGAAAGGTGTATATCCTGTTGACCTGTTCGGAGTTGTTCGCAAACTCCAAATTACAGAGGGTAGTTCGTCTGCCCAAGCCCCCGCAGCACGTCTCAGTGGTGCTTCGATTCTCGGTTTCAAGCCTTGTAGAATTAAACCATTTGCTCTTTCGACTTGTCCGTTAGCCCGTGGATGTGCGACTGACGCAATGTCAAGCCAGATATTTTGCTCATCACTGAATTCAGCCAGTTCTCCCATAGAAAAGTTACTCCCGTTGTCCGTGATAATCCTATGCGGATAACCATACCGGATTATAACATCCTCGACAAATCTTTTGGCTGTTGCTCCATCACAACTAGTGACAGGTTTAGCCTCAATCCACTTTGTGAATTTGTCCACCATCACTAAGAGGTGCGTGAATCCACTTGGTGCTCGTTTAAAAGGTCCTACCATATCAAGCCCCCAGACCGCAGAAGGCCATGTTATTGGTATTGTTTGTAGCTGATCAGCTAGAACATGAGCTTGCTTGGCGTACTTTTGGCAGCCTTTGCATGTCTTGACTAATCGTTCGGCATCTGCCTAAGCTGTAAGCCAGAAAAATCCATGTCGAAAAGCTTTTGCCACTAAAGATTTGGCTGCAGCGTGGTGACCACACTCGCCTTCGTGGATTTCTCTTAAGATCTCCACTCCTTCTTCCAGAGATACACAGCGCTGAAAAACCCCGGAAACACTCCGTTTATGGAGCTCACCTTTAACAATAGTATAGGCTTTTGCTCGTGAGATAATCTGTCGGCTCAGCACCTCGTCTTCGGGTAATTTGCCATCTACCAAGTAATCAAGGTAGGGTTGAGTCCAGCTGGGAATTACAGCCGGAACTGCTATTAAAGGCGAGTCGGATTTGGTCCGATATTCCTCATCTACTCCCTTTATCGAGGGAACTTTGAGGTGCTCTAAAAATGCACCATCTGGGACCTCTTTCCGTGCAGAGCCTATTCGAGATAGTGCATCTGATTCCTCATTTTCTGCTCGAGGGATGTGTTGAACTTCAAACCCTTCGAACGATTTAGATAGATCATCCACAACAGCTTTATATGCCGCCATGTGCTTATTTGCATTACAAATATCCGAGACTTGCTGAGCAACAAGATCCGAATCTCCGTAACACATCAAACGTCGGATGCCAATATCCTTGGCAATCCGGATTCCGTGCAGCAGTGCTTCATACTCGGCAATATTGTTTGTCGCTGTGAAGTGGATCTGCAACACGTATAATAGTTTATCTCCTTGGGGTGATTTGAGCACCACGCCAGCCCCCGAGCCCCCTCGAGCCATAGACCCATCAAAAAAGAGGGTCCAATATTCCGACTCAGGGAGGGTCATGTTCTCCTTGGTCTCTGTCCAATCAGCGACAAAGTCGGCAAGGATCTGAGATTTGATTGATGTCTGAGGTTTATACTCAATATCGAAAGCTGAGAGTTCTATGCCCCATTTGGCGACACGTCCTGTGGCGTCGCTGTTGTTGATTATGTCTCTCATGGGAGCTTTGCTCACCATGGTAATTCGATGCTCCTGAAAATAGTGTCGTAACTTATGAGATGCTAGGAAAACACCGTAAGCCAACTTTTGATAGTGCGGATATCGCTGTTTTGATTCTGTCAAGACCTCGCTGACAAAATAAGTCGGACGCTACACCAGGTGTTCCTGATTTTCCTCTGGTCTCTTCACCACCATGATGATACTAACGACCTTATTTGTCGCAGCAATATAAAGCAACATCGGTTCCTGAGGTTCCGGCGCTACAAGGATAGGAGGAGACGAGAGTACTTTCTTCAGGTCTTGTAGTGCAGCTTCAGCTTCGTCAGACAAGACAAAATCTTTGGTCTTCTTTAGGAGTTTGTATAATGGTGCAGCTCTTTCACCAAGCCGACTTACAAATCGACTGATCGCAGCAATGCAACCAGTTAATCTTTGTACGTCCTTCAGGCGAGTTGGCATGGAAATATTGAGAATAGCCTTGATCTTGTCGCGGTTCACCTCTATGCCTCTTTGAGACACGATGAAACATAACAATTTTCCGGCTGGTATTCCAAAGAAGCATTTCTTCGGGTTAAGCATGATGTTGTATTTTCGTAGATTGGCGAACATTTCCTCCAAGTCGGAAATGAGTGTTTCCTTCTTTTTGGACATCACCGCGATATCATCCACATATGCATGTACATTTCATCCGAGTTGGTCATGGAGGCAACGCTGCATCATGTGCTGGTACGTAGCTCCTGCGTTCTTCAGCCCAAAGGGCATTGTAACAAAACAGAAGGTTCCAAAGGGGGTTATAAATGAAGTCTTGACTTTATCAGATTCCTTCATCCGTATTTGGTGATAACCGGAATATGCATCGAGAAAACAGAGGAGTTCCAAGCCTGCCGTAGAATCGATAACTTGATCAATTCTAGGCAGAGCGAACGGATCTTTTGGACAAGCCTTGTTCAAGGCAGTATAATCAACACACATCCTTAAATCAGTGGTGTCCTTTTTAGGGACCATTACAGGGTTGGCCGACCAATCAGTATGGATGACCTCTTCTATGAATCCGGCTAACTCGAGCCACGCTAGTTCCTTAGCTATTGCCTTACGCTTTCCATCACCAAACCGTCGTAAGGACTGTTTGACAGGTTTAGCGTTCGGGTTTACATTTAGAGAGTGCTCGGCAAGTTCCCTAGGTACTCCGGTCATGTCAGATGGCTGCCATGCGAAGATATCTTGATTTGCTTGGAGGAACTTGACGAGCGCGCTTTCCTATGCGCTACTTAGGCCTACACCTATCTAGGTCACCTTGGAGGGGTCGTCATCCATCAACGGCGTCGTCTTCGTCTCTTCTGATGCCTTGAACTCCGGATTTGGCTTTGTCACCTCCTTCTTCGTCGCAGGCATCTCGGACGGATCTATGCTCTTCTTGATCTCCTGGTACTCCTGGGCGTGCAGCACGGCTTCGGCAAAGGCGGCATTTCCATCCTCGCACTCTCGCGCCTTCTTCGGCTCTGTCCTGATGGTGATTACGCCATTGGGACCTAGAATTTTCATCATATTGTAAATGTAACATGAATGAGCCATAAAAGCCCAATAAGCCGGACGTCCGAATATAGCATGGTATGTGCTCTTGAATGGGACCACTTCGAAGGAAAGTGCCTCCGTCCGATAATTCTTTGGTGTTCCAAAAGTAACATCCAAAGTGATCTCTCCTAGGGAATTAGCCTGTCTTCCTTGGACAACCCCGTGAAAGATCACAGAGCTGTGGTTCAGCTGTGTTTTCGAGATCTTCATCCGGCGTAGCGTTTCGACATAGAGGATATTAATGCTGCTACCACCGTCCATGAGGGTCTTAGAGAAACCATAACCATCAATGAGTGGATTGACGATTAAGGCGTATTTTCCTCGCCAATGAAGCTTAGGCGAATGATCAGCGTGGTCAAATGTTATTGCTACTTCCGACCAGTCCAGATACCGAGGGACAGCCGGAACTGTTGCATTGAGCTCGTGGAGAACTACTTTCTTGACCTTTGCTGGTTGAGATCCGAGGAGGGTCACGTAAGTGTCCTTCTTGGTGGGAAAAGTTTTCTTCCCTTCCGACTTGGGATTTGAAGCGTCATCTTCCTCCATGTCGGAATCTTCCTTGGTCTCTTTGTCTTTTTCGGGATTTTTCTTTCCCTTCTTCTGCTTAGCTTTGTAGCCCGCGGTATCATCTCTCTTGATGTCGTCATTAAAATGACATTCAGCGTTGGTGTGGGATGAGCCCCCATTAGCGTCCAAATGATGCACACATGGGTTATTGGCGATGTCGGCCCAAGTGTAGGTTTTGCCTTGTCGTTTCTCTCCTCTACCTCGGACCCTTGATGTCCCACGGCCACGCCCGCGGCCTCCGCCATGTCCTCCTCATCCTCCAGACCCAGAAACAGTAGTGACTACCTCTGTCTCCGTGTTGGGTTTTTCTTCCGAGGTATTTTTGCGCTTCTGAGCTTGTTGCTTTGGTTGTTTTGCCGACTGAGGCACAGCCAGGGCATTGAGTAATCCCTCTACATCGTCGTCAGCATCTTCATACTTGCTCGCTGTTTCTATTATTTCTCCCAGATCAGTAACCTTGTCACACTTCAAGTGATGACGCAGTAAACCAATTGGGAGACCTATGATGAAAGCTTCAATCGCAGTTTGATCATTTACTCCTTCGCAGGATTTCTTGGTGTCAATCCATCATCCGAGGTAATCCTGGCAAGTTTCTCCGGCTTTCTGGGTGCAACGCCGTAGGTCTCCAACCGTATAGGGCCTCCGATATGTGCCTTCGAAATTCCGAAAGAACGCACTTTGTAAATCATACCAGTTGTGGATGGTGTTCGCCGGAAGCTCATTGAGCCATGATCGTGCCGTCTTCCTCAGCATGAGTGGGAAATATCGAGTTGCGACCAGGCTGTTTCCGCCTTTTGCGATGCAGCAAGCTTAGAAGAAATCCTGTAACCAGGTGTCTGGCCGAGCCATGCCGTCGTAGGCTTGAATATGTCTTGAGATAACAAATCCTTCCGGGAACTTTGTAGCTCTGATGTGTGGTCCGAAGCACTTTGGGCCCACGTACACGTCATTGTTTCCATAGCGCCGAGCCTCTATGTTGGAATTGATCCTATGCCTTGCATCGTTCGGGGATAGGAATCGTCCCGAATGCCGGCTGTGGCTGCGGTGCCTTGGAGCCGGACTTCGGCTTCTGCCACCACCTCCTCCGCCATGTCCTCCTTGACCTCCGTGGGGGCCGTTGTGATAACTGTGTGGTGGAGATGGTGGTGCAGTGGGGTAGTTTTCGGCTGATTGCCGGCCTCCGTCCGGAACGTCATTATTCCGATTCCGGGGAGGGTCTTGACTACGACGAGCCCCCTGCCGGCTTGTACCTGCATGGTTTCCGTCGTTCCTTCGTCCGTTGTTCCCACCATAGTGAGGCTCAGTCGGACGGTTCTCATGTCTAGGAGGCGGCATTCTCTGACGATCCTCCTCCCGACGTTTCTCTTTATCTTCTCCCCTTCGATCCTTAGATTCTCATCAGGGAGGATTCGTCCGATTCAGGGCAGCGATGGCGTCTTTCTCGCCCGCTAGTGCGACATTGCCCCAACCGCGTGTGGTTTTTTGATGCTGTCCTCAAGATACGGTTCTCGAATAATTGTCTTCCCGTCGTTCGGGGCGATAATACTGCTTCGGAACGTAATGGGTCTTACGTCAGCCCATGACGGATCCGCGCGACATTGGTCAGCATCTGAGAACAGTTTTTGACTTCCGGACAGGGCGACCTTTTGCTGCTCCAGTCCCTTGTTGAGTAGCTTGATACCCAAACGGATCTCCTCTGGTCCTGGATTAGCCGATAGAATTTCTCGGGCTGCCACGGTATTTTGTACTGGTGTTGGGTATACCCAATTTCCATTTCTATTCTTCCGTGGCTTCCCCATCTCATCTCCAAAAAGGACGGCACGGACGCGTGGGAATTGGTTGTCATCTATGTGACGCTTCCGTGTCTTCGGATGCAGACGAGACATGTACTCCTTGTTCGACATGCGTTTCTTCTCCACCTCGATGTTTCTGGCTTCATCAAGGTGTTGTTGACGATGCGCTTCTAGGGCCTGGGCCCTTTCGTCTAGCTCATCTGCAGTAAGTTCTGCAGCTGTAGGGATAGGTGTGGTTAGTGCGGCATCGATGAGTCTTCCTTCAGTGATCACGTGTCCATCCAGCGATGCTTCTTTTTTCGGCTCATCTGGGATTAGTGCTCCATCCGAGTCTTCCTCGTATTCCTCGGCAATCACCTCCTCTGTCAGAGGGTCTTTTGCCGGGGTCTTGTTCTTCTTGTTTTTCTTCTTTGCCTTCTTGGCAGCGCAGGTAGCAAAGACGGCTTTGGGTCCGTTTCTCGGAGTCAAGCTCTGATCGGTACTCTCGGACATCTAGACTTTGGGATTGTCTCCGACGTCCATTTCATCCTGCGCTTTGGGAGAGTGTTCCCCGGATCCTTCATCCATGGCTTCTCCTTCCTCTGCAGCTTTAGAGTTGTACTCCTCTTCATATTGCGCGGAGAACTTTTGGAAATCTGCCGACGTCATGGATTCATCCGAGGATGCGGGTACGTCAGCGTTTGTTCCAATTGCCTCCAGCACCGAGTCAGTGTTTTCCCCAGCATCGGCAGAGCCGGATCTGGATCCCACGTATCCGACGAAGTGCGACTCGTGCTTCCTGAGGTACCTGCAGCTTTCGCGATCAGCCATATCGAAACTTTTGATGGTCTCGAGGACTGCATCTGCGCTTTCGCCTTGCAGTATCATAGGTCGTAGTGTGTACCTTAGGAAAGGCGTGTCTGTTCCGGCATCATCAGAGCCAAAATCAGTGTCGTTGATATGCTCCTCCTGGAATTCGACTTCCACGGGTGGGTCGATCTGGGATCCGGCTCCTCCGGGGAGATCCACTCTAGATTCGACGTTGACCGCTAGGTGTTCTTCAGGTTCGGGTTTCTCCCCTATCTCCGCAACTAGTGCGGGTTGGGTGGGATTAGGGTTTTCTGAGATCCGGAATTCTGCCGCCTCCGCGGACAAAGGGGACCCAGAAAATTCTTCTGCCTCTATCATCACCGCTGGGGTGGGTTGGGCAGGTTCAGCGAAACCGATGTAAACATCGATCTCGCTGAAAGACATGATTGTGTAGGCAGTCACGGCCTCCTTTGCCGGAATCCAGTCTCGGCGAGCACGATGAGAGGGACGTCGCTAGCGTAGAGGATGCGACCGACGGTGATGGTCTCGCCGATTCTGATTCTTGCAGATTCCGCTCGGAACGCAGATCCGTAGCTCACTTGCCCCATGGTGGGCGCCAACTATCGTCAGATTGATGACAAGTACGCCATGAGGGGGTCCTCGAGGCGTGCAGAAGAGAGGGGGAGTGAGACGTATGGTATTCCGGGACGGTGAGCACACAACTTTACCCAGGTTCGAATCCGACGGCTTTGGACGGATCCTACTCCTGCTAGCAATCCAGTAATATGGCAGAGCCGGAATATGGGTTACAAGGGTTTCGCCTGTGCGAGTTGAGGGTCTAAAGTATTGGGTGTTATCTGGTGCCCTAAAGGCTCTTCCTAGGACGGCTTATATAGATATCCGGCCTAGGGTTTACAGGAGAGATCAATCCGGCTACGACTAAGAGTCTGTTACAGAGTACATCTTGAACTACAAGTAACATTATGGGCCTAAGTCGGTAAGTCTTCTGGGCCTTCCCGTAGCCGGATTGGACTCCGTCTTCTCTCCCTGACTAGGCCGCCCGTGAAGCAACGCTCTAACCCGAAGTGGGCCACCCTGGTCAGTGAGGAACTGTGAGGATACCCGGAAAGTATATCCCCAACATTGATCGGTTACTCGACCCATGATCGGTGAAGATCAGGGTAGTGTACCCGGATGGTGTGGGTAAAGTGTACAACCTCTGCAGAGTGTAAATCTATTCGAATAGCCGCGTCCGCAGTCATGGAAGGTTGGGAAGGTTGTTGTAGAGCAGTGCTGGTTTTGTTTTCAAAAAGGATTTTGGAAAAGCAAAGGCTTTGAAAATATTTTGACCACGGGATGGTCGAAAAGGAGAAAGGTTTTGACCATGGGATGGTCAAAAAGGAATGAAAGGAGTTTGGTCATGGGACGACCGGGAGAAAGGAATAAATGGGTGACCTAGTCCTAATGTTCAAAATGGTTTCCAAAATGTTTTACAAAAGTTTTGAACAAAGATATGTAGATGCTATATCTACAACAGAAACTAATTGAGAAAAGAAGCTCTCCTGGAGCCCTCCTACTACCACAGCCATATTGCATATCCTCTTGTTATTAGGTATTTCTCTTAAGGTGGTTTGCGAGTACATTCAAAGTACTCACTGGCATTATCCCTGGCTATTAACTTGGTCAGATATCAAGAAGAAGGTGACGTTGACGACTATGCGAGCTAGGACGTTCTCCCAGTCAGTTGCCTGTAGGTTAAGGCATGGATTGGGCTCTACGCTTGATGAAGTTCCGCTGATGATTATTGATGTAGCCATAATGACAATTATGTAAGTCTGGTAAATTCGGTATGTCTCGGATGTTGTAATGATACTTGTCGGTTATGTGCCACGACTAACTAATCATGGGATCGTGGTTGTATGCATAACAGGGATCCTCGGAGGATTGATCCGGGGGCCCCACAGACTTGGTATCAGAGCCATCCTGACTATAGGAGAACCTTAGTTAGCATGGTCGCTAGACAGGAACCTTATTTTGAAAAACCCGGCATTCAAAAACTAGTTTCTCAATGAGTTTCAAAAGGTTCTACTTCTTCTCTTACTATAAGTAAATGCTTTCGAAAATGGTTTACTCCAACTCTCGTCCAAACTTCAAACCTACGGATTTTAAATAACTATGATCTAGTACCCGGTGAAAACAATGAGAACAAGATGAAAACAAGAAACTACCAGCAAACACAAGGAGACTACAATATCGCTCTACCAGCGGAATCCTCATAATCAGAAGACATCAAGTGTTGCACCATCAAAAAGCGTCCAAGATACGACAAAGGCTTCATCTGCAAGATAGTGAATCCGACCTAAAGAAAGACAATATCTAGGGTCGATAGTCGTAAGAATAGGATTCCCCTACATCGCGAGTAGTTAACTCCTTAGTCCCTAGCGTTGACCGTGTTTACTTGGCAAAGTGCATCTTGTGTTGCTCAATGTGTGTTGTTTCCCGAGGACATTGCGAGCCCCTCGCTCTGTTCGCCTTGATTGTATGTTCTGGTTTGCTTTGACCTCTTTAAAAATGTGACTCGAGGAGCGATAACCCACCTAGTAACTCAGGAAACCCCTGTGCTAGCTGTCGGTAATGAGACCCAGACTAACCTCGAGAGTATATGAGAGGAAAAGCATCGCAAGAACCAGGAGTTCGACATCGTCAAGACAGAATCAACTCAAAGAATTCACCTCAACGGGACAATATACCTCGTCAAACTCACCTCTCAAGACTTGTCAATAGCACCACACTCCCTTGTTCCTCAGTCTACTACAGCAAGAGTCCCGCTGAAAATGGAAGACTCTTACTGAAGGCTCCCCTACTACTCACGATAAACCACAAGAATTGGTAACCCAGACAGGAAGTAAAGAACTAACTCTACCAGCCTTCGGTATATTAGATTTTCTAATAACCCCACTAAGACTAACCAATTCTTAGTCGACCCCCTTGTCCCCAAGCCGGCGGGCAATTCCTCACCAAAAGGGCTAGAATACCCCAAATTCTGAAGATCCGGATGCGCGATGATAACTCCTCTGAAGCTGGATGTCTCTACTTTGACTGAAGACTAGGAAGAAGCATCGTTAACCGCTAACTTGGCTCGAGCTAACTCCGCTAGGAAACCACACCGATAGGATCTATCACAATGGAAGGACACTCGAGAACCTCAACTCAAGACCCGAGGAGATACCGCCTTCTTTAGCAGTACGCCAGCACTTCAAGATGGAAGATCTGCACCCCTCCCGAAGCCCCTTAGTGAAGCTCTACGGTGGAAAGACTGCATCTTCCCACTCAATCTTCAGAAGAATATCTACCCGAGGATACTTCAGAAAGACCACCAGACTTGACGCCTTCTCACCAAACAACAATCCGTGAGACATCAGAAGTGAAACTAATTTAAGATTCTACGACTCCAAGAAGAAAGGAATGTGCTATCCGTGAGTTGTCCAAGTCTAATCCTAAGGGGGAAAGAATGCGTCTTTCCCACAAAATAGAGTGATTCTTCGCCAGAAGCAAACGCAAGAGTTTCGACCCCAACGTCGTTAAAAGGATACGCTATGATCCTAAGGAAGAGTTGTCGACCCTCAGAGAAAGGTAAACCAGGCTGTAGAATCTATCCTCCGACGAGTACTCTGTGAAAGTCAAAATCAAGACAGTCTACTCAGCCTAAGCCCCCGAGATATAGAATCCGGAAGGAAGAGAATGTCATCCCTCACAATCGGGACTAGACTCTGCTCAACCCTCCATCCATCCCGGAAGGTTGAAGCTCAATTTCATCGACAGAGTAGTCACTTTCAAAGACGGAGTCCGTAAGATAGCACGCTTGAAACCTGTAGCGCTAACCTCGACTCAAAATCCCCTAACCCTATTCTCCCGTATCTCGGGACAAGATTCTTTTAAGGGGGAAAGG
Source organism: Avena sativa (assembly GCA_916181665.1). Classification (NCBI taxonomy): domain Eukaryota; kingdom Viridiplantae; phylum Streptophyta; class Magnoliopsida; order Poales; family Poaceae; genus Avena; species Avena sativa. The sequence goes on from OV702289.1 coordinate 438,522,391, forward strand.
TCTGTAACATCCCAATTTCAGCAATCCTGTTTAGTTGCCTAGAATGCAAAAATCAGGGGGAACAAAAACTTTTTCTTGTTCATTGGTGTAGTATTTGCTTGTTGTTTGTTTGTGCTTGTGCATGTGAGTGTATACCATATGATAGTCCTTACCTCACCATCAGTTGACAAAAGCTACTTCCCAAAACAGTCTTGGCTTACTTCCCATATTCTCAAATGTTCTGGCATTTCAAAACCTGAGCCAAGAAGCCTTTGCAAACCAACCATTTTATTAGCTTCTATTGATTAAACTATGGAGAGCTATATGATATAATCTCCTTATGTTTTCGAGACAGAATCTTCTACTATTCTTATCTCTAGGCCTCCCAAAACCTCTTGCTAAAGCTTTTGAATTCTACTCTTGGTATAAATACCAAGGACTCTCATCTTATCCAAACATTAACCTTTTCAAAATACCCCTCCTTACCTCAAGTTAAGCTTGATGGTAACCCTAGTAGTAGGTTTACTTAGTTTATAAGATGAGTTGCCTTGATCTGCTGTCTGATGAATTGTCTTGATATGTTGCTTGATTTGTCTGCTTAGGAGATAGTATGAGCTACTCTAAGAGCTCATCACTAGGATCAAGAGGTCTCCAAATCACCAAACCCTAAGCAAGAATATAAACCTAGATCTAATCTCTAGATACTAGGTGATCATCTAAAGCCCTTAACCAGATCAGCTCTGAAGTGATCTAAATCCAGAAGCTCCCAAGTCAATGAGGACCAATATCAAGCATGGATCCCTTCTACTCAATCTAGTCTTCAACATCATCCACTTGATGATGCTTTGGTACCTTGCAACCCACCAAAATCATCCCCACCCACATTCTAGTCAAAAACCCTAAGTCTGCCAAATTTGGCTGTCTGGAAAACTATTTCCAACATCACCTTTCTAGATGTCTCCCTTTCTCAACCCTTGTGCATTTTTGAAAATGCATCTGAACCATCTTGTTAACCATCCTAACGACTACCAAGGCCCACTATTTCCCTTGGTTAAATCATCCTTCAACCCACTTGTTCTTGATGGTTTTAGAGGCAAGAAAATAACTTTTCCTGCAAATCTAGTCATCATGCCTACTGTGACAGAAGCTCACACAATCATCCAACCTTCTCTGGACCAACTCTTTGCATTGTTGTGTTCTACTCATATAGGTCTATCAATATCTACTTCACTTGTTCCAGTTGGATTTTTGTGCTTCTTAAACCTACAAGGTTTTTGAAGGATAGTTGATAATCTGCTTTGGTAGGCTTATTTTATTCAAAGTTTGAAAGCATGTCTTGGTGAACTCAAGAAAGATCAAGCTCAAACCTTTATACCATGTTGATGTACATGTCTTGGTGTAACTAACCATCTATCCCATACCCCAACGGGAGATCTGAACTTGAAGATACCACCATGTTTTGATAGTATGAAATTAACATCACCCTCGATCCTTCATCTAGGGTATTCCACCAAAATCAACTTGGATTCTCCAATCCCAAGGTTGAAAATGCTTGATACCCCTTGTCTACATCATCTACCTTGATCATCAAGATTTATCAAATATTTTCCATAATTATTATGGCCCCAAATCTATTTAATTCCTTTAATAGACAAAATCTCCAAAGCTTCATCCACAATGGAAAGTTTGGTTTTTGCCAAAACACTTCGCCAACTTTTTGCTCAATTGAGACCCATATATTTTACCCTAACTTACAACTTAAAAATAAATATTTTTGAAGGGTTTAATTATTTCTTTTTGCCCATTTTCTTAAATGGCTGAAATGGAATAATAATTGTTTTAAATACTTTTATCTTCCAATAAATCTTGGGAAAATTCCCCTAAGTGTGTATTCACATTTGGGACCATATCACACGAAAAACTCCACTTGTCCAATCAAAAATTATCAAATGATCCTCTAGAAACTACTTTTGTAATTTTTGAATGAATGATTTTAAGTGGACTTAAAATCCTTAGAAAATCAGAAATAATTCCTAGAGAGGTCCCTTAACCTCATCTACCTCCAAGTACCATTACTTCATATGATCCAATGCAGGTTTCTGGACTTTATTCATGACCACCTATTTGATCAAAATTGCCAGGTAAGCAAATCCTCAAATCTAAACCCCACCAAACCTCCATCATTTTGGTCAAACAAACTTGCTCAACACACCTCTCACATCTTTGGTCGAGAGACACTGTAGCATCACTATAGCAACCCTCTCCCCTTGTCCCATGTTCTTGGAAATAAGAAGGAGAGAGAGAGACAAGAATGTGAAGCCAATTAATTCCAACAGCTACCACTCCCTCCCTCTCTGAGCTCTAGGACAACCATATATCTCTCTCACCCCTCTCCACCACCCCTCTAGGCCAATCACACGCCAGCACTACCTCCCTTGCATGTCCAAAATGGACATTTTCCTTCTTAGATCTCCCCCCTCAGCTTAAATAGGCCAAAGGCCACCCCGGTCCATCCCCTACCCCTCATTCACTCCCCCTACTCCCCACTTACCTTCCTAGGGAACCTCTCCTCCTCCCCTGCTCTGCCCTGCCCGGGAGGAGAGAAGGAAGATCTCTCGGCCATTGAGGAGCTCAAGCTCGAGGTCGCCTTTTCCATGCTTACCCTACGTTGCATGTGTCCTATTTGATCTTCTATTCCCCTGAGCTACCTCCCTGTGCCCTCCCTCTACTACAGGAACGTTGGAAGTCGCCGTCGCACGGCATGCCCAAGAGAAGATCCTCTCCGGCGAGCCCGACCTCCCCGAGCCTATGCAGCCTTGCCGAATCCCTCCTGGCGTCTCCCCGGACCTCTGCATCCTCCCTGCATCACCTCTGTCGACATGCATGCAACGCCGAGGCCTCTCCGGCGAGCTCCAGCGAGCCCCGTTCGGGCGTCCTCGCACGAGCCCCGCACCGACGTCGACCCACCTCACGCCGCCCCTCGATCTGATCGCCGTCGTCGACCGCATCACCTCTGACCCTCCTCGGCCACCGGCAAGCCTTCGGTAAGCCTCCCCGTGCCCTACTGCCACCAGCTAGGGTTCCGCCACCGCTGATATGATTCGCGGAAGAAGATGAAGCCCGATCGTCGATCTGCACTTGATCGAACGGCCGGTGGTACCCGGTACCGCTTCGCCGCCCGTGGCGGCTGACAGCTGGGCCTGCACCGCGGGATTTTGAAATCCCTCCCGCACGTCGCCTCTCACGCCATGGGCCGAAGTTCCTCCATCCGGCCCAGTAGCCCCCAGATCCCAGCCCGCGAAGCACCTTTTTCTTTTCCTTTTTCCCGTGTTTCCAGATTTGATAATTAGGCTGTGGGTTTAAATCAAAACAAAAATGGAAATCCCCATATTTTTGCCATATCCAATTTTATACATTTTTTCACATGTTTTATAAAACATGCAGTACTTTTGGCTGCCTTAATTATTGCCCATATTAGTTATAATAAATCTGCTAATAAATTGTATCTTATTTTACTATGAAAATCCCCTGTGAGTTTCCCAACTCGAAATGGGGTAAACCCAAGTGCCCCTGGTAGGTATTACCTCTACCTACCACATCGCCTTGGCCTCCCTCCACGTGGAAACATTAAACTCCTATAACAAAAATAACAAAAACATACCTCTTATGAGTTTAGAAAATTCCTGAGGTCAAACCAACATGTGTATTGACCTAAATCAACCTACCCATGGTGTGGTACACTAAATACTAGAAAATTCCAGGTGATCAAGAATTATTGAGCTTCTGATGAATTTTAATGAATTAAACATTTCTGTCCCTAGTGTTTTCACTAGATAAATCACTACAGTAGCTTTGAAACTCCAAAAAGAGTGATTCCAGTTGGTACTGGTAGGTATTTGCAATACCTATCCATTGCCCTTTACCTGATATCAAAATCCTCTGTAGATTAAATCTGATGAAAAAGACAAGTTGTCTACATAACTGCCCTTGGGAATTTCCTGGGGGCATTCTGGTAAATATTTTGGCATGATTCCAACTCTTAGTGAAGAAGTACATCAAGCCCTACCTAACCACCCAAGCAAATAATTTTTGGAACTCCAGAACTTTTATGGTGAATTATTTCCTAAAACTAGAGGCTTGTTCACTATAAAAATCACTATATATCTTTGGTAAATGATAAAATAGTGAAACAACTTTTGTTGGTTTCATTTTATAAAATACCTATCTGCTGGTATCATGGTTTTCCAATGGTATCTGATAGAATAAGTCCTTGGTCCCAAAACCCCTCTTAGGTAATTCCTAGACTACAAATCCTAAGGGATTCCCTTCCATACTTCTAGGACAAGGCCAATCCCATTAATCCATTCTCCCGAAGACCTACCGATGTGTAAACCTATAGGGTTCATTGTTTGCTGTATGTATTGTTGCTCGTATGCCTTGCGTTGATTGTGGCTTGGTTTGCTTGCATGTGCTGTCGAGACGACGATAGTTGCAATGAAATCGGAGAGCAGAAGAAGTGGTATTTTTTATTGGTATTGGTATTCATGGTTTTCTAAGAAGAAGTCCAGGGACATATTGCCATATTGTTGATCATCAGGCAAGCCACCTTCTTGCTCATAAGCCTTGTCCCACTGTTTTACTTATGCATGTGTTATCTACTTTTTATGAAAACTACATCGTTTTACTATATGATATTATATATCTGGTAGTGGTTTGGCTTCTCAGAACTATTACACTTTTGTACTATTAAGTACAACCCCCTTGGTGACACCTACTTGTCCCTAGTAGAATAGATGGTATATATGACCATAACCCTTTTTGGAGACCCTGTTTTAGCCGAAGCAAAGCTAGAGGATGGGAAGACCCCGAAAAAAGTTTTACCAAATGTTTTATTATAAAACCTTGGTGAGGTGGGACCTCCCAAGAGTTGTTGATAAAGAAAGAGGTTTTGTTTTACAAAATGCTGAATGAAAACTAGAGGAAAAAGGTTTACGAAAACGCACCCGATTCTTTGCAGTTTTGCTAGAACAATTAACCCGTGTAACCACATTACTCTGGAATGGGACAGGGCTGGATTTGATGTTTGTTTACTCTAGTATAAGCTGCCTCGTAACTACTATAGGGGATCGCGATCCCTGGAGGGTGGGCCTTCTCACGTAAGGGTCCATGTGGGACATCGACCTGGAGAAGGAACGAAGGGTCTGCGAACCTCCACGTGTTACTATGAGCCCCTCATTGAAAGCGCACACTCGATAAGTGGAAAAAGCACTCCGGTTGGTCCTAGGTACCCGACGTCCCGGTTTTGAGGGGAACAACACTCATAGGGTAAGCACTTATATTGGAGTGGGCATCCGGAGAGTCTTGATCGGTTACTCGACCCACGATCGGTGAAGATCAGGGTAGTGTACTCGGATGGTGTGGGTAAAGTGTACAACCTCTGTAGAGTGTAAATCTATTCGAATAGCCGCGTCCACGGTCATGGACGGTTGGGAAGGTTGTTGTAGAGCGGTGCTAGTTTTGTTTTCAAAAAGGATTTTGGAAAAGCAAAGGCTTTGAAAATATTTTGACCATGGGATGGTCAGAAAGGAATGAAAGGAGTTTGGTCGTGGGATGACCGGGAAAAAGGAACAAATGGGTGACCTAGTCCTAATGTCCAAAATGGTTTCCAAAATGTTTTACAAAAGTTTTCAACAAAGATATGTAGATGCTATATCTACAAGAGAAAATAATTGAGAAAAGAACCTCTCCTGGAGCCCTCCTACTACCACAGCCATATTGCATATACTCTTGTTATTATTTATTTCTCTTAAGGTGGTTTACGAGTACATTCGAAGTACTCACTAGCATTGTCCCGGGCTATTAACTTGGTCAGATATCAAGAAGAAGGTGACGTTGACGACTATGCGAGCTAGGATGTTCTCCCAGTCAGTTGCCTGTAGGTTAAGGCATGGATTGGGCTCTACGCTTGATGAAGTTCCGCTGATGATTATTGATGTAGCCATAATGACAATTATGTAAGTCTTGTAACTTCGGTATGTCTCGAATGTTGTAATGATACTTGTCGGTTATCTGACACGACTAACTGATCATGGGATCATGGTTGTATGCATAACAGGGATTCTCGGAGGATTAATCCGGGGGGCCCACAAAGTATCTCAGCAATCTTCTTATTTAGCATGGGAATATGGTGGTTTTTTCTCTCTTTCCTCTTTTCATAATCTCTTTTTTTCTCTCTTTCTCTTTTTTCTCAATATCGGACTCTTTTTTATAAGAAGAATCCTTCATGGATACTCGTTATGGTTACGCTGCAGGTTTCCACCATGTCAGCATGGATTAGACCAGCGGCCCAGGGGTTTGTCTAACACATATGCATAACTCCATGGACTTACAAGCTCCCCTTTCATTTCACACTGACGACATCCATAGACAAAAGAACATGATATCAACTAGGTACAAGGTACCGGTGCAATGTTGAAAGTGTTCCCCATGACAGCATGGTTCTGCTAATTCACAACTTACAAAGCGCAAGCATATACGCAACATAGATGGGCACAATGGTTCAAGTTTATTAAGTGCAAGAAAGTAAAGTGTGCCATCAAGTTCGTGAGAGCTTTAATCACTAATTTTCACATAACAAGTTTAATTTGGAAGGTAGCTAAAAACAAGAATTTACTTGGAATAGAAATAATGCTAATAGGTAGGTATGGTGGACTCAAATGGCATAGGTTTTGGTTTTAAGGAGGTAGATGCATGAGAAGAACTCCCTCTCGGTACAGGTTTTTGGCTAGCAAGGCTGGGTAGCAAGTATAAGAGTTGAAGGAAACAAACAAATATACAAGTGATAAAGACAAACACGCAATCTTCCTTGGAAGCACAAAAGGTCTTAAATAGAGAATACTAAACTTATGAGCACATCAAGAAAGAAAGATGATGAAATTATTTTTCTTTAGAGTACTTTTATCTTTTTCATTCAACTCTCAAAAATAGTGTTGCTACTGACCGAGCCAGGTTTTTCCAAAACCAACTAAATTAACTCAATTATACCAAAGTGATCCAATACTAACAACAAGATCAATCATATAACCACGAATTGAAAACTAATATAAGCTATGCAAAAGAGTAAATGATAGAACTTCTCATTAATAATCCATAATGGCAACTCACACCAAGGGATACATATCTAACAAGAGAGGGGACACTTCCATAATGCAAACCATCCTACATGATAACTTCTCTATTCATGATATGACTCTACTAAAAAGGTAAAAAGATACAAGATAGTGATGTGATACCGCGACACTCCCCCAAGCTTGGAACAAACCAAGGGGATACCAAACATGATGACGAATCACTCCTTCGGTGGTGGTGGTATCCTCTCATCATCGTCCGACTTCCAAGGTAAGGGCTCCCCATCAATAAAGGACATCATGGTATCCAACATCCTGAAACTTGCAGCAGCACTTATGCGTTTAAACCTAACCTCATACTCACAATTTTGATTTTGAACGTCGTAGAGCTGTGCTTGCAGTTTATTGGTTGTTTGGCGGAGTGAGAGGACTTCATCCTTGAGCTTAGCAGTCTCCTTTTGGTGCTCGGTGATAAGTTCCGAACAAATCTGGGAGTCTCCCTGTCAGAAACAGATCGAAACAAAAACACGACGAAAACACGACATACGAACCTCGGGAGATCCGGGGGATTATATATTACGAAGTTTCACAACAAAAGGAAGGTACTGGGAGAGAACAAGTCGGAGGCGAAGTCCGGAGTGGCCACACCACCTGGTGGCGCGGCCAGGGGTGGGCCCACACCACAGGGTGGTGTGAGCCATCCTGGCTCCGTTTCCGTCCCCCTTTCACTTCATAGCTTCCCTTATTGACTGAAAACTGCAAAAATATAGTTGGATAGTATTTTCATGGAACTTTTCTTACCAGAACTGTTACCTATTTGGAAACGAACTCTATAGGTCTGTGAATTTGGTCCTTGATAATTTTTTCTGGAGTTATAACTTGAAAGGTATCCACATCTTCATTGTAAGAATCTCCAGCAATATAGTGCTTGAGTCGCTGCCCATTCACTACTTGTGTAGTATTATCTTTTAAAGAAGAAATTTTTATTGCTCCTGAATGGTACACTTCTTCAATAATGAAAGGTCCTTCCCATTTTTACAGTAGCTTTCCTGCAAAAAATCTGAGACGGGACCTATACAATAGAACTTTCTCACCAACATGAAATTCTCCCTTAAGTACTCTCTTGTCATACCATCTTTTAACTTTTTCCTTAAAGAGCCTAACATTTTCATAGGCTTCACTCCTCCATTCATCTAAAGAACTTAAGTCAAATAATCTTTTCTCACCTGCGAGCTTACAATCTCTATTGAGTTCTTCAACTGCCAAGTAAGCTTTGTGTTCTAATTCTAAGGGTAGGTGACAAGCTTTCCCATAAACCATTTTATAAGGAGACATCCCCATAGGGTTTTTGTAGGCAGTCCTATAACCCCATAAAGCATCATTCAACTTTTTAGCCCAGTTTTTTCTAGATCTATTAACATTCTTTTGCAAGATGGATTTAATTTCCCTATTTGACAGCTCTACTTGCCCACTAGTTTGAGGGTGATAAGTTGAAGCAATTTTATGATTAACATCATATTTAGAAAGGGTCTTTCTAAAACCACCATGAATGAAATGGGAACCTCCATCAGTCATGAGATACCTAGGCACTCCAAACCTAGGAAAGATAACATCCTTAAGCATTTTTAAAGAAGTCTCCCCGTTAGCACTCTTTGTAGGAATGGCTTCTACCAACTTAGTAACATAATCAACAACAACAAGAATATGAGTATAACCTTTCGAGGGAGGAAAAGGACCCATAAAGTCAAATCCCTAGCAATCAAAGGGTTCAATAACTAGAGATTAGTTCATAGGCATTTCATTGCGTCTAGAAATATTACCAACACGCTGACACTCATCACAAGATAAAACAAAATTTCTTGCATCTTTAAAAAGGGTAGGCCAGTACAAACATGATTGCAGCACCTTCTGCGCAGTTCTGTCTCCTGCATGATGTCCTCCATAAGCACTACCATGAAATTTACCCAATATCTCTTTTTGTTCATATTATGGAACACATCTTCACATAATACCATCCACTCCTTCTTTATATAAGTGTGGGTCATCCAAAAAATAATGCCTCAAATCATAAAAGAACTTTCTTCTTTGCTGAGCTGTAAAAGTTGGAGGAAAATACTTGGAGACAATAAAGTTAGCATAATCAGCGTACCAAGGGCTCCCTCGCGAGCTTACCCCTACTGCAACCAACTGTTCATTTGGAAAACTATCATTAACAGGCATAGGGTCAAAGGAGTTATTTTCTAATCGAGATAAATTATCAGCTACAGGGTTTTCAACACCTTTCCTATCTACAATATGTAGATCAAACTCTTGTAAAAGCAGCACCCATCTAATAAGCGTAGGCTTAGCGTCCTTCTTCATCATATGGTACTTAATAGCAGCATGATTAGTATGAATGGTGACTTTTGAGTCTACATTATAGGGTCTAAACTTATCACAAGCGAAGATGACAGCTAGAAATTCTTTTTCATTAGTAGCATAATTCCTTTTAGCAGCATCTAGAGTCTTACTAGCATAATGAATAACGTTTAGCTTTTAATCAGTTCATTGCCCAAGGACAACACCTACAGCAAAATCACTAGCATCACACATTATTTCAAAGGGTAAAATCCAACCAGGTGGTTGAACAATAGGAGCTGTTGTTAAAGACTTCTTAAGAGTTTCAAAAGCTTCCTTACAATCATCATCAAAAACAAAGGGTACATCTTTTTGAAGAAGACTAGTGAGGGGTTTTGATATCCTAGAAAAATCTTTAATAAACCTTCTATAGAAACCAGCATCACCAAGGATACTACGAATACCTTTGATGTCTCTTGGGCAGTGCATTTTCTCAATTGCCTCAACTTTAGCTCTATCCACCTCTATGCCTCTTTTGGACACCTTATCCCCAAGGACAATCCCTTCATTAACCATGAAGTGGCATTTCTCCCAATTAAGAACAAGATTAGTTTCTTCACACCTCTGCAAAACTTTATCAAGATTGTGAAGACAATTATCAAAAGAAGTTCCATAGACAAAGAAGTCATCCATGAACACCTCCACAATTTCCTCACAAAAACCATGAAAGATAGTAGACATGCATCTTTGAAAAGTAGTAGGAGCATTACATAAACCAAAAGGCATACGTCTAAAGCATAGGTTCCGTAAGGGCATGTAAAAGTAGTTTTTTCTTGATCTTGTTGTTTAACAGCAATTTGAGAGAAACCATAATATCCATCAAGAAAAGAAAAATGGGTCTTTTTAGACAACCTTTCTAACATTTGGTCAATAAAAGGAAGCAGATAATGATCTTTCTTAGTAACTTTGTTAACTTTCCTAAAATCAATGCACATCCTATAGCCAACTACTATTCTTTAGGGAATAAGCTCATCATTATCATTAGGAACAACGGTAATTCCTCCCTTTTTAGGAACACAATGAACAGGACTAACCCATCCACTATGAGCCATAGGGTAAATAATACCAGCATCAAGGAGTTTCAATACCTCATTTCTTACCACTTCCTTCATCTTAGGATTTAAACGTCATTGGTGCTCTACTACTGGCTTTGCATCTGGTTCTATATTGATAGCATGCTGACATATAGTAGGTGAAATCCCTTTTAAATCATCTAGAGTATAACCCATAGCCCCTCGGTGTTTCTTCAAAACCTCCAATAATCGTTCCTCTTCCTTCCCTGAAAGTTTAGAGCTAATAATAACAAGATATATATTTTTATCATCAATGTAAGCATATTTAAGATTGTCAGGGAGAGGTTTTAGATCGAAAAATGGATCCTTTTTAGGTGGCAACGTGGTACCCAAATATTCCACATGCAAGTTATGCTTAAGCATCTTAGGTTGACGATGGAGAATCTTGTCAATCTCATTTCTTTCTTCCATGAAGATCTCACTTTTGTGGTCTTCCATATACTGCTGCAAAGCATTATTAGGAGCAAGAGAAATATAAGCAAGTCGTTCAACTCTAAAATCCTCATTATGGGTTTCATTTTCACAAGGTTCTTTAGTAAATTTCAAAAAATTAAACTCATAAGATTCGCCATCAAACTTAGTCAAGATTTTCTCTCTTTTGCAATCTATAATAGCTCCACAAGTACTCAAGAAAGGTCTACCAAAAATGATGGGATAAGTTTTACTAGCAGCTGAACCAAGTACTAGAAAATCAGCAGGATATTTAATCTTACCACAAAGAACTTCTACATCCCGCACAATACCAATTGGAGAGATGGTTTCTCTACTAGAAAGGTGAATAACCACATTAATCTCTTCCAACTCGCAGGGACTAATTTCATTCATAATTTCTTTATAAAGCTCATAAGGAATAGCACTTGAACTTGCACCAATATCACACAAACCATAATAGCAATGATCACCAATCCTAACAGATATCACAGTGACACTAGCCTTTTTAGTTCTATTAGGGTGTGAGACAATATTAGAAGCGTCCTCACAAAAGACTATGTGCCCATCTTCTATACTTTTAGTTACAAGATCTTTAACAATTGCTACTACAGGTCCAATGCTTATTTGTTCATCAGGTTTCACAGTCCTCTTTTCACTTTTAGTGATTACACTACTTATCATAGGATGATCCTTTACCTTATCTAGGAAGGGTATCTTCTCAATATAAGGTTCAGGTAAAACATGATCAATAATGCAATACTCAGTACTTCCAACAGGAACATAGTCAGCAATATCTTTATAGGGTGCATGGTACTTGCTCCATCCCTTTGTTGGGATTTCAATATAAGAAGCAAAAGCCTTAAAACAATTTGTAATAACTTGTAAATCAATACCATAAGCATTACTAATATTTTGAAAATTATCAGTTCCCATAAAAGATTCAATGCATTCATAATCATAATTTATACCTGACTTTCTAAATTTGTCATTCTCCCAGGCTTCAGCATTATCTTGAATACGGTCCAGAAGATCCCATTTAGCTTCTTCTTCCATGCGAGTGAAGGATCCAGCACAAGAAGCATCCAATAAATCATTATCATGTAAAGCCTTGCATAAAAGTTATTGATAATAATATTGTTGGGGAGCTCATCAATGGGACATTTGAGCATTGGTAACTTCAATCTCCCCCAAGCTTGAGTTGTACTCTCTCCATCAAGAGGCCAAAAGTTGTATATTTGATTCCGATCTTTATGAATCTTACTAGGAGGATAAAACTTTGAATAAAAGAGAGGTACTATTTCCTCCCATTCAAGAGCTTGACCATTCTTCAACAACTTATACTATTCCTCAGCTCTTCCTTTTAGTGATAATGAGAATAACTTCTTCTTAACTTGATATGTAGTAATACCTGCACACTTGAACAACCCGCATAATTCGTGTATAAAGAGTAAATGATCACCGGGATGGACAGTTCCATCCCCAACATAGTAGTTATCCATAACACAATCAATAATTCTTGTAGGTATTTTAAAAGCATCATTCTCATCAGGTGGTGGTTCATCTACTACCTTAGCAGTGGTAGTAGCATTACCAAATAAGAAACTCAGCGAATTATCCATAACAAAAACAAAGCAACTAACAAAAGTAAACAATACTCATAGTAGAAGTTTCCTTTACCAGTTCCACTCTCCAATAGCGCTTCACTCCTCGGCAACGGTGCTAGAAAATATCTTGATGACCCACAAGTATAGGGGGTGTATCGCATTATTTTTAATAAGTAAGAGTGTTGAACCCAACGAGGAGCAGAAGGTGCTGGCTAGTGGTATGGATCAAGAATTCTCTGCAAATACTTAGCAAATGGATTTTTAGGAGTTTTTGATAAAGCAAGTAAATAAAGTACGAGTAAACGAAAGACAATAAGAATAAATGCAGCAAGTGGCCCAATCCTTTATGCATCAATGGACAAGCCGGTTGTATTACTTAAGATGACCAAACGTTCTCGAGGACACATGGGAAGACTGTCAAGTGCTTTCGCTTCATATAGTTGATTAATCTTCTTTAGCTTGCTAAGTGTTGTGTGGGTGAACCTGTGCTACTGTACCAACCTTCCTAGGACTAATAAATACTTGTGATTATACCCCTTGCAAACATCCATAAGTATAAGAAAGTAATTAAGGTAGAAACCTAACCATAGCTTTAAACTCCAAGACCCTGACGTCCCTTGTGCAATGGTTTCCTAACGGGGGTTCGGGTTTCTCTCACTCTGGCAACCCCTACGATTAGTATCCAAATACACAATGCATTCCCCTAGGCCCATATAGGTCAAGTGTCATGTAGTCGACGTTCAGATGACACCACTAGAAGAAGTACACCACTACTTAAATATCACACTATTGAATCTTTCTCAACACAACTCCACTACTAACAACATGACTTCTCCCATGTCCTCAAGAACAAAACGAACTACTCACAAGACATCATATGTATCATGATCAGAGATGGAATAATGATGTATAATAATCTGAACATAAACAATAATTCAATGGTTCCACTCAATAGCATCAACTACAAAGAGTAATCAACACCGGGAAAGTTTCCCCTAAGAATTATGCAATATTCAACCCAATTGTTACAGCAATGTGGAGATGGTGATGAGGGTGCTGATGGTGATGGTGGTGGTGATGATGATGATGATCCCGATGAAGTCCATCTTGATGGTGGTGTTGATGGCGACGATCTCCCCTCTTCGGGAAGGAATTCCCCCGGCATAATTCTGTCTGTCGGAGAGATCTTTCTCTCTCGGTGTTTTCCGCCCCGCAGAGGCGGCAGAATCTTTATGTGGTCGCTCCCCGAGTCTTAGGGTTTAGGGAGGAATATATACGCCACAGGGGAGAGCCAGAGGTGGGCCAGGGCGGCCACACCACCTGGTGGTGTGGCCTAGGGTGGCCCGTGCCAGGGGGTGGTGTGGGCCCCCTGTGGCCCATCTCCACTCCTCCTTCTGGCTTCCTTCGTCTTCTGGAAAAATAGGATTTTCCGTATATTTTCCCGAATTTTCTGATCTTCGGGAATTTTGCCTCCAAACAACACCTTTTCCATCAGAATCCTGACTGCAGCGGTCCATGCTCCAAAAGTCATCAACCATGCAAAAATAGATGAAATAACATAAATATCATCTCTTAATATGAAATATATCAATGAACAACAGTACAATATGATATAGAATAGTGATGCAAAATGGACGTATCATAGTGCCCGAGGCCATCGTTTATTCAGACGCAGGTGTTCATTTGGCAGTCGGAGTAGGCGAGTCCAATTTGGACGCCTAGTCAAATCGGCGGTGGACTCCACCGAAACCAAGGAAATTTTCACCATGTTCTCAGTTGCTCCTTCGGCGAATGCATCCACTATCAAGTCGCTGCCTCGGCGAGTGGACAGAGTTCAGTTGCAAGCGAGTCGAATGGAGGAGTTGGACCGTAAACTTGGTCAAACTATCCATTGGATATTCCAATGGTAACTTTGGCACAATTACCGCGGGTAACGGCTACCCGAGATTGGCGGGTAGCATCCCCTTATAAGGGGAGTGACAGATTAGTCCTGCAGATCCTTCTCCATAGTTTTCATTCTCGCGCATCCATTTCTCCTGTCTTCCCTCGATTCACACCTTTCCATACCAAGTGAATCTGTCTTCCTTCTCGATGGCACCAACGAAAGGCTCGTGGGGGAAGTCGAGGTGCACCGTGGAGCAACTCAGGTCCTTCGAGGACGCCGGGGTCCTCCGCAAGGGGAATGGGCGGATCCCCGCGTCTTCCGAGATCGAGCCGAAGCCACGCGCCGGCGAATTCATTTGCTTCCCAAGCCATCTGGAAAGGGCTTGGGATTTCCTACCTCGTTGTTCTTCCGGCGATTCTGCGCATACTACGTGATCAAGCCGTCATATCTCAGCCCGCACAGGATCGAGCAGCTGGCGATCTTCATAGCCTTCTTTGAGTGCTATCTTGGCTGCAGGCCATACATCCTGTCGTGGCTTGAGCTTTTCCACGGCCATATCGGATGCGAAGGGTTCGGCGGCCCGATCTTTGTGGCCGGAGGCATCCCCTTTCAGTTGAAGCCGAAGGCCAACTTCTTCAAGCTCATACTGCCAAAGAAGGCCGCGAGCGAGTGGAAGAGGAGCTGGTTCTACGTGAAGGAGTCCACTCCCTCCGGCGAGGTAGCATTGCCGGAATTCATCACGGAGAGAAGCGAACCCCGCCGGCTAGCGATGGACAAGCTCCCCGATGATCAAAGGATGGCTGTTGCGGAGATGATGGACCAAATCCATAAGCTAAAGGACCAAGGTTTGTCCTTGATCAACCTGTACAATTGCTGGCTCGGGCGGCGATTGGTCCCATTGGCGGCTCGCCCGCACTGGATGTACGAGTACAACAGGAAGAATGATCCTTCCCGGACCATCAAGGAATCATGGGACACCGAAGATTACAAGGCCGCCCTGAAGAAGATCACTGACGCGGAATTCAAAACCATGTTAGCCGGTCTCGCTCCGTACGTGCCTATGAAGAATGGTGCCCCCACAGTAAGTTCTTCTATCTGAATTTAACTTCAGTCGTAATTCTCGTGGTGCAATTTACAACCGCATCGTCTGAAATTTATTCGTGTCCACTCTCAGTTGTTTAAGTTCTTGGAGGGCTGGCTCCCCCCACTCGACGAAGAGGTTCCCCACGAGTTCGAGGAGGGTTCCTCAGGAGAATCTTCTGAGGAGGAAGAGGAGGAGGTAGAGGTTCCTCCCCTAGCGCCTATGGCTCACAAGACTCACATGCAAAAGCAACACGAGCTCGGGGCGAGCTATAGTCTCGAAGAACATGAAGAAGGCGATGAAATCTTGCAAGAGCACACTTCTCGGCGAACAACCACGCTAGTGAAACCCTCGCGCAAGCCAAAGTCGCCAGCAAAGAAGCAGCGTCACCATCCAAGTCAGTGGTGGTTCTCGAGTCGGATGATGAGTCCGAGGACGACACGGCTGAGACCTCGCATAAGATCCTAGAGGGCATGGGTCCGATGATGGGATCGGAGGCTGAAGACGCCGAGGCGGCGGTGGAAGTTCCTCTTGCTGTGATCGTGCCACCAGCTTCAACGATGCCAGAACAGGAAGCAGCTGAGGCCGCTGCGTCAAAGTCGCCGCGACCTTCGGGAATGGCGGTGTCTTCTGAACCAGAGGTTCCTGCGACTGCGGCCTCATCATCGAAGAGGCTCGCGGTGTCATGGGCTTCGGATGTCTTCGAAAGTGATCTGACGTGCAAGCTAGGCCTAGAGTTGGATAAACCTGCCCATATCAGCATGGGGTTGCATTTTCTTCCGATCGCCAAGTAAGACTCGGGTTCTCCCTTCCGATTCTTGATCCTCTTTTTTCTGTGACTTCTGAACTGACTTTGGAGGTTTGGCAGGTCTGGCGCCAAGAAGATTGGTCGCCCTTCAGTGGTGAAAATTTTGCCACTCGCTACCGCAGGGGAGGGCGATCTCCCCAAGAAGCAGAAGCCTGCTGCAGACGTCGCGCCTGCGAAAGGCATGAAGAAGCGGAAGGGAGGTACCGACGATGCTGTGACAGGAGATAGTGCCAAGGGGAGTGACCCTGCTGCAGGCACCGAGGAGGTGGCAGCTACCCAATCGGAGCCAGCCACGGAAGCTCCGATGATGGAACCATCGGCTCCGACGACTAGTGCCCCGGCTAGAGCTTCAGTGACGTTTCCGTGCTTCATGGCGAAGGGGTTTCCGGGCGTGGCGGACAACCATTCTCCATAGAGCCCGAAGATTGTTGACGAGGACGTCGGGTCTAGTCGCGGGCGCACCTCCTTCATGGTCCCTTCGACGGACGCCCGAGAACTTCACAATATGCTTGGAGCCGCCATTCAGGTACGTCCAATCCCTGAGTGTGTAGTCGCTGAATTTCAGTGGCTAGGCACTGAGCTTCTTCTAGTGTCCAGTACCCGAGTTCCTAGTCGCTGAATTCCAGCGGCTAGGAACTAAATTTCTTCTAGTTGCCAGTCCCCGAGTGTCTAGTCGCTGAATTTCAGCGGCTGGACACTTATTTTGTGTTTTTGCAATTGCTAACTTTTTGTTCTGCTTACAGGGCTTGCAGAGAGAGTCGGCAGATTGATAGGCCGCAAAGGAGCGCCTAGAGCGTGATCTGTGCGTGGCGCAGGAGGCAAACCGGCGACTACAGGAGACTGTTGGTGAGTACTTGATTCATTTTTCAGCTACAAATTGTTGGTGTTCCAGAGTGCTTGACAGTCATTGCTTTTCTGTTCAGATGGTCTTCTGGCTGCGATTGCCAAGGCCCGGGAAGGATATGTCCCAATTGCTGAGCTAGACGTGGCAAATGGGCGTATCGACTCGCTGGTCAAGGAGTTGGAGGCGGCGAAGGCAGCCTCGATATCTTCTGAGGATAGAGCAAAGGCTGTAGTCGTTGTAGCTAAATAGGAGCGGAAGGCCACGAACTCGATCATCCTTGGACTGCAAAGCGATCATTCCGCCTTGGACAAGCATGTCACTAAGAAGTGCCGTAAGCTCCTTGGTGAGTCGCTGCTCTTGTTTAATGTGTGCGGTGAATCCCCAGGTGGGGGAATCCATAGTCGCACTGACATCTGAAGTTGCAGTGGTGATAGGGCAAAGCGACCCGGTGGTGCAGACCTTCAACACCTCACAATGTGTGACTGCGGTGGTGAACGGGCCACTGCATCGGCATTGTGCGTCCAGGCGGTGCTTCAAGGAATGTACCCACCCAGGTTATTCCTGGGGGACTGACTGACGTGTGGCACTATATGGAGGAGGTACCCGGTGTTGTGGAGTGGATGGCGCGCTGGGATTTCAGCCGTGGGGCCACCACGACATTGAGTCTAGGGCTTGCTCACTTCCCCAACGACTTCGATCTCGATGACGTCACCAGCGGCTGCCCTTCGGCGACTGGTACGGTGGAGATGTCGGAGGTCTTGAAGCTTACCGCCAAGGCCGCCCCTTTCGCTGATCGGTAGTTGGCGATGGGGGACCTTCTGCCGTACCAGGAGACGATGGTGGCGCCAGGCGACCCCGAGCCGGAGCATCGTGATCTGAAATCGGAGAAGGCCTTCCGGTCGGGCTATCAAAGTCGCTGTCGACCTACCCGGCGAACCCGTGGCAGCCATTCGTTCGTAAGATATGCCAAGTGGCGACTGCTTGTAATATGAACAATATTTTGTATGAGAGTAAGAGGAGTCAATCGACTCGCAATCAAAGCTTGATTTTGTGGTGTGTTTAAATTTTGTGTGAGCGAGTCCCCGAGCGTGTCCGCCCTTTAATTGGGTATAACTCGTTTGTATACGTATGTTTTTGCTTTGGTTTTTGTTCTTTGTCCCTTGCGTTTTCTGAAGTGGCGAGTCCCCGAGCGTGAGTAGGATTGTTTGTAGGCGAGTCCCCGAGCGTAATACTTAGCCATTTTGGGTGCGTCCCCGTTGCGAATTACTAATGCGTTGTTTGTAACGCGTCACCTCCCCTGGTTCGGAGAACCAGTCATTGGGCGAGTCCAAGGCAGCTCTCTTACTTGGTGTGTTCCTGAGCAATCCATGGTCACACAGACCAAAAGCACATAGGAAGAGCAACTTCCACATTGCATGTTGCACTAGTGAGGCAGAAGTTGCATCACAGTATGCACTAGAGTGTGTGTGGTCATGTGGATCAATGCAGTCTAGGTAAAGAACACAAGGAATGACACTAGTGGATCAATTCGGTTTAGGAAAAGAACACATGCAATGACTATAGGTGATCCATGTGTAAAACCATGGTCACATAGACCAAAAGTACATAGGAAGAGCAGCTTCCACATTGCATGCTGCACCAGTGAGGCAGAAGTTGCATCACAGAATGCACTGGAGTGTGTGTGCTTATGTGGATCAATGTGGTCTACGAAAAGAACACATGCAATGACACTAGTGGATCAATGTGGTTTAGGAAAATAACACATGCAATGACTATAGGTGATCCATGTGTCAAACCGTGGTCACAGAGACCAAAAGCAAATATGAAGAGCATCATCCACATTGCATGTCACCAGTGACGCAGAAGTTGCATCACAAAATTCACTATAGTTTGTGTGGTCAAGTGAGTCAATCTGATCTAGCAAAAGAACACATGCAACGACACTAGTGGATCAATGTGATGTAGGAAAAGAACTCGTGTAATAACTATAGGCAATCCATGTGCCAAACCATGGTCATAGAGACCAAAAGCAGACAGGAAGAGCAGCTTCCACATTGCATGTTGCACCGGTGAGGCAGAAGTTGCATCACAGAATGCACTGGGTTGTGTGTGTTGTCATGTGGATCAATGTGGTCTATGAAAAGAACACATGCAATGACACTAGTACCTGGATCAATGGTTTAGGAAAAGAACACATGCAATGATTGTAGGTGATCCATGTGTCATACCATGGTCACAAAGACCAAAAGCACATAGAAAGAGCAGCTTCCACATTGCATGTTGCACCAGTGAGGCAGAAGTTGCATCACAGAATGCACTGGAGTATGTGTGGTCATGTGGATCAATGTGGTATAGGAAAAGAACACATGCAATGGCACTAGTGGATCAATGTGGTTTAGAAAAAGAACACATGCAATGACTATAGGTGATCCATGTGTCATACCATGGTCACAGAGGCAAAACGCACATAGAAGAGCAGCTTCCACATTGCATCTTGCACTAGTCAGGCAGAAGTTGTATTACAGAATGCACTGGAGTGTGTGTGGTCATGCGGATGAATGTGGTCTAGGAAAAGAACTCATGCAATGACACTAGTGGATACTTGTTCTTTAGGAAAAGAACACATCAAATGACTATGGGTGATCCATGTGCAAAACCATGCCCACAGAGACCAAAAGCACATAGGAAGAGCAGCTTCCATATTGCATGTGGCACCAGTGAGGAAGAAGTTGCTTCACAGAATGCACTAGAGTGTGTGTGGTCATGTGGATCAATGTGGTATAGGAAAAGAACGCATGCGATGACACTAGTGGATTAATTTTGTTTAATAAAAGAACACATGTAATGACTATAGGTGATCCATGTGTCATACCATGGTCACAGAGACCAAAAGCAATTAGAAAGAGCAACTTCCACCTTGCATGTTGCACCAGTGAGGCACAAGTTGCATCATAGAATGCACTGGAGTGTGTGTGGTCATGTGGATCAATGTGGTCTAGGAAAAGAACACATGCAATGACACTAGTGGGTCAATGTGCTTTAGGAAAAGAACACATGCAATGTCTATGGGTGATCCATGTGCCGAACCATTGTCACAGAAACCAAAAGCAAATAGGAGGAGCAGCTTCCACATTGCATGTTGCACCAGTGAGGCAAAAGTTGCATCACAAAATGCATTGGAGTATGTGTGGTCATGTGGATCAATGTCGTATAGGAAAAGAACACATGCAATGACACTAGTACGTGGATCAATGTGGTTTAGGAAAATAACACATGTAGTGACTGTAGGTGATCCATGTGTCAAACCATGTTCACAGAGACCAAAAGCATATAGGAAGAGCAGCTTCCACATTGCATGTTACACTAGTGAGGCAAAAGTTGCATCATAGAATGCACTGGATTGTGTGTCGTCATGTGGATCAATGTGATCTAGGAAAAGAACACGTGCAATGACGCTTGTGGATCAATATTGTTTAGATAAAGAACACATGCAATGACTATAGGTGATCCACGTGTTATACCATGGTCACAGAGACGAAAAGCACATAGGAAGAGCAGCTTCCACATTGCATGTTGCACTAGTGAGGCAGAAGTCGCATCACAGAATGCACTAGACTGTGTGTTGTCAAGTGGGTCAATGTGGTCCAGCAAAATAGCACATCCAATGACACTAGTGGATCAATGTGATTTAGGAAAAGACCACATGCAATGACTATCAGTGATCCATGTGTCAAACCATGGTCACAGAGACTAGAAGCACACATGAAAAGCAGCTTCCATATTGGATGTTGCACCGGTGAGGCAAAAGTTGCATCACAGCATGCACTGGGTGTGTGTGGTCATGTGGATCAATTTGGTCTAGTAAAACAACACACGCAATGACACTAGTGGATCAATGGGCTTTAGGAAAATAACACATGGAATGACTATAGGTGATCCATGTGTCATACCATGGTCACAGAGACCAAAAGCACATAGAAAGAGCAACTTCCACCTTGCATGTTGCACCAGTGAGGCACAAGTTGCATCATAGAATGCACTGGAGTGTGTGTGGTCATGTGGATCAATGTGGTCTAGGAAAAGAACACATGGAATGACACTAGTGGATCAATGTGGTTCAGGAAAAGAACACATGCAATGACTATAGGTGATCCATGTGTCATACCATGGTCACAGAGACAAAAAGCACATATGAAGAGCAGCTTCCACATTGCATGTTGCACCAGTGAGGTAGAAGTTGCATCATAGAATGCACTGGAGTGTGTGTGGTCATGTGAATCAATGTGGTATAGGAAAAGAACACATGCAATAACACTAGTGGATTAATTTGGTTTAGGAAAATAACACATGCAATGACTATAGGTGATCCATCAGTCAAACCATGGTCACAGAGACCAAAAGCACATAGTAAGAGCAGCTTCCACATTCCATGATGCACCAGTGAGGCAGAAGTTACATCACATAATGCACTGGAGTGTGTGTGGTCATGTGGATCAATGTGGTCTAGGAAAAGAACACATGCAATGACACTAGTGGATCAACGTGGTTTAGGAAAAAACACATGCAATGACGATAGGTGATCCATCTGTCAAATCGTGGTCATAGACCCCAAAAGAAAATATGAAGAGCATCTTCCACATTGCATGTTGCACCAGTGAGGCAGAAGTTGCATCACAGAATTCACTAGAGTGTGTGTTGTCAAGTGGTTCAATGTGGTCCAGCAAAAGAACACATGCAATGACACAGTTGATCCAGGTGACTTAGGAAAAGACCACATGCAATGACTATCAGTGATCCATGTGTCAAACCATGGTCACAGAGACTAGAAGCAAACAGGAAAAGCAGCTTCCACATTGGATGTTGCACCAGTGATGCAGAAGTTGCATCACAGAATGCACTGGGTGTGTGTGGTCATGTGGATCAATTTGGTCTAGTAAAAGAACACATGCAATGACACTAGTGGATCAATGGGCTTTAGGAAAAGAACAAATGTAATGACTATAGGAGATCCATGTGTCATACCATGGTCATAGAGACCAAAAGCACATAGAAAGAGCAACTTCCACCTTGCAAGTTGCACCAGTCAGGCACAAGTTGCATCATAGAATGCACTAGAGTTTGTGTGGTCATGTGGATCAATGTGGTCTAGAAAAATAACACATGCAATGACACTAGTGGATCAATGTGGTTTAGGAAAAAAACATGCAACGACTATAGGTGATCCATGTGTCATACCATGGTCACAAAGACAAAAAGCACATAGGAAGAGCAACTTCCACATTGCATGTTGCACCAGTGAGGCAGAAGTTGCATCACAGAATGCACTGGAGTGTGTGTGGTCATGTGGATCAATGTGGTCTAGGAAAAGAACACATGCAATCACACTAGTGGATCAATGTGCTTTAGGAAAAGAACACATGGAATGTCTATGGGTGATCCATGTGCCAAACCATGGTCACAGAAACCAAATGCACATAGGAGGAGCAGCTTCCACATTGCATGTTGCACCAGTGAGGCAGAAGTTGCATCACAAAATGCACTTGAGAATGTGTGGTCATGTGGATCAATGTGGTATTGGAAAAGAACACATGCAATGACACTAGTACGTGGATCAATGTGGTTTAGGAAAATAACACATGTAGTGACTTTAGGTGATCCATGTGTCAAACCATGTTCACAGAGACCAAAAGCACGTAGGAAGAGCAGCTTCCACATAGCATGTTACACAAGTGAGGCAGAAGTTGCATCATAGAATGCACTAGATTATGTGTGGTCATGTGGACCAATGTGATCTAGGAAAAGAACACGTGCAATGACACTTGTGGATCAATATGGTTTAGATAAAGAACACATGCAATGACTATAGGTGATCCATCTGTTATACCATGGACACAGAGACGAAAAGCACATAGGAAGAGTAACTTCCAGATTGCATGTTGCACTATTGCGGCAGAAGTCGCACAACAGAATACACTAGACTGTGTGGGGTCACGTGGATCAATGTGGTCTAGGAAATGAACAAATGAAATGACACTATTGGATCAATGTGGGTTAGAAAAGAACACATGCAATGACTATAGGTGATCCATCTGTCAAACCGCGGTCACAGAGACCAAAAGCAAATATGAAGAGCATCTTCCACATTGCATGTTGCACCAGTGAGGCAGAAGTTGCATCACATAATTCACTAGCGTGTGTGTTGTCAAGTGGGTCAATGTGGTCGAGCAAAAGAACACTTGCAATGACACTAGTGGATCAATGTGATTTAGGAAAAGACCATATGCAATAACTATCAGTGATCCATGTGTCAAACAATGGTCACAGAGACTAGAAGCACACAGGAAAAGCAGCTTCCACATTGGATGTTGCACCAGTGAGGCAGAAGTTGCATCATAGAATTCACTGGGTGTGTGGTCATGTGGATCAATTTGGTCTAGTAAAAGAACACATGCAATGACACTAGTGGATCAATGGTCTTTAGGAAAAGAACACATTTTATGACTATAGGTGATCCATGTGTCATACCATGGTCACAGAGACCAAAAGCACATAGAAAGAGAAACTTCCACCTTGCATGTTGCACCAGTGAGGCAGAAGTTGCATCACAGAATGCACTGGAGTGTGTGTGGTCATGTGGATCAATGTGGTCTAGGAAAAGAACACATGCAATCACACTAGTGGATCAATATGGTTTAGGAAATAACACATGCAATGTCTATGGGTGATCCATGTGCCAAACCATGGTCACAGAAACCAAAAGCACATAGTAGGAGCAGCTTCCACATTGCATGTTGCACCAGTGAGGCAGAAGTTGCATCACAAAATGGACTGGAGAATGTGTGGTCATGTGGATCAATGTGTTATTGGAAAAGAACACACCCAATGACACTAGTACGTGGATCAATGTGGTTTAGAAAAATAACACATGTAGTGACTATAGGTGATCCATGTGTCAAACCATGTTCACAGAGACCAAAACCACATAGGAAGAGCAGCTTCCACATTGCATGTTACACAAGTGAGGCAGAAGTTGCATCATAGAATGCATTGGATTATGTGTGGTCATGTGGATCAATGTGATCTAGGAAAAGAAAACGTGTAATGACACTTGGGGATCAATATGGATTTGATAAAGAACACATGCAATGACTATAGGTGATCCATGTGTTATACCATGGTCAGAGAGACGAAAAGCACATAGGAAGAGCAGCTTCCACATTGCATGTTGCACTAGTGAGGTAGAAGTCACATCAGAGAATGCACTAGACTTTGTGTGGTCATGTGGATTAATGTGGTCTAGGAAAAGAACAAATGCAAGGACACTATTGGATCAATGTGGTTTAGGAAAAGAACACATGCAATGATTATAGGTGATTCATGTGGCAATCCATGGTCAGGAAGACCAAAAGCACATAGGAAGAGCAACTTCCACATTCCATGTTGCACCAGTGAGGCAGAAGTTGCATCACAGAATGCACTAGAGTGTGTGTGGTCATGTGGATCAATGCAGTCTAGGAAAAGAACACATGAAATGACACTAGTGGATCAATTTGGTTTAGGAAACAACACATGCAATGACTATAGGTGATCCATGTGTAAAACCATGGTCACATAGACCAAAAGTACATAGGAAGAGCAACTTCCACGTTGCATGTTGCACTAGTGAGGCAGAAGTTGCATCACAGAATGCACTGCAGTTTGTGTGCTCATGTGGATCAATGTGGTCTAGGAAAAGAACACATGCAATGACACTAGTGGATCAATGTGGTTTAGGAAAAGAACACATGCAATGACTATAGGTGATCCATGTGTCAAACCATGGTCATAGAGACAAAAAGCAAATATGAAGAGCATCTTCCACATTGCATGTCACCAGTGAAGCAGAAGTTGCATCACATAATGCACTATAGTGTGTCTAGTCAAGTGGGTCAATGTGGTCTAGCAAAAGAACACATGAAACGACACTAGTGGATAAATGTGATTTAGGAAAAGAACTCATATTATAACTATAGGTGATCCATGTGCCAAACCATGGTCACAGAGACAAAAAGCACACATAAAGAGCAGCTTCCACATTGGATGTTGCACCAGTGAGGCAGAAGTTGCATCAATGAATGCATTAGGTTGTGTGTGTGGTCATGTGGATCAATGTGGTCTAGTAAAAGAACTCATCCAATGACCCTAGTGGATCAATGGGGTTTAGGAAAAGAATGTAATGATTTTGGTGATCCATGTGTCATACCATGGTCACAAAGACAAAAAGCACATAGAAATAGCAGCTTCCACATTGCATGTTGCACCAGTGAGGCAGAAGTTGCATCACAGAATGCACCAGAGTGTGTGTGGTCATGTGGATCAATGTGGTCTAGGAAAACAACACACGCAATGACACTGCTAGATCAATGTGGTTTAAAAAAACACATGCAATGACTATAGGTGATCCATTTTTCATACCATGGTCACAGAGACAAACCACATATAGGAAGAGCAACTTACACATTGCATCTTGCACTAGTGAGGCAGAAGTTGCATTACAGAATGCACTGGATTGTGTGTGGTCATGTGGATTAATGTGGTCTAGGAAAAGAACTCATGCAATGAGACTAGTGGATCAATGTGCTTTAGGAAAAGAACACATCAAATGACTATGGGTGATCCATGTGCCAAACCATGGTCACAGAGACCAAAAGCACATAGGTGGAGCAGCTTCCACATTGCATGTTGCACCAGTGAGGCATAGGTTGCATCACAAAATGCGCTGGAGTATGTATGGCCATGTGGATCAATGTGGTATAGGAAAAGAACACATGCAATGAGACTAGTACGTGGATCAATGTGGTTTAGGAAAATAACACATGTAGTGACTATAGGTGATCCATGTGTCAAACCATGGTCATAGAGACGAAAAGCACATAGGAAGAGCAGTTTCCACATTGCATGTTACACCAGTGAGGCAGAAGTTGCATCATAGAATGCACTGGATTATGTGTGGTCATGTGGATAAATATGATCTAGGAAAAGATAACGTGCAATGACACTTGTGGATCAATGTGGTTTAGATAAAGAACACATTTCATGACTATAGGTGATCCATGTGTTATACCATGGTCACAGAGATGAAAAGCACATAGGAAGAGCAGCTTCCACATTGCATGTTGCACCAGTGAAGCAGACGTCGCATCACAGAATGCACTAGAGTGTGTGTGGTCATGTGGATCAATGTGGTCTAGGAAAATAACAAATGCAATGACACTATTGGATCAATGTGGTTTAGGAAAAGAACACATGCAATGACTATAGGTGATTCATGTGGCAATCCATGGTCAGAAAGACCAAAAGCACATGGGAAGAGCAACTTCCACATTGCATGTTGCACCAGTGAGGCAAAAGTTGCATCATAGAATGCACTAGAGTGTGTGTGGTCATGTGGATCAATGCGGTCTAGGAAAAGAACACATGTAATGACACTAGTGGATCAATTTGGTTTAGGAAAATAACACATGCAATCACTATAAGTGATCCATGTGTAAAACCATGGTCACGTAGACCAAAAGTACATAGGAAGAGCCGCTGCCATGTTGCATGTTGCACTAGTGAGGCGGAAGTTGCATCACAGAATGCATTGGAGTTTGTGTGCTCATGTGGATCAATGTGGTCTAGGAAAAGAACACCTGCAACAACACTTGTGGATCAATGTGGTTTAGGAAAAGAACACATGCAATGATTATAGGTGATCAATGTGTCAAACCGTGGTCACAGAGACCAAAAGCAAATATGAAGAGCATCTTCCACATTGCATGTCCCCAGTGACGCAGAAGTTGCATCACAGAATATACTATAGTGTGTGTGGTCAAGTGGGTCAATGTGGTCTAGCAAAAGAACACATGCAACAACACTAGTGGATCAATGTGATTTAGGAAAAGAACTCATGTAATGACTATAGGTGATCCATGTGCCAAACCATGGTCGCAGAGACCAAAAACACACAGGAAGAGCAGCTTCCACATTGGATGTTGCACCAGTGAGGCAGAAGTTGCATCACAGAATGCATTGGGTTGTGTGTGTGGTCATGTGGATCAATGTGGTCTAGTAAAAGAACTCATCCAATGACACTAGTGGATCAATGGGGTTTAGGAACGAACACATGCAATGATTATAGGTGATCCATGTGTCATACCATGGTCCCAAACACCAAAAGCATATAGAAAGAGTATCTTCCACATTACATGTTGCACCTGTGAGGCAGAAGTTGCATCATAAAATGCACTGGAGTGTGTGTGGT
The DNA here is from genome assembly GCA_916181665.1 of Avena sativa. Taxonomy (NCBI): domain Eukaryota; kingdom Viridiplantae; phylum Streptophyta; class Magnoliopsida; order Poales; family Poaceae; genus Avena; species Avena sativa. The sequence continues at coordinate 438,549,903 of OV702289.1, forward strand.
CACGTGGATCAATGTGGTCTAGGAAAATAACTCATGCAATGACACTAGTGGATCAATGTGCTTTAGGAAAATAACACATCAAATGACTATGGGTGATCCATGTGCCAAACCATGCCCACAGAGACCAAAAGCACATAGGAAGAGCAGCTTCCACATTGCATGTTGCACCTGTGAGGAAGAAGTTTCTTCACAAGATGCACTGGAGTATGTGTGGTCATGTGGATCAATGTGGTCTAGGAAAAGAACACATGAAATGACACCAGTGGATTAATTTGGTTTAGGAAAATAACACATGCAATTACTATAGGTGATCCATGTGTCAAACATGGTCACACAGACCAAAAGCACATAGGAAGAGCAGCTTCCACATTGCATGATGCACCAGTGAGGCAGAAGTTGCATCACATAATGCACTGGAGTGTGTGTGGTCATGTGGATGAATGTGGTCTAGGAAAAGAACACATGCAATGACACTAGTGGATCAATGTGGTTTAGGAAAAAACACATGCAATGACTATAGGTGATCCATGTGTCAAACCATGGTCACAAAGACTAGAAGCACACAGGAAAAGCAGCTTCCACATTCGATGTTGCACCAGTGAGGCAGAAATTTCATAACGAAATGCACTAGGGTGTGTGTGGTCATGTGGATCAATCTTCTCTAGTAAAAGAACACATGCAATGAAACTAGTGGATCAATGAGGTTTAGGAAAAGATCACATGTAATGACTATAGGTGATCCTTGTATCATACCATGGTTGTCATGGAAATGGCCACAACAGTCACTGCAGTAGGCAGCAATTGATTGAATCGGGGGCGAGAGCTGGCGGCCATCTGCGGTGTGAGATGGGGGTGGATACACATGGATTTATCCAGGTTCGGCCCCCAGAGGGTAAAGACCAACTCCTGCTAGATTGGATTGACAGAGAGTGAGTTACAATGGCGGAGAGCTCGGCACCTAAGCAGCGAGTCGCTTGAAGGGGTTTATGATGGCACGTAAGTCCTCAGGATACCCTAGGGAGGTTTATATATGAGGCACCTCCCTAGGGTTTAAAGTTTACAACCGAACATGATATAGATTCAGAGGCTTTGACCTAATCCAACTGGGCTTCGAATACGCTTCTGGGCCTCTAGTCTCCAGTCGCTAGGCCTTCTCCCTATTCGCATTCCAGTCGCTGTCCTGCGTGCCCACTCGTGAGACCTTTGCCCCAATCGGAATGTCCTGCTGGCCATACCCCAGTCGGCATATCCCCATCAGTAGTCCCTGAGGCTATCGTTGATTCAGATGCAAGTGTTCATTTGGCAGTCGGAGTAGGCGAGTCCAATTTGGACGCCCAGTCAAATTGGTGGTGGACTCCACCGAAACCAAGGAAATTTTCCCCAGGTTCTCACTCGCTGCTTTGGCGAATGCATCCACTGTCAAGTCGCTGCCTCGGCGAGTGGACAGGGTTCAGTTGCAAGCGAGTCGAATGGAGGCGTTCGACCATCAACTTGGTCAATCTATCCATTGGATATTCCAATGGTAACTTCGGCACAATTACCGCAGGTAACGGCTACCCAAGATTGGCGGGTAGCATCCCCTTATAAGGGGAGTGACAGATTAGTCCTGCAGATCCTTCTCCGCAATTTTCATTCTCGCGCATCCATTTCTCCTGTCTTCCCTTGATCCACACCTTTTCAGACCAAGCGACTCCGTCTTCCTTCTTGATGGCACCTCCGAAAGGCTCGTGGGGGAATTCGAAGTACACCATGGCGCAACTCAGGTCCTTCGAGGATGCCGGGGTCCTCCACAAGGGGAATTGTCGGATCCCCGTGTCTTTCGAGATTGATCTGAAGCCACGCGCCGATGAATTCATCTGCTTCCGAAGCCATCTGTAGAGGGGCTTGGGATTTCCTACCTCGCTATTCTTCCGGCGATTCTGCGCATACTACGCGATCAAGCCGTCAGATCTCTGCCCGCATAGCATCGAGCAGCTGGCGATATTCGTAGCCTTCTATGAGTGTTATCTTGGTTGCAAGCCATACTTCCCGTTGTGGATGGAGCTTTTCCACGGCCGCATCGGATGCGAAGGGTCCGGCGGCCCAATCTTGGCGGCCGGAGGCATCACCTTTCAGCTAAAGCCGAAGGCCAACTTCATCAGGCTTATGCTGCCAAAGAAGGCCGCGAGCGAGTGGAAGAGGAGATGGTTCTACGTGAAGGAGTCCACTCCCTCCGGCGAGGTAGCATTTCCAGGATTCATCGCGGAGAGAAGCGAACCCCGTTGGCTAGCGATGGACAAGCTCCCCGATGATCAAAGGATGGCTGTCGCGGATATGATGGACTAGATCCTTAAGCTGAAGGACCAAGGTTTGTCCTCGATCAACCGATACAATTGCTGGCTCGGGCGGCAATTGGTCCCATTGGCGGCTCGGCCGCACTAGATGTACGAGTACAGCAGGAAGCATGATCCTTCCCGGACCAACAAGGAATCGTCGGACGCTGAAGATTACAAGGCCGCCATGAAGAAGATCACTAACGTGGAATTCACAACCATGTCAGCCGGGCTCGCTCCGTACGTGCCTGTGAAGAATGATGCCACCACAGTAAGTTCTTCTCTCTGAATTTAACTTCACTTGTAATTCTCGTGGTGCAATTTGCAACCGCATCATCTAAAATTTATTCGTCTCCACTCTCAGTTCTTTTAGTTTTCGGAGGGCTGGCTCCCACCCACTGGACGAAGAGGTTCCCCACGAGTTCGAGGAGGGTGCCTCAGGAGAATATTCTGAGGAGGAATAGGAGGAGGTAGAGGTTCCTCCCCTAGCGCCTGCGGCTCGCAAGACTCACATGAAAAAGCAACACGAGCTCGAGGCGAGCCTTAGTCTGGAAGAACGCGAAGAAGGCGATGAAATCTTGCAAGAGCACACTTCTCGGCGAGTAGCCATGCTGGCCAAGCCATTGCGCAAGCCGAAGTCGCTAGCAAAGAAAGCGGAGTCACCATCCTAGTCGGTGGTGGTGTTCGAGTCGGATGACGAGTCCGAGGATGACACGTCTAAGACCTTCCGGAAGATCCCAGGGGGCACGATTATGATGATGGGATCAGAGGCTGAAGGCGCCGAGGTGGCGGTGGAGGTTCCTCTCGCAGTGATGGTGCCACCAGCTTCAACGGCGCCAGAGCAGGAAGCAGCTGAGGCCGCTGCGTCAAAGTCGTCGCGACCTTCGGGAATGGCGGCATCTTCTGAACCGGAGGTTCCTGCGACAGTGGCCTCATCATCAAAGAGGCCCGCGGTGTCGTGGGCTTTGGATGTCTTAAAAAGAAGTCTGACACGCAAGCTAGGCCTAGAGTTGGATAAACCTGCCCATATCAGCACGGGGTTGCATTTTCTTCTGATCGCCAAGTAAGACTCGGGTTCTCCCTTCCAATTCTTAATCCTCTTTTTTATGTGACTTTTGAACTGACTTTGGAGGTTTGGCAGGTCCGGCGCCAAGAAGATTGGTCGCCCTTCAGTTGCGAAAATTCCGCCAGTCTCTACTGCAGGGGAGGGCGATCTCCCCAAGAAGAGGAAGCCTGCTGCAAACGTCGCGCCTACGGAGGGCACGAAGAAGCGGAAGGGAGGTGCCGATGATGCTGTGGTAGGAGATAACGCCAAGGGGAGTGACCCTGTTGCGGGCATCGAGGAGGTGACAGCTATCCGATCGGAGCCAACCCCGGGAGCTCCAACGACAGAACCATCCGCTCCGACGACTAGTGCCCCGGCTAGAGCTTCAGCGACGTTTCCGCGCTTCATGGCCAAGGGGTTTCCGGGCATGGCGGACAACCATTCTCCATAGAGCCCGGAGATTGTTGACGAGGACGTCGGGTCTCGTCGCGGGCGCACCTCCTTCGTGGTCCCTTCAACAGACGCCGGAGAACTTCACAATATGCTTAGCACCGCCATTCAGGTACCTCTAGTCCCTGAGTGTCTTCTCGCTAAATTTCAATGGCTAGGCACCGAGCTTCTTCTAGTCTCCAGTCCCCCAGTTCCTAGTCACTGAATTCTAGTGGCTAGGATCTGAATTTCTTCTAGTTGCCAGTCCTCGTGTGTCTAGTCGCTGAAATTCAGCGGTTGGACACTTATTTTGTGTTTTTGTAATTGCTAACTTTTTGTTCTGCTTACAGGGCTTGCAGAGAGAGTCGACAGATCGACAGGCCGCAAAGGAGCATATGGAGTGTGATCTGCGCGTGGCACAGGAGGCAAACCGGCGACTCCAGGAGACTGTTGGTGAGTACTTGATTCATTTTTCAGCTACAAATTGTTGGTGTTCCGGAGTGCTTGACAGTCATTGCTTTTCGTATTAGATGGTCTTCCAGCTGCGATTGCCATGGCCCGGGAAGGATATGTCCCAATTGCTAAGCTAGACGTGGCGAATGGGCATATCGACTCACTGGTCAAGGAGTTGGAGGAGGCGAAGGCGGCCTCGATATCTTCTGAGGATAGAGCGAAGGATGCAGTCGCTGCAGCTGAAGAGGAGCGGAAGGCTACGGACTCGATCATCCTTGGACAACAAAGCGATCACGTCGCCCTGGACAAGCACGTCACCGAGAACTGCCGGAAGCTCCTTGGTGAGTGGCTGCTCTTTTGTTTAATGTGCGGTGAATCCTCGGGTGGGGGAATCCGTAGTGGCACTGACATCTGAAGTTGCAGCGGTGATAGGGCAAAGCGACCCTGTGGTGCAGACCTTCAACTCCTCGCAGTGTGTGACTGTAGTGGTGAACGCAGCCACTACCTCAGCATTGTGCGTCCAGGTAGTGCTTCAAGGAATGTCTCCCACCGAGGTTATTCCTGGGGGACTGACTGAAGTGTGGCGCTATATGGAGGAGGTACCCGGTGTTGTGGAGTGGATGCCACGCTCGGCTTTCAGGCGCAAGGCCACCACGGTGTTGAGTCTGGGGCTTTCTCACTTCCCCGACGACTTCAATCTCGACGACGTCACCAGCGACTACCCTTTGGCGACTAGTACGATGGAGATGTCGGAGGTATTGAAGCTTACCGCCAAGGCCGACCCCTTCGCTGATCGGGTGTTGGCGATGTGGGACCTTCTGCCGTACCAGGAGACGATGGTGGCTCCAGGCCACCCCGAGCCGGAGCATCGTGATCTGAACTTAGCGAAGGCCTTCCGGTCGGTGCTGTGGAAGTCGCTGTCGACCTACCCAACAAACCCGTAGAAGCCATTCATTCGTGTCAAGGGTGGTGTAGACGCTTCTTCATCAGGGCCTACGAAATAGATAGATTTTCTAGGCGATTTGTAAGATATGCCAAGTGGCGACTTCTTGTAATATGAGCAATATTTTGTATGAGAGTAAGAGGACTCAATCGACTCGTAATGCAAGCTTGATTTTGTGGTGTGTTTAAATTTTGTGTGAGCGAGTCCCCGAGCGCATCTGCCCTTTAATGGGGTATAACTCGTTTGTATACGTATGTTTTTTCTTTGGTTTTTGTTCTTTGTCCCTTGTGTTTTCTGAAGAGACGAGTCCCCGAGCGCGAGTAGGATTGTTTGTAGGCGAGTCCCCGAGCGTAATACTTAGCCGTTATGGGCGCGTGCCTATTGCAAATTACTGATGCGTTGTTTGTAACGGGTCACCTCCCCTGGTTCGGAGAACCAGTCGCTGGGCGAGTCCAAGGCAGCTCTCTTACTTGGTATGTTCCCAAGCTGCGTGAGGGTTTCCACTTTTATGGAGTCCCCGTGCGTGGTACTTAACCGTTCGAGTCACTTTTCACGAGGATGGGAAGGACAGGTTGCTGTGAGAAGTGCATACGAGTCGTCTTGGCCCGGTGGGCTAGTCGAGCTAGGCGACTCCGATGGTGGCTCCGGGTTGGCGTATTCGTGGACGACACAAGGCTCGAATATTTTCGGTGCCCCTGGGCCGCACTACTTAGCCGTGCCGGTCATTCGACCAAGGGTTGACTTCCGTGGGTAGCATATTGCTAATTGTACGAGTGCAAGTGGAACAAGGGTATGGCGAGTAGACACAATTTGTATGGTCCGAATGAATTTCATTATATATCATCTAGGTACAAGTTTTACTTCTATGTATAGAACTTTCGAAGAAGGTTTACATTCCATGGTCTCCCGACCTCGAGATGGCCATCGCCTCGTATGTCGATGAGGTAGTAGGCGTCGTTGGTAAGGACTCGCCCTATGGCGAATGGCCCCTCCCATGGGGGGAGAGTTTGTGCATGCCCTTCTTGTCCTGGGCAAGTCGTAGGACCAAATCGCCCTCCTAGAAGGTGCGGGTCTGGACTTGGCGGCTGTGGTAGCGGCGGAGCCCCTACTGGTAGATGGTGGTGCGAGAGCGAGCCAGGTCACGTGCCTTGTCGATCTATCGATGCTATCTTGGCGGACGATCTCGTTTGTCGCCTCGACATAGTTGGGGACTCTATGTGAGTCGTGCTCTAGGTCGATTGGTATCATAGCTTCGGCGTCGTACACCATGAAGAAGGGTGTAAACTCTGTGGAGCGGTTGATGGAGGTGCGGATTCCCCATATTACAAAAGGGAGCTCTTTGACCCAGCATCCTGGGTGCACTCGAGCGGTACTTGGAGTCTCGGCTTGAGCCCGTGGAGGATGCTCTGATTGGCGCGTTTTGCTTGGCCGTTTTCTTCACAGAATTCTGCCATGGCACCCTTGGTGAAGTTGGTACCGTTGTTAGTTATGATGTTGTGCGGGTAGCCATACCGGTAGATGGGCTCGCGTATGAACTTGGTGGCCGTCTTGCCATCCCACTTTTTGATCGGCTTGGCCTCGACCCATTTGGTGAACTTTTCGACTACGACCAGGAGGTGGGTGAAGCCGGATGGGGCCTTCTTGAATAGGCCGACCATGTCCATGCCCCATACAGCGAACGGCCATGTGATGGGGATGGTCTTGAGTGCCGAACCAAGGAGGTGCGTCTGGTTGGCGTACTTCTGGCACCTGACGCATCGTCGGACGATGTCGGTGGCATCGGCATGCGCGGTGAGCCAGTAGAAACCGTGTCGCATGGCCTTGGCAACAAACGACTTGGCACCGGCGTGATGGCCGCAGTCGCTGGCGTGGATGTCCTGCAGGATCTTGTGGCCTTCTTCTGGCTGTACGCAGCGCTGGAACATGCTAGTCATGCTGCATTTGTGGAGTTCGATGTTGATGATGACGAAGGATTTGCACCGCGCACAATTATTCGTGCTTCCGTCTCGTAGCTCGGGAGGATCGTGTGCTCGAGGAAGGTGACATACGGTGTCGTCCAGTCGCTGGGCTCCATGATCATGGCGACTAGGGCCGGCTCGGGTTGTAGTGGTATCCCGATGTCGATATCCTTCGGTGGGTAGACTGAAGGCTTGTGGATGATGTTGAGGAAGACGCCTGCGGGTGGCGTTTGCCGAGCCGACCCAATGCGGGAAAGGGCATCTGCCTCCTTGTTCTTTCGCCTAGCGATCCACTTGACGGAGTAGTCGTCGAAGTGTCCTCCCAACTGGTCTACCACTTGGCGGTACGCTATCATTGTTGGGGAGACGGTGTCGCAGGTTCCAGCAACTTGTCCGACGACTAGATTAGAGTTTCCATAGCACCGTAGGCGGTTGATGTTCATCTCCTTGGTGGCGCGCATGCCGTGGAGGAGGGCCTCCTATTCTGCCATGTTGTTGGTGCAGGGCTTGAAGTTGAGGTGGAGCACGTAGCGGAGCTTATCTCCTTTGGGGGAGGTCAATATGACCCCTGCCCCTGCGCCGTCGGTGTTCTTCGAGCCTTCAAAATGGAGTGACTAGTAGTGGAGGTATGGTAGCTTCTCCGGCTGATGTGCTTCTTCTGAATCTGCGAGGAAATCAGCCAGGGCTTGTGACTTGATCGCTTTGTGGGGCTAGTATCTGATGTTGTGGACGCCGATTTCGACGGCCCACTTAGCGACTCGCCTAGTTGCCTCGCGATTGCGTATTATGTCCCGCAGTGGTGCGGAGGAGACCATCGTGATTGGGTGCTCCTGGAAGTAATGGGGGAGTCGCCGTTGAGCTCAGAATACCGCATATATCAGTTTCTAGTACTGCGGGTAGCGCTGACGTGAGTCCGTCAAGACTTCGCTGATGTAGTAGACTGGGCATTGTATGGGTTGCTCCTTGCCCTCCTCTGTCCATTCGACGACCATCACGGTGCTGAAGACTCGAATGGAGGCCGCCACATAGACGAGCATTGGCTCTTTGTCAATTGGAGTGGGACGTAGTGGGACCGCGAGTAGCACTTCTTTGAGCGCTTTGAGTGCATTGTACGCCTCCGCGTCCCATTGGAAACTGGGGTTGTTGCGCATCAGGTGGTAGAGGGGCATTGCCTTCTCGCCTAGTCAGGGAATGAAGCGGCTGAGAGCCGCCACTCGCCCGGCCAACTTCTGGATGTCGCGCAGGCACTCAGGTTTCCCGAGTCGCGCGATGGTGTCGATCTTGGTGGGGTTGGGTTCCATGCCTCGCTTGGAGACTACATATCCCAGGAGCTGTCCGGTGGGGACGCCGAAGGTGCATTTTCCTAGGTTCAGCTTGATGTTGTACCTTCGCAGGTTTGCGAAGGTTTCGGCCAGGTCGGCGAGTAGGTCGTCCTAGCGGGTGGATTTTACCACCACATCATCGATGTAGACGTGAATGTTGCGGCCAATTTGGCTCGCAAGGCACTCCTGCATACACCTTTGGTATGTGGTGCTAGCATTCTTGAGGCCGAACGTGGCCGTGTAGCACCAGGCACCGTACTGGCACTCGTTCTTGAAGCAATGTATCACTGTTTCCGGGTGGATGCCGGAGGCATTGGTCCACAGTTCCTACCACCTTTGAATCCAGTGGCGGGTCGACTCGCGTTGTCCTTGGATGCATCGCTCCAGGTCCTCGATGGTGGTGGTGCGGGTGTAGGAATCCTCGAAGTGCCTGACGAAGGCATCCTGCATTTCCTCCCAGGAGTCGATGTTGTCGGCAGGGAGGGTGTTGATCCATTGCCGGGTCGCACCATCCATCATTAGGGGGAGGTAGCGAGCGGCTAGCTGGTCAATGTGTCCGGGGATTCCCATCGCCATGAGGTATGTGTCCAGCCAGACCGTTGGATCGTACGTCGGGTCATACTTTTCGATCTCCTTGGGCACCTTGAAGTTGGCGGGGTACTTTTCCCCTCGGATCATAGGTCCGAAGCATTGGGGCCGACTCGGCTAAGCGAGCCCCTCGGTTCGGGGTCACCGCGGTTATTGAGGGTGTGCCTCAAGTCATTGGGCTGGCGCGCCTGCCAAGCCTGGTTGTTGACGATGTGCATTCGGGCATCGATGGGATACCCGTTGGCGGCGACCGTGTTGTTCACCGGTCGCGGCTCGTTGGTGGAGAGCGCGGGGTTGGCAGCCCGTGGCTGGGTCGCCAGGGGTTGTGGTGGTGGGCAGGTCACGGCATTGGGGACGGTGGGGTGACCGCTTGAGGCCACCCTGCTTGCTAAGGAGCAGGAATACATCCGACCCCGCGGGTCGACTCCCGCGGCTTGCTTCTCGACGACCCTGGTGAGTAGGGCCTTGGTGTATTGGATCTATAGCGCGTCCTCTCCCTGGACGTTGAGGTTGGCGACTGCGGCGTCGGCCACGACGACGTTGTCCATCGGGGTGGAGTATAGTGGGAGTCCGTTGGCGTCGCGGGCCTGTGGTGAGATTATGATTCATGGATGGTCTGGCGGGGGTGCACGACCGATGGGTGGTGGCGGGGCCCTAGTCCCCGGTGCGCCGAGTGGTGGTTGATTTCTGCCGCCTGGTGGTGCATTCTCGCAGTATTCGCGCTCAGCCGCGCGTGCGGGCTCGCTCTCGTCGTTGAAGTTTAGGACGCGGCCTTGTACATTGGAGTTCAGGCGGGTCCTGATGCAGCGCTGGTGGTAGAGCGACATCTACTGCGCCGTCGCCCGCTCGAGGAGGAATTTCTTGCGCTCGGCTATCTCCTTGCACGTCGCCTCCTCTAGTCGTTGGCGGGCTTCCTCCACCTCCATGTCCATGGCGGTTGGCGGGATCGGTGTGGAGAATGGATCTGGTGGGGCGGTTGTGCTGCCCGCCATGTAGATCGCGTTGAAGCGTTCGGATATAGCGCGGAAGTCCTCGGGGGACTCCGAGAAGGAATCGGAATCGAAGATCCCGAGGATGGAGGTGTCCTCGAAGTCCTCAGGGTTGGAGACCCGCGTGATGGAGTCCTCCCGTGATGCCGTGGTGATAGATCCGTCGACCGAGGCAGGGGTCACGGAGTCGGCATCGTCGTTTAGGTCCGCATCGTCCATGGCGGTGTTGGTCTCGGACATGTTGCTGGCAGCCGAGTTGTACTCGGTAACGAGGCTCCTGATGGAGCGGACCTGCTCCTCCGAGAGCAGATTGCGGTGTGGAGGCGATCCGCCAACGATCACCATCACCGCTGGGTCGACCATGCCGGTGAAGCCAACAAAGAAGTTGATGGAGCCGACCGGAATTATGACGCTATGGGTGATCGGGCGCGACACCGGGATGTAGCTGCTGGGTAGGATCTGTAAGATCCCACTGGTGGCGATCGGCCGATCAATCGGCGAGTAGGGTCTCGCTGCAGAACTCAGGCCAGTCCGGCTGGGTCCCACGGTGGTCGCCATTGTCGTGGAAATGGCCACGACAATCGCTGTAGTAGGCAACGATTGATTTAATCAGGGGCGAGACCTGGCGGCCATCTGCGGTGCGAGATGGGGGCGGATGCACATGGATTTATCCAGGTTCAGCCCCCTAGAGGGTAAAGACCTACTCCTTCTAGATTGGATTGACAGAGAGTGAGTTACAATGGCGGCGAGCTTGGCGTCTAAGCAGCGAGTCGCTTGAAAGGGTGTATGATGGAACGTAAGTCCTCAGTATACCCTAGGGAGGTTTATATACGAGGCACCTCGCTATGGTTTATAGTCTACAACCGAACAGGATATGGATTCGGAGGCTTTGACCTAATCCGACTGGGCTTCGAATACGCTTATGGGCCTCCAGTCTCCAGTCGACAAACCTTCTCCCTAGTCACATTCCAGTCGTCGTCCTGCAGGCCAACTCTTGAGAATTTTGGCCCAATCGGAACGTCCTGCTGGGCATACCCCATTCGGCATATCCCCATCAATGGTTACAGAGACCAAAAGCACATAGAAAGAGCAATCCCACATTGCATGTTGCACAAATGAGGCACAAGTTGCAACATAGAATGCACTTGAGTGTGTGTAGTCATGTGGATCAATGTGGTCTACGAAAAGAACACATGGAATGACACTAGTGGATCAATGTGGTTTAGGGAAAGAACACATGCAATGACTATAGGTGATCCACGTGTCATACCATGGTCACATAGACAAAAAGACCATAGGAAGAGCAGCTTCCACATTGCATGTTGCACCAGTGAGGCAGAAGTTGCATCATAGAATGCACTAGAGTGTGTGTGGACATGTGGATCAATGTGGTCTAGGAAAATAACACATGCAATGACACTAGTGGATCAATGTGCTTTAGGAAAAGAACACATGCAATGTATATGGGTGATCCATGTGCCAAACCATGGTCAGAGAGACCAAAAGCACATAGGAGGAGCACCTTCCACATTGCATGTTGCAGTAGTGAGGCAGAAGTTGCATCACAAAATGTACTGGAGTATGTGTGGTCATGTGGATCAATGTGGTATAGGAAAATACACATGCAATGACACTAGTACGTGGATTAATGTGGTTTAGGAAAAGAACACATGCAATGACTATAGGTGATACATGTGTCGTACCATGGTCACCGAGACTAAAAGCACATAGGAAGAGCATCTTCCACATTGCATGTTGCACCACTGAGACAGAAGTTGCATCACAGAATGCATTGGAGTGTGTATGGTCATGTGGATCAATGTGGTCTAGGAAAAGAACACATGCAATGGGACAAGTTGATTAATGTGGTTTAGGAAAAGAACACATGCAATGACTATAGGTGATCCATCCGTCATACCATGGTCACAAAGACCAAAAGCAAATAGGAAGAGCAGCTTCCACATTGCATGTTGTACCACTAAGGTAGAAGTTGCATCACAGTATGCACTAGAGTGTGTGTGGTCATGCGGATCAATGTGGCCTAGGAAAAGAACACATGCAATGACAAAAGTGCATCAATTTGGTTTAGGAAAAGAACACATGCAATGACTATAGGTGATCCATGTGTCAAACCATGGTCATAGAGACCAGCTGCACATAGGAAGAGCAGATTCCACATTGCATCTTGCACCGGGGAGGCAGAAGTTGCATCACAGAATGCACTAGATTGTGTGTGGTCATGTGGATCAATGTGGTCTAGGAAAAGAACACATGCAACAACACTAGTGGATCAATGTAGTTTAGGAAAAGACACATGCAGTGACTATAGGTGATCCATGTGTCATAACATCGTCACAGAGATAAAAAGCACATAGGAAGAGTATCTTCCACATTGCATGTTGCACCAGTGAGAAAAAATTTGCATCTCAGAATGCACTGGAGTGTGTGTAGTCATGTGGACAAATGTGGTCTAGGAAAAGAACAGATGGAATGGCACTAGTGGATCAATGTGCTTTAGGAAAAGAACACATTGAATCACTATGGGTGATCCATGTGCCAAACCATGGTCACATAGACCAGAAGCACATAGGAACAGCAACTTCCACATTGCATGTTGCACAAGTTAGGCCGAAGTTGCATCACAAGATGCACTGGAGTATGTGTGGTCATGTGCATCAATGTGGCCTAGGAAAAGAACACATGCAATGACACTAGTGGATCAATGTGGTTTAGGAAAAGAACACATGCAATGACTATAAGTGATCCATGTGTCAGACCATGGTCACAAAGACCAAAACAACATAGGAAGAGGAGCTTCCACATTGGGTGTTACACCACTGAGGCAGAAGTTGCATCATGGAATGCACTGGAGCATGTGTGGTCATGTGGATCAATGTTGTATAGGAAAAGAACAGATGCAATGACACTAGTGGATCAATGTGGTTCATAAAAACAACACATGCAATGACTATAGGTGATCCATGTGGTCATACCATGGTCACATAGATGAAAAGCTCATAAGAAGAGCAGCTTCCACTTTGCAGTTGCACCAGTGAGGCAGAAGTCGCATCACATAATGCACTATTGTGTGTGTTGTCATGTGGATCAGTGTGGTCTAGGGAAAGAACAAATGCAATGACACTAGTGGATCAATGTGGTTTAGGAAAAGTACACATGCAATGTCTATCGGTGATCCGTAGGTCAATCCATGGTCACAACAACAAAAAGCACATAGGAAGAGCAGCTTGCACATTGCATGTTGCACCAGTGAGGCAGAAGTTGCATCACAGAATGCACTCGAGTGTGTGTGTTCATGTGGATCAATATGGTCTAGGAAAAGAACACATGCAATGACACTAGTAGATCAATGTGGTTTACACAAAGAACACATGCAATGACTATAGGTGATCCATGTGTTAAACCATGGTCACAGAGACAAAAAGCACATAGGAAGAGCAGCTTCCACATTGCATGTTGCACAAATCAGAAGTTGAATCACAAAATGTACTAGAGTGTGTGTGGTCATGTGGATCAATGTGGTCTATTAAATAACACATGCTATGACACTATAGGTGAACAAATGTAATGACTATAGGTGATCCATGTGTCATACCATGGTCATAGAGTCCAAACGCACATAGGAAAAATAGCTTCCACATTGCATGTTGCATCAGTGAGGCAGAAGTTGCATCACATAATGCATTGGAGTGTGTGTGGTCATGTGGATCAACGTGGTCTAGGAAAAGAACATATGCAATGATACTACTGGATTAATGTGGTTTAGGAAAAAAACACATGCAATGGCTATAGGTGATCCATGTGTCATACCATGGTCACAAAGACCAATAGCACATAGGAAGAGCAGCTTCCACATTGCATGTTGCTCCAGTGAGGGAAAAGTCACATCACAGAATACACTGGAGTGTGTGTGGTCATGTGGATCAATGTGCTCTAGGAAAAGAACACAAACAATGACACTAGTGGATCAATGTGGTTTAAGAAAAGAACACATGCAATGAAGATAGGTAATCCATGTGTCAAACCATGGTCACAGAGACCAAGAGCACATAGGAAGAGCAGCTTCCACATTGCATATTTCACCATTGAGGCAGAAGTTGCATCACAGAATGCACCGGATGGTGTGTGGTCATGTGGATCAATGTTGTCTAGAAAAAGAACACATGCAATGACACTAGTGGATCAATTTGGTTTAGGATAAAACAAATGCAATGACTATAGGTGATCCTTGTGTCATAGCATGGTCACAAAGAGCAAAACCACATAGGAAGAGCAGCTTCCACATTGCATGCTGCACCAGTGAGGCAGAAGTTACATCACAGAATGCATTGGATTATGTGTGGTCATGTGGATCAATGTGGTCTAGGAAAATATCACATGCAATGACACTAGTGTATCATTGTGGTTTAGGAAAAGAACACATGCAATGACTATAGGTGATCCATATGTCATACCATGGTCACAGAGACCAAAAATCACATAGTAAGAGTAGCTTCCACATGGCATGTTGCAGCAGTGAGGAAAAAGTTGCACCATAGAATGCACTAGAGTGTTTGTGTTCATGTGGATCAATGTGGTCTACTAAAAGAACACATGCAATGACACTAGTTGATCAATGTGGTTTAAGAAAAGAAGACATTCAATGACTATGGGTGATCCATGTGTCAAACCATGGTCACAGAGACCAAAAGCACATAGGAAGAGCAGCTTCCACATTGCATGTTTCACTAGTGAGGCAGAAGTTGCATCACAGAATGCATTGGAGTGTTTGTGGTCATGTGGATCAATGTGGTCTAGGAAAAGAACACATGCAATGACACTAGTGGACCAATGTGTGAAATGGATCGTATGGTCACCTAGAGGGGGGGAATAGTTGCTACACCAAATTTTAGTTCTTTTTCAATTTTAGGATTGACACAAATGTAAATTCTCTAGATATGCAATTACGGGAATTTTCCTATATTCCAACCTAAATACTAAGCGTGTAAAAATGAGCTAGGAAACCATAGTGGAGCACGCGGAGATATGGGGATATGTGTGACTCCAGTTCCTTCCTTGTTAAGGGAAGTACGTCTACGTTGGAGAGGTGGGCGGTTCTAAGATGACCACGCCACAATAGGCCTCACCCTATTCTCTGATGGATCTTGCCACTAAAGGCCTGATCCACCTTTCCACTACTGGTGCCCTTTAAGGCGGGAATCGATGCCTTTACAGAGCTAGCGGGGCACACATCCACAACTGAATTGGAGGCTCCCATTATAACAACAAGCTACCACAAGAACAAGGATTATAAATAATAAAAACTAGGATCTAGATATTTGCAAGAAATACTAGATCAAGAATCCCCAAGTGAATGGGGGGAGTTGAGAACTTGATTAGTGTTGATGAAGATCGAGTGCTCCTCCTTCTATTTCCCAAATATTGAAGCCTTTGGGTGGGTGAGGATGGAGATCTCTCTTGGAACTTGAAGAACGGGTTTGAGCTTTTTCGAATGAATCAAGAGTTCTGGCAGGAGGGATTGATGGGGAATTAATACCCCTGCCAAACTCGGTCGTTGGAGACTTTGGGGGCCGGATTATCCGGCCTAAGTGGGGGCTGGATTACTAGGGTGGGGCAAAACTCCACCCCAAAAGCACATAGGAAGATTGGCTTCCACATTGCATGTTGCACTAGTGAGGCAGAAGTTGCATCACGGAATGCACTGGAGTGTGTGTGGTCATTTGGATCAACGTGGTCTAGGAAAAGAACACATGCAATGACACTAGTGGATCAATAAAGTTTAGGAAAAAAACACATGCAATGTCTATAGGAGATCCATGTGTCATACCATGGTCAGAGATACCAAAATCACATAGGAGGAGCAACCTCCACATTGCATGTTGCACAGGTGAGGCGGAAGTTTTATCACAAAATGCACCGGATTATGTGTGGTCATGTGGATCAATATGGTCTAGGAAAAGAGCACATGCAATGACACTAGTTGATCAATGTGGTTTAAGAAAAGAAAACATGAAATGACTATAGGTGATCCATGTGTCAAACCATGGTCACAGAGACCAAATGCACATAGCAGAGAAGCTTCCACACTTCTTGTTGCACAAGTGAAATAGAAGATGCATCATAGAATGCACATGAATGTGTGTGGTCATGTGGATCAATGTGTTCTAGCAAAATAACACATGCTATGACACTAGTGGATCAATGTGGTTTAGGAAAAGAAAACATGAAGTGACTATAGGTGATCCAAGTGTCAAACTATGGTCACAGGGACCAAGAGCACATAGGAAGAGCAGCTTCCACATTGCATGTTGCACCAGTGAGGCAGAAGTTGCATCACACAGTGCACTGGAGTGTTTGTGGTCACGTGGATCAATATGGTCTAGGAAAAGAACACATGCAATGACCCTAGTGGATCAATGTGGTTTAGGAAAAGAACACATGCAATGACTATAGGTGATCCATGTGTCAAACCAAGGTCATACAGACAAAACGCACATAGGAAGAGGAGATTCCACATTGCATGTTGCACTAGTGAGGCAGAAGTTGCATCACAGAATGCACTGGATTATGTGTGGTCATGTGGATCTATGTGGTCTAGGAAAAAAGAACAAATGCAATGACACTAGTGGATCAATTTGGTTTAGGAAAAGAACTCATGCAATGACTATAGGTGATCCATGTGTCATACCATGGTCATAAAGACCAAAAGCACATACGAAGAGTAGCTTCCACATTGCATGTTGCACAAGTGAGGCAGAAGTTTCATCATAGAATGCACTAGAGTTTGTGTGGTCATGTGGATCAATGTGGTTTAGGAAATGAACACATGCAATGACACTAGTGGATAGATGTGGTTCAAGAAAAGAACACATGCAATGACTATAGGTGATCCATGTTTCAAACCATGGTCACAAAGACCAAAAGCACATAGGAAGCGCAGCTTCCACATTGCCTGTTGCACTAGTGAGGCAGAAGTTGCATCATAGAATGTACTGGATTGTGTGTGGTCATGTGGATCAATGTGTTCTAGGAAAAGAACACATGCAATGACACTAGTGGATCAATTTGGTTTAGGAAAAGAACACATGCAATGACTATAGGTGATCCAGGTGTCATACCATGGTCACAGATTCCAAAAGCACATAGGAAGAGCAGCTTCCACATTGCATGTTACACCAGTGAGGCAGAAGTTGCATCACAAAATGCACTGGAGTGTCTGTGGTCATGTGGATCAATGTTGTCTAGGAAAAGAACACACTAATTGACATTAGTGGGTCAATTTGGTTTAGGAAAAGAACAAATGCAATGACTATAGGTGATCCATGTGTCATACCATGGTCACAGAGACCAGAAGCACATAGGAAGAGTAGCTTCCACATGGCATGGTGCACCAGTGAGGCAGAATGCACTGGATTGTGTGTGGTCATGTGGGTCTATGTGGTCTAGGAAAATAACACATGCAATGACACTAGTGGATCAATGTGGTTTAGGAAAATAACACATGAAATGACTATTGGTGATTCATGTGGAAATTCATGGTCACAAAGACCAAAAGAACATAGGAAGAGCAAGTTCCACATTGCATGTTGCACCAGTGAGGCAGAAGTTGCATCACAGAATGCACGAGAGTGTGTGTGGTCATGTGGATCAATGCGGTATAGGAAAGAACACATGCAATGACACTAGTGGATCAATGTGGTTTAGGAAAAGAACACATTCAATGACTATAGGTGATCCATGTGCCATACCATGGTCACTGAGACAAAAAGCACATAGGATGGGCAGCTTCCACGTTGCATGTTGCACCAGTGAGGCAGAAGTTGCATCACAGAATGCACTAGAGTGTGTGTGGTCATGGGGATCAATGTGGTCTAAGAAAGCAACACATGCAATGACACTAGTGGATCAATGTGGTTTAGGAAAAGAACACATGTAATGTCTATAGGTGATCCATGTGACAAACCAAAAATAAAACCTATTATCTGTCCTGATTGTTACAGACTGTTTGATTAGGGAGCGTCCAATGGTGGCCTTACGATCGAGTCTTCTTGAAGGCCCGCCCCCATGAAGAACTTGTTGTATGCCCCGATTGTTATAGACCGTTTGATCACGGCGCGTGGACGATCAGGATGGTTCTTCGTCAGAGCAATCCGGGAGTTGGCTATTCTGCGACATGATAGGCCTTTCTTACTTTTCACGTGTATTATTATTATTTCCAGTCCCCTCTAATCTACTACTAGTAGTATCATAGAGATCGTGTGTGAGCATGTATCCTCCATAGCCCCCTCCTCCAACCCACTCCTCGTACCCGGATGATGCCACCGACTTTCGTGCGCCATGCCCGGACGACAGTTCCTGACTTTCGGGTTGCTACCTTCAGGTAGGAAATCATTTAACTAGCATTTCAATTTATCTTAGATATTCCTGCTATTGGCTTAATTAGCTATGGATCTTTTATCCGATTTCTCGATGAACTTCAGATGTCGGAGCCGCCGAATGAGGAGTGCGAGCTACTGCAGCCCAAGAATATGGAGATCATTGCGTGCAACATCCTAGCGACGTACCCGCTTGTGTGCTCCCACCTAGGATGATTTCACTGTTACTCCTACTATGAGCTCCCTGGCCATGAGCTCATGTGCCCGCACGACGTGTGCGCCTGCACGGAGCTGGGCTGCAACTACACCGGCCTGCCTGCAGAGCTCATGATCCACCTTGCAGAGGATCACTTGATCGAAGTTATTAGGATCTCATACGGCCACGCCCAACTTCTCCAAGAGAAGGTGTTTTTCCCTCTCCATGCCACCGACTCATTTGCGAGGGAGAGGATGGCTCTATTTTTGTGCTGACCATCACCGCCGGCGTCCCAGGAAATGAAGCTGGGCCTACCTTCGTGTGTGCAGTATGTGTTAGGTCGGTATTGAGAGCATGGCCCCTGTACACGGTGCGCATGTGAACGCACGCCCAACCGCTATCGCCTGATACCATGCATGTGACAGCCGAGGCGCCGAGCTTCCCGACACCACATGAGGTGGAGTTTGCGGACCTGAGGTCGGTCCTATGTGTGCCATCTTAGTACCTTGTTGGTGTTAGACCATACAAGCATATGCATTTCTACATTTGTATCGAGAAGACCGATAGGGAGTTGTAGTACTTATGTTGTCGTTAAGTGTAAGACCTATGCGATGCTACTCCAGTGCGAAGAGCATACGTGTTGTGCGAATGTAGCCTAGTTCTAGTTTTTTTAGTACTCCATAATAATTTGATGAGTTTACTTATCCGATGAATAATAATAACTCACATCTGCTTGTTGTTGTCACATTGCATAGTCCGCTTGATCTGGATAGACTAGCAATACCGCGTGCTCCTGACTGTCAGTGTCACATGTTCCGTAGGCCCACCTGCAGTGTCACGTCCCCTTTACTTATCTTACACCCCCTTGAAGCCACTATCACCACTTCTCTTCCATCCTACCACTACTGTCTGATGGTTGTAATATGATTTTGTTGGTTTGTTTACATGTAATCTACGTGGATCGTGCCGCATGCAAATGGCAGAGACACAATTTTTAAGGTGGAAGCACTTACACCCTGTTATTACACTAAACGCAACTATCCATATTTCTCAATATAGCTCGCTCAACCCATTACAATAATTGTACTCGCACTAAACACAACCGAAATTGCAACCAGCCTAAACAACATCTAAACCCAAATCATAGCACTGTCATCGGAGTCAACCTCGATTGGTGACCCCGCCGTGCCCTTCCAAGTGACATCCACTCCCACCCATGGCTTGCCCTTCGCCAAGGAGGCAACAATGGCATTCTGCATAGCTTCTTCCCCGTCGTCCTCCATATCAGAATTGGCAATGATGAAGGGGATGGGGGTGGAATGGACTGAGCCCCGTTCCGCCTGGCGGATCCTACTCGAGCTCAACGCCGCAACATTCCTTCTAAAGATAGGACAGACCGAGCACGGAGACGCAACCATTCGGGTCAAGAAACCATGGCCATTTGATACTGCGAGGGTACGATCTTAGGGTGGCTCCACCGCGGCGAGCGTTACAGGGAGCGTTGGAGCTGATGGATCTGCCGGTGCGAGCCATGACAAGTTCCGAGGGTGTAAGAGTGTGGGCCAGGCGTGTCTTGTTCCTGAGCAAGGCCTCCCAGCGATATGTACGCAGGAAAGGTGCCAAAAAATTCGGCCAATCCGCATGAGAGGGCCTTTGAACCACGAAGGCGCGAGGTTTGGTTGACAAGTCCGCACGCTAGGTCCCCCACCTATCAGCCGAATGTGGATGGTAGCATTATGCCTGAGTTAATGGGAGATAAATCATGCTCCATTGTGCCCCTGCTCTGATATCCAAAGGCTCCTCTTTCCTTTGTCATTGCTCCCCTCGCTCATGGCTCGCAGCTCATGCATTTCGTCTCGGGCGGAGTCAGGGTCGGCTCAACGCCGATAGGAGGTTTCCCCCATCAAGTATCAGAAGACACCCTACGATTACTACCCTGAGATGTTGTGTTTGTGCAGTGAGAAGATGCTGAGATTGATTTCATGAACCAATGAAAATACTGAAGGAAAATTCAGCAACTTCAACATCAGAGTGGTAATTTCCTATGCTAGGTACAATGGTAACCCGGATCCGGGAAGCGTAATGTAATTCATTTTTTGTTTCCTTGATTGTTCACAGGAAGGGAGGGGACCTGGTTGTCACAAGTTTGTGTGGATTGAAAAGCCCCAGAAAGATTTTCTCAAAGATCTTGTTCAGGATCTGCGTGATGCTGTGTGGGGAAAGAAAGAGGAGATTCGTGTGTTGGAGCAAGAGATCCGGGGTCTTTGCCAGATGCAAAGGAGGCAAGAGCAGGGAGGTGGTGAGATAGACGAGCTCATGATTAGGCCAGAAAGTGGAAATAATTTCCTCATTATCTGGGCATTATGTGTTGCCTTTGTAGTTTATGCTGACATGTCGTTATCCAGTAGCTGAAATAAGTTGCTTCTTCGTGGAGTGTAGCTTATAACTTGTTTTCTAGCTCATAACCTTATCATAAGTGTAATGCAAAAAGTAGGGATTTATTAAGTGTCTATAAATAATTTATGTATATGCCACTAACATCCATTGAATTTGGAGACCCCCTCACCGCTCAGCTATCACTGTCCCGGTGATGCGATTGTTCAGATAGTAGTGGCACATTCACAATTTCAGATTCAACTAGTGGCCCCAGCTGTGTCCAAACCTCAAGTCGCAGTACAATTTACTCTGAGAACAGGAGGCAGATTGTTACGCCTGACAAGTTCCACGCACACAGCTCTAGAATTTAACCAAAGTACACATATAGGTTCAAGTTCAACACATGATTAGGCTTCTACATTGCTAGCCTTCTTCCTCTTCCTGGGTGCCAACTTTCTTCCTCTTTCCTTCATTTCCTCTGACTTCTTCATTTCTTGCCTTCCTCTTCTTCCTGGGTGCCAATTTTCTTACCTTCACGTACTATGCATCTTTGGGTCGAGGGAAGTCAAGCCAATTAGCACAATAATCGTGTGTATCATCATCACTCCACTCGTTTTGGTTTTTTTACCGCAGAAAAATCACTGATACTACTGAGTCGACAGTCTTGTTATAAAAAAACGTACATGGCTAAGTACGTAATATCTACAGATTATAAACAAAAAATTGAAGGTACCATCTGATACCTAGGTTTGGGAGCATTAAGGGGACAACCCGCTGCTCTATGGCCTATAAGATGGCAGATCTTGCATCTGTTTTGCCCTTCTTGCTAGCGTTAAAAGCCGAACCCTTCTTATCGAGAAAATTCTTAAACCTCTTCACCTAAGGTCTTCCTCTGCCCCTTTTTGCAACTGGCTGGCAAAGCTCGAAACTCGGTTGGACTTGAGGCCATAGAGATGGGTCTGTATAGGGCTCGATGGATCCAGCGTACATAGGTCTGATCTTTTCCAGAGAGTAGTAGTCAAATAAATATTGATCCAAATGTGGTAGATTTATTTTCTTCACCAAGAAGACGAAGGCATGGTCGCAAGGTGTCCCGGTATGCTGCCACTCTAAGAAGGTGCATTCTCACTGCTCGATGTTCACAACATCCCTGTGGCCACTATTGGACATATCAACCACCTCACAGATCATGCTATTTGATGGGACAACCCTAAGATGAGAAAGTCCTTGGCTTCTCTTATATAGTTGTTGTACAATAGGAGGTAGCATATGTCCTCTAAGTCTCCTCCCGAACGCTCTTATTATATTTAACAGCTTGATGATCATACCACGTATGTTGTCCATCAAGATATGAATAGGATGGATTTTTATGTCCGTCACCTAGTTATTCAGGCATTCGGCAAGGTTGTTGTTTATGTAATCAACTTTGATGTTAGGGTTATATTGACTCCTCTACCATAGTTGCAAATGATGGGTGGTTAAGTACAACAGAAGTTCAGGGGCTCCGCAAAAATCTTGCTCATGAAATAGTCGCTTCTCTAAGCTTTGTAAGCTCTAGCAGCAGGAAACATGTAACAAAATATGCTGCCTACATAGTGTGAGTACATGTTGATCCTTAGATGGGAATGGAATTATCTACCTTCAGCTTGCGGGAACACCTTCTTCACTGCATTCGTCAACCCTTTGCATGCATCTATGGATATAGCCAATGGATTCATGTGGCCTATTGATCTCTTGAGCTGCCTCATAAACCAGACCTAGTTTTCCTATAATTTTGTATTGAACATCCTGAATGCCACTGGGAACATCCAGTTGTGACCATCAAGTGTTGTCGCAGATGCCAGGCAGCCTTTCCATTTGCCAGTTAGGACAGTGTTCTCTACTCTTGGATATGGCCTACATCCGTACTTGAATCCCTGGATGCAAGGTTTAAGCACCATTAAAAATCTGTTGAAATAAATTTTCCCACCTTCTGATTCAGTGTCAATCTCCACAACACTTCCCAGACACCCTTCTTGCACCTCAGCCTTGAAGTTTTATAGCATCTTAAAGCTATTAGTCCAATCCCCATGCAAGACTTTCAGAGCTTTCTCTTTACCTTTCCAAATCGTGTAATACAGTAGGACAATGTTGTATTTAGCACCGAGGTTAGTCTGAATATTCTTCGCAGTCTCCTTAGGGTTATCCTCTAGTATGTACATAGCTTGTAAATCCACCCACTCTGTATTAGCCATTGAGGATTTCAGCATGTTGCATGTTGGACACATGTGGGGAGCGCCCATTTTGTTCACCTACAACATAGATTAATTTACAAGATTAGCGGAGTGAACTCGTTGCCAGAAAGATCTTGCACAAATATTGTAGTTATAGAGTAAAAAAGAGAAAGTTCAAATGGTTTGCTGCATTCATTGCCCCAATACCCCATTACTTGGCCCTGTGGACTTCCTCAAAAACCTTCATTATGAGACCCTATTTTGCATTAAATAGCGTCATTTTGTGCACAACATAATTCAAAGCAAGGTTTTGCATATCTTTGCAATTATTAGTCATTAGTGGCAATGAGTGAGAGTTTTTTGTCAATTTCTTGACCAAAAACAATGTTTAAACATGGTGGAAGATAGCCATTTTTGGAGCCATCGACTTACCCAAAGCTTAAACCTTGATCGCCCTTGATCAAGAAGAAACAAAAGAACTATAGGGAATTGAGCGTTTAAACTTGAAACAATGAGAATAAGAAATCACTTACGGTGGGTAGTCATATGCACTCAACACTTCGTTCATTTGCGAGGCTTATCAAAGTTAGAGAGATGACAAGCATACTATACAAGCTTCGGTAAGTCAAGATAATGAAAGTATAAGCAATTAAAAGTGTAGAAATTAGTCCAATTCTTCTAGTTAACTCTCAACTTTCCAAGGAACACTAGTATGTTTAAATAGCATAATTGAGTAAGAGAGTTTCATGTCCTAGGTAGCATAACAACGAAATGTCTTATTTACACCCACATCAATAAATCTAGCCTATCCAAAACACTTCTAATCCAATCATTGTCTTTCAAGAAAATTCATAAAGTAGTAATGAGACCATGCCAAGGACTTGTTATGTGAATCTTCTTACATATATTTTTTTCTCATTAATCATTTTTTCTTCCTCTTCCAAGGATCATTGGTTGTTTCTTTTACAACTACTTGCACAACCTTTTAGAGTAAAAATACGTTTGCCCATATATTGACACGTATGCCACTCATGTCATCAACTCATAGCCAAAATTAGAGGTTATACCATAGATCTTCCAAAAGCTAGTGGAGTTGTTGGCATCCCAAAGGTGTGCATGAGAAACATAGAACTTTTTCTTTCTATTTTTTTATGCTAGTACCGTGCTTTGGTACACAATTAATTTTAATCAAACAACTCCTTTCATGTGTGCCGTCAAGAATATCAAAACATCTGCTTAGCCCAAAATATATCGAGCCCATTGGGGAACCCCAAGAGGAAGGTATGATGAGCACCACAACAAGTTTTCCCTTAGTTATGAAACCAAGGTTATCAATCCAGTAGGAGCAAGGAAACACATCAAAGGTGTTGCTAGGTGAACTTTGGCAGGGCGCACTACCGGTTCCAGCAGCAACGTGGAGACCTGCACAACACAACCACAAAACTTTGCCCCCAACTTACGATGAGGTTGTCAATCTCACCGGTTTTGATGAAAACAAAGGATTAAACGTATTGAGTGGAAGAAAGTAATAGTTTGCAGAAACTAAATAGAAACCAGTAAATAGTTGATTGTATATTGATAGTAAAAGAAAGGACCGGTGACCATAGTTCACTAGTGGTGGCTCTCCTTAAGATAGATGACATGTTGGGTGAACAAATTACAGCGGGGCAATTAACAAATATCGAGAAACCAATATGCATATACTACTCATCTTGACTCCTCTAAGACTTGATTCGGCATTACAACATTATACATAGACCGTAATCCAACTTCATCTATTACTAATAATCCACCTTCAGGTTATCATCCGAACCCCCTCCGGTATTAAGTTGCAAGCAACAGATAATTGCATTACGCATTGCGTGTAAAGTAAACAATATGATTGTTTTATGAACAAAGGATTGTTGTTTTCTCCCTAGTAGCAACAACACATCTAGTACCTTAGAGATTTCTGTCACTTCCTCAGACTACTAGAGGCATGAACCCACTATCAAGCATAAATACTAACTCTTGGAGTTGCTAGCATCTACTTGGCCAAGATAGCTACTAACAACGGAAAGCATGCAAGATCACAAATAACAAAGACATGATAGAATCATTCATGAATATTAAATAGCATCTCAATATCCATCGGATCTCCGCAAACAAAACATGTAGGAATTACAAATGGATGATCTTGATGATGAACGGAGCTCACAAGGTCTAAACATGATATCACAAAGGAGGAGAACCAGCCATCTAGCTACTACATGGACCCGTAGTCCAGAGATGAACTACTCACGCATCACACCGGAGGCTTGCATGATGATGAAGAAGGCCTCCATGGTGAATTCCCCTCTCTAGCAGGGTGCCGGGAAGAGCTTAAGATCCCTCCCGATCTAGGGATCGAGATGACGGTGGCTACCGACTCTTTCGTGGAATTTTGATCGGGTCCTTAGGGTTTCTTTATCGGAGGCATCTTATAGGCGAAAGGGGAGGCCGAGGGGGTTCCTAGGGTGGCCAGACCACCCCTGGCGCGGGCCAGGCTAGGCCGCGCGGCCAGGTGGTGTGGGCCCCCTGGATTAATCCTCCGAGAATCCATGTTATGCATACACCACGATCCCATGATCAGTTAGTCATCGCACATAACCAAGAAGTATCAAAGTAAATAACCATTACTTAAGCGGATACATGCCATACCTTACATGCCATTATGGCTACATCAATACTCATCAGCAGAACTTCATCAAGCATAGAGCCCAAGCCATGCCTTAACCTATAGGCGACTGACTGGAAGAACATCCTAGCTCGCATAGTCGTTAACTTCACCTTCTTCTTGATATCTGACCAAGTTAATAGCCAGGGACAATGCCAGTGAGTACTTTGAATGTACTCGCAAAACACCTTAAGATAACAATAATAACAAGAGGATATGCATTATGGCTGTGGTAGTAGGAGGGCTCCAAGAGTGGTTCTTTTCCCAATTAGTTTCTCTTGTAGGTATAACATCTACATATATTTGTTGAAAACCTTTGTAAACATTTTGGAAATCTTTTTGAAATGTTTTGTAAAACATCAGGACTGGGTCACCCATTTGTTCCTCCTTCCGGTCATCCCATGACCAATCTCCTTTCCTTCCTTTCCGACCATCCCATGGTCAAAACATGTATCATTTTCGACCATCCCATGGTCAAAACATTTCCAAAGCCATTGCTTTTCCGAAATCCTTTTTGAAATCAAGACCAGCACCGCTCTACATAAGTTTGTCCTACCCCTCCATAACCGCGGACACGCTATTCGAATAGATTTACGCTCTGCAGAGGTTGTACACTTTACCCACAAGATCCGATACATCCACCGCGAACAGTCACGGATCGTCATACACTAGTATGCGGGTTTCGGATAACCGGAGGAGACCTTTGGTATAATCCCCTCTTAACACAAGCGCCTACCCTATGAGTGATGTTCCCCTCAAAACCGGGACGTTGGGTATCGAGGACCAAACGGAGTGCATTTTACACTTCACACAATGGGCGCTTTCAATGAGGGGCTCATAGTAACGTCTGGCTGCCCGTAGACAGTTCGTTCCTTCTCCAGGCCGATGTCCCACATGGACCTTTACAGGAGAAGGCCCAGCCTCCGGGGATCGCGATCCCCTGTAGTAATTGAGAGTCACTTGCATGAGAGAGGACCACTTTCGGGTCAAGCCCCTTCCCATATAGGGGTAGTGTGGTTGCACAGGGTAGTTGTTATAGCTAAACTACAAAGAACCGGGTGCGTTGCAAAAATAGTTTTTCCTTCATCTTCTTTTCTAAAATGAAAACCTTTTATTTCTTAAACTTGTCTTTGTAGGTCAAACCTCACCAAGGTTTTATCATAAAACTCTTTGTAAAACTTTTCCGGGGTCTTCCCATCCTATAGCTTTGCTTTGGCTAAAACAGGGCCTCCAAAGGGTTATGGTGGTATGCACCATCTATTCTACTAGGGGCCAATAGGTGTCATCAAGGGGTTTGTACTTAATAGTACAAAAGTGTCATAGTTCGGAGGATCCAAACCACTACCATATATACATCAACATATAGTAAAACAGTGCATTTTTAATAACAGTAGATAAAACATGCATAAGTAAAACATTAGGACAAGGATTATAAACAAGAAGGTGGCTTGCCTGAGATTAGCAATCTGGCAATATATGTCCCTGTACTTCTCCTTATAAAACCATAATAACCAACTTCTTCTGGTCTCCGATATAATCGCATCTATCGTCGATATGGATCACATGCAAGCAAACAATGGCCACAATCAACACCAGGCATACAAACATCAATACATACAGCAAACAAGATACAACACATGATTTACTTTAGTAGGTTTTGAACAAATTGGACTAAGGCAAAAGATTTCATTTTAGTTGCATTTGTGGAATTACTATTAAGATTATAGAGGCCAAAACTACCTATTTAAGGGGCTTTAATCCAAGGTCAAGTTCTGTATGATATTAGTATGAAAAAATGATATCATGAGCTAACTATTGATAAAATGAAACCAACCAATGTGGTTTCACTATTTTATCAATTACTATTGATTTACTATGCAGTTTATAGTGACTAGAACTCTAGTTTTAGGGAATAATTCCCTAGAAATGTTCTGTAGGTCCGAAAATTATTTACTTGGATGGTTTTGTAGAGTTTGATGTAATTATTCACTGGGAGTTGGAATCATGTAAAAATATTTACCAGAATGCCCTCAGCAAATTCCCAAAGGCAGTTCTAGAGGGGTTTTGCCTTTTTCACCATATTTATTATACAAAAGATTTTTATATGGGCCCAATGCCACATGGTAGTTATTTTAATTACCTTTCGGTAGAAATTTTAATTACTATTTTTGGGTATACAGAACTATTGGAGTGATTTATCTAGTGAAATATGCATACACAGAATAGTTTTATTCATTATAAATCAACCAGAGCTCAATAAAATTTGAGCTACTAGGGTTTGGTAAGTATGAGGGTTGGTGAGGTCTTAGAGTTGGAATTTGGTTGAAATCACTCCTGATAAGACCAAGAGAAATTTCTAAAGGCAGAAAAGGGATATTTTTGTTATTTATACTAGGGTCAAACTAGGAGGCAAAATTATATGGGATCAAGTTTTCATGAAGGGTACTAGAAATGTCTTGCATTAAAACTATGTTTCATGCTGTTTGGATAAACCAATCTAACCGAAATGATTTATTTGTGTATAGGACACATGTTGGTGTTTAAGTTGCTATAATTAAACTAGATATTAATTTGGTCCACCTCTAGTACTGCATGCTGAAGAAAATCTTCAGGTATCCTAGGAAATATAGCTCTGACCATTTCTAAGAAATTTTCAATTTCAAAAGTATTTAAACCTAAATGGTATCCTGCAGATCTAGAAAAAGGAAAAAAGATTCGAGGAGATAAAAAAATGAAAAAGGGTCGGATCTGGCCGGGAGCGGCCTCACTGGGCTGTCTCGGCCCAACAAGGCATCACCGCGCGCGGGACCTAAATTTCATACAGGCCACGGCAGGGCCCGCCCGTCAATGATGGTGGCTCGTGAACGATTACCCATAGATTTGGGTCGTTGGGGTAAAGAAGATCCGATGTTTCTCGGGCTTCTTCAACCGTCGACTCGGAGCCAGCTCGCCAAAACCCTAGGCGGCGTTTGGGCGGTGGCAGGGGCTGACCAGAGGGCGCGCTGATGAACATGGCGTGGCGGAGATGAAGAGGCATGGCGTGATGACTCCGGGGATGGGCGGCAACCGCCGGTTCCGTGACGGAGTGCGGCTCTCGTGATGGAGTCCCGGGCGAGCTCGTCGGACCTCGCCGGTGAGGCCTAGAGATGTGGTCCTGGGACAAAAGAAGAGCAGTATCAGATATAGTAGGATGAGGGGGTCCCAATACGGTGACATGCAGAGAGAGGGGAGCAAGGGAGAAGGGGTCTTGCTCATCATTTTTACAATGGCCGAGAGCTCTTGTTCTTCTTCTCTCGGGCTAGTAGAGCTAGGGAGAGGGAGGGGGCTTCGGGGGAGGTGAGTGGGGAGCAGAGGAAGGAAATGAGGGGCAAAGGGAGGCGCGGGGTCGCCTCTGTCCTTATACACCGAAGGGAGTGGTGCATGGTGGATTTTGTCCATAAGGGTGAGAGTGAGAGGATGCCATGCTCTGATTGGGCTAGGGGACGGGGGTGAGGTCGTGCTGGTCCATGGGGGTAGAGGAGGAGCGGTGTCTCTTCCCCAGGAGCCTCGGGTGCTCCACCCTGTTTACCTCAGTTTAAAGAAAAGAGGGGAGGGGAGAGGGCTAGGGAGAGCAAGGGTGGCTCTCAGTGGTGCAGAGGGAGGGGAAGTGGGGTCAGGGACACGAGGCGTGTTGTAGCTGTTGTGGCTTTAAGATCAAGATTTAAATATTCTAGGCCAAGCCTCTCTCTAACTCTCTCACTTCCAAAGTCAGAAACAAGGGAGAGGTGAGTTCTATAGTAGAGAGTCGACCAGAAATGATGTAGTGATTCTATGGTGATCAAGGGTGGGGTTTGGTGAGGGTTTCAGGTAGTATTAACCCAATGTTGTTAATTATCCAAGATTTGCCATTTTTGATGCTTATGAAGCAACTCTTGAATTTTTATCTTGGCAAGGTCAGTTAAGGGTGCTGGTAGATAGGTAGGGTCAAAACACACTTCCGGGAATTTCGTGGGATTTATTTGATGAATTTTGGTGCAGAAATGGTTTTTAGGATTTGATTTGATATTTTTGAATTGGACAGGGTTGGTTTTTGATATGGGAAGATCTTAAATATGATTACACACTTAGGAGAATTTTCCCAAGATTTATTGAAGGGTAAAAGTATTTAAAACAATTATTATTCCAATTCAGCCATTTAAGAAACTGGGCAAAAAGAAATAATAAAGCTCTTCAAAAATATCTATTTTTGAAGTGGGAAGATAGGGTATGATATATAGGCCTCATATGATCCTAAAGACGGGGATGTGTTTTGGAGAAAATGAAACTTTCTTCTATAGATTAAGTTTTGGAGTTTTTGTCCACTAAAGGAATTAAATGGTTTTGGTCCATATTAATTATGGATAATAGTTGATAAATCTTTATAATCAAGGTATATGATGTACACAAGGTTTATATAGCATTTGCAACCTAGGGTGTTGAGGATCCAAATTGATTTTGGTGAGGAACAAGAGTTAAAGTATCTAGGGCGATGTTATTTTCATACCATCAAAACATGGTTGTATCTTGGAGCTCAAGGCTCCCCTTGTTTCAAGGGCTATATGGATAGATAGACCGAGTTATTTAGATCACCATGGTATACAAGTTTGGGCTTTATCATGCTTGAGCTCTCGAAGGATTGATTCCAAAATTTGAATAAAATAAGGGTGCCAAAGCAGATTAGCAATTAGACATCAAAACCATGTGGGTTTTAGAAGCACAAGGATCCAACTGTAACAAGTGAAGTAGGTATTGCTATACCTTTATGAGTAGAACACAATAATGCAAGGATTTGATGAAAATAAGATAACATGTAGGTGTGAGCTTCTTCCAAATTAGGCATGTTGATAAGATTTGCAGGAATTATTATTTTCTTGCCTGCAAAACTATCAAGAACAAGGGGGGTAGAGGATGGTCTAACCAAGGTCAAGGGTGGTCCTTGGTATTCCTTATGATAGTCTACCATAATGTTCAAGTGCATTACCAAAAAGGCACATGGGTTGAGAAAGAGAGGCACGCCAAGAAGTGGTGTTGAAATAGTTTCCAGAGTTGGTTAAAATTTAGCAGATTTAGGGTTTTTGACTAAATATGAGTGGGGATGTTCTTGATGGGTTGCAAGGTATCAAAGAATCATCAACTGGATGATGTTGAAGTATATATTGAGTAGAATAGATCCATTCTTGATATTGGTCTTCATTGACTTGGAAACTTCTAGAATGGATCACTTCAGAGTTGATCTGGTTAAGTGTTTTAGATGAGCACCTAGTGGCTAGAGATCAGATCCAGCTTGGTTAACTTGTTTAGGATTGACACTCTTGGATTAGATAGATGCTAGATGATGAGCTCCTAGGTAGCTCATTATACTTCTAAGCAATCAAGTCAAGCAGCAGATCAAGGTAACTCATCTTGCAAACAGAACAAATCTACTACCAGGGGTACCTTCAAGCCTAACTTGAGGTAGGGATGGGTATTTGAAAGGGTAGAGTTTGAACAAGGTGAGTGTCCTTGGTATTTCTACCAGGAGTAGCATTCAAAAGCTTTATAACCAGGTTTTGGAAAAACCTATAGGTCAGAGTAGTTGAAGTTCTGTCTAGAAAACATAAGGAGATTATATTATATAACTCTCCATAGTTTTATCAATAGAAGCTAATAAAATAGTTTGGGTTGGAAGGGCATCTTGGCTCAAGTTTTGAAATGCCGAAACATTTGAGAAAATGAAACATAATGTAACATCCCAATTTCAGCAACCCTGATTAGTTGTCCAGAATGCAAAATTCAGGGGAACTGAAACTTTTCCTGTTCATTGGTGCAGTGTTTGCTTGTTGTGTGTTTGTGCTTGTGCATGTGAGTGTATACCTTATGATACTACTTACCTCACCATCAGTTGACAAAATCTATTTAACCAAACAATCCTGGCTCATCTTACATATTCTCAAATGCTCTGGCATCTCAAAAACCTGAGCATTTCATGTGAGTGTATACCTTATGATACTCCTTATGTGACCAAAACTATTTTTGTAGCTTCTATTGACAAAACGATGGAGAGATATAACATAACCTCCTTATGTTTTCAAGACAGAACCTTCAACTACTCTTACCTCTAGGATCTCCAAAACCTTTTAGTAATCTTTTGAATTCTACTCTTGGTAGAGATACCAAGGACTCTCATCCTATTCAAATTCCAACCTCTTCAAAATGCATCGACCTTACCTCAAGCTAGGCTTGATGGTAATCCTAGTAGTAGTTGATTTGTTTGTAAGATGAGTTGTCTTGATCCGCTATTTGACTTGATTGCTCAGCAGTAGTATGAGGTAATCTATGAGCTCATCCTCTAGGATCAAGACACTTAAGATCATCAAATCCTAAGAAGGAATACAATCTAGATATAATCTCTAGACACCAGGTGATCATCTAAAACCCTCACCCAGATCAGTACTTCAGTGATCCATTCTAGAAGCTTCCAAGTCACGGAAGACCAGAATCAAGAAAGGATCCTTCCTACTCAATCTACACTCCAACATCATCCAGTTGATGATGCCTTGGTACCTTGAAATCAATCAAAAACATCCTCCCTCTTATTCTAGTCAAAAACCATAACCCTAATCAAAAACATCCAACATCACTTTTTTGAATGCCTCCTGTTCTCAACCCTTGTGCATTTTGTAAAATGCATATAAACCATCTTGTTAACCATCCTAAGGACTACTAAGTCCCACTCTTTACATTGGTTAGATCATCCTCCAACCTACTTGTTCTTGATGGTTTTGCAGGCAAGAAACTAACTATTCCTGCAAATCAGGTCATCATGCCTACTTTGTCAGAAGCTCACACCATCATCCAACCTTCTATTGACCAAATCTTTGCATGGTTGTGTTCTACTCATATAGGTCTATCAACATCTACTTCACTTGTCCCAATTGGATCTTCGTGCTTCTTAAAACCACATGGTTTATAAGGCATCATGACTCATCTGGTATGGCAGCCTTATTTTCAACAAAGTTTGCCATCACTTCTAGACCACCTCAAATGTAACCAATCCAAAATCCTTTTGCCATGATCATCTATATGACTTGGTCTAACTATCCATCTATCCCTTGCATCAAGGTGAGCTCTGAGCTCCAAGATCCAACAAGGTTTTGGTGGTATAAAAATAACATCAACCTAGATCCTCAATTCCTTGTTTTTCCATCTAATTCAAGTTGGATTTCCGTTTCCAAGGTTGAAAATTCTTGCCGCACCTTGTCTACATCATCTACCTTGATCAACAAGATTTATCAGATATTACCCATATTTGTTATGGCTCCAAATCTATTTAATCTCTTTAATAGACCAAATCTCCAAAACTTCTTCCATAAAGGAAAGTTTGGTTTATGCCAAAACACTTCCCCAACTTTTGGATCAATTGAGGTCCACACATCATATCCTATCTTCCCACCTCAGAAATAATTATTTTTGAAGAGCTTTATTATTTCTTTTTGCCCATTTTTTTCTTAAATGGCTGAATTGGATTAATAATTGTTTTAAATACTTTTATGCTTCAATAAATCTTGGGAAAATTCCCCTAAGTGTGTATTCACATTTGGGACCATCTCAAACCCAAAACCAACCTTCTCCAATGATAAATTATGAAATGACCTTCTAGAAACTACTTTTCGAATAAATAATTTTAAGTGGAATTAAAATCCTCTGAAAAATCCAAAATAATTCCTAGGTATCTACCTTGACCTCATATATCTACCAGTACCATCTTCCCACCTTGCCCTATGCAAATTTTTGAACTTCCTTCACAAGCATCATTTGATCAAATTTCGAGCAAACTACGCAAATTACCTCCAAACCCCATCAAAGCTTTCCCAGCACTTCTCCACAGCAACTCCACCTCCTCTGGTCGTGCCCACACGGTAGCATCACTGTAGCAACTTACACCCCTTGTCTCTAGTGCTTGTCCAAGAAGGAGACACAAGCCATCCCCCTCCTTTTCCTTGCCCTCAAAGCTTTGCAACAGCTGTCTCTTCTCCTCTCTGACCTGCAGCTCGACCAGATACCACCCTCCCCGCCCACAACATCCTCTCCCCCTGGTTTCCCTCCTCCCTCCCATGCCCAATGGACCAAGTCCATGATGGACTACTCCATCTCGGTTAAATAGGCCAGAGGCCACCCAGTGCCTCCCCCTGCCCATCATTTGCCCCCTCTGCTCCCTCTTACCACCCCAGCACCCCCATTCCCTCTCCCCTGCTCTGTGCTGCCCAAGAGAAGGAGGAGAAGAATCCTCGGCTCTTCTCCAAAAACCGAGCAAGGTCCCTCCCCTCTTGCTCTCTCCCTCTGCATTTCGCCCTGCGGTGACCCCCTTATCCTCCTCTATCTAACCCTATTCCTCTTTTGGCCCAGGACTGCCCCTACCGTCACCGGCGTCGAGCTCCGACGAGGTCGCTCTCGGGCGTCCCCGCGCGTGCCAGATCCCGACGTCGAACCACGCCTTGCCACCCCTCGTCGGGACTGTCATCAGGCGTCGTGTCTCCCTACACCCTCCCCGGCCCTTCTCCGTCCTACGGTAAGCCTCCCCGTGCCCTGCTGCCACCAGCTAGGGTTCCACCGCCGCCGTTCTATTTCGCGGAAGAAGACGAACCCCAGCCGTTGATCTACACTTGATCGAATGGCCGGTGGTGCCCGGTACCGCTTCGCCGCCTGCGGCGGCTGACAGTTGGGCCCGCACCGCAGGATTTTGAAATCCCTCCCGCATGTCGCCTCTCACGCCGTGGGCTGAATACCCCAGGACGGCCCACTAGACCCCAAATCCCAACCCGCGAACCCTTTAATTTTATTCTTTTTGCCCAGATCCTATAAAATTGACCCTCAGTTTAAATCAATTTGAAAATGGAAACCCAAATATTTCCCATATTATTATAGTAAATCACCTACCCAGATGTATCTTTTCCACTATTAAAATCTTTCTGTAAGTTTTATAACTCTACTTGAGTTAAAACCTTTTGTATCTGAAAGGTAATAGTTCTCCCTTTCATGTCCCCCTTGTCCCACCAAAAATTGATTCCTAAATTTCCCTAGGAAAAATAACAAAAAAGTCACAATCTGACTTTAAAAAATTCCGTAGGCACATCTACAACACCTATTAGGCTAATTCCAACTGCCAGAGAAGTGGACCATCAATAACTATCCAAAACCAAGAGATAAGGGATTATTGACCCTCTGTTGAATTGTAGTGAATTAAATACTTCAAAAAGAGTGAATCCAATTCCTGCAGAAAGGTATTCTAAACCCTAAACAACTCCAAAAAGAGTGAATCCAATTCCTGCAGAAAGGTATTCTAAGTGCCTACCATGTGCCCTTGGAATCAAATCAAAAGCTTTTGTAGATTTAATCTAGTGAAAAAGAGAAAACATCTATAGAACTGCCTTTGGGAATTTCCTGAGGGCATTCTAGTAATTATTTTGGAGTGATTCCAACTCCCAGTGAACAAGTACATAAATCCCTACCTAATTACCCAAGGAAATAATTTTTGGATCTCTAGAACTCCTCTGGTGAATTATTTCCTACAACTAAAGTGTTATTCACTATAAAAATCACAGTAAATCTTTGGTAATTGATAACATAGTGAAACCACTTTTGTTGGTTTCATTTTATCAATACATATCTGTTGGTATCATGTTTTTACAAAGGTATCATACATGATATGTCCTTGGTCCAAAACCCCCTCTTAGGTCCTCGACAATAAACTCTAAGGGGTGTTCATCCCCTTCTCCAAGGCCATCTCAACCTCCTAAATCCAATCCTCCCAAAACCATCTGAATCTTAATTCGGTATGATTCCATTGCTTGCTGTATTGTATTAGTGCTTGTATGCCTTGTGTTGATTGTGGCTTGGTTTGTTTGCATGTGTTGTCTTGACGACGATACTTGCGCTCGTATTGACGTCAAGAAGAAGAGATCTTATTATTATTTGTATTGGTATTCTTTGTTATCTAAAGAAGAAGTGCAGGGACATATTGCCATATTGCTGATCATCAGGCAAGCCACCTTCTTGCTCATAAGCCTCGTCCTACTGTTTTACTTATGCATGTTTTACTTACTGTTTTATGAAAACTGCATTCTTTCACTATATGATATTGTATATATGGTAGTGGTTTGACTCCTATGAACTATTACACCTTGGTACTCCTAAGTACAACCCCCTTGATGATACCTACTTGTTCGTAGTGGAATAGATGGTGTAATCCGCCATACACCTTTGGAGACCCCGATTTAGCCGAAGCAAAGCTATAGGATGGGAAGACCCCCAGAAAAAGTATTACCAAATGTTTTATGAGAAAACCTTGGTAAGGTGGGACCTCCCAGGAGATGTTGAAAAAGAAAAAGGTTTTGTTTTCCAAAATGCTGAAGGAAAGATGGAGGAAAAAGGTTTACAAAAACGCACCGGGTTCTTTGCAGTTTAGCTATAACAAAATAACCCTATGCAACCACATTACTCTGGAATGGGACAGGGCTGGATTTGATGTTTTTTTACTCTGGTATATGCTGCCTCGCAACAACTATATGGGATAAAATCCCTAGAGGGTGGGCCTTCTCACATAAGGGTCCATGTGAGACATCGACCTGGGAAGGAACGAAGGGTTTACGGACCTCCACGCGTTACTATGAGCCCCTCATTGAAAGCGCAACACTTTGGAAGTGCAAAATGCGCTCCGGTTGGTCCTCGGTACCCGACGTCCCGGTTTTGAGGGGCATAACACTCATAGGGTAGACACTTATACTATAGTGGGCATCCGGAGAGTCTTGATTGGTTACTCGACCCACGATCGGTGTAGATCAGGGTAGTGTACCCGGATGGTGTGGGTAAAGTGTACAACCTATGCAGAGTGTAAATCTATTCGAATAGCCGTGTCTGCGGTCATGGACGGGTTGGACAAACTTCTGTAGAGCGGTGCTGGTTTTGTTTTCAAAAACAATTTCGGAAAAGAAATGGCTTTGGAAATGTTTTGACCATTGGATGGTCGTAAAGGAGGAAGGTTTTCACCATGGGATGGTCGGAATGATGAGAAAGGAGTTTGGTCGTGGGACGACCTGAAGACGGGAACAAATGGATGACCCTGTCCTGATGTTTTCCAAAAAAAAATCAAAACGGTTTCCAAAATGTTTACAAAAGTTTTCAACAAAGATATGTGGATGCTATATCTACAAGAGAAACTATTTGAGAAAAGAACCTCTCTTGAAGCCCTCCTACTACACAGCCATATTGCATATCGACTTGTTTTATTATTCTATTAAGGTGGTTTGCGAGTACATTCAAAGTACTCACTGGCATTGTCCATGGCTATTAACTTGGTCAGATATCGAGAAGAAGGTGAAGTGGACGATTATGTGAGCTAGGACATTCTCCCAGTCAGTTGCCTGTAGGTTAAGGCATGGCTCGGGCTCTAAGCTTAATGAAGTTCCGCTGATGTTGACCAATGTAGCCATACTGGCAAATAAGTTATGACATGTATTCGTTATGGTTCGGATGTTTACTTTGATACTTGTCGGTTATGTGCCACGACTAGCTGATCATGGGATCGTGGTTGTATACATAACAGGGATTCTCGGAGGATTAATCCAGGGGCCCCATAGACTTGGTATCAGGGCCATCCTGACAGTAGGAGAACCTTAGTTAGCATGGTCGTTAGACAGGAACCTTATTTTGAAAACCCCGGGTTTCGAAAACTAGTTTCCCAATAAGTTTCAAAAAGTTCTACTTCCTCTCTTACTCTAAGTAAATGCTTTCGAAAATGGTTTCCTCAAACTCTCATCCAGACTTCAAACCTACGGATTCTAAATAACTAGGACCTAGAACCTGGCAAAGACAATGGGAACAAGATGAAGACAAGCAACTACCAGCAAACACAAGGAGACTACAACATCGCTCGACCAGCGGAATACTCATAACCAGAAGACATCAAGTGTTGCACTATCAAGAAGTGCCCAAGATACGACGAAGGCTTTATCGGCAAGATAGTGACTCCGACCTGAAGAAAAACGATATCTAGGGTCAATAGTCCTAAGAATAGGATTTCCCTACATCGCGAGTAGTTAATGCCTTGGTCCCTAGTGTTGACCGTGTTTGCTTGCCTAAGTGCATTATGTGTTGCTTGATGTGTGTTGTTCGCCGAGGACATTGTGATTCCCTCACCCTATTCGCCTTGTGTATATGTTCTAGTTTGCTTTGACCACCCTGTTGGTGTATCCCGACGCTACCCCTCCCAACACCATAGCTGAAAACCTCTCCTCCGCAGGATGGTCACAAATGAAATCTCCGACAACCCCTATCCGTGCCTAGTTCTAATCGCCTGCTCCAAGCACCACCGTGCGAATCATTTGAGGGACCCCAAAGCCATACCCGTGTCTCATACTAACTGTATAACTCATGGTTTCCTCTTTCCCAAATATCCAAGACTAATCTATTACCATAGTTTACCTCTGTAGCAAAAGGATTATCACCCCGATACATCCCTAGTATGGCCATGAAGCTCGAAGGCCCGAAGAAAGCCTATAGCCGCTGTGGATAAGAAGGACATCAAGCTAGTCGATGCCTTGGAAACTCCGAAACTTTAGAGCCTTCCAGCTCCCGCGGTTTGTCCAACATAGCTAGTCACATGTTTCCTCTGTGAACGCCAAGACCATATCCCGACCGAGTGCCCCTTATACCTCCTAATTGGCAAAGCCCTTCAACTCCCATGCGTCGATATTGGGAAGACAACAAAGTCGGAATACTCCAAGAAGGGTACCTGCTACTCATGTGATCAACCGGGTCATTATAGCCGAGAGTGCCCCCAACATAGTCTCGACAACACACCTACAAAGGCACATGCCAAAATATCCTCTACTCCCTTAAAGTAGTAGTTGATTTGTTTGTAAGATGAGTTGTCTTGATCTGCTATTTAACTTGATTGCTCAGAAGTAGTATGAGCTAATGTAGGAGCTCATCATCTAGCATCAATACACTTAATATCACCAAATCCTAAGAAGGAATACAATCTGTATTTAATCTCTAGCCACCAGGTGATCATCTAAAACCCTTACGTAGATCACTACTGAAGTGATCCATTCTAGAAGCTTCCAAGTCATGGAAGACCAGCATCAAGCAAGGATCCTTCCTACTCAATCTACACTCCAACATCATCCACTTGATGATGCCTTGGTACCTTGAAATCAACCAAAAACATTCTCCCTCTTATTCTAGTCAAAAACCCTAAATCTGCCAAATTTGGCCGTCTAGAAATCTGTTTCCAACATCACCTTTTTGAATGCCTCCTTTTCTGAACCCTTGTGCATTTTTGAAAATGCATATGAACCATCTTGTTAACCATCCTAAGGACTACCAAGGACCACTATTTCCCTTGGTTAGATCATCCTCTAACCTACTTGTTCTTGATGGATTTGCAGGCAAGAAACTAACTATTCCTGCAAATCTAGTCATCATGCCTACTTTGAGAGAAGCTCACACCATCATCCAACCTTATATGGACCAACTCTTTGCGTGGTTATGTTCTACTCATATAGTTCTATCAACATCTACTTCACTTGTCCCAAGTGGATCTTCGTGCTTCTTAAAACCACATGGTTTATAAGGCATCATGACTCATCTGGTATGGCAGCCTTATTTTGAACAAAGTTTGCCATCACTTCCAGACCACCTCAAATGTAACCAATCCAAAATACTTCTGCCATGATGATATATATGACTTGGTATAACTATCCATCTATCCCTTGCATCAAGGTGAGATCTGAGATCCAAGATCCAACAAGGTTTTGGTGGTATAAAAATAACATCACCCTAGATCCTCAATTCCTTGTTTTTCCATCTAATTCAAGTTGGATTTCCATTTCCAAGGTTGAAAATGCTTGCCACACCTTTTCTACATCACCTACCTTGATCAAAAAGATTTATCAAATATTACCCATATTTGTTATGGCTCCAAATCTATTTAATCTCTTTAATAGACCAAATCTCCAAAACTTCTTCCATAAAGGAAAGTTAGGTTTCTGCAAAAACGCTTCCCCAACTTTTGGATCAATTGAGGTCCATACATCATATCCTATCTTCCCACCTCAGAAATAAATATTTTTGAAGAGCTTTATTATATCTTTTTGCCCATTTTCTTAATGGCTGAATTGGGATAATAATTGTTTTAAATACATTTATCCTTCAATAAATCTTGGGAAAATTCCCCAAAGTGTGTATTCACATTTGGGACCATCTCAAACCAAAAACCAACCTTGTCCAATGTAAAATTATGAAATGAACTTCTAGGGACTACTTCTGTACTTTTCGAATAAATAATTTTAAGTGCAATTAAAATCCTCTGAAAAATCCCAAATAATTCTTGGGTATCTACATTGACCTCATCTATCTACTAGTACCATCTTCCCACCTTGCCCTATGCAAATTTTTCCTTCACAAGCACCATTTGATCAAATTTCGAGCAAACTAAGCAAATTACCTCCAAACCCCATCAAAGCTTTCCCAGCACTTCTCCACAGCAACTCCACCTCCTTTGGTCGTGCCCACACTATAGCATCACTGTAGCAACTTACACCCCTTGTCTCTAGTGCTTGTCCAAGAAGGAGACACAAGCCAACCCCCTCCTTTTCCTTGCCCTCAAAGCTTTGCAACAGCTGTCTCTTCTCCTCTCTGACCTGCAGCCCGACCAGATACCACCCTCCCCGCCCACAACATCCTCTCCCCCTTGTTTCCCTCCTCCCTCCCATGCCCAATGGACCAAGTCCATGATGGACTACTCCATCTCGGTTAAATAGGCCAGAGGCCACCCAGTGCCTCCCCCTGCCCGTCATTTGCCCCCTCTGCTCCCTCTTACCACCCCAGCACCCCCACTCCCTCTCCCCTACTCTGTGCTGCCCAAGAGAAGGTGGAGAACAAGCCTCGGCTCTTCTCCAAAAATCAAGCAAGGTCCCTCCCCTCTTGCTCTCTCCCTCTGCATGTCACCCTACGGTGACCCCCTTCTCCTCCTCTATCTAACCATGTTCCTCTTTTGGCCCAGGACTGCCCCTACTGTCGCCAGCGTCGAGCTCCGACAAGGTCGCTCTCGGGCGTCCCCGCGCGAGCCAGATCCCGACGTAGAACCACGCCTTGCCGCCCCTCGTCGGGACCGTCGTCAAGCGCCACGTCTCCCTACACCCTCCCCGGCCCTTCTCTGCCTCCGGTAAGCCTCCCCACGCCTTGCCGCCACCAGCTACGGTTCCCCTACCACCGTTCTGTTTCGCGGAAGAAGACGAAGCCCGGTCGTCGATATACACTTGATCAAACGGTCGGTGGTGCCCAGTACCGCTTCGCAGCCCGCGGCAGCCGACAGCCGTACTTTGAAATCCCTCCCGCGCATCACCTCTCACGCCGTGGGCCGAATTCCCCCCGGACGACCGAGTAGACCCCAAATCCCAACCCGCGAACCCTTTAATTTTATTCTTTTTGCCAGATCCTGTAAAATTGACCCTCAGTTTAAATCAATTTGAAAATGGAAACCAACTCCATTTTCCTGGGTTTAAATTTTCTTAGGCCCCTACATGTATTCCCTAACATGCAGTATCTTTGGTTGACCCAAATATTGCCTAGATTATTTATAGTAAATCCCCTACCCAGATGTATCATTTCCACTATTAAAATTTTTCTGTAAGTTTTATAACACTAGTTGAGTTAAAACCTTTTGTTTCTGAAAGGTAATAGTTATCCCTTTCATGTCCCCCTGGTCCCACCAAAAATTGATTCTTAATTGCCTCTAGTGAAAATAACAAAAATAGTCACCATATGACTTTAAAAAATTCCCTAGGCACATCTACAACACCTATTAGGCTAATTCCAACTGCCAGAGAAGTGGACCATCAATAACTATCCAAAACCAGAAGATAAGGAATTATTGACCCTCTGTTGAATTTTAATGAATTAAATACTTCTGTAGGAGGTATTATCACTAAATAAAACACTCCAGGAGTTTAACAACTCCAAAAAAGAGTGAATCCAATTCCTGCAGAAAGGTATTCTAAATGCCTACCATGTGCCCTTGGAATGAAATCAAAAGCTTCTTTAGATTTAATCTAGTGAAGAAGACAAAACATCCACATAACTGCCTTTGGGAATTTCCTGAGGGCATTCTGGTAATTATTTTGGATTGATTACAACTCCCAGTGAAAAATTACATCAAGCCCTACCTAACTACCTAAGGAAATAATTTTCGGAGCTCCAGAACTCCTCTGGTGAATTATTTCCTACAACTAGAGTCTTATTCACTATAAAAATCACAATAAATCTTTGGTAATTGATAAAATAGTGAAACCACTTTTATTGGTTTCATTTTATCAATACCTATCTGATGGTATCATGTTTTTACAAAGGTATCATATAGGATATGTCCTTGGTCCAAAACCCCCTCTTAGGTCCTCGACAATAAACCCTAAGGGGTGTTCATCCCCTTCTCCAAGGCCATCTCAACCTCCTAAATCCAATCCTCCCAAAACCATCTAAATATTAATTCGGTATGATTCCATTGCTTGCTGTATTGTATTGGTGCTTGTATGCCTTCTATGGATTGTAGCTTGGTTTGTTTGCATGTGCTGTCTTGACGACGATAGTTGCGCTCGTATTGACGCTGAGAAGAAGAGATCTTATTATTATTGGTATTGGTATTCTTGGTTATCTAAAGAATAAGTCCAGTGACATATTGCCATATTGCTGATCATCACGCAAGCCACCTTCTTGCTCATAAGCCTCGTCCTACTATTTTACTTATGCATGTTTTACTTACTATTTTATGAAAACTGCATTGTTTGACTATATGATGTTGTATATATGGTAGTGGTTTGGCTCCTCTGAACTATTATACGTTGGTACTCCTAAGTACAACCCCCTTGGTGATACCTACTTGTCCGTGGTGGAATAGATGGTGTAATCCGCCATACCCCTTTGGAGACCCTGATTTAGCCGATGCAAAGCTATAGTCTGGGAAGACACCCGGAAAAAGTTTTACCAAATGTTTTATGATAAATCCTTGGTGAGGTGGGATCTCCCAGGAGATGTTGAAAAAGAAAAAGGTTTTGTTTTACAAACTGCTGAAGGAAAGCTGGAGGAAAAAGGTTTACAAAAACACACCGGTTCTTTGTAGTTTAGCTATAACAACTTAACCCTGTGCAACCACATTACTCTAGAATAGGACAGGGCTGGATTTGATGTTTTTTTTACTCTGGTATAAGCTGTCTCGCAACAACTACAGGGCATAAAAATCCCTAGAGGGTGGGCCTTCTCACATAAGGGTCCATGTGAGACATCGACCTGGAGAAGGAACGAAGGATTTACGGACCTCCACGCGTTACTATGAGCCCTTCATTGAAAGCGCAACACTTGGGAAGTGCAAAATGCGCTCCGGTTAGTCCTCGGCACCCGACGTCCCGGTTTTGAGGGGAATAACACTCATAGGGTAGAAACTTATACTGGAGTGGGCATCCGGAGAGTCTTGATCGGTGTAGATCAGGGTAGTGTACCCGGATGGTGTGGGTAAAATGTACAACCTCTGTAGAGTGTAAATCTATTCGAATAGCCGTGTCCACGGTCATGGACGGGTTGGTAAACTTCTGTAGAGCGGTGCTGGTTTTGTTTTCAAAAGGATTTCGGAAAAGAAATGGCTTTGGAAATGTTTTGACCATGGGATGGTCGTAAAGGAGAAAGGTTTTGACCATGGGATGGTCGGAATGAGGAGAAAGGAGTTTGGTCGTGGGACGACCTGAAGACGGAAACAAATGGGTGACCCAGTCCTGATGTTTTCCAAAACTTTTCAAAATAGTTTCCAAAATGTTTACAAAAGTTTTCAACAAAGATATGTGGATGCTATATCTACAAGAGAAACTATTTGAGAAAAGAACCTCTCTTGAAGCCCTCCTACTACACAGCCATATTGCATATCCACTTGTTTTATTATTCTATTAAGGTGGTTTGCGAGTACATTCAAAGTACTCACTGGCATTGTCCCTGGCTATTATCTTGGTCAGATATCGAGAAGAAGGTGAAGTGTATGATTATGCGAGCTAGGATGTTCTCGTAGTCAGTTGCTTGTAGGTTAAGGCATGGATCAGGCTCTACGCTTAATGAAGTTCCGCTGATGTTGACCGATGTATCCATACTGGCAAATAATGTATGACATGTATTCGTTATGTTTCGGATGTTTACTTTGATACTTGCCGGATATGTGCCACGACTAACTGATCATGGGATCGTGGTTGTATACATAATAGGGATTCTCGGAGGATTAATCTGGGGGCCCCACACATAAGCCAAGACAGATTTTGTTAAATAGCTTTTGTCAACTGAGGTTGAGGTAAGGAGTATATCATCTGTTTCACATTCAGAGGCATAAGCACAAACAAGGA
Organism: Avena sativa; assembly: GCA_916181665.1. NCBI lineage: Eukaryota > Viridiplantae > Streptophyta > Magnoliopsida > Poales > Poaceae > Avena > Avena sativa. Next base: position 438,594,246 of record OV702289.1, read on the forward strand.
ATCAAGCAACATTGCATCAATCAACAAGAAAAAGTTTTTGTTCCCCCTGATTTTTGCATTCTGGACAACTAATGAGGGTTGCTGAAATTGGGATGTTACAAGTGGTGTGGCGGCCCCCTGGCCCCTCTCTTTCTCGTATTCTGGCTCCGGGTGTCCCTCGATGAAAAAATGACTTTGGCTTTTGTCCCGTCCAATTCCGAGAATATTCATTTTCTGACTTTCCTGGAACCAAAAATAGCAGAAAACAGGCAGCTGGCACTGTTGGTCTTGTTAATAGGTTAGTCCAAGAAAGTGTATAGAAAGTACTCCAAAGTTGGAACAAAACATAAGAAAGTAGATAAAAACCAAGCATGGAACATCAAAAATTATGGATACATTTGCAACGTATCAACATCCCCAAGCTTAACTCCTGCTCGTCCTCGAGTAGGTAAGTGATAAAAAGAAAGAATAATTTTTGAGGTGACATGCACCATCATAAACTTGATCAAAGTATTTGTAAAACATTGATAGCTGGGATCATAGTACTTCAATCATAACATGAAAGACAAAGTTCTAACAATAAGACATAGGAACTATGTTGCAACATGAAAAGGCACAAACAAAAGATTCATGAATAACAATGCTTTGCAAGATGTTTGTTTGTTTCACATAAAGAAAACATAGCATAGTGGCATTCAGCTTGTCCCTCATAGAGTAGCAAACATAAATGCATATGACACCTTCAAAGTTCATAAGAGTGACTAGATACAAATAGTTTAAAAACAAGCAATATCAAAGCTATGCATCAAGCAACATGTCTTGGGACAATGCACATAGAACTAAGAATGGACACTATGCTCTCAAAGTAGGTGCATAAAGATAGAAGGTGGAGACTCAACATAAAAGTAAAAGAAAGTCCTTTATAGAAGGAAGTAGGGATTCAAGTCTCATAAAGAGCTTCCAAAAATTATGATACTTGTTAGCTTTCAGCTCTCATTACCCCTATCATAAGCATGTTAAAGTGATTAAGGTTAAAGTGAACAAACTATGGTGTATATGCTTGACGGAGTATAAGTTGGAAATCTCATGTCCCTTGAATACGAGGGCCGCTCCTCATGCTACTCAAGTTTAGTTACCGGTAAGTTCTTGTCATAGTAAGTACATGTGTATCATAGAGAACCGCCAACGGGGAACCCCTTGCCCGATGATACGGAAGAATCCCCATATCAAAATGACAAGGCAAGCAGACAACGAGCATCACAGCAATCTTCTTATTTACCATGGGAATATGCTGCTTTTTTCTCTCTTTCCTCTTTTCTCATATCTTTTTTTCTTTCTCTTTTTTCCCACTATCTAACTCTTTTTTTATAAGAAGAATGCTTCATAGACAGCTCATTATGGTTACGCAGCAGGTTTCCACCATGACAGCATGGATTAGACCAGCGGCCTAGGCGTTTCTCTAACACACATACATAACTCAATGGCCTTACAAGCTCCCCTTTCATGTCACACCGACGACATCCATAGACAAATGAGCATGATATCAACTAGGTACAAAGTACAAGTGCAATGTTGAAAGCGTTCCCCATGACAGCATGGTTCTGCTAATCCCCAACATATAAGTGCAAACCTATACAACATAGACGACAAAATGGTTCAAGTTTATTAAGGGCAAGAAAAGTAAAGTGTGCCATCAAGTTCGTGAGAGCTTTAAAATCGCTAGTTTTCACATAACAAGTTTAATTCGGAAGGTAGATAAAAACATTAATATACTTGGAATAGAAAATGCTAATAGGTAGGTATGGTGGACTCTTTGGAATAACTTGGTTTTAGGAGTTGGATGCATGACTGGAACTCATACTTGGTTATGGAGGCTAGCAAAAGACAGGGAGTGACAAACTAAGACAGCAATAATGGCCATAATCATGCAGAGCGACAAAACATCATTAATCAAAGCATAAAGTGATATTACAAGTCGAGAACTAAAGGATCATAAAGGCTATGGTGACTTGGGATATTCATAACATGGTGTGAGAATGTGCCAAGTCAACCCAAATAAAGCATCAAAGGAGAATACCACAATACTATGCTCTAATATGCTAAAACAACGCATGATTCTTCAAAGGCACATTAAGCAATCTCAATTGTTTATAACAAGTCACGCTACAACAAAGAATACTAAGCATAAAGCCAAAATAATATCAAGAATGGCATGACAAAGCTAGGCCACAGTCAAAAACAAGCTCTCTTTACCACTTAAGTATGAACTTTTCCTACTCTTTTCCAATCCAAACCAAACTATTTGAAAACCAATGCATGAAAGAGGGGGTCCAACCAATTTATTCAGCAAACTAAGAAAACAAAGAAAACGAAAAACCAAAATGAAAACGAAAAAGAAGACGCTCCAAGAACAACACAACTATGCATGAAACAATAAAAATGAAGTGTTTGGAAGAAACCTGGAATTTTATTGATGAAGAAGGGGATGCCTTGGGCATCCCCAAGATTTGACGCTTGTACTTATTGGATATTTCTTGGGGTGACACGTGTGGAATCCCCAAGCTTGAGCTTTAGTCCATCCTTCATCTCATTACTCATTCCTTCCATACACCTGAAATTTTTCCTTCATACAAAACTTGACACAATCTTTATTAGCAATATTAGTGCACTCAAGATAATAAGTCTTTATGTTCATTCCCAACACCAATAAAACTTCCATTAAAACACAAGGTACTGTAGCACTTCCCTCAAAAAACTCAATTCCCAAAAAAACTCAAAAAGGAACTAACAAGAAGCAAATGCAAATAATGGCAGAAATTTGTCAAAACAGACCAGCAGCTAGAGACGAATTTTTTTGAAGACCTTCTATTTCTCAAATGAAAAAGTGTTGAACTAATGAAAGTTAGATAACAACATGGGGCATCATCTAAAAAATGCATGCCTCAAAAGCACGTACAGAGATTTTACCAAGATTTTTACGGTGAAGCACAAAAATCTGTTTCAGGACAGCAACTTTTCCAGTCATTATTCTCTCTCATTAGAGGTTAGTCTTGGCACAAAAAGCAAATAAAAAGGATAAGGAGCGGTTATTACTGAAGTAATAACTTCCAAGACTCATCTAAAACTTTTGGGTTATCACCCAATAAGTACTTTTCTTTAACGCCTTTAAGTTAGGCATAAGAAGCAAGAAAAAGGATCAAGTGTTCTCAAATGAAGAAGCATTAAGAGCAAATTTTGTTTTCATAGGAGAGGGAAAAGAAATATTTTCTCTCTTATTAGGTAAGTGTTATATACCTTTCTTGAGTGGAAGCTGATATTTAATGGTGCCTTCTTTCATATCAATAATGGCAAACAGTTCTAAGAAAAGGTCTTCCCAAAGGAATAGGACAAGAAGAATTGCATTCAACATCCAAAACATAGAAATCAACGGGGACATAGGCATTGTTAACCATAATAAGAACATCATTAATGCTCCCCATGAGTTTCTTATTAGCATTATCATCGAGTAGGACATTCAAATAACAATCTTCCAATGGTGGCAAATGAAGCAAATCATAAATCCTTCTAGGCATAATAGAAACACTACTATCAAGATCACATAAAGCTTTGAAATCAAAAGCATTCACTTTCATATTAATGATGGGTTCCCATCCATATTCTTCTTTTATAGGAATAGAAGCTTTATGTTTCATCTTTTCTTCTTGAATCTTTATGAGAGCATCAGTAATGTGTTTTGTAAAGGCCATATTCATAGCACTAGTATTAGGAATTTTAGCAACCTTTTGTAGGAACTTAATAACTTCAGAGATGTTGCAACCATCAAGATCAAAATCATAATTATCATCTAAAGTAGTAGAGCTATTACTAGCCTAAACACTAGTGGTAGTGATAGTAGAAACACTAATGTTTCTAGTAATTTCATCTTCTCTTTCCCACTTAGCATGCAATTCAGCTAATAGTCTAACATTTTCATCAATTCTTACTTGTATGGCATTAGTGGATGCAAAGGTATTCTCATTAGTTTCAGGTTTAGCAGTCATTTTATTCAAAGAAGATTGTTCTTCAGCCAATGATGTTATATTTCTTTCAGTATTAGAGAGTTTTTCCTCAATAGTTTTATTGAAAGAAGTTTGTTTACTAATAAAATCTTTAAGCATAACTTCGAGTTTAGAGGGAGCACTCCTATTATTGTTGTAGGAATTTCCATAAGCATTACCATTGTTGGGAGGATATGGCCTATAATTGTTGTTACCAAAATTATTCCTGTAGGCATGGTTGCTAAAATTGTTATTTCTTATAAAGTTCACATCAACTTGATCTTCTTGAGCAACCAAAGAGGATAAGGGAACATGATTTGGATCAATATGAGCCTTCCCATTAACAAGCATAGACATAATAACATAAATTTTATCACTTAAGGAAGAGGTCTCTTCAACAGAATTTACCTTCTTACCTTGTGGAGCGCTTTTAGTGTGCCATTCAGAATAGTTAACCATCATATTATCCAGAAGCTTTGTTGCAGCACCCAAAGTAATGGTCATAAAGGTACCTCCAGCAGAAGAATCCAATAGATTTCTTGTAGAATAGTTCAATCCTGCATAAAAAGTTTTGATAATCATCCAAGCAGTCAGTCCATGAGTGGGGCAATTCTTTACCAAAGATTTCATTCTTTCCCAAGCTTGAGCAACATGTTCATTATCAGTTTGTTTAAACTTCATTATTTCACTTCTCATAGATATAATCTTAGCAGGAGGATAGTATTTTCCAATGAAAGCATCTTTGCATTTAGTCCAAGAATCAATACTATTCCTAGTTAAGGAATTCAACCATTCTTTAGCTTTTCCTCTCAAAGAGAAAGGAAATGATTTAATCTTAATGATATCTCCATCTATATCCCTATGCTTTTGCATCTCACAAAGTTCAACAAAGTTATTTAGATGAGCAGCAGCATCTTCATTACCAATACCAGAAAATTGTTCTTTCATAACAAGATTGAGTAAAGCAGGTTTTATTTCAAAGAAAGTAGCTTCAGGAACATGTGGAGCAATAGGTGTGCTCATAAAATCATTGTTGTTGGTGCTAGTGAAGTCACACAACTTAGTGATTTCAAGAGTAGTCATTTTTTTGTGTTTTTAATAAAGAAAGCAAACTAGGAAAACTATTTTTTTTGTTTGCAAGGTGTTAGCTCTAGTAAACTCACCACATGCCTGCAAGGTGTTAGCAATGACATAAAACAAATAGGGAATAGCAGGATGATCAATTTGGTTCCCCTTGGGTGTGTTTCCATGAATTCTCATTAAACTAAAGTATTGTAAAGGGGAAGGATTGAAAACAAAAGTATTGGAGCTTATGTCGGTGGCATTGTTGGCAAACCCAAAATATTGAGCCCATTGGTCGAGTGTCAAGCAGTACTAATGGTTCATGAGACAGAAGTTGATGCGATCAACTCTAGGCCTTTTATCCCTGGAACAATAGTGAGGCTCCACCGTATACGTCAAGGTGTTGAGGAACTCAAGTGTCAAGCGGCGGCATGTGGCGACATCCTGAAAGACAAAGTCATACAAACCAACATTGTTGCAAAGTAAATCAAAATCATCACTAATTCCAAGTTGGTTCACGATATAGGGACACGCCCACTTGGTGGACTTGATTTCTCGGAGCTTGAAATTGTTGAAACGGTTTAGCTAAAATGTAGCTGTCGTCGGATTGAGGACGGGTACGCCACGAGGGGGTCCTCGAGGCGTGCAGAAGAGAGGGGAGTGACCCGTACGGTGTTCCGGGACAGTGAGCACACAAGTTTACCCAGGTTCAAATCTATTGATGGTGGACGGATCCTACTCCTCCTAGCAATCCAGTAATACGGCATAGCCGAAATATGGCTTACAAGGGTTTCTCCTATGCAATTTGAGATTTTAGACTATTGTGGGGTGCCCAAAAGTCTGGTCCCTAAGATAGCTTAGATAGATATCCGTCCTAAGGTTTAAAGGAGAGACTATCAGGCTACGACTAAGAGTCGGTTGCAAAGTACATCTTGAACTACAAGTAACTATGCAAGCCTATGTCGGTCAATATTCTGGGTCTTCTCGTAGCCGGACTGGACTCCGTCTCTTCTCCCTGACTGGGCCGCCCGTGAAGCAGATCTCTAACCCAAAGCGGGCCACCCTGGTCAGTGACGCATAGTGAGGATACCCGGAAAGTATATCCCCAATAGCAGCCCCCGGAAGCTTCCAAGATCCAGAGTCGGATTTCATCGTCTAGATTGATTTATCTTCGGCTTGCAGAATCTTGAAGGATTCCTAAAACTAAAAAGAAATGGTAGGATCCGAGTCTTAAATCGAGTCAGACCTATGAGTACTTCATTTATATTTCCAGCTTGAAATTCAAACTAAGCCAGAACTTGGTCTCTAACGTAACCTAACATCAGTCAAGGTCAAGTCATGTCACTGATAGCACGACCATTGGTGGGTCCACCTTTCGCGGAACCAAGTCATCATTTCAATGCATGCGCGGAGATCGAGGTGGAGTAATCCTCGCGAGGAGGTTACCTAGCTCCTTCCACGAGACATGGCACAGTTACTATTCACTTTGCACAAATCTCGGCACAGGTGAGGGATGTAAGGGGTCAAGATCTCCTTTTCTTCCTTACCAGAGCCATTACCATCTCCTTCCTCTCAACACTACCATGCGCAAGTTCCTATGCTCCCTCCTCCAAACGCACATCACCGTCCATCCAAGGTCATCGCCGCCCTCAAAATGGATGAAGTTTATTCTTCCGGCACGGCGGCGACCACGACGGCGACCTCTGCAACAGCAGAGAAGGAAAAATTCCGCAGGGTATAGATCCCATGCATCCTCAACGATGATAAGCTCTGCATCATTGATACGGAAGGCCTCCTCCGCACCGGCGACTGGCAGAGTGGCTTCAAGCAAATCGTCCCCACCCCTCACGCTGACAAGCGGGTGCACTTTGGCACTCACCTTGACAGAGGTTTGAGCTTTCCTCCCTCAGATTTCATTACTGAGGTCATAGATCACTATGGAGTTCAACTCCATAACTTACCCCCGAACACAATCTTAGAAATGAGCGCTTATGCATCTGTGTGTGAGGGTTATCTCGGAATTAGGCCGAGTCTCACTTTATTCCGGTACTACTTCGATACCCGGACAAACTCCATCAGTTTTGGTAATCCATACATTACCGGAACTCTTACCCTGACTGTTAGGAGAGACCGAGTCTATCCTGAAATTAAGGCTAGTGAGTCCGTGAAGAAATGGCCGTCCACGTTCTTTTATCATAAGGAGAGACCGCCTCCCAGCAAACAAACTGCTTTGCCGGCTTTCGTTGATGGCGCTGCCACGCCCCAAGAGTCCTCGGATGCGGAAGCTCCGGCTCTCACCGACTATCTGCTTCTCACCAAGAGGCGGATCGAGTACCTAATAAAGCAAAAGGGTCTGAAAGGATCCGATTTGATTCACTGTTGGTTGGGACGCGGATTCAACCCCTCCACCACCACGGTGATTGGCGCATGCACTCAATCACCAGTATCAAGACGGATTCTCTCAGGATCTGCTCGCGATCAATCCTGGACAAAGAATATGAGTCCCAGATTAAATGGCTGATCAAAGATAAGGTCAAGAGGAAAATCCTGGATCTTTCTCTGGACATGCATACAATTGATGATCCTGTGACGCTAGTAAGTTTTCCAGCCGTTATTCGTATACTCGAATTATGTGTTCATCTTTACTTTGATGTATTTTTCTTACAACACTGAGATGATACTTCTTACATCTTGCTGCATCCCCGAGTTGGAGCTCGCTCCTCTTGAGGGATATCCACCTGAGAAACCAGCTTCTCAGGAGGAAGGAGAACTTGTACTGTTGCCTGAGGCATTTACCCAGAAACACATAACTCCAACCATTTTCATCGGCACAAAAGAAGGGCCTATTGTGAAGAGGTAACTTTCCTCACAAGGTTTTACATTTTATCTCATATTCTTTCCAAAGTGTAATGACCTTGAACTGTTACTTCTTCAGAGATAAATATCTCGTCAAGGGCAAATGGAAAGGAATTACGACGAAGCCCCTATGATAGTCAAAGTTTGTTTTGACTTCGCCTGCTGCTCTACCTAGGACTCCTACCCCAACGCCTTCTACAACACCGGAGGTTACTTCATCTTGTCGTGCTGCAAAAGATCCACTCAACATTCCAAGCCAGCGAACCTTGGCTCGGAAACCAACATCACCATGAGTGATTCGGTAACTAATGTGGGTGAACCCTCAAAGGGTAATGATCCCTCAGCAGATGTTTTCGCGGATAATCTACTGAGCAATCCGAGTATCGCCAAACTTGGCATTACTTGAAAAACTGCAGAAGAAATCTAAAAGTTGGCTCAACAATGCTTGGAGAGCCGGAACATCACTTCTAGAGAAGAGGCACAAGAAGGCTAGGATGTAAAACTCTCCAACCTTCTTGACCAAGTTCTTCTTCATGACGACATGCTAAAGGCCGGTGTGGCTCCGCCACCACCAGTGATCCCTTTTACACTCGCCGAGAAGGTTTCTTCTGAGGGGAACATGAGTCTAAACAAGCTAACCCATGAACATTATGTAAGTCGGAATTTGACTCTCTATTTTACTTTATTTCATATCATATCCCCTCGCCCCAAGCATGAAGTTGGATAGGAAATCCGAATTTGTGCTTTCATAGGATGCCAAAGAACGAACTAGTATAGCCCCCAAGGCTCATGCTGATATTTAACTTAGTTAAAATATTAGCCCGAGTCTTTTAGTAGACTTCTGACTCTGGTTATTATTCTGACTTACAGAAAGTTAATGCTTATAACTAGGAATTCCTGAAGAATATCTGCAATAAACGGAGATAGATCAGAGCTCTCTGTCTAGAGAATACTCAACTAAAAGTTTCCAAGGATGAAGCTGCAGGTAATCAGTTTAGTCTTCATACTTGTTATTTGATTCTGATGATTCATAGCCAAACATCTAGCCAACTGTTTTCTTGCTTTCATAGAACTAGTCAAACAGCCATGCAAAATTATTGAATAGGCCAAGAATTTCAAAACCATAGAGGTGGAGAATTCCGACTTAAGGTGAGAGCTGAATGAGCTTAAGGTAGATCATGAGCGTTGTATCAACAATGTTCTTGAATCATCCAATATGGCCCCCGAGGAGCTTGATCATAAGGTCGCTATCCAGGACAAGAAAATCTTGGATCTAGCACATGAGTTGGCCAGGGAGAAGGACATCACCCAAGCTCTCCGGGATGAACTCCAGATTCTTCGAGCAGAGAAAACCAAAGTTGACGATGCCATCTTAGGTAGGCTTTACTGTCTCTGACCTTTCTTTCTTTCTTTCGACTCTAGGTGTTCGGATATGTTTCTGACTTTGCTTTATATATGTAGGTATTTTTAATATTCTGGATTCTTCCTCTTCCGAGTCTCGCACCAGCCGACTTACTTCAGTCGGAGATCTACTTCACGATTTCTGCCAGTCACTGGAGGATATTGGTGAAGCCTTAAGGATTTCTCACATGAACAGAATGTCTGCCTTTGAGGTGCGGGATAAGGCGAAGGAGATGCCCAAGCTTATCCAAGATTGGAATATGTCCTATTCTCAGACCGCGGCACATAATGCCCTAACAATGGTTTTGATCCACCATGGAAGCAAGGAAATATGGCAAGTAACCATGGGTTATTCGATTGTTGATGAAGACGGCAAAGAGCAAAACATCAAAGATATCATGGACACTTGTGTCGGATCTGGATGTCATGTTGCTGAGCTGACTAGCTATGATACTCCATTCTTCACTCCAGTTGAAGTTCCACCACCCCCCAAGGAAGTAAGTGCTAAAATTTCCGAAGACAATGAGCATACCGAGTCTGACTTACCCGTCTCGGAAAGATATCGGGATGATTTGGGTGATGTGCCTAGTGATCTGGTAGCTCCTGCATCTTGTCCTGCATCATAGTGTATCGGAAAACAATGTGTTATCCTGAAATAGTCTGATTGTAATAAGTAGTACATTATTTTGCTAGTGCTAAGTGATAGCCTGCAAATTCACAGGTTCATCAGAGAATGTTTTCGTTGAAGTATTAATTACAATTTTTATATCGATCCCAATGAGGATCCTAGGAAAGTGTTTTTATGCGGCATTCCTGTCACACCTAAGGTTTCACAAGTCTTGAGTGAATAGACTGCAAATGTGACGGTGGAACTGGTTAATAAAATATAGAGGAACTTGCTTAGGAAATAAGTAAATTGCATGAAAGTAAAGATGCGAAAGGTGTGTAAAATGTCCTGAAGATGAGAAGTTAGGCGCGGAGAGAATCAATTCATGGTGATAGTAAAAGTGCCAAATGGAATAAGCAGAATAAGTGATAATGATAATTCCTATTTATAAGTGAGTAGGCCAGCAACCCATATACTAACTAGGAGTCCTCATGGCTAATTCTTCCCAATCCGAATGATCCATCTGCACATTACCACGGCCATGGTCAACGCATTAATTAAGGTCTTTCAACCGGATCAAGGCTTTAATCTTGGTGGTTCCTTGTTGACCTCGAGTAGTGCTAGCTCTTTTTTGATAATGGCCATGTCACTCGGGGTAGCCGAATTACTAGCATACAAGTTCATACATATGAGATCTTTGGATCATGTTACCTGGGCCCTTAAATTAGATAACACACATTAGGGAAACATAGATATTCATTCTCATTGTTTAAATAAACATTGAAACAATCACAAATGGATGGAAATAAAGTAGGCACATCACATCTCACCAATCCCCTAAATCGCCCATGCCTATGGGATTTACTCAGACATGAGAGGTAGACAAATCAAATGCATGACTTTATTGCAAATAGAAATCATCTCAAAGTTATTGTACTAAACCACAATAGCGATTAAAGATCCAATCAAATACAAACTGAAGGTAGATCAAGGTATCAAACCCTAATCTTATAAGTGCTAATCTCTCTCTCTCTCTAAGTAATGATGGGATGATGGTGGAGTGTGTCATTTTGAGGTTGAAGATCGTTGGAGAACAAGGTGAAGTTCATCTCCTCTTTCAGATCTGATCTCTCCTCTAGATGACTTGTGGTGGCTATAACTTCTGTTTTATGGTTCTTCTCGTCTCTCCCCATTTACAAAAGTTGCTTGTATCAATATAAGGAAGGCGCTGGTGGGTAGTACGGGCGTTCAGTACAGGCGTGCCCCGACCATACCAGTGGTTGTTATGCTTGCTGACGCCTCCAATGAAAGTGGCTTCAATTGGGGATTTGCTTATTCTGGTGTAATTAGCCCATAAATGCTATTAGATCTTCAATAAATGTTCATTGCCTAAAAGCTACCACAAGAAAACAAGATTTATTAATTGTGACATTAACATTAGTGAAAAGGGCAATCTTCAGGCAAATCCGGCAATAAACAAGAGGAAAACCAATGGAAAAAGGTGATGAAATTTGGAGCTATCAACATCCCCAAGCTTAACGGTTACTCGCCCTCGAGTGACAAAGCTATAATGATTAATAGCGAAGAATTGAATCAAGATGAAGACTTACAAGTTCGAGGTTGTATCATATTCCATCGTATCAAATCCCGCAACCTTGAGCATGAGGACAATATATCTGAATAGTTAAACTTAAGGTTTATCCCTAAACACGAGTAATTCGCTAGCTAATATTTCTTGTGACTCAAATGAGATTGTTAAAAATTTGGCGAAGCTTTACAAATCAATTTCTTTCAGCACCTATCTTATTTTTAAGCCATGCGGCTCGAATCAAAATTAAGGGTGCACATGTAGATGTCAAAAGAAGGATAAACTTAGAGCTTTTTCATTAATCACCCACTTCGATAATTGCGGCTATCAAATACCTCATATTTTCCATGCTTATCAAGAACTCTAATTGCACATTTTAGGTAGTGAGGTGATGCCAATATTCATAATATATCGAAAGTATTTCAGCTCATATTTTGATAATGGATCTTTTCTTTTTCCTTCTCAAGGATCAACGAATATTTCTTCTGTAAACTCCTACACAACCTATTGGGAATACCAATAATTTTGCCTATATAGAGACATATATGCCACTCATGCTAGAAACTCATAGCCAAAATCCGGGGTTATACCATAGATCGTTCAAAAGCTAGTGGAGTTGTTGACATATCAAAAGTGTGTATTTGAAACAAAGTACTTTTTCTTTTCTTATTTTCTTTTTATTTTCTCTCCTTTTTTATATATCAAGTCAATACAGATTTTGGTATCTCCCTCTCCTGATCTAAAAAGTTCATTCCATTAAGCAATTCTTTTTTAGAAGGTATCATAAAGTCTACGATCAGTATGTGGGGTTGAGCACTACTAAGGTTAAGCCCTTAAGACAAAAATATGGCACCAAAGTTGTCGATGGACACTTTCACTTGTCCTAAAAAGTTTGGAATAAAATCCGAAGAGTTGTTTTTCAAACTGATTTAATCGTTGAAAGTCTTAACCAAAAATGTGACAAAAGCCTTTGAGCTCAAATTGTAAAAGATAACGAACTAAGCATGGCATCAAAATCAAGTGCAACCGAACAGACATAAAATGTTCATGAATAAGCTTACAGGAAGAGGGAAAATAGGAATGTGGTACCTCCTCTTTCTCGTTCGTCTTCTACGTGAGTCAACTCTTTGCGTTCATCCCAAAGCTCGATCACTAGAAGTGAGTAACCTACGGAAAGGATCAACAAGAGTCGAGAGAAATTTGCACAAGTAACTCTAGAGAATAGTCTAATATTTTTTTGGGGTTTTCTTTTATCAAATCTGAAACTGAAAGTAAACATACATTGGAACAAAAACAAACAAATTAAAACAAGAAAGAAAATATATGAATGCAAAAAGGTGGCAGGAGTTTAACCTCCCCAAGCTTAGGCTTTTTCCTAACTGGAACCAGTTGTCGCTACCATAAGGTGGTGGCTTATGATATGGGAAGTTCGGGTAGCGGTTTGGAAATTCGGTCATAAAAGATGTGAAATCTTGAGTGAGATTGAATATGTTAGCATTCACATCATACAAAGTGTTCTCTATGTTGTCAATGCGATACACCACCTGGTCAAAATCGCTCCTCAGGCCATAGTTGAATCCCGGCTGTGGCGGAGGCATACCTGTTTGTTGATGCTGGTGGAAAGGTTGTTGATTGTGGTGTTGCTGGCCGAAATCATCCCATCCTACGACATGCCAGCCTCCTCCTTCTTTATCTTCCTGATGTTGGCTAGCTACTGCGTTTTCCCAGTTGGGATGGCCACCTGGTGGCACAGTCCTTCCTGAGAGGATCAGTGCCTGCTTGAACTCCTCCTCAATGAGGACCCAACTCTGTTTACCTAGAAAACCAAAAGCTTGGAAAAAAGCAAGCAAGATTTGGTGGAGATCACCGTTAGGAGGAAAATAAAACTTGTAAGCATAGAGGGAATGCTCTGGCCTATAGACACCCATGAACTTGGTGCTAGCCATATGAATGTCATCCATGTTCTTACTTCTAGCGATAGATCTTTCCTGTGGTAGGTAAAACTTGTTTGTGTAGGCGATCTATGTGATCAACCCGCCACAACGAATGTCCCCCATGGAAGCTGACCTTCGGCAGCGAAAGTGCTGGATGAGCAATGTCCCCAAGTTTACCTTGTACTCCATCTCTGGATGCAAGGCCATATGAATTACACTCATCTCGGGGCCTTCAATTTCCCCAACATCGTCTTTTCCAAATAAAGAATTAACAAGGCAGGTATGAAAATAACGTATAGTAGGATTCTGGATAGTGGCGCTCTTCCTATGCAAATAATCGTTGTCCCTATGGACAGAATTTTTTTTCCAAGATTTCATTGCCTCCACATGCACATTGTCATTGATATCGAGTTCTCCCTCATGAGAGAATCCGAAACTATCACAAAATTCATAGAAGATCAAGTCGTGGAGTTTCCCATTAAGCACAAAACTTACAGTGCAATTTCACTCGTGGATCTCAAGATCATCGTGGAACGATGAAAGAAACTCGAATGTCGGAAGCTTGTAGGTGTCGACTGAGAGGTTGGAGAAGTCGACCATGCTAGCTTGCATAGTCATCATCTCGAAGTCCTCTAGAAGACCCTGGTGGGTGAGGAACTGACGGTCTACCCACTTGGTGCGCAAAACCTTGCGGTTGCTCACCCTCTCTTAGTCTCGGCTCAGGGAAGCCCTCAAGCTTACCACCTCCGAGCGTCTCTTCTTCGAACCTGGCGGCTTGGCACACCCTGAAGGTCCCGTACCCGAGCCCTTACCCGAGCGGAACATCATTCCAATGTTACGCATTATGCTGCGAAATTTTTGAATAAAAATATAGGCATCAAGTTTCTATCATATAAACAAACGATTACAGGCAGAAATTACAAATCCTAATGTGAGAAATCAATAATAATCTCAAAATATGATGAACTCATCTCAATAGCCAATGTGATGAATTCAACCATGGATTTCAGAAAATAGAGTATGGATCAGACCAGAAACTTACCGATGTGAAGATTCCCCAACTCAAAAGCACGAAATCAATGAAGAATCAAAGGTTTCAGAAGTCTAGGGTTTGAGGTGGAAAGATAAAGAACAAGGAAGAAAGGGGAAGAAGAAGAAGGGGCTCGCTACGAGCCAACCACCGTCGGCCTTTACCTAGCGACACATGCGGTACGGGTGGGTGGTACAGCCATGGACCATCCATACCGGTGGTCATCACTGTTGGATCAACATTAGGGTTCGAGATCAAACCTGGTCGACCTGGTACGGGCACGTGGTACGGGCATACCCCGGTCGTACCAGTAGTCTTTATCTATTCGGATACCGGCGTCAATTTTCGTCGATGTTCGGTACGGGCATGCGGTACGGGCATACCCTGGCTGTACCGTTGGTCGCCGCCAGAACTGCTCCTATTGTAGGTTTTGACGACACAGTACAGGCGCGGGTACGAGCATACCACGGCCGTATCGATGCTCGTTATCTATTCTGAACCCATTTTCTTTTCCTTGTTTTCCCTTCCTTCTCAAGTTCATTAAGGTAAATTCTCTGAATGAGATAAAAACTCAAAACAAACTTATTAAATAATACAAATAAAATAGTAAATACGAAAAGAAATTAAACTAAACTTATCAAGAATGGGTTAACGCCCATTATGTGTTCAATTCTAGAAATTTGACTAATCAAACTCCATATCATCGGTGTTCATCTCAAGCGGCACTTTTTCTTTAGTTTTTGCTACTTGATCACGCTTAGGAAGTGGACCGTATTTTCCATTGTGCTCTTGTTTCCTAAGAAAGTATCTAACAATCTGATCATCATATATATTGAAGACAATCTTACCACTAGAACAATCTACATTAGCTCCAACTATACTAAGAAAAGGTCTTCCAAGAATAATAGATAGTTTGTGATCCTCAGGGACATTAAGAATAATAAAATCAATTGGTATAACATGTTGATCTATTCTAATTACAACATCTTCGATCATTCCGATAGGTTGTTTAGTTGTCTTATCCAACATTTCCAGTGTTATTGAAATAGGAGAACATTCTCCAATATTCAATTTCTTAAATAGGGAATAAGGCATGACACTAACATGCTCCTAAATTACAAAGAGGACTGAATATATTAGTTTTCCCTATTGCACAGGAGATGGTTGGTATCCCTGGATCACCAAGCTTAGTAGGAAGTTTATCACCAAAGCTTGTTATAACTGCTACAGTCTTGGTCACTTTATTTTTTCTATTAAGTATATCTTGAATAAAAAATGTATAAGTAGGAAGTTGAATATCATCAGTTAAAGGAAGTTCTAAATGCAAGCTGCTCGGTGCCTCTTCAAAAGAATCATAAATAGCCATATCTGGTTCATAATGAACTCGGTTAGGGTAAGGAATTTTCTTTTTGGTACGTATTAACTTTTCTTTTACCTTTGTCGCTGGTTCATCATTCTTTTTATTTTTCCTTGTAGCTGATTTTTTCTTATTGGTGTGTTCTTCACGCGGGACAACACTTTGCTCTTCTTGCTCCTTTCTGAGATCGGTTTCTTCCCTTGAATCGATAGTCTCAGCGTCTGAATCATATGGTTTATGCTTATCCCACACTTCCTCTCCTTCTTGAGTGCTGGAAGCTTTATTCTCCCTTCTCTCGGATTTGTAATCAATATCATCATGGGGGTCTACTAGATAATCTTCTTCTTGACTAATCTTTTGAGTCTCTCTTTCTTTTCGAGCTTGCTCTTCTTCATACCAAGGTGGCCCTTGTGGTTCCTGAGTTTCTGTACCACGCGTGGTAATAATGTCATTAGAAACAATATTGAATTTTCCTTGGTTCAAAATCAAAGTTTGGGTCTCATTTCTCTGCTCACACTGGGTTTTAACCATACTTACATATCTATATAAATGTTTTCTTTTCTGCCCAGGTCATTAAAAACTTCTATTAAGTCTCTTATATTCTTTTCTTTTGTCATAAGGCATTTATAACTTTTCTAAGTGAATTGATTTTGTTGATATTTAAACTTTTGCATTACAAGATTTAAATCATCTTGTATTACATAAGTTTGAAGAATGTCAATGTTTTCCTTTACAAGTTCTGAAGCTATACCTTTTTCTTCCATGGACTTTTTGACTTCGGATATAAGTTCTTGTGGTATGTGGACTTTCAACTACTCTTACCTCTAGGTCTTTCTAAAACCTTTTTATAAAGCTTTTCAATTCTACTCTTGGTAGAAATAACAAGGACTCTTGCCTTATTCAAACTCCAACCTTTCAAAATTGACCATCCTTACCTCAAGCTAAGCTTGATGGTAACCCTAGTAGTAGTTGATTTGTTTGTAAGATGAGTTGCCTTGATCTGCTGCTTGACTTGATTGCTTAAAAGTAGTATGAGCTACTCTAGGAGCTCATCCTATAGGATCAAGAAACTTTAAAATCCCCAAACCCTAAGCAAGAAAACAATATGGATCTATTCTCTATCCACTAGGTGATCATCTAAAACCCTTAACCAGATCAATTCAGAAGTGATCCATTCTAGAAGTTTCCAAGTCAATGAAGACCAATATCAAGCATGGCTCTATTCTACCCCAATCTACACTTCAACATCATATACTTAATGATTATTTGATACCTTGCTACCCTCAAAAACATCCCCACTCATATTCTAGTCAAAAACCCTAAATCCGCTAAATTTTGACTAAGTCTGGAAACTATTTCAACATCACTTCTTTGAGTGCCTCTCTTTCTCCACCCTTGTGCCCTTTTGGTAATGAACTTGAACCATAGTGTAGACCATCATAAGGACTACCAAGGACCACTCTTGACCTTGGTTATACCATCCTCCAACCCCCTTGTTCTTGATAGTTTTGCAGATAACAAATAATAATTCCTGCAAACCTTATCAACATGCCTACTTTGGAAGAAGCTCACACCTACATGTTATCTTATTTTCACCAACTCCTTACATGATTGTGTTCTACTCATAATGGTCTAGCAATAAATACTTCACTTGTTCCAAATGGATCCTTGTTCTTCAAAAACCCACATGGTTTTGAAGGCTATTTGGTAATGTGCTTTGGCAGTCTTATTCTATTCAAAGTATGGAAACAATCCTTGGAGAGGTCAATCATGATCAAGACCAAACTTTTGTACCATGGTGATCTACACAACATGGTCTATCTATCCATATATCCCTTGAAACAAGGGGAGCCTTGAGCTCCAAGATACAACCATGTTTTGATGGTATGAAAATAACATCACCCTAGATCCTTTAATTCTTGTTCCTCGCCAAAATCAAGTTGGATTCTCAACCCCCAAGGTTGCAAAAGCTATATACACCTTGTTCACATCATATACCTGGATTATAAATATTTATATAATATTATCCATAATTACTATGGATCAAAAACTATATAATTCATTTAATGGGCAAAATCTCAAAAACTCCATCTACAAAGGAAGGTTTGGTTTCTGACAAAGAACTTCCCCAACTTTAAGCACTTTTGAGTCCTATATATTATACTCTATCCTCCCACATAAACATTAATATGTTTGAATATCTTTAATAATTATATTTTCCCTTTTTCCTAAATGGAAGAAACAATAAAATAAATGTGTTAAATACTTTTATACCCCAATAAATCTTGAGAGAAATCCCCAATATGTGATCTGGCAATTAGGACCATCTCACATCAAAAACCAACCTTGCCCAATGTGAAAATATAAAATGAGCTTCTAGAAACCATTTCTGCACTATTTGAATAAATGAGATAAACATGATCTAAAATGACCCAATAAATGCCACAAAATTCCTTGAGGTACACCCTGACTATACCTATCTACCAGCACCTTTGTCCCACCTTGCCAAGATCATGTTGGAGAAACTCCATCATAACTACTAGTTTGGCCAATATTTGAAATTAATGGAAATTATGATCAAAACCAAATCAAACCTCTCCAATACTTCTCCATAGCAACCACCATCACCCTCTGGTCGAAATAACTGTAGCATCACCCTCTCCCATTTCCTTTACCCCTTGAAAGGAGGAAAAGATATGTCATTTATTGCTGTGTCCCTCTTTATATCAAAATCTAGGCAGCAACCACTCCCCTCTCTTTGGTCGTGCCTAGGCCCCACACACCACCCCATCACCACCCCTAGGGACAATGAGCTCTCCCCTAGCCCTCTCCCTCTCTTACTTTTCTTCTGGAGGCATTTAAGAAAAAGGGGAGAAAACATATAGCACACTAGTCCATCCTCCCTCTTTGACCTCCAGCGTCTCCCTCACAACCCCACCACCGCCCCAGTGGCCAATCCCCTGCCAGCATCCTCCCCCAAGCCCTACATGGTCTTGGTCCACCATAAATCTCACTCCGTCGGGTTAAATACCCCCAGGCCACCCCAGCGCCCCCATTTGACCTCATTTGCTTCCTCCTACTCCACCTCACCTCCCTAGAGCTTCCTCTCCCTCTCCCCTGCTCTGCCCTGCCTGAGAGAGAATAATAGAGCAAGTTTCGGCCCTTGCTGCAAATAGAGCATAGCTCCCTCCTCACTACTTCCCTCCCCCTGCATGTGACCTTGTCGAGCTCCCCTCATCCCCCTGCAACTAACCCGGCCTCTGTTTCCACCCAGGAATGCCCTAAACAGCAGCGCTGGCAAGCACCCGAGCGTGTTTCCTTGGGTGATTCGCGCGAGTCTCCATTCGGCATCAAATCGGGCCTTTTTGCCCATCTTTGTGGTCTCCTGTGTACGTCATGTCGTCCTGCATCCTCCACCTCGACGAGGACGTACCTAGGCGAGCCCCTGCCCGGTCACTGGCCGTGTTAGGGTTTCCTCCCTACGCCTCTGGCCGCGAGGAAGAATAAGCTCATGCGCCATCGATCGCCTCTTGATCCAACGGCGTACATCGCCAAATACCCCTTCGCGGCTCACCTCTCGCTGAAAGACGGGCCCTGCCCGTCAGATTCAAAGTCGCCTCCCGCGCCAAGATCCAGCCGGGTGGGCCGATTTCCCCCTCCGAGGCCCATTTTCCTACCAGATCGGGCCCGCCTCAAGGTTTCCCCCTCAGAAAATCTTCTCTGTTTTTATTTTTCTAGATCTACAGAATACATATTTGGTTTAATTCTCAAATAAATTGAAAACTACCATATTTTGGCTAGATCAAAATTTATAGTTGTAGCCACATGTTTTTCCCAACACTCAATACCCTTGGTTCTCCCAGAATAGCTCAATATTAATTTCAATAAATCTAATACCCAAATGTATACTTTTCATAAATAAAATTCTATAGGGAGTTCTACAACTCCAAATGGAGTAAAACCATTGGGTACAGAAAGGTATCAACGATACCTTGCATTCCACCTTGGCCCCATAGTCATTTGCTTCCTATTGTGACCATAGCAAAAATAACAAAAACAACCCTAATATGGATTTAGGAATTTCCCTGGTTCAAACCAAATATGTTAGTGACCTAATTCTAACTCTCAATGATATGGTAACTCAATACCTATCATAACCCAAGAGTTCAAGAATTTTAGAGCCTTAGTTGAATTTTAATCAATTAAATACTTCTATATATGGTTTTATCACTAAATAAATCATTTAAGAAGTTTTCCAACTCCAAAAATAGTGATTCTAATTTCTGCTAGAAGGTATTTTACAATACCTGTCAATTTTCCTATACCTAATATCATTTGGACCTGTAGAGTAAATCTGGTTAAAAAGACAAATATACTACACAACTGACTTTGGGACTTCCCAAGGGCATTCTGGTAAATATTTTGAGATGAATCCAACTCTCACTGAACCAGTACATCAACTCCTACTTAACCATCCAAGGAAATAATTCTTGGACACACACAACTTTTCTGCTGAATTATTTCCTCAAACTTGAGCTTTTATCACTAGAAAATGTATATTAAATCAAAGGAAATTGATAAAATAGCGAAACCACCTTTGTTCGTTTCATGTTATCACTACCTATATGATGGTAACATTTTTATACAAAGGTATCCTATAGAACTTGGACCTTATATTTCAACCCCTTAATTAAGTAGTTTTGGCATCCAAATCATTAAAGAAAACCCACAAAGGCATTTCAAGTAATTCCACTTGTGTAGAAGCCAACCACTCAAAACCTACTGAATTGTAAACTTGTATTGTTTATGGCTTGATGTATGTATTGATGTTTGTATGCATGGTGTTGATTGTGTCATTTGTTTGCTTGCATGTGACCCATATCGACGATAGATGTGATTATATCGGAGAGAAGAAGAAGTTGGTTATTATTATTGTTTATTATGGTTTTCTAAGGAGAAGTCCAGGGACATATATTGCCAGATGGCTGATCTCAGGCAAGCCACCTTCTTGCTCATAAAGCTTGTCCTATTGTTTTACTTATGCATGTTTTAACTATTGTTTATGAAACTGCATTGTTGTAATATGTGATGAGCTACATATCTGGTAGTGGCTTGGATCCTCCAAACCATTACACAATGGTACTACTAAGTACAACCCCCCCTAGGTTGACACCTACTTTACCCTAGTAGGATAGTTGGTGTATAACACCATACCCCTTTGGAGACCTTGTTTTAGCCAGAGAAAAACTAGAGGATGTGAAGACCCACGAAAAAGTGTTACCAAATGTTTATGGCAAAACCATGGTGAGGTTTGACCTACCAAGAGAAGTTTGAGAAAAGAAAAAAGGGTTTTTTTACAAAATGCTGAAGGAAAGATGAAGGAAAAAGGTTTACAAATACGCACCCGGTTCTTTGCAGTTTTGCTAGAACAATTAACCCGTGCAACCACATTACTCTGGAATGGGAAAGGTCTGGATTTGATGTTTGTTTACACTGGTACAAGCTACCTACAACTAATATAGGGGATTTAAAAATCCCTGGAGGGTGGACCTTCTCTTGTAAAGGTCCATGTGAGACATCGACCTGGAGAAGGAACGAAGGGTCTACGGGCCTCCACGCATTACAATGATCCCCTCATTGAAAGCGTACACTTTGGGTAGTGGAAAAAGCGCTCCGGTTGGCTTGGGAACTATATAGGGCGTCCCTGTGTTGAGGGGAAAACACTCATAGGGTAGGCACTTATATTGGAGTGGGACTCCATAGTGTCTTGATCGATTATTCGACCCACGATCGGTGTAGATCAGGGAAGGGTACCCGGATGGTGTGGGTAAAGTGTACAACCTCTGCAGAGTGTAAATCTATTCGAATAGACGAGTCCTCGGTCATGGACGGTTGGGTAGGTTGCTGTAGAGCGGTGCTGGGTTTTTTTCAAAAAGGATTTCAAAAAAGCAATGGCTTTGGAAATGTTTTGACCATGGGATGGTGGGAAAGGATACATGTTTTGACCATGGGATAGTCGGAAAGGAAGGAAAGAAGTTTGGTCATGGGATGACCGGAAGGACAAAACAAATGGGTGACCCAATCCTATAGTTTCCCTCAAACTTTTCAAAAAGGTTTCCAAAATGTTTTACAAAAAATTTCAACAAAGATATGTAGATGCTATACTTACAAGAGAAACTAGCTGATAAAAGAATCTCTCTTGGAGCCCTCCTACTACCACATCCATACTGCATATCCTATTGTTGTTATTACTTTTATCTTAAGGTGGTTTGCGAGTACATTCAAAGTACTCACTGGCATTGTCCCTGGCTATTAACTTGGTCAGATATCAAGAAGAAGGTGACGTTGACGACTATGCGAGCTAGGACGTTCTCCCAGTCAGCTACCTGTAGGTTAAGGCATGGCTCGGGCTCTACGCTTGATGACGTTCCGCTGATGATGATCGATGTAGCCATAATGGAAAATAAGGTATGACGTGTTTACACATAAGTAATGGATGTTTACTTTGATACTTGTCGGTTATGTGCCACGACTAACTGATTATGGGATCGTGGTGTATGCATAACAGGGATTCTCGGAGGATTAATCCCGGGGTCCACACGCATTAGGCAAACATAGATATTCATTCTCACTGTTTAAATAAACATTTCAACAATCACAAATGGATGGATATAAAGCAAGAACATCACATCTCACCAATCCCCTACATCTCCCACGCCTATGGGGATTTACTCAGACATGGGAGGTAGACAAATCAAAGGCATAATTGTATTGCAAATAGAAATAATCTCAAAGTTATTGTAGCAAACCACAATAGCGATTAAAGATCCAATGAAATACAAACCGACGGTAGATCAATGGATCAAACCCTAATCTTACAAGTGCCAATCTCTCTCTATGTAATGATGGGATGATGGTGGTGTGGGGCGCCCGGATTAATCCTCCGAGAATCCCGGTTATGCATACACCACGATCCCATGATCAGTTAGTCGTGGCACATAACCGACAAGTATCAAAGTAAACATCCATTACTTAAGCGGATACAGGTCATACCTTACATGCCATTATGGCTACATCGATAATCATCAGCGAAACTTCATCAAGCGTAGAGCCCAAGCTAGGTGTTAACCTACAGGCAACTGACTGGGAGAACGTCCTAGCTCACATAGTCATCAACTTCACCCTCCTCTCGATATCTGACCAAGTTAATAGCCAGGGACAATGCCAGTGAGTACTTTTAATGTACTCGCAAACCACCTTAAGATAATAATAATAACAAGAGGATATGCAGTATCGCTGTGGCAGTAGGAGGGCTCCACGAGAGGTTATTTTCTCAAATAGTTTCACTTATTGATATAACATCTACATATCTTTGGAAAACACTAGGACTGGGTCACCCATTTGTTTCTTGTTTCGGTCATCTCGTGACCAAAACTTCTTTCCTCCCTTTCCGACAATCCGATGGACAAAACATTACCAAAGCCTTTGCTTTTCCGAAGTCCTTTTTGAAATCAAAACCAGCACCGCTCTACAGCAACCTTCCCAACTGTCCATGACTGTGGACATGGCTATTCAAATATATTTACACTTTGCAGAGGTTGTACACTTTACCCACAAGATTCGATCCATCCGCCGCGGTTCACCATGAATCGTCATACACCAGTATGCGGGGTTCGGATAATCAAACATAACCCTCGCAAAGTTCACTCCGACTCGCATGGGTGACTCTGCTTCCTCTAGGTGACTGTTTAACAGTTGACCCTTTCTATAAAGGTAATCCCAGATTTTGAGGGAGATGATCCCCCATACGTTGCAGTGAGAATTCCCATATTAGAGTGAACTACTTTGAGTTAAGCCCCATCCCACTCTGGGTAATGTGGTTGCACGGGTTAATTGTTCTGGCAAAACTGCAAAGAACCGGGTGCGTTTTCGTAAACTATTTTCCTCCATCTTTTAGCATTTTGTAAAAAAAAAACCTTTTTCGGGGGTCTTCCCATCCTTTAGTTTTTCTTCGGCTAAATCGAGGTCCCTAGAGGGGTATGGTGTTATACACCAACTATCATACTAGGGAACAGTAGGTGTCATCAAGGGGGTTGTACTTAATAGTACAAAAGCGAAATGGTCTGGAGAAGTCAAGCCAATACTAGGTATTGTTCATTATGTAATGAAACAACACAGTTTTAATAAAACAGAAGGTAAAACAGAAGGACAAGGAATATGAGCCAGAACGTGGCTTGCCTGAGGATCAGCAAACTAGCAATATATGTCCCTGGACTTCTTCTTTAGATAACCAAGAATACCAAAACCAATAATAATAACCATCTTCTTCTGGTCTCCGATATAATCGCATTTATCGTCGTTATGGATCACATGCAAGCAAACAAAGGGCACAATCGACACAAGGCATGCAATCACCAATATCATACAACAAACAAACATACCACACATTATTCAATTCAGTAGGTTCTGGATAGATTGCGATCATAGCATTTGGAATTACTTGAATTGCCTTTGTGGACTTTCCTTTAGGATTTATTTGCCAAAACCACTTAATAAAGGGGTTTGTAACTAAGGATTGGACTTGTATGATATCAATGTGCTAAAATGATATCTACAGATAGGTATTGGAATAACAAGGCCAACAAAAGTGGTTTCATGATTTTATCAATTTTCTATATTTAGTTATCATTTTTCTAGTGAAATAACCTCTAGTTTAGGGTAATAAATCACCAGAAAATATCTGTAAGCCAAATAATTACCAGAATTCCCTTGGGTATATTATGTAGAATTGAGTTTTTGATTTTTGAGAGTTGGAATCATATCAAAATAATTACCAGAATTTCCTTGGGTAAATCCCAAATTCAGTTCTGCAAGATTCTTGTCTTTTTCACCAGATTCAAACTACAGGGAATTTTGATATGAATGCAAAGGTACATGCTAGTATTTGGAATACCTTTCTATATAAATTGGAATCACCCTTTTTGGAGTTACAGAGATACTGGAGTGATTTGTCTAGTGATAATACCATATACATAAATGTTTAATTCAAACAAAATCCTCAGAAGCTCAATAATTATTGAGGTCTTGGATTTGGACATATCCTGATGTACCACTTCTCTGAGAATTGGAATCAGGTCAAAACAAGTTGTAGTTTGGCCTAGGGATTTTTCTAAAGGCAGAAAGGAGCTGCTTTTGTTATTTATGCTACAGTAACACTATACTTCAACTTAGCATGAGCCCAGGGTAAAAAGATGGGTAACTTCAATACCTACCAGAGGGATTTAGTTTTTTCCCATTTAGGTATGTGGATATAAATGAGCAATTTATCCATTACAAAGGACGTATTTGGGACGATTTATTCTCAGTAAATAATGGAAATTATTTTGGACCTAGGGTTGGTTCTGCATGTTACACAAGACAGGTGGCAATTAGTAGAAATTTATATCTGGACAAAATATAATTGTTTCCATTTTATTTTGTATTTAAAACCAACTGCTATTTTATAGATCAGCAAGAAAAAGAATAAAAGGAGAGGGACTGGGGTTTTCTGGGCTTGATGTGGATGGGGAGATGGGCCGCAGAGCCAAATCATCCAACCCAGCTCGCCGAAGCACGCGGCAGGGCGTTTCAAACACTAGCTGCAGGGCCCAGTGGTCAGCGAGGGCGGCGGGCGAAGGGGTATCAGCACGTGGTCGTCGTCTTCCTGAGTGCGGAGGTGACGGGCAGAAACCCTAGAGGAGGTTCAGGGAGAGACGTGGAGGCTCACCGGGAGCTTGGGAGGCGTCGGCGAGGCCACAGGCGGACGAGGCACATCACGACGAGCCCGGTGAGGGGCAACATGGGGGTGCTTGCTTTCGGAAGGGAGCTCACGCGACAGCGGCCGAGAGGGGCTTGTCGGATCTCGACGGAGGAGTACCTAGGACCTGCTTCATGTCAAAATAAGGGCATGGTTTGATGCAGGGGGTCTAGGAGAGTCCAGGATGGATACATGTAGATGAAGGGGAGCAGGGGAGAGAGAGCTACAATCAACTATTTTCCATGGCCGAGAGCTTTTGTTCTTCCTTTCTCGGTCTAAGTAGGGCAAGGGGATGGAGTGGAGACTAGGGGTGGTTGGTGAGAGTGAGTGGGGGAAATGAACCAAAGGAGAGGAGCTGTGCTGGCTTGTTTCCTTATAAACCAAGGATGGAAGGCTTATGGTGGAATATGTCTATGAGAGCAATGGAGAGGGGTGACACCAGGGCTGGTCTTGCTGTGGGCGAAAGGGGGAGTGGTTTCTAGTCTGGTTCAAAGCAGCAAGAGAGAGTGGTATCAGTTGCAAGTAAAAGTGGGACAAGAAATGACCACAGTCATTGTTCTTCCTCTCATCCAAGCACTAAAAGACAAGGTCATGAGTGAGCTACATGGATTGCTACAGTGTAACTCGACTAGGGTGAGGTAGTGTGCTGTGTAAGTTTGTTTGACTAGGTTGGTGAAGGTTTGATGGGGTTTAGATCATAGTTTTGGATTTTGTCCAAACTTTGCCATAATGATGATCATGAAGATACTCTAGAAAGTTGACATTGGCAAGCTGGGTAAATGATACTGGTAGATAGATATGGCCAAGGCACATCTCTAAGAATTACTTGAGAATTTTCTTAATATTTTAGATCCTCATTTTGTCAATTATTTAAAAAGTGCTGAATGAGTTTTATTGATTTAATTTCAGATTTTTCAATTGGGAAAGATGGGTTTTTGGTTGGAGATGGTCCCAAACCTAAATTCACACTTGGTATAATTTTCCCATGTTTTATTGAGGCATGAAAGTATTTAAAACATTTACTTTGTCATTTCTGCCATTTAAGGAAATAAGCAAAAAGAATTATTAACACTTATCAAAAATATTATTTTTTTAAGCGGGAAGATAGGTTATGATATACAGGCCTCAGATGTGCTTGAAGTTAGGTAAGTGTTTTGAAGAAAAACAAACTTGCCTTTGTAGGGGGTGTTTGGAGGTCTTGTGCATGAAAGGAAATTAATTGTTTTTGGGCCACAATAATTATGGATAATATTTGGTAAATTTTTATATTCAAGGTACATTATTTCCACATGTTGTATCTACCATTTACAACCTTGGGTTTTGAAAATTCGACTTGATTTGGGGGAAAATCAATGGATGAAGGATCTTGGGCATTGTTATTTTTATACCACCAAAACTTGGTTGTATCTTGGAGGTCAAAGCTCCCCTTGAGCTCCATCCAAGTCTTCCACGTATTCTTCAGAGATTACCTCCTCAGCCGGAGGGTCCTTCGCTGGAGTCTTCTTATTCTTCTTCTTTGCCTTCTTGGCAGCGCCGGTACCAAAGATGGCCCTGGGTCCAATTCCTTGATTCAAGCTCTGATCAGTACTTTCGGACATCTGGACATCGGGAATATCTCCGAGATCCATATCGTCCTGCATTTTGGGAGAGTTTTCTTCGGATCCTTCGTCCATGGCTTCTCCTTCTTCTGCAGCTTTGGAGTTAAACTCCTCTTCATATTCTTCAGAAAACTTTTGGAAATCCACCGACGTCATTGAATCATCCAAGGATGTTGGTAAGTCGGTGTTTGTTCCAATCGCCTCAAGCACTAAGTCCTTGTTGTCTCCAGCATCGGTAGAGCCGGATCTAGATCCAAAGTATCCAACAAAGTGTGATGCGTGAGTCCTGAGGTAGTTGCGTATTTCTTCGTGGGCTTCCTCGAAGTAGTTGATGGTCTCCAGGATTTCTTCCATGCTCGAATCATCCAGCATCCAAATAGCTAGATCCGAAGTTATTACTGACTTGCTCCTCCTGAGATTCGACCTTGCTAGGGATATCATCCTGAGATTTGACCTCTCTAGGGAGATCCACTTAAGATTCGATGTCCATAGGAAGATCTGCTTCAGGCTCAGCTTTCTCCACTGTCTCCACATGAGGTGCGGGCTGGGTGGGATTAGGGTTTCAGCGATCCAGAACTCAGCCACCTCCATGGACAAATTAGACCCAGAAACTTCTTCTGCCTCTATCATCACCGCTAGTGTGGGTGTGGCAGGTTCAGTGAAACCGAGATAGACATCGATCTTGCCAAAAGACATGATTGTGTAGCTAGTCACGGCCTCCATAGATGGAATCCAGTTCTCAACAAGAAGAACAAGAGGGGCATCACTGGCGTACAAGACACGAACGATGGCGATTGTCTCGCCTTTTCTGATTCTTGCAGATTCTGCTTGAAACGTAGATCCGAAGATCACTTTCCCCACTATGGGCGCCAACTGTCCTCATATTGAGGATGGGTACGCCATGAGGGGTTCCTCGAGGCATGTGGAAGAGAGGGGAGTGAGTCGTACGGTGTTCCAGGACAGTGAGCACACAAGTTTACCCAGGTTCAAATCCTTCGATGGTGGATGGATCCTACTCCTGCTAGCAATCCAGTAATACGGCAGAGCCGGAATATGGGTTACAAGGGTTTCGTCTATGCGTGTTGAGATTGTAGACTTCTGTGGGGTGCCCCAAAGTCTGGTCCCTAGGACGGATTATATACATATCCGGCCTAAGGTTTACAAGAGATACCTATCCGGTTACGACTAAGAGTCGGTTACAGAGTACATCTTGAACTACAAGTAACTACGTATTCCTATGTCGATAAGTCTTCTACGTCTTCCCGTAGCCGGACTGGACTTGAAGTGGGCCCTGGTAAGCGAGGCACTTGGAGCATACCCGACAAGTATATCCCCAACAGTAGCATCCCATTTTTCTAAAAATTATAATGCTACTTGCCGAGTCAATATAATGCTACTTCCTACATACAATTAGTTTCATCATCATTATATCATGCTTATGTTTGAATATATTGTAGCCATATGAATTTATAGTGGTGCACACACACTACGCATGGCCACCTTATTAATTATGCATGCACTCAAATTTGAATAAGCCATATAGTTTGGAAGGGTTCCATATTCTCCTTCTTTTGAATATTCGTTATTTTGGGGAGGCTAGTTGGAAATCATGTGATGTGATCAAATTCTAGTTGTTTTCATAACTAGCACATGCATGCCCCATGCAAGCCTTTTCCACTATCTCTATTTTATCTATGTGCATGTGCCCTCTTCATTTGATTCCTTTGCTATAGCACGTGCCTTTTTGAAGGGAATATGCCCTTAGATGCAATAATAATGTTGTTATTATCATATTCCGATTATATGATAGATGTTTATTTTACATGCCACAATTTTATTAAAAGGAAACATTAATACATGTGTGTTTAATAAACAAACAAAGTGTTCCTAGTTGTGCCTCTCTTATAAACTAGCTCGTTGATTAACAAGATGATCAAGGTTTCCTGATCATGGACATTGGATGTTGTTAATAACGAGGTCACAACATTGGTGAATGATGTGATGAACATTCATCTGAAGTATAGCATTATGATCAAAGTCATTGTGTTTATATTGCTATAACATCATACGAAGTAATCTTAGTCCTTAGACCATGAGATCATGTTAATTGCTAACACTAGAAAAGTAACTTGATAATATCAAACATCACACCGTAAAAGGGTGACCATAAAGGTGGGTTCAGATACTTCGAAAGTGTTATGTTGAGGCTCATGGATCAAGAGTGGGATTTTTCCATCCCGATGACGGATAGATATACTCTAGGCCCTCTCGGTGATATCACATTAAGATATCTTGCAAGTAAGTGATGTCATCACTACAATGTTATATCAGGGGAACGAGAAAACAGTGCATGTCTATAACAATGTCAAACTAGGTATTTAGATACTGATGATTGAATCTCGGACATGTAATATATCACGAGACAAAGGGATTTATTTACTAGCGTTAAATGTTCTCATGATCAGAAAATACATCGTTGAATGTGTGGGAGTCATTATGGATCTCTAGGTCCCGCTTCTGATTATTGATCCGAGAATGGTCTCGATCATGTCTGCATTATTTGCAAATCATAGGGTGACACACTTAAGTGTTGCCAACACTATTTGGAGCAAATATGTTCTAGACGAAAGAATTGCAAAGTACTCAAATTATTTCGATGGACACTGGAATTGTTCCAGCTGAAATTGCTGAAATTGGTTATACATGTGATATTGAAATGTTGCAGGGGTTTTATGTGAATGTTTGATAATTAAAGTAATTTAAAAATTTATGAATAAAATAAATAAAAGAGTTTTATTAGATGAGAGATGCATTAAATTTGGTGGAGATTTAAAGTATTTTGACTGGAGAAAATGGAGGGCCAAAATTATGTGAGTGGAGCTTCCACCACATGAATGAGGAAGAGGTGGGGGCACCACCTATGGGCGCCAGCCATGGGGAGGGGGCTGGCCCCCTCTCCTATAAAAGTACCCCCTCCCCTCCTTCTCACTCACACCTACTCGTGAAGGATCTCTCTCCCCCTCTAGAATTATTCCCTCATGGTCTTGGATTAGCGAGATACATGTTCCCGATGGCATTTCATCTTGAAGGAGTTGCTTAGTCCACTACATCACTAGAGAGAGCAGGTGGAGGTTGTTTGGTGGCCTGAACGTCTGTGTGATCTCAGATGCACTACTTAGTTGCGGCACTGTACTTCCTCTCGATCCTGAGATCAGCAAGTGTTCGACTACATCATCCACGAGTTCAACCTCTTTACACTTTGTCGGTCTTCAAGGGTATGTTCTCTATGGATGTATATCCACACATTGCTTGTATCTAGTAGATAGATCTTGGCGTATAATAGTTCCCATCGTAGGAATATTTTGTTTTCTATGTTGTGAACCCAACAGTGGTATCAGAGCCTGATCTATGCGTAGATGCTTTGCATGGGTAGTACACATATGAGTATGTGGGAGATGATAATCATGTTATTGCATCTTATATGTATTTTGGATATTGGTGGCATAGTGGGATGAAGCGGCCCGGACTAACTTAACATGTCCTCGCACATGAGACCTGTTCCATGCTTGACATGCAACTAGTTTTGCATAAGTGGCTAGCGGGTTTTTGTCTCTTCTACTGTAGTCAATATCTGATTTACAACGTATTGCTAATATTTTGGTTATCATCATTGTGGTTCCATGTCTGTAGGTAAGAACGATTCTATCTTCGAAAGCCCTCATCCACATAAAAT
This sequence comes from Avena sativa, assembly GCA_916181665.1. Taxonomy (NCBI): domain Eukaryota; kingdom Viridiplantae; phylum Streptophyta; class Magnoliopsida; order Poales; family Poaceae; genus Avena; species Avena sativa. The sequence goes on from OV702289.1 coordinate 438,625,224, forward strand.
CTTGCAATGATAAATTAGAAGCGTCTAGTTTAGATCATTGTTGGGCTAGTGTCATGATATGGTAATGTTATAATTTGAAGTATAGTTGATACTCGTGGAAATTATAACATGCCCATCGTGTGAGTTCCACTGACCCTAGCCTTACACATAAAGGAATGATAAAGATCATACCATGATGCTCATGATAGTGATCAAATGCAAGAACCATATCATTTCACTTTACACATATGATGTTTGCATCTTATATTGCATGTTTGGTTTTTTAGTAGCATTATAAGATGATCCCTCTTCTAGATATTAAGATAAAAATGTGTTATCTCTTAAGTATGCACTGCTTTATGTTTCGCCGCTTCAAGACATCACGTGATGATCGGGTGTACTTGAATCCACAATCATAAACGGGTGTAAGAAAGTTTTACACAAGCTAAGGTTCTTACTTAGCAAGCCTAGCATGTACAGACATGGCCTCGGAACACGGATCGAAAGGTTAAGCATGAGTCATATAGTTTATATGATGCCCATATATATGCTCGCCTTTGAAGCTACACCAAGTCACATGATGATCGGACTAGGTGTAGTGGATTTGGTTCATGTTGTCACCAAAAAGACACGAGGGATGTTGTTTGTGAGTGGGAGTTCATTTGTAATTTGGATTAGTTGAAGTTGATATATCATAAAGTTAGTCTAAACTTTACAAATTATTTTGTAGATGGCACCACCTGCTTTTAATTTCAATGTGTTCATGGAGAAAGAGAAACTTGCGGCAAATGGTAGAAACTTTACCAACTAGGCTATGAATTTGAGGATTCTCCTCACTGCTGCACAAAAGCAATATGTGCTAGAAGCACCGCTAGGTCCCCCACCAGCTCGTGATGCCCCCACCGAGGAAAAGAACATCTATTTGTCTCCTTAGTAGGACCACAACCTAGTTCATTGCGGCATATTGTATGGGCTAGAGCCGGAACTTCGAAAGCGCTTCAAAAATGTCAATGCCTTTGATACCATGGGTGAATTGAAAATGATTTTTGATACCCATGCTGCCGTAGAGAGTTATAATTCTTATGAAAATGTTCTTCAGCTCCATGATGGAAGAGAACAACTCCGTTAGAGAACACGTACACAAAATGTCTGGGTACACCGATAAGCTTTTGTCCTTGGGAATAACGATTCCCATTGACTTAGGCATACATCGTATTGTCCAATCTCTACCACCTAGCTACAAGATCTTCATGATGAACTATAATATGCAGGGCATGAAGAAGTCTCTCCCTAAGCTTTTGTCAATGCTTAAGACTGCAGAAGTGGAAATCAGGAAAGAGCATCAAGCGTTAATCATCAATAAGACCACCGGTTTCAAGAAAGACAAGAAGGGTAAACATAAGGGTAAGTACGGCGGCAAATCTGTTGCTGTGCCTAAAAAGAAATCCTGAGCTGGCCCTAAGTCTGATACTGAGTGCTATTATTGTAAGGGGATTTTCCATTGGAAGCGCAACTGCCCCATGTATGTGGCGGATAAGAAGGCCGGCAATGCAAACAAAGTTATATGTGATATACATGTTATTGATGTGTACTTGACTAGTACTCGTAGTAGCACCTGGATATTTGATACTAGATCGGTTGCTAATATATGTAACTTGAATCAGGAGTTGCAGAACAAGCAACCGCTAGCAAGGGGTGAGGTTAAGATGCATGTTGGCAATGGATCAAGAGTTGATGTGATCGCCATCGGAAACCTACCTCTCCACCTACCGTCCATATTAGTGATAAATCTAAATAATTGTTATGTGGTGCCTGCACTGAGCATGAACATTATGTACGGACTATGTTTGATGCGAAGTGGTTATCCATTTAAGTCTGAAAATAATGGGTGTTCGATTTATATGAATGATATCTTTTATGGTCATGCACATGTGATGAATGGTGTATTTCTGTTGGATCTCGATAATAGTATTACGCATATTCATAATGTTGATGCTAAAAGGATTAAAATTGATGATGATATATTTTCATATATGTGGCACTGCCGTTTAGGTCATATTGGCGTGGAACTCATGAAGAAAGTCCATTCTGATGGACTTTTGGAGTCACTTGATGACTAGAACATCGTTTTCTGCTTCAATGGAACGGGCGACAAATTTATTGGAAATCATACATACTGATGTATGTGGTCCTATGAGGGTGTCGGCGCGAGGTGGATATTGTTATTTTGTTACTTTCACGGATTATTTGAGTAGATACGGGTATATCTATTTGATGAAACACAAGTCTGAAAACTTTGAAAAGTTCAAGGAATTTCAGAGTGAAGTGGAAAATCATCGTAATAGAAAGATTAAATTTATGCGGTCCAACAGTGTAGGTGAGTATCTTAGTGATGATTTTAGTGCACACATGAGAGATTGTGGAATAGTTTCACAACTCACGCATGCCGGAACACCACAACATAATGGTGTGTCAGAATGTCGTAATCGTGGTTTATTGGATATGGTTCGATCCATGATGTCTCCGCCCAACTTGCCACTGTCATTTTGGGGTTATGCACTAGAAACTGCTGCATTCACTTTAGATAGGGCACCATCTAAATCCGTGGAAATGACACCATATGAATTGTGGTTTGGAAACAAACCTAAAATGTCATTTCTTAAAGTTTGGGGATGCGATGTTTATGTGAAGAAACTTCAGCCTGATAAACTAGAACCCAAAGCAGAAAAATGTGTCTTCATAGGATACCCTAAATAAACAATTGGGTATTCCTTCTATCACGGGTCCGAGGGCAAGGTTTTTGTTGCCAAGAAGGGATCCTTTCTAGAGAAAGAGTTTCTCACGAAAGGTGTGAGTAGTCGGAAGGTATAAATCGAAGAGGTTATTGAACCTTCTCTTCATGAAACAGCGAGTGGCGCAGTGCCAGAATTTTTTCTAGCGTGGACTTCACCGAATGAAGAGGGAACTAATGAAAATGATCATGAAACTCCGAAAGAGAACACTACCAAACCTCGCAGGTCAAGCAGGACACATGCAGATCCTGAACTGTACGGAAGTCCTGTTATGAATTTCATGGTTTATGAAATAGATGACCCTGCAACATATGAAGAAGCGATGGTGATGCCGAATTCCAAAAAATGGCTAGAGGCCATGAAATCCGAGATGGAATCCATGTACGAAAACCAGGTTTGGACCTTGGTGGAATTACCTTACAACCGAAAGGCCATTAAGAATAAATGGATTTTCAAAAGAAAAACTGATGATGATGGTAATGTGACCACCTATAAAGCTCGACTTGTCGCAAAGGGGTTTCGACAAATTCAAGGACTTGACTACAATGAGACATTCTGACCCATAGCGATGCTAAAGTCGGTTAGGATTATGTTAGGAATTGCTGCATATTTCGATTATGATATATGGTAGATGGATGTCAAGACTGCGTTCCTCAATGGTAATATTGAAGAAGAGTTTATATGATATAACCTAAGGGTTTTGTCGATCCTAAGGATGCTGATAAGGTATGCAAGCTTCAGCGATCCATCTATGGACTGAAGCAAGCATGCCGAAATTGGAATCTCCGCTTTGATGACGTGATCAAAGAGTTTGGATTTGTCCAAACTTATGGAGAGGCTTGTATTTACAAGAAAGTAAGTGGGAGAAACGTGGCATTTTTGATATTATATGTGCATGACATATTATTGATTGGAAATGATATAAATCTTTTAAATAGTGTTAAAAGTTATCGAAACAACAAATTTTCGATGAAGGACCTTGGTGAAGCATCATATATATTTGGCATTAAGATCTATGGAGATATATCAAGGCGCCTAATTGGGCTATTGCAAAGTACATACCTTGATACGATATTAAAGAAGTTTAATATGGACAGAAGTAAGAAGGGGTTCTTACCTATGTTGCAAGGTAAGACATTGACTACGACTCAAAGTCCGGCTATAGCGAAAGAAAGAGAGGTAATGAATAAGATCCCCTATGCTTCAGCCATAGGATCTATAATGTACGTGACGCTATGTACAAGACCAGATGGGGCACATGTTATTAGCTTGACTAGTAGGTACCAATCTGATCCAGGTTCAGAACACTGGATAGCAGTCAAGAATATCCTTAAGTACTTAAGAGGAACTAAGGATATGTTTCTTGTATACAAAGGTGAAGAAGAGATGGTCGCTAAGTTTTATGTCGACACTATCTTTGACACCAATCCGAACAACTCTAAGTCTCAATTCGGATATGTATTTCTCTTAAACGGAGCAGCAATTAGTTCAAGGAGTTCCAAACAACCTGTGGTGGCTGGATCAACAATGGAGGCGGAATATGTTGCTGCTTCAGAAGTGGTGCAGGATGCAGTTTGGATGAAGGAGTTCATAACGAAAGTAGGTTATACAAGAATTGCAAGCATATTAAGCGTCGCTTTCCCTCCATCCACGAGCATGTCAAAGATGGAGATATAAAGATTTGTAAAGGACACATGGACCTAAATGTAGCAGATCTCTTGACTAAAGTTCTCCCTAGGGCAAAACATGATCAACACCAGAACTCTATGGGTGTTAGATTTATCACTATGTAAACTAGATTATTGTCTCTAGTGTAAGTGGGAGACTGAAGATAATATGCCCTAAGAAGCAATAATAAAGTTGTTATTATCGTATTCCAAGTATATGATAGATGATTATTTTACATGCTATATTTGTATTAAAAGGAAACGTTAATACATGTGTGTTTAATAAATAAATAAAGGGTTCCTAGTGACGCCTCTCTTATAAACTAGCTCGATGATTAACAAGATGATCAAGGTTTCCATATCATGAACATTGGATGTTGTTAATAATGATGGCACAACATTGGTGAATGATGTGATGAACATTCATGCGAAGTATAGCATTATGATCAAAGTCATTGTGTTTATATTGCTATAACATCATACGAAGTAATGTTAGTCCTTAGACCATGAGATCATGTTAATTGCTAACACTGGAAGAATAACTTGATAACATCAAATGTCACACCATAAAAGGGTGACTATAAAGGTGGGTTCAGATACTCCGAAAATGTTATGTTGAGGCTCATCGATCAAGAGTGGGATTTGTCAATCCCGATGATGCATAGATATACTTTGGGCCCTGTCGGTGATATCACATTAAGATAGCTTGCAAGCAAGTGATGTGATCACTAGAATGTTATATCACAGGAACAAGAAAAGAGTGCATGTCGGTAACGAGATCAAACTAGGTATTGAGATACCGATGATCGAATATCGGACATGTAATATATTGCGAGACAATGGTATTAAGTTACTAGTGTTAAAGGTTCTCACTAGGTATTGGGAGTCAGTATGGATATCTAGGTCTACTTATGATTATTGATCTGAGAATGGTCTTGATCATGTCTGCATTATTCGTGAACCATAGGGTGACACACTTAAGGGTTGCCAACACCATTTGGAGCAAATATGTTCTAGATGAAAGAATTGCAAAGCGCTAGATGGAGACCGGAATTGTTCCGAGTGAAATTGCTGAAATTGGTTCTGCATGTGATATTGAAATGTTGTAGTGGGTTTTATGTGAATGTTTGTTAATTAATGTAATTAAAAAATTCTGAATAAAATAAATAAAGAGTTTTATTAAATGAGAGTTGAATTAAATTTGGTGGAAATGTAATGCATTTTTAGTGGGATTTTAAGTGGAGAAAATGGAGGGCCAAATTTATGTGAGTGGAGCTTCCACCGCATGAATGAGGAAGAGGTGTGGGACCTCCCATGGGCGCCGTGCATGGGGAGGGGGATGCTCGCCTCTCCTATGAAAGGTCCCCTCTCCCTCCTTCTCACTCACACCTCCCCGTGAAGCATCTCTCTCCCCCTCTAGAATTATTTCACCATGGTCTCGGATTAGCAAGATACATGTTCCCGATGGCACTTCATCTGGGAGGAGTTGCTGCTTCCGCTGCATCGCTAGAGCGAGGAGGTGGAAGTTGTTCGGTGGCCTGAACGTCTGTGCGATCTTAGATGCGCTGCTGAGTTGCAGCGCCGAACTTCCTCTCGATCCTGAGATCGGCAAGCGTTCGACTACATAATCCACAAGGTCAACCTCGTTTCACTTTGTTGGTCTTCAAGGGTATGTTTTTTATGGATGTATATCCACTCGTTGCTTGTATCCAGTAGATAGATCTTGGCTTATAGTAGTTCCCATTGTAAGAATTTTTTTTATGATGTGAACCCAACACTTTTATTCCTTTTTCTTATGCCACATGCAACACTAGAACACTCATTTTGCCACATGAAATAATAACACTACCGTGTACGATCCTTTATAATCAATACCTTTTGGTGTTTTTGGTTTTTAATTGAATTTGTTTAAAATCTCCTACCTAAATTATCCAATCTTTTGCTCTATTCTACCATAAGCTAGCTAACTATCCCTAGCTAAATGCCCAGCTAAAACCCTAAAAGATAGTGTATATGCACACCCCATATCTAACCTCTCTCTCTATTAGAACCTTAATCATCTACTTTTATTCCTACCGTGGTACTCCCTCTACACTCTCTTGGTGCAAGCAAACCACCACTGAGCCTACCTCCTAGCCTCATGTGCCCATCCGAAGCTAGGCTCCTCCTTCCTCTTTGTGATCAAACCCATGAGTGGATAGCCAACTCCTATTTTTCTTCCTCATGAACACGTGATCACCACCCCATTCCAAGTGCCTCATGCCATGTGCATGCTCTCCCTCTCCACCATTTTTCTTCCTAGCCACAAAAGCTAGCAGCATCCCTATAGTCTCCAACCACTCCTCCCTCCTCCATCCATCTTATCCAGCCCCATCTGGATCTCGCCATTCGTCTCTACCCTGCCTGCATTTCTTCTTTCCTCCGTGCCAAGAAAACCTGCCGAGCCACTATGCCGCCGTCCTCCTTTGCTTCCGATGATCTCCCACCTCAAGACAAAGCGACTGTGCCCTGGAGCTGCACCGGACACTGCAGGACCTACACGAGCACCTAGACATGGACTATCAACCGCAAGAGATCGACGCCATCCCGTTGAAAGCTGCAGCACACGCCGTCGTGACGCTCACCGATGCCTCGACCACCGCCTCGGCACCCTTGTCTTGCCGTTTCCATGCACCCCGTAGTCAACACCGCTCATCGTCGCCTGATCTGCCGCCCGACACCAACCTCTGTGAGCTTCTTGCTCTGTAGTCGGTCACCGTGCGGAGGACGCATGCTGCATTTCTGCTTGCCACGCGCACAGCAGCAGAATTCCGCCACCCTTGTTACCTCCAATCCTGTGACACCCTCGGCACTCCCCAGCACCGCTCTTCCACCGAGTGCGTAGAGCACACCTCTGGCAACATCTCGCATCAAACGACGTCCAAAATCATCTCCTTTAGCTCTCAAAATCATCATCAGAAGATCAATGCAAAACATTTGTTCGCAGTGTGTTTTCTTCTATCTGTCTGCGTTCTTTTGGCCTCCATTCATCGCTAGTTTCCGTCAGTCACAGTCCTCCTCCGACAAAACATCCTTAATCAAATTCGCCACCGTTTTCTCGCCATATTCATACAAAGATCGAAGCAACTAGCCTCGAATGCATCGCAAAGTTTAGTTTTCTCAGACACAGCACCGGGAAGGTTTTCTAGTTAAGCCCTTGAGCTTTTGTTTTCATCACCCCACAGTCCTCGGTCCAGCCACGTGGCGCTGCCTAGCTCGCCTACGCGCAGTCTAGCCCCATCACCTCCTGGGCCCACATGTTATTGTTGTGGCTAGCCCCAGCCCAAGTAACAAAAGTTTCTAAGTTTTCAAAAGTCAAAAATAAAAACAGAATATGAAATATATGAATTAATTCATAACTTTTAATTACCTCAGAATTTGAATTCTAATTCTATATGTAATATGTTTTGTTATTGAATGTTAATTCAAATATTTAGTCAAATGTTTTCAGACTTGATTCAAGCTAGTCAAGTCTTTGGCTATGACCTAATTTAAATTAATTTGATTTAATAATTGTTTTAAATTGATAAGTCCAAATAATACAAATAATATATTTTTTGGATCACAAAACCATGAGGATTATGAATATGCATTTAAAATATCTTTTGAGCAAATTAAAATCTCGAAACAATTTAAATACTATTAAATGCCTATTTTTCTTAATCAATTAATAATTTTAAATCTGCAATTTTGAATTCGAAAAATAATTTGTCTAAATCAATCAGCGCGACGAGACTGTTCTAACTATGCATTCCATGTTATAAATTGAAGCATATATCATATAAATATTCAATATTCAGAACTGTTTATGGGAGCAAAACATGCTTAAATAATTAAATCAAATGCTTTATTATTGTTTCCACACCTCACCCATGCCATGCTATGTTATACCATGTAATTGTGCATCATTTCATCATGGCATACCTTGTTTGCTTGTTGCATTTATTCATATGATTTCGCATTTTATTTATTGTGGCCGTTTGTGTGTTTGGATTTTATTCCAGACAGACATCGAGCAATGGATCTATCAGGAGACCAAAGAGCACTACCTAGATCTCAGTTATCCTACTGCTGATTCGACAGGCAAGAATTTCCCCATGGTTGCATACATATAGCACATATGCCTCTATCTTATTCTTGCATCATTGATTCACGATTGCATTAAATTGGAATCCCAAGTTTTGCATAGCCTTTACTTTTAAACCCCACCGAAGCTTGTACCCTCAATCCTATGAGCCATTACTATAAGAGTTGTTTGAGCCATGCGAGTCATAGAAATGCATGTGTAGGGTTTGTGCATGCCTTTGGATAACGAGGTACCTAAACAACTTAATCTGAGTAGTAATGGGATAACTAAAGAAAGAGGCACCGGTGGACAATAGCTATTATTTGGTTCTTCCATGCTCACTTGTGTCCCGTAGGATCCCAAGTACTTGATTCCTATTCCTTGACTATCGCACTATACGCATGTGAGACCATGAATCCCCTTCGCCTGAGCTTGATTCACACTTTATTTCTTGGGGCAACCAACTAGTTTGGGGAGTTATTACTATCTTGTACTTATGCCATGTTTTACTGCTTTATTTATGATTGTGTATGGCGCACCTGTACTATTTAGGATTGTGAAGTGTTTTCGCGGTATCGACAAGCCCAGTCAAACTTTTGGGTTCCCAGTCATTTACATCCATTGGCGCAAACCATGGGTTCATCTCATAGTAGGAAAACTTAGTTGCGAGTAGCTTAATGGGGTGGCACCATTAAATAACTTTTGAATCCTATGAATGCATTATCGCGAGGCCTCGTTGCATTTTTTATTTGGATTTTTTCAAGGTTAATCATGCATGTGTTGCTATTTGCGCACCCCTGCATGGGTAAATCTTTCTGAAAGCCATGTCCATGATTATGGACGACTTGGAGCACTGTTTCTCGATCATAGATAACTATAACTAAAGAACCTCCTTTATTTTAAATAAAACATGACTAGTAAATAGTACAACACTCATGGAATGGTTAATAAAATTTCCAATTGATGGGTTGTTCTTCCGCCTTCCCGTTGGTAAGCGTGAAGGAGGGCGAGCGATGTTTGTTTATGTTACTTATATAACTGTTGTTACTAATTAACGAGCGTCCGTCTATCACTAGTTGAGCGTATGTTGTATCGTGTCTCTATAGAACTGTTTAGATATTATTTTTCGTTGCAATTGCTTGACCCTAGGTTATTATGTTTAGATGCAATAAGATTTGCTGAGTACCCCTAGGGTCTCACACAATAAATATTTTGATTCAGATGGACAGATTTACTCACAAGAAGGATACTAGGTCGAGGAGACCGATGATGGTGGCAATGACTATCAGGTGTAGAGAATTTGGGGATGGACATCCCAGAGATCTATGGGCAGGCTGTTCTTATTTAAGAGGCACCTTATGCCAATTTGCTTCTTGTCCATAGTACGATATTGTTTTCTTCTTCCACTTGATACTCTGATGTGTGCTGTATGAGGATGTATCCTAAACTATTATCTCTATCTAGAATATTTGGATCTTGCCGTATGGTGTTGGAAATTTCTGTTTCTTTTGGATGGTCTATGTCTGATGTACTGTTGTATGTCATTGGAATACACACTTGTGTATGTTTTGTTATCATACATGTCGACTATGCTTCTTGCTCTTGTCACGAAGTTCTTGAAAGTGGGTAGGGTGGTTGGCCGGTACCGTGCCCTGCTCCGTTTCTATGGGCCTACACGTGGGTGGCCTTGGGCCTCTGTGGTAGAATCCCTTATCCACTTTTGGGTTCATCCTGGCTTATTGCTTAGAGCATAGGGTCCGAGGTATTACATGAAACTCCTTGTTGAACTCGATACCAAGTGACTCGGGGGTCAACATATCAACGGGTGGTGCGGAATGTTTCGTAGTCATCACGTGTGTACGGCTCCTCGTGTTCATCTAAAATCAAATAAAACAAAATAAATAAAGATTGCTAATAAAATATTTTACTCCAATGGAAACATAGCATAAATCATTCTCTCCACTAGTTATAAAAGAAACTCCTCTAAAAGAATACTAAGCATGCTCAATATCAAGATTATATCTAAAACAAGACCTAAGTCTAGATTGACAATGATAAAATTTGAGTGAAGCTTTAGCAAAAATAAGTTGAAGATCGGGGGAGAATCATACCATTGATCGATTGAGTGTGAGGAATCAAAGAAAGAGCGAGTAAATTTGAAGATCCAATGGAGGTGGTTTGGAGTTTGGAGTATCAAGAAAGAGAAAGATTTGGTTTGGAGATTTTTAGATTACCTTCTAATGGTGTTTCTGATGGTCGCGTACGTGCTACGGGCGGGTGGTATGGCCGGAGCCCGCCCGTACCAAGTAACATACCTTGGGGGTGACGAACCCTTTCGGCGATGCACTCGGTACAGGCGTGCGGTACGGTCACGCGCGCCCATACTACTGGTCGTTATTCATTTAGTATCTTTGCTTGAAATCCGATGTTTTTCCTCGAGGGTACAGTATGGGCGCGTCCCGACCATACTGGTGGGCGCTAAGAGCTCTATTTCCTGCAACAAAAATCAGAAATTCTATCTTCCCAGGCCTCGATGTGATACGGGCACATGGTACGATCCCTTTCGGCCGTACCACAGGTCGTTAAACGGTTTGTGAGCTACAAAACTCAAATAATTTGATTTGAAGCTACGTGCGTCTTTGCACATCTTATCAAAGGACAAAATAACAAGTATAATATATTAAAATCAGTGATACCTCTTAGGCCATATGTTAGTAAAATAAAAGATCGAGGATTACCATATTTCTTCTCCTTTCTCCAAAGGTCTTCTTGAACACTATTTATTAGAAAATAAACAAAATGAAACAAAAACAAGAACAAACAAAAGAAACAAGACTAACACAAAAGTGAAAACTTTATTTCACATGGGTTGCCCTATTCTCACATCCCCTGATGTAAATTAATTAAAGCTTTGATAGTTCTTAGGAATGGCCTATCTAAAGTTATAGGTGCTATTGGATCTTCAGGCATGTCCACAATAACAAGATCAATAAGAGCGGGACTACCTTTGATTTCTACAACTTTATTTTCTTTATCCCAAACAACTTGTTTATATGTTGAATCCGCTAGATGGAGTCTTAGTTCAGTTGTTACAAATGGCCCCAAGTTTAATTTATCAAATAGGCTTTTAGAAATTGTTGAGACGCTTGCACCAAGATCACAAAGTGCGGATCTCATTAACTCCTAGCTTAATTTTAGTAGTGGGCCCAAATATATCATCTAGCTTAGCAGGAAGCCTATCAGCTAGGCTCTTATACTCCATCTCTAAATCTCGATCTTTAGATGCTACTTGTTGCATAAATTGTTGGTACATAGTATCATTACCTTGCTTGTTACCATGATTGTTCATGGTGATCATCTTTAGCAGATCTTCCATGGTATATTATGGTGTCGGTGTGTTGCTATAATCTAGCTCTTCAGACTTTTCTTCACTGGTTACCACCCTCATCATATTGAGGTCTTCTACCGGATTTGGCTCGGGTTTTCCAGCAAATTTTGCTAGTATGCGAGCTTGGCTCTCAGCTACTTTTCCCAGCTGAGCCTCCATGGTGTTTGTCCTTTTCTGTGGGGCTTGCACATCATTTCTAATTGCATTGTCTTGGTTAGATAATTTTCCTATAATACTTTCATGGTTCTCCATGATTTTAATTAGCATATTATTTTTCTCAGTTTGATCTTGTGTAAAAGTTCTGACAGTTTTCTCAAACGAGAGATTCCATGATTTGCTCCATTATTATTATTATCAAGGAGCTCCTGCAGGATTAAAATAATGTTTTTGAACATTAGAAGAATAATTATTTTTCCATGCAACATTAAAAGGATTCCAAGCTATAAAAAATTGACATCATTAACATTGGTAGCGATAGCATTAACTTGGGTATCTTCTTTACCCTTTACTATATTAAGTAGATCGTCTACCTTAGATGTAAGCTCTTCATTATTTACCTCGTTAATTGAACTTACTCACTTCGAGGTTCTGTCCACATGCCATTGGGCATGATTATTTTTCATATCATCAAGTAGCTTCTTTGCAACACTCACTTGCTTTCCCAAAATTGTTTCTCCTGCTGGATTATCTAGCATAGACTTAGACATTTGGTTAAGACCATTATAAAACAAATGTAATATAAGTCATTCTTCCATCCCATGACTAGGATAGTTCATTACGTCTTATTTAATCCTTTCTCACGCATGCGCTAGTGGCTCACGCCCTTCTTGTCTAAAACCTGTATTGTTGGATCTTAGATGCATAGTTTTAGCTAGGGGGAAATTTAGTCATAAACAAATTAGTACATTCCTCCCAATATTTAATAGTACCCTTTGGTAGAGCTAGTAACCAATCCTTATGATTTCCTCTAAGGGAGAAAGGAAACAATCTTAATTCAATAGCATCTGGATCTACGTCCTTAGTACACATCATGTCACAAATTTTAGTAAAAGTATTTAACTGCAGACTCGAATCCTCAAAAGATGAGCCCCCAAATTGGTTTTGTTGAACCAAACTTAAAAGGTTAGGCTTTATTTCATAGGTTTCCGCATCAACAGTGGGCTGAGTGATGGGTGAACAAATAAAATCATCAATGGGAGTAGCATACTCCCATAGTCTCTTTTGAGACATGGCTCTTATATTTTTGGTAATTTTTAAGTAATGAAAACAAATAACAAGTAACTAATTTTTTGGGTTTTCAAATATATAACAAGAAAGTAAATTAATAACAATAAATAAACTATAAACTAATAAAAAACTAAAAACAAGGTCTCTAGTGACCTCACCGGGATAGCGAAGTTACTTCCCCGGGAACGGCGCCAGACAAAGGGTTAATACCTTTGATTCTGATTGATGGATGTAGTAGAATAACTTTTTCCCTAGAAGACCTAGGTTTTATCGAACCTTGGAAAGCAATGCTAAAAGGAAATAAAATGTACACGCCTACAAGACTTTGTTTCTTTGTTTTACCTTAGTTTACCGGACCAATCTAAATTACTTTTATAATGGGTTGAATCAATGGATGGAGATATGCCAGGGTTGAAGATCCACCTGTAGCTACACATCATATGGGACAAAAGATAATAATAAGCATAGTCATGTGTAATGGCTGAATAGGGATAATATCTTGTGGGCAACACATCCTAATATACTAGAGCCCCCGTAATGCAGGGGGATAACAATAGTCTTTGAATCCAACCGAGTGCACACGGAAGCAACGGGCTACAAACAATTATTAAGTGTAAAACACAGATCAAAGCATTAAGTGCTGATTTTGTTGTGATCCTGAATGGGTCACTAAACAAAGACCATACTACACTTTCTGTCACTAGGGTTCGTATGAGATTGCCACTAGCTAAGTATCTCACCTCAAGCCTTTATCATTCTATGGGATCTTGGGTACCTACAAGTCCACAGACCGAGACAAGAGACAATGAAACAAAAGATCCAAATATCTATTTGCAAACAAAACACAATACTCCCATGAATTGGATGCACATAATTGCTGCGAGGTTTCTCCCGAACCCGCAGCCCGTGAGGACTACTCACTCATAACAAATAGATCGGAGATAGAAAACATCCTACAAATACTTAGATTAAAATCAAATATTCCTACAATGGTTGCCAAATCATAAGGAGATCTAAAGTAAAAAAGCAATGGCTATGGCTAATGGAGGGGATGGATGATGGAAGTGATGAACAATGGCATGGATCTCCTTTCATGGTGTTGTGATGTAATCTGAGAATGGCGGCTCTCTGGCCGGGTTGCTGGAGCCTCAAAATATATAGGCGTCTTCACGAAAGTTGTAGGGTTTGACAAGACGAAGTCGTCGCCACATGGTATAGGCGGACGGTACGGGCATGCCCTACACGTACTAGTGGTCGTTAAGGTTGCAGACGCTAGGGAATGACTTCCCAATTACTTAGCCGTGTGGATTTCCTCAAAATCCTTCATTATGGCTGATGATTTTTGCATTAAAAAGCGTGATTTCCTGCACAACATAATTCAAAGGAAATTTTTGCATATCTTTGCAATTATTAGTCATTAGTGGCAAGGATTAAGAGTTTCTTGTCAATTGCTTGACCAAAAAGAATGTTTAAACATGGTGGAAGATGGCAACTTTTGCAACCATCACCTCTTCATGCCCCTTGACGGCAGCAACTAGGTTTTTCTTCAAAATCTTATTCTCAGTATCCAGCTGCTCGATGTGCTTGAATTGATTAACAATGCTATTTGCCTTGGCAATAGCATCTACAAGTCAGAACAAACAAAGCATTATGAATATCTGGTTGAAATGGCTACAAATGATGGATTAGGGAACTTTCAGAGGAAAACAGACGATGTCTAGTTTTGATATGTTCCTTCAAAAAGGTTGTTTTACCATTTTGAATATCCAGCACTTTTTGCAGATTGGCATAGTTCTCATTTGTATCCTTCCTCTGAGCATTTTCATCCTACACACACTAACATGCTTAGCTTTCTCTAGAGCATCTAGTCGGAACTTATCAGTTTCAACCAAAAGCTTGGGGGATACAGTACCAGATTAAAATTTATGTATGCTTTCTCTTAGAGTATCTAGCCGGAATAATTCATTCTACCTAGAAGCTCGGGGGCTACACTATCAAGCTCTACACTTAGTTCCTTTTAGAGAACTCAAGGCAATAACAAATGGTTTTCTGCCTAAGAGCTCGGGGGCTATAGTGGGATATATTTTAAAGTGAAATGTAAAGTTCGAAGACTCACGATGCAAATAATATTGAGATTGTTCGCCAAAGTAGCGTATGAGTTGTTGAAGGTCCGCGTAGTGTTATAAATAGCATCTGCCTGCTGAATAAGATTATCCAAGCTCAATGTCGGAGGAGTCAGAGGCATGATGGAGGTAATAGCTAGAGGCATGTCTGAAGCTCTAGCCATTTCTTGTGTTATCAAGGTAGTTGATGGCATAGAACCTCCCTCCTTGATGGTTGCTGCTTTTGCTTCTTCCACTAGTTTTTTCCCTTTCTTAAGGCATCATTAGCCTAAGCTTCAGCCACTTGAGGATATGTCCTCTCCTACGTCTCCTGGTCACTAGGAACAATGTCCAAATTAGTAGAACTTGAGACATTTAATGTTGGATTGATGTCTATCACCATGACGAAGGTCTCACGTGCGACAGGGGACGAGGTTCCGGTGGAGCCCATTGTAGACTTGATGATAGTAGTCGGGGGAGCAATGGCGGGCGAGGACTTGATCAACATATCACAAATATTCATGGAACCTCCAATATCTTTGGAGGTGCATTTGAAACTAATACTGATCACTTCCTGAAATATACAATGTATAAGTACAACAATTGAGTAGGCGCAAGGTAAAAGTCGGAGAAGGAATGTACTTACACCACAACCGACGCCTTGGCTAAAGGGATGCCGATGGATTTATTCTTCTCTTCCTCTAAGGCGATAGTGGATTTCTTCTTCTTGCCCTCGACAACAGCCTTAGAGGTGGAGCTCTTCTTCATCCACATTGCCGGAGCTAGATGATGCTTGTTCGTATCATCATCAGACACAACTTGTACATCCTTCAGCTGGATCATAGACCTGAGCGGCCATGTCTTCCTCAGCCAAAGGTCACTAGTTGATGAGATTTAAACATGTTAGACAATGGAGGCTTTCAAGACTAAGAACTTAGAGTATACACAACAACAATAAAGGAACTTAGGGCATTCTCCACATTCGAACATGTCAAAGGTGGTGAAGAACTCGCGCTTCTTGTCTTTCACCTTGACAAGGTCCTTAAGCCAGACCTTGATGGAGTCCTTGGAGAAGTTGTCCACAGAAATCCGCATGTGATCTTTCCTCTCCTTGGTATACACATGCATCAGCTTGGCGTGATGCTGCAGAGGTTGGATCCGCCTTTCAACTAGCACATGGCTATGTACAAACCATTCAGGTGTTCGTCTACCAACCATTATATCCGCCTTACAGCGTGTCAGGCTTCATCGTTGGAGGGGAGGAGACCTTGGGACCTCCAGATGTTGGCCTTGGCGGCAGCCCCATCGACGAAGTTGGGGTACGTTGCTTTTCAATTGGCTAGAGGGATGTTGGGGTGACGTGGGTATACCTTACAGGTACTTGAGATTAGCCTATATGGTTCAGCTCAAAAGGAGTCCATGGTGCAAACGAAGCTCAATAAGGATTCGGGTGCACATTTGCCAACACCCGGATTTTTAATCCCAGATGCCTGTTATGCCATACATGGCAATCCCAGGATTACCATTTTTGTGATACATAACAGATTGGATATCACAATACATCATCCATTACAAACCATAATAAGGTCTTACACAAATAAGGATCTCATGATCCAGTCTTAGTACAATCAAGTAGCGGAATAAACAGCATAGCAGTGGGGTCCATCTTCAGAGTCATAGGCAATGCTGACGATGGGAGATGATCCTAGTTATTATAGCCGTCATGTTGTCCTTCATCTTGGTAATCTCCTTCATAGTCTGGCCATAGGAATAGCCAGGGACAAAAGCCATGAGTACTTTTTAAGTACTCGCAAACTATCACTAACAAGTAAGATAGTTCTAGTAGGAATGCTAACTCTAAGTTTATTTGTAAAATTATGTTTGAAACCTAAGCTGAGTTCAGAAACAAAGAACGACAAAATAAGTTTGAAAACACCTTAGTGGGAAATTAATTGTCATAGTCACAACTCTGTTGTGGTCAAGTCATGTCACAATTCATTTCATAAGTTTTTTGAAAACATCTGACAACGGAACAGTATGGCCACTCCAACTGTCCATAACCGCGGACACGAGTATTCGAATAGTTTGACACTCTGCAGAGGTGGTACACTTTCACCACAAGATTTGATCAATCTGTCAGGGATAACCCTGAATCATCATACTTAGTATGTAGACAATCAAACATAACCTTTCCTTTACACACCCTAGTATAAGCACCTCTCCTATGAGCATGGCCTCCCAACCATGACCATCTGTCATCTTAGGCACTGCATAGGTGGATAACCTTGAGAGGTAGCCTCAGCTCAAACCTATCCCATGAGGGAACTAATACTAATGCATATAAACTTCCGGCTAAGCCTTACCCAATTCAGGTATTGTGGTTGTACGGTTAAATTGGAATGGTATCGCATCCGAACCCAACCATCAGTTTTGTAAAAGGGCTAAGGCTCATGCCTCAACATTTTCATCATCATAAACCATTTGTGTTTCTGAAACATGTCAAAACATCTCAATAGAATGACTCATCATTCCAAGGTTTTCACAAGTCATTTTCACCAAGTATTACCATCTAAAGTGAATCAGGTTTTGGGTTTACCTCTAATCACTAAGTTAAGAGTGTTCACTAAGGTGGGATGCTAATCTCAATCTCATGCCATAGAATGACATCTAAATATAACTAGATAGGTCAAGTTTTATACTCTTTATGCCACCTTTAAACAAGTAAAGGACTTTGGTAAAGTAAAGAAAGTAAAGCTTGTAAATACAACTTGGATTAGGTATAAGTCAAACTGGTCTAACCAAAGCATGCCTAATGCCTTTGCTTAGGTTATCTAGCTTAATTCTACCTTGCATAGTTAAGACACTCGCAAGTTTTAGCTTGCATTGTTAATGATGGCTTGCCTTGTGTAGTGCAGTGGTTGAAGTTTTCTTCCTCCTCCTCTTGGTAGAACTCCTCCTCCTCGTAGACTTGGTCGGTACTATCGTCTATAAATACATACGGAGTACACAATCACCAAACAATACTTAACTAGTCTACTTAGCAAATAAGGCACACATTTTATGATCTAGTATCACATCAAACCTCACAAGGTTTAATGAACTAGTTTCATTCTTTTTATTTGAGAAAAGTAATTTCTACTCATTGAAAAAATAACTAAGATTTAATATTCTCCATTTAAAATATGGGATCATGTGGACACATGTCATCAACACATATTCTAACATATGGGAATGTGATTTAAGGGTTGGATCACATTTTAATAAGTTTAAGTTTAATAATTAATTATTTAAAGTGACTAGAAATGCCTATATAGCATTATTTTTGTACTAGTCCAAAGTCACTGCATGCAACCCTTAATATTATTACATATTCAGATAGGTATGGTTAAAATGTGATTTTTGAGAGTTGGAATCAACTCAAAAGCTATTATGGTTGATTTTATAAGAATGTTTGAATGTGCAAAAGCTTCTGTTTTGTTATTTTAACTAGGAGAGATCTCTAACTCTAAATGATTTAAATCCAACGGGCTTGGATAGATATTTTTAGTAGCTTTCCAACAAAATTGGAATCACTCAATTTGGTTCAGTAAATCTTACTGAAATGATTTTAAACTAAGGGACAGAATTGATTCTAAATCTAAATAGAAAAACCTATATTTGAATTACTGGGTCAGCGCGGGAAATTAATTGCACCGGTCCACTGGCGCTCCGCGGCGCAGAGGGCGACTGACAGGCTGGTCCCGCATGTCAGCGACACTTAAAACCCGAAGCGGTACGACATGATCTGGGCGCTACGATTAGAACACAGATTGACGGCTCACGGTCGTCGTCGATGACAGACTCGCCGCCGGCGAGACTGAACCCTAAACGGTCGGTGGGGGTCTACTGGGGACGTACCAGGCCTCCAGCTAGTGCGGCGAGGTGGGCAAACGACTTGGTGGACGATAGCGGGCTCAGGCGTGGTCGCGGCAGGGGCTGAGGTGGCGAAATCGACGGGGACTTCTCCTCCTCTGCAGCGGCTACCTCCGGTGGAATTCCGGCGAACGACGGCTCGAGCAGCTGCGGCGAGAGAGGGGAAACAGTCAGTGGAGAGAGGGGAGTGAGATGGTGTGCAGAATGAGGGTGGGGGTGGCATCCTTATATAGGTTCAACGAGGGGACCGACGGGTGTGGGATGGCGTCTCCGGCAAGGGCGGTATAGAGGGCTACCGGCGTGGGCGAGGTAGGCGGACGGTGGGCGGTCTGCTGGCGGTCCTCTAAGGCTAATGGCGTGGCTAGGGGCGGTGGCATTTGGTCGAGGGCTTCCCGCGCTTTGGGAGACAGAGGCAGTGCTCGACGCTGCTCCAGGTGACTGTGGGTCGCACGGCGGTGCACGGCCGTGTCTGGCGTGGTGCTGGGTTGATGGCGGAGCGGCGTGCACGATTTGGTGTCGGGGCGTGGACTGAGGCATGCTGGCGGCGATCGCGCTCTAGCACGCTCTGGCTGCACGCAGAGAGAAAGGGCGGCGCTGCTCTGGGGTGGTCCAGTGGCTAGCAGGGGCCATGGGTTGGACCGTGGGCGGCGGTGAGGTCACGCCTCACTCCCTAGAGCAGCGGAGAGGGGCTGGTGGTCACCTGTGGCTTGTGCACATTTGTCCGGCGAGCATGGAGTCAGGGTGGCGGTGCACTGGCGCCAGGGGCTAGGGATAGGGGTGTTTTTGGTCTTGTTCGGCCTGGGGGAGACCAAGGTGATCAATGTGCATCAATTGGCTCGACAAGATTTGCTCCTAAACAGTATTAGTTAGGCCACTTTTTATCTTCTTGCCAACTGTTCGATCAAATGGCCGCATGAAAGTTTTATTTGAATTTTTCAAAGATTTTTGGTGGATTGATTCATGTCATGCTTAAGCATCTAGGTTTGCTTGGGATTTTGAAATGGAGTTCATTTGAGTGGGTTTTGAAAAAGTGTGATCTAGGCATATGAACTAGATTCAATTTTCAAATGTGAATTAAATTTAGAGTTTGAAAGTTTTTGGGATGAAACAAAGTGGGCCTTGGTACAAAACTACTTGTACTAGCAAGGGGTGCAAAGATCCACAATTATCTATGTTTGAAAATGAGTGCTAGGAATAGCCAAAGTGGGCTATGTGATTAAAATGGCAAAAGTGACCATTTGCTTATTTAATTCGTTTTGATTTATTTTTCTTTGGGATTTGCTTGGGGATGATCTATATGATGTGTAATTCACCTTCGAGTCATTTTACAATCAATAGATCACTCAATCATGGCAATTCAAAACAACTCCTATTTAAATGCACGTACATATGAATGTTTAAAAAATAGAAAAAGTTTTTGTTAACCCTAAATTGGGTAGATTTGATCTTGATCACTTGGATTAAAGTTTTGGGATGTTACAACATTGGAGTTCGACTTCTTGGAGGACAAGGCAAAGTGTATATAGAAAATTAAAGGGAAAACCCTAATCTCTAACCGACTCGACCTCCTACCCCCCTAGCCTCCCTATATAAAAGCTAGGAGGGGGTGGTGGTGAGGACCAATACACACACCCCCGCATACACCTTGCCAGATTATATCTACGCACCCTTGCAAGTTTTGACTCCCTCATAATCAAGAGCAGATAAGCAGGAGTAGGGTCCTCTACGAGGCTTGAACCTGTTTAAAACCTCGTGTCACATGTGTGCTTGTTTGCTAGCTGATCGATGGCTCTAGCGCTCCCCACTTCCTCAAACCTAAGTCCATCAACAATTGGCATTGATGAGTTAACCCCTCATCACGGGGCCATAGAAGTATGTCCTCTACTAGTTCTTTCAGGACTCCTGGCTGACAATGTCAAGGAATCACCGGCTAGGACGGATCTTAAGACTAATGGTTCCACAATTCTGAAGTTCATCCTTGGAATCTCCGGACTCCCTCCTCACGGTAAAAAAGTGTAACGTCCCACTATCATCAACCCTAATTAATTTTCTAGAATGAAGTGTTTGCTTGTTGTTTGCTTGTGCTTATGCATTTGAATATGTAGTAGATGGTATACTCCTTACCTCACCCACAGTTGACAAAAGCTATTTCACATAATTATCTTGGCTTATTTTACATATTCTCAAATGCTCTGGCATTTCCAAAACCTGAGCCAAGATGCCTTTGCAACAACAAAATATTTTCTTAGTTTCTATTAACAATATTATGGAGATCTATATGCTATAATCTCCTTATGTTTTCAAGTCAGAACTTTCAACTACTCTTACCCCTAGGTTTTTCCAAAACCTTTTACAAAGCTTTTAAACTCTATTCTTGAAAGTACCAAGAAATCTTACCTTCCTCAAAACTTAAACTTTTCACAGTACCCTTCCTTATCTCAAGCTAGGCTTGATGGTAACCCTAGTAGTAGTTGAGTGAGTTGCTAAGAGTTTGTAACACCCCAAAAATACTAATCAAGATTATCAAGTTCTAATCACCCAAGTTTGGGGTTAACAAAATCTTTTAGTATCAAATTTAATATGAGTGCATGTGTGATTTGCATTAGTGTATGATTGAGTGAAATTGCCATGTGTGTTTGCTATAAATGATATGAAATGGTTAAAAGATGAATACTACATCATCTGGGCTAATTAGAAACAAAATCCAAAGAAAAAGAAATCAAATATGAATCAAATCATCAAATGGTCATTTTGACCAAAGTTAACCATTAGGCCACTTTGTGAGTTCCTAGTAAAGAATTTCTAATAGAGACATTTCCACTTCTTTTCACCCCTTGCTAGACCAAGTAAAAGTGAACCCAAGCCCACTTTACGAACTCACAGAAACTATTTTCAAATCTATTTAAAGGACAATTCAAAATTGAATCAAGTTCATATGGTAAGATCACCATTTTGCAAAAACCAATCAAATCAATTCACCTTGGCAAACTCAAGCAACCAGAGACACTCAAGCATAAGATCAGAACACTCACCCAATTTCATTAAAAAATTCAAATTTAAATTCTTGCGGCCATTAATTCGAACACCTGGTAGACACAGATCAATTACTGCCTAACTCCACTGTTTGGAGCAGTGATCACTCGACCACTTGCCCTCATTTCACTCCCATGTATCCCCCAGCACCTAGCCATGTAGTGGACAGCCACCCCATTTGCCGTTGTGCTAGTGCCATGCCGCTCAAACCTTTCCATGCCGGTCGACCATGGGTAGCTTGCCAGAGACCATTCCGCCCTCGTCCATGATGTCCAGCAGGTAGGCCACCGTCCACAACCACCCCCTGTCCAGCCATTGACCGCAGCAAGGCCGTGGAACACCCTAGCATCACCGCGCCCACTTTCTCTGTGCCATGCCGACAGCGCGCCAGAGCGCTGCAACCGACCAGCTCACCAACGCCACGCCTTTCCCTCTCCACATGTGCACACACTCGCCATAACACCAGCTAGCTCCCAGACATCCCCGTTCGCTGCCGCATGACCCGTAGCCCCCGTGCGCTGTCTCGAACACCGCTAGTTCCGTGTAGAGCACCACACGCGCCCGACCATCCTAGACCGCCCCGTGCCACGCCTTTAAGACCGTGATGACCGCCAGGGAGCACCGTGTCGCCCCCTACCCTCAGCCACGCGGATAGCTCGTTGTATCGCCGTCGCTAAAGGAACCAGCCCATGCTGCAATGTCCCCCTCGCTGGTGTATAAATAGAGGGCCCCTCCGCCTCAATTCACCACACCACCTCACTCCCCACTCCTCACAGAACATCCCACACCCTTTCTCGGAGCAAGGCGGGCACCGTATCGCCGGAATTTGGCCGGAGTGCGCTGCTGCAGAGGAGAAGAGGAGCCGTCGATTGGAGCCGCCCCAGGAGCCGCCGCGACCACCGTTCGAACCACCGTTGTAGACCACGTCGTTCGCCCCCATCGCCGACCCTAGATGGAGACCTGGTGAGCCTCACATGTCCGACACCGCCGGGTTAGGGTTCAGACCTCGCCGGAGATGTTTGTTGTTGACGATGAACCTCGGCCCTTAGATCAGGTTTGAATCGTAGGGTCTATATTGAACGATACCATTTCGGTTAGATAGAGTCACTGACTAGTGGGACCCCCTGTCAGTAGCCCGCTGCGCCGCGTTGTGCAGATTAGGCCGGCCCGTTAGTTTCCGGCGCATAGCCCAATTATTCAAATAGTTATTTTCCATTTTAGTTAAAACCAAATTATGTCAGTAGATTCAAAAATCAATTCAAAGAGATTCACCAAACCAAATTGCATGATTCCAATTTTGTTAGAAATGTATTCAAAATATCTATCCAAGCCCGTTGGATTCAAACCATTTGAAATTATAGATCACCTATACCAAAAATAACAAGATTGAGGATTTTTCCACTTGAGTTGATTCCAACTCTCAAAAATTTCATTTGACAAGATCTATCTGAATATGTAAAAATATTTAGATTGACATGCAATAATCTTGAACTGGTACCAAAAGAATGCTATATAGGCATTTCTAGTTACTTTAATTGTATTAAATAGTAATTTTAAACATTATAAAATATGACCACCACTTTAAATCACATTCCCAGATATTAGAATATGTGGTGATGACATGTGTCAATATGATCCCATATTTTAATTAGAGAATATTAAATCTTAAGTATTTTCAATGAGTAGAAATTACTTTTCCAAAATAAGATAAATAAGACTAGGTCTTTATTTCATGTGATGATTGTGATGATGCTAGATCATCAAGTGTGAGCCTTTGTGTGTGACATAGAAGTAGTTAAGTATTGTTTGGTGATTGTGTACCTCATATTCATTTATAGACGCTAGTACCGACTCGGGATAAGAGGAGGAGGAGTACTACGAAGAAGAAGAAGAAGAGAACTTCAACCACTACACTACTCAAGGCAAGCCTAGCATTACAAGTTAACACTTGCCCACTTCATAACCTATTCAAGATGCATTAGGCATGCTTTGGTTATACAACTTTCATTATACCAATCCCAAGTTTTACTTGCAAGGTTTATTCTTTTACTTTTACCAAAGTTCTTTACTTTTAGTTAGTGCTTCGTGAGTATTGGAACAATAGTATAGATACCATAAAGAGTATAAAACTAGGCCTAACTAGTTACACTTAGATGTCATTCCAAGGCATGAGATTAGAGTTGGATAGTTACCCTTGATTAGCACCCCTCATTAGTGAATACCCTCAACTTTAGTGGCTAGTGCTAAGCATAAAAGTTTGATCACTTTAGATGGGAATACTTGGTGAAAATGATTATGAAAACCTTGGAATGAGGATCCATTCTATTGAAATGTTTTGACATGTGTTGAGAAACATAATGGTTAATGATGAAAATGTTGAGGCATGAGCCTTAACCCTTTATAAAAACTGATGGTTGGGTTCGGATGCGATACCATTCCAATTTTACCGTACAACCACAATACCTGAATTGGGTAGGGCTTAACTGGAAGTTTATATGCCTTAGTATGGGTTCCCTCGCAGAAAGAGGTTGAGCTAAGGATACCTCGTGAGTGTGAATGTCCACCTATGCAGTGCCCAAGATGGCAGATGGCCATGGCTGGGAGGCCAAGCTCATAGGGGAGGTGCCTATACTAGAGTGTGTAATTGAAAGGTTATGATTGATTATCCGCATACTCAGTATGATGATTCAGGATTATCCCTGACGGATGTATCGAATTTTGTGGTGAAAGTGTACCACATCTACAGAGTGTCAAACTATTCGAATAGCCGCGTCTGCGGTCATGGACAGTTGGAGTGGCCATACTGTTCCATCGTCAGATGTTGTCAAAATGACTAGTGAATTGAACTATGACTTTGACTTGACCACAACAGGGTTGTGAACATGAAAACTAAGTTCCGACTTAGGTGATTTAGAACATTAACTTAGTTTTCTTTACTTCTAAACTAAGTATGAGATAAACCTGGCTTTTTGCAAATAAACCTAGAGCTTAAGATTCCTACTAGAACTACCTTACTTGTTAGTGATAGTTTGCGAGTACTTAAAGAGTACTCATGGCTTGTCCCTGGCTATTCCCGTGGGAAAACTTCAACTCCCTAGGTTTCCAAAAACATTTTATAAAGCTTTTAAATTCTACTCTTGGTAAATTTAATAAGTTCTCTCATCTACTTCAAATTAGAACCCTTTCAAAATACCCATACTTATCTCAAGCTAGGCTTGATGATAACCCTAGTAGTAGATTGAGTTGCTTGCTAAGATGAGTTACCTTGATCTGCTACTTGACTTGTTTGCTTAGGAGTAGTATGAGCTACCCTAGGAGCTAATAAACTAGCATCTAGCTAACACAAGAATATCAACCCTAAGAAAGTTTCCAAAATTGGATCTGATCCCTAGCCACTAGGTGACCATCTAAACCCTTAACCAGATCACTTCTGGAATTATCTTTTCTAGAAGCTTCCAATTCAATGAAGACCAAATCCAAGCATGGATCCCTCCTACTCCATCTAAACTTCAACCTCATCCATTTGATGATGATTTGGAGCCTTGCATCCTCTCAAAATTCATCCCCTCTTATATTCTAATAAAAATTTGGTTAAGTCTGGAAAACTGTTAGCAATGTCTCTTCTTTGGGACACCCTCTTACTCAACCCTTGTGCATTTTTGGAAATGCACTTAAACCATCCTGTAAACCATCCTAAGGACTACCAAGGCTCACTATTTCCCTTGGCTAGATCATCTTTAAACCCACTTGTTCTTGATGGTTTTGCAGGCCAAAAAATAATAATTTCTGCAAATCTTATCAACATGCCTACTTCAGCAGAAGCTCACATCTTCATACTATCTCCCCTTGACCAAACCATGGTATGGTTGTGCTCTAATCATGAAGGTCTATCCATACCTCCTTCACTTTTTTACTTGGAGCTTTGTGGTTCCTAAACCTACATGGTTTTGGAGGCTACTTAATAACCTGCTTTGGCACCCTTATTTTAGTCAAAGTTTGGAACCAATATTTAGAGAGCTCAACCATGAGCAACCTCAAACATCTATAACATGTTGATCTACATCACTTGGTCTATCCATCCCTATATCCCATGACCCAAGTGGAGCCTTGAGCTCCTTATCCCAACAAGGTTTTGGTGGTATTTAAATAATTGTGCGCCAGATCCTTTTTCCACTTATTCCCTCTACAAATCAAGTTTAATTACCATAACCCAATGTTGAAAATGATGGACACATCTTGTGGAAATCATCTACCTTGTTTATAAATATTTATAAAATATTATCCATAATTATTATGGACCAAATCCTATTTAATTTCTTAATGGACAAAACCTCCAAAACTCCCTCTATAAAGGCAAGTTTGTTTTCTCAAAATCACTTCTTTAACTAAAAGAAACTTTAAGGCCTATATATTGATTACTACCTTCCCACTTCAAAAATAATTATTTCTGAAGTGTTTCCATAATTATTTTTTCCCTTTTTCTTAAATGGAAGAAATGCGAAATAAATGTTTAAAAATACCTTTCCTTCTCAATAAATCTTGGAAAATTCTCCATAGTGTGAAATCATATTTTGGACAATCTCAAGCCAAAAATATTCTCTGTCAAATTAAAATATATCAAATAAATCCAATAAAAAAGATCCAGCAGTTTTTGAATAACTGATTTTAAATGCACCAAAAATCACCTGAAAATTTTCAAATAATTCTCAAAGGTGCATCTTGACCTTATCTATCTACCAACATCATTTCCCCATCTAGCCAAGACCAAGTTTTGAAACTTCCACTCATGATCATCATTATGGCTAAATGTGCTATTTTGATAAAACTTGAGATAAACCTAAATCAGACCATCTTTGACCACCACCATTGCCCAACATAGCACCCCAACACCCCTCTGGTCGACAACATACTGTAGCACAGCCCGAGCCCTTGTCATTAAGGTTTAGAGGAGAAGAAAAAGTGAGAGACAGGACCCACCTTGCCATTTATTACTGTTGTTGCAGCCACCTCTCCCTTTGTGCCCTCTACTCGGCCCAGTACCCCACTAACAATCCCTCCACTGCCCCTGTGGCCAATGACCAAGACCTAAACCAACCCTAGCTCATCCATGAGCATAGCCCACCATGGACTACTCCCTCTTGGTACATATGACCTAAAGCCACCCCAAATCCCCTTCCTCGGGTCATTCCCCTCCTCTGTATCCTTACTCTCCCCTCCCAGCCGCCAAAAGGCTTCCTCTCTCTCTACATCTCAGAAGAAGGAGGAAGCTCTCTTCTCGTACATGATAGCTCGCCCGAGCATATCCAAGCGTCCCGACCTTCCCTGCCCCCCTTTCTTCTCTGCTCCGTGCTCCTATCCCTTACCTACTCATGCCCTGCCCCTTCCCTTGTTGCAGGAATGCCGGAGGCAGTCGCCCGAAGTGCTCGCTCAGGACGGAGCTTCTTCTACATGGCAGAAGCTCCTGAGCCCATTTCCTCGTTGCATGCCTCGCCCACGCAATCCCCATGATCACCGCATCCGAGAGGTACCCTTAGATCCTACATGCACCGACCCCTGGACGTGCTGCGGCGAGCTCCCGATGCCGGCTCTGTCACGGATGCGCGCGACCTTGCCTCTCCACTCAAATCGCCACCGCCACCCCTCGTTGGGATTGTCACGGTGCACTGCATCGTCCTGGCATCTCGCTAGTGCTAGAGGAACACTCCAAGGTTAGCACTGGACCCCGTCGGTGCAACCTACGGTTCTGCCTTGCTCGCTCAGACTTATTGAGGAAGATGACCATGTGGCTATCCATCACCGCTTAATCGAATGACTGGTTTCCCTAGATACATCTTTGCTGCCCTCACCCACTGGCGGGCGGCCCCCGCGGTAGGCATTTGAAAGACCCCGTGCGTGCTCCCCTAATGCTTCTAGTTGGGCCGTCCTGCACTCCAACCCAACCACGCACAAGGGCCAACCTTGTTAGCCTTGCTTTAATCTTTTTTTCCAAGATATGTTTAATAACTTCAAGGTTTAATTCAAAATAAAAAGTGAAACTCATAGATTTTGTCCAGATATAAATTTATACTTGTTCCCTAGTGTTTTCTTTAACATGCATAACCAAGAGTTGACCAAAACAACCTACAGAATTTTTACAGTATTTATAATACAAAAGGGTACCCTTTCTACTAAATCAGTACCTCAGGGTGTTTACCACCTCCAAATTGACTGAACCTAACTTCCCTAGAAAGGCATTTAAATTTCCCACCTTTTAGTTTTGGTTTCATGACAATTTGAGATTGGGTTTACCTGCAGAAAAAATGGCAAAAAAGTCCCAAGATATGACTTTAGAATTTTCTCTAGGACAAATAAAAAGGTGTCTTGACCTAATTCCAACTCTCTGAGGTGAGATAGAACAATAATTATGAAATCCTATGTGCACATAAATTTTTGATCCTCTGTTCTATTTTAATCAACTAAATACTTCTTCATGTGTATTTCTCAATCAATAAATCACACCAGTAGTTCTACAACCTCAAAAATGATGAATCCAATTTCCACTATAATGTATTTGTTATACCTAACCTGTGTCCTTGGAATCATACAAATATCCCCTGTAGATTTAAGTTGGTTAAAATGACAAAATAACTATAGAACTGACTTTGGGAATTTCCCAAAGACATTCTGGTAATTATTTTGAGGTGATTCCAACTCTCAAAAATCACAAATCAAGGATATACAGTATACTCTAAGCACAAATTTATTTGAGCTCCAGAACTTTTATGGAGATTTATTCGCCTAAACTATGGTTATTTCCACTAAAATAATCATAACTAATTAAAGGAAATTGATAAAATCTTGAAACCACTTTTGTTGGACTTGTTATTTCAATAACTATATGTAGATATTATTTTTGTACATTAGTATCATGCAAACCCAAGCCTTGGTTCCAAACCCGTTCGTTAGGTGGTATTTGGCCTTTAAATAGTAAAAGAAGTTCCACCAATGTAAACAAAGCTTTTCCAATTGCATCAAACACAATCTATCAAAACCTACTGAAGTGAATAAGATGTTGTATGTTTGTTTGTTGTCTTGATTGGTTCTTGTATGCTTTGTATTGATTGTGTCCCTTGATTATTTGCATGTATTATTCCATGAAGACGATAGATTGTGATTATCTTGAAAACCAGAAGAAGATGGTTATTTTTATTACTATGGTCTCATATTAAGAAGTCCAGGGACATATATTGCCAGAATGTTGATCACAGGCAAGCCACCTTCTTGTTCACAAGCCATGTCCTACTGTTTTACTTATTGCATGTTTTAATCTACTGTTTATCAAACTGCATTGTTTTATTATATGATGATCTATATCAGGTAATGGCTTGGCTCCTCCAAACCATTACACAATTGTTCAACCAAGTACAACCCCCTTTACGACACCTACTTGTCCCTAGTATGGTAGATGGTGTATAACACCATAACCCTTTGGGGATCTTGATTTAGCCGAAGAAAAACTATAGGATGGGAAGATCCAGGAAAAGTGTTACAAAAATGTTTTATGGTAAAACCTTGGTGAGGTTTTACCTACCAAGAGAAGTCCAAAAAGGAAAAGGTGTTGTTTTAAAAAATGTTGAAAGAAAGATATAGGAAAAGGGTTTATGAAAACGCACCCGGTTTTTCCAGAACAATTAATGCGTGCAACCACATTACTCTGGACTGGGACAGGGCTGGACTTGATGTTTGCTACTATGGCGTGGGAATTCTCATAACTGCTTATAAGGGATCAACTCCCTCTAATTCCGGGCTTGCCTTTACATAAAGGGTCAACTATTAGATAGTCACCTGGAGGAAGAAGGATCACCCATGTGAGTGACCAGGCGATAATATGAGCCTCTCATTGAAAGTGCCCACTCTCAAGGAGTCGAATGCGCTTCGGTTGGTCTGTGGATCCCGACGTCCCGGTGTTGAGCGAAACAACTCACAGGGTAGGTACTATGCTAGAGTCGTTGGAGATATGCCCAAGAGGCAATAATCAAAGTGGTTATTATTATATCTTTGTGTTTATGATGAATGTTTACATCCCATGCTATAATTGTATTATAAGGAAACACTAATATATGTGTGTTTTGTAAACATAAAACAGTCCCTAGTAAGCCTCTTGTTGAACTAGTTTGCTGATTAATAGATGATCATGGTTTCCTGATCATGGACATTGGATGTCATTAATAACAAGGTCATATCATTAGGAGAATGATGTGATGGACACACACCCATAGTAAGTGTAGCATAAGATCAAGTCATTTAGTTCGTATTGTTACAAGCTTTCAAATGAATAGTAACCTAATCCTTCGACCATGAGGTTATGTTAATCACCATCACCGGATGGGTGCTTTGATGACATCAAACACCGCTTCATAACTGGGTGGTTATAAAGGTGTCATTGGGTATTCTGAAAGTATGTGTTGAAGCGCATGGACCAAGATTGGGATTTGTCCATCCATATGACGGATAGATATGCTCTGGGCCCTCTCGGTAGAATGTCATCTAGTTAGCTTGCAAGCATGTGACTAGGCCACAAGGGATGGCATAACATGGAACGAGTAAAGAGTACTTATCAGTAACCAGGTAGAACTAGGTATGGAGATACCGACGATCAAACCTCGAATAAGTAGAATATCGTGTGATAAAGTGAATTAGTTTCGTATGTTAATGGTTCTATCGATCACGAAGTCATCATTGAGTATGTGGGAGCCGTTATGGATCTCCAGATTCTGCTAATGGTTATTGATCGGAGAGGTGTCTCCATCATGTCTGCATATTCACGAACCGTAGGGTGACACACTTAAGGTTCGATGCTGTTTAGGTAGATATGGAATGTGCGTTGGAGACCGAATGTTGTTCGAAGTCTCGAATTGGATTTGGGACATCACGAGGAGATCCGAAATTGTCCGGAGAATGAGATTCATATAATGGAGATCATTTTCTAGGTTCGGAAATGTTCCGGAGTGTTTATATGGGGGTTCTAGAAGGTTCGGAATGTTCCGGAAGGTTCCGTGGACTTTACTTGAAAACCAAGAAAGGAAAAGGGGAGACTTGGGGGGGAAGGAAACTCCCTCCCCCCTCTCCCTTTGCACCGGCCCTAGGAGGTGGGCCTAGGGGTGGGAACCCTAGGCCGCACCCCTCCCTCTATATATATAGGGGTGGAGGCGCCACCCCCCCTTGCCCCTCCACTCTTGCCCTAGCCGCCTCTCTCCTCCTCCTTCGCTCTGCTCAGGCTTAGGCGAAGCCCTGCAGAATTCTCTACACCACCACCACCATGCCGTCGTGCCGCTGGGATTCCGTGGAGAGATCTACTACCTCTGCTGCTTGCTGGAATGGGGAGAGGAAGGTCTGCATCGACTCTGCACGTGTGACCGACTGCGAAAGTGCTACAGGAACGTGGCGCCGAAAGGATCGTCTACTCGATCTTGAGTTTGGCAAGTGATCGTCTACATCAACCACGAGATCCTATCTCGCACAAGGCTTTCGGATCTACAAGGGTTAGTACAGATCTATCTCGTTGCACATGTCTAATAGATTAAATCTTGGCTTTTATCTAGATTAGATCTGGGTTTTGTTCGTTCTTGCGGTAGAAATTTTTTGTTTTCCATGCTACAAACCCATCAGTGGTATCAGAGCCAGGTCTATGCGTAGATCTGTTGCACGAGTAGAACACAATGGTTTTGTGGGCGTTGGTGCTTGTGCCGTCTTTTTCTTTGTGTACTTTGCATCTTGCGGTATGGTGGGATAAGCGGCTCGGGCTAACCTTACATGTCATCGCACATGAGACTTGCTCCACGCTTGACGTGTAACTTGCTTTGCACAAGTGGCTTTGCGGGTGTCTGTCTCTCCCACCATAGTATAGATCCAATTTACACTTTGTACTTGATATCACTTGTATCAACGTTGTGGTTCAGTTTCGTAGGTAAGATCCTTTCTTATTCGAAAGCCCCAAAACACGTAAAACATGCAAAGAAAATTAGAGGCGTCTAACTTGTTTTTGCAGGGGTTTTGTGATGTGATATGGCCATCCTGTGATTGTGATTATATTTGATGTATGCAATGATCCTTGTTGTAATATGCTAACCGACAGGAGCCTAATGGTTGTCTTTAATTCTGTTAAGACCTGCGTGTCTATTCATCTTGTAATAGCTTTATTCCAAGTAGTTGTAATAGTTGCTAGTGATGATGGACAACCATGTAGCGGCACCACTGACCTTGACGCAATGCTGGTGATGATGGAGATCTTGTCCGTGCTTTGGAGATGGAGATCAAAAGCATAAAAAGAAAGGGCCATATCATATCACACTAATTATGAATTGCATATGATGTTAATCCTTTATGCATCTTGTATTGCTTAGATCGCGACGGTAGCATTATAAGATGATCCCTCTCACTAAATATCAAGTAATAAAGTGTTCGTCCTTAGTTGGCACTGTTGCTAAGACGGTAGCATTATAATCAATACCTTTTGGTGTTTTTGGTTTTTAATTGAATTTGTTTAAAATCTCCTACCTAAATTACCCAATCTTTTGCTCTATTCTATCATAAGCTAGCTAACTATCCCTAGCTAAATGCCCAACTAAAACCCTAAAATATAGTGTATATGCACACCCCATATCTAACCTCTCTCTCTATTTGAACCTTAATCATCTACTTTTATTCCTACCGTGGTACTCCCTCTACACTCTCTTGGTGCGAGCAAACCACCACTGAGCCTACCTCCTAGCCTCATGTGCCCATCCGAAGCTAGGATCCTCCTTCCTCTTTGTGATCAAACCCATGAGTGGATAGCCAACTCCTCTTTTTCTTCCTCGTGAACACGTGATCACCACCCCATTCCAAGCGCCTCATGCCATGTGCATAATCTCCCTCTCCACCATTTTTCTTCCTAGCCACAAAAGCTAGCAGCATCCCTACAGTCTCCAACCACTCCTCCCTCCTCCATCCATCTTATCCAGCCCCATCTGGATCTCGCCATTCGTCTCTACCCTGCCTGCATTTCTTCTTTCCTCCATGCCAAGAAAACCTGTCGAGCCACTATGTCGTCGTCCTCCTTTGCTTCTGATGATCTCCCAGCCTCAAGACAAAGCGACTGTGCCCTGGAGCTGCACCGGACACTGCAGGACCTACACGACCACCTAGACATGGAGTATCAACCGCAAGAGATCGACGCCATCCCGTTGAAAGCTGCAGCACACGCCGTCGTGGCGCTCACCGATGCCTCGACCACCGCCTCGGCACCCTCGTCTTGCCGTTTCCATGGACCCCGCAGTCAACACCGCTCATCGTCGCCTGATCTGCCGCCTGACACCAACCTCTGTGAGCTTCTTGCTCTGCAGTCGGTCACCGTGCGGAGGACGCATGCTGCATTTCTGCTTGCCACGCGCACAGCAGCAGAATTCCGCCACCCTTCTTACCTCCAATCATGTGACACCCTCGGCACTCCCCCAGCACCGCTCTTCCACCGAGTGCGTAGAGCACACCTCTGGCAACATCTCGCATCAAACGACGTCCAAAATCATCTCCTTTAGCTCTCAAAATCATCATCAGAAGATCGATCCAAAACATTTGTTCGCAGTGTGTTTTCTTCTATCTGTCTGCGTTCTTTTGGCCTCCATTCATCGCTAGTTTCCGTCACTCACAGTCCTCCTCCAACAAAACATCCTTAATCAAAGTTGAATCCTCTCATGAGATCTACAGCTTTTATTTTTGAAGCATACAAAAATTCGCCACCGTTTTCTCGCCATATTCATACAAAGATCGAACCAACTAGCCTCGAACACATCGCAAAGTTTAGTTTTCTCAGACACAGCACCAGGAAGGTTTTCTAGTTAAGCCCTTGAGCATTTGTTTTCATCACCCCATAGTCCTCGGTCCAGCCACGTGGCGCTGCCTAGCTCGCCTACGCGCAGTCTAGCCCCATCACCTCCTGGGCCCACATGTTATTGTTGTGGCTAGCCCTAGCCCAAGTAACAAAAGTTTCTAAGTTTTCAAAAGTCAAAAATAAAAACAGAATATGAAATATATGAATTAATTCATAACTTTTAATTACCTCAGAATTTGAATTCTAATTCTATATGTAATATGTTTTGTTATTGAATGTCAATTCAAATATTTAGTCAAATGTTTTCAGACTTGATTCAAGCTAGTCAAATCTTTGACTATGACCTAATTTAAATTAATTTGATTTAATAATTGTTTTAAATTGATAAGTACAAATAATACAAATAATATATTTTTTGGATCAGAAAAACATGAGGATTATGAATATGCCATTTAAAATATCTTTTGAGCAAATTAAAATCTTGAAACAATTTAAATACTATTAAATGCCTATTTTTCTTAATCAATTAATAACTTTAAATCTGCAATTCTGAATTCAAAAAATAATTTGTCTAAATCAATCAGCACGACGAGACTGTTCTAACTATGCATTCCATGTTATAAATTGAAGCATATATCATATAAATATTCAATATTCAGAACTGTTTATGGGAGCAAAACATGCTTAAATAATTAAATAAAATGCTTTATTATTGTTTCCACACCTCACCCATGCCATGCTATGTTATACCATGTAATTGTGCATCATTTCATCATGGCATACCTTGTTTGCTTGTTGCATTTATTCATATGATTTGGCATTTTATTTATTATGCCTTTTGTGTGTTTGGGTTTTATTCCAGACAGACATCGAGCAATGGATCTATCAGGAGACCAAAGAGCACTACCTAGATCTCAGTTATCCTACTGCTGATTCGACAGGCAAGAATTTCCCCATGGTTGCATACATATAGCACATATGCCTCTATCTTATTCTTGCATCATTGATTCATGATTGCATTAAATTGGAATCCCAAGTTCTGGATAGCCTTTACTTTTAAAACCCACCGAAGCTTGTACCCTCAATCCTATGAGCCATTACTATAGGAGTTGTTTGAGCCATGCGAGTCATAGAAATGCATGTGTAGGCTTTATGCATGTCTTTGGATAACGAGGTACCTAAACAACTTAATCTGAGTAGTAATGGGATAACTAAAGAAAGAGGCACCGGTGGACAATAGCTATTATTTGGTTCTTCCATGCTCACTTGTGTCCCGTAGGACCCCAAGTACTTGATTCCTATTCCTTGACTATCGCACTATACGCATGTGAGACCATGACTCCCCTTCGCCTGAGCTTGATTGACACTTTATTTCTTGGGGCAACAAACTAGTTTGGTGAGTTATTACTATCTTATACTTATGCCATGTTTTATTGCTTTATTTATGATTGTGTATGGAGCACCTATACTATTTAGGATTGTGGAGTATTTTCGTGGTATCGACAAGCCCAGTCAAACTTTCGGGTTCCCAGTTATTTACATCCATTGGCGCAAACCATGGGTTCATCTCATAGTAGGAAAACTTAGTTGCGAGTAGCTTAATGGGGTGGCCCCATTAGATAACTTTTGAATCCTATGAATGCATTGTCGTGAGGCCTCATTGCTTTTTTTATTTTGTTTTTTTCAAGGTTAATCATGCATGTGTTGCTATTTGCGCACCCCTGCATGGGTAAATCTTTCTGAAAGCCATGTCCGTGATTATGGACGACTTGGAGCACCGTTTCTCGATCATAGATAACTATAACTAAAGTACCTCCTTTATTTTAAATAAAACATGACTAGTAAATAGTACAACACTCATGGAATGGTTAATTAAATTTCCAATGGATGGGATGTTCTTCCGCCTTCCTGTCGGTAAGCGTGAAGGAGGGCGAGCCATGTTTGTTTATGTTACTTATATAACTATTATTACTAATTAACGAGCGTCCGTCCATCACTGGTTGAGCGGATGTTGTATCGTGTCTCGATAGAACTGTTTAGATATTATTTTTCGTTGCAATTGCGTGACCCTAGGTTATTATTTTTAGATGCAATAAGATTTGTTGAGTACCCCTAGGGTCTCACACAATAAATATTTTGATTCAGATGGACAGATTTACTCACAAGAAGGATACTGGGTCGAGGAGACCGATGATGGTGGCAATGACTGTCAGGTGTAGAGATTTTGGGGATGGACATCCCTGAGATCTATGGGCAGGCTGTTCTTATTTAACAGGCACCTTATGCCAATTTGCTTCTTGTCCATAGTACGATCTTCTTTTCTTCTTCCACTTGATACTCTGATGTGTGCTGTATGAGGATGTATCCTAAATTATTATCTTTATATAGGATATTTGGATCTTGCCATATGGTGTTGGATATTTCTGTTTCTTTTGGATGGCCTATGTCTGATGTACTGTTGTATGTCGTTGGAATACACACTTGTGTATGTTTTGTTGACATACCTGTCGACTATGCTGCTTGCTCTTGTCACGAAGTTCTTGAAAGTGGGTAGGGTGGTTGGCCGGTACCGTGCCCTGCTCCGCTTCTATGGGCCTACACGTGGGTGGCCTTGGGCCTCTGTGGTAGAATCCCTTATCCACTTTTGGGTTCATCCTGGCTTATTGCTTAGAGCATAAGGTCCGAGGTATTACATGAAACTCCTTGGTGAACTCGATACCAAGTGACTCGGGGGTCAACATATCAACGAGTGGTGCGGAAGGTTTCACAGTCATCACGTGTGTACGGCTCCTCGTGTTCATCTAAAATTAAATAAAACAAAATAAATAAAGATTGCTAATAAAATATTTTACTCCAATGGAAACATAGCATAAATCATTCTCTCCACTAGTTATAAAAGAAACTCCTCTAAAAGAATACTAAGCATGCTCAATATCAAGATTATATCTAAAACAAGACCTAAGTCTAGATTGACAATGATAAAAGTTGAGTGAAGCTTTAGCAAAAATAAGTTGAAGATCGGGGGAGAATCATACCATTGATCGATTGAGTGTGAGGAATCAAAGAAAGAACGAGTAAATTTGAAGATCCAATGGAGGTGGTTTGGAGTTTGGAGTAACAAGAAAGAAAAAGATTTGGTTTGGAGATTTTTAGGTTACCTTCTAATGGTGTTTCTGGTGGTCGCGTACGTGGTACGGGCGGGTGGTATGGCCGGAGCCCGCCCGTACCAAGTGACATACCTTGGGGGTGACGAACCATTTCAGCGATGCACTCAGTACAAGCGTGTGATACGGTCACGCACGCCCGTACTGCTGGTCGTTATTCATTTAGTATCTTGAAATATGATGTTTTTTCTCGAGGGTATAGTACGGGCGCACGGTATGGGCGCGTCCCGACCATACTGGTGGGCGCTAAGAGCTCTATTTCCTGCGACAAAAATCAGAAATTCTATCTTCCCAGGCCTCGATGTGATACGGGCGCATGGTACGGTCCCTTTCGGCCGTACCGCAGGTCGTTAAACGGTTTGTGAGCTACAAAACTCAAATAATTTGATTTGAAGCTACGTGCATCTCTGCACATCTTATCAAAGGACAAAATAACAAGTATAGTATATTAAAATCAGTGATACCTCTTAGGCCATATGTTAGTAAAATAAAAGATCGAGGATTACCATATTTCTTCTCCTTTCTCCAAAGGTCTTCTTGAACACTATTTATTAGAAAATAAACAAAATGAAACAAAAACAAGAACAAACAAAAGAAACAAGACTAACACAAAAGTGAAAACTTTATTTCACATGGGTTGCCCTATTCTCACATCCCCTCATGTAAATTAATTAAAGCTTTGATAGTTCTTAGGAATGGCCTATCTAAAGTTATAGATGCTATGGGATCTTCAGGCATGTCCACAATAACAAGATCAATAAGAGAGGGACTACCTTTGATTTCTACAACTTTATTTTATTTATCCCAAACAGCTTGTTTATATGTTGAATCTGCTAGATGGATTCTTAGTTCAGTTGTTACAAATGGCCCCAAGTTTAATTTATCAAATAGGCTTTTAGAAATTGTTGAGACGCTTGCACCAAGATCACAAAGTGCAGATCTCATTAACTCTTAGCTTAATTTTAGTAGTGGGCCCAAATATATCATCTAGCTTAGCAGGAAGCCTATCAGCTAGGCTCTTATACTCCATCTCTAAATCTCGATCTTTAGATGCTATTTGTTGCATAAATTTTTGGTACATAGTATCATTACCTTGCTTGTTACCATGATTCTTCATGGTGATCATGTTTAGCAGATCTTCCATGGTATATTACGGTTTCGGTGTGTTGCTATAATCTAGCTCTTCAGACTTTTCTTCACTGGTTACCACCCTCATCATATTGAGGTCTTCTACCGGATTTGGCTCGGGTTTTCCAGCAAATTTTGCTAGTATGCGAGCTTGGCTCTCAGCTACTTTACCCAGCTGAGCCTCCACGGTGTTTGTCCTTTCCTGTGGGGCTTGCACATCATTTCTAGTTGCATTGGCTTGGTTAGATAATTTTCCTATAATACTTTCATGGTTCTCCATCATTTTAATAAGCATATTATTTTTCTCAGTTTGAACTTGTGTAAAAGTTCTGACAATTTTCTCAAACGAGAGATTCCATGATTTGCTACATTATTATTATTATCAAGGAGCTCCTACAGGATTAAAATAATGTTTTTGAACATTAGAAGCATAATTATTTTTCCATGCAACATTAAAAGGATTGCAAGCTATAAAAAATTGACATCATTAACATTGGTAGCGATAGCATTAACTTGGGTATCTTCTTTACCCTTTACTATATCAAGTAGATCGTCTACCTTAGATGTAAGCTCTTCATTATTTATCTTGTTAATTTAACTTACTCACTTCGAGGTTCTGTCCACATGCCATTGGGCATGATTATTTTGCATATCATCAAGTAGCTTCTTTGCAACACTCACTTGCTTTCCCAAAATTGTTTCTCCTGCTGGATTATCTAGCATAGACTTAGGCATTTGGTTAAGACCATTATAAAACAAATGTAATATAAGTCATTCTTCCATCACATGACTAGGATAGTTCATTACGGCTTATTTAATCCATTCCCACGCAAGCGCTAGTGGTTCGCGGCCTTCTTGTCTAAAACCTGCATTGTTGGATCTTAGATGCATAGTTTTAGATAGGGGGAAATTTAGTCATAAACAAATTAGTACATTCCTCCCAAGATTTAATAGTGCCCTTTGGTAGAGCTAGTAACCAATCCTTATCATTTCCTCTAAGGGAGAAAGGAAACAATCTTAATTCAACAACATTTGGATCTACGTCCTTAATACACATCATGTCACAAATTTTAGTAAAAGTATTTAACTTCAGACTCGAATCCTCAAAAGATGAGCCCCCAAATTGGTTTTGTTGAACCAAACTTAAAAGGTTAGGCTTTATTTCATAGGTTTCCGCATCAACAGTGGGCTGAGTGATGGGTGAACAAATAAAATCATCAATGGGAGTAGCATACTCCCATAGTCTCTTTTGAGACATGGCTCTTATATTTTTGGTAATTTTTAAGTAATGAAAACAAATAACAAGTAACTATTTTTTTGGGTTTTCAAATATATAACAAGAAAGTAAACTAATAACAATAAATAAACTATAAACTAATAAAAAAACTAAAAACTAGGTCTCTAGTGACCTCACCAGGATAGCGAAGTTGCTTCCCCGGGAACGGCGCCAGACAAAGGGTTAATACATTTGATTCTGATTGATGGATGTAGTATAATAACTTTTTCCCTAGAAGACCTAGGTTTTATCGAACCTTGGAAAGCAATGCTAAAAGGAAATAAAATGGACACGTCTACAAGACTTTGTTTCTTTGTTTTACCTTAGTTTACCGGACCAATCTAAATTACTTTTATAATGGGTTGAATCAATGGATGGAGATAGGCCAAGGTTGAAGATCCACCTATAGCTGCACATCATATGGGACAAAAGATAATAATAAGCATAGTCATGTGTAATGGCTGAATAGGGATAATATCTTGTGGGCAACACATCCTAATATACTAGAGCCCCCGTAATGCAGGAGGATAACAATAGTCTTTGAATCCAACCGAGTGCACACCGAAGCAACGGGCTACAAACAATTATTAAGTGTAAAACATGGATCAAAGCATTAAGTGCTGATTTTGTTGTGATCCTGAATGGGTCACTAAACAAAGACCATACTACACTTTCTGTCACTAGGGTTCCTATGAGATTGCCACTAGCTAAGTATCTCACCTCAAGCCTTTATCATTCTATGGGATCTTGGGTACCTACAAGTCCACAGACCGAGACAAGAGACAATGAAACAAAAGATCCAAATATCTATTTGCAAACAAAACACAGTACTCCCATGAATTTGATGCACATAATTGCTGCGAGGTTTCTCCCGAACCCCTAGCCCGTGAGGACTACTCACTCATAACAAATAGATCGGAGATAGAAAACATCA
The DNA here is from genome assembly GCA_916181665.1 of Avena sativa. Classification (NCBI taxonomy): domain Eukaryota; kingdom Viridiplantae; phylum Streptophyta; class Magnoliopsida; order Poales; family Poaceae; genus Avena; species Avena sativa. The sequence continues at coordinate 438,665,779 of OV702289.1, forward strand.
TACAAATACTTAGATTAAAATCAAATATTCCTACAATGGTTGCCAAATCATAAGGAGAACTAAAGTAAAAAAAGCAATGGCTATGGCTAATGGAGGGGATGGATGATGGAAGTGATGAACAATGGCATGGATCTCCTTTCATGGTGTTGTGATGTAATCTGAGAATGGCGGCTCTCTGGCCGGGTTGCTGGAGCCTCAAAATATATAGGCGTCTTCACGAAAGTTGTAGGGTTTGACAAGATGAAGTCGTCGCCACATGGTATAGGCGGACGGTACGGGCATGCCCTACACGTACTAGTGGTCGTTAATCTTGCAGACGCTAGGGAATGACTTCCCAATTACTTAGCCGTGTGGACTTCCTCAAAATCCTTCATTATGGCTGATGATTTTGCATTAAAAAGCGTGATTTCCTGCACAACATAATTCAAAGGAAATTTTTGCATATCTTTGCAATTATTAGTCATTAGTGGCAAGGATTAAGAGTTTCTTGTCAATTGCTTGACCAAAAAGAATGTTTAAACATGGTGGAAGATGGCAACTTTTGCAACCATCACCTCTTCATGCCCCTTGACGACAGCAACTAGGTCTTTCTTCAAAATCTTATTCTCAGTATCCAGCTGCTCGATGTGCTTGAATTGATTAACAATGTTATTTGCCTTGGCAATAGCATCTACAAGTCAAAACAAACAAAGCATTATGAATATCTGGTTGAAATGGCTACAAATGATGGATTAGGGAACTTTCAGAGGAAAACAGACGATGTCTATTTCTGATATGTTCCTTCAAAAAGGTTGTTTTACCATTTTGAATATCCAGCACTTTTTGCAGATTGGCTACTTCTCATTTGTATCCTTCCTCTGAGCATTTTCATCCTACACACACTAACATGCTTAGCTTTCTCCAGAGCATCTAGTCAGAACTTATCAGTTTCAACCAAAAGCCTAGGGGATACAGTACCAGATTAAAATTTATGTATGCTTTCTCTGAGAGTATCTAGCCGGAATAATTCATTCTACCTAGAAGCTCGGGGGCTACACTATCAAGGTCTACACTTAGTTCCTTTTAGAGAACTCGGGGCAATAACAAATGGTTTTCTGCCTAAGAGCTCAGGGGCTATAGTGGGATATATTTTAAAGTGAAATGTAAAGTTCGAAGACTCACGATGCAAATAATATTGAGATTGTTCGCCAAAGTAGCGTATGAGTTGTTGAAGGTCCGCGTAGTGTTATAAATAGCATTTGCCTGCTGAATAAGATTATCCAAGCTCAATGTCGGAGGAGTCAGAGGCATGATGGAGGTAATAGCTAGAGGCATGGCTGAAGCTCTAGCCATTTCTTGTGTTATCAAGGTAGTTGATGGCATAGAACCTCCCTCCTTGATGGTTGCTACTTTTGCTTCTTCCACTAGTTGTTTCCCTTTCTTAAGGCATCATTAGCCTAAGCTTCAGCCACTTGAGGATATGTCCTCTCCTACGTCTCCTGGTCACTAGGAACAATGTCCAAATTAGTAGAACTTGAGACATCTAATGTTGGATTGGTGTCTATCTCCATGACAAAGGTCTCACGTGCGACAGGGGACGAGGTTCCGGTGGAGCCCATTGTAGACTTGATGATAGTAGTCGGGGGAGCAATGGCGGGCGAGGACTTGATCAACATATCACAAATATTCATGGAACCTCCAATATCTTTGGAGGTGCATTTGAAACTAATACCGATCACTTCCTGAAATATACAATGTATAAGTACAACAATTGAGTAGGCGCAAGGTAAAAGTCGGAAAAGGAATGTACTTACACCACAACCGACGCCTTGGCTAAGGGGATGCCAATGGATTTATTCTTCTCTTCCTCTAAGGCGGTAGTGGATTTCTTCTTCTTGCCCTCGACAACAGCATTAGAGGTGGAGCTCTTCTTCTTCCACATTGCCGGAGCTAGATGATGCTTGTTCGTATCATCATCAGACACAACTTGTACATCCTTCAGCTGGATCATATACCTGAGCGGCCATGTCTTCCTCAGCCAAAGGTCACTAGTTGATGAGATTTAAACATGTTAGACAATGGAGGCTTTCAAGACTGAGAACTTAGAGTATACACAACAACAATAAAGGAACTTAGGGCATTCTCCACATTCGAACATGTCAAAGGTGGTGAAGAACTCGCGCTTCTTGTCTTTCACCTTGACAAGGTCCTTAAGCCAGAGCTTGATGGAGTCCTTGGAGAAGTTGTCCACGGAAATCCGCATGTGATCTTTCCTCTCCTTGGTATACACATGCATCAGCTTGGCGTGATGCTACAGAGGTTGGATCCGCCTTTCAACTAGCACATGGCTAGGTCCAAACCATTCAGGTGTTCGTCTACCAGCCATTCTATCCGCCTTACAGCGTGTGAGGCTTCATCGTTGGAGGGGAGGAGACCTTGGGACCTCCAGGTGTTGGCCTTGGCGGCAACCCCATCGACGAAGTTGGGGTACGTTGCTTGTCAATTGGCTAGAGGGATGTTGGGGTGACGTGGGTATACCTTACAGGTACTTGAGATTAGCCTATATGGTTCAGCTCAAAAGGAGTCCATGGTGCAAACGAAGCTCAATAAGGATTCGGGTGCACATTTACCAACACCCGGATTTTTAATCCCAGATGCCTGTTATGCCATACATTGCAATCCCAGGATTACCATTTTTGTGATACATAACAGATTGGATATCACAGTACATCATCCATTACAAACCATAATAAGGTCTTACACAAATAAGGATCTCATGATCCAGTCTTAGTACAATCAAGTAGCAGAATAAATAGCATAGCGGTGGGGTCCATCTTCAAAGTCATAGGCAATGCTGACAATGGGATATGATCCTAGTTATTATAGCCGTCCTGCTGTCCTTCATCTTGGTAATCTCCTTCATAGTCCGGCCATAGGAATAGCTAGGAACAAAAGCCATGAGTACTTTTTAAGTACTCGCAAACTATCACTAACAAGTAAGATAGTTCTAGTAGGAATGCTAACTCTAAGTTTATTTGTAAAATTATGTTTGAAACCTAAGCTGAGTTCAGAAACAAAGAACGACAAATAAGTTTGAAAACACCTTAGTGGGAAATTAATTGTCATAGTCACAACTCTGTTGTGGTCAAGTCATGTCACAATTCATTTCATAAGTTTTTTGAAAACATCTGACAACGGAACAGTATGGCCACTCCAACTGTCCATAACCACGGACATGGGTATTCGAATAGTTTGACACTCTGCAGAGGTGGTACACTTTCACCACAAGATTTGATAAATCTGTCAGGGATAACCCTGAATCATCATACTTAGTATGTAGACAATCAAACATAACCTTTCCTTTACACACCCTAGTATAAGCACCTCTCCTATGAGCATGGCCTCCCAACCATGACCATCTACCATCTTAGGCACTGCATAGCTGGACAACCTTGAGAGGTAGCCTCATCTCAAACCTCTCCCGCGAGGGAACTAATACTAATGCATATAAACTTCCGGATAAGCCTTACCCAATTCAGGTATTGTGGTTGTACGGTTAAATTGGAATGGTATCGCATCCGAACCCAACCATCAGTTTTGTAAAAGGGCTAAGGCTCATGCCTCAACATTTTGTTCATCATAAACCATTTGTGTTTCTCAACACATGTCAAAACATCTCAATAGAATGACTCATCATTCCAAGGTTTGCACAAGTCATTTTCACCAAGTATTCCCATCTAAAGTGAATCAGGTTTTGGGTTTAGCTCTAATCACTAAGTTAAGAGTGTTCACTAAGGTGGGATGCTAATCTCAATCTCATGCCATAGAATGACATCTAAATATAACTAGATAGGTCAAGTTTTATACTCTTTATGCCACCTTTAAACAAGTAAAGGACTTTGGTAAAGTAAAGAAAGTAAAGCTTGTAAATACAACTTGGATTAGGTATAAGTCAAACTGGTATAACCAAAGCATGCCTAATGCCTTTGCTTAGGTTATCTAGCTTAATTCTAGCTTGCATAGTTAAGACACTTGCAAGTGTTAGCTTGCATTGTTAATGATGGCTTGCCTTGTGTAGTGCAGTGGTTGAAGTTTTCTTCCTCCTCCTCTTGGTAGAACTCCTCCTCCTTGTAGACTTGGTCGGTACTATCGTCTATAAATACATACGGAGTACACAATCACCAAACAATACTTAACTAGTCTACTTAGCATAATAAGGCACACATTTTATGATCTAGTATCATCTCAAACCTCACAAGGTTTAATGAACTAGTTTCATTCTTTTTATTTGAGAAAAGTAATTTCTACTCATTGAAAAAATAACTAAGATTTAATATTCTCCATTTAAAATATGGGATCATGTGGACACATGTCATCAACACATATTCTAACATATGGGAATGTGATTTATGGGTTGGATCACATTTTAATAAGTTTAAGTTTAGTAATTAATGATTTAAAGTGACTAGAAATGCCTATATAGCATTATTTTTGTACTAGTCCAAAGTCACAGCATGCAACCCTTAATATTATTACATATTCAGATAGGTATGGTTAAAATGTGATTTTTGAGAGTTGGAATCAACTCAAAAGCTATTATGGTTGATTTTATAAGAATGTTTAAATGTGCAAAAGCTTCTGTTTTGTTATTTTAACTAGGAGAGATCTCTAACTCTAAATGATTTAAATCTAACGGGCTTGGATAGAGATTTTTAGTAGCTTTCCAACAAAATTGGAATCACTCAATTTGGTTCAGCAAATCTTACTGAAATGATTTTAAACTAAGGGACAGAATTGATTATAAATCTAAATAGAAAAACCTATATTTGAATTACTGGGTCAGCGCGGGAAATTAATTGTATCGGTCCAGTGGCGCTCCGCGGCGCAGAGGGCGAAGGACATGCTGGTCCTGCATGTCAGCGACACTTAAAACCCGAAGTGGTACGACATGATCTAGGCGCTATGATTAGAACACAGATTGACGGCTCACGGTCGTCGTCGATGACAGACTTGTCGCTGGCGAGACTGAACCCTAAACGGTCAGTGGGGGTCTACTAGGGACGTACCAGGCCTCCAGCTAGTGCGGCGAGGTGGGTAAACGAACTGGTGGACGCCGGCGGGCTCAGGCGTGGTCGCGGCAGGGGCTAAGGTGGACGAAATCGATGGGGACTTATCCTCCTCTGCAGCGGCTACCTCTGGTGGAATTCCGGCGAACGGCGGCTCGAGCGGCTACGGCGAGAGAGGGGAACAATTAGTGGAGAGAGGGGAGTGAGATGGTGTGCAGAATGAGGCTGGGGGTGGCATCCTTATACAGGTTCGACGAGGGGACCGACGGGTGTGGCCAGGCGTCTCCGGCAAGGGCGGTACACAGGGCTACCGGCAAGGGCGAGGTAGGCAGACGGTGGGCGGTCTGCTGGCGGTCCTCTAAGGCTAATGGCGTGGCTAGGGGCAGTGGCATTTGGTCGAGGGCTTCCCGCGCTTTGGGAGACAGAGGCGGTGCTCGACGCTGCTCCCGGTTACTGTGGGTCGCGCGGCGGTGCACGGTCGTGTCTGGCGGGGTGCTGGGTTGATGGCGGAGCGGCGTGCGCGATTTGGTGTCGGGGCGTGGTCTGAGGCGTGCTGGCGGCGATCGCGCTCTAGCACGCTCTGGCTGCATGCAGAGAGAAAGGGCGGCGCTGCTCTGGGGTGGTCCAGTGGCTAGCAGGGGCCATGGGGTGGATCGTGGGTGGCGGTGAGGTCACGCCTAACTCCCTAGAGCGGCGGATAGGGGCTGGTGGTCACCTGTGGCTTATGCACTTTTGTCCGGCGAGCATGGCGTCGGCGTGGCGGTGCACTGGCGCCAGGGGCTAGGGATAGGGGGGTTTTGGTCTTGTTCGGCCTGGGGGAGACCAAGGTGATCAATGTGCATCAATTGGCTCGACAAGATTTGCTCCTAAACAGTATTAGTTAGGCCACTTTTTATCTTCCTGCCAACTGTTCCATCAAATGGCCGCATGAAAGTTTTATTTGAATTTTTCAAAGATTTTGGTGGAGTGATTCATGTCATGCTTAAGCATCTAGGTTTGCTTGGGATTTTGAAATGGAGTTCATTTGAGTGGTTTTTGAAAAAGTGTGATCTAGGCATATGAACTAGATTCAATTTTCAAATGTCAATTAAATTTAGAGTTTGAAAGTTTTTGGGATGAAACAAAGTGGGCCTTGGTACATAACTACTTGTACTAGCAAGGGGTGCAAAGATCCACAATTATCTCTGTTTGAAAATGAGTGCTAGGAATAGCCAAAGTGGGCTATGTGATTAAAATGGCAAAAGTGACCATTTGCTTATTTAATTCTTTTTGATTTATTTTTCTTTGGGATTTGCTTGGGGATGATCTAGATGATGTGTAATTCACCTTAGAGTCATTTTACAATCAATAGATCACTCAATCATGGCAATTCAAAACAACTCCTATTTAAATGCACATACATATGAATGCTTAAAAAATAGAAAAAGTTTTTGTTAACCCTAAATTGGGTAGATTTGATCTTGATCACTTGGATTAAAGTTTTGGGATGTTACAACATTGGAGTACGACTTCTTGGAGGACAAGGCAAAGTGTATATAGAAAATTAAAGGGAAACCCCTAATCTCTAACCGACTCGACCTCCTACCCCCCTAGCCTCCCTATATAAAGGCTAGGAGGGGGTGGTGAGGAGGACCAATACACACACCCCCGCATACACCTCGCCAGATTATATCTGCGCACCATTGTAACTTTTGACTCCCTCATAATCAAGAGCAGATAAGCAGGAGTAGGGTCCTCTACGAGGCTTGAACCTGTTTAAAACCTCGTGTCAAATTTAATATGAGTGCATGTGTGGTTTGCATTAGTGTATGATTGAGTGAAATTGCCATGTGTGTTTGCTATAAATGATATGAAATGGTTAAAAGATGAATACTACATCATCTAGGCTAATTAGAAACAAAATCCAAAGAAAAAGAAATCAAATATGAATCAAATCATCAAATGGTCATTTTGACCAAAGTTAACCACTAGGCCACTTTGTGAGTTCCTAGTAAAGAATTTCTAACAGAAACATTTCCACTTCTTTTCACCCCTTGGTAGATCAAGTAAAAGTGAACCCAAGCCCACTTTACGAACTCACAGAAACTATTTTCAAATCTATTTAAAGGACAGTTCAAAATTGAATCAAGTTCATATGGTAAGATCACCATTTTGCAAAAACCACTCAAATCAATTCACCTTGGCAAACTCAAGCAACCAGAGACACTCAAGCATAAGATCAGAACACTCACCCAATTTCATTAAAAAAATTCAAATTTAAATTCTCGCGGCCATTAACTCGAACACCTGGCAGACACAGATCAATTACTGCCTAGCTCCACTGTTTGGAGCAGTGATCACTCAACCACTTGCCCTCATTTCACTCCCATGTCTCCCCCAGCACCTAGCCATGTAGTGGACAGTCACCCCATTTGCCGTTGCGCCAGTGCCATGCCGCTCGAACCTTTCCATGCCGGTCGACCATGGGTAGCTCGCCAGAGACCATGCCGCCCTCGTCCATGATGTCCAGCAGATAGGCCACCGTCCACAACCATCCCCTGTCTAGCCATTGACCCCAGCCAGGCCGTGGAATACCCTAGCATCACCGCGCCCACTTTCTCTGCGCCATGCCGACAGCGCGCCAGAGCGCCGCAACCGACCAGCTCACCAACGCCGTGCCTTGCCCTTTCCACGTGTGCACACACTCGCCATAACACCAGCTAGCTCCCAGACATCCCCATTCGCCGCCGCGTGACCCGTAGCCCCCGTGCGCTGTCTCGAACACCGCTAGTTCCGTGTAGAGCACCACACGCGCCCGACCATCCTAGACCACCACGTGCCACGCCATTAAGCCCGTGATGACCGCCAGGGAGCACCGTGTCACCCCCTACCCTCAGCCACGCCGATAGCTCGTTGTATCGCCGTTGCTAGAGGAACCAGCCCATGCCGCAATATCCCCCTCGCTGGTGTATAAATAGAGGGCCCCTCCGCCTCAATTCACCACACCACCTCACTCCCCACTCCTCACAGAACATCCCACACCCTTTCTCGGAGCAAGGCGGACACCGTATCGCCGGAATTTGGCCGGAGTGCGCCGCTGTAGAGGAGAAGAGGAGCCGTCGATTGGAGCCGCCCCAGGAGCCGCCGCGACCACCGTTCGAACCGTCTTTGTCGACCATGTCGTTCGCCCCCATCGCCGACCCTAGATGCCGACCTGGTGAGCCTCACATGTCCGACACCGCCGGGTTAGGGTTCAGACCTCGACGGAGCTGTTCGTCGTTGACGATGAACCTCGGCCATTAGATCAGGTTCGAATCGTGGGGTCTATATTGAACGATACCGTTTCGGTTAGATAGAGTCGCTGACTAGTGGGACCCCCTGTCAATAGCCCGCTGCGCCGCGCTGTGCAGATTAGGCTGGCCAGTTAGTTTCCGGCGCATAGCCCAGTTATTCAAATAGTTATTTTCCATTTTAGTTAAAACCAAATTCTGTCAGTAGATTCAAAAATCAATTCAAAGAGATTCACCGAACCAAATTGCATGATTCCAATTTTGTTAGAAATGTATTCAAAATATCTATCCAAGCCCGTTGGATTCAAACCATTTGAAATTATAGATCACCTATACCAAAAATAACAAGACAGAGGCTTTTTCCACTTCAAACATTTTTCAAAAATCAACCATAAATGCTTTTGAGTTGATTCCAACTCTCAAAAATTTCATTTGACAAGATCTATCTGAATATGTAAAAATATTTAGGTTGACATGCAATAATCTTGGGCTAGTACCAAAAGAATGCTATATAGGCATTTCTAGTCACTTTAATTGTATTAAATAGTAATTTTAAACTTTATAAAATATGACCACCACTTTAAATCACATTCCCAAGTATTATAATATGTGGTGATGACATGTGTCAATATGATCCCATATTTTAATTGGAGAATATTAAATCTTAAGTATTTTCATATGAGTAGAAATTACTTTTCCAAAATAAGATAAATAAGACTAGGTCTTTATTTCATGTGATGATTGTGATGATGCTAGATCATCAAGTGTGAGCCTTTGTGTGTGACATAGAAGTAGTTACGTATTGTTTGGTGATTGTGTACCTCATATTCATTTATAGACGCTAGTACCGACTCGGGATAAGAGCGGGAGGAGTACTACGAAGAAGAAGAAGAAGAAGAAGAAGAAGAAGAAGAAGAAGAGAACTTCAACCACTACACTACTCAAGGCAAGCCTAGCACTACAAGTTAACACTTGCCCACTTCATAACCTATTCAAGATGCATTAGGCATCATTTGGTTATACAACTTTCATTATACCAATCCCAAGTTTTACTTGCAAGGTTTATTCTTTTACTTTTACCAAAGTTCTTTACTTTTAGTTAGTGCTTCGTGAGTATTGGAACAATAGTATAGATACCATAAAGAGTATAAAACTAGGCCTAACTAGTTATACTTAGATGTCATTCCAAGGCATGAGATTAGAGTTGGATAGTTACCCTTGATTAGCACCCCTCATTAGTGAATACCCTCAACTTTAGTGGCTAGTGCTGAGCATAAAAGTTTGATCACTTTAGATGGGAATACTTGGTGAAAATGATTATGAAAACCTTGGAATGAGGATTCATTCTATTGAAATGTTTTGACATGTGTTGAGAAACATAATGGTTAATGATGAAAATGTTGAGGCATGAGCCTTAGCCCTTTATAAAAACTGATGGTTGGGTTCGGATGCGATACCATTCCAATTTTACCGTACAACCACAATACCTGAATTGGGTAGGGCTTAACTGGAAGTTTATATGCCTTAGTATGGGTTCCCTCGCAGAAAGAGGTTGAGCTAAGGATACCTCGTGAGTGTGAATGTCCACCTATGCAGTGCCCAAGATGGCAGATGGCCATGGCTGGGAGGCCAAGCTCATAGGGGAGGTGCCTATATTAGAGTGTGTAATTGAAAGGTTATGATTGATTATCCGCATACTCAGTATGATGATTCAGGGTTATCCCTGACGGATGTATCGAATTTTGTGGTGAAAGTGTACCACATCTACAGAGTGTCAAACTATTCGAATAGCTGCGTCTGCGGTCATGGACAGTTGGAGTGGCCATACTGTTCCATCGTCAGATGTTTTCAAAATGACTAGTGAATTGAACTATGACTTTGACTTGACTACAACAGGGTTGTGAACATGAAAACTAAGTTCCGACTTAGGTGATTTAGAACATTAACTTAGTTTTCTTTATTTCTAAACTCAGTATGAGATAAACCTGGCTTTTTGCAAATAAACCTAGAGCTTAAGATTCCTACTAGAACTACCTTACTTGTTAGTGATAGTTTGCGAGTACTTAAAGAGTACTCATGGCTTGTCCCTGGCTATTCCCGTGGGAAAACTTCAACTCCCTAGGTTTCTAAAACCATTTTATAAAGCTTTTAAATTCTACTCTTGGTAAATTTAATAAGTTCTCTCATCTACTTCAAATTAGAACCCTTTCAAAATACCCATACTTATCTCAAGCTAGGCTTGATGATAACCCTAGTAGTAGATTAAGTTGCTTGCTAAGATGAGTTGCCTTGATCTGCTACTTGACTTGTTTTCTTAGGAGTAGTATAAGTTACCCTAGGAGCTAATAAACTAGCATCTAGCTAACCCAAGAATATCAACCCTAAGCAAGTTTCCAAAATTGGATCTGATCCCTAGCCACTAGGTGACCATCTAAACCCTTAACCAGATCACTTCTGGAATTATCTTTTCTAGAAGCTTCCAATTCAATGAAGACAAAATCCAAGCATGGATCCCTCCTACTCCATCTAAACTTCAACCTCATCCCTTTGATGATGATTTGGAGCCTTGCATCCTCTCAAAATTCATCCCCTCTTATATTCTAATAAAAATTTGGTTAAGTCTGGAAAACTGTTAGCAATGTCTCATCTTTGGGACACCCTCTTACTCAACCCTTGTGCATTTTTGGAAATGCACTTAAACCATCCTGTAAACCATCCTAAGGACTACCAAGGCTCACTATTTCCCTTGGCTATATCATCTTTAAACCCACTTGTTCTTGATGGTTTTGCAGGCCAAAAAATAATAATTTCTGCAAATCTTATCAACATGCCTACTTCAGCAGAAGCTCACATCTTCATACTATCTCCCCTTGACCAAACCATGGTATGGTTGTGCTCTAATCATGAAGGTCTATCCATACCTCCTTCACTTTTTTACTTGGAGCTTTGTGCTTCCTAAACCCACATGGTTTTGGAGGCTACTTAATAACCTGCTTTGGCACCCTTATTTTATTCAAAGTTTGGAATCGATATTTAGAGAGCTCAACCATGAGCAACCTAAAACCTCTATAACATGGTGATCTACATCACTTGGTCTATCCATCCCTATATCCCATTACCCAAGTGGAGCCTTGAGCTCCTTATCCCAACAAGGTTTTGGTGGTATTTAAATAATTGTGCGCCAGATCCTTTTTCCACTTATTCCCTCTACAAATCAAGTTTAATTACCATAACCCAATGTTGAAAATGATGGAAACATCTTGTGGAAATCATCTACCTTGTTTATAAATATTTATAAAATATTATCCATAATTATTATGGACCAAATCCTATTTAATTTCTTAATGGACAAAACCTCCAAAACTCCCTCTATAAAGGCAAGTTTGTTTTCTCAAAATAACTTCTTTAACTAAAAAAAACTTTAAGGCCTATATATTGATTACTACCTTCCCACTTCAAAAATAATTATTTCTGAAGTGTTTCCATAATTATTTTTTCCCTTTTTCTTAAATGGAAGAAATGCGAAATAATTGTTTAAAAATACCTTTCCTTCTCAATAAATCTTGGAAAATTCTCCATAGTGTGAAATCATATTTTGGACAATCTCAAGCCAAAAATATTCTCTCTCAAATTAAAATATATCAAATAAATCCAATAAAATAGATCCAGCAGTTTTTGAATAACTGATTTTAAATGCACCAATAATCACCTAAAAAATTTCAAATAATTCTCAAAGGTGCATCTTGACCTTATCTATCTACCAACATCATTTCCCCCTCTAGCCAAGACCAAGTTTTGAAACTTCCTCTCATGATCATCATTATGGCTAAATGTGCTATTTTGATAAAACTTGAGATAAACCTAAATCAGACCATCTTTGACCACCACCATTGCCCAACATAGCACCCCAACACCCATCTGGTCGACAACATACTGTAGCACAACCCTAGCCCTTGTCATTAAGGTTTAGAGGAGAAGAAAAAGTGAGAGACAAGACCCACCTTGCCATTTATTACTGTTGCTGCAGCCACCTCTCCCTTTGTGCCCTCTACTCGGCCCAGTACCCCACTAACAATCCCTCCACTGCCCCTGTGGCCAATGACCAAGCCCTGAACCAACCCTAGCTCATCCATGAGCATAGCCCACCATAGACTACTCCCTCTTGGTACATATGACCTAAAGCCACCCCAAATCCCCTTCCTCGGCTCATTCCCCTCCTCTGTATCCTTACTCTCCCCTCCCAGCCGCCAAAAGGCTTCCTCTCTCTCTACATCTCAGAAGAAGGAGGAAGCTCTCTTCTCATACATGATAGCTCGCCCAAGCATATCCAAGGGTCCCGACCTTCCCTGCCCCCCTTTCTTCTCTGCTCTGTGCTCCTCTCCCTTCCCTACTCATGCCCTGCCCCTTCCCTTGTTGCAGGCATGCCGGAGGCAGTCGCCTGAAGTGCTGGCTTGGGACGGAGCTTCTTCTACATGGAAGAAGCTCCTGAGCCCATTTCCTCGTTGCATGCCTCGCCCACGCAATCCCCATGATCATCGCATCCGAGAGGTACCCTTAGATCCTACATGCACCGACCCCTGGAAGCGCTGCGGTGAGATCCTGATGCCAGCTCTGTCGCGGACGCGCGCGACCTTGGCTCTCCACTCAAATCGCCACCGCCACCCCTCGTTGGGATTGTCACGGTGCACTGCATCGTCCGGGCATCTCGCTGGCGCTAGAGGAACAATCCAAGGTTAGCACTGGACCCCGTCGGTGCAACCTATGGTTCTGCCTCGCTCGCTCAGACTTATTGAGGAAGATGACCATGTGGCTATCCATCACCGCTTAATCGAATGACTGGTTTCCCTAGATACCTCTTTGCTGCCCTCACCCACTGGCGGGCGGCCCCCGTGGTAGGCATTTGAAAGCCCCCATGCGTGCTCCCCTAATGCTTCTAGTTGGGCCGGCCTGCACTCCAACCCAACCACACACAAGGGCCAACCTTGTTAGCCTTGCTTTAATCTTTTTTTCCAAGATATGTTTAATAACTTCAAGGTTTAATTCAAAATAAAAAGTGAAACTCATAGATTTTGTCCAGATATAAATTTATACTAGTTCCCTAGTGTTTTCTTTAACATGCATAACCAAGAGTTGACCAAAACAACCTCACAGAATTTTTACAGTATTTATAATTCAAAAGGGTACCCTTTCTACTAAATCAGTACCTCAGGGTGTTTACCACCTCCAAATTGACTGAACCTAACTTCCCTAGAAAGGCATTTAAATTTCCCACCTTTTAGTTTTGGTTTCATGACAATTTGAGATTGGGTTTACCTGCAGAAAAAATGGCAAAAAAGTCCCAAGATATGACTTTAGAATTTTCTCTAGGACAAATAAAAAGGTGTTTTGACCTAATTCCAACTCTCCGAGGTGAGATAGAACAATAATTATCAAATCCTATGAGCACATAAATTTTTGATCCTCTGTTCTATTTTAATCAACTAAATAATTCTGCATGTGTATTTCTCAATCAATAAATCACACCAGTAGTTCTACAACCTCAAAAATGATGAATCCAATTTATACTAAAATGTATTTGTTTATACCTAACATGTGTCCTTAGAATCATACAAATATCCCCTGTAGATTTAAGTTGGTTAAAATGACAAAATAACTATAGAACTAACTTTCGGAATTTCCCAAAGACATTCTGGTAATTATTTTGAGGTGATTCCAACTCTCAAAAATCACAAATCAAGGATATACAGCATACTCTAAGAACAAATTTATTTGAGCTCCAGAACTTTTATGGAGATTTATTCGCCTAAACTATGGTTATTTCCACTAAAATAATCATAACTAATTAAAGAAAATTGATAAAATCATGAAACCACTTTTGTTGGACTTGTTATTTCAATAACTATTTATAGATATTATTTTTGTACATTGGTATCATGCAAACCGAAGCCTTGGTTCCAAACCCGTTCGTTAGGTGGTATTTGGCCTTTAAATAGTAAAAGAAGTTCCACCAATGTAAACAAAGCTTTTCCAATTGCATCAAACACAATCTATCAAAACCTACTGAAGTGAGTAAGATGTTGTATGTTTGTTTGCTGTATTGTATTGGTGCTTGTATGCGTTGTATTGATTGTGTCCCTTGATTGTTTGCATGTATTATTCCATGAAGACGATAGATTGTGATTATCTTGAAGACCAGAAGAAGATGGTTATTTTTATTACTATGCTCTCATATTAAGAAGTCCAGGGACATATATTGCCAGAATGTTGATCACAGGCAAGCCACCTTCTTGTTCACAAGCCATGTCCTACTGTTTTACTTATTGCATGTTTTAATCTACTGTTTATCAAACTGCATTGTTTTATTATATGATGATCTATATCAGGTAATGGCTTGGCTCCTCCAAACCATTACACAATTGTTCAACCAAGTACAACCCCCTTTATGACACCTACTTGTCCCTAGTATGCTAGATGGTGTATAACAACATAACCCTTTGGGGATCTTGATTTAGCCGAAGAAAAACTATAGGATGGGAAGATCGAGGAAAAGTGTTACAAAAATGTTTTACGGTAAAACCTTGGTGAGGTTTGACCTACCAAGAGAAGTCCAAAAAGGAAAAAGGTGCTGTTTTAAAAAATGTTGAAAGAAAGATATAGGAAAAGGGTTTACGAAAACGCACCCGGTTTTGCCAGAACAATTAATGCGTGCAACCACATTACTCTGGAATGGGACAGGGCTGGACTTGATGTTTGCTACTATGGCATGGGAATTCTCATAACTGCTTATAAGGGATCAACTCCCTCTAATTCCGGTCTTGCCTTTACATAAAGGGTCAACTGTTAGATAGTCACCTGGAGGAAGAAGGATGCTGTTTAGGTAGATATGGAATGTGCGTTGGAGACCGAATGTTGTTCGGAGTCTCGGATTGGATGTAGGACATCACAAGGAGATCCGAAATTGTCCGCAGAATGAGATTCATATAATGGAGATCATTTTCTAGGTTCGGAAATGTTCCAGAGTGTTTATATGGGGGTTCTAGAAGGTTTCGGAATGTTCCGGAATGTTCTAGAAGGTTCCGTGGACTTTACTTGAAAACCAAGAAAGGAAAAGGGGAGACTTGGGGGGGAAGGAAACTCCCTCCCCCCTCTCCCTTTGCGCCGGCCCTAGGAGGTGGGCCTAGGGGTGGGAACCCTAGGCCGCACCCCTCCCTCTATATATATAGGGGTGGAGGCGCCACCCCCCCTTGCCCCTCCACTCTTGCCCTAGCCGCCTCTCTCCTCCTCCTTCGCTCTGCTCAGGATTAGGCGCAGCCCTTCAGAATCTCTACACCACCACCACGCCGTCGTGCTGCTGGGATTCCATGGAGAGATCTACTACCTCCGCTGCTCACTGGTATGGGGAGAGGAAGGTTTGCATCGACTCTGCACATGTGACCGACTACGAAAGCGCTGCCGAAACGCGGCGCCGGAAGGATCGTCTACTCGATCTTGAGATCGGCAAGTGATCGTCTACATCAACCACGAGAGCCGATCTCACACAAGGCTTTCGGATCTACAAGGGTTAGTACAGATCTATCTCGTTGCACATGTCTAATAGATTAGATCTTGGCTTTTATTCAGATTAGATCTGGGTTTTGTTCGTTCTTGCGGTAGAATTTTTTTCTTTTCCATGCTACGAACCCATCAGTGGTATCAGAGCCAGGTCTATCGTAGATCTGTTGCACGAGTAGAACACAATGGTTTTGTGGGCGTTGGTGCTCGTGCCGTCTTTTGCTTTGTGTACTTTGCATCTTGCGGTATGGTGGGATGAAGCGGCTCGGGCTAACCTTACATGTCATCGCACATGAGACTTTCTCCATGCTTGACGTGTAACTTGCTTTGCACAAGTGGCTTTGCGGGTGTCTATCTCTCCCACCATAGTATAGATCCAATTTACACTGTGTACTTGATAGCACTTGTATCAACGTTGTGGTTCAGTTTCGTAGGTAAGATCCGTTCTTATTCGAAAGCCCCAAACCACGTAAAACATGCAAAGAAAATTAGAGGCGTCTAACTTGTTTTTGCAGGGGTTTTGTGATGTGATATGGCCATCCTGTGATTGTGATTATATTTGATGTATGCAATGATCCTTGTTGTAACATGGCAACCGGCAGGAGCCTAATGGTTGTCTTTAATTCTGTTAAGACCTGCGTGTCTATTCATCTTGTAATAGCTTTATTCCAAGTAGTTGTAATAGTTGCTAGTGATGATGGACAACCATGAAGTGGCGCCATTGACCTTGACGCAATGCTGGTGATGATGGAGATCATGTCCGTGCTTTGGAGATGGAGATCAAAGGCATAAGAAGAAAGGGCCATATCATATCACACTAATTATGAATTGCATATGATGTTAATCCTTTATGCATCTTGTATTTCTTAGATCGCGACGGTAGCATTATAAGATGATCCCTCTCACTAAATATCAAGTAATAAAGTGTTCGTCCTTAGTTGGCACTGTTGCTAAGACTCGTCGTTTCGAAGCATCTTGTGATGATCGGATGTGATAGGTTCTACATGTGCATACAAGGGGTGCAAGCCAGATTTGCACATGCGGAAACTAAGGTTAATCTTGACGAGCCTAGCATGTACAGACATGGTCTCGGAACATGGAATACCGAAAGGTAGAGCATGAGTCATATAAATGATATGATGAACATGAAGATTGCTCGCCGATGAAACTACATCTTCTCTCGTGAAGATCGGACTTGGTGTAGTGGATTTGGTTCGTGTAATCACTAAGACAACGTGAGGGATGTTGTTTTGAGTGGGAGTTCACCTAGTTAATTTAAGAATTAAAATTGAACTCAATTTATGATGAACTTAGTCTAAACTACTTGCAAATTTGTTGTAGATTATGGCGAACCTCTCCATCAATTTCAATGCGTTCCTAGAGAAAGAAAAGCTTAAGAACAATGGAAGCAACTTCACGGACTGGCTCCATGGACTGAAGATTGTCCTCAGGGCTGGTCAGATGACCTATGTGCTCGAAGCACCGCTAGGTGACCCACCTGCAGAAGATGCCACCGATGACGTAAAGAATGTTTACGCCACTCGGAAAAATCACTACTCCACAGTTCAGTGTGCCATCCTGTATGGTTTAGAAACGGAGCTTCAGAAGCGCTTTGAGCACCACGACCCGTTCGAGATCATTAAGGAGCTCAGGCTGATTTTTGAGACTCACGCGACCGTGGAGAGCTATGAGGCCTCCGAAAAGTTCTTTAACTGTAAGATGGAAGAGGGTAGCTCCGTTAGCGAGCACGTACTCACCATGTCTAGGCACGCAAACAAGCTCTAAGAGTTGGGGATAACAATTCCTAATGAGTTAGGGATTCACCGTGTCCTCCAATCACTGCCACCGAGTTATAAGAACTTTGTGATGAACTACAATATGCACTGCATGAACAAGACGTTGCCTGAACTATCATCCATGCTAAAAACTGCTGAAGTGGAGATCAAGAAGAAGCACCAAGTGTTGATGGTTAATAAGACCACCAATTTCAAGAAACAGGGAAAGCCTAAGAACAAGGGCAACTTCAATAAGGACGACAAGAAAGCTGTCGCACCTGCTAAGAAGCCCAAGGCTGGTCCTAAGCCTGAAACTGAATGCTTCTACTGCAAGGGTGCTGGTCACTAGAAGCGTAACTGCCCCAAGTACCTGGCGGATCTATAGAACGGCAACATCAAGAAGAAAGGTATATTCGATATACATGTTATTGATGTGTATCTTACTAGTAATCGTAGTAGTGCCTGGGTATTTGATCCTGGTTCGGTTGCTCATATTTGTAACTCGAAACAGGAGCTGCGGAATAAGCGAAGACTAGCGAGAGACAAGGTGACGATGCGCGTTGGAAATGGCTCCAAATTTGATGTGATCGCCGTCGGCACGCTCCCTCTACATCTACCTTCGGGATTAGTTTTAAATTTGAATAATTGTTATTTGGTGCCTGTGTTAAGCATGAACATTATATCTGGATCTTGTTTATTGCGAGACGGTTACTCTTTTAAGTCCGAGAATAAAGGTTGTTCGATTTATATGGGTAATATCTTTTATGGTAATGCACCTGAGATGAATGGTTTATTCTTACTGAATCTCGATAGTAGTGATACACATGTTCACAACATATATGCTAAACGAACAAAATTGAATGATAATTCTACATACATGTGGCACTGTTGTCTTGGTCAAATTGGAGTGAAGCGTATGAAGAAACTCCATTCTGATGGACTTCTTGAATCACTTGATTTTGAATCACTTGAAAGATGCGAAGCATATCTAATGGGAAAAATGACTAAGACTCCATTCTCTGGTACAATGGAGCGAGCTACAGACTTATTGGAAATAATACATACCGATGTGTGCGGTCCAATGAGTGTAGCATCGCGTGGTGGATATCATTATGTTCTCACTTTCACGGATGACTTAAATAGATATGGGTATGTCTACTTTATGAAACATAAGTCCGAAACTTTCGAGAAGTTTAAGGAATTTCAAAGTGAAGTGGAAAATCATCGTAACAAGAAGATTAAGTTTCTGCGTTCTGACCGCGGAGGTGAATATCTAAGTTATGAGTTTGGAATGCATTTAAAGAAATGTGGAATACTTTCGCAATTAACACCGCCAGGAACACCACAGCGTAATGGTGTGTCTACGTCGTAATCGAACTCTCTTAGATATGGTTCGGTCTATGATGTCTCTTACAAATTTACCGCTATCGTTTTGGGGCTATGCATTAGAGACAGCCACATTCACTTTAAACAGGGCACCATCTAAATCCGTTGAAACGACACCGTATGAATTGTGGTTTGGAAAGAAACCTAAGTTGTCATTCCTTAAAGTTTGGGGTTGCGAAGCATATGTAAAGAAGTTACAACCTGATAAGCTTGAACCCAAAGCGGAGAAATGCGTCTTCATAGGATGCCCTAAAGAAAACAATTGGGTATACCTTCTATCATAGATCCGAAGGCAAAGTTTTCGTTCCCAAGAATGGATCCTTTCTTGAGAAGGAGTTTCTCTCGAAGGAAGTGACTGGAAGGAAAGTAGAACTCGACGAGGTTATTGAACCTTCTCTCGGAGTTGAGAGTAGCGCAGCACCGGAAGATGTTTTTGTGCCGCCTGCACCAATTGGAGAGGAAGCTAATGATGGTGATCATGAAACTTCAAACGAAGTTGTTGCTGAACCTCGCAGGTCAACGAGGGTTCGTATGACTCCTGATTGGTATGACCCTGCCTTGAACGTCATGTTGGTGGACAACACTGATGACCCTGTGACGTATGAAGAAGCTATGGTGAGCCCAGATTCCGACAAATGGCTAGAAGCCATGAAATCCGAAATGGGATCCATGTACGAAAACCAAGTGTGGACTTTGGTGGACTTACCGGATGGCCGTAAGGCTGCCAAGAACAAATGGATTTTCAAGAGAAAAACAGATGCTGATGGTAATGTTACCGTCTATAAAGCTCGACTTGTCGCGAAAGGGTTCCGACAAATTCAAGGAGTTGACTATGATGAGACATTCTCACCAGTAGCAAAGCTAAAGTCTGTGAGGATTTTGTTAGCAATTGCTGCATATTTCGATTATGAGATTTGGCAGATGGATGTTAAAACGGCGTTCCTTAATGGTGACATTGAGGAAGAGTTGTATATGGTACAACCCAAGAGTTTTGTTGATCCTAGTGATGCTGACAAGGTATGCAAACTTCAGCGCTCCAATTATGGACTGAAGCAAGCATCCCGGAGTTGGAATCAGCGTTTTGATAAAGTAATCCAAAACTTTGGATTTCTACAAACTTATGGAGAAGCTTGTATTTACAAGAAAGTGAGTGGGAGCTCTATAGCATTCCTGGTACTATATGTAGATGACATATTGTTGATTAGGAATGACATAGAACTTCTTAATAGTGTCAAAGCCTATTTGAATAATAGTTTTTCAATGAAGGATCTTGGCAAAGCAACATATATTCTAGGCATCAAGATTTATAGAGATAGATCAAGACACTTAATAGTGCTTTCACAAAGTACATACTTGGACAAAGTTCTAAAGAAGTTTAGAATGGAAGAGAGCAAGAAAGGGTTCGTGCCCATGTTGTCAGGTAAGACCTTGAGTAAGACTCAAAGTCCAGCTACGGCAGAAGATAGAGAGAAGATGAATAATATTCCCTATGCCTCGGCCATAGGTTCTATCATGTATGCCATGCTGTGTACAAGACCGGATATTGCACATGCTGTTAGTTTGACTAGCAGATATCAAAGTGATCCTGGAATGGAGCACTGGACAGCGGTCAAGAATATCCTAAAGTACCTAAATAGGACTAAGGATATGGTTCTTTCTTATGGAGGTGATGAACAACTTGTTGTAAACAGTTACACTGATGCTAGTTGGAACACCGATCCCGATAACTCGAAGTCACAGTCTGGATACGTATTTATTTTGAATGGTGCTGCAGTGAGCTGGAGGAGTGCCAAGCAAAGCGTTGTGGCGAAATCTTCAACTGAATCGGAATACATAGCTGCTTTGGAGGCTGCACAAGAAGCCATATGGATGAAGGAGTTCATTACTGAACTTGGCACAGTTCCTAGTGTGTTGGACCCGATGGCCATCTACTGTGACAACACAGGTGCCATAGCTAATGCACACGAGCCAAGGGCACATAGCAAGCTGAAGCACATCAAGCTACGTTTCCATGCTATTCGCGAGTATGTCCAAGATAGTGACATAAAGATTTGCAAAGTACACACTGATCTGAATGTGGCAGATCTATTGACTAAACCTCTCCCTACAGCAAAGCATGACCAACACCAGAACGCCATGGGTGTTAGGTATATTACCATGTAATCTAGATTATTGACTCTAGTGCAAGTGGGAGACTGTTGGAGATATGCCCAAGAGGCAATAATAAAAGTGGCTATAATTATATCTTTGTGTTTATAATGAATGTTTACATCCCATGCTATAATTGTATTATAAGGAAACACTAATACATGTGTGTTTTGTAAACATAAAAGAGTCCCTAGTAAGCCTCTTGTTGAACTAGCTTGTTGATTAATAGATGATCATGGTTTCCTGATCATGGACATTGGATGTCATTAATAACAAGGTCATATCATTAAGAGAACGATGTGATGGACACACACCCATAGTAAGTGTAGCATAAGATCAAGTCATTTAGTTTGTATTGCTACAAGCTTTCCATTGCATAATAACCTAATCCTTCGACCATGAGGTTATGTTAATCACCATCACCGGATGCGTGCTTTGATGACATCAAACACTGCTTCGTAACTGGGTGGTTATAAAGGTGTCATTGGGTATTCTGAAAGTATGTGTTGAAGCGCATGGACCAAGATTGGGATTTGTCCATCCATATGACGGATAGATATGCTCTGGGCCCTCTCGATGGAATGTCATCTAGTTAGCTTGCAAGCATGTGACTAGGTCATAAGAGATGACATAACATGGAACGAGTAAAGAGTACTTATCAGTAACGAGGTAGAACTAGGTATGGAGATACCGACGATCAAACCTCGGATAAGTAGAATATCGCGTGACAAAGGGAATTAGTTTCGTATGTTAATGGTTCTATCAATCACGAAGTCATCGTTGAGTATGTGGGAGCCGTTATGGATCTCTAGATCCCGCTGATGGATATTGATCAGAGAGGTGTCTCCATCATGTCTGCATATTCACGAAACGTAGGGTGACACACTTAAGGTTCGATGCTGTTTAGGTAGATATGGAATGTGCGTTGGAGACCGAATGTTGTTCGGAGTCTCGGATTGGATCTGGGACATCACGAGGAGATCCGGAATTGTCTGGAGAATGAGATTCATATAATGGAGATCATTTTCTAGGTTCGGAAATGTTCTGGAGTGTTTATATGGGGGTTCTAGAAGGTTTCAGAATGTTCCGGAAAGTTCCAGAAGGTTCCGTGGACTTTACTTGAAAACCAAGAAAGGAAAAGGGGAGACTTGGGGGGAAGGAAACTCCCTCCCTCCTCTCCCTTTGCGCCGGCCCTAGGAGGTGGGCCTAGGGGTGGGAACCCTAGGCCGCACCCCTCCCTCTATATATATAGGGGTGGAGGCGCCACCCCCCCTTGCCCCTCCACTCTTGCCCTAGCCGCCTCTCTCCTCCTCCTTCGTTCTGCTCAGGCTTAGGCGAAGCCCTGCAGAATTCTCTACACCACTACCACCACCACGCCGTCGTGCTGCTGGGATTCCGTGGAGAGATCTACTACCTCCGATGCTCGCTGGAACAGGGAGAGGAAGGTCTGCATCGACTCCGCACGTGTGACCGACTACGGAAGCGCTGCCGAAACGCGGCGCCGGAAGGATCGTCTACTCGATCTTGAGATCGGCAAGTGATCGTCTACATCAACCATGAGAACCGATCTCGCACAAGGCTTTCGGATCTACAAGGGTTAGTACAGATCTATCTCATTGCACATGTCTAATAGATTAGATCTTGGCTTTTATCTAGATTAGATCTGGGTTTTGTTCGTTCTTGCGGTAGAAATTTTTTGTTTTCCATGCTACGAACCCATCAAGAGTGGCATCCTTAGAGCCTTGATCGGTTACTTGACCCTTAATCAGTGAGGATCAGGGCAGAGTACTCGGTTGGTGTGGGTAAAGTGTACAACCTCTGCATAGTGTAAATGTATTCGAATATCCGTGTCTGCGGTCATGGACGGTTGGGAAGGTTTCTATAGAGCCGTGCTGGTTTTGATTTCAAAAAGGATTTCAGAAGAAAGCAAAGGCTTTGGGAATGTTTGGACCTTGGGATGGTCCAAAATGGAGGAAAGGAATTTGGTCATGGGATGACCGGATGGAAGGAATTAAAAGGGGTGACCCAATCCTGGTGTTTCCCAAAAACTTTTCAAAAGGGTTTTCAAATTGTATTACAAAAGTTTTCAACAAAGATATGTAGATGCTATATCTACAACAGAAACTATTTAAGAAAAATAATCTATCTTGGAGCCCTCCTATTACCACAACTATATTGCATATCCTCTTGTGATTATTACTTCCTTAAGGTGGTTTATGAGTACATTCAAAGTACTCACTAGCATTGTCGCTGGCTATTAACTTGTTCAGATCCCGAGAATTAAGGTGAACAAGAAGGTGACATTGATGACTACACGAGCTAGGACGTTCTCCTAGTTAGTTGCCTGTAGGTTAAGGCATGGCTCGGGCTCGACGCTTGATAAAGTTCCGTTGATGGTGTTTTATGTAGCCATAATGGCAATTTAAGTATGACTTATATCCTCTTAAGTAATGGATGTTTACTTTGATACTTGTCGATTATGTTCCACGACAAACTGATCATGGGATTGTGGTGTATGCATAATAGGGATTCTCGGAGGATTAATCCGGGGGCCCACACCACGGCTTCCTTGTGAGGCTTTAGAGGTTTGCTTTGACTACACATAATATGATACTTAGAACCTTTGTCAATGGGGAAAATCGGAATTAAACTCGTACTAGACATCTGAGACATTAAACCAAAATTAATGTGATGTAAATGAGAGTGCCAAACATCGGTATCATCATTTACACCACCACAAATATGGTTCACATATTTATTAAAAAACTCCAAAAGGTAAAATAAGAACAATCCTCTAAACTCATAGCCTTTACCATTAAATTGTCCATGATTGCAAACAACTACTTTATTAGACTATAAAAACCTTGAACCCATCTCTACATAAAAGGGACGCACTAATAAGATTCTTGTTCATAGTGGGGACATGTTGCACATTCCTTAGCTGCACGATCTTTCGTGAAGAAAACTTCAAATCGATAGTGCCAGTAGCACGAAAATAAGCATGAGACCCATTCCCCATTAGAACGGAAGAATGTCGTGCGACCCCATAAGAAGTGAACATAGAGATGTCATCACACACATGAACATTATCACATGTATCAATCCACCAACAAGGAGATTATACTATCGAGAGAACAATAAATAAATTATCTGAGCATCGGTATTGCTAGCGGTCATGACATTGGCAGCCTTCCTCTTTTTCCCTTTGGGATTGGCATGTTCTAGGAAGGCCTTGGAAAACTAGTCGACCTTTCCATATGTAAAGCAACCTAGCTCAACCATGTTCAGCTTATTCTTTTTCTTGAAGGTTGTAGTCTTTACATGCTTGTTGAAGGAGGGATTGTTGTTCCCTTTGCTTTTCCTAAGGTACATCATGTTGGCGCTAGACTGACCCTTGCCTCCTTTATCATTAGGGTCCTTAGCCCGGGCCTTCTCCTAAACATCAATAGATGATATCAGGTTATAAGCCGATATCTCCCTCCTGTTGTGTTTGAGAGTCATGGCGAAGTTCCTCTATTAAGGATGCAACTTTGCAATAATGAATCAAGCCACAAAATTTTCGAGTAAGGTACACTTAAGGGCTTCTAGTTATTTTGCAATGCAATGTATCTCATGAGCTTGCTCAACTACAAAATGACTGTTCACCATCCTGCTATCATCGATGCTATCCATGATATATAGTTCACTACCTGCGTGTGTTGCACAAGACTTAGTGTTCAGTGCCTCCTAGAGCTCCTTTCCATTTATATACATGTACACTAACACAAATGGTTATAGAAACACTCAGAATGCTTCCATAAAAATAGTAGTGGCTTCCTCGAACTTATTCTAATGTTCATCAAATATATCTATTTTAGGTTTTCCCTTACTAACTCTAAGTACTTTTAGATCTTGAAGCCAGAGCATGGTCTTAACTTGCCACCTCTTAAACCACACTCCGGTAAACTTATACGACCTTATTGCATCGACCAATTGTCCCATGTTTAACTCATACAATTACCTATAATAAGGTTTTTGGATTGTTGGATAATTAGAAAATATTTCCATGATTAATTTGAGAATATAAAGCTTGACTACAACAATTACTAACATGTGAAAACACAAACATACTAGATGTATTAATGAAAATGAATAGCATTAGTGCAAACACTACAATACCCGTACAAAAGAAACATATCAGAACAAGACACACTTACTGATCATTTGTAGATGGATAAGCCATTCATGTAGAGGTTGTGAAGACTGGTTGCATAAGACAACGTAAAAGAAGACATGCATGCGGTCATACAGAATGATCAGAAAAACAAGCCATGATGACAAAGATGAGTGGCTTCAGAGATCTCCTCCCCCGATCGCTGAAGTATCTAGCACTCGGGGTGGAATAGACTATGGTGGCAACATAATAAGAGAGATGCCAAAACTCTAGATTGGTTTTGTTTTCCTGATCATTGGTTGTGTTTTGCGGCAGAAACCGTTCGAGTCCACGTTGGTACAACATGGTCTAGGTCCACGTTCGGTCCGCTTGTAGATAACCTAGATTGCCCACTATTCGCGAGAGACCTGGGCCAACTAATTGAGACGCATCTATTAAAACTGTAATTTTGAGCAACAAAAATAAGCTCACCTTAAGGCTCATTCCGCAAACCGCGACAAGTAGAGAGAAAGGTAGGAGGAGGAGCGCATGTGTATCATTCTCTTCTCACTAACTTACCAAGTGGTGAGACATTCCACCTTATAATGTGGTATAACCCTTCTGCAACTTTCCATGTAACATTAAACTTAAGTCTCACTCTTCTTGCCATACACATGTGAGCTGCCACAAAAATGGGTGGTCACACATATGCACTTTTTTATATACATGAGATTTCAGACTTAAGAAAAATCTAAAATCTTACATGAACAAAAAAAATTAACCCATTATTTCTTACATAAATTACTAACTCTAAAACTGCTCTCCTTGCGAAATGTAAGACATTTAAAAAGCATGCAACTTTCAAAACACACTCATACAGCAAAAGAAACTATATCACTACAGGAAAACCTAATTTTGCTGTGTGCATGTAGATTTGTCGTGAGAATTCCGTCGGGGTACACGATGAATAGCTAATTTTCCGTGAGCTACCGATAAAATGCACGGCAAACTAAAAACCCACGGTAAATTAGCAGAAACCACACGACAAATACAATGCTCACCGCAAATATGAAGAAAACTCACGACAAAATATTACCACTTAGTAAAATGATGAGAAATGCACGGCAAATATTAGCTTTCAGGAAATATGGTGAACGCGTGTCCTCGCCGTTGGAACATAACAGCGGTGAAACGGTGAGACCCATTTGCCATGCGCTATTTGACTGGGCTCACGGTAAATCTCAGATAAAAAATATTCTCCTACCAGGACGCCCCCATTCAGCATTGCTGGGCCGTAGATGGGTTGTAGTCCAACATCACAGAATGAATGATGGTCCATATATTTTTTCCTACCAGCTTAATTTTCTTTTCCTTCTCATTTTAATTTCCCTACTCATCGCTTACCTTAGAGATATAGCAGATGTTGGCGAGGAAACGAATGTACATCCCATACAGGCCAGAGACTCTCTGGCTGTTGGTGGCGAAAGGGGCCAATGATGAATGACTAGCAGGAGGAAGCAGAGCTCCGCAACACTGGGGAACAAGGGAGGAGTTGGGTCCCGCCATGACCTCAAGTCCCTCAACTCCAGGATCAATGACGGCCGCACAAAGATCTAGTGCAAGCGCAGGAAGGCTCCCCGCCGTGGCCTTCCTTATTCTAGATGCGTCCCAGCACCTCGGGGCAGTTCCTGACGTCAGCCACTGTGCTAGCCCACTTGGGGAGTTGGTATCGACGTGGTGATTCCTTGGTCAGAAGAGGCCGGAGGTTGAAGAGGACGACGAACCGTTTCACTGGCTTAAATACAAATGTGTCAACATACTTACAATCAGACACTAGGCCAGGTGGTCAGCCAACACTATCAAGATCCCATGTATGTGTGAGATCATGAGATCGAAACCCCATGGCCTCATAAATGTCAATTATTTTATCTTCTATGTTAAGCTAACAAACGGGCTCGACACGTAGCCTAAATACAGCCGGGCTTACTGGTTTGCAGCCCAAAAGTTGTCTGGCGAGTGCATAGCAGGCCCGAGTTGCCTGTAATCTCGCGGAGGGGTCATAGTAGCTTCACTAATTGCCCTAATGGGCCAAATGGGGGTGAATACAAATCTAACAGCCAAACGATCGTTTGAACCAGACGAAAAACGGTTGAACTCAAATATCACCGTTACGTCAACTCTTGTTGGACCGTCCTATTAGTACTCCCCGTCATCTTTTGCGATCATACACTAGTTTACCCCTGCATAGACCAGATCTACTTCTCTACTATTCTCTTCTCCCGTACACCCCTCTCCATAACATTTTCTCAGCTCCGGCTGCTCGTCTCAGATCAGAGCTCGCACTTTCTCTCCTTGCATCCCTGACATGTCCTGTCAACCTCCCACGCACCTAATTGAATCTCGTAGCCGTCCCCATCACATTGTCCACGGTATCAGAGCTCTGCGTGCCCGGACCAGTCTCTCGCCTCTGCCTAGTCGTTCTCGCATGGCGGAGCGTGTCCTGTTGGGTGATCCTGGCCAGCGATCGGTCTCGGGCGATTGCGTGTTATCGTGCACCCTAGGCATGGTAGCCCTGGCATAGCTGTTCGACCACCACATTCTCATGGCCACCATGCTGGGCATCCATCCAGCCGTGTCGCCAGCTGACTTGTTGTCGGCTTTCAAGTCTCGTTTTGGGATCATAATAAATGTGGTCAAGATTGTGGTATGCGCGCCGCCATTCGATTTTTCGTCAGGTTCGAGCATAGCTCAGACACCGAGCATGTTCTACATTCTTCCCGTTCTTTCGAGTGCTGCAGGGAGAAAATGAGATTCATGCGTTGGCATCGAGCCTGTGTGTGGGACGATCGCTTGGGGTAGCTTCGTTTATTCTCCAAACTCGGTTGTGTCGACCTCCCATTGGATGCTTGGGAGCCGGAGGCCCTTAAGTAGGTCATCAGTAGCCTTGGTAGCGAGCTGGTGGAGATGGTGCCACCGAGTGACAAATGGACCATCGAGATAAAGGTGTGGATGAAAGATGTTGACGTTGTTCCTAAGATGTACAAGGTGGAGATTCCAAGCAGGGCAGGACGACAACTTTGTTGGAAGCACCCGGTAATCATCCACCAGGAGGAGGTTCTGGAATCAGTACATGGCATTCAGGACCCCGACGAGGCAGCCAGAAAGCATCCTCATCGCCTGAAGTGTTGGCCCGGAAGGATCGATGGGACAGGACCACCACCGTTTTGCGACAACACACACAGTTTTGGTGGGGGAACTAGGCGTGGACAAGCTGGTCATTCTGATTTCCCTCGAGTGAAGACAGAGCTCTATTGAATTGTCGTAGTATGTGTGGCTAGTGAAAATTTGAAGTATGGAGAGCATAGCAGGTAGTTATCCTATACTAATAATATGTAATAGTTTGAATTGATGTAGTATGTGTGGGTAATGAATTTGAAGTATGTGTGTCTAATGCATCTCTATTGAACACCTTGCTTTATTATTTCTATGAAGGACAACCTTCTGAAAAGAGGGTGGACTAGCAATGAGCAATCTCAATTCTATAGTTGCTAGGAAAATGTAGTTCATCTCCTCTTCAAGTACAAGGTAGCTAGATTATTTTGCCAAGTGTTGAGCGATCCAGAAGATAATAAATGATTCTTGTTTCAAACGAATATTACCTGTTGATCCGTATAACACTGTATACTGGTTTTGTAACACGGTGAACTGCGGGACCATTTTGCAGAGAACACAAGACAAATGAAAAGTTGGGTTTATAGGACTGTATCCTTAGTTCAGACCCTGTAATTGGTACTGTGTCGCTAGGACTCAGTTTGTTGGGAGGGTCATGTTCAACCCGGCCATGCCTGTGAGACAATGTATTCTGATTGATCAAGGTCCACTGAAAATGCAAATCGTTGTGTCTGAATTGCTTGACTATAATATTTACCGAGGTTTGTTCTAAATGGTATGTTATTTTAGATGGAACGTGCATGAATAAACCATATATTTAACAATGAGTAGTAATTGAAGGAAATAGATACTTGATAGTATTTGTTTACATCAGTAGTACTTCCATAGAAAAGGGTCTGATATCTGCACAAAAGTGGGCTATACTTCCTACTATTTATAAAACAATGCATCAGAATTCCATCTACAAAAGCCATTCTTTAGTATGAACTTAACTATTCTTCACTGAAGAAACTATAGATCTCCACTAGAAGAGGTAGCTGGGGAATTGCCTTGAGAGGACATAACTTCCATGATCATTTAACCCCAACTGATCTTTTTCCTCCCCGCCTAACTTCAAGAGAGATGCATTGTTCATGCACGACCGCTTTGCTTGCACCAGTCCTGGTTCAGTATGACCATCCATGCCGCCGCTAAGATTTCCTTGAACCTGAAATTCGGCGCCGAGTTGTTGCTCGCCGTCGGCTCCAGCTGTCGAACAATCCAACAGGCCGATTGTAGATGCTTGGTCAAAACCGTGGTCTATCCTCTGATGGTGCGTTGGATGGAGCATCTTTGCCATAGACGGCGAGTTCCCAGCCTCCCCCACTGCAGTAAAGTCGCCCGTGCCAAAGCATGGACACGAGAGTTGCTAGACATTGGTGCTAGCCTATTCGAGGGTTTGTTCCCTTGGCGACATGATCCCATGAACGAATTGAAATGTACCTTGTTCCCCTTCGTAGAGCACTCCATAATGTCGCCACACGCTTTCTCCATAGAGCTCGCTTGGCCCTGCTCGCAGCAGTCGCCGCTGTAGTCGTAACTGATGCTGCACATTTGGTGAAATCATCCGCCTGGCATGGCAATGGGCGACCGGCCTTGAAGTAGAGATTCATGGCCAACCTTAGAGGGACCAAATACCCTAGTTTTGGCGGCGTCCGCGGCGGCAGCTACTTAGGTGGGGCCATAATACCCTAGTTAGTGCGGTGGGGTGGAGCTGCGCAAGGGGAACTAGGGTTAGTCGGAGAAGGGGAGTAACAGATTGACACTACGTGTGGACTCCAGGCACGTGTGAAAGCAATTATCTCCTATTTCCTGAGAGGGTAAAAATTTGACACTCATTGCATTATCTGATCAATATTTATTTCTTTTCCGCATCAGAGTGCGAACGTATTAAAAAGACTGGTCGTGGCTATCCACCTGATCAGGCAATGTACCAGGACATGTAGGAGACCAAAAAACTGGGTTTCATTTTAAACATATTTACGACTGTGCCCTTATGTTTATACAATGTTATTTCTATGCCACTACGTATCTTCGAATTGTAGCAACACTATCAGAAATAGGGGATGACGCCGTGGCATGTTTTATTTTTTAAAAGGGCATCAGAAACTGGAGATGATGACGTGGCATATGTTCTGACTAGAGGGCCCGCCTCCTCCACCATCGATGATGCGCATCCCAGGTTCAAGGACTAGTGCCCCCCACACATTATTGTGCAATTTTACATGTTTTGTTGCTCTCAGTGTCGTCAGATTGATGACAACTACGCCATGAGGGGGTCCTCGAGGCGTGTGGAAGAGAGGGGTGTCAAACGTAGGATATTCCAGGACGGTGAGCACACAAGTTTATCTAGCTTCGAATCCGCCGGCTTTGGGCGGATCCTACTCCTACTAGCAATCCAGTAATATGGTAGAGCCGGAATATGGGTTACAAAGGTTTCTCCTGTGCGAGTTTAGATTATAGACTATTGTGAGGATGCCCTAAAGGCTCTCCCTAGGACGGCTTATATAGATATCCAGCCTAGTGTTTACAAGAGAGACCTATCCAGCTACGACTAAAAGTCGGTTATAGAGTACATCTTGAAATACAAGTAACACTACGGGCCTATGTCGGTAAGTCTTCTGGGCCTTCCCATAGCCAGACTGGACTTCGTCTCTTCTCCCTGACTGGGCCGCCCGTGAAGCAAATCTCTAACCCGAAGTGGGCCACCTTGGTCAGTGAGGCACAATGAGGATACCTGGAAAGTATATCCCCAACGGCATCCCCCGGAAGCCTCCAAGTTCTAGAGTCGGATTTCACCATCATCTAGCTTGATCTTCGGCTTGCAGAATCTTGAAGGGTTCCTGAAACTTCAAAAAGAAAGGATAGGATCTGAGTCTCAAATGACCCGGACCTATGAATACGTTATTCGGGTTTCCAGCTCGAAATCAAACTAAGCCAGAACTTGGACTCTGACATAACCTGACACTAGTCATGGTCAAGTCACGTCACTGATAGACATTCCTGTCAGCACGACCGTTGGTGGGTCCGCCTTTCGCGGAACCGAGGCGCCATTTTAATGCGTGCGTGGAGATCGAGGCGGCGTAATCATCGCGTGGGGGTTATCCAGTTCCTTCCACGACGCGTGGCGCGTTTACTATAGCGTTTACACGAATCTTGATGTGGCTGGAGGATATAAGTGGTAAGGATTCTTTTCCCCATCTTCTTCACTAGCACTTGTGTCGTTTCCTTATCCCCAAGGTCTCCCATGAACACAGAGCTCCTCTGCTCCCCAGAAACCTCTAGCGCCGCCCATCCTAGGTCACCGACACACGAAAAAATGGCTTTAGCATCATCTTTCGGCACGGTGGTGATGGCAGCGGCGGCGGAGAAGGAGAGCAACCGCGGGGTCTGGATCCCGTGCGTCCTTGACGACGCCAAGCTCCGCGTCGACGAGGACGAAGGGCTCCTCCGAGGTGGCGACTAGCGGAGTGGCTTCGGTGAAACCGTCCCCAACCCTCGCGACGGT
The DNA here is from genome assembly GCA_916181665.1 of Avena sativa. Classification (NCBI taxonomy): domain Eukaryota; kingdom Viridiplantae; phylum Streptophyta; class Magnoliopsida; order Poales; family Poaceae; genus Avena; species Avena sativa. Next base: position 438,697,803 of record OV702289.1, read on the forward strand.
GAGCGGGTACACTTCAGCACCCACCTCGACAGAGGTTTGAGTTTTGCTCCCTTAGACTTCTTTTCTGAGATTATAGATCACTACAAAGTCCTTGAACTCTCTCTTAGAGATGAGCGCATACGCTTCTTTGTGCGAGGGGTACCTCGGAATTAGGCGGAGCCTTACTCTTTTATGGTTTTATTTTCATGTCCGGAGAAATTCCATCACTACCAGTAATCCATATATTACCAGTACTATAAGTTTTTCTATTAGAAGAGAGCGCGTGTATCCTCGGATTATGGCCAGTGTGTCGGTCAAGCAATGGCCATCCACTTTCTTTTATCACAAGGATATTCCTGCTCCCGGCAAAGTTATTGCTTTGCCGGCTTTCGTCGACGGTGCCGCCACGCCCCAAGAGTCCTGGGACGCAGATGTGCCGGCTCTTAGTGACGATCTGCTTCTTGCCAAGAGGCAGATCAAATATTTGATGAAGCACAAGGGCCTAAAAGGGTCCGGCTTAGTTCACTGCTGGGTGGCACGCCGGATCTAGCCTCTTCAACATCATGGAGACCGGCTTATGCATTCCATCACAACATCCAAGAAAAACTCCCTCCAGATCTGCTCCAAGCCTTACCCGGATAAAGATTACGTGTGTGAAATCAAGTGGCTGATAAGGGAGCGAATTGAGAGGAAAATCCTGAAGGTAGAAATTTTAGAATCAGAAATCTAAACGAGAACAAACATGAGCATAAAGTACTTTCAAGTATTCTGGGATTTTTGATAGTGACATGATCATTCAGAAATAAGATGGTAAAAAACTTCTCAGAATTTTTTTTGAGGCAGTCAATACTTTATTTCTCATTTGAACATGTACACATATATGATTACAAAGAAAGATAAACTAAGAATAAAAGGGACGTAGCTGAGCAATATTCCATGGTCTGTCTAATTCTTCCGGATCTCTACTGCCTCCAGCTCTCTTTCTTTTCTTAGTAGCAGGTCTTTCTTTGACTAGCCGCATATCAGTTACATAGTAAGAACCATTGTGCAATACTCAGCTAACTAAAAAGGGCCCTTCCCGTACTGGGGAAAGTTTGTGCTTTCTTTTCTGCACAAGCCGGAGAACCAAATCGCCCTTATTGAAAGTCCGATTTCTGACTCTCTGACTATGATACTTGCGTAACTTCTGCTGATAGGTTTTTGATCTCATCTCATCAACGACGCGAACTTCTTCGACTAAGTCGAGATCATTTTGTCGAGAAATTTTGGCATCCTCTTCAATATACGCGGCAACTCTAGGAGAAGTGTGAATCAAATCACTAGAAAGAACTGCCTCTGCGCCGTAGACCAAGAAGAAAGGTGTGTATCTGGTTGACCTATTCGGAGTTGTTCGTAAGCTCCATATTATAGAAGGTAATTCCTCTGCCAAAGCCCCCGCAGCGCGTCGTGGTGGTGCTTCGAGTCTTGGTTTTAGGCCTTGTAGGATTAAATCATTTGCTCTTTCGACTTTTCCATTAGCTTGTGGATGTGTGACTGACGGAATGTCAAGCCGGATATTTTTTCGTTGTAGAATTCGGCAAGATCTCCCATAGAGAAATTACTCCCATTGTCTGTGATAATACTATGCGGATAACCATATCGGATTATGACATCCTCGACAAATCTTCTGGCTATTGCTCCATCACAACTAGTGATGGGTTTAGCCTCAATCCATTTTGTGAATTTATCCACCATCACTAAGAGATGAGTAAATCCACTTGGAGCCTGTTTAAACGGTCCTACCATGTCAATCCCCCAGACTGCGAAAGTCCATGTTATAGGTATTGTTCGCAGCTGATCAGTCGGAATGTGAGCTTGTTTGGCGTACTTTTGGCAGCCTTTGCATGTCTTGACCAGCCGGTCGGCATCTTCCTTGGTTGTAAGCCAGAAAAAACCATGCCGGAAAGCTTTTGTCACTAGAGATTTCGCTGCAGCATGGTGACCACACTCGCCTTCGTGGATTTCCCGTAAGTTTTCCACTCCTTCTTTCGGAGGTACACAGCGCTGAAAGACCCTAGATGCGCTCCACTTATAGAGCTCACCACTAATTATACTGTAGACTTTTGCTCGTCGGACGATCTGCCGGCTCAGAACTTTGTCTTCGGATAATTTTCCATCTACCAAGTAATTGAGGTAGGGTTGAGTCCAGCTGGGATTACAGCCAAAACTTCTACTAATGGTGAGTCGGATTTGGTCAGATATTCCGTGTAGATCCAAAAAAGCGCCATCTAGAACCTTTTTCCGTGTAGATCCTATACGAGATAGTGCATCTGCTTCCTCATTTTCTATTTGAGGGATGTGTTGAACTTCAAACCCTTCGAACGATTTAGATAGTTCATCCACGACAGCTCTATATGCTGCCATGTGTTTATTCGCATTACAGATATCCGACACTTGTTGGGCAACAAGATCCGAATCTCCATAACATATTAAACATCGGATGCCGATATCCTTCGCAATCCGGATTCCATGCGGTAGTGCTTCATACTCGACAATGTTATTCGTTGCCATGAAGTGGATTTGCAATACATAGAAGAGTTTATCTCCTTGGGGTGATTTGAGCACCACTATAGCCTCCGAGCGCCTTAGACCCGTCAAAATGTAAGGTCCATTACTCTGACTCCGGTAGGATCATATTCTCCGTTGTCTCTGTCCAATCAGCGACAAAGCCAGCGAGGATTTGGGATTTGATTGTTGTACGAGGTTTGTACTCAATGTCGAAAGCTGAAAGCTCTATGCACCATTTTGTGACACGTCCTGTGGCATCACTGTTGTTGATTGTATCTCTCATGGGAGTTGTGCTCACCAAGGAAATAAGATGTTCCTGAAAATAATGCCGTAACTTACGAGATGCTAAGAACACACCATAAGCCAGCTCATGATACTGCGGATACCGCTGCTTTGATTCAGTTAAGACCTCGCTGAGATAATAAGTCAGACGCTGCACTAGGTGTTCCTGATTTTCCTATGGTCTCTCCAATACCATGACGATACTGACGCCCTTGTTTGTCGCAGTGAGATAGAGCAACATCGGTTCCCGTGGTTCTAGTGCTACAAGGATGGGAGCAGATGAGAGTACTGCTTTCAGGTCTTGTAGTGCAGCTTCAGCTTCATCGGTCCAAACGAATTTTTTGGTATTTTTTAGGAGCTTGTATAGTGGTGCGGCTCTTTCACCGAGCTGGCTTACAAACCGACTGACTACTGCAATGCAACCAGTTAGTCTTTGAAAGTCGTTCAGGCGAGTTGGCCTGGAAATATTGAGTATAGCCTTAATCTTGTCTTGGTTTATCTCTATGCCTCTTTGAGACACGATAAAACCTAACAATTTTCCGGCTGGTATTCCAAAGAAGCATTTCTTCGGGTTAAGTATTATGTTGTATTTTCTTAGATTGGCAAACGTTTCCTCCAAGTTGGAAATTAAAGTTTCCTTCTTTTTGGACATCACCGCAATGTCGTCCACATATGCATGTACATTTTGTCCGATTTGGTCGTGGAGGCAACGCAGCATAGTGCACTGGTATGTAGCTCCTGCGTTCTTGAGCCTAAACAGCATCGTAACAAAACAGAAGGTTCTGAAGGGGGTTATGAATGAAGTTTTGACTTTGTCAGATTCCTTCATCCGGATTTGGTTATAACAGGAATATGCGTCGAGAAAACATAGGAGTTCCGAGCCTACCATAGAAACTATAACTTGATCAATCCTAGGCAGAGCGAATAGATCTTTGGGACAAGCCTTGTTCAAGGCAGTATAACCAACACACATCCTTAAATCAGTGATGTCCTTTTTAGGGACCATTGCAGGATTGGCCGACCACTCAGTGTGGATGACCTCTTCTATGAATCCGACTAACTCGAGCTGGGCTAGTTCCTTAGCTATTGCCTTATGATTTTCATTGCCAAAATGTCATCGGGACTGTTTGACGGGTTTAGCATTCGGGTGTACATTTAGAGAGTGCTCGGTAAGTTCCCTAGGTACTGCGGTCATGTCAGATGGCTGCCATGCGAAGATATCTTGATTTTCATGGAGGAACTTGACGAGCGCGATTTCTTATGCACTATCTAGGCCTACACCTATCTAGGTCACTTGGAGGGGTCAACATCCTTCAATGGCATCTTCTTCGTCTCTTCCGATGCCTTGAACTATGGATTCGGCTTTGTCACCTCCTTCTTCGTTGCGGGTATCTCAGACGGATCAATGGTCTTCTTGATCTACTGGTTCTCCTGGGCATGTAGCATGGCTTCAGCAAAGGCGGCATTTCTGTCCTCGCACTCTCGCGCCTTCTTCGGGTCTCCCGTGATTGTGATCACGCCTTTGGGACCTAGAATTTTCATCATATTGTAAATGTAACAAGGACGAGCCATAAAAGCCAAGTAAGCCAGACGTCTGAATATAGCGTGGTACGCTGTCTTGAATGGGACCACTTCGAAGGAAAGTGCTTCCGTCCGATAATTCTCTGGAGTTCCAAAGGTAACATCCAAAGTGATTTCTCCTAGGGAATTTGCTTGTCTTCCTGGGACCACTCCGTGAAAGATCACAGAGATGTAATTCCACTATGTCTCCGAGATTCGCATCCGGTGTAGTGATTTGACATACAGGATGTTAATTCTACTGCCGCCGTCCATGAGAGTCTTGGAGAAACCATAGCCGTCAATAAGTGGATTGACGACTAAGGCGTATTTTCCTCGCCTGTGTAATTTAGGCGGATGATCAGCATGGTCAAAGGTGATTGCCACTTCCGCCAGTCCAAGAATTGGGGGACAGCCGGAACTGTCGTGTTGAGCTCATGCAGAACTGCTTCTTGACCTTAGCTAGTTGAGATCCGAGGAAAGTGACATAAGTGTCTTTCGTTGTTGGGAAGTTTTTCTTTCCCTCCGGCTTGGGATTTGAAGGATCAGCTTCCTCCATTTCGGAATCTTCCTTGGTCTCTTTATCTTTTTGGGATTCTTCTTTCCCTTCTTCCGCTTAGCCCTGTACCCAGCAGTATCGCCTTTCATGATGTCGTCATTTAAACGACACTCGGTGTTTTTGTGAGACGAGCCCCCATTGGCATCTAAGTGATGCACACATGGGTTATTGGCAATGTCGGCCCAGGAGTAGGTTTTGCTAGGTTGCTGGTCTCCTCTACCTTGGACTCTCGATGTCCCATGACCACATCCATGGCCGCCGCAACGTCCTCGTCGTCCTCTAGACCCGAAAGTAGCAGTGACCACTGCCGTTTCTGTGTTGGGTTTTTCTTCTGAGGTATTCTTGCGCTTCTGAGCTTGCTGCTTTGGTTGTTTTGCCGACTGTGGCATAGCTAGGGCATTCATTAATCCCTCTGCGTCATCGTCAACATCTGCATACTTGCTCGCTGTTTCTATCATTTCTCCCAAATCAGTGACCTTGTCACACTTCAAGCGATGACGTAGTAAACCAACTGGGAGTCCTACGATGAAAGCTTCAATCGTAGTTTATTCATTCACTCTTTCAGAGGAGTTTTTAGTATCGATCCATCGTCCGAGGTATTCTCGGCAAGTTTCTCCGGCCTTCTGGGTGCAATGTTGTAGGTCTCCTACCGTATAGGGTCTCCGATACGTGCCTTCAAAATTCTGAAAGAACACACTTTGCATGTCATACTAGTTGAGATTGGTGTTCTTTGGATGTTCATTGAGCCATGATCGTGCTGTCTTCCGCAACATAAGTGGGAGATATCGGGTTGCGACCAGGCTGTTTCCGCCTTTGACAATGCAGCCAGCTTGGAAAAAATCCTGGAGCCAAGTATCTTGCCGAGCTACACTGTCGTAGGGCTGGATGTGCCTTGAGATAGCGAATCCTTCCAGGAATCTTGTTTCTCTTATGCATGGTCTAAAGCATTTTGGGCCCACATATATATCATCATTTTCGTAGCGCCACGCCTCTATGTTGGAGTTAATCCGGTGTCTCGTGTCACTTGGGGACAGAGATCGCCGTCCTGATTGACGGCTATGGTTGTGGTGCCTTGGAGCCGGACTTTGGCTTCTGCCACCACCTCCACCAGAACGCACTCCTTGGCCTCCTTGAGAGCCGTTGTGATGGATACTTGGTGGAGAGGGTGGAGCTGCTGGATTATTTCCGGCTGATCGTCGGTCTCCGTCCGGAGCATCATCATTTCGGTTCCGGGGAGGATCTTCATTACGACGAGCACCCTGCTGGCTCGACTCGGCACGGTGCCCGTTGCTCCTTCGTCCGTCACTCCCAGTGCGGTGGGGCTCAGTCGGACGACTTGTATGTCTAGGAGGTAGCATTCTTTGTCGGTCCTCCTCCTGACGTTTCTCTTTGTCTTCTTCCCTACGATCGTTCAACTCTCGCCAGGGAGGATTTCTCGGATACAGTGCACCAATCGCCTCTTGCTCGGCGGCTGGAGCAACGTTGCGCCAGTCACGTGCAGCTATGTGGTGCTGTCCTGAAGATCCGGTTCTTGAGTGATTGTCTTCCCGACGGTCGGAACAGCGATGCTGTTCCGGAACCTGTTGGGGTCTTATGTCGTTCTAGGCCGGATCCGTGCGACATTGGTCTGATTGAGAGACTAGTTTTCCGCTCCCGGATTTCGTGACCTTCTGCTGCTCTAGACCCTTGGTGAGTAGCTTAATGCCCAATCGAACCTCTTCTGGGCCTGGTTTATTTTCCAGGATATCTCGAGCTGCGGAGGTGTTTTATACTGGTGTTGGGTACACCAGATCTCCATTACTATCGAGCCGAGGCATCCCCGGATCTCCCTCAAAGAGAAACTTTCGCACTTCCGGAAATTTGTTAGCCCATACGTGGCCTTTCTGGTTCTTCTTTTGTTGCAGAGAGATGAGCTTCTTTCGGACATCTAGAACTCGGGATTATCTTCAAGATCCATGTCATCCTGCGCTTTGGGAGAGTTTTCTCCAGATCCTTCATCCATGGATTATCTTCAAGATCCATGTCATCGAGGCGTTTGGAAGAGAGGGGTGTGAGACGTACGGTGTTCTGGGATGGTGAGCACACAAGTTTACCTAAGTTTGAATCCACTGGCTTTGGACGGATCCTACTCCTGCTAGCAATCCAGTAATACAGCAGAGCCGGAATATGGGTTACAAGGGTTTCGCCTGTGCGAGTTGAGATTGTAGACTATTGTGAGGGTGCCCTAAAGGCTCTCCCTAGGATGGCTTATATAGATATCCGGCATGGGGTTTACAGGAGAGACCTATCCAGCTACGACTAAGAGTCGGTTACAGAGTGCATCTTGAGCTATAAGTAACACTACGGGCCTATGTCGATAAGTCTTTTGTGCCTTCCCGTAGCCAGACTGGACTCCATCTCTTCTCCCTGACTGGGCCGCCCGTGAAGCAAAGCTCTAACCCGAAGTGGGCCACCCTGGCCAGTGAGGCACAGTGAGGATACCCAGAAAGTATATCCCCAACACCTAGTTCTGCTCCGCTCCTTTGGTCCTCCCACCGACACTCCATTCAGTCGTGCACCACTCTCGTCCTCCCACCCTCCCCTCCCTACCCTGCCATGTCTCCTTTCCGCCGTCCAATGACCATGCACAACTGAAAATGAATACCGAGAGTCGGGCATTGGATGAGGCACCAAACGACAATGGTGATCCAGATCAGTCAACACCCGGATTTTTAATCCCAGATGCCCGTTATGCCATACCTCGCAATCCCAGGATTACCATTTTTGCGAGACATAATGGATTGGATATCATAGTACATCATCCATTAAAAACCATACATAAGGTCTTACACAAATAAGGATCTGATGATCCAGTCTTAATACAACAAGCAGCGGAAATAAAAGATAAGCATAGCAGTGGGGTCCATCTTCAGGGGCACATGCAATGCTGACGAAGGAAGATAGTCCTAGTTATCATAGCCGTCCTGCTGGCCATCATCTTGATAGTCTCCTTCATAATCTGTTCATGAGAATAGCCAGGGACAAAAGCCATGAGTACTCTTTAAGTACTCACAAACTACCACTAACAAGTAGTATAATGCTAAGTTAAGGTACTAAGTCTAAGTTTAACTATAAAGTTAAGTTTGAAACCTAAGTTGAGTTCTGAAGCAAAGGAAGATAAAATAAAGTTCTAGAATCACTTAAGTTGGGAAGCTATTATCATAAGCACAACCCTGTTGTGGTCAAGTCAAGATTCATCATTCATTCATAAGTTGTTTTGAAAACATCTGACAACGAAACACTATGGCCATTCCAACTGTCCATAACCGCATACGCGGATACTCGAATTGTTTGACACTCTGCAGAGGTGGTACACTTTCACCACAAGATTCGATACATCTGTCAGGGATAACCCTGAATCATCATACTTAGTATGAAGATAATCAAACATAACCTTCCCTTTACACACCCTAGTATAAGCACCTCTCCTATGAGCATGGCCTCCCAACCATGACAATCAGTCATCTTGGGCACTGCATAGGTGGACAACATTGAGAGGTAGCCTCAGCTCAAACCTCTCCCGCGAGGGAACTAATACTAATGCACATAAATTTCCATCTAAGCCTTACCCAATTCAGGTAGTGTGGTTGTACGGTAAATTTGGAATGGTATCACATCCGAATCCAACCATCAGTTCTATAAAAGGGCTAAGGCTCATGCCTCAACATTTTCAACATCATAAACCATTTGTGCTTCTCAACACATGTCAAAACATTTCAATAGAATGACTCATCATTCCAAGGTTTTCATAATTCATTTTCAACAAGTGTTCCCATCTAAAGTGACTCAAATTTGTATCTACTCTAAACTACTAAGTTAAGAGTGTTCACTAAGGTGGAAAGATGATGGGTTCAATCTCATGCCATAGAATGACATCTAAAGCTTATCTAAAATTGATCAAGTTTATACTCTTTATGCTACCTTCAAAACAAGTAAGGGGCTTTGTGTAAATTAAAGGAAGTAAAGCTTGTAAGCTAATACTTGGAGTCATAATAGTCAATGTGGTGTGACCAAAGCATGCCTAAAGCATCTTTGCTCATTCATCTAGCTTAATTCTAGATTGCTAACAATAGCTTGTAAGAGCTAGCTTGTGTTGTTAATGGTGGCTTGCCTTGGTTGGTGTAGTGGTTGAAGTTTTCTTCTTCTTGGTAGCACTCCTCCTCCTGGTAAGCTTTGTCTGTACTATCTTCTATAAATACATACGGAGTACACAATCACCAAACAATACTTAACTAGTCTAATTAGTACTCTAAGGCACACAATTGAGGATCTATTATCATCACAAGCATCACAAGTTTTATTCACTAGTTTCTTCCTTTTTATTTTAGAAAAGTAATTTCTACTCATTGAAAAATTAACTAAGATTTAATATTCACCACTTAAAATATGGGATCATGTGGACACATGTCATCACCACATATTCTAACATGTGGGAATGGGATTTAAGTTCATTATTTAATGATTTAAAGTGACTAGAAATGCCTATATAGCATTATTTTGGTACTAGTCCAAAGTCACTGCATGTAAACCTTGATACTATTACATATTTAGATAGATATAATGAAATGTGATTTTTGAGAGTTGGAATCAACTCAAAACCTATCTTAGTTGATTTTATAAAAATGTTGCAATATGCAAAAGCTTCTGTTTTGTTATTTTCACTAGGAGAGATCTATAACTCTAATTGAATTAAATCCAACGGGTTTGGATAGATAATTTCAATACCATTCAGGCAAAATTGGTTTCATACAATTTGGATTTGTAAAACTCCCAAAATTGATTTTTAAACTAGTGGACAGAAACTAGATTAACTCAAAATAGAAAAAACTAAATTTGAATTTCTAACTCGCGCCGGAACTAACTGGGCTGGCCCTGCTACGCACAGTGCACGCAACGAGCTGCCTGACATGCGGGCTCCACCAGTCAGCACCACAAAAACACCGAAACGGTATCTAGCATCCTGGGCCACACGATCTAAAGGGGATCTAACGGTGGAGAGTCATCGTCGACGACGGATTACTCCGGCGAGAGTCTGACCTAGACGCGGTGGAGGGTGTCGATTGGGGGCATACCAGGGCTCTAGCAAGGTCGGTGAGGCGGGCAAACGGGCTGGTAAATGATGGCGAGGCGAGGCGCGGTTGCGGCGGAGCTTGGGGTGCCCTAAATCGCAGGCGCCCTTCTCCTCCTGCTGCGGCCGCTTCGGCTCCAATTTCAGTGAGGTAGAGCTCGGGCAGCATCGGCTAGAGATGGGTGAGGTTCAGTGAGAGGTGGGGAGTGAGTGAGTGTGGAGAAATGAGGCTGGGGTGGTCGCTTTATATAGGGTCGACGAGAGGGCAGAGCGGGCACCGGCGAGGTCATCGGTGACGACGATGTGGGGCTCGCTCGACATAGTCGGGGTCGGCGATGGATTCTCTGTCCCCCGATGGTCCTCTGGGGCTTAAAGATGTGGCAAGGCGAGGTCTCTACCGGTCGGAGGCATGCGGTGAACTGAGCGCAGGCGGCGGTGTTCGACGCGGTTCCTCCGGGCTGCTGGTCGCGAGGCGGCGAACGAGGATGTCTGGGCGGTGGCTGGGCCTGTTGTGGGTGCTGCCACGCAAGGTTAGGGCTAGGCGTGGCTGGTGCTGCTCTGGCGGGCGCGGCGCTCCGGGGTGATTGGCATGGCAGACAGAGGCATGGGCGCGAGCAAATGCGGCTGGCTCTCCGCTCGATTTTGGTCAGGGGCTGGTCGAGGCGGTGCGGCGTGATGGCGCCTATCTGCCAGCGGGTGAAGGAGAGCGCAGGACGGGCTGAGGCGAGTCGTCCATGGTTGACCTAGCGCATGGTGTCAGGTGGCTTGGTACTGCAGCAGCTAGGGGAGAGGAAGAGAGAGCTAGGGCCAGGATTTTAGCTGGGGGGGACAAGGGGATCAAGTTAGGCCCAAATGGTGACCAAATCCACTGCTCACTATAGTGTTTTGGAAATTGCAAGATTTGTGTATGTCACCTGTTTGATGAAATGGCCGCAAGAAGCAAAAGTTTGAATTTTGGTTTCAAAATTTTTGAGTGATCTACACTAGTGCTAGGTAGTCTCTGGTTTCAAGGGTTTTGAAAGTGGAGCTCAATTTGATGGTTTTTGAAATAGGGGTGATCTAGGCATATGCATTGAATTCAATTTGCTCATGCCATTTAAAATAAGTATTTGAATGTTTTTAGCAGATAAAAAAGTGGGCCTTGGTACCTCATTATGTGTACTAGCAAGGGGTGTAAATACCTAGAATTATTTCTGTTGAGAAGTGAGTGCTAGGAACACTCAAAGTAGTGTAGTGGATTAAAATGGCCAAAATGACCATTCCCCCTTTTTAATTGTTTTGATTTGATTTTCTTTGGGAATTACTTGGGAAAGGTTTAGATGATGTTTAATTTACCATAGAAACATTTTACAACTAAAGAATAACAGAACCATGGAAATTCAAATCAATTCCTAAAGTAAATGCTCATACACATGAATGCTTTCATTTTTAATTTGGAAAAGTTTTTGTTAACCCTAATTTTGATGATTTGGATCTTGATAAGATTGGATTAAAGTTTTGTGATGTTACAAGATCCCACTCGGAGATGGATCCAGTGCGACCGGAGAACACAGAGATGGGTCCTGTGCTGATAGAGAGCACGTAATCTTCTTTTAGTATGGAGAGCACACAGGAGAACAAAATAGGGGAAGAGCAATCAGGGTACAAAGCTTTGGAGGTCAGCTCCTAGTGAAGGTGCCATACGTCCTCATTGAATGGTAAGAACTGTAATTCCTTTTTTGCATTCCACAATTAGCATTTTTTGTCCCGTGGTGATGGAAAGGATATGTGTTGGTAACTATAGGACGTCTACATAGCTTGTCCTCAAGCATGATGCTTTGTTAAGCGAGCATGAAGACACTGAAATGGGTGGCCGTGCGGATGATTTTATGCTCGAAGATGTTGATGATGATGATAAAGCATATCCAAACATGGTTGTTGACCCTGATAGGATAGAGACTAGGGAATATTTGGTTGATTTGAACTATGAGCCTGACTATGGGAATGATGAGGAAGAGGAATTTGAAGATGTGGAAATGGGATGTGGATATGATGACGAAGATGAGGACATGCCAGTGATACACTTTGACAGGGACAATCCTACAATTGATGAGGGGACTGTCTTTGATACTATGGAGGAATGCAGATATGTAGTTTCTACCTATGCAATTAGAGATGGGTTTGAGTTTATTATTGAAAAGAGTGACCAAACGAGATTTAGGGTGCATTGTAGTGAAATTAATGTGTGTAAATGGAGATTGCATGCATCTCCAATGCGGGGTGGACACCCATTTTAGTTTGCAATAGCTACATTTAGTTTCAATCTTTCTCGTCTTTATTCTGCTGATAATTAGCTCTTATTTATTTGGATTCTTATCGAATGAAGAACAAGGTAAACATGAAGAAACACAACTACCCTAATACTTCTTTAAGTGATAAAATTAGACAAGTGACAACCAAGTGGATTGCTGCTACTATACTTTACTAGGTGAGGCAGGATCATAACATTGGACCTGCTAAACTTAGAACAAAGATTAGAAAAAAATATTAATGTTCTGATTCCTTACCATAGAGTCTTTAATGGGAAGGAGATGGCTCTGGACTTCATTCAAGGCAAGTGGAATGACAGTTTTCACATGTTGTATAGTTTCAAAGCCGAGGTAAATAAAACATCACCTGGTAGTGTTGTTGACATTGATTAAGAGGTTGTGAAGGGAAGATAAAAAGTCTTGAGGGGGTCAGGTATAAGCAGGAAGATAACAAATTCTTCAGGAGATGCTTTGTCTGCCTGAAGGCATGCTGGAAGAGGTTCCTAGATGACTGCATGCCATACTTGGCAATAAACACAACTTCTTTAAAAGGGAATTTTAGGGGACATGTTGCTTCTGCTTGTGTTGTGGACGCGCATAATTGGCTTCTTCTTGTAGCTTATGTTGTTCTGATGGGTTTATCAGATGAAATTTGGACATGGTTCCTGTAGAGACTACGGGTAGTAATTGGTCACCCTGAAGGCTTGGTGATACAGACTAGTGCATATAAGGGTCTTGAGAATGTTGTTGATTATGTATTTCCTAGGGTTGAGTATACGTAATGCATGTGGCACCTTGCCACTAACTTCACAAATAAGTTCAAACGAAAGAACTTGGAAGAGAAATTGTGGTGATCAGCATACACATACACCCCAAGTGTGTGCTACTTACATGCAGAACATGTATATAGTGCAAACGGTGAAAAAAACCATGAAGAACATCACACCAAGCTATGGGCCAGAAGCAAATTTGGTGAGTTAAGCAAGGTGGATTATGTTTGCAATAATTTGGCAGAGAGTTTCAATGCTAAGATTTCAAGCATGAAGACACTTGCAATTGTTATTTTGTTGGATGCAATAAGACAGTGGATAATGGTGAAGATAGATTTGAGGGAAAGAATTTGTGCAAGAAAATTTTTAGGCCATAAAATAGTTCTAAAGGTGGTTATGTTACTGAATGCAAGAACTAGGGCAATGAGGGTGATAAAGATGAGGATGGTCAGAAGTTCTAGTACATTGGCTGATGTTTATGAAGAATATAAGCACATGAATTAACTGAGGTATACTATAAACATTAGAATCAAAGCTTGTTGATGTAGGAAGTGGTAGATTACTAGTCTACCATGTCACCATGCACTATACTTGCTCTTAAAGCAGAGAGGTAGTGGAGCTAAAATAGAGAACTATGTTGACAACTATTTCTCCCTGGACAAGTTTGCTGCAACTTATGCGGAAAACATACCATCTTTGGCTGATGAAAATGATTGGGAGATTATCGATCCCGGGTTCAAACTTCAACCACCAGTTCTTAGGAGGACACCTCAGAGGCCTACAAAACTAAGGATCAAAGCCTCCACGGATAAAGGTTCAAGTCTAGGAGCAAGGAAAAGGAAATGCAAATGGTGTGGAGGATTCAACCATATCAAGTGGTTGTGCAAAAATCCAGTTCCACATGATCTTGTCCCTGTTCACACCCTAGTGGCAGAAAATGAGGCTTCTCAGCCAGAACTGGAGGAAGAGCAGTGAGAAGACGAAGAACTTGAGGAAGTGCAGCGGGTGGAGGAAAACGGTGATGAGAATTTAGAGGAAAACATCAGTAAGCTGCAAATTTATGAAGAAGTGGAGGTGTCAGCGAGGATATGGGGTGAAAAGAAACAAAAGCGTAAGCGGAATATAAAGGAGAAGGAAAATAATGGAGGTGTATTAGAATATGAAGAAGTTGGAGGGGTGATTGAGGATGTTCTTGAGGATATTTCAGCTAACTGCAGGAGAAATAATAAATCCCTTCCAATTTCATCTCTATATGATTCTCAAGATGAGAGGTAAACTTAAAAAAATTATTTGCCATTTTTATCATTTTTGTTTCCATCCGCATCAACTATTGTTTAATTCAGCATGGGATCATAGACTAATAAGAGGAGCAGAAAGAAGCGGGCACAGTAACATTGTTTCTTGAATTATTATTGAAACTGAAATAGTCGTGTCATCTTTATTTATATCTGGCGTGTGCAACGTGTCTATGATTGGGTCATGTGGACCAGATTACAACTATTTAAATATTATTACATTATTTTTTTACATGTGCATGGATGCAGCCACTAGTTCCCATCTCCCTTGGATTCCCATCTCCTCTGGCGCACTCCAAAATTATGGCTATGCCATCAAGTGCTAGTAGAGTATTGTCCCATCAGATGTGCCAGGAACGCGCGGGCTTTGTTTTTTAGAATCAGACGACCTTTGAATAGTTTCATAGAAAAATACACCTAGAACATGGCCAAGATATGCCCTCAGAAATTACTCCTCAGAAAATATTATTAGATTATTACAACACGCTCGTCTCATTCTCCTCTAGCGCACTCCAAAATTATGGTTGTGCCATCAAGTGCTAGGAGTAGAGTTAGCGTATTGTCCCATCATATGTCCCAAGAATGCGTGAACTTTGTTTTTCAGAATAGGATGACTTTCGACTAGTTTCAAAGACAAAACCTAAAACATGGCCAATATATATAGATTATGGTGCTAATCGACTATGACTCAAGTGAACCTAATCCAAAGAGGCCATTAGGAGACGTACATAGATTAAATGTAGGCTCAAGTGGCCCTAATCACCTATGATGCTCCCGCTGTCTTCATCATCGACGATGTTGTCCGTGTTGCTGTCTGCCTCCTCCGCATCAGATTCGATGCCGACGTTCCTCGCCGCGTTCATCCACCTCGTGAATTCTTCACGGCACCGCCTCGATAGCGATGGACATCGTATGCGCAGGCACTGCCCAGAAGCACTGCCTCCCTTCGGGGTTGCGTAGATCCGGGTGGATCTCCCACCGGTGGGTTCCGCATAGCTCAATAAATGCCATCCGCTCCTTCTTGAATAGTTTTGACTAATACGCGCTTGTGCACGAGTACCAGTCCATTGCCCTCTTCAGCTTCGACAGCTGGTAGCGCTGCTCCTCGATCTGCCTCGCCAACGTGTTGCCGCGCAAGAGCGATGTGACAAGCACCCCGGTGTAGCTGAGCTCGAAGTCGGTCGGAAGCCTCAAGAGTGGCAGCGCGAGTATGTCATAGTGGGCAAACAACTGAGCCTCGTACAAGCTGACTTTGGGCTTCCCCATGGCGATGAAGAAACACAATCGGAGCTTTGTCCCTGAATCTACAAGGATAATAACAAGGACTAAGCCCACTCTTCGTTGCCTGTGAACACCCAGATTTTTAAGTCCAGATGCCTATTATGCCGTACATCACAATCCCAGGAATACCATTTTTGCGAGACATAATAGAATTTGTAGCATAGTACATCATCCATTACAAACTATAATAGTCTTACACATAGTTGATCTCATGATCAAGTCTTAATACACATCAAAGTAGCGGAAGTAAACGTAGTAGAGGCTCCATCTTCATTGCCACAGGCAATGCTGACGATGGGAGATGATCCTAGTTATCGTAGACCTCCTGTTGTCCTTCCTCCGGATAGTCCTCTTCATAGTCTGGCCATTGGAATAGCCAGGGACAAAGCCATGAGTACTTTTCAAGTACTCGTAAACTATCACTAATGTAAGTAAGGCAATTCTATTAGGAATCCTAAGCTCTAGGCTTGTTTGTAATAAGCTAGCTTTATTTCAGAAGTACTTAGTAGTAAAGACCTATTTTAGTTCTCTAGATTACTCAAGTGGGAACAGTATGGACACTCCAACTGTCCATAACCGCGGACGCGGCTATTTGAATAGTTTGACACTCTGCAGAGATGGTACACTTTCACCACAAAATTTGATACATTCGTCAGGGATATCCCTGAATCATCATAATTGGTATCCAGGATCAATCCTAACCTTTCAATTACACACCCTAGTATAGGCACCTCCCTATGAGCTTGGCCTCCCAGCCATGGCCATCCGCCATCCCGGGAACTGCATAGGTGGACATTCATATTCACGAGGTAGCCTCAGCTTAACCTCTTTCCGCGAGGGAACCCGTACTAAGACATATAAACTTCTATTTAAGCCCTACCCAACTCAGGTATTGTGGTTGTATGGTAAAGTTGGAATGGTATCGCATCTGAACCCAACCATCCTGTTTTATCAAAGTCAAGGCACATGCCTGATTCAATATCATCTTCAAATCATTGTGTTTCATACCACATGTCAAATCATTTCAATAGAATGACTCATCATTCCAAAGTGATCAATTTTAGTTTAGCACTAGCAACTATCAATGAGGGTATCACTATTGAGGGGTGCTAATCAAGTGTAACTACCCAAGACTAGTTCTATGCTCTTAATGGCATCTATCTTATTTTCCACTAATCACCAATAAGTACTATTTAAGAAACTTTGGTAAAGGGAAAAGTAAAGCTTGTAGGTAAAACATGGAATTGGTAAAGTTGCATCTCCATATTATGCATAGGGTATCCTGCACAAGTCAACTTGCATGGTGGAGGTTGCATTAGTTAGCTTTCCTTGGTTGGTACAGTTGTCAAAGTTCTCTTCTTCTTCTTCGTAGAACTCTGCCTCCTCGTAGCCCGGGTCAGTACTAGCGTCTAAATAAATACGAGGTACAAAATCACCAAACAATACTTAACTACTTCTACTTAGCACACAAAGGCTCACACTAGATTATCTAGCATCATCTCAATTATCACATGAAATATCTACATATTCTTATTTATCTTATTTTAGAAATGCAATTTATACTTATTGAAAACTACTTAAGATTTAATATTCTCCAATCAAAATATGGGATCATGTGGACACATGTCATCACCACATATTCAAATACTTGGGAATGTGATTTAAAGTGCTTGGCATATATTACAAAGTTGAATATTACTATTTAATATAATTAAAAAGGCTAGAGATGGCTATATAGCCTTCTTTTAATACTATCCCATGACTACTGCATGTTAAATTAAATATTTTTACATATTCCGATAGAGCATGGCAAATGTGATTTTTGAGAATTGGAATCAACTCAAAAGCATCTATGGTTGATTTTATAAAAATGTTTGATGTTGTAAAAGTATTTGCCTTGTTATTTTTACTATAGGTGATCTATCACTTCAAACTGTTTGAATTCAATGGAAGTGTTTAGGGATTTTCATCTCCTTGCTAACAAAATTGGAATCATGCAATTTGGTTCAGTAAATCTTCCTGAATTTAATTTTGAAGTCACTGACAAAATAGGGTTTTGGAATAAAAGGAAAATCTAAGTTTGAATTCATGGGCAACACGTGGGAACAAACATGGGCCGGCCCAACTACATGGCGCGCGCAGCGGGCTGCACTAATGCTGGTCCCACATGTCAGCCCTATTCTAACACGAAGCGATATGCGTGAATATCAGCCACACGATTAGAGCGCGATCAACGGCTCAGCGTCATTGTCTCCGTCGCACGGCGCGTGGGGGATTTCAACCCTAGCTCTATGGTGGGGGTCGTCGGGGGCTTACCAGGGCTCCATCTAGGTCCGGCGATGGGGGCGAACGAGCTGGTAGACAACAGCGGTTTGAATGGTGGTCGTGGATGCTCCTGGGGCGGCTCCAATCGATTGCTCCATTCCTCCACAGCAGCGGCGGGCTCCGGTGAAATTCCGGCAATGCAGTGCTCACCTTGATCCGGGGATGGGTCAGAGGGGTTTCTACGGGAGAGGTTAGTCGACTAGTGTGCATTTGGCGGCAGGGGGAGGCGTCTATTTATACCCCCGGCGAGGGAGCATTGGGGCATGGCTCAGGCTCGTCGGTGACGTTGCTACAGGGGGCTATTCGTATGGCTGAAAGTGTAGGTCGACGCGGTGGTCCCTGGCGGTTTTCATGCACATAGTGGCACGGCGAGGCACGGTCTTAATCGTACGGTAGACGTCCATGCTCTGCTCAGGTACTGCGGTGTTTGTCATGGCGTACGGTGGTCACGGGCCGCGCAGCGTCGAACGGGCGTGTCTGGGAGGTCGTTGGTGTCGCAGCGAATGCATTTATGCAAGGTAGAGCGAGGCGCGGCATGACTATGCAGGATAGCTCAGTGATCTAGCGTTCGCTCGGCATGGCAAAGAGATAAATGGGTGCGGCAATGCTGGAGTCTCCACTAGCTATCGTTGGCTGAGGCGTGTACAGGCAGGTGCGGTGAGGTAATGCCTATCTCCTAGTGGTCGTGGACGAGTACGGCGAGGCTTGTGGCGTCGTGTCCATGTCCAGCCGGCATGGCACGCTCAGGTACGGCTAGCACTATTCCAATTGGTGAGTGAGAGAGGCTCAATCGCACGGGCTGGTACTAGGGGTGATCATGGGCTACTAGTGGAGCTGTGTTGAGTACAAAGATAATCACTAGATTGATCACAATAGTATATAAGTGCTTGATCAAATGGCCACATGAACTAAAAATTTGAATTTTCAAATTCTTTTTGGTGGGTGTGTTGGTCATATGCTTGAGTGTCTCTGGTTGCTAATGTTTGCCAAGTGGTGAAGGTTTGGGTGGTTTTTGAAAATGGCTATCTTGATGTCTATGATGGATTTAATTTTGAAATGTCCTCTAAAAGAATTTGAATTTGTTTCTGTAAGTTTTGAAAGTTCACTTGGGTTCATTGTCACTTGGTCTAGCAAGGTGATAAAACAAATAGAATTGTTTCTGTTTGAAATCATTTACTAGAGATGCCCAAAGTGGGCTAGGTGTTAATTTTAGCCAAAATGACCATTAGGTCATATACCTTATAATTTGATTTTCTTTTGATTTGCTTGGGTTTGGATTTGACCTAGATGATAGTGCATTCATAAGGGTTTATGATTAAAAGTTTTTTGTTAACCTTGATTTTGGGTAATTGGAAATTGATATTCTCCTTTAATATTTTTGAGATGTTACATTGCCACTACCAATTAGGGTGTCGAACAGAGTACTCACGAATCGCCATTACAAAGGACATCCTTATTGTGGGGCCCTCGGAATAATCCTCCGAGAATCCCTATTATGCATACACCACGATCCCATGATTAGTTTGTCGTGGCACATAACCGACAAGTATCAAATAAACATCCATTACTTAAGTGGATACAAGTCATACCTTAATGCCATTATGGATACATCAATCGTCATCAGCGGAAAGATTTCAAAACATAGATTCCGAGCGCTGCCTTAGCCTACAGGCAGCTGACTAGGAGAACGTCCTAGCTCGCCTAGTCGTCAACTTCATCTTCTTCTTGATATCTGACAAAGTTAATAACCAAGGACAATGCCAATGAGTACTTTGAATATACTCGCAAACCACATTAAGACAATAATAATAACAAGAGGGTATGCAATATGGTTGTGGTAATAGGAGGGCTCCAAGAGAGGTTCTTTTCTCAAGTAGTTTCTCTTGTAGATATAGCATCTACATATCTTTGTTGAAACTTTGGTAAAACATTTTGGAAACCCTTTTTGAAAAGTTTTGGAAAACACTAGGATTAGGTCACCCATTTTTTTCTTCCTTCCGGTCATCCCATGACCAAAATCCTTTCCTTCCTTTCCGACCATCCCATGGTCAAAACATTTCCAAAGCCATTGCTTTTCCGAAATCCTTTTTGAAAACAAAACCAGCGCCGCTCTACAGTAGTTTGTCCAACCAATCCATAACTGTGGACACAGCTATTCGAATAGATTTACACTCTGCAGAGGTTGTACACTTTACCCACACCATCCGGGTACCCTACCCTGATCGACACCAATCATGGGTCATGTTGGGTCCGCAACATAGAAAACAAAAAAATTCCTACGATGAGAACTATACGCCAAGATCTATCTACTAGGTACAGAGCAACGGGTAAACATACATCCATTGAGAACTTACCCTCGAAGACAATGAGTTTTGTTAACGAGTAGGAACTCGTGGTTGATGTAGTCGTACACTTGCCGATCTCAAGATCGTGTGGAAGTCTGAGCAGGTCCGGCTCCAACACGTCCTTCAGATCCAGCTCCAGCAAGTCCAGCACCACCAAGTCCAGCACCGCAAAGTAGCGGTGCATCCGTGATCGCACACACATCCGGTACCCCGACAAACTACGTCCCTCGCTCCAGCAAAGCAGCAGAAGCAGCAACTCCTTTCCAGATAAAGCCACCGGCAACATGTATCTCGCTAATCCGAGACCATGGGGGAATAATACTAGAGGGGGAGAGAGATCCTTCACCAGGAGGTGTGAGGAAGAAGGGGAGTGAGGGGGGTGTCCCTCTCTCCATGGCCGGCGCATGGGGGGTGACTCCTCACCTCCCCCATTCATGTGGTGGTAACCCCTCCACATTAAAATGCCCCTTCACATTCTCTTTTAAAGTCCCAACTTTAAATGCATTAAATTTCTCCAAACTTAATGCTCTCTCATTTAATAAAACTCTTTTATTATTTTTATTCAGAATTTTGTTAATTACTTTAATTAACAAACATTCACATAAAACCCCCTACAACATTTCAATATTACATGCAGAACCAATTTTAGCAATTTCACCCGAAATAGTTTCGGTGTCCATTGAACTAATTCCAGGGCTTTCTTAAATCTTTATCTGAAACATATTTGCTCCAAATGGTGTCGGTATCCCTTAAGTGTTTCACCCTACGGTTCGCGAATAATGCAGACATGATCGAGACCCCTCTCAGATCAATAATCAGAAGCGGGACCTAGAGATCCATACTGACTCCTACACATTTAACGATGACTTCTGTGATCGTGAGAACCTTTAACGCTAGTAACTAAATCCCTTTGTCTCGCGATATATTACATGTCCGAGATTTGATCATCGGTATCTCCATACCTAGTTTGATCTCGTTACCAACATGCACTCTTTTCTCGTTCAAGTGATATAACATTCTAGTGATCACATCACTTGCTTGCAAGCTATCTTAATGTGATATCACCGAGAGGGCCCAGAGTATATCTATCCGTCATCGGGATTGACAAATTCCACTCTTCATCCATGAGCCTCAACATAACACCTTTGTAGCACTGAACCTATCTTTATAGTCACCCTGTTACGGTGTGACGTTTGATGTTATCAAGATACTCTTCCGGTGTTAGCAATTAACATGATCTCATGGTCTAAGGATAAAGATTACGTCGTATGATGTTATAGCAATATAAACATAATGACTTGATCGTAATGCTATACTTCGGATGAATGTTCATCACATCATTCCACCAATGTTGTGACCTCGTTATTAACAACATCCAATGTCCATGATCAGGAAACCTTGATCATCTTGTTAATCAACGAGCTAGTCTATAAGAGAGGCATAACTAGGAACCCTTTTTGTTTATTAAACACACATGTATTGATGTTTCCGATCAATACAATTATAGCATGCAAAATAAACATTTATCATAAACATGGAATAAGATAATAACCACTTTATTATTGCCTCTCGGGCATATTCCCTTCAGTCTTCCACTTGCACTAGAGTCAATAATCTAGTTTGAAAAACTTTGCGTATTAAACACCTATGGCTTTCTGGTGTTGCATATACGCGATTGCTAGTGGTTAACATAATGTCCGGATCTGACAGTTTCAGTTCTGTGTGTATTTGCATGTCTTTGCGTCTCTACGCATCACTCATTCTCAAATGAGATGGCATTGTATAAATTTGGTCCTTTGGTGAGACCTTTAGTTTGTTCCGGTTAAAATATGTTGACATATCTTCATAGTACTAGGCCACGTTGAACCACACCTAGTTTGATAACAAACTACTTAACACAAATGCCCTCCTATGCTGCTACTATAGCAGTCATATACTTAGCCTTTTTGTTGTAGTATCCGTCACAATGTCTCAACTTTGGAACTCATCCAAATCCTTCATGGAACATCCTTTCCATTATATTGTGCCACCCATAGTATAAATTGAGCTAAATTTAATTTGTATCTTGTGACAAAACTAGTATCAATGTAACACTTTACAATGAACTACCTTTAACTATTTGTCACTTATACATGATATATTCTTAGTTCTTCCAAAGCTCATAATAATATCTTTACTATTGTCCAATGATCATATTATGGATCATTCTGGTATGTTCTCATAACATTTAGAGCATAGGACATTCTGGATATATACATATCATGGTATAATCGATCAAAATCTTCATGTGATTTTACTCACCAAGTGTTGGAACACTTGAATCGTGATACAGTCCTTTCCATGCAGCAAGAACCTTTCTTGTTGTTTCCGTATTGAACCCTTTCAATATCTCATATATGTATGTCTGGCACAACCATATTAGCGCCTCAATCTATCCATATAGATATTGATGCCTAATATTCCGGTTTTTCCCAAGTCTTTCATTGAAATCTTATTTTAATGAAATTCTTAAATTGTGTCAATACAAGATACATCCTTTCCAATCAACAATACGTCCTCTACATAATGTATTAGAAATATGTCTCAGCGCTCCCACTTAATTTCTTGCAAATGCAAGCATCTTCATCATCTCCGATGAATTTAAACTCTTTTAACAGTTTCATCATTGTGAAGATTCCAACTCCGCTATGCTTACTTCAACTATTGAAGTTTGCATGCCCTTTTAGCACCCTTTGAATTAACAAAACCCTTCGGACCATGTCATATACACGTCCTAGGTAACCGTTCCATTATAAGAACCTTGTTTTGTTTATTCAACTACCATATACCAAATTATATGTAGTGGTTGCTACATTAATCCGTCAAGACTATATATCGCTATGAAAGATCAAATCTTGTCGTAGTCAACTCCTTGAACATTGCCGTAAACTTCTTTCTGACATGTCGACTATTTCATAGATGTTAAACATCCATGTCTTATTTTTTTATAGATCCAAACATGACCGATAGGCTTCACGCCTTTCTGGAGGGTCTTCCAAGTTTAGAAACTTAATTTCTCGTGTATGGATACTATCACGGATTCTATGACATCTAGTAATTTTATGGAGTCAGGGCCCATCATCGCTTCTTTGCATGTAGTCGGTTCATCATTGTCAAAACAATAACGACTTGCTTATCAAATCACACTATTTGATTCTTACCGACCCACATGGTTCAATAGGAACTCTAATCTCCGAAATCACACCCTTTGTAATCACGGGAGCCATGAGCATTGTGGCTGCCACCGGGACACTTTCCGGCGCTGCGCTACTTAGCACATATAGCTAAGGTTCAACAACCTTATCAAAGTTCTATTGTCCTCCCACTTAACTTTTCATGAGAAATTCCTTCTCAAGAAACTTGACGTTCCAAGTAACAAACTCTTTTGTCCTCAGTGTTATGGAGAAATTCCCAACAAATTCTTTGGGATAACCTACGCAGACGTGCTCATCCGACTTTGGTTGTAAACATTTTACTTATGCATAGCATACCAAAATTTAAGAAAAGACTATTCGGGTTTTATCCCAAACCATAACTTATATGGTGTCATTTCAACGGATCACGATGGTGCTCTTTTCAGTGTAAAAGCAGTAGTCTCTAAAGCTTCAATCCTTGAAACATAATGGCAGTTTTATAAATGACACCTTTGATCTTACCATGTCAAACATGGTTTGATTTCATCTCTCGAATATGCCATACTCCTATCGTTTATCGGGAAACACAAATCATGGAACAATTCCTCAAATCTTAAGTGTTTTGCTAAACATGTAACTCAAATATCTTCCTTTATGATCGAATCATAAACTCTTTATTTTCTTGTTACAATGATTTTCCACTTCATCTTGAAAGTCTTTGAACAATTTTCAAATGTTTCATACTTCTTCCTTATTAAGTAAATATATAGACCGTATTTACTTAAATTTCTGGAGAAAGCATATGAAGCAAAAAGATCCATCACATATGGCTACATATAATGGACTATATACATCAACATGCATAATATCCAATAAGTTAGTCATCCATTCGTCTTTGGCCTATGAACGGAGTTTCAATTATCTCGAGGAAAGTTTCACAAGCGTCAATTGATCAAAATCAAAAACTCCAAAAATCCATCAACATGGAGTTTCTTCATGTTTTCTTTCCAATATAATTTAAAACAGCGATGTCACTTCATAAGTGATATTTCAATCATTTGTCTTGCGACATTTTAGCAATAGTGTTTATGGATGTGATTTCTCCCACTAGACTTGTAAAAGTTCATCCATCTTTTATGGAATACGGTAATTATTTGAACAACCATTGTTCTCATAATACCGGAACAAAATAACAATTATTATAACAAATATTGAAGGCTAGGTTTGACGACAACGAAAAAACACAATAACACTTTATTTGTTTTCGATGAACATCATCACTTATTCTCTTGCCAGTTACTTAGGCCATTGCAGTTCATGAATTGCGTTGTCCTGTATGACACTTCATACCAACCAATTCGGTATCCAATACCGGTATCCAATACCTAAGAACTACATTGTTTAACAAGAAAGGAATACAACCATAAAATGTATATCTTCTATATACCTAAGCTGGACATTTCCAACTTTTTCTTTTCTGCCAAATATTTTATAGATTCTCTTTCAGCAATTCCTTTTCTTTTTAAAAGAATCTATCAACATCAATAGTGGTGTCATTCACATGACACATAGTACAAAGCGTATATAGTCAAATACTAATACCTTTGGAGTTGCACTTTGAAGTGGATCACCATCATCAAATGTTTGGTATTCTTTAAAAAATCCATTCTTTAGTAATCTTTTAGCGTAGTAAACATTTTACTTACATCTTCTATTCAGCCTTATCATGACAACTTTCATGATCAAGCTACTATAGCCTATAAGGAAGAATCGCGAGTATAATGTTAGTTCCCAAAACCTTTTTGGGAGATTCAGATGCTTAGCATCTCCATCCTTCACAAATTCTCCTATAATATGAGAACATGTATTTTTCTAAATTATACTCTATCATAATGCAACCAAAAAACATTGTTTCAGATATCACAGTATCTTTCGCACATGATGGTTTCTGAAACAATTTTCAGCTCCAATATAATCTTGATATTAAAACAACTTTTGAATATCAATAATCATGGAGGCAAACATGATACTTTAGATACTAACATTGGAATTCTTACTCTTGATTTAATACTTCTTATTAAACTTCATGGAGTAAATGGAGTTTGCTGAAAGTTTGCAATAGGACTTATAAACTTTAAATTGACATTCAAAACAATACGATACCAGTTCGTAAAGTAAATATCCAGAATTCTATAGTTCTATTATCTCAATTAAAACTAAGCATAAGGTAGTGAACAGATGCCAATGACTACAACAAATTATGAAAATTTACTTTGATTTATTTTATGACAAATTGAGTTCTACTAATCCAAATTAGAAATAAACTCCCACTCAAAAACGACATCCCTCGTGTCCTTTTGGTGATTACATGAACCAAATCCACTACACCAAGTCTGATCATCACGTGAGTTGATGTAGCTTCAAAGGCGAGCATCTATATGGGCATCATATCAACTATATGACTCAAGCTTAACCTTTCGGTCCGTGTTCCGAGGCCATGTCTGTACAAGCTAGGCTCGCCAAGTAAGAACCTTAATACTCGCATGTGTAAAACTGTCTTACACCCGTTTGTATGAAAGCGTAGAGTCGAGTACACCCGATCATCACGTGCTGTCTCAAAACACGATCCACAAAACGGTGCATACTTAAGGAAGAACATATTTTTATCTTGATATCTAAATGAGGGATCATCTTACAATGCTACAGAAAGCGCCAAACTAGCAGTATAAGATGCTAACATCTAATGTGTAAAGTGAGATGATATGGTCCATGCATTTGATCTATCATTTGCATCGTGGTATGATCTCTATCCTTCCTTTGTGTGTAAGGCCAAGGTGTATGGAACTTACACGTTGAGTGTGTTGTAAGAGTATCTATCATACATCTACTTACAACAATACCATATCAAGACACTAGCCCAGCAACGATCTAAACTAGACGCCTCTAATTTATCAATTGCAAGTTTTACGTGGCTTAGGGCTTTCGAAGATAGAACTGTTCTTACCTACGAACATGAACCACAACGAGGATAACCAAGTTATTAGCAACTCGTTGTAAATCAGATATTGACTATAGTAGGAGAGACAGACACCCGCCAGCCACTTATGCAAAACAAGTTGCATGTAAGTCGTGGAACCGGTCTCATGTACAATGACATGTAAGGTTGGTTTGGGCCGCTTCATCCCACTATGCCACCAATATCCAAAATACATAGAAGATGCAATAACATGATCATCATCGCCTACATATAAACATATGTGTACTACCCATGCAAAGCACCTAAAACCTGGCTCTGATACCACTGTTGGTTCCGCAGCATAAAAAACAAAAAATTTCCTACGATGAGAACTATACGCCAAGATCTATCTACTAGGTACAGAGCAACGGGTGGACATACATCCATCGAGAACTTACCCTCAAAGACAACGAGTTTTGTTAACGAGTAGGAACTCGTGGTTGATGTAGTCGTACACTTGCCAATCTCAAGATCGTGTGGAAGTCCGAGCAGGTCCGGCTCCAGCACGTCCTTCAGATCCAGCTCCAGCAAGTCCAGCACCACCAAGTCTAGCACCACAAAGCAGCGGTGCATCCATGATCGCACACACGTCCGGTACCCCGACAACCTCCGTCCCTCGCTCCAGCAAAGCAGCAGAAGTAGCAACTCCTTTCCAGATAAAGCCACCGGGAACATATATCTCGCTAATCCGAGACCATGGGGGAATAATGCTAGAGGGGGAGAGATATCCTTCACGAGGAGGTGTGAGGAAGAAGGGGAGTGAGGGGGCTTTTATAGGAGGAGGGGGGGTGCCCCTCTCTCCATGGCCGGCGCATGGGGGGGTGACTCCTCACCTCCCCCATTCATGCGGTGGTAACCCCTCCACATTAAAATGCCCCTTCACATTCTCTTTTAAAGTCTCCACTTTAAATGCATTAAATTTCTCCAAATTTAATGCTCTATCGTTTAATAAAACTCTTTTATTATTTTTATTCAGAATTTTTTTAATTACTTTCATTAACAAACATTCACATAAAACCCCCTAAAACATTTCAATATTACATGTAGAACCAATTTTAGCAATTTCACCCGAAATAGTTTCGGTGTCCATTGAAATAATTCCAGCGCTTTCTTAAATCTTTATATGAAACATATTTGCTCCAAATGGTGTCGGTATCCCTTAAGTGTGTCACCCTACAGTTCGCGAATAATGCAGACATGATCGAGACCCCTCTCATATCAATAATCAGAAGCGGGACCTGGAGATCCATACTGACTCCTACACATTCAACGATGACTTCTGTGATCGTGAGAACCTTTAACGCTAGTAACTAAATCCCTTTGTCTCGTGATATATTACATCTCCGAGATTCGATCATCGGTATCTCCATACCTAGTTTGATCTCGTTACCAACATGCACTCTTTTCTCATTCCCGTGATATAACATTCTAGTGATCACATCACTTGCTTGCAAGCTATCTTAATGTGATATCACCGAGAGGGCCCAGAGTATATTTATCTGTCATCGGGATTTACAAATTCCACTCTTGATCCATGAGCCTCAAAATAACACCTTCGTAGCACTGAACCCATCTTTATAGTCACCCTGTTACGGTGTGACATTTGATGTTATCAAGATACTCTTCTGGTCTTAGCAATTAACATGATCTCATGGTCTAAGGATAAAGATTACTTCGTATGATGTTATAGCAATATAAACATAATGACTTGATCGTAATGCTATACTTCGGATGAATGTTCATCACATCATTCCACCAATGTTGTGACCTTGTTATTAACAACATCCAATGTCCATGATCAGGAAACCTTGATCATCTTATTAATCAACGAGCTAGTCTATAAGAGAGGCATAACTAGGAACCCTTTTTGTTTATTAAACACACATGTGTTGATGTTTCCAATCAATAAAATTATAGCATGCAAAATAAAAATTTATCATAAACATGGAATAAGGTAATAACCACTTTATTATTGCTTCTTGGGCATATTCCCTTCAGGTCGAGTAACCAATCAAGACTCTCCGGATGCTCACTCCAATATAAGTGCCTACCCTATGAGAGTTGTTTCCCCTCAACACCGGGACACCCCATATAGTTCACAAGCCAACCGGAGCTCCTTTTGCACTGCGCAAAGTGTGCGCTTTCAATGAGGGGCTCATAGTAACGGGTGGAGGTCCGTAGACCCTTAGTTCCTTCTCCAGGTCGATGTCTCACATGGACCTTTACAGGAGAAGGCCCACCCTCCAGGATTTTTAAATCCCTTATAGTAGTTGTAGGTACCTTATACCAGAGTAAACAAACATCAAATCCAGCCCTATCCCATTCCAGAGTAGTGTGGTTGCACGGGTTAAGTTGTTATAGCTAAAGCTGCAAAGAACCGGGTGCTTTTTTGTAAACATGTTTCCTCCATCTTTCTTTCAGAATTTTGTAAAACGAAACCATTTTTACTTTCTCAAACTTCTCTTGGTAGGTCAAACCTCACCAAGGTTTTATCATAAAACATTTTGTAAACTTTTTCAGGGTCTTCCCATCCTATAGCTTTGCTTCGGCTAAATCGGGGTCTCCAAAAGGGGTATGGTGTATTACACTATCTACCATACTAGGGACAAGTAGGTGTCGCCAAGGGGGTGTACTTAGTAGTAAAAACGTGTAATGTCTTGGAGGAGCCAAGCCACTACCAGGTATAGATCATCATATAATAAAACAACGTAGTTTTCATAAATAGTGGATAAGAACATGCATAAGTAAAACACTAGGACAAGGTTTATGAGCAAGAAGGTGGCTTGGCTGCGATCAGCAATCTGGCAATATATGTTCCTGGAATTCCCCTTAGAATACCATAATAACCAATATAAATAACCATCTTCTTCTGTCTCTAATATAATCGCAACTATCATCGTCAAGGAGGATTCATGCAAGCAAACAGAGCCACAATCAAAACAAGTCATACAAGTGGACATACATACAACAAGCAAGTCAACAATACAAGTATATGATTCAGTAGGTTTTGAGAAGATTGGATTTACAAGATTGAAATTGTCTTAGAAGCATTTGAAGGAAATCCTATAGGATTTATAGTCTAGAAAAATTATTTTGGAGAGGGTTCTAAGACCAATGCCATATTATGTATGATACCATTGTATATCGATGATACCAATAAGTAGGTGTTGATAAAATGAAACCAACAAAAGTGGTTTCACTATTTTATCAACATCCATTGATTTACTATGAATTTTCTAGTGATAACAGTTCTAGTTTTAGGAAATAATTCACCAGAAAAGTTCTATAGCTCCAAAAATTATTTCCTTGGATGTTTATGTCAGGTTTGATGGAATGGTTCAGTGAGATTTGGAATCACTTCAAATTATTAACTATAATGCCCTCAGGAAATTCCCAAAAGCAGTTTTGGAGGGTTTTTATCTTTTTCACCATATTAAAACTATAGGAGCTTTTGAAATAATTCTAGGGACACATGCTAGGTATTTTTAATACCTTTCATTAGAAGTTGGGATTAACCCTTTTGGAGTTATATAAATATTGAGGTGATTTTATTAGGTAATTAACTCTACATAGAACAGTTTAATTCCTAATAAATCAACCGTGGCTCATAAAAATCTGGGCTCTTTGGGTTTGGTAGATATTAGTATGCACGTCTCCGGGGGGTTTGAATTAGGTCAATACATATCTTGTTTTGACCTAGAGAAATTTGTAAAGCCAGATTGTGACTATTTTTATTATTTTTACTATGGGTAATATAGGAAGCCAGTTTACATGGGGCAAGGGGGTCATGAAAGGTACATGTGTTACCTTTCAGAAAATAGAGGTTTCAATCCACTTTGATTTCGAAAACTCTCTAAATAATTTATTGAGGAAAAGTATACACCTAGGTAAATGATTTACTATATTTAACCTGGGACTGATTTGGGTTAACCAAAGATACTGCATGTTAGGTAAAACACTTGGGCATAAGGTAAAATTTAGATCTACCCAATTGGATTCATTTAGCATTTTCATTTTGAAATAAACCAACCAGGTAATAATCAGATCTGAGGGGAAAAACATTAAAAAGCAAAGGTATGGGGCATCTTGGGCAGGATCTAGCCCACTGTTGGGCTACGCAGAAGCCGGGGTCGGCCTTCCTGGGCAGAGACGCACGCGGGGCAGGGAAATAAAATTCCCACGAGGGCCCAGTTGCGAGAGAGGGGAGTGGGCGAAGAGGTATAGGGGAATACCAGCCACAAGATTAAACATAGATCAATGGCTAGGCGTTGTCATCTTTCCTGCGCTGGCGGTGGCGGAGTTGGACCCTAGTAGAGGACGGGGCTCGGCGGGGTATCTCACCTGAGCGTCGGTGGCGATAGCGGGATGGCGGGGTCAATGCAGGAGACTATTCCGACTCTAGAGAGGGGCGTTGGACGCAGTTGTGTCGCCGGAGCATGCCTCATGCATTCACGCCACTAGTCTTGCGTCGATCCTCGTCGGGGAGACCTCAGGGCGCACTTCATCCTAATGCAGAGGGTGCAGGGTGGGTGCGGAGGACGCGGCAAAGCGGGCGGTGGGCGGAACGGGAGTCCTTGGCAGCCAGGGAGGGGTCGCGTGAACATGACCATGGTGGTCTCTTTGGGTCTTCGAGGCAATGGCGAGGGAGCGGTTCCTGGGCAAGGAGGAGAATAGTGTTAGATACGGTAGGTCCAGGGGAGCTCAACAAGCTGGCATGCAGCGGTAGGGGAGTAGAGATGAGAGCACCATGAGCAGACCTTGGCAATGGCCAAGATGCTCTTTTTCTTCTTTTCTCGGGCTAGGCAGAGAAGGAGAGGAGGGGTGTCTCTCTGGGGAGGTTTAATGGGAGGTGAGAGATCAAATGAGCCAGTAGCTAGGGGCTGGGGTGGCTTGTGTCCTTATCAACCGAAGTGGAGGGTGTATAGTGGGTTTGGTCTATGGGGGTGAGAGAGAGGGAGTGAGGGGAAGGAATTGGCCACTAGGGGCGGTGGAGATGTGAGTGGTGGACTCTAAGTCAAGCAGGGAGACGGGGAGGGAGTGGTGGAGGCTGCTGCTGCTTTTACACTTCTCTAGGAGTATTTAAATAAAAAGGGCACACGCACTCTCTCTCATTCCAAGGGCAAAGGACAAGGGAGGACAGATGCTACAGTGGTGTCGACCTGCGGTGAGAGGGGTACTTTGTAAACTTGCTTGACCATGTTTTGAGAAGGTTTTGATAAGGTTTATCTCTATGTTTTGAATAAGTTCAAAACTTGACCAAAGTAGTGGTTATGAAGGAAGTCTAGAAACTTGTACTGGACATGATGAGAAAATGGTGCTAGGATCTAGAGGAGGTTAAGACAATATTCCTGGATTTATTTGACATTTTCAATGGATTTAAAGTCCACTTAAGGCCATTTATTCAAATAGTGTAGAAATGGTTTCCAAAATATCATTTGATATTTTCCCACTAGACAAGGTTGGTTTTTGATGTGAGATGGTCTTAGATATCAATCCACACCTTGAGGAATTTTCCCATGATTTATTGAGGATTAAAAGTATTTAAAACAATTATTATTCCATTTGTGCCATTTAAGAAAAAGGGAAAAACTAAACAATAAAGCTCTTCAAAAATATTTATTTTTGAAGTTGGAAGATAGGGTGGGATAAAAAGGCATCAAAATTGACCTAAGTTCGAGAAGTGTTTTGGCAAAAACCAAACTTTCCTTTATGGAGGGAGTTTTGGGGCTTTTGCTCATTAAAAGAATTTAATAGGTTTTGAGTGATAATAATTATGGATAATACTTGATAAATATTTATAAACAAGGTAGTGATGTACACAAGGTGTATCTATTCATTACAACCTTTGGTCTTGACAATCCAACTTGATTTTGGGAAGAAACAAGGATCTAGGGTGATGTTTTAATCCCAACAAACCTTGTTGGATCTTGGTGATAAAAGCTCCCCTTAGGGCATGGAATATATAGATGGATAAACTAAGTGATGTAAATTACCAAGGTACAAGAAGTTGAGCTTGATCATGCTTGAGTTCTCCAAGAATTGATTTGAAACTTTGAATAAAATAAGGGTGCCAAAACAGATTGTCAAGTAGCCTTCAAAAGCTTGTGGGTTTTTGAGGCATAAAGATCCATTTGGAACAAGTGAAGTAGGTATTTCTAAACCTTTATGAGTATAACACAACCATGCAAATATTTGGTCCAAATAATGTAGGATGAAGGTGTGAGCTTCTAACCAAGTAGGCTAGTTGATAAGATTTGAAGAAAAAGTTATTTTCTTGCCTACAAAATCATCTAGAACAAGTGGGTTGAAAGGAGATCTATCCAAGGGCCAGAGTGGGCATTGGTAGTCCTTAGGAAGGGTTATAATATGGTTCAAGTGCATTTCCAATAATGCACAAGGGTTGACAAATAGGGGCATTCCAAGAAGTGATGATGAAACAGTTCCCAGACTTAAAATCAATTTGGCAGATTTAGGGTTTTTGACTAGAATATGGGTGGGGATGTTTTTGATGGGTTGCAAGGTACCTAATCATCATCAAGCGGATGATGTTGGAGTGTAGATTGAGTAGAATAGATCCAGGCTTGATATTGGTCTTTATTGACTTGGAAGCTTCTACATTGGATCAATTCAGAATGGCTCTGGTTAAGGGTTTTAGATGATCACCTAGTGGATAGAGATTAGATCTAGCTTTGTATTCTTCCTTAGGGTGTTGTGATCTTAAAACATATTGATCCTAGTGGATGAGCTCCTAGATTAGCTCAAACTACCTCCTAAGCAAACAAATCGAACGGCAGATCAAGGCAACTCATCTTCCAAACAAAACACTCTACTTCTATGGATACCATCAGGCCTACCTTGAGGTAGAGATGGGTATTTTGAAAAGTTGGAGTCGAAAAAGGTGGGGATTCCTTCGTATTTATACCAAGAGTAGGATTCAAAAGCTTTATAAAAAGGTTTTGGAAGACCTAAAGATAAGAGTAGTGGAAAGTCCTATATGGAAAACATAAGGAGATTCTATTATGTAGCTCTCCATAGTTTGGTCAATAGAAGCTACTAAAATAGTTTTGGTTTGCAAAGGCCTCTTGGCTCAGGTTTTGAAATGCCAGAACATTTGAGAATATGTAAAATGATCCCGGATAGTTTTGTTAAATAGCTTTTGTCAACTGATGTTGAGGTAAGGAGTATGTCCTATGCTATACATTCAGATACATAAGCATATACAACAACAAGCAAGCACCACATCATTAAACAACAAAAAGTTTTTGTTTCGCCTGATTTTTCCAGGAAAATAATGAGGGTTGCTGAATTTAGGATGTTACAATTATGGTCCATGCTCCCCGATCCAACGGTGACTAACTATCGGGACGCATAACTAACCTGCAATCGCTCGGGGATTCTAGAAGGGGATCTCTTCTAGAAGACCCAATCCGATGGCTAACGTTGGATGCTAGAGTGTGTTTGGTCATGTGGATCAGTGTGGTTTAGGAGAAGGACACATGCAATGACTACAGTGGATCAGTGACACTAGTGGACAAGTGTGGTTTAGGGGTAAAACACATGCAATGACTAGTGGATCCATGTGTCAAACCATGGTCACAGAGACCAAAGAACACATAGGAAAACAACTTTGACGTGGTGTGTTGCACCAGTGTGACAGAAGCTGCACCACATAATCCACTAGAGTGTGTGTGGTGATGTGGACCAATGTGGTTTAGGAAAAAGAACACATGCAATGACACCAGTGGTTCAATGACTCTAGTGGATCATTTTCGTTTAGGAGAACACATGCAATGACTCTAGTGGATCCATGTATCAAACCATGGTCAAAGAGACCAAAAACACATAGGAAAGCAGCTTACACATTGCATGTAGCACCAGTGTGGCAGAAGCTGCACTACAAAATCCACTAGAATGTGTGTGGTCATGTGGATCAATGTGGTTTAGGAGAAGATCAATTTCAAAGGCACTAGTGGATCAGTGTAGATTAGGAGAAGAACACATGCAATGACTAGTGGATCCATGTGTCAAACCATGGTCACATACACCAAAAACACATAGGAAAGAAGCTTCCACATTGCATGTTGCACCAGTGTGATGGAACTTGCATCACAGAATCGACTAGAGTGTGTGTGGTCATGTGGTCTAGGAGAAGAACACATGCAATGACACTAGTGGATCAAAGACACTAGCTGGTGTATCAGTGTGGTTTAGGAGAAGAACACATGTAATGACTCTGGTTGATCCATGTGTCAATCCATGCTCACAAAGACCAAAAAACACATAGGAAAGCATCTTCCACATGGAATGTTGCACTAGTGTGAGATAAGTTGCACCACAGAATCCACTAGAGTGTTTGTGGTCATGTGGATCAATGTGGTTTAGGAAAAATAACACATGCAATGACACAAGTGGATCAATGATGCTAGCTATTGGATCAGTGTGGTTAAGGAGAAGAACACATGTAATGAAAATGGTGGATCCATGTGTTAAACCATGGTCACAGAGACCAAAAACATATAGGAAAGTAGCTTCCAAATTGCATGTTGCACCAGTGTGACAGAAGCTGCAGCACAGAATCCACTATAACGTGTATGGTCATGTGGATCGGTGTGGTTGAGGAGAAGAACACATGCAATGACTCTAGTGTATCAATGACACTGGCTGGTAGATCAATGTGATTTAGGAAAAAGAACACATACAATGACACTAGTGGATCCATGTGTCAAACCATGGTCACTACAAAGACCAAATAAGACATAGGAAATCAGCTTCCACATGGAATGTTGCACCAATGTCAGAGAAGCTGCACCACATAATCAACTAGATTGTGTGTGGTCATGTGGACCAAAGTGGTTTAGGAAAAAGAAGACATGCAATGACACTAGTTGTCCAATGTGGTTTAGGAGAAGAACACATGAAATGACACTAGTGGATCCATGTATCAAACAATGGTCACAGAGACCAAAAACACAGAGGAAAACAGCTTCCACATTGCATCTTGCACAAGTGTGATAGAAACTGCACCATAGAATCCACTAGAGTGTGTGTGGTCATGTGGATAAGTGTGGTTCGGGAAAAGAACACATGCAATGACACCAGTGGATCCATGTGTCAAACCGTGGTCAGAGAGACCAAAAACACATAGGAAAGCAGCTTCCACATTGCATGTTGCACGAGTGTGGCAGAAGCTGCACCACATAATCCACTAGAATGTTTGTGGTCATGTGGATCAATGTGGTTTCGGAGAAGAACAATTGCAATGACTCTAGTGGATCAGTGTGGTTTAGGAGAAGAACACTTGCAATGACTCTAGTAGATCCATGTGTCAAACCATGGTCAGAGAGACCAAAAACACATTGGAAAGCAGCTTCCACATTGCATATTGCACCAGTGTGACAGAAGTTACACCACGGAATCCACTAGAGTGTGTGGTCATGTGGATCAATCTAGTTTAGGAGAAGAACACATGCAATGACAATAGTGGATCAAAGAAACTAGTTGGTGGATCAGTGTGGTTTAGGAGAAGAACACATGCAATGACTCCGGTGGATCCATGGTTCCATCCATGGTGATAAAGACCAAAAAACACATAGGAAAGCAGCTTCCACATGGAATGTTGCACTAGTATGAGAGGAGCTGCACCACAAAATCTAGTAGAGTGTGTGTGGTCATGTGGATCAATGTGGTTTACGAAAATGAACACATGCAATGACACTAGTGGATCAATGACACTAGCTTGTGGATCAGTGTGGTTTAGGAGAAGAACACATGCAATGACTCTAGTGGATCCATGTGTCAAACCATTGTCATAAAGACCAAAAACACATAGGAAAGTAGCTTCCACATTGCATGTTGCACCAGTGTGATAGAAGCTGCACCATAGAATCTACTACAGTGTGTGTGGTCATGTGTATCAGTGTGGTTCAGGAGAAGAACACATGAAATGCCTCTAGAGGATCAAGGAACTAGCTGGTGGATCAGTGTGGTTTAGGAAAAAGAACACATTTAATGACACTAGTGCATCCATGTGACAAACCATGGTCACTACAGACACCATAGAAACACATAAGAAAGCAGCTTCCACATGGAATGTTGTACTAGTGTTAGAGAAGCTCCACCACAAAATCCACTAGATTTTGTGTGGTCATGTGGACCAATGTGGTTTAGGAAAAAGAACACATGCAATAACACTAGTGGATCAATGACTCTAGTGGACTAGCGTGCTTTATGAGAAGAACACATGCAATGACACTAGTGGATCCATGTATCAAACCATGGTCACGAGGAACAAAAAACACATAGGAAGCAAGCTTCCACATTGCAGGTTGCACCAGTGTGGCAAAATCTACACCACATAATCCACTATAGTGTGTGTGGTCATGTGGATCAGTGTGGTTTAGGAGAAGAACACATGCAATGACACTAGTAGATCAATGACACTAGCTGGTGGATCGGTGAGGTTTAGGAAAGAGAACACATGCAATGACACTAGTGGATCCATGTGTCAAACCATGGTCACTACAGAGACCAAAAAACACATAGGAATGTAGCTTTCATATGGAATGTTGTACTAGTATGACAGAAGCTGCACCACAGAATCCACTAGAGTGTGTGTGGTCATGTGGATCAGTGTGGTTTAGGAAAAAGAACACATGCAATGACACTAGGGATCAATGGCTCTAGTGGATTAGTGTGGTTTAGGAGAAGAACACATGCAATGACTCTGGTGGATCCATGTGCCAAACCATGGTCACGCAGACCAAAACACACATAGGAAAGCAACTTCTACATGGAATGTTGCACTAGTGTGAGACAAGCTGCACCACAGAATCCACTATAGTGTGTGTGGTCATGTGGACCAATGTGGTTTAGGAAAGAGAGCATATGCAATGACACTAGTGGATCAATGTGTCAAACCATGATCACACAGACCAAAAAACACATATGAAAGCAGCTTCCACATTGCATGTTGCACCAGTGTGGTAGAAGCGGCACCAAAGAATCCACTAGAGTGTGTGTGTGATCATGTGGATCAATGTGGTTTAGGAGAGGAACACATGAAATGACATTATTGGATCAATGACACTAGGTGGTGGATCAGTGTGGTTTATGAGAAGAACACAAGCAATGACTCTGGTGGATCCATGTGTTAAACAATGGTCACTACATAGACCAAAAAACACATAGGAAAGCAGCTTCCACATGAAATATTGCACCAGTGTGAGAGAAGCTGCACCACAAAATCCACTAGAGTGTGTGTGGTCATGTGGATCAGTGTGATTAAGGAAAAAGAACACAGGCAATGACACTAGTGGATCAATGACACTAGCTAGTGGATCAGTGTGTTTTAGGAGAAGAACACATGCAATGACTCTAGTGGATCCATGTGCCAAACCATGGTCACTATAGATACCAAAAATAGATAGGAAAGCAGCTTCCACGTGGAATGTTGCACTAGTGTGAGAGAAGTTGCACCACAGAATGCACTAGTGTGTGTGGTCATGTGGACCAATGTAGTTTAGTAAAATAACACATGCAATGACCCTAGTGGATCAATGAAACTAGATGGTGGATTAGTGTGGTTTTGGAGAATAACACATGCAATAACTTTGGTGGATCTATGTGTCAAACCATGGTCACTACAGAGACCAAAAAACACATATGAGAGCAGCTTCCACATTGCATGTTGCACCAGTGTGATAGAAGATGCACCACAAAATCCACTTGAGTGTGTGTGGTCATGTTGATCAATGTGGTTTAGGAGAAGAACACATGCAATGACACTACCTGGTGGATCAGTGTGGTTTTGGAGAATAACACATGCAATGACTCTGGTCGATCCATATGTCAAAACATGGTCACTAAAAATACCAAAAAAACATAGGAAAGTAGCTTCCATGTGGAATGTTGCACCAGTGTGAGAGAAGCTGCACCCCAAAATCCACTAGAGTGTGTGTGGTCATGTGGACCAATGTGGTATTTGAAAAATAACACATGCAGTGACACTAGTGGATCCATTGATGACCCACAAGTATAGGGGGTGTATCGTAGTATTTTCGATAAGTAAGAGTGTCAAACCCAACGAGGAGCAGAAGGTGTTAGCTAGTGGTATGGATCAGGAATTCTCTGCAAATACTTAGGAAACGGATTTTTAGGGGTTTTTGATAAGGCAAGTAAATAAAGTACCAGTAAATAAAAGACAATAGGAATAAATGCAGCAAGTGGCCCAATCCTTTATGCAGCAAAGGACAAGCCGGTTGTATTACTTAAGATGACCAAACGTTCTCAAGGACACACGGGAAGACTGTTAAGTGCTTTCGCTTCATATAGTTGATTAATCTTCTTTAGCTTGCTAAGTGTTGTGTGGGTGAACCTGTGATAATGTACTAACCTTCCTAGGACTAATACATACTTGTGATTATACCCCTTGCAAACATTCGTAAGTACAAGAAAGTAATTAAGGTAGAAACCTAACCATAGCTTTAAACTCTAAGAGCCTTACGTCCCTTGTGCAATGGTTTCCTAACGGGGGTTTAGGTTTCTGTCATTCCGGCAACCCCTAGGATTAGTAGCCAAATACACAATGCATTCCCCTAGGCCCATATAGGTTAAGTCTCATGTAGTAGAAGTTCACATGACACCACTAGAAGAAGTACACCACAACTTAAATATCAAACTATTGAATCTTTCTCAACACAACTCCACTACTAACAACATGACTTCTCCCATGTCCTCAAGAACAAAACGAACTACTGACAAGACATCATATGGAATAATGATGTATAACAATCTGAACATAAACAATAATTCAATGGTTCACTCAATAACATCAACTACAAAGAGTAATCAACATCGGGAAAGTTTCCCCTAAGAACTATGCAAGGTTCAACCCAATTGTTACAGCAATATGGAGATGGTGATGATGGTGCTGATGGTGGTGGTGATGATGATGATGATCCCGATGAATACGGACAAGAATCATCCCATTCATCAATACAAAAGTCATCATAGAAGACAACTCACTATTATATAACTCAACTTGCAATAAGTGAAGGAAACACAATAAAGATACATAAAGTAAATCATAATTGGTAATGGAAAACTTAGCTCTTGGTCGAAGAATAGTTGATAATTTGCTGGAGTTCACAAATAACTGATTTTCAATGATAGCTTTCAAAGTAGTAATCAGCAAGATAAGAGCAATGTGCAAAACAGAGAACATAAGAAACATGCTTGAATAAATCATCATATGAATGAACGAAACACAACCACTCAAAATACTTGCTGAGATAGGAGGGAATAGGTTTACTGACTCAACTAAAAATTAAAAGAAAGGCCCTTCGCATAGGGAAGCAGGGAGTTAAAGTTTCATAAAGAGCTCCCAAAAATTATGATACTTATGAGCTTTCAGCTCTCATTGCCCCTATCATAGGCATCTTTAGGTGATTAAGGTTAAAGTGATAAAATATGAGGATATGCTTGACAAGTTGTAAATTGAGAATCTCATGTCCCTTGAATATGAGGGTCGGTCCTCATGCTACTCAAGTTTAGTCATCGGTAAGTTCTTGTCATCGTAAGCACATGTGTATCATGGAGAACCGCCAACGGGGTACCCCTTGCCCGATGATACAGAAGAATCCCCATATCAAAATGACAAGGCAGGCTGACAACAAGCATCTCAGCAATCTTCTTATTTGCCATGGGAATATGGTGCTTTTTTCTCTCTTTACTCTTTTCTCATTTCTTTTTCTTTTTCTTTCTCTTTTTCTCAATCTCTATCTCTTTTTTTATAAGAAGAATGCTTCATAGATGCTCATTATTGTTATGCTGCAGGTTTCCACCATGACAGCATGGATTAGACCGGTGGCCTAGACGTTTCTCTAACACACATGCATAACTCCATGGACTTACAAGCTCCCCTTTTATTTCACATCGACGACATCCATAGACAAAAGAACATGATATCAACTAGGTAAAAGTACCAGTGCAATGTTGAAAGCGTTCCCCATGACAACATGGTTCTTCTAATTCACAACTTACAAAGCGCAAGCATATATGCAACATAGATGGGCACAATGGTTCAAGTTTATTAGCTGCAAGAAAGTAAAGTGTTCCATCAAGTTCGTGAGAGCTTTAATCACTAATTTTCACATAAAAGTTTACTTTGTGAGGTAGATAAAATCATGAATTTACTTGGAATATAAATAATGCTAATAGATAGGTATGGTGGACACAAATGACATAGGTTTTGGTTTCAGGATTGGATGTACGAGAAGAATTCCCTCTCAGTACAGGTTTTTGGCTAGCAAGGCTGGGTAGCAAGTATAAGAGTTGAAGGAAACAAACAAACATACAAGTGATAAAAAACAAACATGCAATCTTCCTTGGAAGCACAAAAGATCTTAACTAGAGAATACTAAACTTATGAGCAAATCAAGAAATAAAGATGATGAAATTATATTTCCTTAAGAGTACTTCTATCTTTTTCATTCAAATCTCAAAAAGAGTGTTGCTACTGACCAAGCCAGGTTTGCCAAAACCAACTAAATTAACTCAATGATCCCAAAGTGATACCAATATTAACAACAAGATCAATCATATAACAAAAAAAATGAAAACTAATATAAGATATGCAAAAGAGTAAATGATAGAACTTCTCATTAATATTCCATAATGGCAACTCACACCAAGGGATACATATCTAACGAGAGAGGGGACACTTCCATAATGCAAACCATCCTACATGATAACTTCTCTATTCATGATATGACTCTACTAAAAAGGTAAAAAGATAGAAGATAGTGATGTGATACCGCGGCACTCCCCCCCAAGCTTGGAACAAACCAAGGGATGCCAAATCTGATGACGAATTACTCCTTCGGTGCTGGTGGTATTCTCTCAATGAGGTCTTTGATTAGTTTTTCCAAGTCCTCAATCTTGAAGGTGAGATTACGAATCAGCTGTGAGTTTTGCTCAATGCGGCTCATGATCATGTCGGGTTGAGCATTCCAGCTCTTGCGATTCTTTCCACACTCATCCTCCTTGAAGTATTCTTTTCTGCATGGCTAGAACGAGGCAAATCCCAATTGGAGGGTAATTTCTCCTTGGGCATATTCTAGTATTGATGCTCATGGATAAGGGTATGGAAAGGATTCTTGGCGCGTGGAGGAAGTGACCATGGATCTAAACAGTAACGAGGAGGCTTCCCTCCAATTGACATAGTCTTGGCAGGGTTTGCCACCACTCCAATGCTTGCAATGGTATTGCTAGTGTGCTTTGCCTCCTCTTCGTCTTCACTCTTGATCTCCTTCTCCTACCCGGGGTCTTGGAGATCTTCCTCCATAGGCTACTTTCCTTTATCCTTGGCGGACACCATTGTGCTTCTAAACTTTCAAAAATAGTTCCTACCAGAAACAGATCGAAACGAAAACACAATGGGAACACGATATACGAACCTCGGGGGATTATATATTATGAAGATTCACAACAAAAGGAAGGTACTAAGAGAAAACGGGCCAGAGACGGAGTCCGAGGTGGCCACACCACTTGGTGGCGCGGCCAGGGGTGGGCCCGCGCCACTGGGTGGTTGGAGCCTCCCTAGCTCCGTTTCCGTCCCTCTTTCGCTTCGTAGCTTTCCTTATTGGATAAAAACTACAAAAATATAATTGGATAGATCTTTCGTGGAACTTTTCTTACCAGAACTGTTACCTATTTGAAAACGAACTCTACAGGTCTCTGAATTTGGTTTGTAGTGGATTCTTCTGGAGTCACCACTTGGAGGATATCATTATCTTCATCTTCGTACACTTATTACTCGAGTCAATAAACCTTTCTCTTCCTTATTATACCATTATCTCCACTAACCTGGAAATTTCTTTCACACAAAACTTCACATAGTTCTCATTAGCAACATTAGTATAAGTGAAGTGATAAAACCTTTTGAGTCAAATTTCATCTGAAAACCATCAAAAATAGAGCTACTGTACCAAATCCTTCAGAAAACCCAAAAAGAATTCAAAAGGAAATAGATTAAAGAAGAAAATGCAAGAGTGGCAAAATATATCAAAACAGACTAGCAGGTAAAGATCAATTTTTTCGAAAATCTTATGTTGCTCAAATAAAAAAGTGCAAAACTAACAAAAGTTAAATAACAACCTGGGACAGAAGGACAGAAAATTACAGCTCAATCTGACATACAGAGATCTCTCACGAATTTATACGGTGAAGCACAAAAGTCTGTTTCAGAACAGCAACTTCCCCAAATCTTACTTCTCTCTCATTAGAGGTTGATCTTGACACAAAAACGAAACAAAAAGGATAAGGAGAGGTTATTACCAAAGTAATAACTTCCAAGACTCAAAGAAACAAAAATAAACTGAAAGCAAAATAAACTGGGTTGTCTCCCAAAAAGCTCTTTCTTTATAGCCATTAAGATGGGCATGATAATTTTGATGAAGCTCACTTAGGAATATGAATTGAAGTGAAAGACAGCATTAAGAAGCAAAAATACACACGCTTAAGTCTAACCCACTTCCTATGCAAGGGAATTTTGTAAACAAACAAGGTGTTGAAACCAGAGGCTACTAGCATAGGAAAGTAAAAGAAGTGCAACATAAAAAAATTCAGCATAAAACGAGGAAACTTGATATTATTGAGATACATAAGAACACTTTTCCCTCTCTCATAGTAACTTTCAGTATCATGCATAAGCTTAATAATATAACTATCACAAGAACCGTTGTAGCAATGATCACTTATTCTAACAGAAAACACATGAATACTAGTTCTTATGATACTACTTTGTAAAACAATATTAGAGGTATCCTTACAAAGGATAGTGTGTCCCTCTTCTACGCTTTAAGTTACAAGATCTTTAACAATTACTACAACAGGTTCAATGCTTATTTTTTATCAGGTTTTATAGTTCTGTTTTCACTTTTAGTGATTACACTAGTTATCATAGGATGATCCTTTACCTTATCCGGGAAGGGTATCTTCTCAATGTAAGGTTCAGGTAAAACATGATCAATAGTGCAATACTCAGTACTCCCAACAGGAACATAGTCAACAATATCTTTATAAGGTGCATGGTACTTGCTCCATCCCTTTGTTGGGATTATAATATAAGAAGCAAAGGCCTTAAAACAATTTGTAATAACTTGTAAATCAAGACCATGAGCGTTACTAATATTTTGAAAGTCATCAGTTCCCATAAAAGATTCAATGCATTCATAATCATAATTTATACCTGACTTTCTTCCTTTGTCATTCTCCCAAGATTCAGCATTGTCTTGAATACGGTCCAGAAGATCCCATTTAGCTTCTTCTTCCATGTGAGTGAATGATCCAGCACAAGAAGCATCCAATAAATCCTTATCATGAAGAGAAACCCTTGCATAAAAGTTATTGATAATAATATTGTCGAGGAGCTCATGAATGGGACATTTGAGCATTAGTAACT
Source organism: Avena sativa (assembly GCA_916181665.1). Lineage (NCBI taxonomy): Eukaryota > Viridiplantae > Streptophyta > Magnoliopsida > Poales > Poaceae > Avena > Avena sativa. Next base: position 438,741,788 of record OV702289.1, read on the forward strand.
TCAATCTCCCCCAAGCTTGAGATGTACCCTCTCCATCAAGAGGCCAAAAGTTGTATATTTGATTCCGATCTTTATGAATCTCACTAGGAGGATAAAACTTCGAATAAAAGAGAGGTACTATTTCCTCCCATTCAAGAGCTTGACCATTCTTCAGCAGCTTATACCATTCCTCAGCTCTTCCTTTTACTAACAATGAGAATAACTTCTTCTTAACTTGATTTGTAGTAATACCTGCACACTTGAACAACTTGCATAATTCGTGTATAAAGAGTAAATGATCACCGGGATGGATAGTTCCATCCCCAACATAGTAGTTATCCATAACACGATCAATAATTCTTTTAGGTATTTTAAAAGTATCATCCTCAGCAGGTGGTGGTTCATCTACTACCTTAGTAGTGGTAGTAGCATTACAAAATAGAAAACTCAACGAATTATCCATAATGAAAATAAAGCAACTAACAGAAGTAAGCAATACTCACAGTAGAAGTTTCCTTTACTAGTTCCACTCTCCAATAGCGCTTCACTCCCCGGCAACGGCGCTAGAAAATAGTCTTGATGACCCACAAGTATAGGGGGTGTATCGCAGTATTTTCGATAAGTAAGAGTGTCGAACCCAATGAGGAGCAGAAGGTGTTGGCTAGTGGTATGGATCAGGAATTCTCTGCAAATACATAGCAAACGGATTTTTAGGGGTTTTGATAAGGCAAGTAAATAAAGTACGAGTAAATAAAAGACAATAGGAATAAATGCAGCAAGTGGCCCAATCCTTTATGCAGCAAAGCACAAGCCGGCTGTATTACTTAAGATGACCAAATGTTCTCGAGGACACACATGAAGATTGTCAAGTGCTTTCGCTTCATATAGTTGATTAATCTTCTTTAGCTTGCTAAGTGTTGTGTGGGTGAACCTGTGCTAATGTACTGACCTTCCTAGGACTAATACATACTTGTGATTATACCCCTTGCAAACATCCATAAGTATAAGAAAGTAATTAAGGTAGAAACCTAACCACAACTTTAAACTCTAAGACCCTTACGTCCCTTATGCAATGGTTTCCTAACGAGGGTTTAGGTTTCTGTCACTCTGGCAACCCCTACGATTAGTAGCCAAATACACAATGCATTCCCCTAGGCCCATATAGGTGAAGTGTCATGTAGTCGACGTTCACATGACACCACTAGAAGAAGCACACCACAACTTAAATATCAACCTATTGAATCTTTCTTAACACAACTCCACTACTAACAACATGACTTATCCCATGTCCTCAAGAACCAAAACGAACTACTCACAAGACATCATATGGATCATGATCACAGATGGAATCATGATGTATAACAGTCTGAACATAAACAATAATTCAATGGTTCACTGATACGTCCAAAACGTATCTACTTTCCCGAACACTTTTGCTATTGTTTCTCCTCTATACTTGTGTGATTTGGATGCAACTAATGCGAACTGACGCTGTTTTTAGCAGAATTGCCTTGGTGTCTACTTTTTGTGTGCAGAAAATGTGCACCACCCGGAAAATATGCCAAAAATCCTATTTCACCCGAAGACTCCAGGAGCCAGAATACGAGACGGAAAAGAGCCCTGGGGTGGCCACACCACCTGCTGGCACGGGCCAGGCCAGGCCACGCCAAGGGGTGGTGTGGGCCCCCCAGGCACCCCCTCGACCTCTCTCTTCGCCTATAAGGAGCCTTCTGACCTAAAAGCTTCAGGGTGTTCGACGTTTTTCTAGAAGGAGTTCCGCTCCGCCGGAAACTCCATTCTACCACCCTGCCGGGACGGGGAATTGGAGGAGATCATCACCATCCCTTCTCCATCGACCATCCATGTTTCCCCCATCTATGAGTGAGTAATCCCCTGCTGTAGGCTATGGGGATGGTAGGGATTGGATGAGATCGTTCATGTAATGGCATCAGATTGTTAGGGCATGGTTGCTAGTATCTTTTATTAGTGCTTTATGACTTTGTTGGACCTTGTTGGGCTTAATGCTTGTCACTAGGGCCCGAGTGCCATGATTTCAGATCTGAACTGGTTATTGGTTCATTATGATAGTATTGTTTTGGGTCTTATCTGCAAGTTGTATACACACGTCGTTCCTGAACCTATGGCCCCGAAGTGACATAAATCGGGATAACTAGAAGGGACAGGCTTTGATGTGAGGATCAGATGTGTTCACGGAGTCTGAATGCTTTGCTCTGGTGCTCTACTAAAAGGAGCACCTTAATTTCCAGTAGTTCCCTAGAGGCCCCACTGCAAACGGGCTGGCGGGACAAAAGATGTTGTGCAAGTTCTCATTGCGAGCACGTATGACTATATATGGAACACATGCCTAGGATTGTCTAGTACTTGGATGCTTTATCTTATTTATCTGCAATTGCCCTATGTTCTGATTGCTATGTGAATTGTCTTGTCCATGCAACGCCCGTCCATCCATCCCTATGCCTACCGCACTCGAATCCCACTGTTTACTGGTTTTGTTACTACTGCCTTTGCTTTACTACTTCTGCTACTTTACTATTCCTACTACAAAACTGTTGCTACTGATAAACTGCTGTGAGCCAGATTGTTTCTAGGTGCAGCTGAATTGACAACTCAGTTGTTAAGGCTGATAAATATTCTTTGGGTCCCCTTGTGTCGAATCAATAAATTGGGTTTCACTTCCCTCGAAAATACTGTGATACACCCCCTATACTTGTGGGTCATCAAGACTATTTTCTAGCGCCGTTGCCGGGGAGCATAGCTTGATTTATCAAGTTCACTTGGATTCTCTATTGTTCGCTGCTATCCATCCATCATGGGTAAGTCTCGTGATGGCAAGGTTCCTATTTTACCATCCACTACAAGAAGAGGTACGGTTCTGAACACCTCTACTGCTCTTGATTCACCGTCTGTTTTGAGTAAGTTCCTTACACCACCACATACACATGCTACACACACTGCTACTACTGCTGAATCTAAAACTTCTGATACTTATGATGCTGATTCTACTGTGTTTGATAAGAGTGGTTCATTAGGTCCTTTCCTAGATGCTACGATTGCTAGAACTATAGTTGGAAATACCGAAACTCCTAATGAAGACACTGCCACACCTGTTAGCTCACCTGAGTCTAGTAAGAGTTATGATGGTGAAGAAGATTATGTTGAGATGATTGATGAGTTTATTGAAGAATGTAGGAACACCCATGATAGGAGCACTGATAAGAATCTCCTTGAGAGGCGTACTATTAGACCCAAATTATCTCCTGATGCTAAGTTTGTTGCTTCTCCCATAAACATTATAGATGAAGATTATGATTTCTCTCTCGATCTATCTTACATAGCTATTATTGAGAAAGAACCTTTTTGTGGGACTAAGAATGAAAGTGCGGTAGCACATATGAATGAACTTTCTACCATGAGTGGCTTGTTTTCTGATGATATTAAGATGCGTACTTACTTTGTTGCTAAGATTTTCCCCTTTTCGCTGCAAGGAGAAGCTAAAACTTGGTTTAGTAATTTACCTCCTAGATAGCCCTGAGTGCCCTATTAGTACTTTCCTGCAGAAATATTTTCCTCCCAGTGCTAGACATGCTATTTTGCAGGAACTTTTTGATTTTAAACAGGGAGAAAAAGAGGTATTGCCCGAATCTTGGGCAAGGTTTTGTGCTTTGATTCATGCACAGGCTGGAAGTCCATTACCTAAGAATGAGCTACTTGATATATTTTATAATGGACTAACCGAAGAATCTAGGACATACCTAGATAGTTGTGCTGATTGTGTTTTCAGGAATAGGACTCCTAAGGAAGCTGAGGAATTGATGGCTAAAATAAGCAAGAATTATGAAGATTGGACTCCTCCTAAACAAGCTATACCCGAAGTAATTGTACCTGAACCATCTATTCCGGTGCCTATTCCAACATCAAAGAGGAGGGGAGTTATTGAATTAAATGATGAAGTGATGAAGGAAGCTAAGAAATGTCTTAAGGAGAAGGGAATTAAAGCTGTAGATGTCAAGAATTTACCTCCTATAGAATAATTATGTAAGCCTATTCCCTATTCATCCACTATTGAGGTACACTATCTCCAACACTTTGATGAAGGTGATATCCCTTACTCGAAACCTCCTGATCAATGCTTAGAAGAATTTGATATCTTTATTGTTAAGCAAGATAACTTTAATAAAAGGGTGCAAAATCATCTAATGTAAAACACTAGAGCTATTGTTCAGTTGAAAGATATTGTGGAAAGAACCTCCAATGATGTTAAAATGATTGTTAAACACTTTCAAATGGTTCAAACTCAAATAGATCAACTTGTTAAAGTGCAAAACGACTTGCTAGTTAATGCTGCTAAAGAAAAACATGCCTATGAAATTAGAATTAGAAGTGGAGCTGCTACCTAGGATCCTCTATATCCTGAGGGGCATCCCAAAAGAATTGAGCAGGATTCTCAACAAGCTAAAATAGCGGTTCTACACGTAAGAAAAGGAAAAAGAAACATAAAACTGTTGTAGAACCCTCTGAACCTGCTGTAGATCCCAATAGTATATCTATCTCTGATGCTAAAACTGAAAGTGGTAATGAAGAAAATGAAGTGCCTAATGAAGAAAAAGTTGAAGAAGAACCTGAAAACCACACTAAGAATACTAAATACACTAAAGAAGATTTTATTGCTAAGAAACATGGTAGTGAAAGAGAACCTTGGGTCCAAAAACCTATGCCTTTCCCTGATAAGAAACACAAGTCAAAGGAAGATGAAACACTACAATAAGTTTTGTGAGTGGATGAAGCCTTTATTCTTGCAAATTCCTTTGACTGATGCTATTAAATTGCCTCCTTACTCAAAGTATATGAAGGACATTGTCTCAAATAAAAGGAAGATCCCTAATGAAGAAATCTCTACTTTGCTTGCTAATTATTCCTTCAATGGTAAGGTTCCTAAGAAACTTGGAGACCTCGGGATTCCAACTATCCCTTGCTCTATTTAGAACAGTTATGTTAGAACTGCTTTGTGTGATTTGGGAGCTGGAGGTAGTGATATGCCCTTCTCTCTCTATAAGAGGCTTTAGCTTGAAAAATTGATACCAACTGATATATCTCGGCAAATGACTGATAAATCTACCACTATTCCTGTGGGTATATGTGAGGATGTACCTGTTCAGGTAGCTCACAATTGCTTGATATTAACTGATTTTGTTGTGCTTGAAATGCCTGAAGATGATAATATGTCTATTACTCTTGGGAGACCTTTTCTTAATACTGCATGACTGTTATTAATTGTAATCAAGGAAAGGTGACCTTCAATGTTAATGATAAGGAACATACTGTCTGTTTCCCCAAGAAGATTGAAAGGACTTATGGTTTAATTCAATTGAACATGTTGAAGGCATTCAAGTTGGAGAAATGTATTATCCCATACCAAGAGAAAAATTTGAAACTATTATGATTGGGACCACTGCTATCAAGGTTAAGGTAACATAATCATTAGTGGAGTACAAAGTTTTGTCTCATATTCAATTGTTTTGGTAGCAAGACTTGATCAACCTTGCTAACAAAAGGATTCCATTGAATAAAACAATGTTTTCATTATGATTATCTCCGTTTATTTCTATCCTTTGCATTTTAGTTTTTGCTTTCATTTAGTTTTCTTTGTGTTGTCAGTTGCTTGCATGCTAGAACTTTTGTAGTTCTAGCCTTGTTTTGTCCTTGCATCATGTTTCAAAAAGAAAAAAATCTGTCTGTCAGAAAAATCATTCTTCTATTTCTAAAAATTGCAGAAAATTCATATTAAATTTTTACGTGAAAAAAGGGGCAGAGGAGTACCTGGTAGGTACCAGGGGGGCACCAGGTAGGCACACCATGTGGTGGCGCGGCCAGCCCTAGGCGGCGCCATGCCCTGGTGTGGGCCACCCCTAGCCCCCCACTACTTCTCTCACCTGCCACTTTCTTCTCTCTCCTGACTAAGCTCCAGTTCATAGCTCAAAATCGCGTTCTTTCTGTGGTTGCTCTCAATTTCTTCGATCTCCTTGCTCAGCCCATCTTTCTTGCTGAAATTTGGAGCAATTGTTCCTTGGTATGTGACTCCTCCCCTTGTCCAAGTAGATTTGTGTTTAGTGGATTATATGTTGAGTATTTTGCTGCTGTAGGTGACTGGTTATGAGAGCTTGTAAGTTTGTTTGATGCTTAGAGATATAGTTTTGATGCATGTTTAGGCCTCTTGCAAGTCCCTATGAGTAGAATCATTTATTATATTTGCTTTGCAATCACTTATTTAATAGGTGTTTAAATTTTAGAATAGAAGATGAGTGAACACCACCTAAACCAACATGAGCTTTGGGTGCCTGAGGTCATTTATCCATGCCCTGAGTTCATTGGAGTTGCAGGAATTTTACAGGATTTCTACACTTTGGGTTCTAATGCAGGGTTAGAGCGCTTTCTGGAAGATGAACCTTGTCAATTTGTTAAGCTAACCATGTCTATGGTGCAGGATTTCAAATTTAGTCATTCTTTGCCTAACCCCATGGTCCATTACAAAATTTGCCCAACCTTTCTCTTGATGATTTTTGTGCACTATTAAGGTACCTCAATGGGGATCATGTAGGAAGATTAAAGAAAGACCTGAACCACTCATGGATTTATATGCAGAAATTTGCCAAGGGAGTAGCTTCTCGAAGGAGAATGGAAAAATCCGTAACATTCATCTCCCCACCATTTGCTACTTTGCCTACTTTATTGCCAAGTGTGTTCTTGCTAGGAAAACTGCCAATAAGTTATCTTCGTTCGATCTAGCATTTATCTCTGCTGCTCTTAGACGAGATAGGTCTTACAACTTGGGTGCTTTGATAGCTTTCCGTCTTGCTGCTAACCATGAGAAAGGTGGAATTTGTGGAGGCCTCATTGCTTCTCGTTTGCTAGCATTGCATGGTTTAGTGCCTCATCATCTAGACCTACAGTTTCCCATAGAGAGGCTTGATCTTAATTCCATGATACAGCATAAATTTATTTCCTCGTGGGCTAGTTTGAGTGAGTTATCTTATGAAATAACCTTTCTCAAGGCTGGTTGGAGAAAGAGCAACTCCGAGCGTGTTGTTATTTTGCCTGCACCTATTTTGTTTAACCTTGATAATAGGGAAGGATGGTCCCTCACTGAGGAGGAGCTTGACACGTACCTGGGAGAGCTTTCCCAGCAGGAGCAGGACACTAGAAGGGACGTCACGGATGATTCGGTCCATCTTTCGAATGAGGGAGATTCTTCATATCAGCAGCCCACTTATGATTGGGGATCTTCCTCTTCTTCTCACGTGCCCAGCTACGACCATTCTTACCAAGATCCGCCCGCTTGGAACCCCTATTCGTACATGGATTGATGCCCACTTAGACCAAAAGCCTAAGCTTGGGGGAGGTACGCCGACACCGCACTCATCTCCATATCATGTTGCGTCGGTACTTTGTATATTCACGTTTTCGTTCTCTTTTTAGTTTTCATTCTTCTTTGCTTTTGATTTCTAAAAACACAAAAAGACCAAAAATATTTTTGTTGTTTCTCTTTGGTTTGCTTCTTCTTTTTGCCTTGGTTTGCTTTTCCCTTTTTGTTTTGTTTGAACTATTCAAAAAACCCAAAAAGATTTTGCTTTGCTTGTTTTTCTCTTTTGGTTCTTGTTTAAAAATCAAAAACACCAAAAATATTTGTCGTTCTTCTTTGGTTTTTGCGAGTTTGCTACAGGGTTCGACAGTTCTCAGTGGATTATTGGTTTCATATTATTATTCAAGCCACACAAGTGAAGAGCAATAATGAGGATTAATGACATCTTGAGGCGTGGTAAGAGGCTGGTAACGAACTCTACTTGTTTTCATTTTTGTACATATACTCATCACTGTGGGCGTGCTTAGTCTGTTCATGTAGAGTGTATGTTATCTTTGGATGCTTAGTAGTTCTTGCTTTCTTGTGATTAGCTCCAGCCCGCTAATAGTTTGTAGCATGTCTCATGAATGTTTGCTTGCATTGCTCTATCCATAAATTGGTATGACACCGTGGTATCCTCCTCTGAATGTTTCATTTGAATTAACTTGGTACATGCTCATGCATGCACATGACTGTGATAATCAGTTAATCCTTGATGAATTATTTTGCCTTAAGGATCTTGAATCACTTTCATGCCATGAGTAGTCCTGTTTTGTTGCAAGCATGATAATGACAGCTATTGCTCTCTCATTTGTCGCTCCCTCACTTTTGCTAGCCTTCACTTCCACTGAGTGTTTTACTCATGTTTCCAACTCCCTAAACCAAATATTTCCAAAGTTTCCACCATACCTACCTATTAGCATCGTTTGCTATCTCCGTGCATATTCAATATGCCTTGTTTTCTTTCGAATAAAATGTTTGCTTGTTATGAGAAAGTTAGTTAGTAGAGCTCTCACGAACTTGATGGCACACTTTATTTTCTTGCACTTAATAAACCTAAACCATTGCGTCCTTCTCTGTTGCGCATATGCTTGCGCTTTATGAGTTGAAGTTAGCAGAACCATGTATCATGGGGACCGCTTTCAACACTTCATAGGTACTTTGTACCTAGTTGATATCATGTACTTTTGCTTATGGATCCTGGCAGTGTGAAAGTGGAACTTGTAAGATCATGGAGTTTGTATGTATGTTAGATAAACGCATGGGCCGCTAGCCTAAGCCATGCCTAATCATGGTGGAAACTTGCAGCATAACCGTAATGAGCATTCTATGAAGCATCCTCAATAAAAATCTATGCACATAGTAAATAAAAAGATCGCTGAGATGCTCGTTGTCTGCTTGCCTTGTAATTTTGATTATGGGATAGCTCCTGTATCATATGCAAGGGGTACCCCGTTGGCGGTTCTCTATGATACGTATGTACTTACAATGAATAGAGCTTACTTGTGACTGAAGTTGAGTAGCATGAGGATCGGTCTTCATAAGTAACGGGCATGAGACTTCGATTTATAACTTGTCAAGCATATCCTCTTAGTTGTGTCACTTTAACCTTAACCATTTAAATATGCTTATGATAGGGCAATGAGAGCTCAAAGCTAACAAGTACCATACTTTCAGCATGTGGAAGCCTTTCAAATTATTCAAAACCTTTTCTTCTACTTGTTGAGTCTCCACTTATTCTTTGAGCACCTTCTTGAGAGCATAGTTGTCATTCTTTGTGTTTGTTCCAATACTTGATTATTTGTGTTATGACTTTGATGCTTGTATCCTTGATATCTTTACTTCTAGTCATCACTTGAACTTCAGAGGTTCCTTGGCATTCATAATCAAAGGGAAGCGAGATACCACTCTATCATACCTTTTTATGAGCATTGTAATGTTGCTTATGTTTGTGTTTCATGCTACTTATTATTCTTGAGTTGGAATCTCTTCATAGCTTGCAATAACTATTAAGTAGACTCAGTTGCATACTCTTTATTATGAATTGTCCAAGTACTTGATCACATTGCTGAGAATATTTACATCATATGAAGCAAATGTGTTCGTGAAAGTTCTTTTATCGCACTCAGTTTTCAACTAAATTGCTTGAGGACAAGCAATAAGCTAAGCTTGGGGGGAGTTGATACGTCCAAAATGTATCTACTTTCCCGAACACTTTTGCTATTGTTTCTCCTCTATACTTGTGTGATTTGGATGCAACTAATGCGAACTAACGCTGTTTTCAGCAGAATTGCCTTGGTGTCTACTTTTTGTGTAGAAAATCAACTATCAGGAAAAATCCCGGAAAATATGCCAAAAATCCTATTTCACCCGAAGACTCCAGGAGCCAGAATACGAGACGGAGAAGAGCCCTAGGGTGGCCACACCACCTGCTGGCGCGGGCCAGGCCAGGCCGCGCCAGGGGGTGGTGTAGGACCCAGGCACCCCCTCGACCTCTCTCTTCCCCTATAAGGAGCCTTCTGACCTAAAAACTTTGGGGGGTTCGACGTTTTTCCAGAAGGAGTTCCGCTCCACCGCCACCATCAGATTCCACAAAACAGCACCAGAAACTCCGTTCTGGCACTCTGCCAGGACGGGGAATTGGAGGAGATCATCGCCATCATCATCACCATCGCTTCTCCATCGACCATCCATGTTTCCCCCATCTATGAGTGAGTAATCCCCCGCTGTAGGCAATGGGGATGGTAGGGATTGGATGAGATCGTTCATGTAATGGCATCAGATTGTTAGGGCATGGTGCCTAGTATCTTTTATTAGTGCTTTATGACTTTGTTGCAACTTGTTATGCTTAATGCTTGTCACTAGGGCCAGACTGCCATGATTTCAGATCTGAACTTATTATTGCTTCATTATGATAGTATTGTTTTGGGTCTTATCTGCAAGTTGTATACACACGTCGTTGTCCGGAACCTATGGCCCCGAAGTGACAGAAATCGGGATAACCGGAAGGGAAAGGCTTTGATGTGAGGATCACATGTGTTCACAGAGTGTTAATGCTTTGCTCCGGTGCTCTATTGAAAGGAGCACCGTAATTGTCAGTAGTTCCCTAGAGGCCCCGCTGAAAACGGGCTGGCAGGACAAAAGATGTTGTGCAAGTTCTCATTGCGAGCACGTATGACTATATATGGAACACATGCCTAGGATTGTCTAGTACTTGGATGCTTTATCTTATTTTTCTGCAATTGCCCTATGTTCTGATTGCTATGTGAATTGTCATGTCCATGCAACGCCCGTCCATCCATCCCTATGCCTACCGCACTCGAATCCCACTGTTTACTGCTTTTGTTACTACTGCCTTTGCTTCACTACTGCTGCTACTTTACTATTCCTACTACAAAACTGTTCCTACTGATAAACTGCTGTGAGCAAGATTGTTTCCAGGTGCAGCTGAATTAACAATTCAGTTGTTAAGGCTGATAAATATTCTTTGTCTCCCCTTGTGTCGAATCAATAAATTGGGTTTCACTTCCCTCGAAAATACTGCGATACACCCCCTATACTTGTGGGTCATCATTCACTCAATAACATCAACTACAAAGAGTAATCAACACCGGGAAAGTTTCCTCTAAGAACTATGCAAGATTCAACCCAATTTTTACAGCAATATGGAGATGGTGATGATGGTGCTGATGGTGATGATGGTGGTGGTGATGATGATGATCCCGGTGAAATCTAGCTTTATGGTGGTGTTGATGGCGACGATCTCCCCTATCCGGGAAGGAATTCCCCCGGTAGAAATCTATCTACCGGAGAGATCTTTCTCTCTCGGTGTTTTCTGCCCCGCAGAGGCGGCGAAATCTTTCTGTGGTCTCTCCCCGAGTATTAGGGTTTCGGGAGGATTATATACGCTAGAGGGGGGAGCTGGAGGTGGGCCAAGGCGGCCACACCACCTAGTGGTGCGACCTAGGCTTGCCCATGCTAGGGGGTGGTGTGGGCCCCGTGTGGCCCATCTCCACTCCTCCTTCTGGCAGCCTTCATCTTCTGGAAAAAATAGAATTTTTCGTATATTTTCCCGGATTTTCTGATCTTCGCGAATTTTGCCTCCAAACAACACCTTTTCCATCAGAATCCTAACTACAGCGGTCCATGCCCCAAAAGTCATCAACCATGCATAAACAGATGAAATAACATAAGTATCACCTCTTAATATGAAATATATCAATGAATAACAGTAAATTATGATATAGAATGGTGATGCAAAATGGACGTATCATCCATGTGGCAAAACATGGTCATAGAGACCAAAAACCCATAGAAAAGCAGCTTCCACATTGCATGTTGCACTAGTGTGATAAAAGATGCACAACAAAATCCACTAGAGTGTGTGTGGTCATGTGGATCAATGTGGTTTAGGAGAAGAACCCATGAAATGACACTAGTGGATCAATGACACTAGCTGGTGGATCAATGTATTTTAGGAGCAGAACACATGCAATGACTCTTGTGGATCCATGTGTCAAACCATGGTCATAGATACCAAAAACACATAGGAAAGTGGCTTCCACATTGCATGTTGCACCAGTGTGAAAGAAGCTACACCACAGAATCCACTAGAATGTGTGTGGTCATGTGGATCGGTGTGGTCTAGGAGAAGAACACATGCAATGACTCAAGTGGATCAATGACACTAGTTGGTGGATTAGTGTATTTTAGGAGAAGAACACATGCAATGACTTTGGTGGATGCATGTGTCAAACTATGGCCACAAAGACCAAAAAACATAGGAAAGCAGCTTCCACATTGCATGTTGCACCAGTGTGACAGAAGCTGCACCATAGAATCCACTAGAGTGTGTGTGGTCATGTGGATTAGTGTGGTTTAGGAGAAGAACACATACAATGACTCTGGTGGATCCATATGTGAAACCATGGTCATAGAGACCAAAAAACACATAGGAAAATAGATCCCACATTGCATGTTACACTAGTGTGACAGAAGTTGCACCACATAATCCACTAGAGTGTGTGTGGTCATGTGGATCAATGTGGTTTAGGAGAAGAACACATGCAATGACACTAGTGGATCAAGGACACTAGTTCATGGATCGGCATGGTTTAGGAGAAGAAGAATGCAATGACTCTGGTGGATCCATGTGTCAAACCATGGTCTCAAAAGAGACAGAAAAACACATAGGAAAGAAGCTTCCACATTGCATGTTGCACCATTGTGACAGAAGCTGCACCACAGAATCCACTAGAGTGTGTGTAGTCATGTGGATTAGTGTGGTTTAGGAAAAAGAACTTATGCAATGACACTGGTGGACCAATGACTCTAGTGGATCCGTGTGGTTTAGGAGAAGAACACATGCAATGACTATGGTCGATCCATGTGTGAAACCATGGTCACAGAGACCAAAAAACACATAGGAAAGCAGCTTCCACCTGGAATGTTGCACCAGTGTGAGAGAAGCTGCATCATAGAATCCACTAGAGTGTGTGTGGTCATGTGGACCAATGTGGTTTAGGAAAAAGAACACATTTAATGATAGTAGTGGATCAATGACTCTAGTCGATCAGTGTGGTTTAGGAGAAGAACACTTGCACTGACTCTAGTGGATCTACTACAAGAAAATGTTTCCTTGCACAATGACTTGGCCCGGAAGTCCTCGTAGAAGGCGCGTCTTCCGCGACGAAATTCTCAGCTCTACCGTGGCTGATGGAAAACATTTTTTCCCGGTTTCATGGTTATCTACTACGATGGAACTTCTAAAAACATGGATGAAGCTCGGTTGGCGTGCGGCAGAAACAAGATTTTCCTTTCCTCTCGCGATGTTGACTAGCCGAAGTCTTTTGAGGTGTGTGGATATGGATGTTAGTGTCTGTAGTGGTCCATACTTTTCGGTCATGCCTCCCTAATTTGAACCCGATAACATTGCTCGATGCGTCTACCATTTCGTCAGGCTGCTGGGTCCCACATGTCAGCCTCTCATTAGCAGAGTCATGTGTATGATGGAATATTTTTCCTTTGCTTGTGCTACCTGATGTCTACGCACTTCTATTATGTACACAGTTGTTGGGCATCCAAGTACAGAGGTTTGTAGAACAGGAGCAAGGTTCCCTTAAGTGGATCACCCAAGGTTTATCAAACTCAGGGAGGAAGTGGTCAAGGTATCCCTCTCAAGCAACCCTGCAATCAAGATACAAGAAGTCTCTTGTGTCCCCAGCACACCCAATACACTTGTCAGGTGTATAGGTGCACTAGTTCGCCGAAGAGATAGTAAAATACAAGTGGTATAGATATAAGACAACGGTGCCAGAAAATAGCTTAATGGCGTGGAAGAGACTAAAGGCAAACTGAAATAAAGATGACAGCAAGCAAACATGTAACATATCTAGTTGCAAACAGTGTTTCAATGCTTAGAAATAAGGCCTAGGGATCATACTTTTGCTAGTGAACACTCTCATATAAATATCTTCTCTTCATGATACTACTCTGAACTACTCTCTGGTTGGACACTCTAATCCATGGTATGGCTATAATAGCACACCTCAAAGTCCGCTTTCCCATCTAGATAGCCCCATGCTGTCACCTTGAGGGCTAGATGGTTCCAACAAACACCACAATTTCATAGAGACAACCAACTCAAAATATACTCATGATAAGTATTATAAACTCTAGCCTAAGTGCCACCACGGTGTGCATGCTGTCACTTTCACACACGTGGGGAGAGCCAGAGATCTATTAAAGCACTTGAGTAGCAAGGTAGATCTACTTGATTACAAATCTCATGATAACATTATGATCTCGCATAGAGAGAGAGATGAACACATAGCTACCGGTAGAGCCCTTAGCCTCGAGGAAGAACTACTCCCTCATCATCATGTGAATCAGCAACGACGATGGAGATGGTGGTGGAGATCAATGGAGATGGCTTCGGGGGCACTTCCCCATCCCGGTAGGGTGCCAGAACAGAGACTTCTGTCCCGCAAATCTCCCCTTCGGTGGTGGCAGCCTTGCGAAACTTTTCGTGGTTGGAGGCTAGATTTTCTAGGGTTTCTGGATAGAGAGGCTTCTTATAGGCGAAGAGGCGAGGTTGGTGGCCGGCTAGGTGGCCCACACCATGCCCTGGCGTGGCCTAGGGCTGCCCGCTCCACGGGGGGTGTGCCTGCCCTATGGCCCCCCTTCGTCTCTCCTTCGGATTCCACGTGTCTTCCGGTAACATATCAACTTTGGCTTTTGTCCGGTCGAATTTCGAGAATATTTATTTTCTGGCTTTTCTAGAACCAAAAACAGAAGAAAACAGGTAACTGGCACTGTGGCATCTTGTTAATAGGTTAGTCCCAGAAAACGTGTAAAAATACTCCAAAGTGTGGGCAAAACATAAGAAACTAGATATAAAACAAGCATGGAACATAAAAAATTATAGATACGTTTGCAACATATCAACATCCCCAAGCTTAACTCCTGCTCGTCCTCGAGTAGGTAAGTGACAAAAAGAATAATTTTTGAGGTGACATGCACCATCATAAACTTGATCAAAGTATTTGTAGAACATTGATAGTTGGGATCATAGTACTTCAACATAGCATGAAAGATAAAGTTCTAACAATAAGACATAGCAACTATGCTGCAACATGAAAGGATACAAACAAAAGGTTCTTGAATACCAATGCATTGAAAGACGTTTGTTTGTTTCACATATACAAAACATAGCATAGTGGCATTCAGCTTGTCCCTCATAATGTAGGAAATCGTACTTGCATAGGACACCTTCAAAGTTTATAAGGGTGACTAGATACAAGTAGTTTAAGAACAAGAAATATCAAAGTTATAAATCAATCAACAAGTCTTGGGACAATGCAAATTAAACTAAGAATGTCCACTATGCTCTCTCAATAGGTGCATAAAGATAGAAGATGGAGACTCAACATAAAAGTAAAACAAAGGCCGTCATAGAAGGAAGCAGGGATTCAAGTCTCATAAAGAGCTTCCAAAAATTATGGTACTTATTAGCTTTCAGCTCTCATTGCCCCTATCATAAGAATCTTGAAGTTATTAAGGTTAAATTGAACAAACTATGGAGTATATGCTTGACAAAGTATAAGTTGGAAATCTCATGTCCCTTGAATACGAGGGTCGCTCCTCATGGTACTCAAGTTTAGTTACCGGTAAGTTCTTGTCATAGTAAGTACATGTGTATCATAGAGAACCACCAACAGGGTACCCCTTGCCCGATGATACGGAAGAATCCCCATATCAAAATGACAAGGCAAGCAGACAATAAGCATCTCAACAATCTTCTTATTTACCATGGAAAATGGTGCTTTTTTCTCTCTTTCCTCTTTTCTCATCTTTTTTTCTCCTTTTCTATTTTTGTCAATCTCTATCTCTTTTTTTATAAGAAGAATGCTTCATAAATTTTTCATTATGGTTACGCTGCAGGTTTCCACCATGATTAGGCATGGATTAGACCAGCAGCCCAGGCGTTTCTCTAACACACATAGATAACTCCATGGACTTACAAGCTCCCCTTTCATTTCACACCGACGACATCCATAAACAAAAGAACATGATATCATCTAGGTACAATGTACAAGTGCAATGTTGAAAGCGTTTCTCATGACAGCATGGTTCTGCTAATCCCTAGCATATAAGTGTAAGAATATACAACATAGATGACACAATGGTTCAAGTTTATTAGGGGCAAGAAAAGTAAAGTGTGTCATCAAGTTCATGGGAGCTTTAATCACTAATTTTCACATAACAAGTTTAATTTGGAAGGTAGATAAAAACATGAATATACTTGGAATAGCAAATGCTAATAGGTAGGTATGGTGGACTCTTTGGAATAACTTGGTTTTATTTGGATTTGGATACATGAGTGGAAAACATACTTGGTATGGAGGCTAGCAAAAGACTGGGAGCGACCAACCAAGAGAGCAATAATGGCCATAATCATGCAAAGCGACAAAACATCATTAATTAAAGCATAAAGTGATATTACAGGTCGAAAACTAAAGGATCATAGAGGCTATAGTGACTTGGTATAGTCATAACATGGTGTGAGCATGCGCCAAGTCAACCCAAAGAAAACATCAAAGGATAATACCACAATAATATGCTTTAATATGCTAAAACAACGCATGATTCTTTCAAGGCACATTAAGCAATATCAGAATGAAAACTAGAGTGTTCTAGGCAATGAAAACGGAGCGTGTCTCTCTCCAAAAGAAGTGTGTTGGGATCCAAACAACTTATTTAAGAAAACCAAACAAAATAAAACTAAAAACAAAAACACTCCAAGAAAAACACAATTGTGCATGAAACAATAAAAACGAAGTGTCTAGAAAGACCTGAGATTTTTATTGATGAAGAAAGGGATGCCTTGGGCATCCCCAAGATTTGACGCTTGTACTTCTTGGATATTTATTGGGGTGACATGGGGTGGCATCCCCAAGCTTAAGCTTTAGTCCATTCTTCATCTCGTTACATCATTCTTTCCTTACATCTGAAATTTTTTTCTTCATACAAAACTTCACACAATCTTCATTAGCAACATTAGTGTACTCAAGATAATAAATCTTTTGGTTAAGTTCCAACAGAAGTAAAACTTACATTAAAACACGCGCTACTGTAGCACTTCCTTTAAAAAAATTCAAATGATCAAAGAGAACTCAATGAGAAAGAGATTAAGAGGCAAATGCAAATAATGGCAGAAATCTGTCAAAACAGGCCAGCAGGTAAAAATCAATTTTTTAGAAGACCTTTTGTTGCTCAAATCGAAAAGTGTTGAACTAACGAAAATTGGGTAACAACCTGGTGCAGAAGCACAAACAATTACAGCTCAAATTGACGTACAAAGATTTTTCACGAATATTTATAGTGAAGCACAAAAATCTGTTCCAGGACAACAACTTTCCCAAGCATTAATTCTCTCTCATTAGAGGTTATTCTTGGCACAAAACCAAACAAAAAGGATAACGAGAGGTTATTACAGAAGTAATAACTTCCAAGACTCAAGAAAACTATTGTGTTATCTCCCAAGAAGTACTTTTCTTTAGCGCCTTTAAGTTAGGCATGATAGTTTGAGAAGATGCTCACATAAGAAATATGAATTGATGTAAAAGAGTGCATCAAGAAGCAAATTAAAAGCACAATTAAGTCTAACCCACTTCCTATGCATAGGAATCTTGTAAAGAAACAAGTCATGAAAGCACAAAACAACAAACATAGTAAAGCAAAACAAGTGTAACTTCAAGACTTTCAACATAAAGAGGGGAAACCTAATATTATTGATATGCATAAAACCATGTTTCCCTCTCTCATAATAACTTACAGTAGAATCATGAATAAAATTAACAATATAGCAATCACATGAAACATTCTTATCATGAGACACATGCATAAAAGAATTAATGCTCCCCACATAAACATAGTCATTTTTATTAATTGTAGTGGGAGTAAATTCAACAAAATAGCTATCATTATTATTCTCATCACCATAATCATAAAATATAGGAGGAATATTGTAATCTTAATTAATTTTCTCCTCAATAGTAGGTGGACCGAAAATATTATATTCATTATTGTAATCATCATATATTGGAGGTGTAGTATCATCATAAGCAATAGAATAAGTATCTTCCAAAGTGTGTTCATTTGTAAACATATAATCATTGGAGGGAACATGGATAACACTAATATTACATTAATTATTAATATCATCATTTTCAGAATTGGTACCGAAGAGATTTTCAATATCAAAAATAGTGTGCTTTTCCCAATCATGATCACTACTATAGGTAATAGGCATAGGAACATCATCGAGTTTAGACTCAGCAAAAACTATAATAGGAGCAACATGCTTAGGGGGAAATACCGTTTCCTCTCTCCTTTTACTCCTCCTTTTCTTCTTTTTCTTCTTCTCTTTATGAGGGAGAGGCTTGAAAGGAAGCTTCTCTATATACCCTGGTTTATTTTTAGAGACAATAGAAGAAACTTGGGAGGATTCCTCCTTTCAATTAATAAGATCAAAACACATATTAGTCCTGTCATATTTTGGTAAAATCTCATCTTTTATAATATTTTGTATGTAAGTATTTGTGTGGCAATTATCAACACAATAAGTATGACAACCATGTAGGACACTATTCATATCAAAAGCACCCATATATACCAAAGAGGTTTTTCTTGATAACTCTTCACACCCCAAAAATAATGTAAGTTCATCATGCTGATTAGGAGTGATCATGTCATCACAATACAAACTTGCAGTACTCATTGGATTAGAAGGGATATTATTATGGCATGAGCATTGAAAATTGAAATGACCCACTTCAAAGAAAAGTTCATAAATAAAAGGATAGTGGGCACAAACGTTTTTACCAAGATCATTTAGAGCCCTATACCACGTTCTAGTTTTTTCATTCCTGTGGGTGATACAATATTCTTCTTCAATTTGATTATTCTCACAAGGTCTATGTATTCCACAAAAATTAACATGCTTATAAGAAATAGTACTTTCAGAGGCTTGAGCATGTTTATTGCTATCATTAATAACAATTTCATTTTCCATGCAAGTGTATTTAAAAGGCTCATGTACATATCCCATTTTTCTTGAGGAGCATTAATATGAGAAGCAAATTGTGTAAAACAATCAATAAGAATTTGAGGATCAAGCCCATATTTAGCACTAAGATCTTGAAAACCAGCAGTTTTTGCGAAAGACTTAATGCAATCATACTCATAGTTTATACCTGGTTCTTTACCTTTGTCGTTATCCCAATCTTCGGTATTGCTTTGAATTATTTCAAGAAGATCCCACTTAGCTTTGACCTCCTTACTTGTGAAGGATCCCTCCAAACAAGTATCTAGATAGTCCTTGTAATATCTTGAAAGCCTTGCATAGAAATTATTAATAACGATATTACTTGGGAGCTCATGAATGGGACATTTGAGCATTAGTGACTTCAATCTCCCCATGCTTGGTCAGTACTTTCTCCATCATGTGGATGAAAATTATAAATGTAATTCCTATCTTTATGAATTTCATGAGGAGGATAAAATTTAGAGTAAAAGAGAGATTCAAGTTCCTTCCACTCCAAATGGTGAGGATCATCTAGTAGCTCATATCACTCCCTTGCTTTGCCCTTAAGTGAAAAAGGGAATATCTTCCTCTTAACTTGGTTCATTGAAATACCTGCACACTTGGACAACTCGCATAATTTCGTGTATAAAGAGTAAATGATCACCAGGATGGTCAGTTCCATCTCCAAAATAACAGTTATTCATAACACGTTCAACAATTTTCATAGGTATTTTAAAAGGGATGCTTTCAGTATGTGGATTTAAAATATCACAAGTATTATTAGAATTACTGTGGGCTCCCCAGATTAACCATCCAAGAAATCCTTGGTATGTATATATCCATGTTCCCATGATCAGTGAGCCGTGGAACATAACCGACAAGTATCATTACAACATCCGAAACATAAAAAATTTATAAGACTTACATAAATGCCATTATGGCTACAACATCTTTCGCAGCGGAACATCATTGCGCCCAGAGCCCAATCGTGCCTCAACCTACAGGCGACTGACTGGGAAGACGGCCTAGCTTGCTGGACGTCACCTTAATCCTCCGATGCCGAACCTCTGAAAGTCTGACCAAGTAAATAGCTAGGAACAAAGCCATGAGTACTTTTGAATATACTCACAAACCACCAAGATAAGAGAAATAAGGAAATGCAATTCTGGCTATGGCGAGATAGCTCTATCTTGGGTTGTTTTTGAAATCACTAGACTATCACTTATAGTATGGCATCTACATATCTTTGTTGAAAAAGAGTTTTGAAACATGCCTCTGTTTATAAATCCAGGTATTCCCAAATCTTTGTTCAAAAACCATTTTGAAAACAGTTTTGGAGTAAACACCCTTTTTAAACCTCTTTGACCTCCTCTGGTCAAACAACACTTTAAACACAGGTTCCCCCGGAAGCTCCATACTTTTGTCCATTTTTCCAAACAATCCACTATTTGGGTACTCCTAGCCATCACCTTTCCAACCATCCTTGACCGTGGACACGGCTATTCAAATAGATTATACTCTGCAGAGTTTTCGCACTTTCCCCACAAGAATCAATACATCCGCTGGGATAAAACCACGGCCCACTACCATGGTAGATGGGGGTACGGATAATCAAACCTAACCTTTCGCTTGTCGACCCTAGCAAAGGCTCCTTTTCCTTTTGGGTTTGTTCTGCCCGGCAACGAGTATGTGGCTCCCAGCTATAGTCCTGCCTTCCGTACATGCGTATACCCAAGCCGGAACTTAGCGTATACCTTAATCTGGTGACTCCACTTCCTTCCATACCACCTAAGTCATACCGTCCGCGGGAGACCCAATTGTTGCACCGGCACTCCTGCCAGAATAGGCTCACTCTTGCCAAAGAAAGCTACAGGCTTCAGATCCATAGATCTGTTAGCGCCTTCCCGGGCTTCAAGGGATCTCTCCCTGTAAGCATTGTACAAGATGCCTCGGCTAATGTAGACAAACTACGAGCTAAGCCCCAGCACCTAGGGTAATGTGGTTGCACGAATAAAATTGTTCCGGTAAAGGCGTAGAACATCCCTTCACTTTCTTATTTCTCATCAACACCATTTCTTTCGTTAGAACATCCTCTTGGAACGAGGGTTCTTCCTAAGGGTTTTACAAATCAGTTTTTGAAACATTTGTGGTAGGGTAAATCCCAAAACAAGTTATTTTCTCAAAGATGGGTTTCCAACGGGGTAGGATGCTAACCACCATACACTCGGTCTAAGTGGATAAAATGGTAGGTACACAGGGTGGTGCCATGAGGGGCATAAATTCATAACTTGGAGGAGCCAAGTTATTAGCGCAGTATTTATAACACAAGACATGCATATAAGTAATGTAATTTATAAAGAAGATACAAAACAGGTAAAAGAGAGTAGGACAAGTATCAGAATTCGGGAATGGTGGCTTGCCCATCATCAGCAATAAGTCCCTGGACTTCTTTAGATAACCAAGAATACCCAATAAAATATAATAAGGAGTCCCTTCCTTCGGGTCGTCGAACACTCACACTATCGCCGTCATCGAGTATACATGCAAGCAGACAATACCACAATCAATACAAGGCATACAAGCATCAAACCATACAGCAGGCAAACATAAGGAATCCTACTTAACTTAGTAGGTTTTGGAGAAGTTGGGTAGTAGTAGTGGAAATTACTAGATTGCCATTAAGGTGTTTTTCCCTTTGGAAGATAGTGGTCTAGGCTATTTACCAAGAACTTGGAGTGGGGATCTAGGGTCTGTAGGATACCAATGTGCAGAAATTGTGTCCTCAGATAGGCCTTGACAAAACAAGACCAACACAAGTGGTTTCACTAGATTATCAATTACCTAGATTTAGTTATGCTTTTATAGTGGAATAAACTCTAGTTTGAGGAAATAATTCACCAGAAAAGTTCTGGAGGTCCAAAATCATTTCCTTTGGTGGTTTGGTATTATTTGATGTACTGAACCACATAGAGTTGGAATCTCTTCAAAATAATTAACAGAATGCCCTCAGGAAAATCCCAAAGACAGTTTTGGAGCTTCTTTGTCTTTTCCACCAAATTAAATCTACAGAAGCTCTTGAGTTTATTCGAAGGGCATACGGTAGAAATTTAGAATACCTTTCTTTAGGAATTTGATTCACTCATTTTGGAGTTGTTAAACTCCTGGAGTGGTTTATTTAGTGAAAATACCACTTACATCAGTTTTTAATTCACTACAAGTCAACTAGAGGTCAATAAAATCTGATCTGCTGGGATTTGATAGATGCTGATAGGAGGTGGAATCAGGTCAATATCTCATTTCATTTGACCTAGAGAAATTATCTAAGGTAGATAATGGTTGTTTTTGTTATTTTTGATAATGGCAAACTACTATTCACCTAGGCATAGGACCTATGCTGGGTGACAGGTATATCAAATACCTTCCATTAGAGCTTTGGTTCTCCCCAATTGGAGATGTAAAACTCTCTGAGGAAATTATTTCGTGTAAAGGACAATCTTTAGTGGATTAATTTCCAAGGAATTATAAAAACTATTTTTGGCAAGGGACCAGTTCTGCATGCTTAAGAAAACATCAGAGGACTCCCAGAATTTTAGATCCTTGCATTTGGATCTTGTTTACATTTTTATACGGATTTAAAGTAACTGGTACATTCTTGGATCTGAAATTTCTAAAAGAAAAAGAAAAGGGGCAATAGGGAACTGGGCTGGATCTGAGGGTGCTGGGGCGCGCAGAGGCTGGCCGGCCCAAGCGGCACCAAAGGGAGCGCGCGCGGCGCGGGTTTGGACCTGATGGGCGGGGCCCGTCTGTCAGTGGGTGAGGGAGGCGCGAAGAGGTATTGGCGGCGGTGGAACGTTCAATTAGATGGGGAATCGACGGCTCGCGGCTGTCGTCCTCCTAGGTGCACCGACGATGAGAAAAAACCCTAGAGGGGGCACAGGGAGGAGCGGGGAGGCTCACCGGGGGTTAGGGAGGCAACGAGGAGCGGCGGAGGTGAATCGGGGCTTGACGATGACCTCGGGGACGGGCGGAAGAAGGGGTTTTTGGCCGGGATCTGGCTCGCGCGATGGAGATCGAGGGCTACCTCGCCGGAGCTCGCTGGAGATCCTCCAGGGGTTGCTGCATGTCGACAAAAAGAGGCGGGTTACCTGCAGGAGAGCAAGGAGGTGCCGGGAGAGGGACATGCAGGAGGAGAGGAGCTTAGAGGAGAGAGCCTTGCTCGGTTTTTGGAGGAGGTCGAGGCTTCTCCTCGTTCTTCTTCTGGGAAGCACAGAGCAGGGGAGGAAGAGGGGATACCAGGGGAGGTAAGTGGAGTGGGAGAGGGAGCAAATGCAGGGTAGGGGAGTGCTGGGATGGCCTGCTGGCTTATAAACCGAGGAGGAGAGCTAGATGGTAGAAATATCCACTTTGGACATGGGGGAGGGATAGAGCTGGCCAGGGATTGGCCTAGAGGATGGTGGGGAGGGGTATGATGGGGATTGGTTCGAGCATAGAGGGTTGTGACAGCTGGGGTAATTAAATGGTGCAAATCCTTGTAAGATATGGGTGTCTCTCTCTCTCTCTCTACTAATCCAAGGGTAAAAGGGGCAAGGGCAGGGGTGCTACAGTGCTAGGGCTATAGTGTTTTCGACCAGAGGGAGAGAAGTGTGTTGTACAAGCTTGGTGGAGAGGATTTGATCTTGATTTAGCTCAATACTAGCTAGATTTGCGAAATTGAGTAAATAGGTGCTTGTGAAGGAAGTTCAAAATTTTCCATAGGACAAGGTCGGAAGATAGTACTGGTAGATAGATGGGGTCAAGGTAGATATCCAGGAATTATTTGGGATTTTTCATAGGAGATTAAATCCACTTACCATTATTTATTAAAAAAGTGCAGAAGTAGTTTCTAGAAGATCATTTGATATTTTTACATTGGACAAGGTTGGTTTTTAGTTGGAGATGGTCCCAAATGTAAATGCAAACCTAGGGGAATTTTCCCAAGATTTATTGTGGCTTAAAAGTATTTAAGACAATTATTATTCCATTTCTGCCATTCAAGAAAATAGGCAAAAATAATTAATAAAGTTTGTCAAAAATATTTATTTTGAGATGGGAAGATAGGGTATGATATATGGAACTCACATGAGCCAAAAGTTGGGGAAGTGTTTTGAAAAAACCCAAACGTTCCATTGGGAAAGGGGTTTTGAGATTTTGTCACTTAAAGAAATTAAATAGATTTGAAGCCATATAAATTACGAATAATATTTGTTAAATCTTGATGATCAAGGCAGATGATGTAGAGAATGTGTAGATAGAATTTTCAACCTTGGGATTGGAGAATCCAAGTTGATTTTGGTGGAATACCCTAGATTAGGGATCTAGGGTGGTGTTAATTTCATACCATCAAAACATGGTTGTATCTTGGAGTTCAGATCTCCCCTTGGGGCATGGTTTATATGGATGGATAGACCAAGTGATGTAGATTGCAATGGTGTATGGGTTTTAGCTTGATCCTTCTTGAGCTCACCATGACAGGCTTTCAAAATTTGAATAAAATAAGCCTACCAAAGCAGATTATCAACTCGCCTTCAAAACCTTGGTGGTTTAAGAAGCACAAAGATCCACTTGGAACCAGTGAAGTAGGTTTTGATAGACCTATATGAGTAGAATACAACCATGCCATGAGTTGGTCCATAGAAGGTTGGATGATTGTGTGAGCTTCTGTCAAAGTAGGCATGATGACTAGATTTGTAGGAAATGTTATTTTCTTGCCTGCAAAACCAGCAAGAACAAGTGGGTTGGAGGATGATTTAACCAAAGGTAAGAGTGGGTGTTAGTAGTCCTTAGGATGGTTAACAAGATGGTTTAGATGCATTTCCAAAAATGCACAAGGGTCGAGAAAGGGAGGCATTCAATATTTGGCAGTTTTGAGGATTTTGACTAGAGTGAGAGGGAAGGTTTTTGGAGGGGTTGCAAGGTACCAAAGCATCATCAAGTGGATGTTGTTGAAGGTTAGATTGAGTAAAAGGGATCCATGTTTGATATTGGTCTTCATGAACTTGAAAGCTTCAAGAATGGAAATCTTCATAATTCATCTGGTTAAGGGTTATAGATGATCACCTAGTAGCTAGGGATCATATCCAAATTTGTATACTTGCTTAGGGGGGTGATGATTTGGAAACCTCTTGGTCCTAGTGAGGAGCTCCTAGAGTAGCTCATACTACTTCCTAAGGAAACAAGTCAAACAACAGATCAAGGCAACTCATCAGACAGCAGATCAAGGCAACTCATCTTATAACTAAGCAAAACCACTACTAGGGTTACCATCAACCTTAGCTTGGGGTAAGGATGGGTATTTTGAAAAGGTTGTGGTTGGAGTCAGGTGAGAGTCCTTGGTATCTCTACCAAGTGTAGAAATCAAATGCTTTGAAAAGAGGTTTTGGGAAAACTAGAGATAAGATTAGTTGAGGGTCCTATCTTGAAAACATAAGGAGGTTATATTATATATCTCTCCATAGTTTTGTCAATAGAAGCTACTAAAATAGTTTTGGTTATATAAGCATCTTGGCTCAGGTTTTGGAAGGCCAGAACATTTTAGAATATGTCAAATGAGCCAGGATAGTTTTGTTAAATAGCTTTTATCAACTGATGGTGAGATAAAGAGTATCATATGGTATACACTCACATGCACAAGCACAAACAAACAATCAAGCAATATTGCACTAATGAACAAGAAAAAGTTTTTGTTCCCCCTGATTTTTGCATTCTAGACAACCAATCAAGGTTACTGAAATTGGGATGTTACGATTACCACATATGGGAGATAAAGTAACATCAGAGAAAATTTTCTTCTTTAAAGCTAGGGAACTAAAAAGACCATTTTCATAAAAACTAACTTCCCCAAGATTAGACATTCCATAGAATTAGTAACAAAGGTGTTCAAAAGATTCATACTAATAACATTTCTATTAGCATGCAAAGAAAGTTCCATGGGTTTTTTAATTTTCTTTTCAGACAATTCATGTTCTACGTTAGGAAAAATACTAAAAAGCTCTCTAATTTTTGTTGTTGTTTTCCATTAAGCCTAACTAGTGAAAATAAAAACAAGAGACAAAAAGATATAATTGCAGAATCTAAAGGAAATAACTTCGAGCACTCACACACTAGCAACAGTACTAGAAGATAGCTTAATAGCTAGAGGATGTGAGCACCTTTTACCTTACCTCCCCGGCAACGGTGCCAGAAAATAGCTTGATGTCTACGCACTTCTATTCTTGTAGACAGATGTTGGGACTCAAAGTGCAGAGGTTTGTAGAACAGCAACAAGTTTATCCCTCTCAGGGAGGAAGTGGTCAAAGGTATCCCTCTCAAGCAACCCTGCAATCAAGATACAAGAAGTCTCTCTCAAGGTTTATCGAACTCAGGGAGGAAATGGTTAAAGTTATCCCTCTCCAGCAACCCTACAATCAAGATACAAGAAGTCTCTTGTGTCCCCAACACACCCAATACACTTGTCAGGTGTATAGGTGCACTAGTTCGCCGAAGAGATAGTAAAATACAAGCGGTATTGATATAAGACAACGGTGCTAGAAAATAGCTTGATGGCGTGGAAGAGACTAAAGGCAAACTGAAATAAAGAGAGCAACAAGCAAACATGTAATAGATCTAGTTGCAAATAGTGTTTGAATGCTTAGAAACAATGCCTAGGGATCATACTTTCGCTAGTGAACACTCTCATATAAATATCTTCTCTTCATGATACTACTCTGAACTACTCTCCGGTTGGACACTCTAATCCTGATAGGGCTATAACATCACACCTCAACGTCCGCTTTCCCCATCTAGATAACCCCACACTCTCACCTTGAGCGCTAGATGGTTCCAACAAACACCACAAGTTCATAGAGACAACCAACTCAAAATATACTCATGATAAGTATTATAAACTCTAGCCTAACTGCCACCACGGCGTGCACGCTGTCACTTTCACACACGTGGGGAGAGCCAGAGATCTATTAAAGCACTTGATTAGCAAGGTAGATCTACTTGATTACAAAGCTCATGATCACATTATGATCACGCATGGAGAGAGAGATGAACACATAGCTACCGGTAGAGCCCTTAGCCTCGAGGAAGAACTACTCCCTCATCATCATGGGAATCAGCACCGGCGATGGAGATGGTGGTGGAGATCGATGGAGATGGCTCCGGGGGCACTTCCCCGTCCCGGCAGGGTGCCGGAATAGAGACTTCTGTCCCCCGAATCCCCTTCGGTGGCGGCGGCGCTGCGAAACTTTTCATGGCTGGATGCTAGATTTTCTAGGGTTTCTGGATCGGGAGGCATCTTATAGGATAAGAGGCAAGGTCGGTGGCCGGCCAGGGGGCCCACACCATGCCGTAGCGTGGCCTAGGGCTGCCCGCGCCAAGGTGGGATGTGGCTGCCCTATGCCCCCCTTCGTCTCTCCTTCAGACTCCATGTGTCTTCCGGTTAAATATCTTCCACACGCCGCGAAACTTTCGGCGAGAGCGCATCGACTTCGAGGTCGTCGTTTGGCCTTCACAATATCACTGCATCCTCGGACGTGTTGCGTTCACAAGGTTCATGGCAGTGCCACACTACGCCTACCTGTAGATGAAGATGCCGGGCCCAAACGGCGTAATCACAATCAATGGCAACTTCGAAAGGTCTGACAGCTGCGACAGGGAATTCAACTGAATCTCTCAGTCCTTCGGCATGCAGGAGGAACTCGCAAGATTGAAGGAGTCGACAGACAACAATCTGCCTCCCCTGAGCAGGTCAAGTTCACACGACCTGTCCTTCGACTCGTCGGTGCACACGAAGAAAGTCTAGGTTCACCCAACGGACCCGACAAAGAAGGCCCTCATCGCCAACAACTTGAGTTCCGCATAAGAACTCGCGCTCGTCGAATTCCTCTGTGAGCACTGGGAAATCTTCGCCTAGTGTCCAGCGGACATGCCAGGTGTTCCCAGGGAATTCGTCGAGGACGCACTCAATGTCAATCCAGACGCAAGGCTAGTCAAGCAGACAATTCGGCAAATTGTCTGAACCAAGAGCAAAGGCAGTCGGAATGGAGATCAACAGACTCCTCGATGCCAAATTCATATGTGAGATCAAGGAAAGCACTTGGCTCGCCAACATGGTGCTTATACCTAAAAAAGACACGTATGTGCGTGGACTTCATCTCCCTGAATAAGCACTGCCCAAAGGATCACTTCCCGTTGCCGCGGATCGACCAAATCATCGACTCCACCGCGGGATGTGAGCGGCTATTCTTCCTCGATGCCTACTTAGGCTATAATCAGATTTGAATGAAGGAGGAATATCAAGAGAAAACGGCATTTACGATGCCTTTTGGTGTGTTATGCTACAACACAATGCTCTTCGGGCTAAAAAACGCAGGAGCCACCTATCAGCGGTGCATGCAACCTTGCCTCAAGAATCAACTTGGTCGCAACATCCAAGTCTATGTTGATGACATCGTCATTAAAACCAAAGAGGAAGCCTCCCTAGTCGACAATTTACACGAGACCTTCTCCAACCTCGACCGCTACCGGATCAAGCTCAATCCGGACAAATGCGCCTTCGGCGTACCATCTACCCAACTACTCGGGTATCTCATCTCCACGAGGGGGATTGAGGCGAACCCGAAGAAAATAAAAGACATACTGGCCATGGAGAAGCCGAAGAACGTAAGAGGCGTCCAACAGCTGGTTGGGCAAATCGTGGTGCTCAGTCGATTCATCAGCCGAATGGATGAAAAGGCATTGCCTTTCTACCAACTTCTCTGCAAAACTGACAAGTTCGAGTGGACCGACGAGGCGCAAAAAGGATTCAAGGACCTCAAGCATCTACTATCCACCTCGCCAGTACTGGTGACTCCACTTGAAAAAGAACCACTGTTGCTCTACATCTCCGCCACCAACCAGGTTGTCAGCACGGTGCTCGTGGTAGAACGAGCCGAGGAAAACAAGGTCAAGGGGGTGCAGCGCCCAGTCTACTACCTCAGCGAGGTGCTCACGCCAACAAAGCAGCTGTACCCGCACGACCAAAAGCTGGCGTACAGCGTCTTCATGATAGCCAGATGACTCCGCCTCTACTTCCAGGAGCACCCAATCATGGTGGTTAACAACGCCCCGCTTGGGCACATCCTCAAAAACCCCGATGCCACCGGACGAGTTGTGCTTTGGGGAATCGAGCTGTCTCCATGAGACATTACATATGAAAAGCGCAACGCGATCAATTCGCAAGTCCTCCCTGATTTCCTCGTGCACTGGATGGAGAACCAGCTCCCCGAAAAGCCAGATATGTCTTACCTCTGGATAATGCACTTCGATGGATCCAAACAAAAGGACAGGGCTGGCGCAGGTGTCATACTGACATCGCCCCAGGGAGACAAGCTGAAATACATTCTGCGAATGCAGTTCACTGCCTCCATCAATGAAGCTGAATACGAGGCCCTGCTACATGGCATGCCGATGGCGAAATCCTGCGGCGCCAAGAGGCTCATCATCTATGGCGACTCCAAACTGGTGGTCAACCAAACGATGCACGAGTGCGATGTGCTGAACGACAACATGATCGCCTACTGCGACCTCTACGACACACTCGAAGGGGACTTCAACGGCTGTGAACTGCGGCGCGTAGGCCGCAAAAGAAATGAAGAGGTGGACACACTTGCCAACATTGGCTCCACCTGTGCCCCCATACCACCTTGGGAATTTCTCGAGCATATCTGCGAACGCTCCATCAAGCCAAAGGCCACAGAGAAGAAAAGCAAGCGCGTCAACAGACTCGGGGGGCTACGCCACCCAATGAGCCAATGGCACTTGATGACCTTGAGCTCGACACAGGACTTGAAGGACCAATGGGTGTCATTATGATCGAGCCATCTTGGACTCAACCCTACATCACATATCTTCTCAGCAAGAGGCTTCCTGACGACCTGACTGATGTGCGACACATTGCGCGGTGATCCAAGGCATTCGCCATAATCGATGGGGAAGTATACAAGCGCAGCATCACAGGAGTACTCCAACGGTGCGTCTCCAACACGGACGGAAGGGCCGTCCTCCTCGACATCCATGAAGGGACTTGCGGGCACCACGCTGTCAGTCGTGCCCTCATCGCCAAAGCTCTACGAGCTGGATTCTACTAGCCCACGGCCATGCGCGACACCAAGGACATCGTCCAGCGCTGCAATGCTTGCTAACGATTCGCGGACAAACCGCACGCACCTGGCGCAGAACTCCGGCCAATACCATTGGCTTGGCTCTTTGGGCAATGGAGACTCGACATGGTTGGCAAGCTCCCGAAATCCTCACGAGGAGGTTACGTCTACCTCTTGGTCGGAGTCGACAAATTCACCAAGTGGATCGAGGCCATGCCGGTGACAAACTAGCCAGGAGCCAGCGCCGTCAAGTTCTTCGAGTCCATTGTCTATCGTTTCGGAGTTCCACACATCATCAACACGGACAATGGAACAAACTTCACCTCTAAGGAGTTCCAGGGTTTCTGCGAGAACCTGGGAATCAACATAAGCTATGCCTCCGTAGCTCATCCATAGACCAATGGTCAAGTCAAAAAGGCCAACGGCCTTGTCTAAAGTGGAATCAAGAAGCGACTCCTGCAGCCACTCGAACAAGCCGCCGGATGTGGGCCAGAAGAGCTATAGTCCGTACTTTGGAGCCTACGCACAACCCCAAACAGCGCCACGGGATACATCCCATTCTTCATGGTGCACAGTGCTGAAGCGGTGCTACCCACAAAAGTACGCTTTAAAGCCCCATAGGTGCTCACGTACAGCGAGCAGGAGTCAACACTTGCACTCGAAGACTCCCGCGATCTCCTTGACGAGGCACAGGACATCATAGCAGAAATATCGACGATCTACTAGCAGAACCTGCGCAACTACCACAGAAGAAGGCTATGCCCCATATCCTTCATCGAAGGTGACCTCATCCTACGACTAAAGCATCAAGGACACCTCAAGCTCGAGTCCCCTTGGGAGGGACCATCCGTGATTACAGAAGTAATCCCAGGTTGAGCCTATCGCCTTAAAGATTTCAAGACAGGAGTCACATACTCCAACCCCTAGAACGTCACACAGCTGTGCCGCTTCTACCCCTAGTCGTTTTTTACAAATAAGGCTATTCAGCCAGGCTACTTACCCACACATTATACCTCGTACTGTTCTGCGAATAAATAAAGCTAGGTGCCCCGAAACACTGTGTTTTCCCTCATTTTTCTGGCAATCTTATCACTCCGGGGCTACGCCACCCTTTACATCCTCGTTCTACGAACAAGTCGTAGTATCCCGAGTAGATGACACAAAATCAATCGAACCCTTGATAAAACACCAACCTAGTTGCAACGAACCTGACAAGTTGGCAAGGTGCTGCGATAAGTCAGGCTAACGAAAAGGAACTGTAGAATACAAATACACTCGCCAAACATATAAGCTAACAAGCTCTTTACATATCAATCGAAATTAATTACATCCAGTATATCCATACGAACTTTACAACACTAGTACACTCATGTGCAGGATACAAGTTAAACTACTGCTGCAGCAGAAGAACGTTTGTTTGTTCCTCAAAGAAGCCGAAAATTTCTTCTACTGGACGATCCATCGCCTGGTAATGTGGTACCATGTTCTAGATCGAACCTTCCGGCGGGGTCGACGGTCCAGCAGAAACAGCTACAATGTCTACATCAGGCCTATGCAGTTGCACCAGCGACAAAGCAGCCTTGGCACCAGCCACTAACTGCTGCCGCACGCACACGTGAACTGCACTCAAATTCTGGAACTTAGCCAGAAGAGCCAACAGGCTCGAAGGGACGGCGTCCAGTGGAAACATCGTCTGGTAGATATGCCTCAGACACAACTGCGCCTTCTTCAAAAAGTGGAGTACTCGGGAAGCACGATCCTGCAAGGTCGCAAGTGCGATCGCATGATCATGGTCCACCAAAAAATACCCATTTGCCTGAAGCTACTCCTGGGTCAGGTCATTCATTCGAATGGCGATTCTGTCTTTCTCATCCTACGGATGACGAGCACTGACAACTACACCAAGCAAAAAAGGGTAATGTATGAGGACAAAGAATTGCCGCAACTGATTAAAAGAAAAGATAAGAGGGCAGAAAGCTAACACTTGAATTTATCGCCCAACTGCGTCACCTCCTCCAATAGATACTGCTCGTGGGCGGTAGCCTTCTCCGCCCTCGACTTCCATACATCCGCATTACCGCGGAGGATGGGAAACTCACCTTCCAGCTGCTTAGCACGGTTGTGCAGTCATGAAAGCAGAGACAATTCATCCACCCTTGAGCGCGGCTGCGCCAAGATCTCATTAGTGGGTGACGGATCACAAGGATCACTCGAAGGACCACTCTATGTACCCTATCACGAACCAAGCAAAGCAAAATAAGAGGCCGAGGATACATTGACAAAAGGCTTGGATGCATTCAAACATATCAAAGTCTTGACCCGGGTACCCCCATAAAAGCATTATTCCAAAAACAAAAGACCTAACACTAAAGCTATTACACAGACAAACTACGGAGCATTTTTCTTCGACTTGGATTTGGGCCTCGGGGGCTTCATCGCATCCATGGCAGTCTGTGGTACTGGTGGATATATGAGGTCAAGGTAGATAGCCAGGAAATAATTGGGATTTTTCTGAGGGTTTTAAGTCCACTTAAAAGCATTTATTCAAAAAGTACAGAAGTAGTTTCTAGAAGATCATTTGATAATATTACATTGGACATGTGGGGTTTTTGATGTGAGATGGTCCCAAAGGTGAATACACACTTAGGGGAATTTTCCCAAGATTTATTGGAAGATAGAAGTAATTAAAACAATTATTATTCCAATTCAGCCATTTAAGAAAATGGGCAAAAAGAAATAACAAAGCTCTTCATAAATATTTATTTTTGAAGTGGGAAGATAGGGTATGATATATGGATCTCAACTGATCCAAAAGTTGGGGAAGTGTTTTGGCAAAACCAAACTTTCCTTTATGGAAGAAGATTTGGAGGTCTTGTCTAATAAAGAGATTAATTAGATTTCGAGCCATAATAATTATGGAGAATATTTGATAAATCTTGGTGATCAAGGTAGATGATGTATACAAGGTATAGCAAGCATTTCCAACCTTGGGATTAGAGAATCCAAGTTGATATTAGTGAAAACTAGAGATTTAAGGATCTTGGGTAAGATTGTTTTCATGCTACCAAAACCTTGTTGGATCTTGGAGCTCAGGGCTCCCCTTTGGGCATGGGGTATATGGATGGATAGACCAAGTGATGTAGATTGCCATGGTGTAGGGGTTTCAGCTTGATCCTGCTTGAGCTCACCAAGACAGGCTTTCAAACTTTGAATAAAATAAGCATACCCAAGCAGGTTATCAACTAGCCTTCAAAACCTTGTGGGTTTAAGCAGCACAACGATCCACTTGGAACAAGTGAATTAGATATTGATATAACTATATGAGTAGAACACAAACATGCAAAGAGTTGGTCCTTAGAAGGTTGGATGGTGGTGTGAGCTTCTATCAAAGTAGGCATGATGACTAGATTTGCAGGAAAAGTTATTTTCTTGTCTGAAAAACCATCATGGACAAGTGGGTTGGAGGATTATGTAACCAAGGGAAATAGTGGGCCTTGGTAGTCCTTAGGATGGTTAACAAGATGGTTCAGATGCATTTTTAGAAATGCACAAGGGTTGAGAAAGGGAGGCATTCAAAAAGGTGATGTTGGAAATAGATTCCAGACTTAGTCAAATTTGGCAGTTTTGAGGATTTTGACTAGAGTAGGAGAGGAGATGTTTTTGATAGGTTGCAAGGTACCATAGCATCATAAAGTGGATGATGGTGAAGAGTAGATTGAGTAGAACGGATCCATTTTTGATATTGGTCTTCATTGACTTGGAAACTTCTAGAAGGGATCACTGCAGAATTGATCTGGTTATGGGTTTTAGATGATCACTTAGTAGCTAGGGATCAGATCCAGATTGTATTCTTGCTTAGGGTGGAATGATTTGGAAACATATTGACCCTAGTTATGAGCTCCTAGAGTAGCTCATACTATCTCCTAAGCAGACAATTCAAGTAGTGGATCAAGGCAATTCATCAGACAGCAGATCAAGGCAACTCATCAGACAACAGATCAAGGTAACTCATCTTAGGAACTAAGTAACTATACTACTGGGGTTACCATAAAGTCTAACTTGAGGTAAGGTTGGGAAATTTTGAAAGGTTGGAGTTTGAACAAGGTAAGGTCCTTGGTACATCTACCAAGAGTAGAGTTCAAAAGATTTATAAAAGGTTTTGGAGTTCTTAGAGGTAAGAGTAGTTGAAGGTTCTGTCTTGAAAACATAAGGAGGTTATATTATATATCTCTCCATAGTTTTGTCAATATAAGCTACTAAAATAGTTTTGGTTACATAAGCATCTTGGCTCAGGGTTTGAAATGCCAGAATATTTGAGAATAAGTAAATTGAGCCAGGATAGTTTTGTTCCATAGCTTTTTGACAACTGATGTTGAGGTAAGGAGTATATCCTAAGCCATACAATTAGAAGTATGAGCACAGACAATCATCAAGCAAACACTGCAGAACTTAACAAGAAAAAGTTTTTGTTCTCCCTGATATTTGCATTCTGGACAACTAATTAGGGTTGCTGAAATTGGGATGTTACATTGACTATGACAAGATTTGATCTTTCATAGCGATATTTAGTCTTAACGGATTGATCTAGAAACCACTACATATAATTTGGTATATGATAGTTGAACAAACAAAACAATGTTCTTCTAATAGAATGGTTACCTAGGACGTGTACATGAGGTAAGGAGTATGTCCTAAGCCATACAATCAGCAAGAAAACACTATAGAACTTAACAAGAAAAAGTTTTTGTTCACCCTGATTTTTGCATTCTGGATAACTAATCAGGGTTGCTAAAATTGGGATGTTACAGACCTTTCCCCCTTAAAAGAATCTCGTCCCGAGATTCAAGAGAGTAGGGTTAGGGGATTTTGAGTTGAGTTGATACCGGGTGTCCTATGTGTTGATACCGGGTGTTCCCCCTTAAAATAAAGAACCAAGCTCTTTGAATTTCAGAAGGAACAAAACCTTTTGGATCATTTAATATAATGCCTCCAAAACCCAAGCCAAATAAAATTATTTTTGTTTGTGAAGTGGTGTGCATGTTTAAAAATCCCAAATCATGAAGCATGCATGAGCATCTTGACTTGGTTGCATTTTAAAAACCTAAGAGAAGTGAAAATTATCTCAAACCCTAATACTCTAATTATTTGTTAACACTAAGAACAACATAATACTATGGATATACTCCATATTTATATTAAACAAAATAACTCCTATGAGAACTAAAAAAAAAGATAAAGGACAAAATAGTAAAACAATAGAAATTGGTTTCATCCAATTTGGAGCCATGGATAAAAAGATATGAATTATTTATGGAATAGAATTAAGAAAATGCAATATTAGCTATTAAAGCCAAAGTGAATAAATTTGATTAGAAAAATTTGAGTTGGAAAGTAAATGAGTTGTACAATACCCTAAAAACCTAATTTGAGTTTTAGAAATTTTTAGAAATTTGTATGATTCAAATTGGATCATTTAATCAGACAGAAAAAGAAAAAAATGGAGAAAAAAACAAAACAGCAACCCCAACCTTTCGGCCTTTCGGCCCAAAACCAGCCCACCCGGCTCTCTCCTCCCCCTGACTCCCTTACCGCGCCGCTGCCCACCCCCTCTCACTTACAGACCGAGCCCAAGACACGTCACCCCTCCACCTCATCGTCTTCCCCGGCGATGACATACCTCTCCCCTTCTGCCGTTTCGAATCAATTCGATTCCGGCTGTTTCTCATAGTAATTTCCCCCAGCGACTGCTCCTACTTAATCCTCACCCCTCCTCATCATTTCCCCTTAGACGCCACCCCCAGAGAGCCGCCAGGCTCTCCAATTACGAGCTCGGACCGCCACTCACCGACGGTATCCCGGCGACAATTCCGGTGAACCCTGGTCGTTAGGCGCCCTACCCTCTGCCCTATCATCTTCGCCATGTCCTAACGCACTTACAAACCGAGCCATGTGCCTTCTCGTGCTCCAAATGGACGACATGAACAAATTCTGGCGCACCCCTCTGCCGCCACGGTCCGACGGTTTTTCCGGTAAGGACAAGGTTCCCGCCGCTCCTTTTTGGCCACAGGCTGCTTGTGCTCATCAAGGCGCATCACACTGACCCCTTAATTCATTTGGTTGAGCCCCAGGCCATTGTCTCCGACACAGAGCCGACATCTCCGCCGTCGACGCCACTCCGGCGAGGAATACCGAGCGCAGCAGAACTCCCCTCTCTCCATCGCGACCACCAACCAGACCACCGAGACCATCGTGAGCCCTCGGTAAGACCGCCTTTTCCCCTGTACCTCTAGAACCACCGGAACACCGCGAGGCCGACGTGCCACCGTCGCGCGCCGTCGCTAGTGCGTCTGTCCCCGGCAAATCGTTTATTAGCCGTTCGATCAAATCCTAGCGGTAAAGATGAGATCACTTAAACGAAAGGGTACGACTAATCTGATCTGTCTGATGTCACTTAAATCCAACGGCCGCAGAGGTCGATCCGGCCGAACCGGTACCAGCCAATAGGAAAGCGCCATGTCGCCCAGGATTATCTGTTTAAATAGAAATTAAACAGATTTAGTATTAAACATAGAAATTTCATAACTTTTGATCCACAAATCAGAAAAATACAAATTTGGTGTCTATGGATTCAGAAAAATAAGACCTTTGTTATAGAGGCCTTATTTCACCCTTTTGTTTCTGAAAATTTGGAGTTTTAGGAAGAACCTTTTTAGGAGTATTTTACTCATAAAAATTGTTTTGTAAATTATTTTTGGGTGAATCTTTTTGCTATGGATTGCAAATTGAACCCTCTGTCTAGTGAGACCAAAATATAAATTTGGTTGACTATACCTAATATCATGGAAATTATTTAGTGAATTTGGCCTTTCCAAATACTAGAAATTATTGCTAATTGTTACAATTGCACAAATGGTTGCATTTGTAACCTTGCAATTATAAATTGTTCAGAAAGCACTTAGTAATGTTCAAAACCTTTGTTATAATAATTTGTACAATATAAATTGCCATCTTGCATGCTTGCATATTTTGCATGATTTTTGTATTGCCATTAGTGTTGACCTTGTGCATGTTTTGTTTTGGTTGTTTTGTTTGATAGATTGTGTGGATTGCCAAGTGTGTTACTGCAAAGAGTGTACCAACACCACCAACTAATAAGGCAAGTGACACTATCATCCATGTCCTACTATTTTTCATTACACTTAGTGGATTTTTGTAGTATGCATGATAGGACTACTATGATACTATGCTATGCTATATCCTATTAGGATATCCTTTATATATCCCTTAAGTGGAAATACTGTAGTTGTAGTATGCTTAGCCCTGCTATAGATTCAGGGTGGAATATACCATATTGTGATTATATGAAGTGTTGGAAAAATATATGTTTTATATAATAAAACAAGGACTCAATGAATCACCTAGGTGGAGTGTGGATACTCAGCTGAGAATAAGGTGGCAACAAAGGGAACCATGTCTATGGCTATCTCTTTCGTGTGTGCACTAGGAGAACACCACCCAGGAACTTAGAGATTGAACATATTTCTCGTACAGTGGCTTCCATGTACAGCCACATGCCAAATGGGCTCTGGCTTAGTCAATTACATAGTGGGAGACCCATGCATTGGTACCTCTTCAGGTTAACTGGAATTATGCATTGGAGGTTTATCCTTGCATTGGTGCCTGGTAGATGTGCTGGCATTATGTATTGGGAGGACTTCTATGGAAAGACTTTGTCACATTCTCGATCTGCCGGTACTCCATCTTGGTGAGTACTAATCCAGCGGCCATTGGTGGCGTCAAGACGAGATTGTGTCTTGTGGGTAAAGTGTACAACTTCTGCAGAAGATTAAATTCTAAGTACTTAGCCGTGTCCCCGGTTATGGACAACTCTGAGCAACTAAGGCCTGAAGCTGTGGAAGATCTCGACATTCTAATTTCTCAAAGTAAAACTTGATGGTGACAACAAGAGAGTAGAAGCACTTGAAGTTTGCCAAGGAGTTCAGAAAGTTATTGAAAGATCAAAACTATTTTTGCAAACATAGGATAAAACCATATTGCTTTCTGCAAATGAGCCTAAGATCTACTTAGCAAAATATGCATATAGTGATAGTCCAACTTATATTCACCAACTGGTGACACTTGCCAATACATTCAAAGTATTGACCCTTTGTGGCTGCAACCTATCATGTTGCAGGTTATTCTATTGATGAGTATGGATTGATGATAGAGGTTACGAGTCTACACCCAACACGTTTGTCTGTGGCACATGAAGATGAAGGACTCCATGCTTTACTTGTATTCTGCTGCTTTGTAATAAGATAGCCTATGGCTATGAGTTTGTAATAAAGTATTTATATTCTGGATCATGCGATGTAATATGAATTTTGTATCTTGATATTACATCTTAAACTATGGGTGCTAGCTATTCGATCCAGGGACTAGCACTGTAATCACAGGGATTCAAACCAAGCTAGGTTTGGGTCTTTACACCTATCTTATAGACTTCGTATTTGAACATGACTACTCTGTCGATGAAGTTGATCTTCAGCCTTCCGGCATGCACGGAGAGTTGGGCAGAGTCCAGTTCTCCACGGAGTACCTTCCAGACTCCGTCTCTCGAGGGCTTCCAGACTCTATCTCTCAAGGGCTTAGACTGGGCAGACTATATCGATGCTGAACTCCACGGAGTACTCGTCGGAGGATAGAATCTACAGCTAGGAGTACCTCTGTCTAAGGATTCACAGCTCTTCCTTAGGTTCATAGTGTATCCTATTTACGATTTTAGGGTCGGGACTCCCGAGGTTGCTCCTTGCAGAGGGTTTTTCTATTTGGTGGGAAAGACGCAGTCTTTCCCCTTTAAGGTTAAACTATGGTAGTTCTGAGTTAACGCAGTCCTTCCTTCTTGGGGTCATCGGATCTAGTACTTTTTCTGGACCATCTTTTGGCAGACAGTCTTCTGGAGATTGAGTGGAAAGACGTAGTCTTTCCACCTTAGAGCTTCGCTAAGGTTCATCGAGAAGGGTTTGGATCTTCTGTCTTGGAAGTGCTGACTTGCTGTTAGCGGAAGGATATATCTTACCTGAATCTTGAGTTGAGGTCTTTGAGTGACGTCTTATGGCTTAAGCCTTATCGGGGGTGGTTTCTTAATGAAGCTTTAAGGAGTTATCTTAGCATAAGTTAGCGGTTTACGTCTCTTCTTGCTAGTAGTTAGTCAAGGTTGAAGCAGTCAGCGTCAGGTACGCTGTCTTTATTGGCATTTCTTGCGTTTCTTCTGCTTGATGGCGGAGTGGACTCATTGTTTTCACGCTTCCTAATCATCTGACTTTAGGGGTGGTTCTGACCTTCTAGGGAGGATCATTCCGTTAGTTTGGGTAGGGTTGACTAGGTTAGTTAGTCTCCGGAGGAAGTCAGATAATCTAATACACTAAAGGTTAGTGTGGTTAGGTCTTCACTTCTTGTCTTGGTTGACTTATCAGGTGGTTTCTTGTGGATATTGAGGATCCTTCGGTGGTTGACTTCTAACATCAATGGGATTCTTGCTGTAGTGGACTAAGGAACAAGGGAGTGTGGTGCTATTGATGAGTCTTGCAAGGTGAGTTTGACGAGGTATGCCGTCCTACTGAGGTGAAATCTTCGAGTTGATTCTGACTTGACGATGTCGAACTCCTGGTTCTTGTGATGCTTTTCCTCTCATATACTCTCGAGGTTAGTCTGGGTCTCAGTACTAACAGCTGGCACAGGGGTTTCCTGAGTTACTATGTGGGTTATGGCTCCTCGAGTGACATTTTTAATGAGGTCAAAGCAAACCAGATCATACAAACAAAACGAGCAGAGCGAGGGGATCACAATGTCCTCGGCAAACCACACACATCAAGCGACACAGGATGCACTTAGGCAAGCAAACACGGTCAACGCTAGGGACCAAGGAGTTAACTACTCGCGAGGTAGGGGAATCCTATCCTTAGGACTATCGACCCTATATATCCTCTTTCTTCAGTCGGAGTCACTATCTTGCAGATGAAGCCTTCATCATATCTTGGACGCTTCTTGAGAGTGCAACACCCGATGTCTTTCAATTGTAAGGATTCCACGGGTAGGGCGATATTGTAGTCTCCTTGTGTTTGTTGGTAGTTGCTTATCTTCATCTTGTTCTCATTGTCTTCACCGGGTTCTAGATCCTAGTTATTTAAAATCCGTAGGTTTGAGCTTTGGACAAGAGTTAGAGGAAACCATTTTCGAAAGCATTTACTTAGAGGAAGAGAAGAAGTAGAACTTTTTGAAACTCATTGGGACACTAGTTTTCGAAAGCCGGGGTTTTCAAAATAAGGTTCCCGTCTAACGACCATGCTAACTAAGGTTCTCCAACAGTCAGGATGGCTCTAATACCAAGTCTGTGGGCCCCCGGGATTAATCCTCCGAGAATCCCTGTTATGCATACAACCACGATCCAATGATCAGTTAGTCATGGCACATAACCGACAAGTACCATTACAACATCTGAAACATACCGAATTACAAGACTTACATAGGTGCCATTATGGCTACATCAATAAACATCAGCGGAACTTCATCAAGCGTCGAGCCCGATCCATGCCTTAACCTATAGGCAACTGACTGGGAGAACGTCCTAGCTTGCTTAGCCGTCAGCTTAATCCTCTTCTTGATATCTGACCAAGTTAATACCCAGGGACAATGCCAGTGAGTACTCTGAATGTACTCGCAAACTACCTCAGGAAAATAGTAATAACAAGAGGATATGCAATATGGCTGTATTAGTAGGAGAGCTTCAAGAGAGGTTCTTTTCTTAGATAGTTTCTATTGTAGATATAGCATCTACAAATCTTTGTTGAATACTTTTGTAAACATTTTGGAAACCGTTTTGAAAAGTTTTGGAAAACATCAGGACTGGGTCACCCATTTGTTCCCGTCTTCAGGTCGTCCCACGACCAAACTCCTTTCTCCTCATTCCGACCATCCCATGGTCAAAACCTTTCTCCTTTACGACCGTCCCATGGTCAAAACATTTCCAAAGCCATTTCTTTTCTGAAATCCTTTTTGAAAACAAAACCAGGACCGCTCTACAGAAGATTGTCCAACCCGTCCTTAACCGCGGACACGGCTATTCGAATAGATTTACACTCTACAAAGGTTGTACACTTTACCCACACCATCCGGGTACACTGCCCTGATCTTCACCGATCGTGGGTCGAGTAACCGATCAAGACTCTCCGGATGCCCACTCCAATATAAGTGCCTACCCTATGATTGTTGTTCCCCTCAACACCGGGACGTCGGGTACCGAGGACCAACCGGAGCGCATTTTGCACTTGCCAAGTGTTGCACTTTCAATGAGGGGCTCATAGTAACGCGTGGAGGTCCGTAAACCCTTCGTTCCTTCTCTAGGTCGATATCTCACATGGACCCTTATGTGAGAAGGCCGACCCTCCATGGATTTTTATCCCATGTAGTTTTTGCGAGGTAGCTTATACCAAAATAGACAAACATCAAATCCAGCCCTGTCCCATTCTAGAGTAATGTAGTTGCACAGTGTTAAGTTGTTATAACTAAACTGCAAAGAACCGGGTGTGTTTTCGTAAACCTTTTTCCTCCGGTGTTCCTCCAGCATTTTGTAAAACAAAAACTTTTTCTTTCTCACATCTCATGGGAGGTCCCACCTTACCAAGGTTTTATCATAAAACGTTTGGTAAATCTTTTGTCGGGGTCTTCCCATCCTCTAGCTTTGCTTTAGCTGAAACAGGGTTTCCAAAAGGGGTATGGTGCATTACACCATCTACCATACTAGGGACACGTAGGTTTCACCAAGGGGGTTGTACTTTAATAGTACAAAAGTGTAATAGTTCGGAGGAGCCGAACCACTACCATATATACATCAACATATAGTAAAACAATGCCGTTTTAAATAAACAGAAGATTAAACATGCATAAGTAAAACAGTAGGACAAGGCTTATGAGCAAGAAGGTGGCTTGCCTGGGATCAGCAAAATGGCATAATTGTCCCTGGACTTTCTCTTAGAAAACCATAATAACCAATAAAAAGCATCTTCTTCTGCTCTCCGATATAATCTTAGCTATCGTCGATAGGGAACACATGCAAACAAACAAACGGGCACAATCAATACAAGGCATACAATCACCAATACCGCTCAGCAAACAAGCAATTGAATAAACTCCAATTAGGGTTCAGTAGTTTTTAGAGAGGATTGGATTTGGGAGGTTGAGATGGCCTTGGAGAAGGGGATGAACACCCCTTAGGGTTTATTGTCGAGGAACTACCTAAGTGGGGGTCTTGGGACCAAGGACAGATTCTATATGGTACCATTATATAAAAATGATACCCAGAGGTAGATGTTGATAAAATGAAACCAACAAAAGTGGTTTCACTAATTTATCACTTTTCTTTAAATAGTTAGGATTTTCCTAGTGAAATAACTTCTAGTTATAGGGAATAATTCACTAGAAAAGTTCTGGAGCTCCAAAAATTATTTCCTTGGAGGATTAGAGTTTCATGTACTGAATCACTGAGAGTTGGAGTCATGCCAAAATATTTACCAGAATGCCCTAAGGAAATTCCGAAAGGCAGTTCTGTAGACAATTTGTCTTTTTCACCAGATTTAATCTACAGAAGGTTTCGAGGTGAATCCAAAGACACATTACAGGTATTTAGAATACCATTCAGTAGAAATTGGAATCAACCTTTTTGGAGTTGCAAAGCTAGTGTGATGATTTTTCTAGTGATAAAACTATATAGAGATAATTAATTCAGCAAAATTGAACAGGGCCTCAATAAAATTTGATCTCCTAGATTTTGGTGGACCTTACCGTACCTCACCACAAGGAGTTGGAATTAGGTCACTTCAACCTTCTGTTTGACCTACAGAAATTCCTAAGTGAGGCAAAGGCTTGCTTTTGTTATTTTTGTGAAACTACTATTAGTGCTCCTCTTGGCAGGGGAAGTTCATTCACTTTGTTTGGATCTCTATGATTTTCTATGGAATTTATTTAGTGCAGAGGATACTTTTTAGTAGATTAATTGCCAAAAATTAATGAAAAATATTATTGGCATAAGACCAGTTCTACATGTTGAACAAACCACACCTGAACATGGTAAAAATTATATTTAGGCAAAATACTTCATTTTCCATTTTTAAATCGATTTAAACTAAACTGCAAAAGTGAGATCTAGTATTTTATAAAAAG
Source organism: Avena sativa (assembly GCA_916181665.1). NCBI lineage: Eukaryota > Viridiplantae > Streptophyta > Magnoliopsida > Poales > Poaceae > Avena > Avena sativa. The sequence continues at coordinate 438,785,154 of OV702289.1, forward strand.
GAAAGAGAAAAGGGTTGTCACGGGCCCGGATCTAGAGGGGAGTTGGGCCGAGGAGGGGAAATCGGCCCATCTATACCGGCAGGGGCATGCGCGCTGTGGGTTCAAACTGAGGCGCGGGGCCCAGCTGTTAGCGACCGCCAATGCCGAAGGGGTATGGGACGCCCTAAGCCATTGGATCAAGTGGCGATGAGCGGCCCTCCGATGTCGTCTTCGCAGCGGAAGAGCGCTAGGGACGGAACCCTAGGGAGGAGTGGGGAGGTACAGAGGGATCACCTGGGGCCATTTCCGGTGGAGGGGGTGCCGCAGGACGACACGGTCAACGACGGCGATCCGATCGAGGGCCGGCACGGGCGATTTTGGCGTCGGAAGTGGTCTCGCGTGGCAGCGACCGAGAGGAATGCGCTGGAGTTCGACGGAGTGCTTACAGGGCCCGGTGCATGTCGAAACGGAGGGGCTCGGCCGGATTCGGTGGTCTCGGGTACTCCAAGTGTGTTGCATGCAGGGAAGGGAGGGAGCTCGGAAGCTGCTACATGGAGGAGGAGCTCGGCTCGGTCTTGGGATTGGGCGGCAGCCTCTGGTGTTCCTGCATGCAAAGAAGGGAAAATGGAGGTGGATTAGATCTAGGGGACCAAGTTGGTGGGAAGAGAGGGAGCTAGGGGTGGTCGGGTACGACTACATCCCTGCAACGAGGTTGAGCCCAAGAGGACTTTCTCCTCTTCTCTGTGGCGATGGGGAGCTTGGGTGCTAGATCTAGAGCTTGGGGATGGGTAGGTGGAGGGTGAGGGGGAGAAATGAGGGGTAGAGGCGTGCTGTGAGGGCCTCTGGTGTGGCGCCCCGCAAAAACCACTACTAGAAAATCGTGGTGTTTTTGTGCATTGCATCATCATGACCGCATGCTCATGTCATCATGCCACCTTGCATTTGAGCATCGTCATGTCATCTTGCATGTGTTTGTACAAAACTATTTTCGAAAAGCCTAGTTTTGTTTTCTAAACGCCCCGTCTTTATTTCAAATCAAAACCCGGGTCTCCGGAATATTTTGTTTTGTCTGTCAATGGTTTTCAAAAGCCCCGTTTTAAATAATAAAAATATTTCCTTTTATTTTTGGGAGGCAGCCAGCCAGGCCCGAAAGCCCAGCCAGCCACCTCTAGATAAAATCCTATCTACCCCAGAAAAACACCCAAACCTTTTCTACCAAAAAACCCTACCCTATTTTCCTACCCAGCCCCTCCACCTCACCCCCTCTAATCCCATGTCGCCACCTCACCCTGGCCCAATCCTCCAGCCAACCACCACGCGCCACCTCACCCCTGGCCCACCACCCACCACGCAATACCTTCTCCCCCGCACTCTCCTTCCTCCCGCAGGATGCCACCAACCGCCGGCCGACCTCCTCTCCGTCGGGCCGCCACGCCGTCCACCTCGACCGGCCGCCCTCCTCCACCTCTGCCGCCTCCCCTTTCGACGCGAGCTCCGATGGCCGTGTTCCCGGCCGCCTCGAGCCCGGCCCCTCCGTTCCGGCCACCGCCTCCGCCATGTGCGGGAGCGCCGCCCCGCGTCGCCTGCGTCCGCCCGCGAGCGAGCCCCACGGATGCGCCTCTACTTCCTCTCGGCTACCGAGCTCCTCCGACCACCCGCACGGTTCAGTCGCCCCGCCCTCTTCCTTGAGGCTCGCCGCCTTCCCTGCAGGCGCCGCCCCTGTTCTGACCTCCACGCCACCCTACAGAGCCCCGCCGTCGCGTCACCTTGCCGCCCCTGCCAAGCGCTGGCCCTGACCGTGACCTCCTGCAAACGCACTCCCATGGCGTCTTTGTGCTAGAGGGTGCGTTTTGGTATCCTTCTGTTACAGCGCCAGGACGCATCTTGCTGTGTGGCTACCTGTGTATCACAGTGATCCTTGTTGTTCTGCGTTTGGCCCATGCTCTTTGACCGAGGCCACCAACGTGTGAAGATGTACCCAGCGATTTTCGAGAAAACCGCCAAGGACTCCAAATACCCTTTCGGATGCGACAAGATCCCCTTCCCGCCCTAAGGTCTCCTTCCCGGCTCTGCTAGCCGAAGCCCCGGACCCGAAGACGCCGAGACCGAGTGCGCCTACATGGATCCGGTGATGCCGGCACACCAAGATCTACCACACAACACCGAAGACCGATCCGAAGCGCCAAGGCCTTCGACAGGGAATCGACAAGATCATCGCGAAACTCCAAGGTCTACTTCGTAGGATGCCGAATGCCAAGGTCACCGATACGGAACGCCAAGTACTTCACCCCGAACTCCAAGACCGACCCGGAACACGGACCCGACAAGATCTTCGCGACGACAAAATCGACCCCGACCAGGGCAAATCCGATGAGCCGTCGACGCCGAACCAAGTCCTTCGACAACCTCTGAAGACCGATCTCATCGAACCGAACCTTGCCTTCCCGTCGAACCCTGAGACCGGACCCTGGACCCCTCGAAACCCCAAGATCTTCCGACCCAGATGTGTGCCCCTAAGCCTCTATTTTTATAATATGACATTATCAACTTTCGCATATTAAATTGTTCATGCATGCATATTTGTCTGTGGTTTGGGGGCATTATGCCGATTCACCCCATAATTAAATATGGAGTCTATATGCGGGATATCTTTGTCTTATTCCGAACTCCATTTAAATTGGTGTAGCAAACCGATGCCATGCTTTGCCTTGTTAAGACAACATTTAAATTGCGGGGTATCTAAACAACTTGAACCATCTAATTAATCGTTGGGGCCCCGGTTCTGCTTAAAACTGCCTAATTGCACCGCATTTGTGCCATGCCATGCAGCATAGCATAATCATGCCGGATCTTCTGATGTAGTATTAAATATTGCATCCGGTGTTTCTTCTAGTGTTTGCTTCTTCGCGGATTAGACCGATGATTTGAAGCGAGTATCGACAAGTTCTCTGGTTATGAACCTTCGGCAGTGTTTCCCAAGCGAGCATCTCTTCCCCTTCTACCTATTTTGCATTTATAGTCTTTATTTCCTTCTATTGATCTATTGCTAACCGTGTCGTGATGCTTTAGTTTCCGTACCCCAGGATATCCCGTGCAGCCTCTATATTGCCTTGGACACCTCCTATTACCTGTGTTTGGTAGATAGCTGGCCTTGCGAGTCGTAGTTGCTTGCTCAGGTGTGATCTCGTGTTGTCAAGTACCACAGTTGTTGGCAGGTCGGCAGATGCTTATGGTGGAGATGTTTATGGTGGATATGATCATGACTTTAAATACAACTATTAAAAATGCTAGATATAACTAATGAAGAGGCATCGGTGGGTAATAGATGTTATTTGGTTCTTCCACGCTCACTTGTGTCCCATAGGACCCCGAGTACTTGATACTTGTTCCTTGATTTTTCGCACTATCCACATCCGGGAGGCCTTATGGACCCCCCTGAGCCAGAGCTTGATTCATTCTTATTTCTTGGGGCCACAAAGTAGTTTGGGGCTTTATTACTATCCTGTACTTATGCCATGCTTTACTGCTTTATTTACGATTGTGCGTGGAGCACCTGTACTGTTTAGGATCGTGACACGTTTTTGCTGTATCAACAAGCCCAGTCACACTTTCGGGTTCCCAGTCGTTTACAACCGTCGACACAAACCCTGGGTCCATTCCGGAGCCGGCCAACTTCGTTGCGGGTAGCTTAGTGGGGTGGCCCCCTGAAATATTTACGAATCCTGTGATCGCTTTGTCGTGAATGCCTCGTTGGGTTTTGAGTTGGTTTTTCCGAGGTTGATCGAGTGTGTGTTGCTATTTGTGCACCCCTGCAGGGTAAAACTTTCTGAAAGCCGTGTCCACGGTTATGGACGACTTGGAGCACAATATCTCGATCATAGACAAGCATAACTAAAGTAGTGTTATAAATTTGACTTAATATATGACTAGTAATCAGATTCAACTATAACGGAATGGATATTAAAAATGCCAACAGCTGGTGGATCTGTGGTGATCTGTGTCATACTATACCTTCCTAGTAAGTATTGCAACTCCAATGGAATGTGATAAAAGTGCCAACAACTGTTCGGTTTTGGGATTCCTCAAGACAATTATATCTGACTAGTAACTGTTCGAACTACAACGGAATGTTAACTAAATTGCCCACTACTTATGCTCTCAGGATGACAGAAGCTCTATATCTGATTAGTAATTGCTGCAACTACAATGGAATGAGTAAAATTGCCAACTGTGTGAGTTCCTTGGTCCGACTTCCTCGATTGGTCTCGAGGGGCAAATACCAGGATGGGTTTGTTTGGTGTTAGTTTCAGGTTGGATCCGAATAGGTCTTTCTTATCCCTCTCTGATAACCACCAGTTGTTTCGAGTCTCTATAGGTTGTTTAGTGCCGCTGCGCTGCCGCTTCAGCCCACCATACCTATGTAGGCGAGAGCCGCCGAATTCTAGATTCGCCGTGTACTGGCCTCAGTACGGACGCTCCTCTTTTTCCTTTGCCCTTTGTCGGCACCCCTTTTGTTTTAGCAGGTTTCGACGTCGTTAGCAGGGTTACCCTTCCGGCTTGGCCTGGGCAGGGTTATGGACGCCATTGGTTATTCTTTAGGGCTCTTATCCCCGTTTGCATCTTGTCCGTAGTCGGACGCTCTATCATTTTCAAGGTGATTTGGATCTTTGTATATTATATCTGTATTCTTGACTCATTGAGTCACTGTTGTATATATATATCTGTTCTGTGGGTCCCATCGAGGACTGTTGTGTAATGTTATTACTTCGTTTTCCACCCGCACGAAAGTGCCTGGTGGGCGTCCTTGAATCGTTTCTATGCGGGTTTTGGCGGGAAGCGCTAAAGCTTGCATAGGGCCGATTTGAGGGTGTTACAGAGTGGTATCAGAGCTCAGCAGTTGCGATACCCCACAAGTCTAGCCTGTAGGATAACCTAGCTAACGGCCGAAATAGAGTGTCAAAACTATCTTTCCAAACATGATTGGATAGATCTGATTAGGTCTGATTTTAGTCCATACCCCTCTGCTGTTCTCCTCTTACCTCTGCGTGTTTTGGAATCTGCTCTCTTACCTTGTTCTAGTCCAGGATTTCTCGTGGTGGGGTTTTCTATCGTACCTTCAGGGTTTCACTTCCTCCTTTGGTAACGGTGTTGCTACATCTGGTCTTCATGCTATCTGAGGAATCCTTCATCTGTTGGACTTCTCTTTGTTCCTTGTTGTGCTTTCCGGAGTTTTCCGATGCAACGACATCATCTATGCCAGATCTGATGTAGAGCCTGCATCACTCTTTTGTTCTCGAACCTCGCTTGTCGAGATCTTCAGTCTGATTCCGAGAGTTGGTTGTATACTTCTCCTATTCAGGTACGAAGTAATGCTCTGGGTGCGCGATGGACTGATCACCATCCGACTACTCTTATCATTCACTTTGTACATTGAACTCGAGGATCAAAGCAATTTTCACTCCTTCCATGGAAGTTAGCGGTGGCTTTATTGTGGATACCCCTACCTCCGTCCTTTGATACCGGAGTGTTCTCTCGACGATCACGGACAACGACCTCTTGTTAGTGGTGTCGCGAGGATCTACACGAAGCGAGAAGATTCAGATCGCCGACCTTCTTTCCGGTACCATGAGGCGGATCTCGAGGGCGAGACCCATTGTTAGTGGTGTCGAATTGTGGCGCCCCGCAAAAACCACTACTAGAAAATCGCGGTGTTTTTGTGCATTGCATCATCATGACCGCATGCTCATGTCATCATGCCACCTTGCATTTGAGCATCGTCATGTCATCTTGCATGTGTTTGTACAAAACTATTTTCAAAAAGCCTAGTTTTGTTTTCTAAATGCCCCGTCTTTATTTCAAATCAAAACCCGCGTCTCTGGAATATTTTGTTTTGTCTGTCAACGGTTTTCAAAAGCCCCGTTTTAAATAATAAAAATATTTCCTTTTATTTTTGGGAGGCAGCCAGCCAGGCTCGAAAGCCCAGCCGGCCACCTCCAGATAAAATCCTATCTACCCCAGAAAAACACCCAAACCTTTTCTACCAAAAAACCCTACCCTATTTTCCTACCCAGCCCCTCCACCTCACCCCCTCCAATCCCATGTCGCCACCTCACCCTGGTCCAATCCTCCAGCCAACCACCACGCGCCACCTCACCCCTGGCCCACCACCCACCACGCAATCCCTTCTCCCCCGCACTCTCCTTCCTCCCGAAGGATGCCACCAACCGATGGCCGACCTCCTCTCCGTCGGGCCGCCGCGCCGTCCACCTCGACTGGCCACCCTCCTTCACCTCTACCGCCTCCCCTTCCGACGCGAGCTCCGACTGTCGTGTTCCCGGCCGCCTCGAGCCTGGCCCCTCCGTTCCGGCCACCGCCTCGGCCATGCGCGGGAGCGCCGCCCCGTGTCGCCTGCGTTCGCCCGCGAGCGAGCCCCGCGGATGCGCCTCTACTTCCTCTCGGCCGCCGAGCACCTCCGACCACCCGCACGGTTCCGTCGCCCCGCCCTCTTCCTTGAGGCTCGCCGCCTTCCCTGCAGGCGCCGCCCCTGTTCCGACCTCCACGCCACCCTACAGAGCCCCGCCGTCGCGTCACCTTGCCGCCCCTGCCAAGCGCTGGCCCTGACCGTGACCTCCTGCAAACGCACTCCCATGGCGTCTCTGTGCTAGAGGGTGCGTTTTGTTATCCTTCTGTTATAGTGGCAGGACGCATCTCGCTGTGTGGCTACCTGTGTATCACAGTGATCCTTGTTGTTCTGCGTTTGGCACATGCTCTTTGACCGAGGCCACCAACGTGTGAAGATGTACCCAGCGATTTTCGAGAAAACCGCCAAGGACTCCAAATACCCTTTCCGATGAAGATCCCCTTCCCGGCCCGAGGTCTCCTTCCCGGCTCTGCTAGCTGAAGGCCCGGACCCGAAGACGCTGACACCGAGTGTGCCTACATGGATCCGGTGATGCCGGCACACCAAGATCTACCACACACACCGAAGACCGATCCGAAGCGCCAAGGCCTTCGACAGGGAATCGACAAGATCATCGTGGAACTCCAAGGTCTACTTCGTAGGTTGCCGAACGCCAAGATCGCCGACACGGAATGCCAAGTACTTCACCCCGAACGCCAAGACCGACCCGGAATGCGGACCCGACAAGATCTTCGCGACAACAAGATCGACCCCGACCAGGGCGAATCCGATGAGCCGCCGACGCCGAACCAAGTCCTTCGACAACCTCTGAAGACCGATCTCATCGAACCGAACCTTGCCTTCCCATCGAACCCAGAGACCGGACCCCGGACCCCTCAGAACCCCAAGATCTTTCGACCCAGATGTGTGCCCCTAAGCCTCTATTTTTATAATATGACATTATCAACTGTCGCATATTAAATTGTTCATGCATGCATATCTCTCTGTGGTTTGGGGGCATTATGCCGATTCACCCCATAATTAAATATGGAGTCTATATGCGGGATATCTTTGTCTTATTCCGGACTCCATTTAAATTGGTGTAGCAAACCGATGCCATGCTTTGCCTTGTTAAGACAACATTTAAACTGCGGGGTATCTAAAAAACTTGAACCGTCTAATTAATCGTCGGGGCCCCGGTTCTGCTTAAAACTGCCTAATTGCACTGCATTTGTGCCATGCCATGCATCATATCATAATCATGTCGAATCTTCTGATGTAGTATTAAATATTGCATCCGGTGTTTCTTCTAGTGTTTGCTTCTTCGCGGATTAGACCGATGAGTTGAAGCGAGTATCGACAAGTTCTCCGGTTATGAACCTTCGGCAGTGTTTCCCAGGCGAGCATCTCTTCCCCTTCTACCTATTTTGCATTTATAGTCTTTATTTCCTCCTGTTGATCTATTGCTATCTGTGTCGCGATGCTTTAGTTTTCGTACCCCAGTATATCCCGTGCAGCCTCTATATTGCCTTGGACACCTCCTATTACCTGTGTTTGGTAGATAGCTGGCCTTGCGAGTCGTAGTTGCTTGCTCAGGTGTGATCTCGTGTTGTCAACTACCACAGTTGTTGGCAGGTTGGCAAATGCTTATGGTGGATATGATCATGACTTTAAATACAACTATTAAAAATGCTAGATATAACTAATGCAGAGGCATCGGTGGGCAATAGATGTTATTTGGTTCTTCCACGCTCACTTGTGTCCCGTAGGACCCCGAGTACTTCATACCTGTTCCTTGATTTTTCGCACTATCCACATCCGGGAGGCCTTATGGACCCCCCTGAGCTAGAGCTTGATTCATTCTTATTTCTCGGGGCCACAAAGTAGTTTGGGGCTTTATTACTATCATGTACTTATGCCATGCTTTACTGCTTTATTTATGATTGTGCATGGAGCACCTGTACTGTTTAGGATCGTGACATGGTTTCGCTGTATCGACAAGCCCAGTCACACTTTCGGGTTCCCAGTCGTTTATAGCCGTCCACACAAACCCTGGGTTCGTTCTGGAGCGGGCCAACTTCGTTGCGGGTAGCTTAGCGGGGTGGACCCCTGAAATATTTATGAATCCTGTGATCGCTTTGTCGTGAATGCCTCGTTGGGTTTTGAGTTGGTTTTTCCGAGGTTGATCGAGTGTGTGTTGCTATTTGTGCACCCCTGCAGGGTAAAGCTTTCTGAAAGCCGTGTCCGCGGTTATGGACGACTTGGAGCACAGTATCTTGATCATAGACAAGCATAACTAAAGTAGTGCTATAAATTTGACTTAATATATGACTAGTAATCAGATTCAACTATAACGGAATGGATATTAAAAATGCCAACAGCTGGTGGATCTGTGGTGATCTGTGTCATACTATACCTGCCTAGTAAGTATTGCAACTCCAATGGAATGTGATAAAAGTGCCAACAACTGCTGGGTTTTGGGATTCCTTAGGACAATTATATCTGACTAGTAACTGTTCGAACTACAACGGAATGTTAACTAAAACTGCCCACTACTTATGCTCTCAGGATGATGGAAGCTCTATATCTCATTAGTAATTGCTGCAACTATAATGGAATGAGTAAAATTGCCAACTATGTGAGTTCCTTGGTCCGACTTCCTCGATTGGTCTCGGGGGGGAAATACCAGGATGGGTTTGTTTGGTGTTAGTTTCAGGTTGGATCCGAATAGGTCTTTCTTATCCTTCTCTGATAACCGACAGTTGTTTCGAGTCTCTATAGGTTGTTTAGTGCCGCTGCGCTGCCGCTTCAGCCCACCATACCTATGTAGGCGAGAGCCGCCGAATTCTAGCCTCACCGTGTACTGGCCTCAGTACTGACGCTCCTCTTTTTCCTTTGCCCTTTGTCGGCACCCCTTTTGTTTTAGCAGGTTTCGACGTCGTTAGCAGGGTTACCCTTCCGGCTTGGCCTGGGCAGGGTTATGGACGCCATTGGTTATTCTTCAGGGCTCTTAGCCCAATTTGCATCTTGTCCTTAGTCGGACGCTCTATCGTTTTCAAGGTGATTGGGATCTTTGTATATTATATCTGTATTCTTGACTCATTGAGTCACTGTTGTATATATATCTGTTCTGTGGGTCCCATCGAGGACTGTTGTGTAATGTTATTACTTCGTTTTCCACCCGCACGAAAGTGCCTGGTGGGCGTCCTTGAATCGTTTCTATGCGGGTTTTGGCGGGAAGCGCTAAAGCTTGCATAGGGACGATTCGAGGGTGTTAAATCTGGCCTATTTAACTTGAGGGGGAATGGTTCATGGTGGATTTGGTCCATGGAGAGAATGGGGAGGGGAGTTGGCCTTCCATTGGGCTGCTGGGGTGGTGGAGAGGGGGTGGAGGTGTTATATGGGGTCGTGCTTAGGGCAGAGGGGCAGTGGGGCTGCTGTCCTAAGCTTATCTTCCCAAGGTAGGCAATAATATTTTGACCCTCTCTCTCTCTCTCTCTTTCTAAGTACTAATGACAAATGAGGGATGAACTACTGGGTTTTCGACCAGGAGTGAGATGGGTGCTAGAGAGAGGTGTTGGTCCATGGAATTTTCGACCCATGGAACTACTGGGTTTTCGACCCATGGAATTTTCCCAAGATTTATTGGACGATAGAAGTAATTAAAACAATTATTATTCCAATTCAGCCATTTAAGAAAATGGGCAAAAAGAAATAATAAAGCTCTTCAAAAATATTTATTTTCGAAGTGGGAAGATGGGGTATGATATATGGATCTCAATTGAGCCAAAAGTTGGGGAAGTGTTTTGGCAAAAACCAAACTTTCCTTTACGGAAAAAGATTTGGAGGTCTTGTCTAATAAAGAGATTAATTAGATTTGGAACCATAATAATTATTGATAATATTTGATAAATCTTGGTGATCAAGATAGATGATGTAGACAAGGTGTAGCAAGCATTTGCAACCTTGGGATTGGAGAATCCAAGTTGATTTTGGTGAAAACTAGAGATTTAAGGATCTTGGGTAAGATTGTTTTCATGCTACCAAAACCTTGCTGGATCTCAGAGCACAGGGCTCCCCTTGGGGCATGGGGTATATGGATGGATAGACCAAGTGATGTAGATTGCCATGGTGTAGGGGTTTGAGCTTGATACTGCTTGATCTCACCAAGACAGGCTTTCAAACTTTGAATAAAATAAGCCTGCCCAGGCAGGTTATCAATTAGCCTTCAAAACCTTGTGGGTTTAAGAAGAACAAGGATCCACTTGGAACAAGTGAAGTAGATATTGATACACCTATATGAGTAGAACACAACCATGAAAAGAGTTGGTCCATAGAAGGTTGGATGGTGGTGTGAGCTTCTATCAAAGTAGGCATGATGACTAGATTTGCAACAAAAGTTATTTTCTTGTCTGAAAAACCATCAAGGACAAGTGGGTTGGAGGATGATCTCACCAAGGGAAATAGTGGGCCTTGGTAGTCCTTAGGATGGTTAACAAGATGGTTCAGATGCATTTTTAGAAATGCACAAGGGTTGAGAAAGGGAGGCATTCAAAAAGGTGATGTTGGAAATAGATTCCAGAGTAGGAGAGGAGATGTTTTTGATAGGTTGCAAGGTACCATAGCATCATCAAGTGGATGATGGTGAATATTAGATTGAGTATAAGGGATCCATGCTTGATATTGGTCTTCATTGACTTGGAAACTTCTAGAAGGGATCCCTGCAGAATTGATCTGGTTAAGGGTTTTAGATGATCACTTAGTAGCTAGGGATTAGATCCAGATTGCATTCTTGCTTAGGGTGGAATGATTTGGAAACATATTGATCCTAGTGATGAGCTCCTAGAGTAGCTCATACTATCTCCTAAGCAGACAATTCAAGTAGCAGATCAAGGCAATTCATGAGACAGCAGATCAAGGCAACTCATCTTAGGAACTAAGCAAATATACTACTGGGGTTACCATCAAGTCTGACTTGAGGTAAGGTTGGGCAATTTTGAAAGGTTGGAGTTTGAACAAGGTAAGGTCCTTGGTACATCTACCAAGAGTAGAGTTCAAAAGATTTATAAAAGGTTTTGAAATTCTTAGAGGTAAGAGTAGTTGAAGGTTCTGTCTTGAAAACATAAGGAGGTTATATTATATATCTCTCCATAGTTTTGTAAATAGAAGCTACTAAAATAGTTTTGGTTACATAAGCATCTTGTCTCAGGGTTTGAAATACCAGAACATTTGAGAATAAGTAAATTGAGCCAGGATAGTTTTGTTCCATAGCTTTTTGACAACTGATGTTGAGGTAAAGATTATATCCTAAGCCATACAATTAGAAGTATGAGCACATACAATCAGCAAGCAAACACTACAGAACTTAACAAGAAAAAGTTTTTGTTCTCCCTAATTTTTGCATTCTGGACAACTAATTAGGGTTGCTGAAATTGGGATGTTACATTGACTATGACAAGATTTGATCTAGCAACCACTACATATAATTTGGTATATGATAGTTGAACAAACAAAACAATGTTCTTCTAATAGAATGGTTACCTAGGACGTGTACATGAGGTAAGGAGTATGTCCTAAGCCATACAATCAGCAAGAAAACACTACAGAACTTAACAAGAAAAAGTTTTTGTTCACCCTGATTTTTGCATTCTGGACAACTCATCAGGGTTGCTAAAATTGGGATGTTACAGACCTTTCCCCCTTAAAAGAATCTCGTCCCGATATTCAAGAGAGTAGGGTTAGGGGATTTTGAGTCTAGTTGATACCGGGTGTCCTATGTGTCCTATATTATAGACTCCGTCTTTGAAAGTGACTACTCTGTCGATGAAGTTGAGCTTCATCCTTCTAGCATGCATGGAGAGTTGGCCAGAGTCCAGTTCTGATTGCGAGGGATGACCTTCTTTTCCTTCCGGACTCTATCTCTCGAGGGCTTAGACTGGGCAGACTATCTCGATGTTGAACTCCACGGAGTACTCATCAGAGGATAGAATCTACAGCTGGGAGTACCTCTGTCTAAGGATTCACAGCTCTTCCTTAGGTTCATAGTGTATCCTATTTATGATTTTAGGGTCGGGACTCCCGAGGTTGCTCCTTGTAGAGGGTTTTTCTATTTGGTGGGAAAGACGCAGTCTTTCCCCTTTAAGGTTAAACTCGGGTAGTTCTGAGTTAACGCAGTCCTTCCTTCTTGGGGTCGTCAAATCTGGTACTTTTTTTCGACTATCTTTTGGCAGACAGTCTTCTGGAGATTGAGCTTTCCACCTAAGAGCTTTGCTAAAGTTCATCGAGAAGGGTTTGGATCTTCTGTCTTGGAAGTGCTGACTTGCTGTTAGCGGAAGGATATATCTTACCTGAATCTTGAGTTGAGGTCTTTGAGTGACGTCTTATGGCTTAAGCCTTATCGGGGGTGGTTTCTTAATGAAGATTTAAGGAGTTATCTCAGCATAAGTTAGCGGTTTACGTCTCTTCTTGCTAGTAATTAGTCAGGGTTGAAGCAGTCAGCATCGGGTACGCTGTCTTTATTGGCATTTCTTGCGTTGCTTTTGCTTGATGGCGGAGTGGACTCGTTGTTTTCACGCTTCCTAATCATCTGACTTCTAGGGAGGATCATTCGGTTAGTTTGGTAGGGTCGACTAGATTAGTTAGTCTCCAGAGGCGGTCAGATAATCTAATACACTAAAGGTTAGTGTGGTTAGGTCTTCACTTCTTGTCTTAGTTGACTTATCAGGTGGTTTCTTGTGGATATTGAGGATCCTGCGGTGGTTGACTTCTGGCATCAACGGGATTCTTGCTATAGTAGACTAAGGAACAAGGGTGTGTGGTGATATTGATGAGTCTTACAAGGTGAGTTTAACGAGGTATCCCGTCCTGCTGAGGTGAAATCTTCAAGTTGATTCTGACTTGACGATGTCGAACTCCTGGTTCTTGTGATGCTTTTCCTCTCTTATACTCTCGAGGTTAGTCTGGGTCTCAGTACTGACAGCTGGCACAGGGGTTTCCTGAGTTACTATGTGGGTTATGGCTCCTCGAGTGACATTTTTAATGAGGTCAAAGCAAACTAGAGCATACAAACAAGTCGAGCAGAGCGAGGGGATCACAATGTCCTCGGCAAACCACACACATCAAGCGACATAGGATGCACTTAGGAAAGCAAACACGGTCAACGCTAGGGACCAAGGAGTTAACTACTCGCGAGGTAGGGGAATCCTAACCTTAGGACTATCGACCCTAGATATCCTCTTTCTTCAGTCGGAGTCACTATCTTGCAAATGAAGCCTTCATCATATCTTGGATGCTTCTTGATAGTGCAACACCCGATGTCTTTCAATTGTAAGGATTCCACAGGTAGGGCGATATTGTAGTCTCCTTGTGTTTGTTGGTAGTTGCTTATCTTCATCTTGTTCTCATTGTCTTCACCGGGTTCTAGATCCTAGTTATTTAAAATCCGTAGGTTTGAGCTTTGGACGAGAGTTAGAGGAAACCATTTTCGAAAGCATTTACTTAGAGGAAGAGAAGAAGTAGAACTTTTTGAAACTCATTGGGACACTAGTTTTCGAAAGCCGGGGTTTTCAAAATAAGTTTCCTGTCTAACGACCATGCTAACTAGGGTTCTCCTACAGTCAGGATGGCTCTGATACCAAGTCTGTGGGCCCCACGGATTAATCCTCCGAGAATCCCTGTTATGCATACAACCACGATCCGATGATCAGTTAGTCGTGGCACATAACCGACAAGTACCATTACAACATCTGAAACATACCGAATTACAAGACTTACATAGGTGCCATTATGGCTACATCAATAAACATCAGCGGAACTTCATCAAGCGTAGAGCCTGATCCATGCCTTAACCTATAGGCAACTGACTGGGAGAACGTCCTAGCTCGCTTAGCCGTCAGCTTCATCCTCTTCTTGATATCTGACCAAGTTAATACCCAGGGACAATGCCAGTGAGTACTCTGAATGTACTCGCTAACCACCTCAGGAAAATAGTAATAACAAGAGGATATGCAATATGGCTGTATTAGTAGGAGGGCTTCAAGAGAGGTTCTTTTCTCAGATAGTTTCTCTTGTAGATATAGCATCTACATATCTTTGTTGAAAACTTTTGTAAACATTTTGGAAACCGTTTTGAAAAGTTTTGGAAAACATCAGGACTAGGTCACCCATTTGTTCCCGTCTTCAGGTCGTCCCACGACCAAACTCCTTTCTCCTCATTCCGACCATCCCATGGTCAAAACCTTTCTCCTTTACGCCCGTCCCATGGTCAAAACATTTCCAAAGCCATTTCTTTTCTGAAATCCTTTTTGAAAACAAAACTAGCACCGCTCTACAGAAGTTTGTCCAACCCGTCCTTAACCGCGGACATGGCTATTCGAATAGATTTACACTCTACAAAGGTTGTACACTTTACCCACACCATCCGGGTACATTGCCCTGATCTTCACCGATCGTGGGTCGAGTAACCGATCAAGACTCTTCGGATGCCCACTCCAATATAAGTGCCTACCCTATGAGTGTTGTTCCCCTCAACACCGGGACGTCGGGTACCGAGGACCAACCGGAGCGCATTTTGCACTTGCCAAGTGTTGCGCTTTAAATGAGGGGCTCATAGTAACGTGTGGAGGTCCGTAAACCCTTCGTTCCTTCTCCAGGTCGATGTCTCACATGGACCCTTATGTGAGAAGGCCCACCCTCCAGGGATTTTTATCCCCTGTAGTTGTTGCGAGGCAGCTTATACTAGAATAGACAAACATTAAATCCAGCCCTGTCCCATTCTAGAGCAATGTGGTTGCACAGGGTTAAGGTGTTATAACTAAACTGCAAAGAACCGGGTGCGTTTTTGTAAACCTTTTTCCTCCGGTTTTCCTCCAGCATTTTGTAGAACAAAACCTTTTTCTTTCTCACATCTCATGGGAGGTCCCAACTCACGAAGGTTTTATCATAAAACGTTTGGTAAATCTTTTTCCGGGGTCTTCCCATCCTCTAGCTTTGCAATGGCTGAAACAGGGTTTCCAAAAGGGGTATGGTGCATTACACCATCTACCATACTAGGGACAAGTAGGTGTCACCAAGGGGGTTGTACTTTAATAGTGCAAAAGTGTAATAGTTCGAAGGAGCCGAACCAATACCATATATACATCAACATATAGTAAAACAATGCCGTTTTAAATAAACAGAAGATAAAACATCCATAAGTAAAACAGTAGGACAAGGCTTATGAGCAAGAAGGTGGCCTGCCTGGGATCAGCAATATGGCATAATTGTCCCTGGACTTTCTCTTAGAAAACCATAATAACCAATAAAAACCATCTTCTTCCGCTCTCCGATATAATCGCAGCTATCGTCGATAGGGAACACATGCAAACAAACAAATGGGCACAATCAATACAAGGCATACAATTAGAAGTATGAGCACAGACAATCAGCAATCAAACACTGTAGAACTTAACAAGAAAAAGTTTTTGTTCTCCCTGATTT
This sequence comes from Avena sativa, assembly GCA_916181665.1. Classification (NCBI taxonomy): domain Eukaryota; kingdom Viridiplantae; phylum Streptophyta; class Magnoliopsida; order Poales; family Poaceae; genus Avena; species Avena sativa. The sequence continues at coordinate 438,801,010 of OV702289.1, forward strand.
TTGCATTCTGGACAACTAATTAGGGTTGCTGAAATTGGGATGTTACATTGACTATGACAAGATTTGATCTTTCATAGCGATATTTAGTCTTAACGGATTGATCTAGCAACCACTACATATAATTTGGTATATGATAGTTGAACAAACAAAAAAATGTTCTTCTAATAGAATGGTTACCTAGGACGTGTACATGACATGGTCCGAAGGGTTTTGTTAATTCAAAGGGTGCTAAAAGTGCATGCAAACTTCAATAGTTAAAGTGAGCATTGCGGAGTTGAAATCTTCACCGTGATGAAACTGTTAAAGGAGTTTAATTTCATCAGAGACGATGAAGATGCTTGCATTTTGCAAGAAATTAAGTGGGCATGCCGAGACAAATTTCCAATACATTATGCAGAGTACATATTGTTGATTGGAAATGATGTATCTTTTATTGACACAGGGTTAAGAATTTCATTTTGATGAAAGACTTGGGAAAAACCGGAATATTCGGCATAAATGTATATATGGATATATTGAGGCGCTAATATGGTTATGCCAGATGTACATATATGAGATATTGAAAAGGGTTCAATATGGAAACAACAAGAAAGTTTTTTGCTGCATGGAAAGCATTGTATCAAGATTCAGGTGTTTAAACACTTAGTGAGTAAAATCACATAAAGATTTTGATCAATAATACCGTGATATGTACATATCCAGATATGTCCAATGCTCTAAATGTTATGAGCATATACTAGAATGATTCATAAGATAATAATTGGACGATAGTAAATATATTCTTATGAGCTTTGCAAGAACTAAGAATATATCATGTATAAGTGACAAATAGTGAATAATAGTTCATTGTAATATGTTACATTGATACTATTTTGTCTCAAGATACAAATTGAATTTATCTCAATTTAAACTATGGGTGGCACAATATTATGGAAAGGAAATTCCACGATGGATTTGGATGAGTTCCAAAGTTAAGACATTGTGACGGATACTAGAACAAAAGGCTAAGTATATGACTGCCATAGTAGCAGCAAAGGAGGGCATTTGTGTCAAGTAGTTTGTTATCAAACTAGGTATGGTTCACAGTGGGATAATACTATGAAGATATATTGTACGAAAATACTATCGAAATGTTTTAACCCAAAAAGAACTAAAGGTCCCACCAAAGCACTAAATTTATACAAAGCCATCTCATTAGAGAATGAGTGATGCGTAGAGACGCAAAGACATGCAAATACACACGGACCTGAAAGTGCCAGATCTGGAGATTATTTTAACCACTAGCAAACGCGTATACTCAACATGTAGGTGTTGTATATACAAGTTTACAAACTAGATTACTGACTCTAGTGCAAGTGGGAGACTAAAGGGAATATGCCTGAGAGGCAATAATAAAGTGGTTATTATATTATTCCATGTTTATGATAATTGTTTATTCTGCATGCTATAATTGTATTAATTGGAAATGTTAATACATGTGTGTTTAATAAACAAAATACAAAGTTCCTAGTAATGCCTCTCATATAAACTAGCTCGTTGAGTAACAAGATGATCAAGTTTTCCTGATCATGGACATTGGATGTTGTTAATAACAAGGTCACAACATTGGTGGAATGATGTGATGAACATTCATCCGAAGTATAGCATTACGATCAAACACATTATGTTTATATTGCTATAACATCATACGAAGTAATCCTAATCCTTAGACCATGAGATCATGTTAATCACAAACACCGGAAGAGTACCTTGATAACATTAAACGTCGCACCGTAATAGGGTGACTATAAAGGTGGGTTCAGTGCTACGAAGGTGTTATGTAGAGGATCATGGATCAAGAGTGGGATTTTTCCATCCCGATGATGGATAGATATACTCGCGGCCCTCTCGCTGATATCACATTGAAATAGCTCGCAAGCAAGTGATGTGATCACTAGAATGTTATATCACAAGAACGAGAAAAGAGTGCATGTCGGTAAAGAGATCAAATTAGGTATTGAGATACCGATGAACGAATCTCAGACATGTAATATATCGCGAGACAAAGGGATTTAGTTACAAGAGTCATCGTTGAATGTGTGGGTGTCGGTACGGATCTCTAGGTCCCGTTGTTGATGATTGATCGGAGAGGGGTCTCGATCATGTCTGCATTATTCGTGAATCATAGGGTGACACACTTAAGGGATACCGACACCATTTGGAGCAAATATGATTCAGATAAAGAATTAAGGAAGTGCTGGAATCATTTCAATGAAAACCGTAATTGTTTCGGGTGAAATTGCAGAAACTGTTTCTGCATGTGATATTGAAATGTTCCAGGGGGTTTTATGTGAATGTTTGTTAGTTAAAGTAATTAAAAAAATTCTGAATAAAATAAATAAAATAGTTTTATTTACTGAGAGCTTGCATTAAATTTGGTGGAAATTTAATGCATGTGAATAGACATGAGTGGAGGCTTGTGTTTATGTGAGTGGGAGATCTACCCACATGAATGAGGGAGAGGTGGGGGCACCCACCATGGCCGACGCCATGCCCCCTTGCGATGCCCCCCTCCCATATATAAGGAGCACCTCCTCGTCCACTCTCACACCTCCTCGTGAAGGATCTCTCTCACCCTCTAGTTATTCCCCATGGTCTCGGATTAGCGAGATACATGTGCCCGGTGGCTTTATCTGGAAAGGAGTTGCTGCTTCCGCTGCTTTGCTGGAACGAGGGATGGAGGTTGTCGGGGTACCGGACATGTGTGCGATCACAGATGCACCGCTTCTTTGCGGTGCTGGACTTGCTGGAGCTGGATCCGATGGACGTGCTGGAGCTGGACCTGCTGGACTTGCTGGACTTCATCATGAGCTTGAGATCGGAAAGTGTACAACTACATCATCCACGAGTTCCATCTTGTTAACAAAGCTTTGTTGTCTTCGAGGGTAAGTTCTCTATGGATGTATATCCACCTGTTGCTTGTATCTAATAGATAGATCTTGACATATAGTTCCCATCGTAGGAATTTTTTTGTTTTCTATGTTGCGAACCCAACAAAGGACCCTTCATTGTAAGCAAAGCTTGGCACAATGATTCCTACTATCTTATCGATGCACATCCACAGGAGAAAAACAAGGCATACTGGTCCGGAGAGGAATCTAAGCGTCCATGGAATGTAGCTCTACTTCATCCATTTTACACCTGAGAAAGAGGTGAATGTATCCGAGTTACTCATATGTCGGTATGTATGTCGGAAATGAGCATATAATGAAACCTTGGCACCCCTAGCAGAAACTCTAGGACTGCCTTAATAATTGTCTTTTGTGTATGTACTTTTTTATATGTCGGCTAGCTTAAATTTCTTATACCTTAGCCCGATTAATAGTGTGTAAGCACAAAAACCTAACTCTTCGCCTTTGTTGTTGTCCAACAAGAATTGGCTTCATGGCAAGAAAGAGAACAAGTTTAGAATTGCAAGGCACATGAAAAACAACTAAGGAAAGGGAAAGTAATCGAGCCGACATTTGTTATTCGGACTCACCCTTACTTTACCTATATTGCATTGGATTATTTTGAGCTAGTCTCGAAGATTCAATTTTTTTTCTAGGATACACCCTGGGAGATGTACCAAACACATAGAAGGGGCTGCTGACGGCAGTTACAACACCGCAGAGCGGCAAGATAACGCTACCAACAAAGGGGTTGTAGCTCCCCTGACCCTAAGCCTACTCTCCCTCTAACTCCATAGGCACCGGCTCTGGAAAGCCAAAGACATCAGACCAGAACAACCTAGCTAGGCGCCACTGCCCAAAGTTGGCCCTAATTTTCCTCTTGATGGCCACAACCTCGGGGCGCACACCGTTGAACACCACATCATTCCGATGTCGCCAGATGCACCAGAAAACCAAGATGATCGCCGTCCAAAGGTCCTGCTGGTGGGCCTTCTCGCACGGTCTAGTCTTCCACCAGTGGAGGAGATCCGTGTTTGCCGTGGGCGACCACTAGATCCTGCCCCATCTACGCAACGTCCAGGCCCAGATTTCCCGGGCCACCACACAACCCAATAGGAGGTGCTGGATGCTCTCTAGCTCCTGGTCGCATAGCGGGCATCTCGGCAGGCAGTTTTTGAACCTCGGACTCGTAAGTCAAAAACTGAATTAAGGTAGACGCGAGCGAAGTCATAAAATTGGAGGAACAAGAAAAGGAAACTCGGGGACTTCGCCCAAGTTAATCTGGCATTAAAAACTTAGTAGCAAAACATAACTGATTGTAGAAAAACAAACCATTGTGCATAGATACAACTGCGCCCGGCATACCAGGGATGTGATGAATATCGTTAAGTGTTTATAGCTCATGGAGCAGTAGTTGGAGCCGGATCATCGGTTGAGGGAGGAGGTACTTCAGCATTAGTAGGCGGGGCACTAGTCCCGGCCTTGTCTTCCGGGTTAGACTCCTCATCCTCCATGTCTTCAGCATCATCGCCAAGGTCGGAGGCTTCCTCCTCATCCTCTTCACCCTCAGTACCTTCAAAAAGATAACCGTCATCAACTGTGTTGAGGTAGCTTGGACCCTCGTTCTAGCTATGGTAGAAGGCGTACTAGACAAGCTTATTGGCACAGGCCTTTCATTCGGCGATACACTCCAGATCATTGGACCATTTAGATCTGGTGCGCAAACAATCAAGCAAGCCCAGGTCTAGCCCTTCATACCATGAGAGAATGAAGTTCAGCATCGTATGAGCTCCGGCTCACGCAGCAGATTCCCGCCATAAGTTCAGCTAAGTCTCACACTCCATCAGCTTGGATATATAATAAGTCCTTACTTTGGGGGTCGGCTCAGTGGGCTAGAGAGTGTTGAACATCTGAACTGCTACCGGCATAATGTATGCGCCATAGTTTTTCATAACTTCAATGCGGGCAGTGAGGCTAACCAGCAAATCCTCCGTGTCATAAGGAATTGACCCGGCGGCAGGGCTGGTTGGAATACCCCGCTGCAGGCGTGATGTAGCCACAGCAGCAAAAGTAAGAGGTTCACTCTCTGGGAACTTGCCTGTGAGCAAAGCAGAAAGAATTAATAAGTAAAAGCACATAACCAGTAGAAACAAACGTCAGAAGAAGGTAAAGAACTCACAAGCAATCTGGCTGCGAATACGAGTCAGCTCGTTATGCTCATCTCCAGTCCTGGCCTGGAGTTTCTCGTATTCGGAGGTTGCCGACTTAAGTTTTATGTCGGCTTCCTACAACAAGTCATTGTCCTTGGAGATATGGATCTTCAAGCGCTCTTTCTCCTCGGATACCTCCTGGTCGGCCTTGTCCAGATCGGATTTATGGAGATCCTTGAGCTTCTGGATTTCGGCGTTCAGCCAAGTAATCTAATTATCCTTAAGGCGCAGTTGAGCGATTTCATCGTCTTTTTTCTTCAGCTCGGCTTGGTGCTATCCTGCTTGTTCGACAAAGTGAAGCATCATGCCAGGAATGGTACGCTATCTTGAAGGGTATCTTCAATAATGGGTTGACCCGACAGAACCGAGGTATAAATATGTTTCGAGTCAAGGAAAGAGTATACATGGGATAAGTGAACAAGATGAATTACCTTGGATCTCATCCAAATTCTTGCGCATAATGACATTCTCAGCCTCGTCCTCGGCTCCATAATTCGGATAATAAGTTAATACATATAGAAAGTGACTCGAGGCAACGAAAATGAAAAGGTCTTAAGCAAACAAATTTACCCTTCTTCTGGTGATCAATAATCAACTTGCCGTATCTGGCGCAAAGATCCTTGTATGAGACCAGCAGACGCTGGAACTCAGCAGTTCGGCGGTTGGTGGTGATCTGAAACAAGCCAATGTTAGTTCGGAAATAGGAAGAAGGATATTTGAAGTTTACAAGATCCGGGCCAAGTGGAACTTAACCCGGCTCTAGGTGTGTGGATATTCGAAGTATACAAGTTCCAGGCCAAGTGGAACTTAACCCGGCTCTAGGTGTGTGGATATTCGAAGTTTACAAGATCCGGGCCAAGTGGAACTTAACCCTTTCTAGGTGTGTGAGTATTCGAAGTATACAAGATTCGGGCCAAGTGGAACTTAACTGGGTTCTAGGTGTGTGGCTATTCAAAGTTTACAAGATCCGGGCCAAGTGGAACTTAACCGGGCTCTAGGTGTATGGATACTCGAAGTATACAAGATCCGGGCCAAGCAGAACTTAACCCAGCTCTAGGTGTGTAGATATTCGAAGTATATAAGATCCGGGCCAAGTGGAACTTAACCCGACTCTTGGTGTGTGGATATTCGAAGTCTACAAGATCCGGACCAAGTGGAACATAACCCGACTCTAGGAGTGTGGATATTTGGAAATACTAAGGACTTATGATAATTCTCTAAGTGCATCCGACGGAGTAATGAATTACTGCCTCAGAGGCTCGGGGACTAGTGGGTATATATCTAAGTGTTTGCATATATAGAAGGCATAGCAGAAAAGGGATTACCTCCATCATCCGGCTAGAAAGGGAGATGGCATTGGTAGTTGAGTTCATCTGAGCACTGAACTCCGCCAGACCAAACTTCTCCGGGAGATCATCTTGTAGGTTAGTAAAATCGGCGTCATTTCAATTATTGACGTACTCAATGAGTGCCAGATTGTAACTCTCCCCGCTGGGCGACTGGCTCATCACCAAGCCCTTGGCATGGGCCTCCCGCCTCGCGAACTGAACTGCAGTTGGACTAGTAGGCAAGGTCAGTTGCTTGATGCTCTCTGATCCGACAGTAGAAGGGCTAGAGGATGAATCCTTGGCTGGCTCGGTGGCCTTCTTGCTTTTGCCGGATGATTTCAGCTACTGCAGAAGAGTCGAGGTTGCCGTCCGGATTGAGCTTGAGAGGACGACTGAAATATGTATTTAATAGACACAGTTGATCCGGAGGCGGCAGCTTGAGATTTCTTCTTGGTGGCTGGCTTCGCTACGGCTGTTGCTGGTCTTGCTGCTGGTGTTGTTGTTGCTGATGCTGGTTGTGCTGGTGTTGTTGCTAGTGCTACTGGTGTTGTTGTTGCTGATGTTGGTTGTGCTGGTGTTGTTGCTAGTGCTACTGGTGTTGGTGTCGCTGATGCTGGTACTAGGGCCACCGGTGCTGGTGTTGTTGATGCAACAGGAGAAACTAGAACATAGGAATATGTTGTCTGGGGCGGTGCCGATGAAGCTGGCACCTCAGAGGCTGAGGGGTGTGGCGGGGCCAAAGAGCTAGGGAGATCCGGCATCGCCCTATCCTTAGCAGCTCCACTGCCAACCGCATCGATGTTGCTCTCCTCGTGGCAAGGTGGGCTCAGATCCGGTGCTGCTACGGAACCCTCCTGGATAGGGCTCAGTGGACGAACGTCGTCATCATGGGGGACGGGGGGGAGATGGGCCGCTCCAGATTGGAGAGGAGATGTTGGGGCCACTCTAGGAAATCACCCTAGGGGCGCTGCAGAATCAAAGGACAACAAGTCAAAGGGAGAAAGAAAAGCAAATAAAAGGCAAAAAAGGGGCAAGACCCGAAAATGAACAGGGAAAGAAAAGTGACTTACTCATCCAAGGTTGGGGGCTCCCGAGGCTTGGGCGTTCTATGGACGGTGCTCTTGGCCATATGCCCGGCCGGACCCTTCACCCCGGAGTTCTTCTACCTCTTCCTGGGCGGGGTCACCTCCGAAGCTACGGCCAAGGTAGCCGGACGCTTCCAGGAAGGGGGAGGAGCCGGATCATCCATGGCAAGAGGAGGAACCTCGTGGACCTAACCGGCCAGGTTAGCTGAAGATTCAGAGGTAACCGGAAATGCGTAAGAGATGGGCACCGGATCAAGTGCCTCCATAACCTCAACATCGGAGTCATCATCATCCGGCCAATCCCTTAAAGAAGAGGCCTTACCAGAGGTTCGCTTAATGCTGTCCGGAGTAGGCAAGAACCTCTCCGTGTCAGGCTCCTCCGCGTCCGGCTCTGCGCCGTCCCCCACCCATTTGAGGGCCGGCTCCTTGCCATCCTCAACTGTCTGCTGGAGAAACAACTGAGAGAAAAAGTACTAAATGGTTAAGTTAGCACGCTATCTGACATATGCAAGACTCAGAAAGAATGCCAGGAAAAGAACAAACCTTAGGTGGCAAGTTGGCCCAGGTGAAGGGTGCAAGCCCACACTTCCACGCCTCGGAGAACTCATTCTCAATCTTGAAAATGGACTTAACCCGGCGGAATACCTCGGAGTTGCTGAAATCGAAAGAGGAGGTCCGGTTGGGATCAAGGGGGCTGCTCAAATGGCAGATCTTGTGGGAGCATTTCTGTAGGGGAGACCCGGCTGCGGACGAAAGTGATCATGACATCCTTGGTCCACAGCCCCAGCTTGACTAGCTCCTTGATCCGCCTATCGACCTAATTCGCCAGGGAAGTAGGCCGCTTCAGGATCTTCTCTCCCAGAGAGGTATCCGGGACACCCATTGAAGGGGAGCAGCTGGATCAAATCTTCATTCGTGATGTTCCTAACGAAGAAGAAGGTCTGGGCCCAGCACTTGCAAGATTCAAGGCCGGTAACCCGGGGAAAGGCGGACTTCTTGCGGGAAGAGATTGAGGCTCCACCACACTGGGTTAGATGTTTATCAGCATGGGCGAGATGAGGATCCGGGCTAACATTCTTGTGGAGGCCAAATAACTTGATCCATAGTTCTTTGGTGGGCCAGAGGCCGACATATCCCTCTATGCCGGAGGCAAAAGAGGAAAGGGGTGATAGCATTGGCTGGAAGGTGGTGCGGCTAAAGTTGATAGGTGGTAATGAAATCATAGAAAAAACACTCATAGGGAGGCTGAAGCCACGCTGGAAGTGAGAAAAGAACACGATGAACTCATTGGGGTTTGGAGAAGGAGCGATCTCCTCGGTGGCAAGGGGGCACGTCACGCCTGCAGGAATGCGGCGGGTCGCGTAGAGCTAGCCAATGTCGTCCTAGCAAACGAACGCGCCCGCTCAACCACCGCGCTCGTGAGCCTCTTCCTCCTCCTCCTCCTCCTCAGCAACAATGGAAGCCTCTGCCTTAGTCATGGCTAAATCCATGTCTTCAAGGAAGTAATCAGAGAAAGAATAGCCGACGGTAGGAAACTTGGAGCTGCAGGGCCCCGTGACGAAGAGCTTGTGCAAAAGCAGTGGCGCAGCCGCGGAGGAGTGGCAAGACACGGCAGCAGTGGCGCTATGCTAAGGCAGAAGCAGTGGCGGCGGCGGTGCTGTGGAGAAGAAGGGGGCAAAGGGCAGGGGCGCGTGCGAAGTGGGGGAACTTCCCCAAGAGCCTCCCTTGTCCCCTATTTAATCGCACCTCAGGGGCGCGTAGTGGGATCAACCCCTGCAGCACAACCGCATGGTGTGGCCGTGCATTTTCCAAACTGGCTAATCAGACTCGTGCCAAACCAAGGGCTACAAAGAGCAGGGGATCCCACGACGTGATGTTATGATACAGTTAATGAGGGGCTGCCACGATGTGACACGCGTAGCAGTTATTCCTGACAATCAATACAGTAACCATCACCGTAAACTGGCACAACCCTTAAAATGAGGCAAAGTGATGATTACCCTCCACGTAGGACGTGGGGAAGCGTATGAGAGAAGGAAAGGTAACCCGAATACATGGACAATGACCCGTCCAACGAGGAGTAACTCGGATTGAGTCAAGGGAATGTCAAGCCAATAAGACCGGGTTACGGAGTAACTCGGCAAAGAAAGTGCAGATCTTGATAAATGGAACCTGATGTGGCCTTATCAACAGAAGTTGCTAAGACCGCACCATCTTCAGGGACTATTGTTGGGGGGATACCCCCGAGTAGGGTCACGCCAGGGTATAAAGGCCGAGTTAGCCGAGGTACGGCACGGTCAAGGCGAATGTCAGCTGGGTCTCCTCAAGGCAGGCCGACTTACGGGGTAACCTGGCCTGGTGGGTGTTCACCTAACATTAACCCGACCAGCGTTAAATGTATGTCGGCTATGCCTGATTTACCATGTGTGCATGTACCCTCGTAGCTGGGTTAGCCAAGCGCTAGCCGGGCTACACCTTGGCTTCCAAGAGAAGGAAGGAATCTCCCGCTGGTCAAAAGATGTCCTCTATCCGCTGTAGCATGAGTGAAGCGAGCAGAGGGAAGTACCAACAGGGCATGGCCGATAAAGGTGACGTTGCTAATGTCGGCTGACGTTACCAATGTCGGGTGACACCAAAAGCGAAGCAGCTCACAAAGAATTACGTCCATAGTCTGGACTAGCCGTTGAAAGTGAATAAAGAAGGATCTAGCTTTAACCAAGGGGCATATTTGGGGAATCTGCCTCCACATATGCCCTAACTTTGTAACCTAGGTTCCCCTATATAAGGAGCACCAGGGCCTCCATAGAAGGGCATGGATCATTCTATCTAGGAAGAACTCTAGAGCATTGTAGTGGGGGGGGGTAAGAGAACTAGTCTCCTCACAAACATCTCGAGGAGCCCTTGTAATCCACCATTGATAGAGTGAAAATACAAACATTTGTGTGTGGAATCACCACACTATCCCTCCCTGGATTCCTCTAGTGCTCATTGGCCCCATCTTTAGACTATCCATTGCATCTGCCTTGCCACCACCACGACAAACACACATGCAATGACTCTGGTGGATCCGTATGTGGTTTATGAAAAAACCACATGCAATGACTCTAGTGGATCCATATGTGGTTTGTGAAAATAACACACATGCAATGACTCCAGTGGATCCATGTGGTTTAGGAAAAGAACAAACATGCAATAACTCTAGCTATGGTTCATGAAAAGAATACACATGCAATGACTATATTGGATCCATATGTGGTTTGTGAAAAGCACACACATGCAATGAATCTAGTGAATCCATATGTGGTTTGTGAAAAGCACACACATGCAATGACTCTAGTGGATCCATATGTGGTTTATGAAAAGAACACACATGCAATGACACTGTTGGATCCATGTGGTTTATGAAAAGAACATACATGCAATGACTCTGGTGGATGCATATGTTGTTTGTGAAAATAACACACATGCAATGACTCTAGTTGTGTTTCATGAAAAGAACACACATGCAGTGACACTGGTGGATCCATGTTGTTTATGAAAATAACACACACACTACAAGAAAAGTTGGCTTTCACAACAGATGATTTTCGTGGTTGAAGGCCCGTTTTTCGTGGTAAAAGCCCCGTCATAAAAGAATCTACCATGGTTTTTTTTGTGACTAGATACTAGAGTGATATTTGAAGTAGGCAGTTCTTTATATTGGATTCTGTTGCATTTCTGGCCTTGTTATAGTCACCCTAGTGCCTCCAACAAAAATAACAACTCAACTAGAGTCAATGGCATGACACCAAGGGACTTAAACCTTAAAAAAAGGGGGGGCGTCCTTATAGTAGCTCTATGTAGAGTCTCAGGGTTGTTGATCTGGTTACAAGTATGCTCATCAACGATGTCCGCTGCATCAAGTAATTGGACTTGTGGTCTCCATAATTCAGTGTATGTCCTCTGCATAATGGTGCAGCGAATAATGAATACAAAAAGGTTCTAGCCTCACAGATGTTAGCATGAAGTGATACAAAAGCAATAGATACTTACGAGATTATAGGGGTGATACATTGCAAATGTATCTATAATTTTTGATGTTCCATGCTTGATTTTATCCACTTTCTTTTGTTTTGTTCCAACTTCGGAGTACTTCTCATATGATTTCTTGGACTAACCTATTAACCAGAGCCACAGTGCCAGCTACCTGTTTTCTGCTGTTTTTGGTTCCAGGAAAGTCAGAAAATGAATATTCTCGGAATTGGACGGGACAAAAGCCAAAGTGCCTATTTTTCTGGAAGGGATCAAGTGCCAGAATATGAGACGGAGAGGGGCCAGGGGCCAGCCACACCACCTGGCCGCATGGCCAGGCCTGGCCCGCGCCAGGGGGTGGTGTGGTGGCTCCCGGCACCCCCTCGGCCTCTCCTTCCGCCTATAAGTTGCCCTCGGGACAAAAACCCTAAGGACCCGATCAAAAATCCACGAAAGAGTTTGTAGCTACCGTCATCTCCATCCCTAGATCGGGAGGGATCTAAAGCTCTTCCCGGCACCCTGCCGGAGAGGGTAATTCACCCTGGAGGCCTTCTTCATCACCATGCAAGCCTCTGGTGTGATGCGTGAGTAGTTCATCCTTGGACTATGGATCCATGTAGTAGCTAGATGGCTGGTTTCTCCTCCTTTGTGCTTTCATGTTTAGATCTTGTGAGCTCCGTTCATGATCAAGACCATCTATTTGTAATCCATACATGTTGTGTTTGCGGGGATCCGATGGATATTGAGATGCTATTTCAGATTGATTATTGATTCTATCATGTCTTTGTTATTTGAGATCTTGCATGCTTTCCATTGTTAGTAGCTATCTTGGGCAAGTAGATGCTAGCAATTCCAAGAGTTAGTATTTATGCTCGATAGTGGGTTCATGCCTCTGGTAATCTGGGGAAGTGACAAAAATCTCTAAGGTACTAGATGTGCTGTTGCTACTAGGGAGAAAACAACGATCCTTTGTTCATAGAACAATTGTATTCTTTACTTTACACGCAGTTCGTAAAGCAATAATCTGTTGCTTGCAACTTAATACTGGAGGGGGTTCGGATGATAACCTGAAGGTGGATTATTAGTCATAGATGCAGTTGGATGGCGGTCTATGTATTATGCTGTAATGCCCAATCAAGTCTCAGAGGAGTCAAGATGATTAGTATATGCATGTATTGCTTTCTCGGTGTTTGTCAATTGCCCCGCTGCAATTTGTTCACCCAACATGTTATCTATCTAAGGAGAGCCACCTCTAGTGAACTACGGATCCCGGTCCTTTTCTTTACATACAATCTATAAACTGTTTCTGCTTTGTGTTTACTTTCTGCAAACTTTTACTTATTTCCATTCGATACGTTTAATCCTTTGTTTTCCACAAAACAAGGTGATATTGACAACCTCATCGCAAGTTGGGGACAAAGTTCTGTGGTTGTGTTGTGCAGGTCTCCATGTTGCTATTAGCACCGGTAGTGCGCCCTGCCAAAGCTCAGCTAGTAACACCTTTGGGGTGTTTCCTTGCTCCTACTGATTCGATTAAACCTTGGTCTCATAACTGAGGGAAAACTTGATGCTGTGCTCATCATACCTTCCTCTTGGGGTTCCCCATGAGCTCTACATCAACCACGAGCCAGCAAAGACTTTTCTGGTGCCGTTGCCGGGGAGTCAAGGACATGTTCACAAGGGGAGTCCCTCATAACCAATCTCTTTACTTTGTTGTTTTTGTTTTTCTTAGTTTCTTTTTGCTTTGTTTGCTTGTTTTGTTCTTCAAAAAACACAAAAAAAATTAGTTTTACTTGTTTGCTTTCTTATTTGAAAACCCAAAAAAATGACTACTCTTGAGATCACTAAGTTGTGTGACTTCACTAGCACCAACAACAATGATTTTATGAGCACACCTATTGCTCCACCTGTGGTTGAAAATACTTTCTTTGAGATAAAACCTGCTTTGCTCAATCTTGTTATGAGAGAACAATTTTCTGGTATTCACCATGAAGATGCTGCTTCCCATCTAAATAACTTTGTTGAACTTTGTGAGATGCAAAAGCATAGGGATATAGATGGTGATATTATTAAGCTGAAATTGTTTCCTTTCTCTTTGAGAGGAAAAGCTAAAGAATGGTTGAATTCCTTAACTAGGAATAGTATTGATTCTTGGACTAAATGCAAAGATGCTTTTATTGGAAAATACTATCCTCCTGCTAAGATTATATCCATGAGAAGTGAAATCATGAAGTTTAAACAACTTGATAATGAGCATGTTGCTCAAGCGTGGGAAAGAATGAAATCTTTGGTAAAGAATTGTTCCACTCATGGACTGACTGCTTGGATGATCATCCAAACTGTTTATGTAGGATTGAACTATTCTTCAAGGAACCTATTGGATTCAGCTGCTGGAGGCACCTTTATGACCATCACTTTGGGTGCTGCAACAAAACTATTGGATAATATGATGGTTAATTATTCTGAATGGCATACTGAGAGAGCTCCACAAGGTAAGAAGGTAAATTCTGTTGAAGAAACCTCCTCCTTGAGTGATAAGATTGATATTATTATGTCCATGCTTGTTAATGAGAAAGCCCATATTGATCCAAATAATGTTCCTTTAGCCTCTTTGGTTACTCAAGAAGAGCAAGTTGATGTGAACTTCATAAGAAATAACAATTTTGGCAACAATGCTTATGGCAATAATGCTTATAGGAACAATTTTGGTAACAACAATTATAAGCCATATCCTCCCAACAATGGTAATGCTTATGGAAATTCTTACAACAATAATAAGAGTGCTGCCTCTGAACTTGAAGTGATGCTTAAATAGTTTATTAGTAAACAAACTTCTTTCAATAAAACTATCGAGGAAAAACTCTCTAATGCTGAAAGAAATATAGCATCTTTGGCTGAAGCTCAATCTTCTTTGAATAAAATGGCTGCTAAACCAGAAACTAATGACAATCCCTTTGCAGCTACTAATGCCATACAAGTAAGAATTGATGAAAATGTTAGACTATTAGCTGAATTACATGCTAAGTGGGAAAGAGAAGATGAAATTGCTAGAAACATTAGTGTTTCTACTATCACCACCACTAGTGTTGAGGCTAGTAATAGTTCTACTACTTTAGATGATAAAATTGATTTTGATCTTGATGGTTGCAACATCTATGAAGTTATTAAGTTCCTACAAAAGCTTGCTAAAAGTCCTAATGCTAGTGCTATGAACATGGCTTTTACAAAACACATTACTGATGCTCTCATAAAGATTAAAGAAGAAAAGATGAAACATAAAGCTTCTATTCATATAAAGCAGGAAGATGGTTGGGAACCCATCATTAATATGAAAGTGAATGACTTTGATTTCAAAGCTTTATGTGATCTTGATAGTTGTAACAACCTCAGACCCTACGCTCTAAGTTCAAGCCTGGATGAACCAAAAGTGGTTAAGGGTTTTACAGCGGGGGCCCAGGGCCACCCACTTGTAGGCCCGTCGACCGCCCTAACCACTTCCATGAACATCGGGACAAGAGCGAGCGGCGTAGGCAACAGGCGAAGAGATCAAATACATACACAAGTAAGTATGTATGCAAGCTACCTTACAACAGTTCTCAGAGCCATACCATCTAAAAGAAATAGAAATATTGCAACACCATACGGCAAGATCCAAATATCCTAGATATAGATAATAGTGTAGGATAGCTCCTCATACATCAATCAACAGAGTATCATGCGGAAGCGGGAAACAAGATCCGAGTATGGATAAGAAGCGAATCGGCATAAGATGCCACATAAATAAGCACATCCCGCCCACAGATCTCACGGATCCCCATCCCCGGAATCTCTACACCGAGTGATCGTTGCCAACATCATCTGTCTCCTCCACCCAGTATCCATCTTGCGAATACACCTGTTCATCTGAATCAAACAATTTATCGTGTGAGTCCCTAGGGGTACTCAGCAAGTCTTTATGCCTCTAAAGGGGACATATACCTGGGTGACGCAATTGCAGCAAAAGATAATAACTAACAAGCCTATAGATACTCGCTAACCATCCGCCTAACCAATGATATGCGAATGTCCGTTAATTAGAAACAACAGTTATAAGAGTATAAAGAAACAGATCCATCCTCCTCCTCGCTTACCAACGAGAAAGCGGACGAACAACCCATCCGTTGGCAGTTTTATTAATCATTCCTTGAGTATTGCACTAATTACAAGTCAGATATTTAGTCAAATTAAAGACGGTACTTTAGTTATACTTGTCTATGATCGAGAAACTGTGCTCCAAGTCGTCCATAACCGCGAACACGGCTTTCAGAAAGATTTACCCTGCAGGGGTGCACAAATAGCAACACACACACGATCGACCTCGGAAAAATAAAATCAAAACCCAACGAGGCTTTCACGACAAAGCAATCACAGCATTCATAAAATATTTCAGGGGGCCACCCCATTAAGCTACCCGCAACGAAGTTGGCCGGCTCCGAGACGGACCCAAGGTTTGTGTCAATGGCTGTAAACGACTGGGAACCCGAAAATGTGATAGGGCTTATCGATACCACGAAAACACTCCGCATCCAAAACAGTACAGGTGCTCCACGCACAATCTTAATAAAATAGTAACATGGCATAAGTACAGGATAGTAAATAAAATCCCAAATTAGTTTGTGGCCCCAAGAAATAAGATTGAATCAAGTTCTGACTAAGGGGATTCATGGTCCCATATGCGAATAGTGCGATAGTCAAGGAACAGGTATCAAGTATTCGGGGTCCTACGGGACACAAGTGAGCATGAAAAACCAAATAACAGATATTGCCCACCGGTGCCTCTTTCATTAGTTGTCCCATTACTACTCAGGTTAAGTTGTTTAGGTACCTCGTTAACCATCAGAAAATCACATACCCTACACATGCTGTTCTATGACCCGCTTGGCTCAAACAACTCCTGTAGTAGTGGCTCATGGGATGGAGGAACAAGCTGCTGTGGGGTTTAAAAGTAAGGCCATGCAATACATGGGATTCAGTTTAATGCAATCGCGACTCAATGATGCAAGAATAAGATAGAATCAATAGGTACTATATGGATGCAAGCATGTGGCAGTGCTTGCCTGGTAGCTCAGTTGAAGCGAGAGATGGATCTGGGTAGTACTCCTGGGATTCCTGATAATTCCCCTGCTCGGCGTCTATCAGAGAAGAACCAAACAAACAAGGCCAACATAAATAAAGTGCGCAAGCATATGAATAAAATGCGACAAGCAACCAAGCATGCCATGATGAATGATGCACAATTTACATGGCCTAGCATAGCATGGCATGGGTGAGGTATGGGGTACAAGAATAAAGCATTTTATTAGGTTTTTAGTCATGTTTTGCTCCCATAAACATTGCTGTATATATAATATTTACATGATGCATGCTTCAATTCATATCATGGAATGTGTAGTTATAACGGGCTCGTCGAGCTGATCGATTTAGTCATATTATTTGTCAAATTTGGAGTTGTAGAATTAAAGTTATTAATTAATTGAGAAAAGGCATTTTATTGCAATTAAACAATTTCGAAAATTTAAAATAGTCAAACATTATTTTGAATGGCATATTCGAAATCCTCCCATTTTTTTGATTCAAAAACATATATTTATTTGAATTATTTGGATTTATTAATTAAAAGTTCCTAATTTCTGGATTTAAAACATATTTAACAATTTCTGAAATCATTTTTATTAAACAGAAAAAGAACAGATACTTTTTTATACCTAGAGAGATCTAGCCACAGCCACTGACGAGTGGGGTCGTGCTGAGCTGGCGGAAAACAACGTGGCAGAGATTTTTCTCACCGCGGGGTTATCCAGCCAGTGAGATTGACAGGTGGGGTCGGCGGTTCGCGGGGCCACGCAGGGGCGCGCGAACAGGGTGCGGCCACGTGGCGCAGATGGAGGACTGCGGGTTGAGGCACAAGAAGTCTAGGTGCTTTTTTGTAAAATGCCACAGCACATGACATGTGGGCCTGGGAAGGACTACGGGTTGAGCAAACAAAAACGCAAGGGGTGTAACTGGAAATCAACCCCGCGTACTATTTTCTTCTCGGCGTTGTCTGACGAAACTGAAGACGCGGGGGATTGGCGCGGCGGGGATTCGATCCCGTGACGCGGCGCCCGCACGCAGGCGGCGGCGACCGCTGGGGCTGGCTCGGTTTGATGCTGGGTAACGACGACACGCCCAGATGAGGCTACCGTGGTGGGGCGGCGGCAACGACGCCACGCACAGAGAGTGCTCGACGGAGCGATCTACGCGTCCAGGAAGAGAAGACGCCAGAGGACATGTCTGGGAGGCGCAGAGGCTCACCATGGTTGTGTTGGTGGTGGTGGAATGGGGTGGGGCGTAGCCGATCGTTGGGGAAGCTGGCGATCG
This sequence comes from Avena sativa, assembly GCA_916181665.1. NCBI lineage: Eukaryota > Viridiplantae > Streptophyta > Magnoliopsida > Poales > Poaceae > Avena > Avena sativa. The sequence goes on from OV702289.1 coordinate 438,818,973, forward strand.
GTAGGTTAGGGTTTTGCGTCGGCTCGAGGATCTGCAGCGGTACTGGGCCTCCTACTCCTCATCTCCGTGTGCAGGGTGGTGCTAGTGCTCGCCTGGGTCTTCCCCAACGCCAAAAGCCTCGCCCTCCTCCTTGTTATGGTGGTGGCGTGCCGAAGCCGACGGTGGGGTGGTGATGGAAGAGAGAGGGGAAGGTAGCAGGAGGATGGGGTGGCAAGGAGCTGGGCAGAGCCCTAGGAGATCTGCAGGTGATGCACGGCAGGGGAGGGAGTAGATAAGGGAAAGGGGAAGGGAGAGATGCACATGGGGGCTCTGGTGGGAAAAAACATGGTGGTGTCCACCTTTCTCTTCTCCCTCTCTCACGCGTGCTGCGAGGCGCGGGAGGGATCTGGGTGTCCGCAGCTGGGGCCAAAGGGGACGATGCAGGGGCTCGGTGGAGTTTCCTTGTCAGCGAGGTAGAGCGGACAGGGGAAGGGAAGAGGCTTGGCCAGGGAGATGTCGAGCAAGGGAGGCTCGGCAGGGTTTAGTCTAGCCAAGGGGTAGCTAGGTTGGGGGTTTGGTTCAGGCCAGGTTAGCCAGGGCAGTACCAGGTGGTGGTGGCGATTAGGGTAGGAAAAGAGCTAGGTTAGGGTTTAGCCGAGGCTAGGAATAAGGAAGAGTGGTGAGGTGAGGATGTAGCAAGGTTTAGAGAGAGTTTAGGTTAGGGCTTTTGCTTAGGTTAGGATGGTTAGGGTTTAGGGTTTGAGCTAGGTAGGGTAGAATAGATAGAAATATGAATTTGAATGATTCAAATGGGTATTCCTCAAACAAAAACAAAACCATCTATCCAACATCGAGAGGTGGAGAAGGGGGGCCTTGCATGGTTGATGAGGGTCATGGAGTGAGGTTTGCGGTAGGATTATGATGTGCACAAGGTTATGGTTATAAGAGAGCAAGAGGGTAGCTAGAAGAGACATAAGATGGACAAAGAGAGAGTGAGATAGTGAGGGTTTGTGTAAGAGCAGAAGAAATAGAGCTAAAGAGAAAAGGAATGCTCCACTAAAAAATCCAAGAAAACCCAAAGAAAATAAGATGGTGGTGACCTTGCATGGCCCATGCATGAATAGTAAATTCCATGTTTATTATTGTGAAAACAATTGTAAATGACCATGGGCATTTATTAACGCATGCATTCCCAAATATGGAATTAAGGCCAAGCCAAAAGAGTAGGGTTGGTGTCCCATGTGGAGTAGATGGAATATGCTCATATTTGAATATAATTTGGGCATGCTAGTGTGTATGTCCCACTAGATGCATAATAGCCTCAAAATATTCCAACATGATCATACATTAAAAAACAATCCATATGCAAGCTAGACAAGGGGTTCCACTCACATAGCATGCAAAGGTGGCCATGTGTCTCTCCACATATCAATAATGTGAAAAACAACATGATGCATATATGGGAGCATGTGGAATTGTAAGAGGATCCATCCCAACCCACATGAGCTAGAGGTAACCCAAATAAAATGCAAAGCTCACATATGGTTGGATGGTGGAATTATGGGGTGGTGACAAACAAAGGTGGTGGAGTTACTTCAAAGATGCCCCCAACTCCACTTGGGCATCAAGCATTTATCAAGAACCAAATACAATGTATCAAGAGGCAACTACAATTAATAATGCATATGATATGAGAACCAAATGAAAAGGGTTTTATATGATGCTCAAATGCAATGTGGCATGATGACATGAGCATGATATAATTATGATGCAACAATTATATGTAGGAAGGTAGCATTATATAGACAGTAGCATTGCAATTGTTAGACAATTGGGATGCTACAATAGTAGTGTTTCTATTATGCCTAGAAGGATTTATGATATGCTTGATTTGCCTCCTCTTGAAGATTGCTATTTGAATGTCCCACTTGATGCTAATGCTAAAAAGAAACTCATGGGGAGTCTTAATGATGTTCTTATTATGGTTAATGATTCCTATGTCCCCGTTGATTTCTATGTTTTGGATGTTGAATACAATGCTTCTTGTCCTATTACTTTCGGAAGACCTTTTCTTATAACTGTTGGTGCCATCATTGATATGAAAGAAGGCACCATTAAATATCAACTCCCACTCAAGAAAGGTATAGAACACTTCCCTAAAAAGAGAGAAAGGATTTCTTTTGCTTCTCCTATGAAAACAAAATTTGGTCTTAATGCTTCTTCATTTGAGAACACTTGATTCTGTCTTTGCTTCTTATTCCTAACTTAAAGGCGTTAAAGAAAAGTACTTGTTGGGAGATAACCCAAAAGTTTAAGATGAGTCTTGGAAGTTATTACCCCTGTAATAACCTCTCCGTATCCTTTTTATTTGCTTTTTGTGCTAAGAGTAACCTCTAATGAGAGTGAAGTAATGATTGGGAAAGTTGCTGTCTAGAAACAGATTTTTGTGCTTCACCGTAAAAATTCCTGAAAGATCTCTGTATGTCGGATTGAGCTGTAAGTTTTTGTTCTTCTGCCCCAGGTTGTTATCTAACTTTCGTTAGTTCAACATGTTTTGATTTGAGCAACATAAGGTCTTCGAAAAAATTCGTCTTTACCTGCTAGTCTGTTTTGACAGATTTCTGCCATTTTCTGCATTTGCTTCTTGTTAGTTCCTCCTTGAGTTCCTTTGGGGAATTGAGCTTTTTGAGGGAAGTGCTACAGTAGCTAGTGTTCTAATGGAAGTTTATTTGGTGTTATAACTGTACCTTGAGACTTATTTATCTTGAGTGCACTAATGTTGCAAATGATATTGTGTGAAGTTTTGTATGAAGGAAAAATTTTAGGTGTATGGAAGGAATGAGTAATGAGATGAAGGATGGACTAAAGCTCAAGCTTGGGGATTCCACACGTGTCACCCCAAGAAATATCCAAGAAGTACAAGTGTCAAAGCTTGGGGATGCCCAAGGCATTCCCCTTCTTCATCAATAAAAATTCCAGGTTTCTTCCAAACGCTTCATTTTTATTGTTTCATGCACAATTGTGTTTTTCTTGGAGCGTCTTCTTTTTCGTTTTTGTTTTGGTTTTTAGTTTGCTTTGGTTTTTTTAGTTTTCTGAATAAATTGGTTGGACCCCCTCTTTCACACTTTGGTTTGCGAATAGTTTGGTTTGGTTTGGTTTGGAAAAGAGTAGAAAAGTTCATGCTCATGTGGTAAAAAGAGCTTGTTTTTTATTGTGGCCTATGCTTTGTCATGCCATGCTTGATATTGTTTTGGCTTTATGCTTAGTATTCTTTGTTGTAGCATGACTTTTTATAAACAATTGATATTGCTTAATGTGCCTTGGATGAATCATGTGTTGTTTTAGCATATTAAAGCATAGTATAGTGGTATTCTCCTTTGATGCTTTATTTGGGTTGACTTGGCACATGCTCACACCATGTTATGACTGTCACAAGTCCCCATAGCCTTTATGATCCTTTAGTTTTCAACTTGTAGTATAACTTTATGCTTTGATCAATGATGTTTTGTCGCTCTGCGTGATTATGGCCATTATTGCTCTCTTAGTTTGTCGCTCCCAGTGTTTTGCTAGCCTCAACCACCAAGTATGAGTTCCACTCATGCATCCAACTCCCTAAACCAAGTTATTCCAAAAAGTCCACCATACCTACCTACTAGCTTATGCTATTCCAAGTATATTCATGCTTTTGTTTACCTTCCACTTGTTATGAGAAAACTAGTGATTAAAGCTCTCATAAACTTGATGGCACACTTTACTTTACTTGCCCTTAATTAACTTGAACCATTGTGTCTTCTATGTTGTATATGCTTGAACTTATTTGTTGGGAATTAGCAGAACCATGCTTTCATGGGGAACGCTTTCAACATTGCACTTGGTACTTGTACCTAGTTGATATCATGCTCTTTTGTATATGGATGTCGTAGTTGTGAAATGAAAGGGGAGCTTGTAAGTCCATGGAGTTATGTATATGTGTTAGAGAAATGCCTGGGCCGCTGGTCAAATCCATGCTGACATGGTGGAAACCTGCAGCGTAACCATAATGAGGTGTCTATGAAGCATTTTTTCTTATAAAAAAAATCCTATATTGAGAAAAAAGAAAAAAAGAGATACTATGAAAAGAGGAAAGAGAGAAAGAAGCACCATATTCCCATGGTAAATAAGAAGAATGCTGAGATGCTCGTTGTCTGTTTGCCTTGTCATTTTGATATGGGGATTCTTCCGTATCATCGAGCGAGGGGTACCCCGTTGGCGGTTCTCTATGATACACATGTACTTACGATGATAAGAACTTACCGGTGACTAAACTTGACTAGCATGAGGAGCGGCTCTCGTATACAAGGGACATGAGATTTCTGACTTATACTTCATCAAGCATGTACACCATAGTTTGTTCACTTTAACCTTAATCACTTCAAGATGCTTATGATAGGGGCAATGAGAGCTGAAAGTTTTAAGTATGATAATTTTTGGAAGCTCTTTATGATACTTGAATCCCTACTTCCTTTTACAAAGGCCTTTCTTCCACCATTATATTGAGTCTCCACCGTCTATCTTTATGCACCTACTTTGAGAGCATAGTGGCCATTCTTAGTTCTATGTGCATTGTCCCAAGACTAGTTGATTGATGCATAACTTGTTATTGCATGTTTGAAACTATTGTATCTAGTCACTCTTATGAACTTTGAAGGTGTCCTATGCATTTATATTTGCTACTCTATTGAGGGACAAGCTGAATACTTTTATGCTATGTTTTCTTTATGTGAAACAAACAAACGTCTGCAAAGCATTGTTATTCATGAATCTTTTGTTTGTGCCTTTTCATGTTGCATCATAGTTTCTTTGCTTATTGCTAGAACTTTGTCTTTCATGTTATGATTGAAGTACTATGATCTCAGCCTTGAATCTTTTGCAAGTACTTTGATCAAGTCTTTGATGGTGCATGTCACCTCAAAAATTATTTCTTTTTATCACTTACCTACTCAAGGACGAGCAGGAGTTAAGCTTGGGGATGTTGATACATTGCAAATGTATCTATAATTTTTGATGTTCCATGCTTGGTTTTATCCACTTTCTTGTGTTTTGTTCCAACTTTGGAGTACTTTTCATATGATTTCTTGGACTAACCTATTAACAAGAGCCACAGTGTCAGCTGCCTGTTTTCTGCTGTTTTTGGTTCCAGGAAAGTCAGAAAATGAATATTCTCGGAATTGGACGGGACAAAAGCCAAAGTGCCTATTTTTCCGGAAGGGATCAAGTGCTAGAATACGAGACGGAGAGGGGCCAGGGGCCGGCCACACCACCTGGCTGTGCGGCTAGGCCTGGCCCGCGCCAGGGGGTGGTGTGGTGGCTCCCGGCACCCCCTCGGCCTCTCCTTCCGCCTATAAGTTGCCCTCGGGACGAAAACCCTAAGGACCCGATCAAAAATACACGAAAGAGTGTATATCCGCCGTCATCTCCATCCCTAGATCGGGAGGGATCTGAATCTCTTCCCGGCACCCTACCCGAGAGGGGAATTCACCCTGGAACCCTTCTTCATCGCCATGCAAGCCTCCGGTGTGATGCGTGAGTAGTTCATCCTTGGACTACGGATCCATGTAGTAGCTAGATGGCTGGTTTCTCCTCCTTTGTGCTTTCATGTTTAGATCTTGTGAGCTCCATTCATGATCAAGATCATCTATTTGTAATCCATAAATGTTGTGTTTGCGGGGATCCGATGGATATTGAGATGCTATTTCAGATTGATTATTGATTCTATCATGTCTTTCATATTTGAGATCTTGCATGCTTTCCGTTGTTAGTAGCTATCTTGGCCAAGTAGATGCTGGCAATTCCAAGAGTTAGTATTTATGCTCGATAGTGGGTTCATGCCTCTGGTAATCTGGGGAAGTGACAAAAATCTCTAAGGTACTAGATGTGTTGTTGCTACTAGGGAGAAAACAACGATCCTTTGTTCATAGAACAATTGTATTGTTTACTTTACACGCAGTTCGTAAAGCAATAATCTGTTGCTTGCAACTTAATACTGGAGGGGGTTCGGATGATAACCTGAAGGTGGATTATTAGTCATAGATGAAGTTGGATGGCGGTCTATGTATTATGTTGTAATGCCCAATCAAGTCTCAGAGGAGTCAAGATGATTAGTATATGCATGTATTGCTTTCTCGGTGTTTGTCAATTGCCCCACTATAATTTGTTCACCCAGCATGTTATCTATCTAAGGAGAGCCACCTCCAGTGAACTATGGATCCCGGTCCTCTTCTTTACATACAATCTATAAACTATTTCTGCTTTGTGTTTACTTTCTGCAAACTTTTACTTCTTTCCATTCGATACGTTTAATCCTTTGTTTTCCGCAAAACACGGTGAGATTGACAACCTCATCGCAAGTTGGGGACAAAGTTTTGTGGTTGTGTTGTGCAGGTCTCCACATTGCTACTAGCACCGATAGTGCGCCCTGCCAAAGCTCAGCTAGTAACACCTTTGGGGTGTTTCCTTGCTCCTACTGGTTCGATTAAACCTTGGTCTCATAACTGATAGAAAACTTGCTGTTGTGCTCATCATACCTTCCTCTTGGGGTTCCCAACAAGCTCTACATCAACCACGAGCCAGTAAGGGGCCATTCATTCTACGTAGTCTAGTGTAAATTGTACTTGTTCATTGCGTAACAACAGAAAACAGTTAGGAATAGTGGGGTAAGCAGAAGCAAATGAAACAGACATCTTAGTGGAAGAAGTATAACGAATGTAAACACGTACTGCATACATAGGACAAAAGTATCAAGCAATAAATAACAATTAGTGCCATAGCCTACGCCAAGCACTACTAGAGAAAAGGCTATAGGAGACATGCTCATTTGAGGCGCATTTATACTATATGCGCCTCTGATAAAATAGGCGAGGCGCACCAGCCTGACATGCGCCTCTAATACTTAAATAGGTGAGGCGCATATTGGTAGGATGCGCCTCCTCTAGTATCTGTACGTACGAAATCTAGCACCCCCATATTATGCGAGGCGCATCCTGGTAATATGTGCCTCCAACATGTTATATAGGCGAGGCGCATATGTGAACAATGCGCCTCACATATGTTGGGTGGGCCCGGGAGGAGATCGGTGGTCCAATATGTGAGGCGCATATCGTCACATCGCCCCCGATACTTGATAATAGGCGAGGCACATTAAGAAGGGTGCCCCTCAAGTAACCCCTATGGGCCCGGGTGGCCGCATAGGTGAGGTCCATGTTAGCATATGCGCCTCAGACATTTCACATCAAACTCGAAATGAGTTGTTTCCGTGGAGACCGAATCCTTTCCTCGGTTTACCTTTGGACATAATATGCCCATGCTATATGAATTGTGGAAGTATTTCTCTTCTTTTGTCTTTGGCGATACGAATAGATTAGATAGCATGAATTAAATGAAATGGTGAAGTATTTAGTTTCAAATATCTCATTGTAGCCCCAAAGTTGAAAGGAAAGACATTACTTCACAATTCGTCTTTGGCGATACAATGAAATGATAAACTATTTCATCTCGGAGCCCCAAAGTCGAAAGAGGTATGATATTTTTTAGATTCATATACATAGGACATAATATGTTAAGTGGCAAGCCAAGGAAAGGGTTCTGGGTCCATGGCAACGACTCCTTTAGACACACCAAACTCGAAATGAGTCGTTGTCGTGGAGACCGAATCCTTTCCTTGCTTTGCCACTAGACATATCATGCCCATGCTTTATGAATTGTGGAAGTACTTCTCTTCTTTTGTCTTTGGCGATACGAATAGTATGAGGCACGAATCCAAGTCATTCTTGGTTTGCTTTTTTTGTATTTTTTCGAAATGCCGATGATTAGAACGTGTTCTGGCGTCATGTGTATGACTATGCCGCTGTTTGATGTCCTGTGCAAAGTAGACTAGTAATTTGGGCATATACTCTACTTTCCACACAAGATCAAACAACGAGCATTGTTATGTCCATGCCCAGCCTAAGTATGAGGCACTAATGCAAGTCATTCTTGGTTTGCTTTTTTGGTCTTTTTTCGAAATGCCGATGATCATAATGTGTTGTGGCGTCATGTGCATGACTATGCCGCTGTTTGATCTCGTGTGCCAAGTAGACTAGTAATTTGGGCATAGACTCTACTTTCCGCACGAGATCAAACAGCGAGCATTGTTATTTCCATTCCCAACCTAAGTATGAGGCACTAATGCAAGTCATTCTTGGTTTGCTTTTTTTTGTCTTTCTTCGAAATATTGATGATTAGAACGTGATTTCTTACATCTTGTTGCACCCATATATATGCATGATCTTATCTTGTGAAGTACTATTGCTTTCCACTTACATATATAATATCATCTATCTTGTGTATAGGAGATGGCGAAGAAGTGCTATGTCGTGTACGTCAGCAAGGGTCCAGGTGTGTACGAGGATTGGGAAGACTGCCAGAAGCAAGTGAATGAATTCTCGGGCAACAGCTACAAAGGCTACAAGACTAGCGAGGTGGCGGGAGATAAGTGGAGGAGGCACATGAGTAAGAAGTGGAGGAACTTCCTCGTGATCACAACCTTGTTGCTCTTCATGGTAGGTTATGTGCTCTACTTCATCAAGATAGAGCTCCGTCATCGAAGTTGTAATAAGATTGTGAACTTGTACTCGGAGGTGTGAACTTGTGGCACAAAGACTTGGTGTTGTGTAAAAACTTGGCACTTGTTGATGTATGAACTCGTATATCATGATTGATGTGTAATGTACTTGTATTCATGCTAGTTCTATTATGCTTTGGCCAATTGCAAGTTTCTGGAAAATTTTGTGCTGTTTATACTGTATTCTGGACTGTATTGTATATTTGAATACCTGTAAACTATAATTTGAAAATTGCTATAAAACATGAATTTCGAAAATAAATCTGAGGCGCATATGGGAAGTATAGGAGGCGCATATAGGGTACTATCGGAGGCGCATACTACATCATATGCAAGGCGCATATCATATGCGCCTCCTATACTTCATATACGCGAGTTGCATATACTGATTTGCGCCTCGCATATATGAAGTATAGGAGGCACATGTGATATGCGCCTTGCATAACATAAACTTGGATATGCGCCTCGTGTAAGAAATACTAGAGGCGTGATGCTAGAGGCGAATACCATATGAGCCTCGGATAGGGTTCCTGGTGCGCCTCGGGTATGGTTTTCCCTAGTAGTGAAGCCAGAGAGAAATTATAACCTCATTACATATGGGCACTTACTAAAGTAGATAATGGAAACAAATGTGTTAACCGTTGGCTGACTCATATTTCGCCATGAATTACAAAATCGTACTTGAATGCCTTACAGTTAAATCTAACTACAAAAAGTTTATTTAGGAAGTGTAACATCCCAAAACTTGAATACAAGCTTATCAAGATCAAATCATCCAAAAATAGGGTTAACAAAAACTTTTCCCAATAAAAAATGAAAGCATTCATATGTGTGTGCATTTAAAATAGGAGTTGATTTTAAGTGCCTTGTTTAAGTGATCCAATGCTTGTAAAATGTTTCTTAGGTGATTTAAACATAATCTACATCATTCCCAAACTTTTCCCAAAGAAAATCAAATAAAAAACAATTAAAAAGGAGGAATGGTCATTTTGGCCATTTTAATCCATTACACTACCTTGAGTGTTCCTAGCACTCATTTCTTAACAGAAACAATTCATGATATTTGCACCCCTTGCTAGTACACATAATGAGGTATCAAGGCCCACCTTGTGATCTGCAAAAATCTTTCAAATGCTAATTTTAAATGATAGTCCAAAATGGAATCTAGTTCATATGGGAAGATCCCACTTTTTCAAAAACCATTCAAACAAGCTCCAGTTTCAAAACCCTTGGAACCACAGGCTACCTAGCACTAGTGGAGAACACCCAAAAATTTTGAAATCAAAATTCAAAAGTTTTTCTCTTGCGGCCATTTTCTCAAACACCTTGCTGGCAAGATCAATGTGGCCTAACTATTATTGTTTTGGGTTGATCTTGTCTAGAAAATTGAAGTGCTTTGATCATATTTGTCTCCCTCAAGCCCAACTAGACCCACACCAGCACATCCCCTACCTCCTAGCTGCACTGCATTGCCATGCCGAGTCACTCCTCGCTGGCCGACCGTGCACTCGTAGCAGCAGACCTCTCCAGCCTCTCTCGCCATGTCTAGCACGTCGCCAGTGGTCCACCTCCACCATCCAACCAGCCCCAGGCCAGAGAAAGAGAGCAGAGCGGCCAGGAACCGCCGCGCCCGGAGCTGGTCGACCATGCCGACGCCGCCCGCAGAGCACACTCTGTCCCCGCGTGCACAGACCGCCCCTTGGCCGCAGCCCGCGCCCACCGCTCCGTCATGACCTGGGGAACACCCCAGACACCTCCGCTGGCCGCCCAACTCACCCCAGCCACCGCTCGCCGTGGACACCGCTGCCTCTGCCGCTCAGAGTGCTAGCTCGCCTAGACCGCATGCCACCGCCCCTACGCCCGCATTCACTTCCTAGAGCACCGCCAGGAGACCACCTATCGATCGCCATCCTCTGCCATGCCGCTAGCCGCCCATAGCCGTGTCGCCGGAGTCGCCTGCCCATACCCTTCGGTCTTACCATCGGGCCTACATAAACCAGCCTCCCCCGCACCATTTCTCCACATCCACTCACTCCCCACCTCTCACTGATCCCTTCACCCCTCTCGCCGGAGCCGAGCGAGCTCTGCCTCGCCGGAATTGGAGCCGGAGCAGCCGTAGCAGGAGGAGAAGGGCGCCTGCGATTTAGGGCACCCCACGCTCCACCGCAACCGCGCCTCGCCTCGCCGTCATCTTCCAGTTTGTTTTCCCACCTCGCCTACCCTGCTAGAGCCCTGGTACGTCCCCAGCAGACCCCCACCGAGCCGTTAGGGTTCGAGCTCGCCGGCGACCTGTTCATCGTCAATGACGACCCTCAGTCGTAGATCCCCTTTCTAATCCTACAGCCCACAGGGCGCGTACCGTTTCGTGTATTAAGACCCACTAACAAGCGGGACCCCCTGTCAGCTGAGCCCTGTGCCGCGGAGCGCCACTAGGCCGGCCCAAGTTCTTTCCCGCGCTAGCCCAACCGTTCAAATCTGGATTTTTCTTTTTAAGTTGAATCTAGTTTCTGTCCACTAGTTTAAAAATCAATTCTGGGAGTTCTATAAATCCAAATTGCATGAAACCAAGTTTTTTCTGAAAGGTATTGAAATGATCTATCCAAGCCCGTTGGATTTAATACAATTAGAGTTATAGATCTCTCCTAATAAAAATAACAAAACAGAAGCATTTACAACTTGCAACGTTTTTATAAAATCAACCAAGATAGCTTTTGAGTTGATTCCAACTCTCAAAAATCACATTTCATCATATCTATCTAAATATGTAATAATATTAAGGTTTACATGCAGTGACTTTGGAGTAGTACCAAATTAATGCTATATAGGCATTTCAAGTCACTTCAAATCATTAAATAATAAACTTAAACCAAAGTAATTATGATCCAACCTTTAAATCTCATTCACACATGTTAGAATATGTGGTGATGACATGTGTCAACATGATCCCATATTTTAAGTGGTGAATATTAAATCTTAGTTAATTTTTCAATGAGTAGAAATTACTTTTCTAAAATAAAAAGAATGAAACAATGAATTAAACTTGTGATGCTTGTGATGATACTAGATCATCAATTGTGTGTCTTAGAATTCTATCTAGACTAGTTAAGTATTGTTTGGTGATTTTGTACTCCGTATGTATTTATAGAAGATAGTACCGACCAAGCTTACGAGGAGGAGGAGTTCTACCAAGAAGAAGAAGAAGAAAACTTCAACCACTTCACCAACCAAGGCAAGCCACCATTAACAGTGCAAGCTAACACTTGCAAGTTTAGTGCTTAGCAAGCTAGGATCAAAATAGATGGTTTAGCAAAGATGCCTTAAGCATGCTTTGATCACACCCCTTTTTAACTAGTAGTTACCTCAAGTCTTTGTTTACAAGTTTTTACCTCCCTTAGTTTACACCAAGTTCTTTACTTGTTCTTAAGGTAGCATAAAAAGTATAAAACTTGACCTATTTAGAAACCTTTAGATGTCATTCTATGGCATGAGATTGAACCCATCACTTCCACCTTAGTGAACACTCTTAACTTAGTAATTTAGAGTAGATCAAAAACTTTAACACTTGGTGAAAATGAATTATGAAAACCTTGTAATGATGAGTCATTCTATTGAGATGTTTTGACATGTGTTGAGAAACACAAATGGTTGATGATGATGAAGATGTTGAGGCATGAGCCTTAACCCTTTTATAAAACTGATGGTTGGATTCGGATGCGATACCATTCCAAATTTACCATACAACCACATTACCTGAATTGGGTAAGGCTTAGTTGGAAATTTATGTGCATTAGTATTAGTTCCCTCGTGAGAGAGGTTTGAGCTGAGGCTACCTCTCAATGATGTCCACCTATGTAGTGCCCAAGATGACTGATGGTCATGGTTGGGAGGCCATGCTCATAGGAGAGGTGCTTATACTATGGTGTGTAAAGGGAAAGTTATGTTTGATTATCTGCATACTAAGTATGACGATTCAGGGTTATCCCTAACAGATGTATCGAATCTTGTGGTGAAAGTGTACCACCTCTGCAGAGTGTCAAACTATTCGAATAGCCGCATCCACGGTTATGGACAGTTGGAATGGCCATACTGTTTCGTTGTCAGATGTTTTCCAAATAACTTGAAATGAATGATGAATCTTGACTTGACCACAACAGTGTTGTGTATGACATTAGCTTCCCAACTTAAGTGATTCTAGAACTTTACTTTATCTTTCTTTGCTTCTGAACTCAGCTTAGGTTTCAAACTTAACTTTATAATTATACTTAGATTTAGCAATTTAACTTAGAATTATAATACTTGTTAGTGGTAGTTTGCGAGTACTTAAAGAGTACTCATGGCTTTTGTCCCTGGCTATTCTCATGGCCAGACTATGACGGAGACTATCAAGATGATGGCCAGCAGGACGGCTATGATAACTAGGACTATCTGCCTTCGTCAGCATTGCCTGTGCCCCTGAAGATGGACCCCACTGCTACGCTTATCTTTTATTTCCGCTGCTTGTTGTATTAAAGACTGGATCATGAGATCCTTATTTGTGTAAGACCTTATGTATGGTTTGTAATGGATGATGTACTGTGATATCCAATCCGTTATGTCTCGCAAAAATGGTAATCCTGGGATTGCGAGGTATGGCATAACGGGCATCTGGGATTAAAAATCCGGGTGTTGACAGGAAGATACGGGTAACAAGTATAGTACTTGTAAGTTACTTCAAAAGTAGCACCAATACAAAATATAGTTAACTGCTACATATTTATCTTACCAAACTCCAAGGAGATATTGTTACCTCAGTCGTGACGGTTTTTAGGCATGATGCGAATCCTGGGTGGTGATGTCCAGGTTGTCGAGGGTGCTGCGGTTGCGGTGCTTGTGGGCGAAGGTGAAGAAGAACAAGGGTTCCTCCAAGCGCTAATAGACAACAGCGAAGAAGCAGATTCCTGGCGGTGAGTATGTGTTCGGCGCGCCATGAGAGTAGGTCGGTGAAGCAGATCTGGTGGAGTGCACGGCGACAATGGTGAATCAGATCTAAGGTGCTGAAGATAAATCAAGGGTTTTCCGCAGGGCTAGCGCAGATGGGCGCGAGGATTGTGTCTGGGTGAAGGGGGTTGGTGGTAGGGGCGGGGTATAGAGGTACTGAAGGGGAAATTATGATTGAAGACCCAACGAACCGACTTCACTAGGGGTAGAAGGGGGATTCCAAGATGTTTGAAAAATTGGATAGCGGGAGATTTTCCTGCTCGAATAAATTTAGATTTATGTATAGTCCAAGTAGTAGTAAATTGGTAAGTCGTACTCCCTGGAATCAAAGGCCGACAGGCATATCAGTGATCATCCATGGCCCATACTGCCTCAGTTCAGAAATTAAGTGCCCATTTGGCCATTTGGCATCTAAATATTGATCATCCATGGCCCAGATTGGCTCGTTTCAGATATTAAGGACGAGTTTAGTGTCAAAGTATTATTAAATTATTTAGAAAACATTTTGATTTCTGAATAAACTGAACTATTGAATACCTTTTAGTGTTTTCTTCCAACAGATAATAGGGGTTTAAAATGAAGTATTCTCCAAAACTATGTTTTTTAAAATAATTGAGAAAGAGGTCAGACCCCTTTTTGATGAAACTGAGAAGAGAGAAAACTGAAGTATTACTTTGGTAGGCACTAAAATACTATGGAATTGATATATTTTCGTATTATATCTATTAATGAATGATGATGCGTATGAATATGTTTTCACCAAGACAGGTAGTGAGCACGAAAATTATGATTAAAGCCCCAACCAACTTGAGTGGATTTGTTTATCCATAGTCCAGCTAATAATACTAGAATGGTAGGCCGGTGGTATGGGGAATCGATTGTAATAATAAAGCACCCTGAGCTTTAAAAAAATAAAGCGCCCTTTATCGATAACTTTTCAATCACTATTGTTGGAAGTGTTCATACTTCTATTCTAAACAAAAATATGGGAACCCACTATTTCTCTAACGTGAATAATCTAGCGCCTGAGGGACGACATCAATCATTCATAAGATAAGCAGCGACGGTGTTCTCATTGAAAAAATGTGAAAGTTGCTAGGCCCCACAAGTACGTTGTTCTCGCAACTCTTATTGTCCCTTCGCGCTAAGGATGACAATTTTACCCACGAGTGCCCGTAGGTACTGTACCCATGTTGGTAGGGTATGGGCACAATTTTATACCCATGGGTAATACCCATACCTTAACCCGTTAAGTCATGGGTACAGGAACGAGTATATATACCCATACTCTACCCATTTAAACTAACATAGTAGTAAAACTTACCTGCAGAGTTATAACCTATGGGGCCAAGCAACCTAGGGAAAAGTATGATATTGTGGCTTCTAAACTTCGATATTTTTCATGGGTACGGGCATGGGTAAAGTTTTATACCTGTGAATACGGGTATAGGTAAAATTTTCTACCCATTGACTAAACGGGAGTGGGTATGATATTGTTCTACCATACTCACACCCTACCCATTGCCAGCCTTACTTCACGCTCATTCATTAATGCGGCCATGTTTTCCTTTAGTTTTTTTGAAAGTTGTTCGGTCATGCACACATATCATATTCTATGAAGTACAGTAGTACAACATACGTAGACCGCAATTAATTATTCGAGCTAATCACTATTGTTCTTATTTAACAAGAAAAATTATTGTGCTTCGGAGCATTTCCAACAACCTTTTTGTATTGAATTGCTAAAATCTGACTCTAGGAAGAGTAGCATGAAGGTCTATCAATGGAACACAATTTCCAATTTCCTAGCCTTCCTATAAGCATTCATTGGTGTTTGCCCTTCCTAGCACAAATCATGTCTACTCTCTCCGTTCCCAAATATAAGATGTTTTAGCTTTGTGAAATAAATGTATCTAGACGCCTTTTAATATAAAGGTTCACTCCGAACATGTACGAACCTATACACTAAATGGCGTCAAGAGACATTCAATTCACAAAGCTAAAACATCTTATATTTCTGAACGGAGGAAGTACATGACAATGATGTGTGGTGTCAACCACTCGGCCACCCAATAAATAAACCGCCTTTATTGATAAATTTTGAATCACTATGGCTGGGAGTGTTCAACCTTATGTTTAAAAGGAAATTTTGGGAACCCACTATTCTGCTAACGTGAATAATATAGTGCGCCTGAGCAACAAGATCAAAGCCACCCATGACGTAAGCTGATTAAAAACAAGAAGAAATTTGGGGTTGCTAGGCCCCACAAGTAATCTGTCCTCACAACTATTATTGTCCATTCACTCTCATTGATACATGCGTCCTTATTTTTCCTTGAGACTATCCGAAAGTTGTTTGGTCATGCATATATAGCATCATCGCCAATGTTTTCGAATTATCTCTACTACTATAATGGAGCAGTTTTGAATTAGATCCATAGCACCAATCCTAACTGTTGGTCTGTTAGATCCAATGGTTCAGAGCTGTTGGATTCGTGTTGAAGGAGTAGTACCTCGACCAAACTCCACCATGTTCAAGAACCATCATGTAACCCCCCTCCCTGCAAAAAAACGTTCATAGCACGGTAGGTCGTATTCTCAATATGTGTAGAAAGTTATTATTAATATACTTAATGTATGCCTTTTTTTCTCTCACAAGACTATTGGTTAATAACAACTTAATGTTCATTAAGTTACATTTCATATAGTATATACGAGTGTGGCATGTGCCTTTTACTAGTACTCCCTCTGTTTCAAAATATAAGGTGTTTTAGCTTTGTGAAAGAATGTATCTAGACATCTTCTAGTGTGTAGATTCATCTAGATTTGGAATGAACCTAGACACTAAAGGGTATAGATACACTTCTTTCACAAAGCGAAAACATCTTATATTTTGAAATGGAGGGAGTAGGAAGTAGCATGTGACTTCTTGCAAATATTGCCACTATATAATGTATGAGTAACTTTGAACAATGAAAATTGAATCAAGACTGGCAAATCCCAACAATGTTAACTCTTGGGTCTTTTTTTCCATTCTAGCATGTAGAAGATTCTATCGATAGTCCTTAGCACAATGAACGCTATGCAAAAACCACAAAGATTCTAATGACATGTTATACATTTAATTATATTATCGTACCCAGTATATAGTGTACGAATAACTTTGAACTTTAACCATTGGATGAAGATTGGAAATCCCAACATTGCTTACAGATGGATTTTCCTTCCACTCTAACATTTAGAAGATTCTATTGATAAAGTCTTTAGCACAATGAACGCTATGCATAAACCTCAGAACACACTTTCCATCATTATAGAATCTATATATCATTTCTCTAGAGCATGTCGGGAATTATGTACCTACTAATAGGTTGATTTCTAAATGATACAACTTACAAGAACCAAAAATACACCAGATACTTTATGGATGTGGCTCAAAATTATAATTATTTTTTGAGCTTTACCTCCTATTAATTTAGATAAAAATTATATTTTAGTACTATATTATATAATTAACTATGAAATGTTTCCCAAAAAATAAGAAAAATTCAATGACTGGTTATGTATTATGTACAACGATTACAGAAAATGTCTGTATTTTGCACAAAAAAGGTCTATGGTTGTTGTTATGTGCAAAAACCTCCCCAACATGTGGTGGTACTTGTAATATCCTCGTTGCTGATGCTCTCATGGCGAAGGAGTACCAATCGTTCGATCATGTTTCAACAATGGAAGGGAACTTTTGTAAAAAACGATTTAAGGGAGTATAAAAAACCGATGGAAGGGAACTGCCAGGCTGCTCCTACGGCATGTGGCAACTCCTGGATGTCCCGAGCAAGCCTTTTTAAGGGGCCATCAACAACGACCACCTCTCCCATCCAGGCACGACGCACACAGCGAAGAACTCTCTATGTCTCTCCCTGTCCCTTTAGGCCGGCCAAGCCACCACACACACAAAAATGCCACGCAACTGCTCTGATCAGTGCACCTCCATTGACGAGTCCAACGCACGGGCGAACGGGGATATCAGTCCCTACCATGGTGATGGCGGGGAGTCTGTTGATGGGCCGTACTATTTTGACACACCGGAAGGTAATTTTTCCAACGAGGATCCTGCTTACCTTCATCTGATGGAGTGGACACCGCCAGCAGAGAGCAAAGAGAAGGAGGAGGAGGAGGATCCTTGGTCTTTCATCTATGAAGGAGACGTCGTCTTCAAGAAGAGTTCTCTCGATCCATCCTCCATCGGTAAGAAGAAGAGGGACACGAGCAGGAGGATCAAGGGTCGGAAGATTTATGGCTATTTCTCGACTTCGTCTCCAAGAAGAGTGCACTCGATCCCACCTTCATCCGCAATGAGAAGAGGAAGGAGAAGCAGGCGGGAGGCTTGAAGAAGAAGAAGATGGCGAGAGCTGGGGGATGCCACAGGAAGCGGAAGGACGTCGCCAGCACGAAGGTGACAGCGGAAGGATCTAGGTCCAAGAAGACGAATAAGTCTTAGGATTAATTTTGTTTAATTTCACCTCTACTTCATTTCTATAATAATGTTCGGAGATTGAATATTAGTATTATCAAGTGCAAATTGGAACGTTGTTTGCGACCTAGTACTAGCATAAGTACTCTGTTTGTCATTTCATCTTCCATTGCGACGCAATAAAACCTCTTGTATTACCGAGGAAGGTGATATTACTTCCTCCCCTTATTTTCTGCATGCGTTTGAGGAAAGAAGGGTGCCAATACAGAGAAACCCACGTTAATTACTCACGAGAATTCAGGTAATTAATACTGAAAGGAAGAAGCCTGGGAACCCGCATGTATTCTTTAATTACCAATATAAATCATTATAAGTGAAATACGGATTAGTAGTATATCAAAGTCCATGTATAAAAAATAACCTTTGTACAGTCCACATAAATCATCTCCTTGTGCGGCATTTCCGGGGCATTGATTTGAAATTATTTTATCTCACATTTATTTAAAAACTCAACTACACCCAACATGCCACGTGCTCTCCCCTATCCCCTAGTTATCACCACGGCACGTCGAAAATGTTGCGTCGCCTGCTAAATCAAGCAAGCATGAAACATCGGTCTATATACACCATAAGAATCCAGTAGACATGCAAACATTAGAATCATAGCCCTAGCTAGCCTTGGTCCCATCGATGCTCACCGGCGAGGCACCTGCGACTACATCAGCATTAAGGTCCACCTCAAGCTCGTGGATTGCCATAAGAAATAGAAAATTGATTTTCCCTCTCACCTCTCTCTTCCATTTTATATTTTGAAAATTGTGAGGCTCTTTGTGTTGCTTTTTATAATTTGAAATTTGTGAGGTTGTTTATGAATCTGTTTTTCTTTCTATAATTGTTTTCAAAACATGGTCAAATTTCGAGGCATGCATATTCTCAGCAAGAAGTTGAATCTTTCCAAAGTCTCGCTCATTCTTGATACATTGACTGCATAGTGGGTCCACTGAACATATTTTCGCAAGGTGTGAAGTTAATTTTGAAACACAGCCAAAATTTTGAAACACGGTGAGTCATAGCCTCTTTGATTGTTTTGAAAACATAGTCAAATTTCTAGGCATGCATATTCTTAGCAATAATTTGAATCATTCCAAACTCTCACTCGTTCTTGATACATTGACTGCCTGCTGGGTCCAGTGAACAGATTTTTGCTAGGTATGAAGTTAATTTTGAACGCACACAAAATTTCAAAACGCGGTGAGCCATAGCCACTTTGATTGTTTTCAAAACACGGTCAAATTTGTAGGCATGCATATTCTTAGCAATAAGTTGAATCATTCCAAACTCTCACTCATTCTCGATACATTGACTGCCTGGTAGGTCCACTGAACAGATTATCGCAAGGTGTGAAGTTAATTTCGAAACACAACTAAACTTTCAAAACACGATGAGTCATAGTCTCTTTGATTGTTTTCACAACATGGTTAATCTTTCGAGGCATGCAAATTCTTAGCAAGAAGTTGAATCTTGCCAAACAACTCTTACTCGTTCTCGAGACATTGACTGCCTTGTGGGTCCACTGAAAAGATTATTGCAAGGGGTGAAGCTAATTTCAAAACACCACCAAAATTTCAAAACACGGAGATTCATGGTCTCTTTGTTTGTTTTCAAAACACGGTCAAATTTCTAGGCATGCATCTTCTTAGCATGAAGTTGAATTTTGCCAAACTCTCACTCGTTCTTGATACATTGACTGCCTGGTGGGTCCACTAGACAGATTTTCGCAAGGTATGAAGTTAATTTCGAAACACAGCCAAAATTTTGAAACACGGTGAGTCATAGCCTCTTTTATTGTTTTCAAAACACGGTCAAATTTCTAGGTATGCATATTCTTAGCAATAAGTTGAATCATTCCAAACTCTCACTCGTTCTCGATACATTGACTGCCTAGTGGGTCTAGTGAACAGATTTTCGCAAGGTGTGAAGTTAATTTATAAACGCATGCAAAATTTCAAAACGCGGTCAGCCATAGCCACCTTAATTGATTTCAAAACAAAGTCAAATTTCTAGGCATGCATATTCTTAGAAATAAGTTGAATCTTTCCAAACTCTCACTCGTTCTCGATGCATTGACTATGGCCTGATGGGTTCAGTGAACAGATTTTCGCAAGGTGTGAAGTTAATTTCGAAACACACAGAAAATTTCAAAACACGGTGAGCCATAGCCACTTTGACTGTTTTCAAAACACGGTGAAATTTCTAGTCATACATATTCTTAGCAATAACTTGAATCGTTCCAAACTCTCACTCATTCTCGATACATTTACTGCCTAGTAGGTCCACTGAACAGATTATCGTAAGGTGTGAAGTTAATTTTGAAACACAACCAAAGTTTCAAAACATGGTGAGTCATAGTCTCTTTGATTGTTTTCAAAATATGGTCAAACTTTCGAGGCATGCATATTCTCAGCAAGAAGTTGAATCTTGCCAAACAACTCTCACTCGTTCTCGATACATTGACTGCCTGGTGGGTCCACTGAAAATATTATCGCAAGGTGTCAAGTTAATTTCAAAAAACAGCCAAAATTTTGAAAGTAGGGTGAGTCATAGTCTCTTTGTTTGTTTTCAAAACACGGTCAAATTTCTAGGAATGCATATTCTTAGCAAGAAGTTGAATCTTTCCAAACTCTCACTCGTCTCCATACATTGACTGCCTGGTGGTGGGTCCACTGAACAGATTTTCGCAAGGTGTGAAGTTAATTTTGAAACACGGGCAAAATTTCAAAACACGTTGAGCCATAGTCTTTTTGATTATTTTCAAAACACGGTCAAATTTCTAGGCATGCATATTCTTAGCAAGAAGTTGAATCATGCCAAACTCTCACTTGTTCTTGATACATTGACTACCTGGTGGGTCCACTGAATAGATTTTCGCTAGGTGTGAAGTTAATTTCAAAACATAGCCAAAATTGGGAAACACGGTGTGTCATAGCCTCTTTGATTGTTTTCAAAACATGGTCAAATTCTAGGCATGCATATTCTTAGCAATATGTTGGATCATTCCAAACTCTCACTCGTTCTCGAAATATTGACTGCCTGGAGGGTCCAGTGAATAGATTTTCGCAAGGTGTGGAGTTAATTTCGAAACGCAAGCAAAATTTCAAAACGCGGTGATCCATAGCCACTTTGATTTTTTCCAAAACATGGTCAAATTTCTAGGCATGCATACCCTTAGCAATAAGTTGAATCTTTCTAAACTCTCACTCGTTCTCGATACATTGACTGCGGCCTGGTGGGTCCAGTGAACAAATTTTCACAAGGTGTGAAGTTAATTTCAAAACACACACAAAATTTCAAAGCACGGTGAGCCATAGCCCCTTTGATTGTTTTCAAAACACGTTCAAATTTCTAGGCATGCATATTCTTAGAAATAAGTTGAATCATTCCAAACTCTCACTTGTTCTCGATACATTGACTGCCTGGTAGGTCCACTGAACAGATTATCGCAAGGTGTGAAGTTAATTTCGAAACACAGCGGAAGTTTCAAAACACGGTGAGTCATAGTCTCTATGATTGTTTTCAAAACATGGTCAAACTTTCAAGGCATCCATATTCTTAGCAAGAAGTTGAATGTTGCCAAACAACTCTCACTCGTTCTCGATACATTGACTGCCTGGTGGGTCCACTGAAAATATTATCGCAAGGTGTGAAATTAATTTCGAAAAACAGCCAAAATTTCAAAACAGGATGAGTCATAGTCTATTTTTTTGTTTTTAAAACACGGTCAAAATTCTAGGCATGCATATTCTTAACAATAAGTTGAATCATTCCAAACTCTCACCCGTTCTCGATACATTGACTGCCTGGTGGGTCCAGTGAACAGATTTTTGCAAGGTGTGAAGTTAATTTCAAAACACACGCAAAATTTGAAAACACGGTTAGCCATAGTATTTTGGTTGTTTTCGAAATACAGTCAAATTTGTAGGCATGCATATTCTTAGCAAGAAGTTGAATCTTTCCAAACTGTCACTCATCTGGATACATTGACTTCCTGGTAGTGGGTCCACTGAACAGATTATCGCAAGGTGTGAACTTAATTTCGAAACACACCGAGAAATAGTATACTAGTAGAGAGTAGCGAAATGAATTGCCTTGGCTGTATGGTCAGGCAGCAAGGCTTTATCCCATCGCTAGGCATCGGGGCCCACCTGGGGCATGCATTTGAGCACCTGTGTCTCTGCCGTCTCCCTAGAAACTGTGGTATGATGACAGTTGCATCTAAGAAGTATAGGACTGCAGTACACTACTGAAGTCTTACTTCAAGAATTAGTGAGCAGGAGTACTCGAGTACTATCCGTACTATTAGAACCCTACTACCACTACTGCCCGCCGCCTGCCGCCCTCGGAGTAGTAAAAAGCCGAAAATAGCCACCGCCGCCCGCCACCCACCGCCCGCAGATGCCTACCTACTGGAGTACTAGTAATATAGTAAAAAGAAGACATATGTACTTTATTACTAAATTAACAAGTAGTACATCATTACCTCATCGTAGGTAGGCATCTTAATCTTCAGCTAAGTGATCCTAATGCGATGGTAATGATGTACTACTTGTTAATTTAGTTGTAGAAAAGTATGACTCATTTACTAGTTAATGTAGTAGTAGTCGGAGGCAGGGTATCTTTTGGCACTAGGAAGGGTGTATTTTGGATGTAAACTGTCTTTGCTATTCATGTTTATATTTTGGATTTTAAGTGTTTTCTAAAATTGTTCAACTACTACTCCATGTGCCCACTTCTAGGGGGACTCGGATCAACATGCCCCCTGTATCTACCACCCAATATTCATCTGATGGACAAAGGTGATCCAAAGAAAAGTAGAAAAGAAAACATCTCACACTTACGCCCCAGTTTTCAACTATGTTTAATTTTTTAGACACTAGACAATAAAAACATTTTTTCAGTTATTAATAGTTCAAATACATGCATATATTTATTAAAAAATACAGACATATAATTTTAACAAATTTGCATAAATTAATTTTCATACTTTTGTCCGCACATTATATATAATAGTGGTAAGATAAAAAAAGAAAGACTTTTAATAGTATCTTCTCAATGCTAAAACGGAAATGAAGATCCAACGTCTCACAATGTTGGGATTTGAGTCTTGATCCAATGGTCAATATTCAAAGTTATTCATACACTATATACAATGCTAAGAAAAAAAATGAGAAACATGTATTTTGATACCTTTGAATACAAAAAAATGCTCTGGCTTCTTCATAATGTGTATTGCCTATGGTGTACGAACATTCCTGGTTTTGACCCGAACAGCCAAGGTCATGACCATATCAACGTTGTGTATTGGCCTACGGCTGATCTCTCGAGAAGGAGCCAAACTATAAAGTTTTCCTTTTAGGGTCCTTTGTGCTAAATGTATGGACCTCGATGTAATAATTTTCCTTTTTTAGGTCCTTGATGTAAAATGTAATCCCACCGACCGTGTAAAATGTTAATCTAAGAGTAAATGGTGAAATTTAAGCAAATTTAAGCTTAATTGTCAATGGGTATGAACATTCTTGGATTTCAAGCTGAACGACCAAGGTAAGGCCATATCAACATCATACTTTATGTTGCATATCCCACCACAGACTGTGGGGAGAAGGCAACACCCCGTTCTATGACACTTTCTTATCCGGAGAGCTTTCTCTGAAGGGACGAGGGGCTACGCTCTCCTTGCCCTACTAGCATCGGTCCAGCATGTTGCGTATCCTACCACAGAGTGTGGGGAGAAGGCAACACCCCGTTGAATGACACTTTCTGATCCAGAGAGATTTCTCTGAAGGGACGAGGGGCTACGCTCTCCTTCCCCTATTAGCATCGGTCTAGCATGTTGCGTATCCTACCATAGACTATGGAGAGAAGGCAACAACTGTTTTACGACACTTTCTAATCTGGAGAGCTTTCTCTGAAGGGACGAGGGGCCACGCTCTCCTTCCCCTACTAGAATCGGTACCCATGTTAGAGAATTTGCGTGGCAACAGATCTGGCCATGTTTTGAAAACAATCGAAGAGGAAGTAGTATTAAGAGTTTGGCTCAGATCAGGTGATCTCTCGAGAATGAGCGGAGCCCGATTTTTTTCTTTTAGGGTCCTTTATGCTAAATATATATGGACCTCGATGTAATTTTTACTTTTTTGAGATCCCTGATGTAAAGTGTACTCCGATCGACCGTGTAAAGTGTTGGAATTATGCCCTAGAGGAAATAATAAAGATGTTATTATTATAATTCTTGTTCATGATAAAGTTTATATTCCATGCTAGAATTGTATTAAGCGGAAACATTAATACTTGTGTGGTTTGTGAACAACACCGTGTCCCTAGTACGCCTCTATGGACTAGCTCATTGATCAATGATGGTTAAGGTTTCCTAACCATAGACATGAGTTGTCAATTGATAATGAGATCATATCATTGGAGAATGATATGGTGGATAGACCCAAACTAAGCGAAGCAATTAGATCGTGTCATCGTGTTCGTCTTTGCGAAGTTTTTCTTATGTCAAATATTGTATTCCTTAGACCATGAGATAATATAACTCCCTGGTATCGGAATAAAGCTTTGAGGTCATCAAACGTCATCCTATGAGAGGGTGATCATAAAGGTGTCTCTCGGGTAATCGGAAAGTATCTGTTGGGTTGTATGTATCGAGATGGGATTTGTCCCTCCCAGGTCGGAGAGATATACTTCGGGCCCACTCGGTAATCGATATCAACACCGCTTGCAAGCATGTGGTTAAGGAGTTAATCACAAAGTGATATCGGATTACGGAACGAGTAAAGTACTTGCTGTGAACGAGATTGAACTAGGTATGACGATACTGATGATCGAATCTCGGGCAAGTAAAATATCGCGAGACGAAGGGAATATATATATGGGATTGATTGAATCCTGGCATCGTGGTTCATCCGATATGATCATCGATGAATGTGTGGGAGTCAATATGGGTGCCCAGACCCCGCTGTTGATTATTGATAGAAGATCATGTCTGCATATTCTCGAACCCGCAGGGTCACACACTTAACGTGTCTCGACGCTAGGATAGATTGGATACTTGGTTTATGAATTTTTGTTCGGAGTCTCGGATGGGATCCGGGACATCACGAGAGGTTCCGGAATGGTCCGGAGAATAAGATTCATATAAGGCAGTGCAGTTTTTGGAGTTCGGAATTGTTCCGGGTTAATCGGTATTGTACCGGAAGCTTCTAGAACCTTCCGGAAGGGGGCCAACGTGGTCCCACCTTCCGGGAGGGGGCATGGGCCTATGAGGGGGTGTCCTGGCCGCATTGGGCCAGGGGCACAAGGCCCCATAGGGCCCAGCCGATCCTAGAGAGTTTAAATCGTTTAAACTAGAGATAAGATAAGATAGGATTTCTAGATAAGGGAGAGTTTAAATTGTTTAAACTAGATATAGGCTTGGAGGAGAGGCTAGGGCTGGCCGCACCCCCCTCTATATATAGAGGGCTGGTGCGCCCCCCCTCTCACACCCTTACACCTTCCTCCAAACCCAGTTGCCCTGCTGCCCTTCCTCTCTCCCTCCCGACTGTTTGTAGGCGAAGCCCTGCAGTAGAAATTCTCCACCATATACACCACGCCGTCGTGTTGTAGATCCAATCCATCTCTCCACCATACTTGCTGGTCTGAGGAAGGAGGAGACGTCGAGGTGCTGCACGTGTGCATCTCACGGAGGCACCGCCACTTGTGGTGCTAGATCGGATCGGATCGCGAGGAGGAGAAGCGAGTACGACTACATCACCCACGTTCCGACGAACGTTCCGCTGTGCGAATCTTCAAGGGTATGAAGATCTAATCCAATCTCTCTCGTTGCTTGCATCTCCTAGATTAGATCTTGGCTTTCCCTCTGTTCGCTTCCGTAGAAAATTTTGATTTGCTATGCTGCGAAACCCTTCAGTGGTATCAGAGCTAGATCTATGCGTAGATGTGATTCACGAGTAGAACGCAACATGGTTGTTGCGGGCGTTGATGTTTTCTGTTGCAAGCCTCTTGTTTGTGTTCTTCTTATGACGCGGGATAGTGAGATTGAAGCGGTCCAGGCCAACCTTACGCGACGTCGTTCGCGAGACCGGCTCCGCACTTGACGTGTGGCTCGTTCCACACATGCGGCTGGTGGATGTCAGTTTGTCTCACTATAGTGATCATGGGATTAACACCGGAGTTTGGCAACCATAATATCACCGTTGTGGCTTTCCGTAGGTAAGAATCGTTCTTAGCATCTACTCCCATAAGCCACGTAAAACATGCAACAACAAAGTAGAGGCGTCTAACTTGTTTTTGCAGGGAGTGTTTTCTGTGATATGGTATGGCCCAAGATGTGATGTGTATAATGTATGCGATGATCATGTTTTGTAATGTTTCACGACTTGCATGTCGATGAGTACACAACCGGCAGGAGCCATATGGTTGTCTTTATAATTGTGTATGACCTGCGAGTCAACTTCTTATATGCCATGTAATAGCTTTACTTTATCGCTAAGTAGTTAGCAATAGTTGTAGTTGCTATTCGTGGTGGAGGCAATCATGGTGGAGTGATGGAGATCATGCTGGAACGCACAAGATGGAGATCATTGCGCGAAGATTGGCTATACCATGTCACATAAAGTTATATGCATGTGATGTTTATCCTTTTATGTATCTTATTATGCTTAGATCGCGACGGTAGCATTATAAGATGATTCCTCACTTAAAGATCAAGATAAAAACTGTGTTCTCCCCAAGTATTCACCGTTGCGAAAGTTCGTCGTGTCCAAGCATCACGTGATGATCGGGTGCTATAGACTCTACGCTCACATACAACGGGTGCAAGCCAGTTTTGCACACGCGGAAATACTTGGGTCTAACTTGACGAGCCTAGCATGTACAGACATGGCCTCGGAACACATGAACCGAAAGGTTAAGCATGAGTCATATGAATGATATGATCGACACTTCGTTGTCCACCATTGAAACCACATCTCTTCTCGTGATGATCGGATTAGGTGTGGTGAATTTGGATCGTGTTCACTAAACAACTTGAGGGATGTTGAATTTAGTGGGAGTTCATCTAGTAATTTGATTAAGTTGAACTATTTATTATGAACATAGTCTAAATTGTACTTGCAAATACTGTAGATCACATGGCCAAGTCCAACTTCAACTTCAACGTTTTTGCTGAGAAAGAAAAGCTTAGAAACAATGGGTCTAACTTCACCAATTGGTTCCGCAATCTAAGAATCATTCTGTCTGGCGGACAAAAGGACTATGTCCTTGGGAAAGCGTTAGGTGACCCCCTGCTGCAACTGCGCCGGCTGATGAGAAAGCTATCTATCAGTCGCGCAAAGATGATTATGGTGTGATTAAGAGCACCATGTTGTTTGCTATGGAACCGGAACTTCAAAATCGTTTTGAAAACTATCCCGGGCCCTTTGAGATTCTCGAGGAGCTGAAAACCATGTTTCAGACTCAGGCCCGTTCTGAGAGATATGAGATCTCCGAGAAGTTCTTTAACTGCAAGATGGAGGAAGGGAGTTCCATTAGTGAGCACGCCATTAAGATGTCGGGATACACTCAACGCCTTGAGCAACTGGACTGCAAGATTCCAGAGGAGCTCAAGATTGACAGGGTTCTGCAATCACTCCCTCCCAGCTACAAAAGTTTTGTAGTGACTCATAATCAGATTGGTTCCACTGATACGATCACCGAGCTCTTCGCAAAGCTGAAGGCTGCGGAGGTGGACATCAAGAAGGATAATCATGTGTTGATGGTCAACAAGCCCTCCTTTAAGAAAGGTAAAGGTGCAAAGAAGCCCTTCAAGAAAGGCGGTGGCAAGCGCGTTGCCCCTGCTGAGAAGAAGCTCAAGTCTGGTCCCAAGCCGGACACTAAGTGCTTCTATTGCAAGGACAAGGGCCACTGGAAGCGCAACTGTCCGAAGTACTTAGCGGACAAGAAGGCTGGCACCATCAAAGGTATATTTGATATACATGTTATTGATGTTTTCCTTACTAGCCCTCGTTGTAGTGCCTGGGTATTTGATATCGGTTCAGTTGCTAATATTTGTAACTCGAAACAGGAGCTACGGAATAGACGGCGGCTTGCAAGGGATGAGGTGACGATGCGCGTTGGCAACGGATCAAGAGTTGATGTGATGGCCGTCGGCACGCTCTCCTTAGTTTTACCTTCGGGATTAGTTTTAAACCTTAATAAATGTTATTATGTGCCTGCGTTGAGCATGAACATTATTTCTGGATCATGTTTATTGCAAGACGGTTATTCATTTAAATCGGAGAATAATGGTTGTTCTATTTATATGAGTAACATCTTTTATGGTCATGCACCTCTTGTGAGTGGTTTATTTCTTCTAAATCTCGAAAGGGATGAAACACACATCCATAACATTGAGGCTAAGAGATGCAAAGTAGATAGTGATAATACTACTTATTTGTGGCACTGTCGTCTAGGTCATATTGGTGTAAAGCGCATGAAGGAACTCCATTCTGATGGACTTTTGGAGTCTCTTGATTTTGAATCATTTGACACATGCGAACCATGCCTCATGGGCAAGATGATCAAAACCCCGTTCTCCGGTATGATGGAGCAACGGACTTGTTTGAAATCATACATACCGATGTATGCGGACCGATGAGTGTTTCGACGCGCGGTGGATATCGCTACTTTCTCACTTTTACCGATGACTTAAGTAGATATGGGTATATCTATTTAATGAAACATAAATCTGAAACGTTTGAAAAGTTCAAAGAATTTCAGAATGAAGTTTAGAACCATCGTAACAGAAAGATTAAGTTTCTACGATCCGATCGTGGGGGCGAATATTTGAGTTATGATTTTCTCACGCATCTCAAAGCAAGTGGAATCGTTTCACAACTCACGCCACCCGGAACACCACAGCGCAATGGTGTGTCTGAACGCCGGAATCGAACCCTATTAGATATGGTCCGATCGATGATGTCTCTTACTGATTTGCCGTTATCATTTTGGGGTTATGCATTAGAAACCGCTGCATTCACTTTAAATAGGGCTCCATCTAAATCCGTTGAGACGACACCGTATGAACTGTGGTTTGGTGCTAAACCTAAGTTGTCGTTTCTTAAAGTTTGGGGATGTGAAGCTTACGTCAAGAAGTTGATGCCGGACAAGCTCGAACCCAAAGCGGAGAAGTGCGTCTTCATAGGATACCCTAAGGAAACTATTGGGTATACCTTCTATCACAGAACCGAAGGCAAAGTGTTTGTCGCAAAGAACGGTTCCCTTCTTGAGAAGGAGTTTCTCTCGAAAGAAGTGAGTGGGAGGAAAGTAGAGCTAGACGAGGTTATTGAACCTTCTCTTGAATTGGAGAGTAGCGCAGCACCTGAAATTGTTCCAGTGCCGCCTGCACCAACAATAGAGGAAGCTAATGACAAGGATCATGAAGCTTCGGACGATGCTGCTACTGAACGTCGCAGGTCGACAAGGTCGCGTGCCCCTCCTGAGTGGTACGGCAACCCTGTCTTGACTGTCTTGTTAGTAGAAGACAGCGAACCTACGAACTATGAGGAAGCAATGATGAGCCCAGACTCTGAGAAATGGCTAGAAGCCATGAAATCCGAATTGGGATCCAGGAGCGAAAACCAAGTATGGACTTTGGTGGACCCTCCTAACGACCGAAAGGCCATTGAGTGCAAATGGATCTTCAAGGAGAAAACGGACGCGGATGGTAATGTTACCGTCTATAAAGCACGGCTTGTTGCGGAAGGTTTTCGACAAGTTCAAGGTGTTGACTACGATGAGACTTTCTCTCCTGTAGCGATGTTTAAGTCCATTCGGATTTTATTAGCAATTGCTGCGTTTCATGATTATGAAATATGGAAAATGGATGTCAAGACTGCTTTCCTCAATGGCAACATTGATGAAGAGTTGTATATGATGCAACCCGAAGGTTTTGTCGATCCTAAGGATGCTGATAAAGTATGCAAACTTCAGCGTTCCATTTATGGACTGAAGCAAGCATCTCGGAGTTGGAACCTTCGTTTTGATCAAGTGATCAAGAGCTTTGGATTTGTTCCAAATTGCTACGAAGCTTGCATCTACAAGAAAGTGAGTGGGAGCTCGGTGACGTTTCTGGTACTATATGTGGATGACATATTGATTATTGGAAATGACATCGACATGCTTAACGATGTGAAGAGTTATTTGAACAAGTGTTTTTCAATGAAAGACCTAGGTGAAGCTGCTTATATATTGGGCATCAAAATCTATAGAGATAGAAAAGACGCCTGATAGCTTTAAGCCAGAGTATATACCTAGACAAAGTTCTGAAAAGGTTCAGAATGGATAAGGCATTGAAAGGTTCAGTGCCTATGTTGTCAGGTAAGATATTGAGCAAGGCTCAGTGTCCAGCTACGGTAAATGATAGGGAAGCTATGAGCAAAGTGCCTTATGCCTCGGCCATAGGTTCCATCATGTATGCCATGCTGTGTACTAGACCGGATGTGTCCAATGCTCTTAGTTTGACGAGCAGATATCAAAGTGATCCAGGAGTGGAACACTGGACAGCTGTGAAGAACATCCTAAGGTACCTAAATAGGACTAAAGAAATGTTCTTAGTCTATGGGGGTGATGAACAGCTCGTCGTAAAAGGTTACGTTGATGCTAGTTTCGACACTGACAAGGATGATTGTAAATCTCAGACAGGATACGTGTATATTTTGAATGGAGGAGCTGTGAGCTGGAGAAGCTGCAAGCAAAGCGTGATCGCGGGATCTACAGTAGAAGCGGAATACATGGCTGCTGCAGAAGCGTCAAGTGAAGGAGTTTGGATCAGAAACTTCATCACTGAGCTTGGCGTGGTTCCAAGTGCATTGGACCCACTGGAGATATTGTGTGACAACACTGGCGCCATAGCACTCGCTAAGGAACCAAGATATCATCCAAAGACCAAGCATATCAACCGCAAGTTTCATATAATCCGAGATTATATAGCAAATGGAGATCTGAAGATCAGCAAAGTACATACAGATCTGAATGTCGCAGATCCATTGACTAAACCTGTTCCACGTGTAAAACATGATCAGCACCTCAGTGCCATGGGTGTGAGATTGTTGCCAAATGTAAACTAGATTATTGACTCTAGTGCAAGTGGGAGACTGTTGGAATTATGCCCTAGAGGCAATAATAAAGATGTTATTATTATAATTCTTGTTCATGATAAAGTTTATATTCCATGCTAGAATTGTATTAAGCAGAAACATTAATACTTGTGTGGTTTGTGAACAACACCGTGTCCCTAGTACGCCTCTATGGACTAGCTCATTGATCAATGATGGTTAAGGTTTCCTAACCATAGACAAGAGTTGTCAATTGATAATGAGATCATATCATTGGAGAATGATATGGTGGATAGACCCAAACTAAGCGAAGCAATTAGATCGTGTCATTGTGTTCGTCTTTGCGAAGTTTTTCTTATGTCAAATATTGTATTCCTTAGACCATGAGATAATACAACTCCCTGGTATCGAAATAAAGCTTTGAGGTCATCAAACGTCATCCTATGAGAGGGTGATCATAAAGGTGTCTCTCAGGTAATCGGAAAGTATCTGTTGGGTTGTATGTATCGAGATGGGATTTGTCCCTCCCAAGTCGGAGAGATATACTTCGGGCCCACTCGGTAATCGATATCAACACCGCTTGCAAGCATGTGGTTAAGGAGTTAATCACAAAGTGATATCGGATTACGGAACGAGTAAAGTACTTGCTATGAACGAGATTGAACTAGGTATGATGATACCGACGATCGAATCTCGGGCAAGTAAAATATCGCGAGACGAAGGGAATATATATATGGGATTGATTGAATCCTGGCATCGTGATTCATCCGATATGATCATCGATGAATGTGTGGGAGTCAATATGGGTGCCCAGACCCCGCTGTTGATTATTGATAGAAGATCATGTCTGCATATTCTCGAACCCGCAGGGTCACACACTTAACGTGTCTCGACGCTAGGATAGATTGGATACTTGGTTTATGAATTTTTGTCCGGAGTCTCGGATGGGATCCGGGACATCACGAGAGGTTCCGGAATGGTCCGGAGAATAAGATTCATATAAGGCAGTGCAGTTTTTGGAGTTCGGAATTGTTCCGGGTTAATCGGTATTGTACCGGAAGCTTCTAGAACCTTCCGGAAGGGGGCCAACGTGGTCCCACCTTCCGGGAGGGGGCATGGGCCTATGAGGGGGTGTCCTGGCCGCATTGGGCCAGGGGCAGAAGTCCCCATAGGGCCCAGCCGATCCTAGAGAGTTTAAATCGTTTAAACTAGAGATAAGATAAGATAGGATTTCTAGATAAGGGAGAGTTTAAATTGTTTAAACTAGAGATAGGCTTGGAGGAGAGGCTAGGGCTGGCCGCACCCCCCCTCTATATATAGAGGGCTGGTGCGCCCCCCTCTCACACCCTTACACCTTCCTCCAAACCCAGTTGCCCTGCTGCCCTTCCTCTCTCCCTCCCGACTGTTTGTAGGCGAAGCCCTGCAGCAGAAATTCTCCACCATATACACCACGTCGTCGTGTTGTAGATCCAATCCATCTCTCCACCATACTTGCTGGTCCGAGGAAGGATGAGACGTCGAGGTGCTGCACGTGTGCATCTCATGGAGGCACCGCCACTTGTGGTGCTAGATCGGATCGGATCGCGAGAAGGAGAAGCGAGTACGACTACATCACCCATGTTCCGACGAACGTTCCGCTGTGCGAATCTTCAAGGGTATGAAGATCTAATCCAATCTCTCTCGTTGTTTGCATCTCCTAGATTAGATCTTGGCTTTCCCTCTGTTCGCTTCCGTAGAAAATTTTGATTTGCTATGCTGCGAAACCCTTCATAATGTTCTTACCTAAAAGTAAGTGGTAAAATTTAAACGAATTTAAGCTTAGTTGTAAATGAGTATTAACCATTCTTGTATTTCAAGACGAATGACCAAGGTCAAGGCCATATCTAAACCATACTTTATGTTGACGATCCCATATCCAAAAATTTGCATGCCGACAAATTTGGCCATATTTTGAAAACAATTGAAGATGAAGTAGTATGAAGAGTATGGCTCGATCAGCTACTCTCTAGAGAAGGAGCTGAACCTGACTGTTTTCCTTGCTTAATTTTAGTGTCCTTTGTGCTAAATGTATGGACCTCGATGTAATTTCCCCCTTTAGGTGTAAAAGTGTAAGTGGTGAAATTTAGACGATTTTATGCTTACTTATCAACGAGTATGAACATCCTTGGATTTCAAGCCGAACGACCAAGGTGAAGGCCATATCAACATCATACTTTATATGATGATGATGATCCCATGTCAGAGAATTTGCATGGAAATAGATCTGGCCATGTTTTGAAAACAACCGAACATGACGTAGTATCAAGAGTTTGGCTTAGATCAGCTGATCTCTCGAGAAGGAGCTGAACTAGAAATTTTTCCTTTTAGGGTCCTTTATGCTAAATTTATGGACCTCGATGTAATTTTTGATTTTTTGAAGTCCCTAATGTAAAATGTACTCCGATCGACTGTGTAAAGTTCTAACCAAAAAGTAAGTGGTGAAATTCAAACGAATTTAAGCTTGTTGTCAACGAGTATGAACCATTCTTGTATTTCAAGACAAACGACCAAGGTTAAGGCCATATCTACACCATACTTTATGATAATGATCCCATATCCTAGAATTTACATGCCGACAAATTTGGCCATATTTTGATAACAATCGAAGATGAAGTAGTATGAAGAGTGTGGCTTGATCAGCTACTCTCTCGAGAAGGAACCGAACCTGACTGTTTTGCTTGCTTGTTTTTAGGGTTCTTTGTGCTAAATGTATGGACCTCGATGTAAATTTTCCCCTTTTCAGGTCCTTGTTGTAAAATGTACTCCCACCGACCGTGTAAAATTCTAACCTAAAAGTAAGTGGTGAAATTTAAATGAATTTCAGCTTATAGTTGTCAACGAGTATGAACATCCTTGGATTTCAAGCCGAACGACCAAAAGGTCAAGGCCATATCTCTACATCAGACTTTATGCTGATGATCCCATCTCCTAGAATTTGCATGCCGACAAATTTGGCCATATTTTGAAAACAATCAAAGATGAAGTAGTATGAAGAGTGTGGCTCGATCAGCTACTCTCTCGAGAAGGAGCCGAACCCGACTATTTTCTTTGCTCAATTTTAGGGTCATTTGTGCTATATGTGTGAACCTCGATGTAATTTTCCTTTTTTAGGTCCTTGATGTAGAATGTACTCCCACTGACCGTGTAAAATGCGAACCTAAAAGTAAGTGGAGAATTTCAACGAATTTAAGCATAGTTGTCAATGAGTATGAAAAAATCTTGGATTTCAAGCCGAACGACCAAAAGGTCAAGGCCATATCTCTACATCAGACTTTATGCTGGTGATCCCATATCCAAGAATTTGCATGCCAATAAATTTGGCCATATTTTGAAAACAATCAAAGATGAAGTAGTATGAAGAGTGTGGCTTGATCAGCTACTCTCTCGAGAAGGAGCCAAACCAGACTGTTTGCTTTTCTCAATTTTAGGGTCATTTGTGCTAAATGTGTGGACCTCGATGTAATTTTCCTTTTTTAGGTCCTTGATGTAGAATGTACTCCCAATGACCGTGTAAAATGCTAACCTAAAAGTAAGTGGTGAATTTCAACAAATTTAAGCATAGTTGTCAACAAGTATGAAAAAATCTTGGATTTCAAGGCGAACGACCACAAGGTCAAGGCCATATCTCTACATCAGACTTTATACTGATGATCCCATATCCAAGAATTTGCATGCCGAAAATTTTGGCCATATTTTGAAAACAATCGAGGATGAAGTAGTATGAAGAGTGTGGCTTAATCAGCTACTCTCTCGAGAAGGAGCTGAACCCAACTATTTTCTTTGCTCAATTTTAGGATCCTTTATGCTAAATGAGTGGACCTCGATGTAATTTTCCCTTTTTTAGGTCCTTGATGTAGAATGTACACCCACCGATCGTGTAAAATGCTAACCTAATAGTAAGTGGTGAAATTTCAATGAATTTAAGCATAGTTGTCAACGAGTATGAAAAAATCTTGGATTTCAAGGCGACTGACCACAAGGTCAAGGCCATATCTCTACATCAAACTTAATCCTCATGATCCCATATCCAAGAATTTACATGATGACAAATTTGGCCATCTTTTGAGAACATTCGAAGATATTAAAAACAAAAAGTAATCAATTTCAATTTTCGAAGTGACAGGAATTTATTTTCTGAAAAGCAAGTAAGAAGAATTTATTTCCTTTTTCTGTTAAAAAAATAATGAGCGAGAAGAGACTATGAGCACAGAGGAGGCAGCGAGAGAGTTGCGAAGAGGAGGATTTGAAGGCGGTGTGATGTCAGAGCAAAGCTGGGATAGGTTCGTGACACGAGGTACAGGGTACAGTGGGTAGAGTAAATTTCAGGACCACAATATATATGCACACAAAACAAAATGTGTTTTATGTCTCCTTCACTCCCCCATCACCAACCCCACACCCCGGCCGGCTAATCTCTCCCTCGTCCACAACATGGCGCTGCGCACGCGTGTCGACCGACAACCTGCCATTGGTGGCTCCATTTCTTTGTTGGCGGCTCCGTGTCTTTTTCTGGCGTGTTCGTCAGCTGCATTGGTGGGAACCATTTTGGTCCTTACAATAGAGTAGCAATTCAAAATTTCCCGGTTTCAAAATTTTCACTACCTTCGCGGGTCATGAATCAGCTTTCAATATTC
Source organism: Avena sativa (assembly GCA_916181665.1). NCBI lineage: Eukaryota > Viridiplantae > Streptophyta > Magnoliopsida > Poales > Poaceae > Avena > Avena sativa. Next base: position 438,854,865 of record OV702289.1, read on the forward strand.
AAAGTTGTCCGCACACTATATATAAAAAATAGTGGTAAGATAAGAAAAGAAGGACTATCAATAGTATCTTCTCGATGCTAAAATGGAAATGAATATCCAACATCTGACAGTGTTGGGATTCGCATCTTGATCCAACGGTCAATATTCAAAGTTATTCGTACACTATTTAGTGCTAAGAAAAAAATGAGAAACATGTGTGTTGACACCTTTGAATACAAAAAAATGCTATGGCTTCTTCACAATGTGTATTGGCCTACGGTGTATGTACATTCCTGGCTTTGACCCAAACAGCCAAGGTTATGACCATATTGACATCATATCTCTACTACTATAATGGAGCAGTTTTAATTTGAATTGGATCCATAGCACCAATCCTGACTCTTGGGATGTAATATCGAATGGTTCAGAGCAGCTCAATTTGCGTTGAATAGTACCTATAGCAAACTCCACCATGTTCTAGAACCATCATGTCACCACCCGTAAAATTTCATAGCACAGTACGTTGTATTCTCAATATGTAGTGTAGATATATTATTAATAGACTTAATGTATCCATTTTTTCTCTAACAAGACCATTGGTTAATAACAACTTAATGTTTGTTAAATCACATTTCATACAGTATATACGTGTGTGGCACGTGCCTGCCACTAGTAGTGGTAAGATAAGAAAAGAAAGACTATCAATAGTATCTTCTCGATGCTAAAATGGAAAGAATGAAGATCGAATGTCTGACAATGTTGGGATTCGCGTCTTAATCCAACGGTCAATATTCAAAGTTATTCGTACACTATATAGTGGTAAGATAAGATAAGATAAGATATATATATAGAAAAACATCAAAACAAACTTATCCATCATTCTAGAATCTTCTCGATTGTTTATCTAGACCATGTTTCTAAAATTTCCAATTATTAGGTATCTAATAAACATTTATTTCTACATGATATAAAGTGTAAGAACCAAATACACACTCATACTTTAGAAACGAAGTGGCTCTAATTCATAGATATTTCAAGATTTACCTATTACAATGTTATATACTAATGACATGTCATGCTTCTGTATATTATGTGAGTTTCACGTGCAAGGCACGTGCATCTTACAGGTACTACTACGAAGAGCATGGCTCAACTCCATGATGGAGGAGAAGGACCCGACTACTAATTTTAATTGCTTGATTGTAGGGTCCTTTGTGTTAAATGTATGGACTTGAATGCAATTTTCACCTTTTTAAGTACTTGGTGTAACATGTACACATGCACTAGCTGTGTTAATTATTGAAGCATCTCACTCCTTCGGGACATACCCCAGTCAAAAAAATAAAGTGCCACCATCCGATTTTCAGAAAACACGGACATGTTTTGTTACAATTCCCTAGTCTTAGGATGTTTCAAGCTTCCCTATATATTATCTAACTACGCCCATGCACTCAAATAACTTGCAAGAGATCCAACAATTAGCAATGTTGGAATCTATCAATCTATATCCGATGATTTATGTTCAAGGTTATTCGTGTTATATATCTTATTAGTAAGTTGCACATGCCTTGCACGTGAGAATCAGATAGTAGAAGTATATGCCATATCATTTTTTCTCCACTACTATAAAGGAGCAGTTTTGAATTGGATCCAAAGTATCAATCCAGACCGTTGGGCTGTTAGATCCAATGGTTCAGAGAAGGTGGATTCGTGTTGAGTACTACCTAGAGTAAACTCCACCATGTTCTAGAACCCCCCAAATTTCATAGCATAGTAGGTTGTATTCTCAATATATGTAGATAGTTATTATTAATAGACTTAATGTATGCATTTTTCTCAAACAAGACTAATGGTTTATAACAACTTAATGTTTGTTAATCATATTTCATACAGTATATACGTGTGTGGCATGTGCCTTCTACTACTTTATATAAAATTATAATAGTTCAAGCCCAAAAATAATTATAATTTCGAGCTACGTCCAAAAATTACCGTTGGATCTTAATTCTATCCATTCTAGCATCTAAAAGATACTATTGATACCCTTTAGCACACTAAAATATATGCACAAACCTCAAAACACACTTCTCAATAATTCTAGAATGTTCTTCATCATTTATATAGAGCATGGCGAGTACTATTAGGTAGATAATAGGATGATTACTACTACTCCCTCCGACCCATATTAGTTAACTTGGATTTGTCTAGATACGGATGTATCTAATACTAAAATGTGTCTAGATACATCCATATCTAGACAAATCTGATTCAACTAATATGGATCGGAGGGAGTACATGATACAAATTATAAGAACCATATATACAACGGATATTCTATAGACATGACTCAAAATTATAAAAAAATTTAGCTTCACCAATTATTATATTTTTTAGTAGTCCTAATTATCAGACTTGGGCATGTGGGTTCAAATCCTTCGCATGCTAGAAAAGCGATTATACGGTGCAGGCTATCTAGCAAGGAGGGGAGAAATGTGGGTTCACGCCTTTCCTAAAACACGGTCTACGTGACGAGACGGTACAATACTGAGCCAGGACATGACAGCTTGCTAGTCAAGCACTTTAGCTATAACTCCAACAGGCGTCCTTGATCCACTTCAGAAGACCGGTGAGGGAACATGCAAAATTAACACCCCTCGTTCAAAGAGCCTCCCATCTTTCCCATCTATGGCGATCCCCATTCGTTAACGCTGGCTAGCCGCATTTTGGATCCTCTCGAGCACCACACTTCCTAAATTTTCCTAGCCATTTCTCGCCCGCTGCATCAGTTCTTGCAGGCCTCCATCACTCTCCTGCAAGAAACCCCAGCAATCATATTTGAATCCGCCCTCGCTCCCAGTCCATCCGGATGCAATGGCGGATTCGATGCACAACATTTGGTACGGTGGCTGGAGCAATGTCAACGACGACGCCTTCGGAGAAATCGTTATGCGTATGGACACTACCAACACCGTCCGGCTGGCCGCATTCTCCAAGGATTTGCTTGATACATTGCAAATGTATCTATAATTTTTGATGTTCCATGCTTGGTTTTATCCACTTTCTTATGTTTTGTCCACACTTTGGAGTACTTTTCATATGATTTCTTGGACTAACCTATTAACAAGAGCCACAGTGCCAGCTGCCTGTTTTCTGCTATTTTTGGTTCCAGGAAAGTCAGAAAATGAATATTCTCGAAATTGGACGGGACAAAAGCCAAAGTGCCTATTTTTCCGGAAGTCATCACATGCCAGAATACGAGACGGAGAGGAGCCAGGGGGCCACCACACCACCTGGCCGCACGGGCCAGGCCTGGCCGCGCCAGGGGGTGGTGTGGCCTCTCCTTCCGCCTATAAGATGCCCTCGGGATGAAAACCGTAAGTACCCGAACAAAAATCCACGAAAGAGTCTGTAGCCACCCTCATCTCCATACCTAGATCAGGACGGATTTGAAGCTCTTTCCGGCACCCTGCCGGAGAGGGGAATTCACTCTGGAGGCCTTCTTCATCACCATGCAAGCCTCTGGTGTGATGTGTGAGTAGTTCATCCTTGGACTACGGATCCATGTAGTAGATAGATGGCTGGTTCTCCTCCTTTGTGCTTTCATGTTTAGATCTTGTGAGCTCTGTTCATGATCAAGATCATCTATTTGTAATCCTACATGTTGTGTTTGCGGGGATCCGATGGATATTGAGATGCTATTTCAGATTGATTATTGATTCTATCATGTCTTTTTTATTTGTGATCTTGCATGCTTTCCGTTGTTAGTAGCTATCTTGGCCAAGTAGATGCTAGCAACTCCAAGAGTTAGTATTTATGCTCGATAGTGGGTTCATGCCTCTGGTAATCTGGGGAAGTGACAGAAATCTATAAGGCACTAGATGTGCTATTGCTACTAGGGAGAAAACAACAATCCTTTGTTCATAGAACAATCGTATTGTTTACTTTACACGCAATTCGTAAAGCAATAATCTGTTGCTTGCAACTTAATACGGGAGGGGGTTCGGATGATAACCTGAAGGTGGATTATTAGTCATAGATGTAGTTGGATGACGGTCTATGTATAATGTTGTAATGTCCAATCAAGTTCCAAAGGAGTCAAGATGATTAGTATATGCATGTATTTCTTTCTCGATGTTTGTCAATTGCCCCACTATAATTTGATCACACAGCATGTTATTTATCTTAAGGAGAGCCAGCTCTAGTGAACTATGGATCCTGGTTCTTTTCTTTTACATACAATCTACAAACTTCTTACTGCTTTGTGTTTATTTTCCGCAAACAATTACTTCCTTCCATTCGATACGTTTAATCCTTTGTTTTCAGCAAAACCGGTGAGATTGAGAACCTCTTCGCAAGTTGGGGACAAAGTTCTGTGGTTGTGTTGTGTAGGTCTCCACGTTGCTACTAGCACCGGTAGTGCGTCCTGCCAAGGCTCAGCTAGCAACACCTTTGGGTGTTTCCTTGCTCCTACTAGTTCGATTAAACCTTGGTTTCATAACTGAGGGAAACTTGCTGCTGTGCTCATCATACCTTCCTCTTGGGGTTCCCAACAAGCTCTACATCAACACTGAGCCATCATTTCTCCGCCAAGTCGTTAGCGAAAAAGGTAGTAGATGCCCCAATGTCAGCTGCGGGACACTGGTCACCTTCCATAACTTCCTCAACCACTGGATGGCGTGCCCGCATGGCCCGTGCAAGTGCACTGAGCCTGGCTGCGAGTTCGTCGTCCCACCCATAGCGCTCCTCGCTCACCTCAAAAAAGCCCACTCCATTGAAGTGTAGAGTTTCCACTATGGTGAGGAACCCGTGTACATCTCTTAGCCTTTGCTTGCACCTGGCTCATGGAGAGTAGAGACCGTGTTATCCGGGGACGATGGTACATTGTTCGTCGTGCAATTTGATATTCTCGACTATGGCCTCGCCGTATCCGTCCAGTGCGTCAGGTTGGCGACGTGCTTGTTTCCGCGATACGTGGTGGAGTTGCACTTTTATAAACCTTCAATGATTGGAGAGGACCTGGAGGAGTTCACCAAAGATAGCCTATTTTTCGAGCCGAAGAGCAGCGCGTCGCCGGCCTCCGTCAGGATTACTGAAGATTACCTTAATTTCCTGATTAAGAAACATGACAGGTTCACACTAGATTACTCATTTTGCATCCACGATGTGGGATATGGAAAATATGACCATCATGATTCTGGTGATGATCTACCGGTCAAGTTTGTTTAGATCAAACACTGGAGATGATCTAGCATTTCATTTGAAACATGGCTCTGTATTTTTTTCTTGGGAGTGCCTAGATCTCAGGCGCCTGAGAACTTCTTATATGCATATTTAGCATGCTGCAATTTAGTCTGCCGATTCTTACTTCCTTTAGAAATCCCAGGTTCATCTCTCAGCCGATGTCGGCACCGCGCTCATCAAGACTAGAGAACATCGGATTTGGGGACAATGGTACGGTGTTCGCTGTGCTATTTGACATGCTCGAGTGGGGCGACATCATCGTATCTGTCATGCGCGTCAGGACGGAAGAGTGCTCGTCGCCCTTGTACAATGTGCAATTCACCGTCTATCACCCGTCACCAGAGGATGGCTTTTGGGAGGGTGCAGTGTGCAATTCCTTCACTACTGGGAGAAGGGCGGTGCTTGGCATCATGCAAAAGGAAAATCATTCCATGGTGGTGTACCTTCAAACTTCTTAGACCCAGGGCATGTATTACTCAATATGCATCCATCTCGAGGGAGAATTCCAAATTGACCATTCTACTACCTCCGATTTTGTTTATCCCACTTTCACTATATACCACGGACGTACGTGTACTGGAGATTGGATTTTGGATGCAGAGTCGTACTAGTATAGCACTAGTTCTTGTACTTCGTACTATTTTGTACTAATATATACCGGTACTAGTAGTACTTGTTTAGGCCAAGGACAGGAGATGGTGTTGCTTTGCATTTATTCTGTCATCGCTATTACTAAAATATTTTGTTTAACTAATAGTGATGTACTGTTACTCGTTTAGATCAAGTGCAGCAGTTTGTCTTTCTTTTATTTTGAAAGTTAGCATTGTCCCAATTATCTAGATGAGTCTTAGGCATTTTGGGTTGCATATGGGGGGTCACACAGTCATTGTCACTTGATTGTTAGTTTTGCTTGCTCCAATGATCAAGTCTATTTTTTGAGCTGGAACAACAAACTGATTCTCTCTGTACTACTCTTGAATTTCAAGCAAGAAAGCTTTTGTGAAATGAGTTTATCTAGACTCTTTTTAGTGTGTAGTTTAGAGTGAACCCATATACTAAAAGGGGTCTAGATACACTCGTTTCACAAAAGCTAAAATATCTTATATTTGAAACAGAGGGGGTACTACGTATATTTTATCGAAGTCAGGTTACTCATATTTACTTTATCATCTTTTTATTATAATATTTAGCATGCTGCAATTTAGTCCGCTGAATCTTACTTCCTTTAGAAAATCCAGGTACATCTCTCAACCGTTGTTGGCACCGTGCTCATCGAGAGTAGAGTCAGGCGATGGTACTGTGTTTGCTCTTCTATTCGACATGCACGAGTTGGGCGACATCAATGGATCCGTCATGTGAGTCAGGTCGGACACATGCTCGTCGCCCTTGTACAATGTGCTAATCACTGCCTATTACCCGACAATAGAGCTAGGGTTTTGGACCCATACAATCTGTAGTTCCTCCACGCCTGGGAGCTAGGAGGTGCCGGGTATCATCCGGAGGAAAAAACATTCCTTTATGTTCTGCAGTGAACCATCTCATATTACCGGCCTGCATTACTCAATATGCATCAATCGCGGGGGAGAATCCTATGATCGAGCCTATTCGGAGAACAGGGCAAACTGATCATGCGCTAAGGTTTTTTGAGATGGAACAAGAACTTATTATCTCTGTACTGCTATTGAATTTCAAGCAGGAAAGCTACTGAATCTCTCAAATGTTCTGTCGTTACTATTACTAAAGCATTTTGTGGAACTAATACTGATGTACTGGTAGTTGTTTAAATCAATGGTAGTAGATAGTCTTGCTTTTCTTTTGAAACATGGTTGTGTCACAATCTAGATGAGACTTGGGCATTTTGGGTTGCATACGGGGGTCACACAAGCATTGATGTGAGAAGAAGGTACTCAAAGCATACTTGATCGTCAATTTTGCTTGCTCCAATGGTCGAGTGTGTTTGGTGAAAAGGACAAACTGATCGCGTGACAAGGTTTTTAGAGCTGAAAAAAAAACTGGTTCTCTTTGTACTACTATTGCATTTCATTGTCTGTATTGCTGAATTGGTCACTTTTGAAATGCTGCTGAATTGGTCAAGTTCTCATGAATATGAACTTCGAATCTGTTGATAATTTTTCTACCTTATTCTCTACTGCTAAATTTTGACATGAATTGCTGCCAAAAATAATTATCGCTTTCCCCCTCCCTCTCTGAGGTCTTTGTTTCGAATCCGACCGAGTACATCACAATGCAATTTTTATTAACCAGGAGAAGAAATCTAGTAGCTCATTCGTCCCCTCTTTAGACCAGAACTTTTTTATTCGGTCTTTTCGGGGTCAGGGGATTGCTGACCATAACCCAGTGAAATTTGAGAAAGGACCCCATGGAGCATAGCCGAGAACATATTAATTCGGACTTTTAGGGGTCAGGGGACTGCTGAGCACAGCCCACTAAAATTTGAGAATGAATCCCATGGAGCCTTCCCTACGGAGTATAACCCACGTAGAGTAGCCTATGTAGAATAGCCAAACTCTTTTCAATTCTGTCTTTTGGGCATTGCCCCCCACCTCTCAAAATAAAAAAACTCTGCCTACCCATGTTTTTAAGAAAATACTCCATTATGTCGCATTTTGTAAATTGAGATGCCAGGAGCGCTGCCCTTTTATATTTTAAAAGAGATAAACATAGACACCAAAAATATTTTTAAGAAGACTAATAGATAAATTGTAGTACTAATAAAAGTTTAACAATATTTATTCTATAAATATCTTTGTTGTAGTGGCAACACACTCAGTTTACATTTATTTGATTTGAAGGTCTTTTGTTCGAATCGTATCTTGAATTTACATTTTTTTCTTCTAGCAATATCGCATTACGGAGAGGCTGACATCATGGACCCACCAGCATGCAGCGTCCCTGGAGTTTGTTTTGAGGGTGGGTTCGAAACAAAAGTTTCAATACTTGTATAGAGAGGCTCGCATCAGGGACCCACTAGACAGAACATACAACGCTGCATCGGGGACCCGCAAGCTAGAACATGCCAGAGAGGCTGACATGAGAGCCCCAGCAATAAGACCATACACGACTGCCATGGTGAAAATAGCGGACACAACCAAAAAAAGTCCATCATACACACGTTGCACTTACAGAGAAGCTGACATGTCAGACCAAGCAGGACCAAGCATAGCCCATGAAATTAGCCTATCAACCCCAAGCATAGCCCATTACCTGCTAATTCGGCCTTTTCGTGGTCTTGTGGCCACCGACCATAGCCCATTCAACTTAGGAGTGAGTCCATGGAATATAAGCCATGACGAATAGGGCATCCGCCCCGAATTTAGCCCAGAATCTTTTTAATTCTGCCTTTATGAGCATTTTTTGTAATCTGAGGCTGACATCTGGGACCGAAAAGATAGTCCAACATACACATGTTTCTTTCAAATAGAGGCTGTCAACTGGGACCCAGCATAGACACGTTTCCTACATAGAGGTGGTTGACATCTGGGACCCAGCAAGTTGCCAAGGTCAAAACAGTGGACATGGGCAAAAAAAAGTCCATCATACGCACGTTTCATTTACAAAGAGGCTGATATGTGGGACCTAGCAGCGCGACCTTATACAGATGCTGCATCGAGGAACGTAGCCAGTTCGAAACATGGAGGCGCGAGCGAGAAAAAAGTTCAGCATGTACACGTTTCTTTTAATGAGAGGCTGAAATGGGGGACCTAGTTGTGAGCAAACGTCAGATTCGTCGAACAACGCTATCTAGTTCGGAATAGGGTAGCGCTAGAGAAGAAAAAAATTCCATCATATCCATGATTCTTCTAATGTGAGGATGACATAAGGGACCCACCAGCTTGAATAAACGGCTGATGCAGCGAGCAAAGCTATCAAGTTCAGAACACGAAGGCGCTACAGAGGGTAAAAAATCCATCATACACACGTTTCTTTTAATGAGAGGATGACATGTGGGGCCCAGCATCGCGATTAAATGGTAGATGCATCGAACAGTGCTATCAAGTTCAGAACAGGATAGCGCGAGCGAAGGAAAAAATCCATGATACACACGTTTCTTCTAATAAGAGGTTGACATGTGGGGCTGATACATTGCAACTGTATCTATAATTTTTGATGTTCCATGCTTGGTTTTATCTACTTTCTTGTGTTTTGTCCACACTTTGGAGTACTTTTCATACGAGATGGAGAAGGGCCAGAGGGCGGCCACACCACCTGGCCGCGCGGCCAGGCTTGGCCCGTGCCAGGGGGTGGTATGGCTAGCCCAGGCACCCCCTCGGCCTCTCCTTCCGCCTATATATTGCCTCTGATACGGAAACCCTAAGTACCCGATCAAAATTCCACGAAAGAGTCTGTAGCCACCGTCATCTCCATCCCTAGATCGGGAGGGATCTGAAGCTCTTCCCGGCACCCTGTCGGAGAGGGGAATTCCCCCTGGAGGCCTTCTTCATCACCATGCAAGCCTCTGGTGTGATGCGTGAGTAGTTCATCTCTGGACTACGGGTCCATGTAGTAGCTAGATGGCGGGTTCTCCTCCTTTGTGCTTTCATGTCTAGATCTTGTGAGCTCTGTTCATGATCAAGATCATCTATTTGTAATTCTAGGATCCATATGTGGTTTGTATTTCTAGGATCATCCTGGTTTAGGATAAAAACACACATGCAATGACTCTAGTGGATCCATATGTGGTTTGTGAAAAGAACAAACATACACTGACTCTAGTGGATCCATGTGGTTTATGAAAAGAACAGACATGCAATGCCTCTAGCTGTGGTTCATGAAAAGAACACACAGGCAAAGACACTGGTGGATCCATGTGGTTTATGAAAAAACACACATGCAATGACTCTGGTGGACCCATATGTGGTTTAGGAAAAGAACACACATTCAATGACTCTAGTGCTGGTTTAGGAGATGAACACACATGCAATGTCACTGGTGGATCCATATGTGGTTTAAGAAAAGAACACACATTCAATGACACCGGCGGAACCATGTGGTTTATTAAAAGAACACAAATGCAATGACTCCAGTGCTAGTTTAGGATAAGAACACACATGCAATGACTCTAGTGGATCCATTTGTGGTTTGTGAAAATAACACACATGCAATGACTCTAGTTGTGGTTACTGAAAATAACACACATGCAATGGCACTAGTGGATCCATGTGGTTTATGAAAATAACACACATGTAATGACTCTAGTGCTAGTTTAGGATAAGAACACACATGCAATGACTCTAGTGCTTGTTTAGGATAAGAACACACATGCAATGACTCTAGTGGATCCATATGTGATTTGTGAAAAGAACACACATTCAATGGCACTGGGGGATCCATATGTGGTTTGTGAAAAGAACACCATATGTGGTTTGTGAAAAGAACACACATTCAATGACACTGGTGGATCCATGTGGTTTATGAAAAGAATAGACATGCAATGACTCTGATGGATCCATATGTGGTTTGTTAAAAGAACACACATGCAATGACTCTAGTTGTGGTTCATGAAAAGAACACACATGCAATGACACTGGTGGATCCATGTGGTTCATGAAAAGAACACACATGCAATGTCTCCAGTGCTGGTTTAGGATAAGAACACAGATGCAATTACTCTGTTGGATACATATGTGGTTTGTGAAAAGAACACAAATTCAATGACACTGGTGGATCCATGTGGTTTACGAAAAGAACACACATGTAATGACTCTAGTGCTAGTTTAGGATAAGAACACAGATGCAATGACATTGGTGGATCGAAATGTGGTTTGTGAAAAGAACACACATGCAATGACTCTAGTAGATCCATGTGGTTTATGAAAAGAATAGACATGTAATGACTCTAGTTGTGGTTCATGAAACCAACACCCATGCAATGACTCTAGTGGATCCATATGTGGTTTTTGAAAAGCACACCCATGCAATGACTCTGGTGGATCAATGTGGTTTATGAAAAGAACACACATGCAATGACTATAGTTGTGGTTCATGAAAATAACACACATGCAATGACTCTGGTGGATCCATATGTGGTTTGTGAAAAGAACACCCATGAAGTGACTCTAGTTGTGGTTCATGAACAAAACACACAGGCAATGACTCTGGTGGATCCATATGTGGTTTAGGACAATAACACACATGCAATGAAACTTGTGCTGGTTTAGGATAAGAACACCCATGCAATGATACTAGTGGATCCATATGTGTTTTGTGAAAAGAACACACATGCAATGATACTGGTGGATCCATATGTGGTTTGTGAAATGAACACACATGCAATGAATCTAGTGGATCCATGTGGTTTATGAAAAGAACAGACATGCAATGACCCTAGTTGTGGTTCATGAAAAGAACACACATGCAATGACTCTAGTGGATCCGTATGTTGTTTGTGAAAAGCACACAGAGGCAATGACTCTAGTGCTAGTTTAGGATAAGAACACACATGCATTGACTCTAGTTGATCCATATGTGGTTTGTGAAAAGCACACACATGCAATAACTCTAGTGGATCCATATGTGGTTTATGAAAAGAACACACATGCAATGACACTGGTGGATCCATGTGGTTTATGAAAAGAACACACATGCAATGACTAGTAAATCCATATGTGGTTTGTTAAAAGAACGCACATGCAATGACAGTAGTTGTGGTTCATGAAAAGAACACACACGTAATGACACTCGTGGATCCATGGGGTTTATGAAAAGAACACACATGCAAAGACTCTGGTGGATCCATATGTGATTTAGGAAAAGAACACACATGCAATGACTCTAGCACTAATTAGGAAAATAACACACATGTAATGAACTCTAGTGGATCCATATGTGGTTTTGAAAACAACACACATGCAATGACTCTAGTGGATACATGTGGTTTATGAAAAGAACAGACATGCAATGACTCTAGGTATGGTTCATGAAATGAACACAGATGCAATGACATTGGTGGATCCATGTGGTTTATGAAAAGAACACACATGCAATGACTCTGGTGGATCCATATGTGGTTTAGGAAAATAACACACATGCAATGACTCTAATGCTGATTTAGGAGACGAACACACATGCAATGTCCCTGGTGGATCCATATGTGGTTTAAAAAAGAACACACATTGAATGACACTGGTGGATCCATGTGGATTATGAAAAGAACACACATGAAATGACTCTAGTGCTAGTTTAGCATAAGAACACAACTGCAATGACACTGGTCAATCCATGTGTGGTTTGTGAAAAGAACACACATTCAATGACAATAATGGATCCATGTGGTTTAGGAAAAGAGCACACATGCAATGACTCTAGTGCTGGTTTAGGTTAAGAACACACATGCAATGAATCTAATGGATCCATATGTGGTTAACAAACATGTAATGACTCTAGTGGATCCATGTGGTTTATAAATAAAACAGACATGCAATGACTCTAGCTGTGGTTCATGAAAAGAACACACATGCAATGATACTGGTGGATCCATGTGGTTTATGAAAAGAATGCACATGCAATTACTTAGGTGGATCCATATGTGGTTTATGAAAAAACACACATGCAATGACTCTAGTGGATACATATGTGGTTTGTGAAAAGCACACACATGCAATCACTCTAGTGCTTGTTTAGGATAAGAACACACATGCAATGACTCTAGTTGATCCATATGTGGTTTGTGAAAAGGACACACATGCAATAACTCTATTGTATCCATATGTGGTTTATGAAAATAACTCTAGTGGATCCATATGTGATTTAGGAAAAGAACTCACATGTAATGACTGTAGCTCTGGTTAGGAAAAAGAACACACATGTAATGAACTCTAGTGGATCCATATGTGGTTTTGAAAAGAACACACATGCAATGACTCTAGTGGATCCATGTGGTTTATGAAAAGAACAGACATGCAATGACTCTAGTTGTGGTTAATGAAATGAACACACATGCAATGACACTGGTGGATCCATATATTTTATGAAAAGAACACACATGCAATGACTCTGGTGGATCCATATGTGGTTTAGGAAAAGAACACACATGCAATTACTCTAGTGCTGGTTTAGGAGACGAACACAGATGCAATGTCCCTGGTGGATACATATGTGGTTTAGAAAAAGAACACACATTCAATGACACTGGTGGATCCATGTGGTTTATGAAAAGAACTGTAACACCCCGTCCACTCCTGGGCCCGAGGGGTGTCACTCCTGGCAGCTTAATAGGATATCTAGACTGACCCCACAGACCAACACTAGTCTTTTCTGCACACTTTGTCCTCACTCGTGTGCACCCGGTTACCCACTTCCCGGTCGGTCACCCATCCTAGAATTTTCTAGGCCAAGCACGCTTAACCTTAGAGTTCTTTTCGAATGAGCTTCCGGAAAAGAAGTTGCAACTTGTTGGTATGAGTATTCTATCAATCCTATTAAGCCATGTGCCTGGTCTCACATAGACCCACCATTTAGGAGATCGATGCCCTCATCGATCAAGCACACCCTAGGAACGTTCCCTCTTGGCACGCGTCTGTGCGTCTAGTGCCGGCACATGTGCCATGCCGTGTCCACTCCGGGCCACACGCGCCATGCTCCACATGTCCCGCCACTGACCCACACTCACCCGTGTAATCGCAAGGGTCGGCTCTGATACCACTTTTAATACCCGTCCACTCCTGGGCCCGGGGGGTGTCACTCCTGGCAGCTTAATAGGATATCTAGACTGGACCCACAGACCAACACTAGTCTTTTCCGCGCACTTTGTCCTCACTCGTGCGCACCCGGTTTCCCACTTCCCGGTCGGTCACCCATCCTAGAATTGCTCTAGGCCAAGCACGCTTAACCTTAGAGTTCTTTTCGAATGAGCTTCCGGAAAAGAAGTTGCATCTTGTTGGTATGAGTATTCTATCAGTCCTATTAAGCCATGTGACTGGTCTCACAAGAACACACATGCAATGACTCTAGTGCTGGTTTAGCATAGGAACACAACTGCAATGATACTGGTCGATCCATATGTGGTTTGTGAAAAGAACACACATTCAATGACACTGGTGGATCCATATGTGGTTTAGGAAAATAACACACATGCAATTACTCTAGTGCTGGTTTAGGAGACGAACATAGATGAAATGTCCCTGGTGGATCCATATGTGGTTTAGAAAAAGAACACACATTCAATGACACTGGTGGATCCATGTGATTTATGAAAAGAACACACATGCAACGACTCTAGTTGTGGTTCATGAAATGAACACACATGCAATGACACTGGTGGATCTATGTAGTTTATGAAAAGAACACACATGCAATGACTCTGGTGGATCCATATGTGGTTTAGGAAAAGAACACACATGCAATTACTCTAGTGCTGGTTTAGGAGACGAACACAGATGCAATGTCCCTGGTGGATCCATATGTGGTTTAGAAAAAGAACACACATTCAATGACACTGGTGGATCCATGTGGTTTATGAAAAGAACACACATGCAATGACTCTAGTGCAGGATTAGCATAAGAACACAACTGCAATGACACTGGTCGATCCATATGTGGTTTGTGAAAAGAACACACATTCAATGACACTAGTGGATCCATGTGGTTTAGGAAAAGAGCACACATGCAATGATTCTAGTGCTGGTTTAGGATAAGAACACACATTCAATGACTCTAGTGGATCCATATGTTGTTTGTGAAAAGAACAAACATGCAATGACTCTAGTGGATCCATGTGGTTTATGAAGAAAACAGACATGCAATGACTCTAGCTGTGGTTCATGAAAAGAACACACATGCAATGATACTGGTGGATCCATGTGGTTTATGAAAAGAATGCACATGCAATGACTCAGGTGGATCCATATGTGGTTTATGAAAAGAACACACATGCAATGACTCTAGTGGATCCATATGGGGTTTGTGAAAAGCACACAGATGCAATGACTCTAGTGCTAGTTTAGGATAAGAACACACATGCAATGACTCTAGTTGATCCATATGTGGTTTGTGAAAAGCACACACATGCAATAACTCTAGTGGATCCATATGTGGTTTATGAAAAGAACACACATGCAATGACACTGGAGGATCCATGTGGTATATGAAAAGAACATACATGCAATGACTAGTGAATCCATATGTGGTTTGTGTAAAGAACGCACATGCAATGACTCTAGTTGTGGTTCATGAATAGAACACACATGTAATGACACTCGTGGATCCATGGGCTTTATGAAAAGAACACACATGCAAAGACTCTGGTGGATCCATATGTGATTTAGGAAAAGAACTCACATGTAACGACTGTAGCGCTGGTTAGGAAAAAGAACACACATTTAATGAACTCTAGTGGATCCATATGTGGTTTTGAAAAGAACACACATGCAATGACTCTAGTGGATCCATGTGGTTTATGAAAAGAATAGACATGCAATGACTCTAGCTGTGGTTCTTGAAATGAACACACATGCAATGACACTGGTGGATCCATGTAGTTTATGAAAAGAACACACATGCAATGACTCTGATGGATCCATATGTGGTTTAGGAAAAGAACACACATGCAATTACTCTAGTGCTGGTTTAGGAGACAAACACAGATGCAATGTCCCTGGTGTATCCATATGTGGTTTAGAAAAAGAACACACATTCAATGACACTGCTGGATCCCTGTGGTTTATGAAAAGAACACACATGCATTAACTGTAGTGCTGTTTTAGCATAAGAACACAACTGCAATGAAACTGGTCGATCCATATGTGGTTTGTGAAAAGAACACACATTCAATGACTCTAGTGGATCCATGTGGTTTAGGAAAACAGCACACATGCAATGATTCTAGTGCTGGTTTAGGATAAGAACACACATGCAATGACTCTAGTGGATCCATATGTGGTTTGTGAAAAGAACAAACATGCAATGACTCTAGTGGATCCATGTGGTTTATGAAGAAAACAGACATGCAATGACTCTAGCTGTGGTTCATGAAAAGAACACACATGCAATGATACTAGTGGATCCATGTGGTTTATGAAAAGAATGCACATGCAATGACTCAGGTGGATCCATATGTGGTTTATGAAAAGAACACACATGCAATGACTCTAGTGATGGTTTAGGATAACAACAGACATGCAATGACTCTAGTGGATCCATATGTGGTTTGTGAAAAGAACACACATGCAATGTCACTGGTGGATCCATGTGGTTTAGGAAGAGAACACACATGCAATGAACTCTAATGGATCCATGTGGTTTATGAAATATAACACATGTAATGAACGCTAGTGTATCCATGTGGTTTATGAAAATAACACACATGCAATGAACCCTAATGGATCCATGTGGTTTATGAAAAGATAACACATCCAATGAACTCTAGTGGACCCATGTGGTTTATGAGAAGAACACACATCCAATGAACTCTAGTGGATCCATGTTGTTTATGAAAATAATACACATACAATGAACTCTAGTGGATCCATGTGGTTTATGAGAATAACACATATGGAATGAACTCTAGTGGATCCATGTGGTGTATGAGAATAACACACATGCAATGAACTCTAGTGGATCCATGTGGTTTATGAGAATAACACACATGCAATGAACTCTAGTGGATCCATGTGGTTTAGGAAAAGAACACACATGCAATAAACTCTAGTGGATCCATATGTGGTTTGTGAAAAGAACACACATGCAATGACTCTAGTGGATTCATGTGGTTTATGAAAAGAACAGACATGCAATGACTCTATCTGTGGTTCATGAAAAGAACCCACATGCAATGACACTGGTGGATCCATGTGGTTTATGAAAAGAACACACATGCAATGCCTCTGGTGGATCCATATGTGGTTTGTGAAAAGAACACACATGCAATGACTCTAGTTGTGGTTCATGAAAAGAACACACATGCAATGACACTGGTAGATCCATGTGGTTTATGAAAAGAACACACATGCAATGACACTAGTGGATCCATGTGGTTTATGAAAAGAACACACATGCAATGACTCTAGTGCTGGTTTAGGATAAGAACACACATGCAATGACACTGATGGATCCATATGTTGTTTGTGAAAAGAACACACATTCAATGACACTGGTGGATCCATGTGGTTTAGGAAAAGAACACAGATGCAATGACTCTAGTGCTGGTTTAGGATAAGAACACACATGCAATAACACTAGTGGATCCACATGTGGTTTGTGAAAATAACAAACATGCAATGGCTCTAGTGGATCCATGTGGTTTATAAAACAAACAGACATGTAATGACTCTAGCTATGGTTAATGAAAAGAACACACATGCAATGAATCTAGTGGAATCATATATGGTTTGTGAAAACCACACACATGCAATGACTCTGCTGGATCAATGTGGTTTATGAAAATAACACACATGCAATGACTCTAGCTATGGTTCATGAAAAGAACACAAATGAAATGACAGTAGTGGATCCATGTGTGGTTTAGGAAAAGAAAACACATGCAATGACTCTTGTGCTAGTTTGGGATAAGAACACACATGCAATGACTCTAGTGGATCCATATGTGGTTTGTGAAAAGAACACACATGCAATGACACTGGGGGATCTATGTGGTTTATGAAAATAAGACACATACAATGACTCTGGTGGATCCATATTTGGTTTAGGAAAAGAACACACATGCAATGACTCTAGAGCTGGTTTAGGATAAGAACATACATGCAAGCACACTGGTGGATCCATATGTGGTTTGTGAAAAGAACACACATTCAATGACACTGGTGGATCCATGTGGTTTATGAAAAGAACAGACATGCAATGACTCTAGCTATGGTTCATGAAAAGAACACACATCCAATGACTCTAGCTATGGTTTATGAAAAGAACACACATGCAATGACAATGGTGTATCCATGTGGTTTATGAAAAGATCACACATGCAATGACTCTGGTGGATCCATATGTGGTTGAGGAAAAGAACAAATATGCAATGACTCTAGCTGTGGTTTATGAAAATAACACACATGCAATGCCACTAGTGGATCCAAGTGGTTTATTAAAAGAACACACATGTAATAACACTGGTGGATCCATGTGGTTTACGAACAGAACACACATGCAATGACTCTGGTGGATCCATATGTGGTTTGTAAAAAGAACACACATGCAATGACGCTAGTTATGGTTCATGAAAAGAATACACATGCAATGACACTTGTGGATCAATGTGGTTTATGAAAAGAACACACATGCAATGACTCTAGTTCTAGTTTAGTATAAGAACACACGTGAATGACTCTAGTGGATCCATATGTTGTTAGTGAAAAGAACACATATGAAATGACACTGGTGGATCCATATGTTGTTTGTGAAAAGAACACACATTCAATGGCACTGGGGATCCATATATGGTTTGTGAAAGGAACGCACGTGCAATGACTCTAATTGTGGTTCTTGAAAAGAACACACATGCAATGACACTGGTGGATCCATGTGGTTGATGAAAAGAACACACATGCACTAACTCTGGTGGATCCATATGTGGTGTATGAAAATAACACATATGCAATGACTCTAGTGCTGGTTTAGGATAAGAACACACATGGAATGACTCTAGGGGATCTATATGTGGTTTGTAAAAAGAACACACATGCAATGACTCTAGTGGATCGATGTGGTTTATGAAAAGAATAAACATGCAATGACTATAGTTGTGGTTAATGAAAAGAACACACATGCAATGACTCTAGTGGATCCAGATGTGGTTTGTGAAAATCACACACATGCAATGACTCTAGTGCTAGTTTAGGATAATAACACACGTGCAATGACTCTAGTTGATCCGTATGTGGTTTGTGAAAAGCACACACATGCAATGACTCTAGTGGATCCATATGTGGTTCGTGAAAAGAACCCGCATGCAATGACACTAGTGGATCCATGTGGTTTATGAAAAGAACACACATGTAATGACTCTAGCTATGGTTCATGAAAAGAACACACATGCAATGAATCTAGTGGAATCATATATGGTTTGTGAAAACCACACACATGAAATGACTCTGCTAGATCAATGTGGTTTATGAAAATAACACACATGCAATGACTCTAGCTATGGTTCATGAAAAGAACACAAATGCAATAACACTAGTGGATCCATGTGTGGTTTAGGAAAAGAAAACACATGCAATGACTCTAGTGCTAGTTTGGGATAAGAACACACATGCAATGACTCTAGTGGATCCATATGTGGTTTGTGAAAAGAACAAACATGCAATGACTCTAGTTGTGGTTCATGTAAAGAACACACATGCGATGACACTGGTGATCCATGTGGTTTATGAAAATAAGACACATGCAATGACTCTGTTGGATCCATATTTGGTTTAGGAAAAGAACACACATGCAATGACTCTAGAGCTGGTTTAGGATAAGAACATTCATGCAATCACATTGGTGGATCCATATGTGGTTTGTGAAACGAACACACATTCAATGACACTGGTGGATCCATGTGGTTTATGAAAGGAATAGACATGCAATGACTCTAGCTATGGTTCATGAAAAGAACACACATGCAATGACTCTAGCTGTGGTTTATGAAAAGAACACACATGCAATGACAATGGTGGATCCATGTGGTTTATGAAAAGAGCACACATGCAATGACTCTGGTGGATCCATATGTGGTTGAGGAAAAGTACAAATATGCAATGACTCTAGCTATGGTTTATGAAAATAACACACATGCAATGCCACTAGTGGATCCATGTGGTTTATGAAAAGAACACACATGTAATGACACTGGTGAATCCATGTGGTTTAGGAACAGAACACACATGCAATGACTCTGGTGGATCCATATATGGTTTGTAAAAAGAACACACATGCAATGACGCTAGTTGTGGTTCATGAAAAGAATACACATGCAATGACACTGGTGGATCAATGTGGTTTATGAAAAGAACACACATGCAATGACTCTAGTTCTAGTTTAGGATAAGAACACACGTGCAATGACTCTAGTGGATCCATATGTCGTTAGTGAAAAGAACACATATGAAATGACACTGGTGGATCCATATGTTGTTTGTGAAAAGAACACACATTCAATGACACTGGTGGATCTATATATGGTTTGTGAAAGGAACGCACGTGCAATGACTCTAATTGTGGTTCTTGAAAAGAACACACATGCAATGACACTGGTCGATCCATGTGGTTGATGAAAAGAACACACATGCACTAACTCTTGTGGATCCATATGTGGTTTATGAAAATAACACACATGCAATGACTCTAGTGTTGGTTTAGGATAAGAACACACATGGAATGACTCTAGTGGATCTATATGTGGTTTGTAAAAAGAACACACATACAATGACTCTAGTGGATCCATGTGGTTTATGAAAAGAACATACATGCAATGACTCTAGTTGTGGTTAATGAAAAGAACACACATGCAATGACTCTAGTGGATCCAGATGTGGTTTGTGAAAATCACACACATGCAATGACTCTAGTGCTAGTTTAGGATAA
The DNA here is from genome assembly GCA_916181665.1 of Avena sativa. Lineage (NCBI taxonomy): Eukaryota > Viridiplantae > Streptophyta > Magnoliopsida > Poales > Poaceae > Avena > Avena sativa. The sequence continues at coordinate 438,875,619 of OV702289.1, forward strand.
TAACACACGTGCAATGACTCTAGTTGATCCGTATGTGGTTTGTGAAAAGCACACACATCCAATGACTCTAGTGGATCCATATGTGGTTTGTGAAAAGAACCCACATGCAATGACACTGGTGGATCCATGTGGTTTATGAAAAGAATACGGATGCAATGACTCTGGTGGATCCATATGTGGTTTCTGAAAAGAACACACATGCAATGACTCTAGTTGTGGTTCATGAAAATAACAAACATGTAATGACACTGGTGGAACCATGTGGTTTATGAAAAGAACACACATGCAATGACACTGGTGGATCCATGTGGTTTATGAAAAGAACATACATGCAATGACTCTAGTGCTGGTTTAGGATAAGAACACACATGCAATGACACTGGTGGATCCATATGTGGTTTGTGAAAAGAACACACATTCAATCACCCTAGTGGATCCATGTGGTTTAGGAAAAGAACACATATGCAATGACTCTAGTGCTGGTTTAGGATAAGAACACACATGCAATGACACCGGTGGATCCATATGTGGTTTGTGAAAATAACAAACATGCAATGACTGTAGTGGATCCATGTGGTTTATGAAACGAACAGACATGTAATGACTCTAGCTGTCGTTAATGAAAAGAACACACATGCAATGAATCTAGTGGAATCATATAAAACCACACACATGAAATGACTCTGCTAGATCAATGTGGTTTATGAAATTAACACACATGCAATGACTCTAGCTATGGTTCATGAAAAGAACACAAATGCAATAACACTAGTGGATCCATGTGTGGTTTAGGAAAAGAAAACACATGCAATGACTCTAGTGCTAGTTTGGGATAAGAACACACATGCAATCACTCTACTGGATCCATATGTGGTTTGTGAAAAGAACATACATGCAATGACTCTAGTTGTGGTTCATGAAAAGAACACACGTGCGATGACACTGGGGATCTATGTGGTTTATGAAAATAAGACACATGCAATGACTCTGGTGGATCCATATTTGGTTTAGGAAAAGAACACACATGCAATGACTCTAGAGCTGGTTTAGGATAAGAACATTCATGCAATCACATTGGTGGATCCATATGTGGTTTGTGAAACGAACACACATTCAATGACACTGGTGGATCCATGTGGTTTATGAAAAGAACAGACATGCAATGACTCTAGCTATGGTTCATGAAAAGAACACACATGTAATGACTCTAGCTGTGGTTTATGAAAAGAACACACATGCAATGACAATGGTGGATCCATGTGGTTTATGAAAAGAGCACACATGCAATGACTCTGGTGGATCCATATGTGGTTGAGGAAAAGAACAAATATGCAATGACTCTAGCTGTGGTTTATGAAAATAACACACATGCAATGCCACTAGTGGATCCATGTGGTTTATGAAAAGAACACACATGTAATGACACTGGTGGATCCATGTGGTTTAGGAATAGAACACACATGCAATGACTCTGGTGGATCCATATATGGTTTGTAAAAAGAACACACATGCAATGACGCTAGTTGTGGTTCATGAAAAGAATACACATGCAATGACACTGGTGGATCAATGTGGTTTATAAAAAGAACACACATGCAATGACTCTAGTTCTAGTTTAGGATAAGAACACACGTGCAATGACTCTAGAGCTGGTTTAGGATAAGAACATTCATGCAATCACATTGGTGGATCCATATGTGGTTTGTGAAACGAACACACATTCAATGACACTGGTGGATCCATGTGGTTTATGAAAAGAATAGACATGCAATGACTCTAGCTATGGTTCATGAAAAGAACACACATGCAATGACTCTAGCTGTGGTTTATGAAAAGAACACACATGCAATGACAATGGTGGATCCATGTGGTTTATCAAAAGAGCACACATGCAATGACTCTGGTGGATCCATATGTGGTTGAGGAAAAGAACAAATATGCAATGACTCTAGCTGTGGTTTATGAAAATAACACACATGCAATGCCACTAGTGGATCCATGTGGTTTATGAAAAGACCACACATGTAATGACACTGGTGGATCCATGTGGTTTAGGAAGAGAACACACATGCAATGACTCTGGTGGATCCATATATGGTTTGTAAAAAGAACACACATGCAATGACGCTAGTTGTGGTTCATGAAAAGAATACACATGCAATGACACTGGTGGATCAATGTGGTTTATGAAAAGAACACACATGCAATGACTCTAGTTCTAGTTTAGGATAAGAACACACGTGCAATGACTCTAGTGGATCCATATATCGTTAGTGAAAAGAACACATATGAAATGACACTGGTGGATCCATATATTGTTTGTGAAAAGAACACACATGCAATGACACTGGTGGATCCATATATGGTTTGTGAAAGGAACGCACGTGCAATGACTCTAATTGTGGTTCTTGAAAAGAACACACATGCAATGACACTGGTCGATCCATGTGGTTGATGAAAAGAACACACATGCACTAACTCTTGTGGATCCATATGTGGTTTATGAAAATAACACACATGCAATGACTCTAGTGTTGGTTTAGGATAAGAACACACATGGAATGACTCTAGTGGATCTATATGTGGTTTGTAAAAAGAACACACATGCAATGACTCTAGTGGATCCATGTGGTTTATGAAAAGAACAGACATGCAATGACTCTAGTTGTGGTTAATGAAAAGAACACACATGCAATGACTCTAGTGGATCCAGATGTGGTTTGTGAAAATCACACACATGCAATGACTCTAGTGCTAGTTTAGGATAATAACACACGTGCAATGACTCTAGTTGATCCGTATGTGGTTTGTGAAAAGCACACACATGCAATGACTCTAGTGGATCCATATGTGGTTCGTGAAAAGAACCCACATGCAATGACACTGGTGGATCCATGTGGTTTATGAAAAGAACACAGATGCAATGACTCTGGTGGATCCATATGTGGTTTCTGAAAAGAACACACATGCAATGACTCTAGTTGTGGTTCATGAAAAGAACACACATGTAATTACACTGGTGGAACCATGTGGTTTATGAAAAGAACACACATGCAATGACACTGGTGGATCCATGTGGTTTATGAAAAGAACATACATGCAATGACTCTAGTGCTGGTTTAGGATAAGAACACACATGCAATGACACTGGTGGATCCATATGTGGTTTGTGAAAAGAACACACATTCAATCACCCTAGTGGATCCATGTGGTTTAGGAAAAGAACACATATGCAATGACTCTAGTGTTGGTTTAGGATAAGAACACACATGCAATGACACTGGTGGATCCATATGTGGTTTGTGAAAATAACAAACATGCAATGACTGTAGTGGATCCATGTGGTTTATGAAACGAACAGACATGTAATGACTCTAGCTGTCGTTAATGAAAAGAACACACATGCAATGAATCTAGTGGAATCATATATGGTTTGTGAAAACCACACACATGAAATGACTCTGCTAGATCAATGTGGTTTATGAAAATAACACACATGCAATGACTCTAGCTATGGTTCATGAAAAGAACACAAATGCAATAACACTAGTGGATCCATGTGTGGTTTAGGAAAAGAAAACACATGGAATGACTCTAGTGCTAGTTTGGGATAAGAACACACATGCAATGACTCTAGTGGATCCATATGTGGTTTGTGAAAAGAACATACATGCAATGACTCTAGTTGTGGTTCATGAAAAGAACACACATGCGATGACACTGGGGATCTATGTGGTTTATGAAAATAAGACACATGCAATGACTCTGGTGGATCCATATTTGGTTTAGGAAAAGAACACACATGCAATGACTCTAGAGATGGTTTAGGATAAGAACATTCATGCAATCACATTGGTGGATCCATATGTGGTTTGTGAAACGAACACACATTCAATGACACTGGTGGATCCATGTGGTTTATGAAAAGAACAGACATGCAATGACTCTAGCTATGGTTCATGAAAATAACACACATGCAATGACTCTAGCTGTGGTTTATGACAAGAACACACATGCAATGACAATGGTGGATCCATGTGGTTTATGAAAAGAGCAGACATGCAATGACTCTGGTGGATCCATATGTGGTTGAGGAAAAGAACAAATATGCAATGACTCTAGCTGTGGTTTATGAAAATAACACACATCCAATGCCACTAGTGGATCCATGTGGTTTATGAAAAGAACACACATGTAATGACACTGGTGGATCCATGTGGTTTAGGAATAGAACACACATGCAATGACACTGGTGGATCCATATATGGTTTGTAAAAAGAACACACATGCAATGACGCTAGTTATGGTTCATGAAAAGAATACACATGCAATGACACTGGTGGATCAATTTGGTTTATGAAAAGAACACACATGCAATGACTCTAGTTCTAGTTTAGGATAAGAACACACGTGCAATGACTCTAGAGCTGGTTTAGGATAAGAACATTCATGCAATCACATTGGTGGATCCATATGTGGTTTGTGAAACGAACACACATTCAATGACACTGGTGGATCCATGTGGTTTATGAAAAGAATAGACATGCAATGACTCTAGCTATGGTTCATGAAAAGAACACACATGCAATGACTCTAGCTGTGGTTTATGAAAAGAACACACATGCAATGACAATGGTGGATCCATGTGGTTTATGAAAGGAGCACACATGCAATGACTCTGGTGGATCCATATGTGGTTGAGGAAAAGAACAAATATGCAATGACTCTAGCTGTGGTTTATGAAAATAACACACATGCAATGCCACTAGTGGATCCATGTGGTTTATGAAAAGAACACACATGTAATGACACTGGTGGATCCATGTGGTTTAGGAACAGAACACACATGCAATGACTCTGGTGGATCCATATAAGGTTTGTAAAAATAACACACATGCAATGACGCTAATTGTGGTTCATGAAAAGAAGACACATGCAATGACACTGGTGGATCAATGTGGTTTATGAAAAGAACACACATGCAATGACTCTAGTTCTAGTTTAGGATAAGAACACACGTGCAATGACTCTAGTGGATCCATATGTCGTTAGTGAAAAGAACACATATGAAATGACACTGGTGGATCCATATGTTGTTTGTGAAAAGAACACACATTCAATGACACTGGTGGATCGATATATGGTTTGTGAAAGGAACGCACGTGCAATGACTCTAATTGTGGTTCTTGAAAAGAACACACATGCAATGACACTGGTCGATCCATGTGGTTGATGAAAAGAACACACATGCACTAACTCTGGTGGATCCATATGTGGTTTATGAAAATAACACACATGCAATGACTCTAGTGTTGGTTTAGGATAAGAACACACATGGAATGACTCTAGTGGATCTATATGTGGTTTGTAAAAAGAACACACATGCAATGACTCTAGTGGATCCATGTGGTTTATGAAAAGAACAGACATGCAATGACTCTAGTTGTGGTTAATGAAAAGAACACACATGCAATGACTCTAGTGGATCCAGATGTGGTTTGTGAAAATCACACACATGCAATGACTCTAGTGCTAGTTTAGGATAATAACACACGTGCAATGACTCTAGTTGATCCGTATGTGGTTTGTGAAAAGCACACACATGCAATGACTCTAGTGGATCCATATGTGGTTCGTGAAAAGAACCCACATGCAATGACACTGGTGGATCCATGTGGTTTATGAAAAGAACACAGATGCAATGACTCTGGTGGATCCATATGTGGTTTCTGAAAAGAACACACATGCAATGACTCTAGTTATGGTTCATGAAAAGAACACACATGTAATGACACTGGTGGAACCATGTGGTTTATGAAAAGAACACACATGCAATGACACTGGTGGATCCATGTGGTTTATGAAAAGAACATACATGCAATGACTCTAGTGCTGGTTTAGGATAAGAACACACATGCAATGACACTGGTGGATCCATATGTGGTTTGTGAAAAGAACACACATTCAATCACCCAAGTGGATCCATGTGGTTTAGGAAAAGAACACATATGCAATGACTCTAGTGCTGGTTTAGGATAAGAACACACATGCAATGACACTGGTGGATCCATATGTGGTTTGTGAAAATAACAAACATGCAATGACTGTAGTGGATCCATGTGGTTTATGAAACGAACAGACATGTAATGACTCTAGCTGACGTTAATGAAAAGAACACACATGCAATGAATCTAGTGGAATCATATATGGTTTGTGAAAACCACACACATGAAATGACTCTGCTAGATCAATGTGGTTTATGAAAATAACACACATGCAATGACTCTAGCTATGGTTCATGAAAAGAACACAAATGCAATAACACTAGTGGATCCATGTGTGGTTTAGGAAAAGAAAACACATGCAATGACTCTAGTGCTAGTTTGGGATAAGAACACACATGCAATGACTCTAGTGGATCCATATGTGGTTTGTGAAAAGAACATACATGCAATGACTCTAGTTGTGGTTCATGAAAAGAACACACATGCGATGACACTGGGGATCTATGTGGTTTATGAAAATAAGACACATGCAATGACTCTGGTGGATCCATATTTGGTTTAGGAAAAGAACACACATGCAATGACTCTAGAGCTGGTTTAGGATAAGAACATTCATGCAATCACATTGGTGGATCCATATGTGGTTTGTGAAATGAACACACATTCAATGACACTGGTGGATCCATGTGGTTTATGAAAAGAACAGACATGCAATGACTCTAGCTATGGTTCATGAAAAGAACACACATGCAATGACTCTAGCTGTGGTTTATGAAAAGAACACACATGCAATGACAATGGTGGATCCATGTGGTTTATGAAAAGAGCACACATGCAATGACTCTGGTGGATCCATATGTGGTTGAGGAAAAGAACAAATATGCAATGACTCTAGCTGTGGTTTATGAAAATAACACACATGCAATGCCACTAGTGGATCCATGTGGTTTATGAAAAGAACACACATGTAATGACACTGGTGGATCCATGTGGTTTAGGAATAGAACACACATGCAATGACTCTGGTGGATCCATATATGGTTTGTAAAAAGAACACACATGCAATGACGCTAGTTGTGGTTCATGAAAAGAATACACATGCAATGACACTGGTGGATCAATGTGGTTTATGAAAAGAACACACATGCAATGACTCTAGTTCTAGTTTAGGATAAGAACACACGTGCAATGACTCTAGTGGATCCATATGTCGTTAGTGAAAAGAACACATATGAAATGACACTGGTGGATCCATATGTTGTTTGTGAAAAGAACACACATTCAATGACACTAGTGGATCCATATATGGTTTGTGAAGAAACGCACGTGCAATGACTCTAAATGTGGGTCTTGAAAAGAACACACATGCAATAACACAGGTGGATCCTTGTGGTTGATGAAAACAAGACACATGCACTAACTCTGGTGGATTCATGTGTGGTTTATGAAAATAACACACATGCAATGACTCTTGTGCTGGTTTAGGATAATAACACACATGGAATGACTCTAGTGTATCCATATGTGGTTTGTAAAAAGAAAACACGTGTAATGACTAGTGGATCCATGAGGTTTATGAAAAGAACAGACATGCAATGACTCTAGTTGTGGTTAATGAAAAGAACACACATGCAATGACTCTAGTGGATGCATATGTGGTTTGTGAAAATCACACACATGCAATGACTCTAGTGCTAGTTTGGGATAAGAACACACATGCAATGACTCTAGTGGATCCATATGTGGGTTGTGAAAAGAACATACATGCAATGAGTCTAGTTGTGGTTCATGAAAAGAACACACATGCGATGACACTGGGGATCTATGTGGTTTATGAAAATAAGACACATGCAATGACTCTGGTGGATCCATATTTGGTTTAGGAAAAGAACACACATGCAATGACTCTAGAGCTGGTTTAGGATAAGAACATTCATGCAATCACATTGGTGGATCCATATGTGGTTTGTGAAACGAACACACATTCAATGACACTGGTGGATCCATGTGGTTTATGAAAAGAACAGACATGCAATGACTCTAGCTATGGTTCATGAAAAGAACACACATGCAATGACTCTAGCTGTGGTTTATGAAAAGAACACACATGCAATTACAATGGTGGATCCATGTGGTTTATGAAAAGAGCACACATGCAATGACTCTGGTGGATCCATATGTGGTTGAGGAAAAGAACAAATATGCAATGACTCTAGCTGTGGTTTATGAAAATAACACACATGCAATGCCACTAGTGGATCCATGTGGTTTATGAAAAGAACACACATGTAATTACACTGGTGGATCCATGTGGTTTAGGAATAGAACACACATGCAATGACTCTGGTGGATCCATATATGGTTTGTAAAAAGAACACACATGCAATGACGCTAGTTGTGGTTCATGAAAAGAATACACATGCAATGACACTGGTGGATCAATGTGGTTTATGAAAAGAACACACATGCAATGACTCTAGTTCTAGTTTAGGATAAGAACACACGTGCAATGACTCTAGTGGATCCATATGTCGTTAGTGAAAAGAACACATATGAAATGACACTGGTGGATCCATATGTTGTTTGTGAAAAGAACACACATTCAATGACACTGGTGGATCCATATATGGTTTGTGAAGAAACGCACGTGCAATGACTCTAATTGTGGGTCTTGAAAAGAACACACATGCAATGACACTGGTGGATCCATGTGGTTGATGAAAACAAGACACATGCACTAACTCTGGTGGATCCATGTGTGGTTTATGAAAATAACACACATGCAATGACTCTTGTGCTGGTTTAGGATAATAACACACATGGAATGACTCTAGTGTATCCATATGTGGTTTGTAAAAAGAACACACGTGTAATGACTAGTGGATCCATGAGGTTTATGAAAAGAACAGACATGCAATGACTCTAGTTGTGGTTAATGAAAAGAACACACATGCAATGACTCTAGTGGATCCATATGTGGTTTGTGAAAATCACACACATGCAATGACTCTAGTGCTAGTTTAGGATAAGAACACACATGCAATGACTCTAGTTGATCCATATGTGGTTTGTGAAAAGCACACACATGCAATGACTCTAGTGGATCCATATGTGGTTCGTGAAAAGAACCCACATGCAATGATACTGGTGGATCCATATGGTTTATGAAAAGAACACACATGCAATGACTCTGGTGGATCCATATGTGGTTTGTGAAAAGAACACACATGCAATGACTCTAGTTGTGGTTCATGAAAATAACACACATGTAATGACACTGGTGGATCCTTGTGGTTTATGAAAAGAACACACATGCATTGACTCTAGTGCTAGTTTAGGATAAGAACATACATGCAATAACTCTAGAGGATCCATATGTGATTAATGAAAAGAACACACATGCAATGACACTAGTGGATCCATATGTGGTTTGTGAAAAGAACACACATTCAATGACACTGGTGGATCCATGTGGTTTATGAAAAGAATAGACATGCAATGACTCTGGTGGAGACATATGTGGTTTGTGAAACGAACACACATGCAATGACTCTAGTTGTGCTTCATGAAAAGAACACACCTGCAATGACACTGGTGGATCAATGTGGTACATGAAAATAACACACATGCAATGACTCTTGTGCTGGTTAGGAAAAGAACACACATGCAATGAACTCTAGTGGCTCCATATGTGGTTTGTGAAAAGAACAGACATGCAATGACTCTAGCTGTGGTTCATGAAAAGAACACACATGAAATGACACTGGTGGATCAATGTGGTTTATGGAAAGAACAAAAATGCAATGACTCTGGTTGATCCATATGTGGTTTAGGAAAAGAATACACATGCAATGACTCTAGTGCTGGTTTAGGAGAAGAACACACATGCAATGACACTGGTCGATCCATATGTGGTTTAGAAAAAGAACACACATTAAATGACACTGGTGGATCCATGTGGTTTATGAAAAGAACACAAATGCAATGACTCCAATGCTAGTTTAGGATAATAACACACATGCAATGACACTTGTGGATCCATATGTGGTTTGTGAAAAGAACACACATTCAATCACACTAGTGGATCCATGTGGTTTAGGAAAAGAACACATATGCAATGACTCTAGTGCTGGTTTAGGATAAGAACACAGATGCAATGACACTGGTGGATCCATATGTGGTTTGTGAAAATAACAAACATGCAATGACTATAGTGGATCCATGTGGTTTATGAAACGAACAGACATGTAATGACTCTAGTTGTGGTTAATGAAAAGAACACACATGCAATGAATCTAGTGGAATCATATATGGTTTGTGAAAACCACACACATGCAATGACTCTGCTAGATCAATGTGGTTTATGAAAATAACACACATGCAATGACTCTAGCTATGGTTCATGAAAAGAACACAAATGCAATAACACTAGTGGATCCATGTGTGGTTTAGGAAAATAAAACACATGCAATGACTCTAGTGCTAGTTTGGGATAAGAACACACATGCAATGAGTCTAGTGGATCCATATGTGGTTTGTGAAAAGAACATACATGCAATGACTCTAATTGTGGTTCATGAAAAGAACACACATGCAATGACACTGGGATCTATGTGGTTTATGAAAATAAGACACATGCAATGACTCTAGTGGTCCATATTTGGTTTAGGAAAAGAACACACATGCAATGACTCTACAGCTGGTTTAGGATAAGAACATACATGCAATCACATTGGTGGATCCATATGTGGTTTGTGAAACGAACACACATTCAATGACACTGGTGGATCCATGTGGTTTATGAAAAGAACAGACATGTAATGACTCTAGCTATGGTTCATGAAAAGAACACACATGCAATGACTCTAGTTGTGGTTTATGAAAAGAACACACATGCAATGACAATGGTGGATCCATGTGGTTTATGAAAAGAGCACACATGCAATGACTCTGGTGGATCCATATGTGGTTGAGGAAAAGAACAAATATGCAATGACTCTAGCTGTGGTTTATGAAAATAACACACATGCAATGCTACTAGTGGATCCATGTGGTTTATGAAAAGAACACACATGTAATGACACTGGTGGATCCATGTGGTTTAGGAACAGAACACACATGCAATGACTCTGGTGGATCCATATATGGTTTGTAAAAATAACACTCATGCAATGACGCTAGTTGTGGTTCATGAAAAGAATACACATGCAATGACACTGGTGGATCAATGTGGTTTATGAAAATAACACACATGCAATGACTCTAGTTCTAGTTTACGATAAGAACACACGTGCAATGACTCTAGTGGATCCATATGTCGTTAGTGAAAAGAACACATATGAAATGACACTGGTGGATCCATATGTTGTTTGTGAAAAGAACACACATTCAATAACACTGGTGGATCCATATATGGTTTGTGAAAGGAACGCACGTGCAATGACTCTAATTGTGGTTCTTGAAAAGATCACACATGCAATGACACTGGTGGATCCATGTGGTTGATGAAAAGAACACACATGCACTAACTCTGGTGGATCCATATGTGGTTTATGAAAATAACACACATGAAATGACTCTAGTGCTGGTTTAGGATAAGAACACACATGGAATGACTCTAGTGGATCCATATGTGGTTTGTAAAAAGAACACACATGCAATGTATCTAGTGGATCCATGAGGTTTATGAAAAGAAAGACATGCAATGACTCTAGTTGTGGTTAATGAAAAGAACACACATGCAATGACTCTAGTGGAGCCATATGTGGTTTGTGAAAATCACACACATGCAATGACTCTAGTGCTAGTTTAGGATAAGAACACACATGCAATGACTCTAGTTGATCCATATGTGGTTTGTGAAAAGCACACACATGCAATGACTCTAGTGGATCCATATGAGGTTCGCGAAAAGAACCCACATGCAATGACACTGGTGGATCCATGTGGTTTATGAAAAGAACACACATGCAATGCCTCTGGTGGATCCATATGTGGTTTGTGAAAAGAACACACATGCAATCACTCTAGTTGTGGTTCTTGAAAAGAACACACATGCAATGACACTTGTGGATCCATGTGGTTTATGAAAAGAACACACATGCATTGACTCTAGTGCTAGTTTAGGATAAGAACATACATGCAATAACTCTAGTGGATCCATATGTGATTAATGAAAAGAACACACATGCAATGACACTGGTGGATCCATATGTGGTTTGTGAAAAGAATACACATTTAATGACACTAGTGGATACATGTGGTTTATGAAAAGAATAGACATGCAATGACTCTGGTGGATCCATATGTGGTTTGTGAAAAGAACACACATGCAATGACTCTAGTTGTGGTTCATGAAAAGAACACACCTGCAATGACACTGGTGGATCCATGTGGTTCATGAAAAGAACACACATGCAATGACTCTGGTGGATCCATATGTGGTTTATGAAAAGAACACACATGCAATGACTCTTGTGGTGGTTAGGAAAAGAACACACATGCAATCAACTCTAGTGGATCCATATGTGGTTTGTGAAAAGAACACACATGCAATGACTCTAGTGGATCAATGTGGTTTATGAAAAGAACAGGCATGCAATGACTCTAGCTGTGGTTCATAAAAAGAACACACATGAAATGACACTGGTGGATCAATCTGGTTTATGAAAAGAACACACATGCAATGACTCTAGTGGATCCATATGTGGTTTAGGAAAAGAACACACATGCAATGACTCTAGTGCTGGTTTAGGAGAAGAAGACACATGCAATGACACTAGTGGATCCATATGTGGTTAAGAAAAAGAACACACATTAAATGACACTGGTTATGAAAAGAACACAAATGCAATGACTCCAGTGCTAGTTTAGGATAAGAACACACATGCAATGACACTTGTGGATCCATATGTGGTTTGTGAAAAGAACACCATTCAATGACACTGGTGGATCCATGTGGTTTAGGAAAAGAACACACATGCAATGACTCTAGTGCTGGTTTAGGATAAGAACACACATGCAATGACTCTAGTGGATCCATATGTAGTTTTAGAAAATAACACACATGCATTAACTCTATTGGATCCATGTGGTTTATGAAAAGAACAGAAATGCAATGACTCTAGTTGTGGTTCATGAAAAGAACACACATGCAATGACACTGGTGGATCCATGTGGTTTATGAAAAGAACACACATGCAATGACTCTAGTGAACCCATATTTGGTTTAGGAAAAGAACACACACATGCAATGACTCGATTGCTTGTTTAGGAGACGAATACATATGCAATGTCACTAGTGGATCTATAACATCCCAATTTCAGCAAACCTGATTAGTTGTCTAGAATGCAAAACTTAGGGGGAACAAAAAGTTTTTCTTGTTCATGGGTGCAGTGTTGGCTTGTTGTTTGTTTGTACTTGTGCATGTGAGTGTATATCATATGATACTCCTTACCTCACCCACAGTTGACAAAAGCTATTTAACAAAACTATCCTGGCTCATTTTACATATTCTCAAATGTTCTGGCATTTCAAAACATGAGACAAAATGCTTATGTAACCAAAATTATTCTTGTAGCTTCTATTGACAAAACTATGGATAGATATAGAATATAATCTCCTTATGTTTTCAAGACAGAACCTTCAACAATCTTACCTCTAGTTTTCCCAAGACCTCTTTTCAAAGCATTTGACTTCTACTCTCGGTAGAGATACCAAGGACTCTCATCTTATTCAAACTCCAACACTTCAAAATGCCCCAACCTTACCTCAAGCTAAGCTTGATGGTAACCCTAGTAGTGGATTTGCTTAGCTATAAGATGAGTTGCCTTGATCTGCTGTTTGACTTGTTTGCTTAGGAAGTATTATGAGATACTTTAGGAGCTAATCACTAGGACCAAGAGGTTTCCAACTCACCACATCATAAGAATGAAAACAAAGCAAGATCAAACCACTAGATACTAGGTGGTCATCTAACACCCTTAGCCAGATCCATTCTGTAGTGATCCATTCTAGAAGTTTCCAAGCCCATGAAGACCAATATCAAGCATGGATCCCTTCTACTCCATCTACACTTCAACATCATCCACTTGATGATGCTTTGGTACCTTACAACCCCTCCAAAAACATTCCCTCTCATACTCTAGTCAAAATCCTCAAAACTGCCAAATTTGACAAAGTCTGGAAATTGTTTCAACATCACCTTTTTGAATGACTCCCTTTCTCAAACCATGTGCATTTTTGCAAATGCACCTGAACCATCTGGTTAAACATCCTAAGGACTACCAAGGCCCACTTTTGCCCTTGGTTAGATCAACCTCCAACCTACTTGTTCTTGATGGTTTTGCAGGCAAGAAAATAACTTTTCCTGCAAATCTAGTCATCATGCCTACTTTGACAGAAGCTCACACCATCATCCAACCTTCTATGGACCAACTCTTTACATGGTTGTGTTATACTCAAATAGGTCTACCAAAACCTACTTCACTGGTTCCAAGTGGATCCTTGTGCTTCTTACAACCCCAAGGTTTTGAAGGCTAGTTGATAATCTGCTTTGGCAGGCTTATTTTATTCAAATTTTGTCATGGTGAGCTCAAGCAGGATCAAGCTCAAACCCCTACACCAGTGAAATCTACATCACTTGGTCTATCCATCCATATAACCCATGCCCCAAGGGGAGATCTAAACTCCAAGATACAACCATGTTTTGATAGTATGAAATTAACACCACCCAAGATCCCTAATCTAGGGTATTCCACCAAAATCAACTTGGATTATCCAATCCCAAGGTTGAAAATGCATGCTACACCTTGTCTACATCATCTACCTGGATCATCAAAATTTATCAACAATTATCCATATTTATTATGGCTCCAAATCTATTTAATTCGTTTAATAGACAAAATCTCAAAACCCCTTTCCCAATGGGAAGTTTGGTTTTTGTCAAAACACTTCCCCAACTTTTGGCCCATGTGAGTTCCATATATCATACGCTATCTTCCCATCTCAAAAATAAATATTTTTTAGAAGCTTTATTATTTCTTTTTGCCCATTTTCTTAAATGGCTGAATTGGAATAATAATTGTTTTAAATACTTTTAATCCCCAATAAATCTTGGAAACATTCCCCTAAGTGTGTATTCACATTTGGGACCCTCTCACACCAAAAACCCACCTTGTCCAATGTAAATATATCAAATGATCTTCTAGAAACTATTTCTGCCCTTTTTGATTAAATAGTGTTAAGTGGACAAACACTCCTTTGAAAAATCCCAAATAATTCCTAGAGAGGTCATTTAACCTCATCTATCCACTAGTACCATCTTCCACATACTTTCCACTACAAATATCTGAACTCCCTCACAAGCTCTCTTGTGATCAAAATCTTGCAAAACAATTAAACTTGAACGAAACTAGGATCAAACCACCACCAAAGCTTGTCAAGCACTTCTCCATAGCACCCAACACTCCCCTGGTCGTGGGCACTGTAGCTCCACCCCAGCCCTTGCCCATTTAACACTTGGACTAGTAGAAAGAGAGAGAGAGAGACAACCCCAATCTTACAAGATCTACCACATTTAATTACCACAGCTCCCTCCCTCTATCGCTGTCCGACCAAATCCCAATCCTACCCCTTCCCACCGCCCTCTCGGCTAATCCCTAGCCAACTCCACCCCACCCCCCATGTCCAAAGTGGACATTTTCTCCATCTAGCTCTCCCCCTCGGTATAAAGGCCAGAGGCCACCCACAGCCAGCCCCTGCCCCTCATTTGCCCCCTCTCCTCCTCACTTACCATCCCTAGTGCCCCCTCTTCCTCCTCTGCTCTGTGCTGCCCGAAAGAAGAAGAAGGAGCCTCGGGCCTTTTACAAAAATCAAGCAAGGCCTCCCATCCCCTCTGCTTCTCCTTCTGCATGTCACCTGGTCGAGCTCCCCTACCTCCCCTGCATCTAACCGTGCTCTTCCTTTTTCCCAGGACCGTCCCCTTGAGCCGCACCGATGAGCTCCGACGAGCCCTCCTTGGTCGTCATCGCGCGGGCCATTTCCGCTCGAGGAACCCCTCCTTCCGCCCATCCGCGAGGTCGCTGTCGTCGACCGTGTCGCCGTGCCTCCTCCACGTCCTCTCCCGAGCCCTCGGATGAGCTCCCCGTCCCGCGCCGTCCTCTGCTAGGGTTAGCTCCCGTCGCTGGCATCGAGAGGAAGAGGACGATCTAGGGCCGTCCATCGCCCTTTTAATCGGACGACCCCTGTCCCTCCTTACCGTTTCGCCGCCCGCTACGGCTGGCAGGCGGGCCAGCCCCGTCAGATTCAAACAAGCCCAGCACGCTCTCCCGCAGGCGACGCTGGGCCGAAACCGCCTCTGCGGCCCACTCCCCTCAGGAACTCCAGCCCGATACCCCCTCTGTTTTTATTATTTTCCGTAGATCACCTAGAGTTATTGTTTGGTGTAAATTCAAACCAAAAATGTAAAAAGATGATTTTGACCGAGATCCCAAATCTTCGTGGTACCTACCTATTTTGTCTAACAGAATATACCCTTGGTTATCCCAGACTAGGTTTAAATTATCCATGATAAATCAATTTCTAGAAAGTACCTTGTCACTTAAAGAATTCCCTCAGAGAGTTTTACATCTCCAATTGGGGAGAACCAAAGCTCTACTGGAAGGTATTTGGTATACCTCTCAGCTAGCATAGGTCTTATGCCAAGGTGAACAATAGTTTGCCCTTATCAAAAATAACAAAAACAGCCATTATCTGTCTTAGGAAATTTTTCTAGGTCAAACCAAATGTGGTATTGACCAGATTCCACGTCCCAGTACACCCTAATATCAGCATCTATCAAACCCCTGTAGCTCAGATTTTATTCAGCTCTGATTAAATTACAGTGAATTAAATACTTCTGTAGGTGGTATTTTCACTAAATAAATCACTCCAGGAGTTTGACAACTCCAAAAAGAGTGAATACAATTCCTACAGAAAGGTATTATAAATTCCTACCATATTCCCTTGGACTCAACTCAAGAGCTTCTGTAGAATTAATTTGGTGAAAAAGACAAAACAGTTCCAGAACTATTTTTGGGATTTTCCTGAGGGCATTATGGTAATTATTTTGACAAGATTCCAACTCTATGTGGTTCAGTACAGAAAACACTACCAAATCACTCAAGGAAATAATTTTTGGGACTCTAGAGAAATTCTGGTGAATTATTTCCTCAAACTAGAGTTTATCCCACTATAAAAAGCATATTTAAATCTAGGTAAATGATAATCTATTGAAACAACTTGTGTTGGTTTTGTTTTGTCAAGAACTATCTGAGGATATCATTGTTGCACATTGGTATCCTACAGACCCCAAGTCTCCACCCCAAGACCTTAGTTTATACCCTAGACAACTATCTTCCAAAGGAAAAACACCTCAATCGCAATCTAGTAATTCCACTACTAATACCCAACTCCTCCAAAACCTACTAAGTTAAGTCGGATTCAGTAAGTTTGTTTGCTGTATGGTTTGATGCATGTATGGCTTGTATTGATTGTGGTATTGTGTGCTTGCATGTATACTCGATGACGGTGATAGTGTGAGTGTTTGACGACTAGAAGGAAGGGACTTCTTATTATTATTTATTGGGTATTATTGGTTATCTAAAGAAGTCCAGGGACTTATTGCTGATAACAGGCAAGTCACCATTTCCCGAATTCTGATACTTTTCCTACTCTTTTATTAACTATTTTGTATCTCCTTTATAAATTGCATTATTACCTGCATGTCTTCTTTTACAAATACTGCGGTAATAACTTGGCTCCACCAAGTTATGACTGTGTGTCCTTCGTGGCACCACCCTGATGTACCTACCACTTTATCCCTTTAGACCGAGGGTACGATGGTCAGCATCCTACCTCGTTGAAAACCTTGGCTTTGAGAAAATGAACTGTTTTGGGTTTTACCATTCTACAAATGTTTTAAAACTATTTTGTAAAACACTTGGGAACAGGCATCATTCCAAGAGGATGTTTTAACTACAGAAATGGTGTTGATGAGGAATGAGAAATTGAAGGGATGTTCTACGCCTTTATCGGAACAATTTTTATCCGTGCAACCACATTACCTCAGGTACTGGGGCTTAGCTCGTAGTTTGTCTTCATTAGCCGGGGCAGCTTGTACCATGCTTATAGGGAGAGATCCCTTGAATTCCAGGAAGGCGCTAACAGATCTCGGATCTGGAGCCTATAGCTTGCTTCGGCAAGAGTGAGCCTATCTTGGCAAGAGTGTCGGTGCAACAATTGGGTCTCCCGCGGATGGTATGACTTAGGCGGTATGGAAGGAAGTGGGGTCACCAAGTTAAGGTATACGCCAAGTTGCGTCTTGGGTATACGCGTGGACGGAAGGCAGGACTATGGCTGGGAGCCACATACTCATTGCCGGGGAGAACAAACCCAGAAGGAAAAGCAGCCCTTGCTAGGGTCGACAAGCGAAAGGTTAGGTTTGATTATCCGGACCCCATCTACAGTGGTAGTGGGCCGTGGTTGTATCCCAGCGGATGTGTTGATTCTTGTGGGGAAAGTGCGCAAACTCTGCAGAGTATAATCTATTCGAATAGCCGTGTCCACGGTCAAGGACGGTTGTAAAGGTGTTGGCTAGGAGTACCCAAACGGTGTTTGCTTGGAAAGAATGGATGAGAGTATGGAGGTTCCGGGGGAAACCGAGATTAAAGTGTTGTTTTGACCAGAGGAGGTCAAGGAGGTTTACAAAAGGGATTTTACTACAAAACTGTTTTCAAAAAGGTTTTCAACAAAGATATGGGGATATCTTGATTTATAAAATAGAGGCATGTTTTCAAAACTCTTTTTCAACAAAGATATGGAGATTCCATAACTACAAGAGGTAGTCTAGCTATTTCAAAAGCAACCCTAGATAGAGCTATCTCGCCACAGCCTGAATTGCATTTCCTTATTTCTTTTATCTTGGTGGTTTGCGAGTACATTCAGAAGTACTCATGGCATTGTCCCAGGCTACTTACTTGGCCAGACTTTCAGAGGTTTGACATCAGAAGATTAAGGTGATGTCCAGGAAGCTATGCCGTCTTCCCAGTCAGTCGCCTGTAAGTTGAGGCACGATTGGGCTCTGCGCATGATGTTGTTCCGCTGCTAAAGATGTTATTGCGATAATGGCATTCACGTAAGTCTTGTAATTCGTTATGTTTCGGATGTTGTACTGATACTCTTCGGTTATGTTCCACGGCTCACTGATCATGGGAACGTGGATATATACATAACAGGGATTTCTCGGATGGATAATCCAGGGAGCCCACAGGATCCATATGTGGTTTAGAAATAGAACACACATTCAATGACAATGGAAGATCCATGTGGTTTATGAAAATAACACACATGCATTGACTCTAGTTCTGGTTTAGGATAAGAACACACATGCAATGACTCTAGTGGATCCATTTGTGGTTTGTGAAAATAACATACATGCAATGACTCTAGTTGTGGTTACTGAAAATAACACACATGCAATGACACTGGTGGATCCATGTGGTTTATGAAAAGAACACACATGCAATGACTCTAGTGCTAGTTTAGGATAAGAACACACGTGCAATGACTCTAGTGCTAGTTTAGGATAAGATCACACATGCAATGACTCTAGTGGATCCATATGTGGTTAATGAAAATAACACACATGCAATGACACTGGTGGATCCATATGTGGTTTGTGAAAAGAACACACATTCAATGACACTAGTGGATCCATGTGGTTTATGAAAATAATAGACATGCAATGACTCTGATGGATCCATATGTGTTTTGTTAAAAGAACACACATGCAATGACTCTAGTTGTGGTTCATGAAAAGAACACACATGGAATGACACTAGTGGATCCATGTGGTTCATGAAAATAACACACATGCAATGACTCTGGTGGATCCATATGTGATTTATGAAAACAACACGCATGCAATGATTCTGGTGCTGGTGAGCAAAAGAACACACATGCAATGAACTCTAGTGGATCCATATGTGGTTTGTGAAAAGAACACACATGCAATGACTCTAGTGGATCCAACTGGTTTAGGAGAAGAACACACATGCAATGACTAGTGCTAGTTTAGGAGAAGATCACACATTCAATGACACAGGTGGATCCATGTGCTTTATGAAAAGACCACACAAGCAATGACTCCAGTGCTGGTTTCACATAAGAACACACATGTAATGACACTTGTGGATCCATATGGGGTTTGTGAAAAGAACACATATTTAGTGACACTGTTAGATCCATGTGGTTTAGGAAAAGAACACACATGCAATAACTCTAGTGCTGGTTTAGGATAAGAACACACATGCAATGACTCTAGTGGATCCATATGTGGTTTGTGAAAATAACACACATGCAATGCTCTAGTGGATCCAAGTGGTTTATGAAAAGAACGAAGATGCAATGAGTTTATATTTGGTTCATGAAAAGAACACACATGAAATGACACTAGTGGATCCATGTGGTTTTATGAAAATAACACACATGCAATGACTCTGGTGGATCCATATGTGGTTTAGGAAAACAATAGACATGCAATGACTCTAGTGCTGGTTTAGGAGACGAAAACACGTGCAATGTCACTGGTGGATCCATGTGTGGTTTAGACAAAGAACACACATTCAATGTGTTGGAGATATGCCCAAGAGGCAATAATAAAAGTGGTTTTTATTATATCTTTATGTTTATGATGAATGTTTACATCCCATGCTATAATTGTATTATAAGGAAACACTAATACTTGTGTGTTTTGTAAACATAAAAGAGTCCCTAGTAAGCCTCTTGTTGAACTAGCTTGTTGATTAATAGATGATCATGGTTTCCTGATCATGGACATTGGATGTCATTAATAACAAGGTCATATCATTAGGAGAATGATGTCATGGACACACACCCATAGTAAGTGTAGCATAAGATCAAGTCATTTAGTTTGTATTGCTACAAGCTTTCAAATGCATAGTAACCTAATCCTTCTACCATGAGGTTATGTTAATCACCATCACCGGATGGGTGCTTTGATGACATCAAACACCGCTTCATAACTAGGTGGTTATAAAGGTGTCATTGGGTATTCTGAAAGTATGTGTTGAAGCGCATGGACCAAGATTGGGATTTGTCCATCCATATGACGGATAGATATGCTCTAGGCCCTCTCGGTGGAATGTCATCTAGTTAGCTTGCAAGCATGTGACTAGGTCACAATGGATGACATAACATGGAACGAGTAAAGAGTACTTATCAGTAACGAGGTAGAACTAGGTATGGAGATACCGACGATCAAACCTCGGATAAGTAGAATATCGCATGACAAAGGGAATTGGTTTCGTATGTTAATGGTTCTATCGATCACGAAGTCATCGTTGAGTATGTGGGAGCCGTTATGGATCTCCAGATCCCGCTGATGGTTATTGATCGGAGAGGTGTCTCCATCATGTCTGCATATTCACGAACCGTAGGGTGACACACTTAAGGTTCGATGTTGTTTAGGTAGATATGGAATGTGCGTTGGAGACCGAATGTTGTTCGGAGTCTCGGATTGGATCTGAGACATCACGAGGAGATCCGGAATTGTCCGGAGAATAAGATTCATATAATGGAGATCATTTTCTAGGTTCGGAATTGTCCCGGAGTGTTTATATGGGGGTTCTAGAAGGTTTCGGAATGTTCCGGAAGGTTCTAGAAATTTCTATGGAGTTTACTTGAAAACCAAGAAAGAAAAAGGGGAAACTTGGGGGGAAGGAAACTCCCCCAAGCCCCCCTTGTGCGCCGGCCCTAGGAGGTGGGCCTAGGGGTTGGAACCCTAGGCCGCACACTTCCCTCTATATATAGAGGGGTGGAGGCGCCACCCCCCTTTCCCCTCCACTCTTGCCCGAGCCGCCTCTCTCCTCCTCCTTCGCTCTGCTCAGGCTTAGGCGAAGCCCTGCATAATTCTCTACTCCACCACCACCACCACGCCGTCGTGCTACTGGGATTCCGTGGAGAGATCTATTACCTCCGCTGCTTGCTGGAACAGGGAGAGGAAGGTCTGCATCGACTCCGCACGTGTGACCGACTGCGGAAGCGCTGCCGGAACACAGTGCCGGAAGGATCGTCTACTCGACCTTGAGATTGGCAAGTGATCGTCTACATCAACCACGAGATCCGATCTCGCACAAGGCTTTCGGATCTACAAGGGTTAGTACAGATCTATCTTGTTGCACATGTCTAATAGATTAGATCTTGGCTTTTATCTAGATTAGATCTGAGTTTTCTTCGTTCTTGCGGTAGAATTTTTTTTTCCATGCTACGAACCCATCACAATGACACTGGTGGATCCACGTGGTTTATGAAAATAACACACATGCAATGACTCAAGTGCTGGTTTAGGATAAGAACATATATGCAATGACTCTTGTGGATACATATGTGGTTTGTGAAAAGAACACACATTCAATGACACTGGTGGTCCATGTGGTTTAGGAAAAGAACACACATGTAATGACTCTAGTGATGGTTTAGGATAAGAACACACATGCAATAACACTGGTGGATCGAAATGTGGTTTGAAAAGAACACACATGCAATGACTCTAGTGGATCCATGTGGTTTATGAAAAGAACAGACATGTAATGACTCTAGCTGTGGTTCATGAAAACAACACACCTGTAATGACTCTAGTGGATCCATATGTGGTTTGTGAAAAGCACACACATGCAATGACTCTTGTGGATCAATGTGGTTTATGAAAACAACACACATGCAATGAGTCTAGTTGTGGTTCATGAAAATAACACACATGCAATGACTCTGGTTGATCCATATGTGGTTTGTGAAAAGAACACCCATGCAGTGACTCTAGTTGTGGTTCATGAATAGAACACACATGCAATGAAACTTGTGGATCTATGTGGTTTATGAAAAGAACACACATGCAATGAATCTGGTGGATCCATATGTGGTTTAGAACAAGAACACACGTGCAATGAATCTAGTGCTGGTTTAGGATAAGAACACCCATGCAATGATACTAGTGTATCCATATGTGGTTTGTGAAAACCACACACATGCAATGATACTGATGGATCCATACGTGGTATGTGAAAACAACACACATGCAATGACACTAGTGGATCCATGTTGTTTATGTTCAGAACAGACATGCAATGACTCTAGTTGTGGTTCATGAAAATAACATACATGCAATGACTCTAGTGGATCCATATGTGGTTTGTGAAAAGAACACAGATGAAATGACTCTAGTGCTAGTTTAGGATATGAACACACATGCAATGACTCTAGTTGATCCATATGTGGTTTGTCAAAAGCACACACATGCAATAACTCTAGTGGATCCATATGTGGTTTATGAAAAGAACACACATGCAATGACACTGGTGGATCCATGTGGTTTATGAAAAGAACATACATGCAATGACTCTTGTGAATCCATATGTGGTTTGTGAAAAGAACGCACATGCATTGACTCTAGTTGTGGTTCATGAAAAGAACACACATGTAATGACACTCGTGGATCCATGGGGTTTATGAAAAGAACACATATGCAATGACTCTGGTGGATCCATAGGTGATTTAGGAAAAGAACACACATGCAATGACTCTAGCGCTGGTTAGGAAAAGAACACACATGTAATGAACTCTAGAGGATCCATATGTGGTTTTGAAAAGAACACACATGCAATGACACAGGTGGATCCATGTGGTTTATGAAAAGAACACACATGCCATGACTCCAGTGCTGGTTTAGGATAAGAACACACATGTAATGACACTGGTGGATCCATATGTGGTTTGTGAAAAGAACACACATTCAGTGACATGTGGTTTCCGAAAAGAACACACATGCAATGACTGTAATGCTGTTTTATCATAAGAACACACCTGCAATGACTCTAGTGGATCCACATGTGGTTCGTGAAAATAACACACATGCAATGACTCTAGTTGATCCAACTGCTTTCTGAAAAGAACACATGCAATGAGTCTAGATGTGGTTCATGAAAAGAACACACATGAAATGACACTGGTGGATCCATCTGGTTTATGAAAAGAACATACATGCAATGACTCTGGTGGATCCATATGTGGTTTAGCAAAAGAACACACATGCAATGACTCTAGTGTTGGTTTAGGAGACGAACACACATGTAATGAACTCTAGTGGATCCATATGTGCTTTTGAAAAGAACACACATGCAATGACTCTAGTGGATCCATGTGGTTTATGAAAAGAATAGACATGCAATGACTCTAGATGTGGTTCATGAAATGAACACACATGCAATGACACTGGTGGATTGTGGTTTATGAAAAGAGCACACGTGCAATGACTCTGGTGGATCCATATGTGGTTTAGGAAAAGAACACACATGTAATGACTCTAGTGATAGTTTAGCAGACGAACACATATGCAATGTCCCTGGTGGATCCATATGTGGTTTAGAAAAAGAACACACATTCAATGACACTGGTGGATCCATGTGGTTTATTAAAAGAACACTCATGCAATGACTCTAGTGCTGGTTTAGCATAAGAACACAACTTCAATGACACTAGTCGATCCATATGTGGTTTGTGAAAAGAACACACATTCAATGACACTAGTGGATCCATGTGGTTTAGGAGAAGAGCACACATGCAATGACTCTAGTGCTGGTTTAGGATAAGAACACACATGCAATGACTCTAGTGGATCCATATGTGGTTGGTGAAAATAACAAACATGCAATGACTATAGTGGATCCATGCGGTTTATGAAGAAAACAAACATGCAATGACTCTGGTGGATCCATATGTGATTTCGGAAAAGAACACACATGCAATGACTCTAGTCCTGGTTTAGGAGACGAACACAGATGCAATGTCCCTGGTGGATCCATATGTGGTTTACAAAAGAACACACATTCAATGACACTGGTGGATCCATGTGGTTTATGAAAAGAACACACATGCAATGACTCTAGTGCTGGTTTAGCATAAGAACACAACTTCAATGACACTGGTCGGTCCATATGTGGTTTGTGAAAAGAACACACATTCAATGACACTAGTGGATCCATGTGGTTTAGGAAAACAGCACAAATGCAATGACTCTAGTGCTGGTTTAGGATAAGAACACACATGGAATGACTCTAGTGGATCCATATGTGGTTTGTGAAAAGAACAAACATGCAATGACTCTAGTGGATCCATGTGGTTTATGAAGAAAACAGACATGCAATGACTCTAGCTGTGGTTCATGAAAATAACAACATGCAATGATACTGGTGGATCCATGTGGTTTATGAAAAGAATGCACATGCAATGAATCGGGTGGATCTATGTGTGGTTTATGAAAAGAACACACATGCAATGACTCTAGTGATGGTTTAGGATAAGAACAGACATGCAATGACTCTAGTGGATCCATATGTGGTTTGTGAAAAAAACACACATGCAATGTCACTAGTGGATCCCTGTGGTTTAGGAAAAGAACACACATGCAATAAACTCTAATGGATCCATGTGGTTTATGAAAAGATAACACATTTAATGAACTCTAGTGTATCCATGTGGTTTATGAAAATAACACACATGCAATGAACTCTAATGTATCCATGTGGTTTATGAAAAGATAGCACATGCAATGAACACTAGTGGATCCATGTGGTTTATGAGAAGAACACACATCCAATTAACTCTAGTGGATCCATGTGGTTTATGTAAATAACACACATACAATGAACTCTAGTGGATCCTTGTGATTTATGAGAATAACACACATGGAATGAACTCTAGTGGATCCATGTGGTGCATGAGAATAACACACATACAATGAACTCTAGTGGATCCATGTGGTTTATGAGAATAACACACATGCAATGAACTCTAGTGGATCTATGTGGTTCAGGAAAAGAACACACATGCAATGAACTCTAGTGGATCCATACGTGGTTTGTGAAAAGAACACACATGCAATGACTCTAGTGGATCCATGTGGTTTATGAAAAGAGACATGCAATGACTCTAGCTGTGGTTCATGAAAAGAACACACATGCAATGACACTGGTGGATCCATGTGGTTTATGAAAAGAACACACATGCAATGACTTTGGAGGATCCATATGTGGTTTTGGAAAAAATAACATACATGCAACGACTCTAGTGCTAGTTTAGGAGAAGAACACACATGCAATGTCACTGGTGGATCCATGTGGTTTAGGAAAAGAACACACATGCAATGAACTCTAATGGATCCATGGGTTTATGAAAAGATAACACATGTAATGAACTCTAGTGGATCCATGTGGTTTATGAAAATAACACACTTGCAATGAACTCTCATGGATCCATGTGGTTTATGAAAAGATAACACATGCAATGAACTCTAGTGGATCCATGTGGTTTATGAGAAGAACACACATCCAATGAACTCTAGTGGATCCATGTGGTTTGTGAAAAGAACACACATTCAATGACACTAGTGGATCCATGTGGTTTAGGAAAAGAGCACACATGCAATGACTCTGGTGCTGGTTTAGGATAAGAACACACATGCAATGACTCTAGTGGATCCATATGTGGTTTGTGAAAATAACAAACATGCAATGACTATAGTGGATCCATGCGATTTATGAAGAAAACAGACATGCAATGACTCTGGTGGATCCATATGTGATTTAGGAAAAGAACACACATGCAATGACTCTAGTCCTGGTTTAGGAGACGAACACAGATGCAATGTCCCTGGTGGATCCATATGTGGTTTACAAAAGAACACATATTCAATGACACTGGTGGATCCATGTGGTTTGTGAAAAGAACACACATGCAATGACTATAGTGCTGGTTTAGCATAAGAACACAACTTCAATGACACTGGTCGATCCATATGTGGTTTGTGAAAAGAACACACATTCAATGACACTAGTGGATCCATGTGGTTTAGGAAAACAGCACACATGCAATGACTCTAGTGCTAGTTTAGGATAAGAACACACATGGAATGACTCTAGTGGATCCATATGTGGTTTGTGAAAAGAACAAACATGCAATGACTCTAGTGGATCCATGTGGTTTATGAAGAAAACAGACATGCAATGACTCTACTTGTGGTTCATGAAAGTAACAACATGCAATGATACTGGTGGATCCATGTGGTTTATGAAAAGAATGCACATGCAATGAATCGGGTGGATCTATGTGTGGTTTATGAAAAGAACACACATGCAATGACTCTAGTGATGGTTTAGGATAAGAACAGACATGCAATGACTCTAGTGGATCCATATGTGGTTTGTGAAAAGAACACACATGCAATGTCACTGGTGGATCCCTGTGGTTTAGGAAAAGAACACACATGCAATAAACTCTAATGGATCCATGTGGTTTATGAAAAGATAACACATTTAATGAACTCTAGTGTATCCATGTGGTTTATGAAAATAACACACATGCAATGAACTCTAATGGATCCATGTGGTTTATGAAAAGATAGCACATGCAATGAACTCTAGTGGATCCATGTGGTTTATGAGAAGAACACACATCCAATTAACTCTAGTGGATCCATGTGGTTTATGAAAATAACACACATACAATGAACTCTAGTGGATCCATGTGGTTTATGAGAATAACACACATGTAATGAACTCTAGTGGATCCATGTGGTCTATGAGAATAACACACATACAATGAACTCTAGTGGATCCATGTGGTTTATGAGAATAACACAGATGCAATGAACTCTAGTGGATCCATGTGGTTTAGGAAAATAACACACATGCAATGAACTCTAGTGGATCCATATGTGGTTTATGAAAAGAACACACATGCAATGACTCTAGTGGATCCATGTGGTTTATGAAAAGAATAGACATGCAATGACTCTAGCTGTGGTTCATGAAAAGAACACACATGCAATGACACTGGTGGATCCATGTGGTTTATGAAAAGAACACACATGCAATGACTTTGGAGGATCCATATGTGGTTTTGGAAAATAACATACATGCAATTACTCTAGTGCTAGTTTAGGAGAAGAACACACATGCAATGTCACTGGTGGATCCATGTGGTTTAGGAAAAGAACACACATGCAATGAACTCTAATGGATCCATGTGGTTTATGAAAAGATAACACATGTAATGAACTCTAGTGGATCCATGTGGTTTATGAAAATAACACACATGCAATGAACTCTAATGGATCCATGTGGTTTATGAAAAGATAACACATGCAATGAACTCTAGTGGATCCATGTGGTTTATGAGAAGAACACACATCCAATGAAATCTAGTGGATCCATGTGGTTTATGAAAATAACACACATACAATGAACTCTAGTGGATCCATGTGGTTTATGAGAGTAACACACATGTAATGAACTCTAGTGGATCCATGTGGTGTATGAGAATAACACACATGCAATGAACTCTAGTGGATCCATGCGGTTTATGAGAATAACACATGCAATTGACTCTAGTGGATCCATGTGGTTTAGGAAAAGAACACACATGCAATGAACTCTAGTGGATCCATATGTGGTTTGTGAAAAGAACACACATGCAATGACTCTAGTGGATCCATGTGGTTTATGAAAAGAACAGACATGCAATGACTCTAGCTGTGGTTCATGAAAAGAACACGCATGTAATGACACTGGTGGATCCACGTGGTTTATGAAAAGAACACACATGCAAAGACTTTGGTGGATCCATATGTGTGAAGGGAATATGCCCGATATGCAATAATAAAGTGGTTATTATCTTTTTCCATGTTTATGATAAATCTTTATTTTGCATTCTATAATTGTATTGATCGGAAACATCAATACATGTGTGTTTAATAAACAAAAAGGGTTCCTCGTTATGCCTATCTTATAGACTAGCTCGTTGATTAACAAGATGATCAAGGTTTCCTTATCATGGACATTGGATGTTGTTAATAACAAGATTACAACATTGGTGGAATGATGTGATGAACATTCATCCGAGGTATAGCATTACGATCAAGTCATTATGTTTATATTGCTATAACATCATACGAAGTAATATTTATCCTTAGACCATGAGATCATGTTAATTGCTAACACCGGAAGAGTATCTTGATAACATCAAATGTCACATCGTAACAGGGTGACTATAAAGATGGGTTCAGTGCTACGAAGGTGTTATGTTGAGGCTCATGGATCAAGAGTGGAATTTGTCAATCCCGATGATAGATAGATATGCTTTGGGCCCTCTCGGTGATATCACATTAAGATAGCTTGCAAGCAAGTGATGTGATCACTAGAATGTTATATCACGGGAGCAAGAAAAGAGTGCATGTAGGTAACGAGATCAAACTAGGTATGGAGATACCGATGATCGAATCTCGGAAATGTAATATATCGCGAGACAAAGGGATTTAGTTACTAGCGTTAAAGGTTCTCATGATCACAGAAGTCATCGTTGAATGTGTAGGAGTCAGTATGGGTCTCCAGGTCCCGCTTCTGATTATTGATCTGAGAAGGGTCTCGATCATGTCTGCATTATTCGCGAACCGTAGGGTGACACACTTAAGGGATACCGACACCATTTGGAGCAAATATGTTTCAAATAAAGATTTAAGAAAGGGCTGGAATTATTTCAATAGACACCAAAACTGTTTTGGGTGAAATTGCTGAAATTGGTTCTGCATGTAATATTGAAATGTTCAGGGGGTTTTATGTGAATGTTTGTTAATTAAAGTAATTAACAAAATTCTGAATAAAAATAATAAAAGAGTTTTATTAAATGAGAGAGCATTAAATTTGGAGAAATTTAATGCATTTAAAGTGGAGACTTTAAAAGGGAATGTGAAGAGGCATTTTAATGTGGAGGGGTTACCACCACATGAATGGGGGAGGTGAGGGGTCACCCCCCCATGCGCCGGCCATGGAGAGGAGGGGAACCCCCCCTCCTCCTACAAAAGGCCATCCATTCCCTCCTTCATCCTCACACCTCCTCGTGAAGGATCTCTCTCCCCCTCTAGAATTATTTCCCCATGGTCTCGGATTAGCGAGATACATGTTCCCGGTGGCTTTATCTAGAAAGGAGTTGCTGCTTCCGCTGCTTTGCTGGGGCGAGGGATGGAGGTTGTCGGGGTACTGGACGTGTGTGCGATCACGGATGCACCGCTGCTTTGCGGTGCTGGACTTGGTGGTGCTGGAGCTAGATCTAAAGGATGTGCTGGAGCCGGACCTACTCGGACTTCCTCACGATCTTGAGATCTGCAAGTGTACGACTACATCAACCACGAGTTCCTACTCATTAACAAAACTCGTTGTCTTCGAGGGTAAGTTCTCGTTGGATGTATGTCCACCCGTTGCTTTGTACCTAGTAGATAGATTTTGGCGTGTAGTTCTCATCGTAGGAAAAAAATTGTTTTCTATGCTGCGGACCCAACTGTGGTATCAGAGCATGATCTATGCATAGGTGCTTTGCACGGGTAGTACACATATGTTTATATGTGGGCGATGATGATCATGTTATTGCTTCGTTCATGTATTTTGGATATTGGTGGCATAGTGGGATGAAGCGGCCCGGACCAACCTTACATGTCATCGTACATGAGACCGGTTCCACGACTGACATGCAACTAGTTTTGCATAAGTGGCTGGCGGGTGTCTGTCTCTCCTACTATAGTCAATATGTGATTTACAACAAGTTGCTAATAACTTGGTTATCCTCGTTGTGGTTCATGTTCATAGTTAAGAACGGTTCTATCTCCGAAAGCCCTAAGCCACGTAAAACTTGCAATTGATAAATTAGAGGCGTCTAGTTTAGATCGTTGCTAGGCTAGTGTATTGATATGGTATTGTTGTAAGTAGATGTATGATAGATACTCTTACAACACATTCAACGTGTAAGTTCCATAGACCTTGGCCTTACACACAAAGGAATGATAGAGATCATACCAGGATGCAAATGATAGAGATCAAATGCATGGACCATATCATCTCACTTTACACATTAGATGTTAGCATCTTATACTGCTAGTTTGGCGCTTTCTGTAGCATTGTAAGATGATCCCTCATTTAGATATCAAGATAAAAATTTGTTCTTCCTTAAGTATGCACCGTTCTGTGGATCGTGTTTCGAGACATCACGTGATGATCGGGTGTACTCGAATCTACGCTTTCATATGAACGGGTTTAAGACAGTTTTACATACGCGAATACTAATGTTCTTACTTGGCGAGCCTAGCATGTACAGACATGGCCTTGGAACACGGACCGAAAGGTTAAGCATGAGTCATATAGTTGATATGATGCCCATATTGATGCTCGCCTTTGAATCTACACCGACTCACGTGATGATCGGACTTGGTGTAGTGGATTTGGTTCATGTAATCACCAAAAAGGCACGGGGGATGTCGTTTTTGAGTGGGAGTTTATTTCTAATTTGGATTAGTAGAACTCAATTTGTCATAATATAAATCAAAGTCAATTTGCATAATTTGTTGTAGTCATTGGCATCTGTTCACTACCTTATGCTTAGTTTCAATTGAGATAATAGAACTATAGAATTCTGGATATTTACTTTATGAACTGGTATCGTATTGTTTTGAATGCCAATTTAAAGTTTATAAGTCCTATTGCAAACTTTCAACAAACTCTATTTACTCCATGAAGTTTAATAAGAAGTATTAAATCAAGAGTACGAATTCCAATGTTAGTATCTAAAGTATCATGTTTGCCTCCATGATTATTGATATTCAAAAGTTGTTTTAATATCAAGATTATATTGGAGCTGAAAATTGTTTCAGAAACCATCATGTGTGAAAGATATTGTGATATCTGAAACAATGTTTTTGGTTGCATTATGATATAGTATAATTTAGCAAAATACATGTTCTCATATTGTATGAGAATTTGTGAAGGATGGAGATGATAAGCATCCGGTTCTCCCAAAAAGATTTTGCGAACTAACATTATACTCGCAATTCTTCCTTATAGGCTATAGTAGCTTGATCATGAAAGTTGTCATGATAAGAATGAATAGAAGATGTAAGTAAAATGTTTACTACACTGATAGATTACTAAAGAATAGATTTTTGAAAGAACACCAAACATTTGATGATGGTGATCCACTTCAAAGTGCAAGTCGAAAGGTATTAGTATTTGACTATATACGCTTTGTACTATGTGTCATGTGAATGACACCACTATTGATGTTGATAGATTCTTTTAAAAGAAAAGGAATTGCTGAAAAAGAATCTATAAAATATTTGGCAGAAAATAAAAGGTTGGAGATGTCCAACTTAGGTATATAGAAGATATACACGTTATGGTTGTATTACTTACTTGTTAAACAATGTGGTTCTGAGGTATTGGATACCGGTATTGGATACCGAATTAGTTGGTATGAAGTGTCATACAGGACAATGCAATTCATGAACTACAATGGCCAAAGTAACTAGCAAGAGAATAAGTGATGATGTTCATAGAAAACAAATAAAGTGTTATTGTGTTTTTCGTTGTCGTCAAACCTAGCCTTCAAGATTTGTTCTAATAATTGTTATTTTGTTCCGGTATTATGAGAACAATGGTTGTTCAAATAATTACCGTATTCCATACAGGATTGATGAACTTTTACAAGTCTAGTGGGAGAAATCACATCCATAAACACTATTGCTAAAATGTCGCAAGACAAATGATTGAAAGATCACTTATGAAGTGACATCGCTGTTTAAATTATATTGGAAAGGAAACATGAAGAAAATCCATGTTGATGGATTTTTGGAGTCTTTTGATTTTGATCAATTGACGCTGGTGAAACTTTCCTCGAGATAATTGAAACTCCGTTCATAGGCCAAAGAGAAATGGATGACTAACTTATTGGATATTATGCATGTTGATGTATATATAGTCCATTATGTGTAGCCATATGCGATGGATCCTTTTGCTTCATGTGCTTTCTCCAAAATTTAAGTGAATATATCTATATATTTACTTAATAAGGAAGAAGTATGAAACATTTGAAAATTGTTCAAAGACTTTCAAGATGAAGTGGAAAATCATTGTAACAAGAAAATAAAGAGTTTTTTATTCGATCATAAAGGAAGATATTTGAGTGACGTGTTTAGCAAAAACACCTAAGATTTGAGGAATTGTTCCATGATTTGTGTTTCCCGATAAACCATAGGAGTATGGCATATTCGAGAGATGAAATCAAACCATGTTTGACACGGTAGGATCAAAGGTGTCATTTATAAAACTGCCATTATGTTTTAAGGATTGAAGCTTTAGAGACTATCGCTTTTACACTGAAAAGAGCACCATCGTGATCCGTTGAAATGACACCATATAAGTTATGGTTTGGGATAAAACCCGAATTGTCTTTTCTTAAATTTTGGTATGCTATGCATAAGTAAAAAATTTACAACCAAAGTCAGATAAGCACGTCTTTGTAGGTTATCCCAAATAATTTGTTGGCAATTTCTCCATAACACCAAGGACAAAAGAGTTTGTTACTTGGAACGTCAAGTTTCTTGAGAAGGAATTTTTCATGAAAAGTTAAGTGGGAGGACAATAGAACTTTGATACGGTTGTTGAACCTTAGCTATATGTGCTAAGTAGCGCAGCGCCGGAAAGTGTCCCGGTGGCGGCCACAATGCTCATAGCTCCCGTGATTACAAAGGGTGTGATCTCGGAGATTAGAGTTCCTATTGAACAGTGTGGATCAGTAAGAATCAAATAGTATGATTTGATAAGCAAGTCGTTATTGTTTTGACAATGATGAACCGACTACATGCAAAGAAGCGATGATGGGCCCTGACTCCATAAAATGACTAGAAGTCATAGAATCTGTGATAGTATCCATACACGAGAAATCAAGTTTCTGAACTTAGAAGACCCTCTGGAAAGGCGTGAAGCCTATCGGTCGTATTTGGATCTATAAAGAAATAGACATGGATGTTTAACATCTATGAAATAGTCGACATGTCGGAAAGAAGTTTATGACAATTTTCAAGGAGTTGACTATGACAAGATTTGATCTTTCATAGCAATATTTAGTCTTGACGGATTAATGTAGCAACCACTACATATAATTTGATGTATGGTAGTTGAATAAACAAAACAAGGTTCTTCTAATAGAACGGTTACCTAGGACGTGTACATGACATGGTCCGAAGGGTTTTGTTAATTTAAAGGGTGCTAAAAGGGCATGCAAACTTCAATAGTTGAACTAAGCATAGCGGAGTTGGAATCTTCACCATGATGAAACTGTTAAAAGAGTTTAAATTCATCGGAGATGAGGAAGATGCTTGCATTTGCAAGAAATTAAGTGAGAGTGCTGAGACATATTTCTAATACATTATGTAGAGGACATATTGTTGATTGGAAATGATGTATCTTGTATTGACACAAGTTAAGAATTTCATTAAAATAAGATTTCGATGAAAGACTTGGGCAAAACCGGAATATTAGGCATCAATATCTATATGCATAGATTGAGGCACTAATATGGCTGTGCCAGACATACATATATGAGATATTGAAAGGGTTAAATATGGAAACAACAAGAAAGGTTCTTGCTGCATGGAAAGGATTGTATCAAGATTCAAGTGTTCCAACACTTGGTGAGTAAAATCACATGAAGATTTTGATCGATTATACCATGATATGTATATATCCAGAATGCCCTATGCTCTAAATGTTATGAGCACATATCAGAATGATCCATAAGATGATCATTGGACAATACTAAAGATATTCTTATGAGCTTTGGAAGAACTAAGAATATATCATGTATAAGTGACAAATAGTTAAAGGTAGTTCATTGTAAAGTGTTACATTGATACTATTTTTGTCACAAGATACAAATTAAATTTATCTCAATTTAGACTATGGGTGGCACAATGTAATGGAAAGGATGTTCCATGATAGATTTGGATGAGTTCCAAAGTTGAGACATTGTGACGGATACTACAACAAAAGGCTAAGTATATAACTTCTATAGTAGCAGCAAAGGAGCGCATTTGTGTTAAGTAGTTTGTTATCAAACTAGGTGTGGTTCAAAGTGTGCTAATACTATGAAGATATATTGTGTGACAATAATATCAACATATTTTAACCCGAACAAACTAAAGGTCTCACCAAAGGACCAAATTTATACAATGCCATCTCATTTGAGAATGAGTGATGCGTAGAGACGCAAAGACATGCAAATACACACGGACCTGAAACTGTCAGATCCAGAGATTATTAACCACTAGCAATCACATATTTGCAACACCAGAAAGCCATAGGTGTTCAATACGCAAAGTTTTTCAAACTAGATTATTGACTCTAGTGCAAGTGGGAGACTGAAGGGAATATGCCCGAGAGGCAATAATAAAGTGGTTATTATCTTATTCCATGTTTATGATAAATGTTTATTTTGCATCCTATAATTGTATTGATCGGAAACATCAATACATGTGTGTTTAATCCCGATGGGTTCAGTGCTTCGAAGGTGTTATGTTGAGGCTCATGGATCAAGAGTGGAATTTGTCAATCCAGATGATAGATAGATATGCTCTGGGCCCTCTCGGTGATATCACATTAAGATAGCTTGCAAGCAAGTGATGTGATCACTAGAATGTTATATCACGGGAGCGAGAAAAGAGTGCATGTCGGTAACGAGATCAAACTAGGTATGGAGATACCGATGATCGAATCTCAGACATGTAATATATCGCGAGACAAAGGGATTTAGTTACTAGCGTTAAAGGTTCTCACGATCACAGAAGTCATCGTTGAATGTGTAGGAGTCAGTATGGGTCTCAAGGTCCCGCTTCTGATTATTGATCTGAGAAGGGTCTCGATCATGTCTGCATTATTCGCGAACCGTAGGGTGACACACTTAAGGGATACCGACACCATTTGGAGCAAATATGTTTCAGATAAAGATTTAAGAAAGCGTTGGAATTATTTCAATAGACACCAAAACTGTTTCGGGTGAAATTGCTGAAATTGGTTCTGCATGTAATATTGAAATGTTGCAGGGGGTTTTATGTGAATGTTTGTTAATTAAAGTAATTAACAAAATTATGAATAAAAATAATAAAAGAGTTTTATTAAATGAGAGAGCATTAAATTTGGAGAAATTTAATGCATTTAAAGTGGAGACTTTAAAAGGGAATGTGAAGAGGCATTTTAATGTGGAGGGGTTACCACCACATGAATGGGGGAGGTGAGGGGTCAGCCCCCCATGCGCCGGCCATGGAGAGGAGGGGAACCCCCCTCCTCCTATAAAAGGCCATCCATTCCCTCCTTCATCCTCACACCTCCTCGTGAATGATCTCTCTCTCCCTCTAGAATTATTTCCCCATGGTCTCGGATTAGCGAGATACATGTTCCCGGTGGCTTTATCTGGAAAGGAGTTGCTGCTTTCGCTGCTTTGCTGGAGCGAGGGATGGAGGTTGTCGGGGTACCGGATGTGTGTGCGATCACGGATGCACCGCTGCTTTGCGGTGCTGGACTTGGTGGTGCTGGAGCTGGATCTGAAGGTCGTGTTGGAGCCGGACCTGGTCGGACTTTCTCACAATCCTGAGATTGGCAAGTGTACGACTACATCAACCACGAGTTCCTACTCGTTAACAAAACTCTTTGTCTTCGAGGGTAAGTTCTCGTTGGATGTATGTCCACCCGTTGCTTTGTACCTAGTAGATAGATCTTGGCGTGTAGTTCTCATCGTAGGAAAATTTTTGTTTCCTATGCTGCGGACCCAACAATGTGGTTTTGGAAAATAACATACATGCAATGACTCTAGTGCTAGTTTAGGAGAAGAACACACATGCAATGACATTGGTGGATCCATATGTGGTTTAGAAAAATAACACATATTCAATGACACTGGTGGATCCATGTGGTTTATGAAAAGAACACACATGCAATGACTGTAGTGTTGGTTTATGATAAGAACACACATGCAATGACACTAGTGGATCCATATGTGGTTTGTGAAAATAACACACATGCAATGACTCTAGTGGATCCATGTGGTTTATGAAACCAACAGACATGCAATGACTCTAGCTAGGTTAATGAAAAGAACACACATGCAATGAATCTAGTGGAATCATATATGGTTTGTGAAAACCACACACATGCAATGACCCTGGTGGATCAATGTGGTTTATGAAAATAACACACATGCAATGACTCTAGCTATGGTTCATGAAAAGAACACACATGCAATGACACTAGTGGATCCATGTGTGGTTTAGAAAAAGAAAACACATGCAATGACTCTAGTGCTAGTTTGGGATAAGAACACACATGCAATGACTAGTGGATCCATATGTGGTTTGTGAAAAGAACATACATGTAATGACTCTAGTTGTGGTTCATGAAAAGAACACACATGCAATGACTCTGGTGGATCCATATTTGGTTTAGGAAAAGAACACACATGCAATGACTCTAGAGCTGGTTTAGGATAAGAACACACATGCAATCACACTAGTGTATCCATATGTTGTTTGTGAAAAGAACAAGCATTCAATGACAATGGTGGATCCATGTGGTTTATGAAAAGAGCACACATGAAATGACTCTGGTGGATCCATATGTGGTTTAGGAAAAGAACAAATATGCAATGACTCTAGATGTTGTTTATGAAAAGAACACACATGCAATGCCACTAGTGGATCCATGTGGTTTATGAAAAGAACACACATGTAATGACACTGGTGGATCCATGTGGTTTAGGAATAGAACACACATGCAATGACTCTGGTGGATCCATATGTGGTTTGTAAAAAGAACACACATGCAATGACGCTAGTTGTGGTTCATGAAAAGAATACACATGCAATGACACTGGTGGATCAATGTGGTTTATGAAAAGAACACACATCCAAAGCTCTAGTGGATCCATAAGTTGTTAGTGAAAAGAACACATATGAAATGACACTGGTGGATCCATATGTTGTTTGTGAAAATAACAAAAATTCAATGACACTAGTGGATCCATGTATGGTTTGTGAAAGGAACACACGTGCAATGACTCTAATTGTGGTTCATGAAAAGAACACACATGCAATGACACTGGTGGATCCATGTGGTTGATGAAAACAACACACATGCACTGACTCTAGTAGATCCATATGTGGTTTATGAAAATAACACACATGCAATGACTCTAGTGCTGGTTTAGGATAAGAACACACATGTAATGACTCTAGTGGATCCATATGTGGTTTGTAAAAGGAACAGACATGCTATGACTCTAGTGGATCCATGTGGTTTGTGAAAATCACACACATGAACTGACTCTAGTGCTAGTTTAGGATAAGGACACACGTGTAATGACTCTAGTTGATCCATATGTGGTTTGTGAAAAGCACACACATGCAATGACTCTAGTGGATCCATATGTGGTTCGTGAAAAGAACCCACATGCAATGACATTGGAGGATCCATGTGGTTTATGAAAAGAACACACATGCAATGACTCTGGTGGATCCATATGTGGTTTGTGAAAATAACACACGTGAATGACTCTAGTTGTGGTTCGTGAAAAGAACCCACATGCAATGACATTGGAGGATCCGTGTGGTTTATGAAAAGAACACACATGCATTGACTCTAGTGGATCCATATGTGGTTTGTGAAAAGAACACACATGCAATGACTCTAGTTGTGGTTCATGAAAACAACACACATGTAATGACACTCGTGGATCCATGTGGTTCATGAAAAGAACACACATGAAATGACACTGGTGGATCCATGTGGTTTATGAAAGGAACACACATGCAATGACTCTGGTGGATCCATATGTGATTTAGGAAAAGAACACACATGCAATGACTCTAGTGCTGGTTTAGGATACGAAGACACGTCCAATGTCACTGGTGGATCCATGTGTGGTTTAGACAAAGAACACACATTCAATGACACTGGTAGTTCCACGTGGTTTATGAAAATAACACACATGCAATGACTATAGTGCTGGTTTAGGATAAGAACATAGATGCAATGACTCTGGTGGATACATATGTGGTTAGTGAAAAGAACACACATTCAATGACACTGGTGGATCCATGTGGTTTAGGAAAAGAACACACATGTAATGACTCTCGTGATGGTTTAGGATCAGAACACACATGCAATAACACTGGTGGATCGAAATGTGGTTTGTGAAAAGAACACACATGCAATGACTCTAGTGGATCCATGTGGTTTATGAAAAGAACAGACATGTAATGACTCTAGCTGTGGTTCATTAAAACAACACACATGTAATGACTCTACTGGATCCATATGTGGTTTGTGAAAAGTACACACATGCAATCACTCTTGTGGATAAATGTGGTTTATGAAAAGAACACACATGCAATGACTCTAGTTGTGGTTCATGAAAAGAACACACATTCAATGACTCTGGTTGATCCATATGTGGTTTGGGAAAAGAACACCCATGCAGTCAATCTAGTTGTGGTTCATGAACAGAACACACATGCAATGACACTTGTGGATCTATGTGGTTTATGAAAATAACACACATGCAATGACTCTGGTGGATCCATATGTGGTTTAGGACAAGAATACACATGCAATGAATCTAGTGCTTGTTTAGGATAAGAACACCCATGCAATGATACCTGTGGATCCATATGTGGTTTGTGAAAAGAACACACATGCAATGATACTGGTGGATCCATATGGGGTCTATGAAAAGAACACACATGCAATGACTCTAGTGGATCCGTGTGGTTTATGTAAAGAACAGACATGCAATGACTCTAGTTGTGGTTCATGAAAAGAACACACATGCAATGACTCTAGTGGATCCATATGTGGTTTGTGAAAAGCACATAGATGCAATGACTCTAATGCTAGTTTAGGATAAGAACACACATGCAATGACTCTAGTTGATCCATATGTGGTTTGTGAAAAGCACACACATGCAATAGCTCTAGTGGATCCATATGTGGTTTATGAAAACAACACACATGCAATGATACTGGTAGATCCATTTGGTTTATGAAAAGAACACACATGCAATGACTCTAGTAAATACATATGTGGTTTGTGAAAAGAACGCATATGCAATGACTCTAGTTGTGGTTGATGAAAAGAACACACATGTAATGACACTGGTGGATCCATGGGGTTTATGAAAAGAACACACATGCAATGACTCTGGTGGATCCATATGTGATTTAGGAAAAGAACACACTTGCAATGACTCTAGCGCTAGCTAGGAAAAGAACACACATGCAATGAACTCTAGTGGATCCATCTGTGGTTTTGAAAAGAACACACATGCAATGACTCTAGTGGATCCATGTGGTTTATGAAAAGAACAAACATGCAATGAATCTAGCTGTGATTCATCAAAAGAACACACATGCAATGACATTGGTGGATCCATGTGATTTATGAAAAGAACATACATGCAATGACTATGGTGGATCCATATGTGGTTTAGGAAAAGAACACACATGCAATGACTCTAGTGCTGGTTTAGGAGAAGAACACACATGCAATGACACTAGTGGATCCATATGTGGTTTACAAAAAGAACACACATTCAATGACACAGGTGGATCCATGTGGTTTATGAAAAGAACACGCATGCCATGACTCCAGTGCTGGTTTAGGATAAGAACACACATGTAATGACACTGGTGGATCCATCTGTGGTTTGTGAAAAGAACACACATACAATGACACTGGTGGATCCATGTGGTTTCCGAAAAGAACACACATGCAATGACTCTAGTGTTGGTTTATGATAAGAACACACATGCAATGACTCTAGTGGATCCATATGTGGTTTGTGAAAATAACACACTTGCAATGACTCTAGTTGATCCAAGTGGTTTATGAAAAGAACAGACATGCAATGAGTCTAGATGTGGTTCATGAAAATAACAGACATGAAATGACACTGGTGGATCCATGTGGTTTATGAAAAGAACACACATGCAATGACTCTGGTGGATCCATATGTGATTTAGGAAAAGAACACACATGCAATGACTGTAGTGCTGGTTTAGGATACGAAGACACGTCCAATGTCACTGGTGGATCCATGTGTGGTTTAGACAAAGAACACACATTCAATGACACTGGTAGTTCCACGTGGTTTATGAAAATAACACACATGCAATGACTCTAGTGCTGGTTTAGGATAAGAACATAGATGCAATGACTCTGGTGGATACATATGTGGTTAGTGAAAAGAAGACACATTCAGTGACACTGGTGGATCCATGTGGTTTAGCAAAAGAACACACATGTAATGACTCTCGTGATGGTTTAGGATCAGAACACACATGCAATAACACTGGTGGATCGAAATGTGGTTTGTGAAAAGAACACACATGCAATGACTCTAGTGGATCCATGTGGTTTATGAAAAGAACAGACATGTAATGACTCTAGCTGTGGTTCGTTAAAACAACACACATGTAATGACTCTAGTGGATCCATATGTGGTTTGTGAAAAGTACACACATGCAA
Organism: Avena sativa; assembly: GCA_916181665.1. Taxonomy (NCBI): domain Eukaryota; kingdom Viridiplantae; phylum Streptophyta; class Magnoliopsida; order Poales; family Poaceae; genus Avena; species Avena sativa. The sequence goes on from OV702289.1 coordinate 438,917,130, forward strand.
TGACTCTTGTGGATCAATGTGGTTTATGAAAAGAACACACATGCAATGACTCTAGTTGTGGTTCATGAAAAGAACACACATGCAATGACTCTGGATGATCCATATGTGGTTTGGGAAAAGAACACCCATGCAGTGAATCTAGTTGTGGTTCATGAACAGAACACACATGCAATGACACTTGTGGATCTATGTGGTTTATGAAAAGAACACACATGCAATGACTCTGGTGGATCCATATGTGGTTTAGGACAAGAATACACATGCAATGAATCTAGTGCTTGTTTAGGATAAGAACACCCATGCAATGATACCGGTGGATCCATATGTGGTTTGTGAAAAGAATACACATGCAATGATACTGGTGGATCCATATGTGGTCTATGAAAAGAACACACATGCAATGACTCTAGTGGATCCGTCTGGTTTATGTAAAGAACAGACATGCAATGACTCTAGTTGTGGTTCATGAAAAGAACACACATGCAATGACTCTAGTGGATCCATATGTGGTTTGTGAAAAGCACACAGATGCAATGACTCTAATGCTAGTTTAGGATAAGAACACACATGCAATAACTCTAGTTGATCCATATGTGGTTTGTGAAAAGCACACACATGCAATAGCTCTAGTGGATCCATATGTGGTTTATGAAAACAACACACATGCAATGATACTGGTAGATCCATTTGGTTTATGAAAAGAACACACATGCAATGACTCTAGTAAATACATATGTGGTTTGTGAAAAGAACGCACATGCAATGACTCTAGTTGTGGTTGATGAAAAGAACACACATGTAATGACACTGGTGGATCCATGGGGTTTATGAAAAGAACACACATGCAATGACTCTGGTGGATCCATATGTGATTTAGGAAAAGAACACACATCCAATGACTCTGGTGGATCCATATGTGATTTAGGAAAAGAACACACATGCAATGACTCGAGTGGATCCATATGTGATTTAGGAAAAGAACACACTTGCAATGACTCTAGCGCTAGCTAGGAAAAGAACACACATGCAATGAACTCTAGTGGATCCATCTGTGGTTTTGAAAAGAACACACATGTAATGACTCTAGTGGATCCATGTGGTTTATGAAAAGAACAAACATGCAATGACTCTAGCTGTGATTCATCAAAAGAACACACATGCAATGACATTGGTGGATCCATGTGATTTATGAAAAGAACATACATGCAATGACTATGGTGGATCCATATGTGGTTTAGGAAAAGAACACACATGCAATGACTCTAGTGCTGGTTTAGGAGAAGAACACACATGCAATGACACTAGTGTATCCATATGTGGTTTACAAAAAGAACACACATTCAATGACACAGGTGGATCCATGTGGTTTATGAAAAGAACACGCATGCCATGACTCCAGTGCTAGTTTAGGATAAGAACACACATGTAATGACACTGGTGGATCCATCTGTGGTTTGTGAAAAGAACACACATACAATGACACTGGTGGATCCATGTGGTTTCCGAAAAGAACACACATGCAATGACTCTAGTGTTGGTTTATGATAAGAACACACATGCAATGACTCTAGTGGATCCATATGTGGTTTGTGAAAATAACACACTTGCAATGACTCTAGTTGATCCAAGTGGTTTATGAAAAGAACAGACATGCAATGAGTCTAGATGTGGTTCATGAAAATAACAGACATGAAATGACACTGGTGGATCCATGTGGTTTATGAAAAGAACACACATGCAATGACTCTGGTGGATCCATATGTGATTTAGGAAAAGAACACACATGCAATGACTGTAGTGCTGGTTTAGGATACGAAGACACGTCCAATGTCACTGGTGGATCCATGTGTGGTTTAGACAAAGAACACACATTCAATGACACTGGTAGTTCCACGTGGTTTATGAAAATAACACACATGCAATGACTCTAGTGCTGGTTTAGGATAAGAACATAGATGCAATGACTCTGGTGGATACATATGTGGTTAGTGAAAAGAAGACACATTCAATGACACTGGTGGATCCATGTGGTTTAGCAAAAGAACACACATGTAATGACTCTCGTGATGGTTTAGGATCAGAACACACATGCAATAACACTGGTGGATCGAAATGTGGTTTGTGAAAAGAACACACATGCAATGACTCTAGTGGATCCATGTGGTTTATGAAAAGAACAGACATGTAATGACTCTAGCTGTGGTTCGTTAAAACAACACACATGTAATGACTCTAGTGGATCCATATGTGGTTTGTGAAAAGTACACACATGCAATGACTCTTGTGGATCAATGTGGTTTATGAAAAGAACACACATGCAATGACTCTAGTTGTGGTTCATGAAAAGAACACACATGCAATGACTCTGGATGATCCATATGTGGTTTGGGAAAAGAACACCCATGCAGTGAATCTAGTTGTGGTTCATGAACAGAACACACATGCAATGACACTTGTGGATCTATGTGGTTTATGAAAAGAACACACATGAATGACTCTGGTGGATCCATATGTGGTTTAGGACAAGAATACACATGCAATGAATCTAGTGCTTGTTTAGGATAAGAACACCCATGCAATGATACCGGTGGATCCATATGTGGTTTGTGAAAAGAACACACATGCAATGATACTGGTGGATCCATATGTGGTCTATGAAAAGAACACACATGCAATGACTCTAGTGGATCCGTCTGGTTTATGTAAAGAACAGACATGCAATGACTCTAGTTGTGGTTCATGAAAAGAACACACATGCAATGACTCTAGTGGATCCATATGTGGTTTGTGAAAAGCACACAGATGCAATGACTCTAATGCTAGTTTAGGATAAGAACACACATGCAATAACTCTAGTTGATCCATATGTGGTTTGTGAAAAGCACACACATGCAATAGCTCTAGTGGATCCATATGTGGTTTATGAAAACAACACACATGCAATGATACTGGTAGATCCATTTGGTTTATGAAAAGAACACACATGCAATGACTCTAGTAAATACATATGTGGTTTGTGAAAAGAACGCACATGCAATGACTCTAGTTGTGGTTGATGAAAAGAACACACATGTAATGACACTGGTGGATCCATGGGGTTTATGAAAAGAACACACATGCAATGACTCTGGTGGATCCATATGTGATTTAGGAAAAGAACACACATCCAATGACTCTGGTGGATCCATATGTGATTTAGGAAAAGAACACACATGCAATGACTCTGGTGGATCCATATGTGATTTAGGAAAAGAACACACTTGCAATGACTCTAGCGCTAGCTAGGAAAAGAACACACATGCAATGAACTCTAGTGGATCCATCTGTGGTTTTGAAAAGAACACACATGCAATGACTCTAGCTGTGATTCATCAAAAGAACACACAGGCAATGACATTGGTGGATCCATGTGATTTATGAAAAGAACATGCATGCAATGACTATGGTGGATCCATATGTGGTTTAGGAAAAGAACATACATGCAATGACTCTAGTGCTGGTTTAGGAGAAGAACACACATGCAATGACACTAGTGTATCCATATGTGGTTTACAAAAAGAACACACATTCAATGACACAGGTGGATCCATGTGGTTTATGAAAAGAACACGCATGCCATGACTCCAGTGCTGGTTTAGGATAAGAACACACATGTAATGACACTGGTGGATCCATCTGTGGTTTGTGAAAAGAACACACATACAATGACACTGGTGGATCCATGTGGTTTCCGAAAAGAACACACATGCAATGACTCTAGTGTTGGTTTATGATAAGAACACACATGCAATGACTCTAGTGGATCCATATGTGGTTTGTGAAAATAACACACTTGCAATGACTCTAGTTGATCCAAGTGGTTTATGAAAAGAACAGACATGCAATGAGTCTAGATGTGGTTCATGAAAATAACAGACATGAAATGACACTGGTGGATCCATGTGGTTTATGAAAAGAACACACATGCAATGACTCTGGTGGATCCATATGTGATTTAGGAAAAGAACACACATGCAATGACTGTAGTGCTGGTTTAGGATACGAAGACACGTCCAATGTCACCGGTGGATCCATGTGTGGTTTAGACAAAGAACACACATTCAATGACACTGGTAGTTCCACGTGGTTTATGAAAATAACACACATGCAATGACTCTAGTGCTGGTTTAGGATAAGAACATAGATGCAATGACTCTGGTGGATACATATGTGGTTAGTGAAAAGAAGACACATTCAATGACACTGGTGGATCCATGTGGTTTAGCAAAAGAACACACATGTAATGACTCTCGTGATGGTTTAGGATCAGAACACACATGCAATAACACTGGTGGATCGAAATGTGGTTTGTGAAAAGAACACACATGCAATGACTCTAGTGGATCCATGTGGTTTATGAAAAGAACAGACATGTAATGACTCTAGCTGTGGTTCGTTAAAACAACACACATGTAATGACTCTAGTGGATCCATATGTGGTTTGTGAAAAGTACACACATGCAATGACTCTTGTGGATCAATGTGGTTTATGAAAAGAACACACATGCAATGACTCTAGTTGTGGTTCATGAAAAGAACACACATGCAATGACTCTGGATGATCCATATGTGGTTTGGGAAAAGAACACCCATGCAGTGAATCTAGTTGTGGTTCATGAACAGAACACACATGCAATGACACTTGTGGATCTATGTGGTTTATGAAAAGAACACACATGCAATGACTCTGGTGGATCCATATTTGGTTTAGGACAAGAATACACATGCAATGAATCTAGTGATTGTTTAGGATAAGAACACCCATGCAATGATACCGGTGGATCCATATGTGGTTTGTGAAAAGAACACACATGCAATGATACTGGTGGATCCATATGTGGTCTATGAAAATAACACACATGCAATGACTCTAGTGGATCCGTCTGGTTTATGTAAAGAACAGACATGCAATGACTCTAGTTGTGGTTCATGAAAAGAACACACATGCAATGACTCTAGTGGATCCATATGTGGTTTGTGAAAAGCACACAGATGCAATGACTCTAATGCTAGTTTAGGATAAGAACACACATGCAATAACTCTAGTTGATCCATATGTGGTTTGTGAAAAGCACACACATGCAATAGCTCTAGTGGATCCATATGTGGTTTATGAAAACAACACACATGCAATGATACTGGTAGATCCATTTGGTTTATGAAAAGAACACACATGCAATGACTCTAGTAAATCCATATGTGGTTTGTGAAAAGAACGCACATGCAATGACTCTAGTTGTGGTTGATGAAAAGAACACACATGTAATGACACTGGTGGATCCATGGGGTTTATGAAAAGAACACACATGCAATGACTCTGGTGGATCCATATGTGATTTAGGAAAAGAACACACATGCAATGACTCTGGTGGATCCATATGTGATTTAGGAAAAGAACACACATGCAATGACTCTGGTGGATCCATATGTGATTTAGGAAAAGAACACACTTGCAATGACTCTAGCGCTAGCTAGGAAAAGAACACACATGCAATGAACTCTAGTGGATCCATCTGTGGTTTTGAAAAGAACACACATGCAATGACTCTAGTGGATCCATGTGGTTTATGAAAAGAACAAACATGCAATGACTCTAGCTGTGATTCATCAAAAGAACACACATGCAATGACATTGGTGGATCCATGTGGTTTATGAAAAGAACATACATGCAATGACTCTGGTGGATCCATATGTGGTTTAGGAAAAGAACATACATGCAATGACTCTAGTGCTGGTTTAAAGAAGAACACACATGCAATGACACTAGTGGATCCATATGTGGTTTACAAAAAGAACACACATTCAATGACATAGGTGGATCCATGTGGTTTATGAAAAGAACACGCATGCCATGACTCCAGTGCTGGTTTAGGATAAGAACACACATGTAATGACACTGGTGGATCCATATGTGGTTTGTGAAAAGAACACACATACAATGACACTGGTGGATCCATGTGGTTTCCGAAAAGAACACACATGCAATGACTCTAGTGTTGGTTTATGATAAGAACACACATGCAATGACTCTAGTGGATCCATATGTGGTTTATGAAAATAACACACTTGCAATGACTCTAGTTGATCTAAGTGGTTTATGAAAAGAACAGACATGCAATGAGTCTAGATGTGGTTCATGAAAAGAACAGACATGAAATGACACTAGTGGATCCATGTGGTTTATGAAAAGAACACACATGCAATGACTCTGGTGGATCCATATGTCGTTTAGCAAAAGAACACACATGCAATGACTCTAGTGCTGGTTTAGGAGACGAACACACATGCAATGTCACTGGTGGATCCATGTGTGGTTTAGACAAAGAACACACATTCAATGACACTAGTGGATCCACGTGGTTTATGAAAATAACACACATGCAATGACTCTAGTGCTGGTTTAGGATAAGAACATAGATGCAATGACTCTAGTGGATACATATGTGGTTTGTGAAAAGAACACACATTCAAAGACACTGGTGGATCCATGTGGTTTAGGAAAAGAACACACATGTAATGACTCTAGTGCTTGTTTAGGATAAGAACACACATGCAATGACACTGGTGGATCCAAATGTGGTTTTCCGAAAAGAACACACATGCAATGACTCTAGTGGATCCATGTGGTTTATGAAAAGAACAGACATGTAATGACTCTAGCTGTGGTTCCTGAAAACAACACACATGTAATGACTATAGTGGATCCATATGTGGTTTGTGAAAAGCACACACATGGAATGACTCTTGTGGATCAATGTGGTTTATGAAAAGAACACACATGCAATGACTCCAGTTGTGGTTTATGAAAAGAACACACATGCAATAACTCTGGTTTATCCATACGTGGTTTGTGAAAAGTACACCCATGCAGTGACTCTAGTTGTGGTTCATGAACAGAACACACATGCAATAACACTTGTGGATCTATGTGGTTTAAGAAAAGAACGCACATGCAATGACTCTACTGGATCCATATGTGGTTTAGGACAAGAACACACGCGCAATGAATCTAGTGCTGGTTTAGGATAAGAACACCCATGTAATGATACTGGTGGATCCATATGTGGTTTGTAAAAAAACACATGAAATGATACTGGTGGATCCATATGTGGTCTGTGAAAAGAACACACATGCAATGACTCTAGTGGATCCATATGTGGTTTGTGAAAAGCACACAGATGAAATGACTCTACTGCTAGTTTAGTGTAAGAACACACATGAAATGACTCTAGTTGATCCATATGTGGTTTGTTAAAAGCACACACATGCAATAACTCTAGTGGATCGATATGTGGTTTATGAAAAGAACACACATGCAATGACACTGGTGGATCCATGTGGTTTATGAAAAGAACACACATGCAATGACTCTAGTGAATCCATATGTGGTTGGTGAAAAGAACGCACATGCAATGACTCTAGTTGTGGTTCATGAAAAGAACACACATGTAATGACACTGGTGGACCCATGGGGTTTATGAAAATAACACACATGCAATGACTCTGGTGGATCCATATGTGATTTAGGAAAAGAACACACATGCAATGACTCTATTGATAGTTAGGAAAAGAACACACATGTAATGAACTCTAGTGGATCCATATGTGGTTTTGAAAAGAACACACATGCAATAACTCTAGTGGATCTATGTGGTTTATGAAAAGAACAGTCATGCAATGACTCTAGCTGTGGTTCATGAAAAGAACACACATGCAATGACACTGGTGGATCCATGTGGTTTATCAATGACTCTAGTGCTGGTTTAGGAGACGAACACAGATGCAATGTCCCTGGTGGATCTATATGTGGTTTAGAAAAAGAACACACATTCAATGAAACTGGTGGATCCATGTGTTTTATGAAAAGAACACACATCCAATGACTCTAGTGCTCATTTAGCATAAGAACACAACTACAATGACACTGGTCATTCCATATGTGGTTTGTGAAAAGAACACACATTCAATGACACTAGTGGATCCTTGTGGTTTAGGAAAAGAGCACACATGCAATGACTCTAGTGCTGGTTCAGGATAAGAACATGCATGCAATGACTCTAGTGGATCCATATGTGGTTTGTGAAAAGAACAAACATGCAATGACTCTAGTGGATCCATGTGGTTTATGAACAAAACAGACATGCAATGACTCTAGCTGTGGTTCATGAAAAGAACACACATGCAATGACACTGGTGGATCCACGTGGTTTATGAAAAGAACGCACATGCAATGACTCTAGTGGATCCGTATGTGGTTTGTGAAAAGCAGACAGATGCAATGACTCTACTGCTAGTTTAGGGTAAGAACACACATGCAATGACTCTAGTTGATCCATATGTGGTTTGTGAAAAGCACACACATGAAATAACTCAAGTGGATCGATATGTGGTTTATGAAAAGAACAAACATGCAATGACACTAGTGGATCCATGTGGTTTATGAAAAGAACACACATGCAATGACTCTAGTGAATCCATATGTGGTTTGTGAAAAGAATGCACATGCAATGACTCTAGTTGTGGTTCATGAAAAGAACACACATGTAATGACACTGGTGGATCGATGGGGTTTATGAAAATAACACACATGCAATGACTCTGGTGGATCCATATGTGATTTAGGAAAAGAACACACATGCAATGACTCTATTGATGGTTAGGAAAAGAACACACATGTAATGAACTCTAGTGGATCCATATGTGGTTTTGAAAAGAACACACATGCAATGACTCTAGTGGATCCATGTGGTTTATGAAAAGAACAGACATGCAATGACTCTAGCTGTGGTTCATGAAAAGAACACACATGCAATGACACTGGTGGATCCATGTGGTTTATGAAAAGAACACACATGCAATGACTCTGGTGGATCCATATGTGGTTTAGGAAAAGAACACACATGCAATGACTCCAGTGCTGGTTTAGCAGACGAATACAGATGCAATGTCCCTGGTGGATCTATATGTGGTTTATAAAAAGAACACACATTCAATGAAACTGGTGGATCCATGTGTTTTATGAAAAGAACACACATGCAATGACTCTAGTGCTCGTTTAGCATAAGAACACAACTACAATGACACTGGTCGATCCATATGTGGTTTGTGAAAAGAACACACATTCAATGACACTAGTGGATCCTTGTGGTTTAGGAAAAGAGCAGACATGCAATGACTCTAGTGCTGGTTTAGGATAAGAACGCGCATGCAATGACTCTAGTGGATCCATACGTGGTTTGTGAAAAGAACAAACATGCAATGACTCTAGTGGATCCATGTGGTTTATGAAGAAAACAGACATGCAACGACTCTAGCTGTGGTTCATGAAAAGAACACACATGCAATGGCACTGGTGGATCCACGTGGTTTATGAAAAGAACACACATGCAATGACTCAGGTGGATCCATATGTGGTTTATGAAAAGAACACACATGCAATGACTCTAGTGCTGTTTTAGGATAAGAACAGACATGCAATGACTCTAGTGGATCCATATGTGGTTTGTGAAAGGAACACACATGCAATGACACTGGTGGATCCATGTGGTTTAGGAAAAAAACACAGGCAATGAACTCTAATGGATCCATGTGGTTTATGAAAAGATAACACATGTAATGAACTTTAGTGGATCCATGTGGTTTATGAAAATAACACACATGCAATGAACTCTAAAGGATCCATGGGGTTTATGAAAAGATAACACATGCAATGACCTCTTGTGGATCCATGTGGTTTATGAGAAGAACACACATCCAATGAACTCTAGTGGATCCATGTGGTTTATGAAAATAACAGACATACAATGAACTCTAGTGGATCCATGTGGTTTATGAGAATAACACATGTGTAATGAACTCTAGTGGATCCATGTGGTGTATGAGAATAACACACATGCAATGAACTCTAGTGGATCCATGTGGTTTATGAGAATAACACAAAAGAAATGAACTCTAGTGGATCCATGTGGTTTATGAGAAGAACACACATCCAATGAACTCTAGTGGATCCATCTTGGCATAATTTTATGTATGCCATGATGTATTTCATTGTACAAGGCACTCGCTTTCCATTATACTACTCAGTTTTTCCCTTGGTTTTTTGATACTACTTAGTTTTACCCTCTCTCTCTCTTTGTAGAAGCCTAAACCTATGCTCACCCTATCTGCTACGCCATGATTGATTGTCATAGTTGTCACGCGGATCATGTGCACCAACTGTTGATCCTGTGTGATCCAACGAGGATCGTTGCACACGTCGTGCCCGTCATAGTACAGTGTGAGACTACACGGACGTCTCTCTCAGCAAGACTTCTACAAGAAGAAACACGAAGCCGTCCATGGAAAAAGTCATTGAGTGGTCATGTCATGTTTAATCACATCTCAAAAGCCTACTACTTCTACTACTATGCCACAACACATGCGTCATCGAGTGCATGGTCGTCGACGGGCAGCTGCAATTTATTGCCACTTAATTTTAATAAGACATATCCCATTTTTACGCAGCGTGCTCTCAATCTCACTTCCAACTAGGCCCCACCATAAGAAACTTCCATGCATTAGCCGGAGGCCGAAGAGCTGAGAAATGGGTCTCGAGGAGGGGGGCCCTCGAGGAGACCTAACGTCTCCGCTTTCATCGAGTCCCTCGCACTCATCCATACATCCCTCTACCCGATCTAGCACAACCCCAGAAATATCGCAGTACAACCACCTACCTTCTCCTCTACATTTCCCCTTTTAATTATCGCCAATTTTATAGCCGTGTCAAACTTCGTACATAGAAATTGTGTATCCGCCCTTTGCATATGGCTGAATACAGAACTACCATGCATGGCCCGGGAAAAAACGTGACGTACCGTGCGCGTGTCGCGGTTCACGGTGCATTAGCCTACGCGGCGTGGTGCATGATGGTGCAACGAAACGTGCCTTGCTTCCATTCACCTTCACTATAGAGCCCATCTCCCATCCTCTCCTCATACCCACTCTCACTCTCGCTCACTCTCCTCACGCAACCCTCTCCACTATCCCATCAGTTTCTGCAAACTCCCGAGAAAACCCCATCTGCGCCAGTGATGGTGGAGGAGGATGTGGTGGCCATCGTCGCCTTCAAGGCCGCCGGCAAGGCCCCCGTCTCTATCTCGGTCCCCTATGACGCGTTGAAAGCAGCCGTTGTCCCTGTCCAGGCCCCCGTCGAGGCATCGATGGCAGCCGCTTTTCCTGTCTAGGCCCCTGTCCCTACTACCGACGTAGACGCCGACGAGGAGGCCCCCGCCAGCGAGGAGGCCCCCCGACTCCAATCATACTTCTGGTCATTAAAGCCTCTGAAAACATCAAAACATAAAACAATTCAGTAGAAAATTCATACGCCTTTTCTCATCCACTTCAACAAAAGAATGCCAGTAAAAATACTTCAACTAAATCCTGTACCTTCTTTGGCCAAGTGTTTGCAAAAATTATAGAGCGAGGATTACCTTGATTTCTTCTCTTCTCTTCAAAGGATCTTCTTGAACACTCCTTTATTAAAAACAAAAGGAAAAACAAAACAAAACTAACACAAGTAAAAAACTTTATTTCACATGGGTTGCCTCCCATGAGGCGCATCTACTTAAGGCCAATTAGCTTGACCCAGGCGGTGATCATTTGGGATTTGGAAGTGGAACATCCACTACAAAATAGTTAGCTTTCAAAGTATGTCCACTAGATGAGGTGAACCTAAAAGTTTCCCTAGATGATAGTCATATTATCACGTTCCCTTCATGTAAATTAATTAGAGAGTTAATGGTCCTTACGAATGGCCTACCAAGAACTATAAGTGATATTGGATCTTCAAGCATGTCCACTAACAAAATCAATCAGAGAAGGACATCCTTTAATTTCAACTACTATATTTCCTTTGATCCATATAGCTTGTTTATAGGTTGAAGTAGCAAGATGGAGTTTCATTTCCGTAGTTGCAAATGGCCCTATGTTTATTTTATCAAATAGGCTTTTAGAAATGATTGAAACACTTGGACCAAGATCACAAATTGTAGCTAGTTCATTAAGTCCTATTTTGATTTTAGTAGTAGGCTCAAAGATATCATCAAGCTTAGCCAGGAGTTTATCGGCTAGCCTTTTATATTCCATCTCTAACTCACATACCTTTGATGCTACTTCTTTTATAAATTGTTGGTACATGACATCATTACCTTTTTCAATACGAGGATTTTTCATGGTGATCATATTTATAAGATCTTCCACGGTATAGTCCGATGATGGCGCATTGCTATAGTATAGCTCTTCAGGCTTTTCATCCTTTTTTTACTTTCATCATCTTGAGGTATTCCACCGGGTTTGGCTCAGGTTTCCAGAAAATCTTTCAAGTATGCGAGTGTGACTCTCCGCTATCTTTCCCAATTGTGCCTCCGCGGTCTTAGTTCTTTTATATAGAGCTTGCACATCATTTCTAATAGCAATGGCCTGGTTATATAATTACCAATAATATTGTCATGGTTCTCTGTTATTTTAATAAGCACATTATTTTGATAAGTTTGTGCTTGCATAAACGTTTTAAAAGAATTCTTCAAAGGGAGAGTACCATTATTTGCTCCATTATTTTTGTAGTTATTATTATTTGGATCACCTACAAGATTATAATATTGTTCTTGAAAGTTTTAGCCATAGTTTTTACCCTTCCATGCAGGGTTATAAATATTACGAGCTATAAAATTGACTTCATTAGCATCACTAGTGATATCATTAACTTGGGTATCTACCATACCATTTTCATTATTTAAAAGCTCATCTACCTTTGAAGTAAGCTCTTCATTGTGCTCCTCAGTGACTGAATTCACCCCTATTGAGGATGTTCTCTCTACATGCCATTGGGCATGGTTTCTTTGTATATCATCAATAAGTTATTTTGTAACATTCACTTGCTTACCCATGAAAGTTCTTCCTGCTACGGTATCTAGCATAGACTTAGGTATTGGGTTAAGAGCATTATAAAATAAATGTAAAATAATCCAATCTTCCATCCCATGGCTAAGACAGTTCATGACCGCTTCCTTCATTCTCTCCCAAGAAAGCACTAGTGGCTCGCGATCTTCTTGTCTGAAGCTTCATATGCTGGATCTTAGCTGAATAGTCTTAGCTAGAGGGGAAAATTTAGTCATAAAAAGATTAAGACATTCCTCCCAGGATTTAATAGTGCCTTTAGGCAAAGCTAGCAACTAATCCTTAGACTTTCCTCTTAAAGAGAAAAGAAAAAAGCATAATTTTATCACAATGGGGTCAACATCTTTTATGTGCATCATTTCACATATCTCAGTGAATGTGTTAAGTGCAAACCTAAATCCTCAGCAGCTGGGCCTCCAAATTGATTCTGTTGAACCAAACTCAAAAGGTTAGGCTTAATTTCATAAGTTTTTGCATCAACAGCGGGCTGAGTAACAGGTGCACGAATATAATCATCATTGGGAGTAGCATACTCCCCAAGTTTCTTTTCAGTGATGGCTCTTTTCTTTTCGGTATTTTTGGAACAAGATAAAGAAATAAGTTACTATTTTTTTGGATTTTCAATGGATAAAAAAAATAAACTAATAACAAGAAATAAAATAAAAATGGTCTCTAGTGACCTCACCGGGATAGGGAATTGTCTCCCCAACAACGGCACCAAAAAAAGGTCTCTAGTAGCTTTTTCCCTAGAAGACCAAGGTTTATCGAACCTTGGGAAACAATTGCTGAATGGAAATAATAAGGCGTGTCTACAAGACTTTGTTTACTCATTTTATTTATGTTTATCGGAACTTTCTAGTTTACTTTGAATCGTTGGTTGTTGCAATGGATGGAAAGAGGCCAGGGTTGAAGATTCACCTACAGCTGCACATACATATGTGATAAAGATAATATTTAAGGACATTCATGTGTGAAATGATCTAATATAGATAGGATTATGGGCAGAACATCCATGAACACTAGAGTCCCTACGAGTTGCAGGCATATCAATAGTCTTTTGATCCAACCGCTATACCACGAAGCACCAGACTATAACAATTATTAAGTAAAATATAGATCAAAGCATTAAGAACGGTGATGTTGATGTTACTACTAGTGGATACCTAAACGAAAACCGTACTCCCCTTGATGTCACTAGCTTTCGCGTGAGGTCGTTGTTCACCACTCATCTTACCTCGAGCCTTTATCAATCCATGGTATCTTGGGTACCTACAAGTCCATGGATCGAGACAAGAGACAAAGAAACAAACATACATATCTCCTATTCACTCATCACACAATATTCCCATGTACTAGGTGCACATAAATTTTGTGAGGTTTCACCCCAACCCGCAGCCCGTGAGGACTACTCACTCGTAACAATAAGATCAAAGATAGAAAACATTATGCAAAATACCTAGATTGAAATCGAATATTCTTACAATGGCCACCAAATCATAAGTATATCTCGAGTACAAGAAGATGGCTATTGCTATAGAGTGGATGGAGGATGGAGAGGATGAACTATGGTGGTGGATGTCCTTCGGTGGTGTTGTCATGCAATATGATAATGGCGGCCTCCTGCAGGGCAGATGGAGTCTCAAAATATATAGGTGTCTTCACGAAAGTTATAGGGTTTGACCTAATAAAGCCAACATCACATGTACGGTCAGGCCTTGCCTATACGTCTAGTGTTTACGCTTGCAGTCAACTCGTTTTCATCCCCAATTAGCTTGGCCGAGTTGATGACACGATATTCCTCAATGAATGCTCCTCATTTCCCCTTAAAGGTGTGATTTCCTGCACAGCACAAATTAAAACCTAGGATTGCACATGTTTGAAATAATTAGTCATTACTAGCAAGCCTAGAGAGATTCTCAACCATCATGGCTATTTAAATGCGGAGAAAGATGGCTATTTTCACAACCATCATGGACTTATTGGGAATCATACATACCGATGTATGTGGATCGATGAGAATCTCAACATGCAATGGATGTTGTTACTTCGTGGCCTTCACTGATGATTTTAGTACATATGGGTATATCTACTTAATGAAACACATGTCTGCAACATTTGAAAAGTTCAAAGAATTTTAGAGTGAAGTTGAAAATCAACTCAACAACAAAATCAAACATCTTTGATTTGATCGAGGAGGCGAGTATTTGAGTTATGAGTTTGGCATGCATCTCAAGACTTGTGCCATTGTACCATAGCTTACACTATATGGAACACCACAACATAAATAGTGTTTCAGAATGACATAATCGCACTCTATTAGATAGTGGGCGGTCTATGATGTCTCTTCCCAACTTATTAGTATCATTTTTGGGGTATGCATTAGGAAAGCTGCATTCATTTTAAATACCCACCATCCAAATCCGTGGAGACAACACCATATGAGATATGGCATGGCACAAAGCCAAAGTTTTCATTCCTAAAAGTTTGGGGTTGTAAGGCTTATGTTAAGAAACTATAGCCTAACAAACTCAAATCGAAAGCGGGGAAATATATCTTTGTAGGGTATCCAAAGGAAACTATTGGGTACACCTTCTACAACAAAACCAAGGGCAAAACATTTATCGCAAAGAATAGTACCTTTCTGGAGAAAGAGTTTCTCGCTAAAGGTGTTAGTGGAAGGAAAGTATAGCTCAATGATATTATTGATCCTTAACTCCAAATACCAAGTGGATCAACAAAAGATGTTCCAAAACCATCCTCAATGGTTGGAGTAGGAGAAAATGATGGTGATCATGACACTCACATCGAGGCACCTACTAAAACTTACAGGTCTACAAGAAACAGTACCGCTCCTGAGTGATATGGTAATCTTGTTAATATGGTCATGTTAGTTGAACAAGGTGAACATGCAAACTACAAGGAAGCAATGGAAGGCCCCAAGTCTGAGGAATGGTTTGAAGCTATGAAATGTGAGATAGGATTAAGACAACCAAGTCTGGACTTTGGTGGATATTCTCGATAGCCACATGGCTATTGAGAATAAATGGATATTTAAGAAAAAGATAGACGCGGATGGTAATGTGACCATCTATAAAGCTCGACTTGTCACAAAGGGTTTCCCACAAATTCAAGGAGTTGACTACGACAAGACATTCTCCCCCGTAGTGAGGATTAAGTCTATCCAAATTTTACTATCAATCTTTGCTTATTTTGATTATGAGATATGGAAGATGGATATCAAAACTGCATTCCTAACTAGCAACATTGAGGAAGAGTTGTATATGTTACAACCAGAAGTTTTTTGATTACAAGGATGCTGGAAAGCTATGCAAACATCAGAGTTCCATCTAAGGACTAAAAAAAGCATCATGGAGATAGAATCTTTGCTTTGATGAAGTGATCAAAGGTTTTGGATTTGTCCAAAATGAATAAGAAGCCTGTATTTACAAGAAAGTGAGTGGGAGCTCAGTAACATTCCTAGTACTATATGTGGATGGCATAGAACTAATTGGGAATGATGTGAATCTTCTAAATAGTGTGGAGGATTATTTAAATAGTAAATTTTGTATGAAGGGCATAGGAGAAGGTGCTTACATATTAGGTATTAAGATCTATAGAGATAGATCAAAACACCTATTAGCAGTAAGTTAGAGTACTTACCTACATAAGATTCTAAAGTGGTTCATAACAGATCAGGTAAAGAAAGGGTTCTTTCCTATAATAAAAGGTAAACAATGGGGTTTGACTTAATGTCCAATAATGGAATATGATAAGGAAACAATGTATAACATCCCCTATGATTTATCCATAGGTTATATCATGTATTCCATGATGAGTACTCAACCTTATGTGTCCCTATCTCTTACTTTGATGAGCCAGTTCCAAACTAATCTAGGAATCAATCATTGTACAAAAATGAAGAATATCCTAAAGTACCTGAAGAGAACTAAGGACATGTTCTTGTCTTTGGAGGATGTGAAGAGGAACCTATTGTAACTGGTTATGTTGATGCAAGTTTTGACATTGATCCGGATGAATCAAAATCTCAGACAGGTTACGTGTTCTTAGTCAATGTATGCGTGGTAAGTTGGAGGAGCGGAAAGCAAGCCTCAGTATCTCAATCTATTGTGGAATCTGAGTACATTGCTGCTTCAGAAGCAGCGAATGAAGCTTTGTGGCTAAGGAAGTTCATTGTAATGCCCCTAAATCGGGTCTATGCAGATCTTAGCATTTCTGCCAAAATCTGCATAAAAGGGATTCAAAGACGCCCACCAGACACTTTTGTGTGGGTGGATTCTATTACAAGTAGTTACATCACAATAGTTTACAACATAATCCACAATAAATATATATATACAACAATGACTCAACGACTCAAGAATACAAATGATACAACTCAAAGATAAGAAGAAAGCAAATTATTATTTGAGTATGGATAAGGACCAAATGGGACTAAGAGTCCTAAAGAATAACCAAGAGGTGTCCATAACCCTGCCCAGGCAACGTCGGAAGAGTAACCTTGCTAACATCATCAACACATACCTGTCAAGCCAAAGGATGCTGGCAAAGGGTAAAGGAAAAATAGAAACAGAGCGGTAAGTACTAAGGTCAGTACACGACGAGTCTTAGAATTCGGCGGCTCTTGTGTACATAGGTATGGTGGGCTCAGCAACAACGAAGCTTGTACTATCTAACTTATAGAGAGACGCTACAGCATTGGCTATTAGAGAGAGATAAGAGAGCACTATACGATAACTATAATATAACACCAAAAATAACCCACCCTAAGATTTCCCCCTCGAAGACCTTTCGAGGAAGTCCTCTTGCAAAACACACACATTGCATTTTAATTATCCAGTTTTTTAGTTGGTAAGGCTAATTACTAGTCATATTATTAAAGAGGCAATATACTAGTGGTGTTGTCTATGATCATGACACTATACTCTTGATGCATCCATAAGTGTGGACACATGGCTTCTCAAAAAGATTTACCCTGTAGGGGTGCACTACTGTACCCAAACACATGTTCAACCCTTCAGGCAACATATTACGCATGCCTTCTGAACCTCACAACAAGAACTGTCCCATAGCTACACTCACATTCAGGGGAATCATCTACGTAGTTTGACCCACATGACAGATACAGTTGATTCTCCAGGTGGCAGAGGGTTCACGACTACTATACCGAATGAACCTAGAAGATAACGTGTAGAGCTCCCCTTGGAATCGCCTGTATGTACCGCTTTTATATATGCTGTAACATCCCGATTTCAGAAACCCTGATTAGTTGTCTAGAATGCAAAAATCAAGGGGAACAAAAACTTTTTCTTGTTAGTGATGAAGTGTTTGCTTGTTGTTTGTTTGTTCTTATGCATCTAGATGTGTAGCATATGATATACTCCTTCTCTCACCCTCAATTGACAAAAGCTATTTAACAAAATTGTCCTAGCTTATTTTACATATTCTCAAATGTTCTGGCATTTCAAAACTTGAGCCAAGATGCCTTTGTAACAACAACTATTTCTTAGCTTCCATTTACAAAACTATGCAGATCTATATGATATAATATTTCTATGTTTTCAAGACAGAACTTTCAACTACTCTTACCCCTAGGTTTTTGCAAAAACCTTTTATAAAGCTTTTCAATTCTATTCTTGGTAGAGGTACCAAGAGATCTTACCTTCTTCAAAACTCAAACCATTCAAACTACCCATCCTTATCTCAAGCTAGGCTTGATGATAACCTTAGTAGAAATTGGTATTCTTGCTTAGATGAATTATCTTGATCTGTTGTTTGATCAATTGCCTTGATCTGCTATCTGTGTTGTCTGCTTAGGAGGAAGTATGAGCTACGCTAGGATATAATCCTATAGGATCAAGCTAAATTAATAATACAAATCTTAATTAAATTTCCTGATCTTGATCTAACTTCTAGTCACTAAAGTGACCATGTATTCCCTTAACTAAATAAACTTAGAGCTAATCCTTTTCAGAAGTTTCCAAGTCAATGAAGACCAACTCCAAGCATGTATCCTTTCTACTAAATCTACACCTAAACCTCATCCACTTGATGACAAGTTTGGAACCTTCAATCCTCTCAAGATCATCCCCTCTTGTATTCTAGTCAAAAACCCTAAATCTGCCAAATGACCAAGTCTAGAAAATTGTTATCAATATCACATCTTTAAGCCTCTCTTTCTCAACCCTTGTGCATTTTTGGTAATTCACTTGAACCATATTGTAAACCATACTAAGGACTACCAAGTCCCACTCTTTCACTTGTATAGATCATCTTCTAACCCACTTTTTCTTGATGGTTTTGTAGGCAAGAAAATAATAATTTCTGCAAATCTTATCAATAAGCCTACTTTGGTAGAAGCTCACATCTCCATGCTATATTATTTTGACCAACTATTTGCATGATTGTTATCTAATAATGAAGGTATATCCATCCCTACTTCACTTGTTTCAAATGTAGCTTTGTGCTTCTAGAACCCACAGGGTTTTGGAGGCTATTTGATAATATTTTTTGGCACCCTTATTTTATTCAAAGTTTGGCATCAATGCTTGGACAGCTCAGTCATGATCAACCCCAATCTTCTTTACAATGGTTATATACTCAACTTGGTATATCTATCCATCTAGCGCAAGAAACACGGGGAGCTCTAAGATCCAAGATCCAACAAGGTTTTGAAGGTATAAAAATAATAATGCCTAAGATCCTCTATCTCTTGCCTTCCTTTCAAGTCAAGTTGGATTTTCAAAACCCAAGGTGGAAAATGATGGATACATATGGTGGACATCATCTACAATGGATATATAACTTCCAAAAGGTTTTACCTAATTATTTTGGCTCAAGATCTATTTAATTCTTTTATTCGACAAAAACTCCCTCTATAAAAGCAAGTTTGTTTTTCTCCAAAACACTCCTCCAAATTTTGGCACATTTGAGTCCTATAGATCATACCCTATCTTCCCACTTAAAAATAAATATTTTTGAAGATTTTTAATAATTCTTTTTGCCTATTTTCTTAATTGGTAGAAACAAGAAAATAAATGTTTTAAATAGTTTTTGTCTTCAATAAATATTGGGAAAATTCTCCAAAGTGTAGATTCATATTTAGGACCATCCCAAACCAAAAACCCACCTTTTTAAACTCAAAAATATTAAATGAATTCATCCTACCCATCTTGGCACTTTTTGGAGAACTAAAATAAAAACAACCTATAATATTCAAAAAAATCCAAATAATTCTTGGAGAGGTATCCTAACCATATCTAGCTGCCAGCATATTTACCTCAACTTGAAAAGATCAAAAATTGCCTCTTATCTTGATGATCATCTATTTGACACATTTTGACACTTTACAAAACCATGAACTAAAACCCTTTCCATCATTACCAAAGCTTGCCCAGTAAATCTATCTAACACCAGGACAACCATCTGGTCGAGCTACACTGTAGTTGGCCACTGTAGCAACTCATAACCCATTGTCCTTTCCTTGGCTATGAAAGAGACCATGTACATGTATTGTCTCCACTTTTTCTTATTCAATGCAGCGGCCACCCCCAGCCTTCTCCATCTCTCAGCATGACCAGGACGCTTCCTCATATCCCTCCACCACCCCTGAGGGCCAATCCCCTGCTGCCTCCCTCCCTCAAGCTCCCCCATGGACCTAGACCACATGGACCCTTGCCTTTTAGTTTAAAAGGCCTGGTGCTAGACAACCCCCTCATGCGCCCCCATTCTACTCGCTCACCTCACCACTCTCCCCTCACAGTCACCCAAGAGATACCTCTCCTTCCTCTACTGAGGAGATGGAGAAAATCGTCTCAGCCTTGGAAGATTGCATGCAAGCTTGCCATGAATCCCAAGACCCCAATTTCCTCTCTGTGCATCCTTGTCTAACCCTCACCAGATATACCTAACTAGAACTTCCCCATTTCCCTCCAGCACCAAAGAAAGAAGAACCACGTCGTGGTGCTATCGGGATGCAACGAACTTTTGGTGGCCGAACTAGGTCCTCCCTCTGCTACACCTCCCTCTATGTTCTCTCCTTCCTCCAAGTCCCTATCTCCTCCCCTAACTAACCCTAGCTTTTGCTCTGCCCAGGACTGCCCCAGGTGCTAGATCCATGAGCACCCGAGCACTCATGCAGTCTCCCTCGTGTAGATCTCGACCCAGCAAAAAATCCCGCCCTACCTCCCACCATCGGGACCACAAGGGAGCACTGTGTCGCCTCGCCACTTCTTTGTTGTCCAGGAACCACTCCAGTGAGCTCCCCATCCGTCTCCGGTACCTCTAGGGTTCTGTCATCGCCGTGCTTCCTTCTATAGGAATGAAGACCGAGGGTCGTCCGATTCCACTTAATCAGATGGTCACCAGCCGTTGATACCCCTTCGGCGCCCTTCACCGCTGACAAGCGAGCCTTGCTGCGCGGGTTTTGAACACCTGCCTCCCGCGTGTTGTGACATTGGAGCGGGTCGTTTCTGTTCTACTCGGCCCAGTCCATTGAAGATCCTGTCCAACATCCCCTATCCCCTCTTTTTCTTTTAAATTGACCCTAGATCTGATTAATACCCTACTAGCTTTAAAGCAAATAAAATTAAAAATGTTTGGAAATTTCTAAATACAAATTTTACCCAATGATCCACTGTTTTTTATAGCATGCAGAGAAAACTGTACTCCAAAAATAATTACCATTATTCTATGAGCTTAAATATACTAGAGTGTATCCTTTTTCAGTAAATAAATTCTCCAATGAGCTCCACATATCCAAATAGGGTGTTTCTAAGTTTATCTAGTAACTCTTGAAAGTACCTATCTCTCAGACTTGACCTCATGTCAAGTGGACCCTTGGTTTTCCTATAGCTAAAATGAAAAAATCTATTGCTTTATGTGTTTAGAAATTTCTCTAGGACAAACTAAAAAGTGTTATGACCTTATTCCAACTCCCAGAACACATGCATCACCAGGAATATCAAATCCGAGGAGCTCAAAATTTATTGAATTTTCATGAATGAAAACCTTCTGCAAGGAACTGATCCACTAGATAAATCCTAGAAGTAGTTTTACAACTCCAAAAATGATGATTCTAATTTCGGCTGGAATGTATTTGAAATTCCTACACAATGTCCTTGGTATCATACCATTTGGACATGTATAATAAATCTAGTGAAAAAATAAATTTCTTGCATAACTGACTTTGGGAATTTCCCAAGGGCATTTTGTTAATCATTTTGAGGTGTTTCCAACTCTCAAAAATCACAAACTAAAAAATATAAAAAACCCTCTAAGTACAAATTTATATGAGCTCCAGATCTTTTCTGGTGAATTATTAACATAAACTAGGTTTATTTCCACTATAAAATCCATATCTAATTAAAGGGAAATGATAAAATCGTGAAACCACTTTTATTGGCCTTGTTATTTCAATACCTATCTTTTGATATCATTTTTGTACATTGATATCATACAGACCCAAGCCTTAGTCAAAACCCCTTTATTAGATGGTATTTGATAATTAAATCATAAAAGAAGTTCCACAAATGCATTTCCAGTAATGCCAATTGCAATAAACATAATCTATCAAAACCTACTGAAGTATGGTGATTCCTTACTCTTTTCTTTGCTATATTGTATGGTTGATTACAAGCCTGGTGATTGATTGTGCACTTGTTTTCTTGCATGTGTGATCCTCAACGACGGTAGATGCGATTATATCGAAGTTGAGCAGAAGAGGATATTGATTATTATTATGGTTTTCTAAGAAGAAGCCCAGGGACATATTGCCAGATTGCTGATCACAAGCAAGCAACCATCTTGTTCATAAGACTTGTCCTACTATTTTACTTATGCATGTTTTACTTATTATTTATGAAAAGTTAATTTTTTTATTATATGATAATCTATATCTAGTACTGGCTTGGCTCCTCCAAACCATTACACCCTTGTACTACTAAGTACAACCCCCTTGACGACACCAACTTGTCCCTAGTATGGTAGATGGTGTATAACACCATAGCCCTTTGGAGAACCTGTTTTAGCCAAAGGAAAACTATAGGATGGGAAGACCCTAGAAAAGTTTTACAAAACGTTTTATGATAAAACCTTGGTGAGGTCTGACCTACCAAGAATAGTTTGAGAAAGAAAAAGGTTTTAGTTTTACAAAATATGTTGAAGGAAAAAGGAGGAAAAATGGTTCGAAAATGCACCTGTTTCTTTGCAGTTTGCTAGAATAATTAACTCGTTCAACCACATTACCCTGGTATGGGACAAGGCCTGGCTTGAAGTTTGTTTGCTCTAGTATAGGTTTCCTCACAACTACTACAGGGGATTGTGATCCCTGGAGGGTGGACCTTCTCCAGTAAGAGTCCATGTGAATCATCGACTGGGAGAAGGAATGAACTGTTAGTAGGAAGCCATGCGTTTACTATGAATGACTCATAGGGTAGGCACATATACTATAGGGGCATCCGGAGAGTCTCGACCAGTTATTCGACCCACGATCCATAAGGGATGAGGGTAGGCTACCTAGGTGGTGTGGCTAAAGTGTACAACCTCTGTAGAGTGTAAATCTATTTGAATAGCCATGTCTATGGTCATGAATGGTTGGGAAGGATGCTGTAGAGCGGTGTTGGTTCTGATTTCAAAAAGGATTTTGGAAAAAGAAAGAGTTTTCTAAAAAAGGGTGGTCTAGCGTGAACACGAAGGAAGTGTGGTGATCTCGGGATCATGGAAGATGAAAAGTCGTTCGAGTGATGACCATGAGATGAGAAAATCGGTGACCCAATCCTAGTGATTTCCAAAACTTTTCAAAAATGTTTCCCAAAAATGTTTTAAAAAAGTTTTCAACAAAGATATGTAGATGCTATATCTATAAGAGAAACTATTTTAGAAAAGAACCTCTCATGGAGCCCTCCTACCACCACAACCATATTGCATATCCTTTTACTGTATTTCTCATGAGGTGGTTTGCGAGTACATTATCCCTGGCTATTAACTTGGTTAGATATTGAGAAGAAGGTGACGATGACGACTATGCGAGCTAGGACGTTCTCCTAGTCAGCTACATGTAGGTTAAGGCATGGCTCGGGATCTACGCTTCGATAAAGTTCCACTTATGATGACTAATGTAGCCATAATGGCATTTAAGGTATGACTTGTATCCACTTAAGTAATGGATGTTACCTTGATACTTGTTGGTTGTGTGCCACAACAGACTGATCATGGGATCGTGGTGTATGCATAACAGGGATTCTTGGAAGATCAATATAGGGGCCCGACATATGCAAGCCATAGTAGTCCACCAAAATCATATGAAAACTCAACCCATGTCCGAGGACATATTATGTGTATGCACCAAATGGAAAACCAATTTTGTAACCCCCTAGATATACAAATTGCACCGATAGTTGAGGGGATCGCAGAGGCCCCACATTTGGTTAGCACGATCTTCTTAGAACTGGTATCATAGAACAAATGGTTCCTAGGTCAACTCAAGAAGTTCCCAAAGGCGGTCCCAGTCGGGGCCTTATCATTAGGTCAAACCATAACCATAACCAACATCACCAGCTTAATTATCATGGTATCAACCATATCCATATATCACGGTTCACTTGTATGAGAGCGGTACTAAGCATGTCGCAAGGACAAAGATAGCTAATCAAAGAAGGCAATTGGATAACCAAGGAAATATGGTAGAGCAGGTAAATAAAGGGATGGTACTAAAGCATCAACAATAAAGGATAGCAGTAGACAAAAGAAGGAAGTAAAGACTACAAATGCAAAATAAGTAGAAGGGGGAGAATGCTCGCCTGTGAGACAAAGTCAGTGACCGAAGGCTTATCACAACTCACATCCACTCGTCATCCTATCCTGTGAAGAAACAAAACACTAGAAAGAACACCCGATGGAATACTTAATACTATGACGGAAGATCCGACATGTTTATGATATGATGCAGGGCATGACAATATGCGGTCTAACTTAGCAATATTAAGCGAAACCAGGATCCTGACAATTAATTAGAAAGTTCAAGTTGTTTAGGTACCCACCATTTAAATGTTGAATTAACAAGGCGGAACATGTCATCGGTGAGCTACACCAATTTAAATGGAACCAAGATGAGACATAGATATCCCACATTTAATCTCCATATTTAATTATTAGGTGAATCTACAAAATACCCCTGACGAGGGATAACCTCAGTAATTCCCATGATTATGGACTTGTGTTTCATGGAAAAGGAGAGTGTTGGTGATTTCGTCGGCTTAACAGACAAACAAGGGAGGCTATTTACCCAGGTTCAGGCCCTCCTAGAGTAAACCCTACTTCATGCTTGTCTTCTCATATTATCATTGGATATTACAAACTCGTTGAGTCGACTAGATACGATCTCGCTAATAGAGAGGCATGATGTCTATTGTCTAGATCTATTATCGGGTATCCAATGCCCTCCTTGTTGGCCCCTCCTAGCCTTTATATATGGGGAGTCTAGGTCATGGGTACCAATACGAGTAGCTTAGAACTTAGAGTTTGTATCTAGTCTAGTCTTGGACTTTCCTTGTCTTGTATCTCCAGGATTTAGTGTCCTTGTAGGCTTCATGTCTGTTGAATCGTCATGACCCTATGGATCTTGTCCTATCTTCGGGTGAGCCTTCCGTTGGGCCGGACCATATATACCAATAATGGGCTTCCGAAGGGTTATGCCCATGTCAGCCCCCAAACCACTAGATATGTATGTGAGCATGATGATTTAAATATGCGACAATATAGATAGCTTTTATAAAATGGGGACAGGTTTCGAGAGCCCATGTTGGTTCCAAATATCTTTGATTCGGAGGGGGTTCGGGTTCGGTCTTCGGATTCCAAGAAGTAGAACTTGACGTTTCATGACGAAGATATTGTCAAACCAAGTACATCGTCGAGGCATATCTTGTAGATCCATGGTCCATCTCAGGTACTCCCTCCATTTCAAAATATAAGATGTTTAACTTTGTGAAAGAAGTGTATCTAGACCCTTTTAGTGTGCAGGTTCACTCCAAACCTAAATGAATCTACAGACTAAAAGGGGTATTGATACACTCCTATCACAAAGATAAAACATCTTATTGGCACGGGAGAGTGGGACAAACAAATGTAAGTTGTGATGGGACATGTCACGCGCGGACACTGGCCCGAACACCTTGTGGTTGTGGGAACAAACATGAACGGGCATCATGCTTGTATTGTAGGAAGGCAAGATAGGTTGCATGATTGCTGGTCGGAGGCGAGGGCCTTAGCATTCTTTAGAGACATGTGTAGGATCCCAAGGGGAGGAGGCTCGATTTAGAGATGGTAGAAGATGGCATCGCCTGAGCTCGTGGAGGGAGATGATGGCGTCGAGCGGTCGAATGCGCGGATTGCAGAGGAAGGCAAGGTGCAGTGTGGAGGAGAGTGGTGGCCAAAGAGGAACCCATGATAGGGGGATTGTCGGCCGGCAGTTGGTGGAGCTAGAGGGGAGTCGGCTTCATCCATGGCCACTAGGAGGCGCGTGAAGGGAGGCGGAGGTGGCTCGATAGCGGGCGAGGTCGACGGCTAGGAAGAGGGTGGTCCTGGCAGAGGTGGGGATCTCGGGACCTAGACGAGGTGGAGGGGGCCGCTATGGAGGTGGAGCCAGGCCTGGTCGGTTGTGGAAGAGATCCTAGCATCAGGGACACGGTCAGCGGCATATGAAACTCAGGAGGTTGGCAACAGATTCCGTGACGACGGTGTGCACAGACGAGGAGGTGACGAGGGAGATGACCACGTGTGTCGGGCTGTGGGAGATCGAGCAGGGTTAGCGACCTAGGATCGAGCAAGGGGGAGGCACCCATTGGTGCTGGCGGTGGCGTCGGGGATGAAGACATGGCTCGCGGGATGGTTGGTGGAACGATCGGGTCGTTGGGTGTGTGTTGTGTGGTTGTGGGTTTTTGCGTGGGATGTGGCTATGTGTGTGCGTCTCGTTGGGTGTGTGTACCTGGCGGTGGGCGCGTGCGTGTGTTGAGAATATCATTTTGCCGATCGAAAGTTGAGGCGCCCAGGCAACGTGGTACCCAAGTTGCCTATAATCAACCGTGATGACCAAACTTGGCGTGCCAAATACTCAGAGGGTCTTTTTCGGCACAAATTCAACTTTACCTTTCAATACAAAATATCAGGCTAACGCCCGTCAAGTTGGGCCCCCTGATAGTTTTGGCTGTTATGTCGCTCCCGTCGCTTAGGCGTGGTGGCTGTCACATAGGCTTGCAGCGCTGGCATGGTGGATAGGACAACACGACCAGCCCAGTGTATTGATGTGACAAAACAGGGCACATATATCTTCATTATTATTATTTTTTGTTTACTCAGAAGTTGGAACAGCCACCAACATGCTTCTCTCCATTGGACTTCCATCACCGTCGTTAACCACTACCTTAGAAACACATTGACGGTTCCATCGTTCCCCTGTCTCGTAGAAACCACTATTCTTCTTCCTGTCATCTGTCTTATTTCCGTCTTCTCCTTGCCACCATGGAAGGTCGTCACACACTAGAGGCAAGATTCAATGCCTATGACAATAAGAAGATAGACATCGTGTACACAAACAAGGAGGACACGGTGGTGCAAGTCAAGAGGATGTACGAGGGTTGGCTTGAGAAAGACGAGGACAAGTTTGTGGGATTGGACTTCGAGTACACCCCGGAGAACCCATATGAAGAGAATAAAGTCACCGTCGTTCAACTGGTCATGAGGAAACACGTACTCGTCTACCAATTCTCCCGGTTTGTAGATCTGCTCTCTGTGGTTAACCACTTTTAGGGTTTTCTCCTCTTGTTCTTTATCCATTTGCTCATCTTGCAACTACTAAATTTTATTTAGGACAAAATAAATTATGACATGCCAATGTTGAGAGTCTTGATCTTGCATTTACTAAACTTTTTAAAATTATATTCAGATGATGACCTTGCATTGACAAAATATTTGTAGTTACAATTTTTGGTGATGACAAACTACATACTTTCAGGACTGACAAGAATTGTCCGGCACTGCGCCAGTTCCTTGAAGAAAAAGGAATTGTTTTCTGCACTCTTGACAATACAACTGATTTTTGGAAATTTTGTCAAGAGGGAATTACAATTCTTGCGCCGAACTATATCGATATTCAGAGTCTTGTCAAGATCATAGGGGGCTGTAGGAAGGATGGAATGGCTACACTCGCAACTAGAATGCTCGATGAGTCGTACGACAGAATGAAGGCAGATTTCCCTACGGATATGCACGATTTCTGGGAGGAGTGGCTATTGTCTGATATAAACCTGAAGTATGCAGCCATAGATGCTTACGTGACCTACCAGCTATACAATAAGATCCATTTCTTTCTACGTTACCTCGTGTTTTTGCCCAGTTACAAGAGGGAAGACGAGCTTAGGGAGCCCTTCATAGAAAATGCGCAATAGCTAAGTTTGATGTTGCATATGCAAAGAAAATGGCTGCATCTGAAGCAGCTGATAGAGAGGATGCAGCTGAAGTAGCAAACAGAGAGGCTACATCTTCTAGCGGCAACAATCAGGCCTGTGATGCAACGCTAATTCTGCCCCAGGATGCTGAAGATAGGGAAGCCAAGTCAGATTCTAGGTGGGACAAACTTTGTGACCGGGGAGCGCCAAAAAAGTAAGATCTACCTGGAATGATGGCAGTTGGTCACCTAGGAACAATGGCAAGCGCCTCAAGTGTTCTGATGATAAGTGAATTAAATTTTACTCCTTTGTGTTCTGTTTTGTGGAACTCAGTTAGCTTGTCAAGATGGCTAGCGCCTCAAGTGAGAGTAGTAAAATAAATTTTACTTCTTTGTGTTATGTTTCTATATGTGTCTGGTAGCTTGTCAAGATGGCAGCTCGTTAACTGGCAGTTTGAAAGAGTACCTTTTTCCTCTCTCGCTAAACAAATATGTTTCATTTTGCCCAAATTGGTAGCAAATCGAGAGCAGCTTCTCTCTTTGATCATTCGATCCCATTTGGACCTCTTTTTGGCCCGATCTGGTAGCAAATCTAGAGCAGCAAATCTTGGTGTGCCTGGACTCATCATCGCTGCAGATGTCACTGCTATAAACCTATTGGAAGAAAAGAAAAAGGAAGGATTAGATGATGTAAGAAGATCGAGCAATCCAAATGTGAACAAGCAAACCCTAGTAAACCAAGATCTAGCATCCAACAATGGGACAGGAGAAGAACCAGGGAAGGGGAGCAAACCCTAGTTACCTCCGACCATGGGTCGTCGATGCCGGTGTCGTAGGGGTTCACTAGAGAAATGTACTCATCTTGATCATAGGGGTCCTAGAAGAGTTGGATCTGCTCGTGACCGGCGGGGCCTCCTCGCGGGCTTCGGCCTCCTCGCCGACGGCTATGTCAGTAGCGGGGACAGGGGCCTAGACGGGAACGGTGGCTGCCATCGATGCCATGACGGGGGCCTGGACGGGAACGGCGGTTGCTTTCAATGCGTCAAGAGGGACCAGGACGGAGATGGGGGCCTCCTCGCCGGCAGTCTTGGAGGCGACTATGGCAACCGCATCCTCCTCCGCCATCGCTGGTGCAGATGGGGTTTTCTCAGGAGTTTGCAGAAGCTGGTGGGATAGTGGAGAGGGCTGCGTGAGGAGAGTGAGAGAGATTGAGAGTGGGTATGCATAGAGGGTCTCTATAGTTAAGGTGAATGGAACCAAGGCAAGTTTTATTGCACCACCGTGCAACACGCCGTGTAGGCTACTGCACCATGCACTGCGACACGCGCATGGTACGTCATGTTTTTTTCCCAGACCATGCATGGCAGTTCTGTATTCAGTCGCATGCAAAGGGCGCAGACATAATTTCTATGTATGAACTTTGACACGGCCATAAAATTGGCGATAATTAAAAGGGGAAATGTAGAGGAGGAGGTAGGTGGTTGTACGGCGAGATTTGTGGGGTCGTGCTAGATCATGTAGAGGAATGTGTGGATGACTGCGGGGGACTCGATGAAGGCGGAGACGTTAGGTCTCATCGAGCCCCCCCCCCCCCCCCCCCCCGAGACCCATTTCGCAGTTCTTTGGCCTGCGGCTAACGCGTGGAAGTTTCTTACGGTGGGGCCCAGTTGGAAGTGAGATTGAGAGCCGCTGTGTAAAATGGGATATGTCTTATTAAAATCAAGTGGCAATAAATTTTAGCTACCCGTCGATGACCGTGCCCTCAATGACGCATGTGTTGTCGCTTAGTAGTAGCAATAGTAAGATTTTCAGACTTGATTAAACATGACATGACCACTTGACGACTTTTCCATGGATGGCTTCATGTTCCTTCTTGTAGAAGTCTCGCTGAGGGAGACGTCCATGCGGTCTCATGTTGTACTGTGAAGGGCACGACGTGTGCAACGATCCTCGTTGGATCACACGGGATCAACGGTAGGTGTGCACGATCTGCGTGACAACTGTGTCAACCAATCAGGGCATAGCAGACACAGTGAGCATAGGTTTGGGCTTCTACAAAAGAGAGAGAGAGAGGGCAAAACTGAGTAGTATCAAAAACCCAAGGGCAAAACTGAGTAGTATAAAAATGGAAAGTGAGTGTCTTGTACAATGAAATACATCGTGCCATACATTAAATTATGCCAAGATGGATCCACTAGAGTTCATTAGATGTGTGTTCTTCTCATAAACCACATGGATCCACTAGAGTTCATTGGATGTGTGTTCTTCTCATAAACCACATGGATCCACTAGAGTTCATTGGATGTGTGTTCTTCTCATAAACCACATGGATCCACTAGAATTCATTGCATGTGCGTTATTCTCATAAACCACACAGATCCACTAGAGTTTATTGGATGTGTGTTATTGTCATAACCCACATGGATCCACTAGAGTTCATTGGATGTGTGTTCTTCTCATAAGCCACATGGATCCACTAGAGTAATTGCATGTGTGTTCTTTTCACAAACCACATATGGATCCACCAGAGTCATTTCATGTCTATTCTTTTCATAAACCACATATGGATCCACCAGATTCATTGCATATCTTTTCTTTTAAACCACATGGATCCACCAGTGTCATTGCATGTGTGTTCTTTTAATAAACCACAGCTAGAGTCATTGGATGTGTGTTCTTTTCACAAACCATATGGATCCACCAGAGTCATTGCATGTCTGTACTTTTCACAAACCACATATGGATCCACCAGTGTCATTGCATGTATGTTATTTTCATAAGCCACATGGATCCACCAGTGTCATTGCATGTGTGTTCTTTTAATAAACCACAGCTAGAGTCAATAGATGTGTGTTCTTTTCATAAACCACAACTAGAGTCATTGCATGTGTGTTCTTTTCACAAACCACGTATGGATCCACCAGTGTCATTGCATGCGTGTTCTTTTCACAAACCACATATGGATCCCCTAGTGTCATTGCATGTGTGTTCTTTTCATTAACCATAGCTAGAGTCGTTGCATGTCTGTTCTTTTCACAAACCACATAAGGATCCACCATTGTCATTGAATGTGTGCTCTTTTAATAAACCACATGGATCCACTAGAGTCATTGCATGTTTGTTCTTTTCACAAACCACATATGGATCCACCAGTGTCATTGCATGTGTGTTCTTTTCATTAACCACAGGTAGAGTCATTTCATGTGTGTTCTGTTCACAAACCACATATGGATCCACCAATGTCATTGCATGTGTGTTCTTTTCATAAACCACATCTAGAGTCATTGCATGTCTGTTCTTTTCACAAACCATATGGATCCACCAGTGTCATTGCATGTGTATTCTTTTCATAAACCACATATGGATCCACCAGAATTCATTCCATGTGTTTTTTCATTAACCACAGATAGAGTCATTGCATGTCTATTCTTTTCACGAACCAAATAAGGATCCACCAGAGTCATTGCATGTCTGTTCTTTTCATAGACCACATATGGATCCACCAGTGTCATTTCATGTGTGTTCTTTTCACAAACCACATATGGATCCACCAGTGTCATTGCATGTGTGTTCTTTTCACAAACCACATATGGATCCACTAGTGTCATTGCATGTGTGTTCTTTTTATTAACCACATATGGATCCCCTAGTGTCGTGGTGGTGTCACGACAGATGCCATGGATAGGATAAAGGTGGGGCAAATATGCACTAGAGGAATCCAGGGAGGGATAGTGTGGTGATTCCACACACAGATGGTTTGTATTCTCCAAGTGCAAAAGGTTACAGATGCTCCTTGAGCTGTATTGGGGAGAGGAGGAAGAAGAAGCTCTCTTACTCTCACCATCACCTATCTCTTAATGAACAAACTCTCAGCCGCCATCCCTTTCTATAGAGGCCCTAGCGCTCCTTATGAAGGGGAGGCTAGGTCTCCAGTTAGGGCATACGTGGAGGCATATTCCTAGGAATGTGCCTCTCCCAAAATAGCAAACCAACCGGGTCTCCTTTTTCCATCGTAAGCCATGCAGAGGCTACTTAAGCCTCTGCGGCGCCAGTGTCAGCCGACATAGGCTGCGTCACCTTTGTTGGCCACGCCTCGCTAGTCCCTCCCTCTGTTCGCTTCCCTCACGCTCCAGCGCACAGAGATCACCTTTTGACCAGCGAGATACCTTCCTTCTCTTGCAAGCCTGATATAACCCGGATCATGCCTGGTTAATCTGGGCCCGTGGGTACCTGCATACAAGTTACAAAAAATCTGCCGGCAAATGACATACGTCGGCTGGGACACAGTCAGGTGGACATCCTCCGGTCCGGGTTACTCCGTAAGTCGGCCTGCCTTGAGGTGACTCGGCCAGCATACGCTTTGACCTTGCCGTACCTCGGATAACTCGGCCTCTATACCCTGGTGTGAACCTACCCGGGGGTATCCCCCAACATTAGTCCCCAAAGCTGGTGCAGTCTTAGCAACTTCAGCTGCTAAGGCCACGGTAGGTTCAATCTACCGAGCTTTTTGCCCGCTTTTCCGAGTTACCTCATAGCTAGGATTTCGTGGCCTAGCTTTCCCTTGGCACATTCTGAGTTATCACTCGCTGGCCGGGTCACCCTTCAGTTTTCCGTGTTATCCTTCCTTCTCTCATACACTTCCCCATGTCCTACGTGGAGGGTAATCATCATCTTGCCTCATTTTAAGGGTCTGCGCCTGTTACTTCACTTATTGTTAGATGTTACTGTAGCAAACATCGTGTCACAATTGCCTCCTTGTTAACTACATCACCACGTCGTGTCATGGGATCCCCTGTTTCCTGTGGCCCTTCTTGTGGCTTCCCTCTGATTGGCTGACCCGGCAGATACACGGCCAAATCGTGTGGCTTCGATGCACTGCACGATCCCACTACCTATTGCTTGGGCATGGTTAAATAGGGGAGGGGGCGCATCCCTTGGTTGTTTTCCCTCTTCTCGCGCCCCTCTGTCTTTCTGCTTCGTCTTCCTCCTTGCGACAACGCCGCTGCCGCCGCGGTGAGGACAGTGATCTGGAGATGACTGAGGAGGAGCTCTCCGTCATCGAAAAAGAGATGGAGGAGGAGAGCGAGGTGCAGGGGCGCGGTGGCTGGGCCGGTTCTTGGGTGTGCCAAGACGACCTTGATTGGCTCTACCGCACCCGCTGCATCCCGGAAGGCGTGATTTCATGCCTCCCCTGCAAAGAGATTGCTCCCTCACCCAATCCAGGTGAGTTCGTCGTCTTCCTCTCCCACTTCCAGCGTGGCTTCGGCCTTCCAGTGAGTGACTTCTTCCGTGACTTTGCCAACATCTACGAACTCCAACCTCATCATCTCCCGGAGAACACCATCACTTCCCTTTCCTCCTTCGCATCTGCCATAGAAGGATACGTCGGCCTGTGGCGAACCAAGGAGCTCTGGATCCTGTTCTTCGGTCTGCGGAGGAACGTTGTTCCGGATAAGGAGCGTGCCCCGGAGGATAAGCACCTGACCCAATGTGGTGTCACCTCCACCTCTCTCCGGAAACAATCTGTCTTCCCCTGAGTCACGGGGCTTGATTCCTGCAAGGGCTGGGCTCAGACCTTCTTTTATGTCAGGAATGGTTCAGATGAGGATCTGATCCGGCTGCGCCCCTTCACGATGGGTCCTCCTAATCTGGCTCTGTGGGACCAGATTCCCAAGAAACCAACTGCCTTGGTGAATCAGGTTAATAAGCGGTTCTAGGAGCTGAAGGATCTGGGGCTGCGAAATGAGGATGTGATGATCACATTCGTCCGCAGCCAGATTTCCCCCCTACACAAGCGCACACACAAACTCTGTCATATGAGCTGGCGACTTGACCCCAACCAGACCTCCTCCTTCGAGTTGAACAACACTGAGATCTTCCGCCGGGTCAAGGCCATCTTCATGACCGATAAGGACTTCTCCGCTGAGTGGGAGTGGGGGTTGGAGCATTACTTTCGGGATAAGCCTCCTCCTGCGGTAAATCTCATTACCCAATCCCTCTCCGAGTTATATCATATGTCGGAGCATGTTGTTTATTTGATCCCTTGGCATTTTTCTTTTAATTGTTTCTTCAGCAAACCATTGAAGATGGCACCGAGCCTTCTCTCAAATGGGGGAAGGATCGACTTGTTTCAGACGAGGAGGAGTCGGATTAGAAAATGTTCTTGCCTGCCCTGGACGCATCCAAGCGACCCACTGGTAACTTCCTTTCTTTAAGGGATTGGCCTGACGATGAAGATGATTCCGATATTGAGATGTTGGAGGTATATAACCCGGCGCCTATTTCTTACGCATTTCCGGCTTCAGCTAACCCGGCTGGGCAGATCCATGAAGATCCCCCTCTTGCTACGTGTGAGCCGGCCCCAGCCGTGTCTAAGAAGCAGGCTGCCACTTCCGCTGCTTCTTCTGGGCCTCCCAAAACAACCAAAAGGCGAAAGAAGTCCACTAACAAGACCGCCACCAAGCCTCCAACTAAGGCCATAGTCCGGAGAGCTCGAAAGCCCAGGGAGCCTTTGACCTCTGATGAGTGAGTTTCTTTTTCCTTGTACCATTTTCCTCTTCAAGTTTCTTTGTCTTCATGCCTCTCTCTTTGTTATATAATTTGTTATTCGTTGTTTAATTTGATAGGGCTGTCATGGAGGTTCCCCAGAGTGGCTCCAGCATTGCTTCATCTTTCTAGCGTACCCCATCTCCCCCTCGCGTCGATGACACGCGCCCACTGAGCCCAATTCAGGAAGGCTCAGTAGCTGCTCCGGGTCGTAGCACACCTCGTCCAGAGGAGGGCAACCTCGGATCAGGGGAAAGGGGCACGGCCGAGGTAGCGGATGCTCCCAGCTCTTCATCGGCTCAACCGCAACCCGTCACTTCCGAGGTACCAGCAGTAACCGTAGCACCACCGCCAACAGCAGCAACAGTACAAGCATCAGCACCAGTACCACCAGCAGCACCAGCAGCAACACAAGCACCAGCACCAGCACCAACTCCTTCTGCCTCGTCCGAGTCTTCCAAGACTCGTCGAGAAGGCCCAGCTAGCACCAAGGCTGCACCCAAGTCCAAATCTACAGCTCAAACCTCAGCCTCCCAACAGCAACCCAAGGCTAAGAAAGGTTCTAGCGCCACCAAGGCAGCATCCATCGAGGCTAGACAGCGCACGCTCGCGTCTATGCTGCCGAAGAGAGATGCCTCCTCCGGGTCAGCTAGCAGCAAACAACTTGCATTGCATTCTAGCCCTGCTGCTGCCCTAGTTGCACGGAGGGAGGCCCATGCCAAAGGCTTGGTTGCGCCTCACATGCTTAGTGGAGAGAGCTATCCTCCAGCTCTGATCGAATATGTCGATAATTGGAACAGAGCGGAGTTCATCAATCCCAGCGACGATCTCCTGGAGAAGTTTGGGCCCGCCGAATTCAGCGCACAAATGAACACAGCAGCCAAGGCTATCAACATTGCTGGCCGGATGATGGAGGTACGCTACTTTGCCTTTTCCTTACTACGGACAAGTTCTTAGAGACATATCCATTAGTCCCTGAGCCTCTGGGGGAGTAACTTGTTACTCGTCCGGATGCTCCTTAGAGAACTAGCGTAACTCCTTAGTAGCTTCGAATATGCATATACCTAGAGCCGGGTTAAGTTCCGCTTGGCCCAGATTTTGTACACTTCGAATATGCACACACCTAGAGCCGGGTTAAGTTCCACTTGGCCTGGATCTTGTACACTTCGAATATGCACACACCTAGAGCCGGGTTAAGTTCCACTTGGCCCCGATCTTGTACACTTAGAATATGCACACACCTAGAGCCGGGTTAAGTTCCACTTGGCCCAGATCTTGTACACTTTGAATATGCAGACACCTAGAGCCGGGTTAAGTTCCACTTGGCCTAGATCATGTACACTTCGAATATGCACACACCTAGAGCCGTGTTAAGTTCCACTTGGCCCGGATCTTGTACACTTCGAATATGCACATAACTAAGCCAACCTTGCTTTTTTTAGGTCACTACCAATCGTCGGAGTGCTGAGTTTCAGCACCTCTTGGATACACACAAGGCGCTGCGCTCCAAACATGCTGCGCTTCTTGATGAGTTCGAGAAAAAGGGTAAGTTTTCTCTTCCCTGCCGAACTAATCCGTCATTCGGATCGTACAGCCGGAGTGGAGGCCGAAAATACAATTATGAGAAAAAACTTGGCCGAGATAAAAGGTAATTCGCTTTGATTACTCAATTTGTGTGCTCTCTCTCCTTTCTCCTGAGCTCGGCAGATATTTATACCTCGGCTCTGCCGGGTCGATAAACCGTTGCAGCATCCCTTGAAGATAGTGTGCCCGTGCCTGATATGATGCTGCATTTTCTCGAACAAGCAAGGCAACATCAGGCTGAGCTCAAGAAGAAGGATGATGAACTTGCCAAACTCCAAGCCAAGGATGATGAACTTGCCAAGCTCAAGGCTGAGATGAAAAAACTCAAAGAGCTCCACAAGATTGAAATGGACAAGGCTGGCCAAGACTTCACCGAGGAACGAGAACGTCTTAGCCTCCAACTTGCAAAGGATCAAGAATTGCTGAAGGAGGCCGACATCAAACTTGACTCAGCTAATGTTGAACTTGAGAAGCTCCGGAAGAGGCGTGCTAATTGCACCAAAGAGCTAACTCGGATCCATAGTCATATCTCCCGTAAACTCCTTTCCTTCGGCCGACATGTATTTCTCCGGGTTAAACTTTTTTACTTATTTCACTTGTTTTGTCTTTAGGCAAATTCCCAGAGGGCGATGCCATTGCGTCTACTGCCGTTGCCAAGTTCCGCCGGCAGACGGGTACCCCCATGGATCCTGGCTCTGAACCCATTCCTTTTGACATGGAGGATCTGATAGTCAGCCTATCCTCCCGAATTGAAATTATGAAGAAATATGGTTCGGGTCTCCTGGATTCAGCCGTCCGGATCTTTCATGCTCTTTGGCCTGGTGAGGATGCTCCGGAGGGATCCACTACTTTGATCAACAAGCTGATAGATTGCGAGACCCAGCTCGACCTCTGGAGGGAATCCGCCGCTCGTGCTGGAGCTGATACTGTCCTCGATTTCGTGCTCAGCTGGTATGAAAAACTAGACTTGAAGATCCTCGAGCGCTTGCGTACCGGTTCCAAGTGGTCGAATGATCCGGATTGGGATGCTCGGTGCAAGGCTTGTGCCCACAACCTTATCCAGTTTGCCCCTGTCCATCAATGGAACGAAGGACCCAGCTTCCTCGGCGTCGTTGATGACGAATACGTCGAAGATGGTTCGGATGACAAGGAAGAGGATGAAGCCTCAGATCTCAAAGAGAATGAAGAGGATGACGAGACTGAATTCGGAGTTCCACCCGCTAGCGCCGATTTACCTCCTCCTGCTGCTGCTCCTTGAGCACAAAAAACACTTTGAAATTTATTAGATCCCCGGTATGCCGGGTGCAGATGTATCACTCATACTGATTATATTTTGCTACTTAGCTATTCACGCCGGATTAACTTGGGTGTAGTCCCCTAGTTCCATTTTCTTGTTTCTCCAATTTCATGGCTCGGCTCACGTCTACCATGATTCGGTTTTGTGACTTACGAGTCCGAGTTTCAAAAATTGACTTAACAATACTTGGAAACTTTAGGATTAGCTCAAAATAATCTAGCACAGCAAAAATAAGGTAAACATAAGGTTAGTACGAATAACAAATGTCGGCTCGATTACGTTCTTTCCCTTAGTTGTTTTTCGTGTGCTACGCAATTCCAAACTTGTTCTCTTGCTTGCCATGAAGCCAAATCCTGTTGGACAGCAGCAAGTCAAAGAGTTGAGTTTTTGGTGCTTACACACTACTAATCCGGCTTAGGCAGAAGGAACTTAAGCCAGCCGACATAAAAAATAAAATAGTTAACAAATAGAATGACAATTACTACTAAGGCAGTCCCTGAGTTACTGCTCGAGGTGCCAAGATTTCATTGATAAACTCATTGCCGGCATACATACCGACATATGAGAGACTCGGATACACACACGTCTTTGTTAAGTGTAGAACGGATGAAGTAGAGCTACATTCCATGGATGCTTAGATTCCTCGCCGGACCTATCCGCCTTGTTCTTCTCCTATGGTTGTGCATCAATGAGATAATAAGAGTCATTGTGCAATGCTTTGCTCACGATGAATGAACCTTCCCATGGGGGGGTAACTTATGCATGCCAGCAGTACGTTGTACCAGTCGAAGTACCAGATCACCTTTCCGGAAGACTCGGGGGTTTACTTTCCGGCTATGATAGCATCGGAGATTTTGCTGATATATGGCAGATCTGGACAATGCCAATTCTCTCGCTTCTTCCAGCAGATCAACATCATTTTGCCGGGCTTCTCGCACTTCGGCTTCTGTGTATTGGGTGACCCTAGGAGAATCATGCTCTATGTCGGATGGTAATACATCTTCTGCCCCATATACCAGAAAAAATGGCATATAGCCTGTTGATCGATTCGGAGTTGTTCTTAAACTCCACAGTGCCGCTAGTAGTTCTTCTATCCGGCACCCCGCTGATCTTTGCAGCGGCTCAATGAGCTGGGGTTTTATCCCGGATAAAACTAATCTGTTGGATCTTTCCACTTGTCCGTTCGATGCGGGGTGGGCTACTGAAGCAACGTCCAGTCGGATCTTCTTGTCTCGGCAGAATCGCGCAAATGCTCCTTCAGCAAAATTAGTGCCGTTATCTATTATGATACTGTGAGGGTAGCCATATCTCAGGATGATATCTTTGAGGAATGTCACAGCTGTAGCTCCATCACATTTTTTATCGGCTTTACTTCAATCCATTTTGTAAACTTGTCAACCATAACCAAGATATGGGTCATATTTCCTCTCGCCGACTTAAATGGACCAACCATATCCAAACACCATACAGTAAATGGCCAGGTAATTGGTATAGTCTTGAGCTCCGACATTGGCATGTGTGTGTTGGTAGCATACCTCTGACAACCATTGCATTTTCTTACTAGATCTTCTGCTTGTTCCAAGGCACTTGGCCAGTAGAATCCATGCCGGAAAGCTTTTGCCACTAAGGCCCTGGATGAGGCGTGATGCCCACATTCCCCTTGATGTATATCTTGGAGGATGTCAAGCCCTTCTTCCGGGTCAACACACCGTTGCAGGACATTCGTGATGCTCTTCTTGTATAACTCGGCATTGATAATCATGTATGCCTTTGCTCTCCTCTGAATTTGCCTCGAAGGCACCTCTTCACTGGGCAAAGTTCCATCCTTCAAGAACTGGAATATGGGCAGTGCCCAAGCTGGCATAGCTCGCACTGGAAACACATCCTCGTCAATTTCCATTTGATCCACCAACATAACCTCTGTCGGGTCAAGCTACGTAGTCCCCGGGTTCTGCGAAGCATTCCCCGGGTTTCTAGAACCACTTCCCACATTAATGTCCATGGGCACAACTTCCGACTCCGGATTTGCCGGGATATAGATTGACTCGGATTCTGGGGATGGCCTGATAGATGGCTTTCTGAGGTGCTCTAGTGCTACACCCGGTGGAATCGTTGTCGGGTTGATCCAAGTTTCGACAGTACGTCGGCAGCCTCATTTTCCAGCCGGGGTACATGATGGAACTCGCATCCCTTGAAGTATCCCGATATTTTCTACACATGAAATTTGTACAGTGCCATGTTCGCATCCAAAGCATCCCATTGCCCTGAGACTTGCTGAACTACCAGATCCGAGTCACCAAAGCACTAGATCCGACGTATTCCAATTTCTTTTGCTACTTTGAGTCCATGCACTAGTGCTTCATATTCTGCAACATTGTTTGATGCTGCGAAATGGATCTACAGCACGTACTTCAGCTGGTCTTTCTTTGGAGAGGTGAGCACAACTCCGGCGCCTAACCCGGTTTTTGTTTTTGATCCGTCAAAATGCATTCTCCAATAGTTCGGATCTGGAAATGGTGGCTCATATTGCATCTTGGCCCAATCCACGAAAAAGTCGGCCACAGCCTGAGACTTGATCGCATCTCTCCTGTCGAATGGCGGAGCATAAGGGGCTAGCTCAATTGCCCATTTTGCGATCCGGCCGCTTGCATCCTTATTGCTCATTATCTCAGATATGGGGGCTTCACATATCACTTTGATGGGGTCCTCTTCAAAATAGTGCTTCAGCTTCTTTGCTGCCATATACACAACATATGCCATCTTCTGATAGTGAGGATAGTTTTGTTTTGACACTGATAATACCTCACTCAGGTAATAGACTAGCCTTTGCACCGACTTACCCTCTTCGTCACGCTCTACCACTATTACTTCACTTACAACTCGGTTGGTTGCGGCTACGTAGAGCAACATTGGCTCTTTTGATAGTGGAGAGGCTAATACTGGTGCAGTGGCTAACATTTTCTTTAACTGAATGAAGGCTTCATTGGCATGCGGCGTCCATACGAACTTGTCTGACTTCTTCATTAGTTGATAGAGAGGTAATGCCTTTTCTCCCAACCGACATACAAACTGACTTAAGGATGCCAGGCAACCAGTGAACTTCTGGACATCGTTAAGACACTTCGGAAATTCCATTCACTCTATGGCTCGAATTTTAGTTGGGTTAGCTTCGATACCTCGGCTGGAGACAAGAAATCCGAGTAATTTTCCAGCCGGGACACCGAAGGTACACTTCTCTGGGTTAAGCTTCATTCGGAACCTCCTTAGGTTCGTGAATGTTTGCCTGATATCATCAAGGAGCGTTTTTCTTTCCTTGGTTTTTATAACCACATCGTCCACATACACTTGCACATTTCGACCAATTTGGTCGTGTAAACATTTTTGCATACATCTTTGGTACGTTGCCCCTGCATTACATAAACCGAAAGGCATGGTGCGATAGCAATAAGCCCCGTACGGGGTAATAAACACAGTCTTTATTTGATCATTCGGGTTCAGAGGTATCTGGTGGAAATCAGAATATGCGTCTATGAATGACAACAGTTCACACCCAGTAGTAGAATCTATGACCTAATTTATCCTTGGCAGTGGGAATGGATCTTTTGGGCACGCCTTATTCAGGTTCATGTAATCGATGCACATACACCATACCACTGCTACATTCGGATCATCTTTCTTCTTCTCCACAAGCACCGGATTAGATAACCAATCCGGATAAACCACTTCCATGATGAACCCGGCTACAAGGAGCCGAGCTATCTCATCTCCAATGACTTTTCTCCTGTCTTCGGTGAAGCGGTGGAGAGGTTGCTTCACCGGCTTTGCTCCGGATCTCACATTCAAGGAGTGCTCGGCCAACTCCCTCGGAACACCTTGCAGGTCCCGTGTGGACCAAGCAAAGATATCCCCGATTCTCACGGAGGAAGTTGATGAACTCGCTTTCCTATTTGTCAGTTAACCCGACACCAATTGTTACGGTGCGCTCTGGGAACAGATCATCAACAGGTACTTTCTTTGTATCCTTTGTTGCTTGAAATGAGACACTTCCATGCGGGTTACTCAGCGCCGACATATACTGCTATGCGGTCTGAGCCAATGCCGCTACTTCCTGGATCTTTCTCTTTTCTTGTGCAATCACGAGTGATTCGGCCAGGTTAGACCCGGCCGACGCGCACTCAATGGAATGTCGGAAATCCCCGGCTATGGTAATTACTCCATTTGGCCTAGGCAACTTCATCTTCAGGTAACTGATGTGAGTACTTGCTATGAATTTGTTCAAGGCTGGCCTGCTGAGTAACACGTGATATGCGCTTTCTAAGTTCACAACCTCAAACTCCAAATTCTCAGTTCGGTAGTTATCTCTTGTGTCGAATAACACGTCAACCCAGACTTTGCCAATGGGTTCACAGGAGATACCAGGCACAATGCCATGGAAAGTTGTCCTTGTAGCTTGGAGCATGTTCTCTGAGATACCCAACTTGCGCATTGTATCCACGTACATAATATTGATGCTGCTGCCATTGTCAATCAGCACCTTAGAGAACCTCACATTGATATTTGGCCCGATGAACATTGGGTCCAACACTAATGCATATGATCCAGGACTCGGCATGAGCTTGGGATGGTCCTTGATACTCCAGGTAATTTCCTGATCCGACCAAGGCATGTACCTCGTCACTGCCGGCATAACCGCATTCACCTCCATATGTCGGTGTTGCAAGCTCTTCCTATCCGTTTCCTCCGTGGTAAAGACACAGTAACTCTGGTGATGCTCTCTATACTCATTTCTCCCATCATTGCCGGGGTACCTTTGATCTGGCTAATGCTGGTTTTCCACCTGATGCACTTCATCCCTTCTCTCATGATTCTCATACATCGGCGGAGGTGGTGGTAACATTAACTGTTGCGTGTTTGCTCCGAAGAGCAACTGCTGCCGAGGTAACTCCTATCGAGGTTGATCGTTCCGAGGTGCCTGAGCATTCCCTGAGCCACTGTGCCGGAGCATTCCCACGGTGGGCGCCAACTGTCGTGGTGGTGTCATGGCAGATGCCATGGATAGGCTAAAGGTGGGGCCAATATGCACTAGAGGAATCCAGGGAGGGATAGTGTGGTGATTCCACACACAGATGTTTTGTATTCTCCAAGTGCACAAGGTTACAGATGCTCCTTGAGCTGTATTGGGGAGAGGAGGAAGAAGAAGCTCTCTTACTCTCAACAACACCTATCTCTTAATGAACAAACTCTCAACCGCCAGCCCTTTCTATAGAGGCCCTAGCGCTCCTTATAAAGGGGAGGCTAGGTCTCCAGTTAGGGCATATGTGGAGGCATATTCCTAGGAATATGCCTCTCCCAAAATAGCAAACCGACGGGGTCTCCTTTTGCCATCGTAAGCCATGCAGAGGCTATGTAAGCCTCTGCAGCGCCAGCGTCAGCCGACATAGGCTGCGTCACCTTTGTCGGCCACGCCTCGCTGGTCCCTTCCTCTGTTCGCTTCGCTCACGCTCTAGCGCACAGAGATCATCTTTTGACCAGTGAGATACCTTCCTTATCTTGCAAGCCTGATATAACCCGGATCATGCCTGGTTAATCCGGGCCCGTGGGTACCTGCATACAAGTTACAAAAAACCTGTCGGCATGTGACATACGTCGGTCGGGACACAGTCAGGTGGACATCCTCTGGTCCGAGTTACTCCGTAAGTCGGCCTACCTTGAGGTGACTCGGCCACCATACGCTTTGACCTTGCCATACCTCAACTAACTCGGCCTCTATACCCCGGCATGACCCTAGCCGGGGGTATCCCCCCAACACCTAGTGTCATTGCATGTGTGTTCTTTTTATTAACCACAACTAGAGTCATTGCATGTCTGTTCTTTTCACAGACTACATACGGATCCACCAGAGTTCATTGCATGTATGTTCTTTTCACAAACCACATATGGATCCACCAAAGTCATTGCATGTTTATTCTTTTCACAAACCACACATGGATACACCGGTGTCATTGCATGTGTGTTCTTTTTATTAACCACATATGGATCCGTTAGTGTCATTGCATGTGTGTTCATTTCATTAACAACAACTAGAGTCATTGCATGTGTGTTATTTTCACAAACCACATATGGATCCACCAGTGTCATTGCATGTGTGTTCTTTTCATTAACCAAAGCTAGAGTCATTTCATGTGTGTTCTTTTCCAAACCACATATGGATCCACCAGTGCCATTGCATCTGTGTTCTTTTCATAAACCACATATGGATCCACCAGAGTTCATTGCATGTGTGTTCTTTTCATGAACCATAGCTAGAGTCATTGCATGTTTGTTCTTTTCACAAACCACATAAGGATCCACCAGAGTCAATGCATGTCTGTTCTTTTCATAGACCACATATGGATCCACCAGTGTCATTTCATGTGTGTTCTTTTCACAAACCACATATGGATCCACCAGTGTCATTGCATGTGTGTTCTTTTCACAAACCACATAAGGATCCACAAGTGCCATTGCATGTCTGTTCTTTTCATTAACCACATATGGATCCCCTAGTGTCATTGCATGTGTGGTCTTTTCAGTAACCACAACTAGAGTCATTGCATGTCTATTCTTTTCATTGACCACATATGGATCCACCAGAGTTCATTGCATGTCTGTTATTTTTACAAACCACATATGGATCCACCAGAGTCATTGCATGTCTATTCTTTTCACACACCACATATGGATCCACCAGTGTCATTGCATGTGTGTTCTTTTCGTTAACCACATATGGATCTGCTAGTGTCATTGCATGTCTGTTCTTTTCATTAACCACAACTAGAGTCATTGCATGTGTGTTATTTTCACAAACCACATATGGATCAACCAGAGTTATTGCATGTCTGTTCTTTTC
Source organism: Avena sativa (assembly GCA_916181665.1). Lineage (NCBI taxonomy): Eukaryota > Viridiplantae > Streptophyta > Magnoliopsida > Poales > Poaceae > Avena > Avena sativa. The sequence goes on from OV702289.1 coordinate 438,961,876, forward strand.
ATTAACCACATATGGATCCACCAGTGTCATTGCATGTCTGTTCTTTTCACAAACCACATGGATCCACCAGTGTCATTGCATGTGTGTTCTTTTAATAAACCACAACTAGGGTCACTAGATGTGTGTTCTTTTCATAAACCACAACTAGAGTCATTGCATGTGTGTTCTTTTCACAAACCACATATGGATCTACCAGTGCCATTGCATGTGTGTTCTTTTCATTCACCATAGCTAGAGTCATTGCATGTCTGTTGTTTTCACAAACCACATGGATCCACCAGTGTCATTGCATGTGTGTTATTTTAATAAACAACAACTAGAGTCATTTCATGTGTGTTCTTTTCACAAACCACATATGGATCCACCAATGTCATTGCATGTGTGTTCTTTTCATTAACCACAACTAGAGTCATTTCATGTGTGTTCTTTTCACAAACCACATATGGATCCACCAGTGTCATTGCATGTGTGTTGTTTTCATAAACCACCGCTAGAATCATTGCATGTCTGTTCTTTTCACAAACCACATAAGGATCCACCAGAGTCATTGCATGTCTATGCTTTTCATAGACCACATATGGATCCACCAGTGACATTTCATGTGTGTTCTTTTCACAAACCACATATTGATCCACCAGTCTCACTGCATGTGTATTCTTTTCAAAAACCACATATGGATCCACCAGTGTCATTGCACGTGTGTTATTTTCATTAACCACATATGGATACCCTAGTGTCATTGCATGTGTGTTCTTCTTATTAACCACAACTAGAGTCATTGCATGTCTGTTTTTTTCATAGAACACATATGGATCCACCCAAGTTTAGTGCATGTCTATTCTTTTCACAAACCACATATGGATCCACCAGGGTCATTGCATGTATGTTCTTTTCACAAACCATATATGGATCCACCAGTGTCGTCGCATGTGTTTTCTTTTCATTAACCACATATGGATCCCCTAGTGTCATTGCATGTGTGTTCTTTTCATTAACCACAAATAGAGTAATTGCATGTGTGTTCTTTTCACAAACCACATATGGATCCACCAGAGTCATTCCATGTCTGCTCTTTTCATTAATCACATATGGATCCACCAGTGTCATTGCATGTTTGTTCTTTTCATAAACCACATGGATCCACCAGTGTCATTGCATGTGTGTTCTTTTAATAAACTACAGCTAGAGTCACTAGATGTGTGTTCTTTTAATAAACAACAACTAGATTCATTACATGTGTGTTAATTTCACAAACCACATATGGATCCACCAGTTTCATTGCATGTGTGTTCTTTTCATTAACCACAGCTAGAGTCATTGCATGTCTATTCTTTTCACAAACCACATGGATCCAACAATGTCATTGCATGTGTGTTCTTTTAATAAACCACAAATAGAGTCATTGCATGTGTGTTCTTTTCACAAACCACATATGGATCCACCAGTGTCATTGCATGTGTGTTCTTTTCATTAACCAAAGCTAGAGTCATTGCATGTGTGTTCTTTTCATAAACCACATATGGATCCACCAAAGTTCATTGCATGTGTGTTCTTTTCATTAACTTCAGATAGAGTCATTGCATGTCTGTTCTTTTCATAAACCACCTAAGGATCCACCAGAGTCATTGCATGTTTGTTCTTTTCATAGACCACATATGGATCCACGAGTGTCATTGCATGTTTGTTCTTTTCACAAACCTCATATGGACCCACCAGTGTCATTGCATGTGTGTTGTTTTCACAAACCACATATGGATCCACCAGTGTCATTACATGTGTGTTCTTTTCATTAACCACATATGGATCCCCTAGTGTCATTGCATGTGTGTTCTTTTCATTAACCACAACTAGAGCCATTGCATGTTTGTTCTTTTCATAGACCACATATGGTTCCACCAGAGTTCATTGCATGTCTGTTCTTTTCATAAACCACATATGGATCCACCAGAGTCATTGCATGTGTGTTCTTTTAACAAACCACATATGGATCCACTAGTGTTGTTGCATGTGTGTTCTTTTAATAAACCACAGCTAGAGTCACCGGATGTGTGTTATTTTCATAAACCGAAACTAGAGTCATTGCATATGTGTTCATTTCACAAACCACATATGGATCCTCCAGTGTTATTGCATGTGTGTTCTTTTCACAAACCACATATGGATCCACCAGTGTCATTGCATGTGTGTTCTTTTCACAAACCACATAAGGATCCACAAGTGCCATTGCATGTCTGTTCTTTTCATTAACCACATATGGATCCCCTAGTGTCATTGCATGTGTGGTCTTTTCAGTAACCACAACTAGAGTCATTGCATGTCTATTCTTTTCATTGACCACATATGGATCCACCAGAGTTCATTGCATGTCTGTTATTTTTACAAACCACATATGGATCCACCAGAGTCATTGCATGTCTATTCTTTTCACACACCACATATGGATCCACCAGAGTCATTCCATGTCTGCTCTTTTCATTAATCACATATGGATCCACCAGTGTCATTGCATGTTTGTTCTTTTCATAAACCACATGGATCCACCAGTGTCATTGTATGTGTGTTCTTTTAATAAACTACAGCTAGAGTCACTAGATGTGTGTTCTTTTAATAAACAACAACTAGATTCATTACATGTGTGTTAATTTCACAAACCACATATGGATCCACCAGTTTCATTGCATGTGTGTTCTTTTCATTAACCACAGCTAGAGTCATTGCATGTCTATTCTTTTCACAAACCACATGGATCCAACAGTGTCATTGCATGTGTGTTCTTTTAATAAACCACAAATAGAGTCATTGCATGTGTGCTCTTTTCACAAACCACATATGGATCCACCAGTGTCATTGCATGTGTGTTCTTTTCATTAACCAAAGCTAGAGTCATTGCATGTGTGTTCTTTTCATAAACCACATATGGATCCACCAAAGTTCATTGCATGTGTGTTCTTTTCATTAACTTCAGATAGAGTCATTGCATGTCTGTTCTTTTCATAAACCACCTAAGGATCCACCAGAGTCATTGCATGTTTGTTCTTTTCATAGACCACATATGGATCCACGAGTGTCATTGCATGTTTGTTCTTTTCACAAACCTCATATGGACCCACCAGTGTTATTGCATGTGTGTTGTTTTCACAAACCACATATGGATCCACCAGTGTCATTACATGTGTGTTCTTTTCATTAACCACCTATGGATCCCCTAGTGTCATTGCATGTGTGTTCTTTTCATTAACCACAACTAGAGCCATTGCATGTTTGTTCTTTTCATAGACCACATATGGTTCCACCAGAGTTCATTGCATGTCTGTTCTTTTCATAAACCACATATGGATCCACCAGAGTCATTGCATGTGTGTTCTTTTAACAAACCACATATGGATCCACTAGTGTTGTTGCATGTGTGTTCTTTTAATAAACCACAGCTAGAGTCACCGGATGTGTGTTATTTTCATAAACCGAAACTAGAGTCATTGCATATGTGTTCATTTCACAAACCACATATGGATCCTCCAGTGTTATTGCATGTGTGTTCTTTTCACAAACCACATATGGATCCACCAGTGTCATTGCATGTGTGTTCTTTTCACAAACCACATAAGGATCCACAAGTGTCCTTGCATGTCTGTTCTTTTCATTAACCACATATGGATCCCCTAGTGTCATTGCATGTGTGGTATTTTCAGTAACCACAACTAGAGTCATTGCATGTCTATTCTTTTCATTGACCACATATGGATCCACCAGAGTTCATTGAATGTCTGTTATTTTCACAAACCACATATGGATCCACCAGAGTCATTGCATGTCTATTCTTTTCACACACCACATATGGATCCACCAGTGTCATTGCATGTGTGTTCTTTTCGTTAACCACATATGGATCTGCTAGTGTCATTGCATGTCTGTTCTTTTCATTAACCACAACTAGAGTCATTGCATGTGTGTTATTTTCACAAACCACATATGGATCAACCAGAGTTATTGCATGTATGTTCTTTTCATTAACCACATATGGATCCACCAGTGTCATTGCATGTCTGTTCTTTTCATAAACCACATGGATCCACCAGTGTCATTGCATGTGTGTTCTTTTAATAAACCACAACTAGGGTCACTAGATGTGTGTTCTTTTCATAAACCACAACTAGAGTCATTGCATGTGTGTTCTTTTCACAAACCACATATGGATCTACCAGTGCCATTGCATGTGTGTTCTTTTCATTCACCATAGCTAGAGTCATTGCATGTCTGTTGTTTTCACAAACCACATGGATCCACCAGTGTCATTGCATGTGTGTTATTTTAATAAACAACAACTAGAGTCATTTCATGTGTGTTCTTTTCACAAACCACATATGGATCCACTAGTGTCATTGCATGTGTGTTCTTTTCATTAACCACAACTAGAGTCATTTCATGTGTGTTCTTTTCACAAACCACATATGGATCCACCAGTGTCATTGCATGTGTGTTGTTTTCATAAACCACCGCTAGAATCATTGCATGTCTGTTCTTTTCACAAACCACATAAGGTTCCACCAGAGTCATTGCATGTCTATGCTTTTCATAGACCACATATGGATCCACCAGTGACATTTCATGTGTGTTCTTTTCACAAACCACATATTGATCCACCAGTCTCACTGCATGTGTATTCTTTTCAGAAACCACATATGGATCCACCAGTGTCATTGCACGTGTGTTATTTTCATTAACCACATATGGATACCCTAGTGTCATTGCATGTGTGTTCTTCTTATTAACCACAACTAGAGTCATTGCATGTCTGTTCTTTTCATAGAACACATATGGATCCACCCAAGTTTAGTGCATGTCTATTCTTTTCACAAACCACATATGGATCCACCAGAGTCATTGCATGTATGTTCTTTTCACAAACCATATATGGATCCACCAGTGTCGTCGCATGTGTTTTCTTTTCATTAACCACATATGGATCCCCTAGTGTCATTCCATGTGTGTTCCTTTCATTAACCACAAATAGAGTAATTGCATGTGTGTTCTTTTCACAAACCACATATGGATCCACCAGAGTCATTCCATGTCTGCTCTTTTCATTAATCACATATGGATCCACCAGTGTCATTGCATGTTTGTTCTTTTCATAAACCACATGGATCCACCAGTGTCATTGCATGTGTGTTCTTTTAATAAACCACAGCTAGAATCACTAGATGTGTGTTCTTTTAATAAAGAACAACTAGATTCATTACATGTGTGTTATTTTCACAAACCACATATGGATCCACCAGTTTCATTGCATGTGTGTTCTTTTCATTAACCACAGCTAGAGTCATTGCATGTCTATTCTTTTCACAAACCACATGGATCCAACAATGTCATTGCATGTGTGTTCTTTTAATAAACCACAAATAGAGTCATTGCATGTGTGTTCTTTTCACAAACCACATATGGATCCACCAGTGTCATTGCATGTGTGTTCTTTTCATTAACCAAAGCTAGAGTCATTGCATGTGTGTTCTTTTCATAAACCACATATGGATCCACCAAAGTTCATTGCATGTGTGTTCTTTTCATTAACTTTAGATAGAGTCATTGCATGTCTGTTCTTTTCATAAACCACCTAAGGATCCACCAGAGTCATTGCATGTCTGTTCTTTTCATAGACCACATATGGATCCACGAGTGTCATTGCATGTTTGTTCTTTTCACAAACCTCATATGGACCCACCAGTGTCATTGCATGTGTGTTGTTTTCACAAACCACATATGGATCCACCAGTGTCATTACATGTGTGTTCTTTTCATTAACCACATATGGATCCCCTAGTGTCATTGCATGTGTGTTCTTTTCATTAACCACAACTAGAGCCATTGCATGTTTGTTCTTTTCATAGACCACATATGGTTCCACCAGAGTTCATTGCATGTCTGTTCTTTTCATAAACCACATATGGATCCACCAGAGTCATTGCATGTGTGTTCTTTAACAAACCACATATGGATCCACTAGTGTTGTTGCATGTGTGTTCTTTTAATAAACCACAGCTAGAGTCACCGGATGTGTGTTATTTTCATAAACCGAAACTAGAGTCATTGCATATGTGTTCATTTCACAAACCACATATGGATCCTCCAGTGTCATTGCATGTGTGTTCTTTTCATTAACCACAGCTAGAGTCATTGCATGTCTGTTTTTTCACAAACCACATATGGATCCACCAGAGTCATTGCATGTGTGTTCTTTTCACAAACCACATATGGATCCACCAATGTCATTGCATGTGTGTTCTTTTAATAAACCATAGCTAGAGTCACAGGATGTGTGTTCTTTTCATAAACCATAACTAGAGTCATTGCATGTGTGTTCTTTTCACAAACCACATATGGATCCACTAGTGTCATTGCATGTGTGTTCTTTTCATTAACCACTACTAGATACATTGCATGTCTGTTCTTTTCACAAACCACATGGATCCTCCAGTGTCATTGCAAGTGTGTTCTTTTAATAAACCACAAATAGAGTCATTGCATGTGTGTTGTTTTCACAAACCACATATGGATCCACCAGTGTCATTGCATGTGTGTTCTTTTCATTAACCATAGCTAGAGTCATTTCATGTGTGTTCTTTTCACAAAAAACATATGGATCCACCAGTCTCATTGCATGTGTGTTTTTTCGTAAACCACATATTGATACACCTGAGTTCATTGCATGTGTTCTCTTTTCATTAACCATAGCTAGAGTCATTGCATGTTTGTTCTTTACATAGACCATGGATGGATCCACCAGTGTCATTGCATGTGTGGTCTTTTCACAAACCACATATGGATCCACCCGTGTCATTTCATGTGTGTTCTTTTCACAAACCATATATGGATCCACTAGTGTCATTGCATGTGTGTTCTTTTCTTTAACCACATATGGATCCCTTAGTGTCATTGCATGTGTGTTCTTTTCATTAACGACAACTAGAGTCATTGCATGTGTGTTCTTTTCACAAACCACATATGGATCCACCAGAGTCATTGCATGTTTGTTCTTTTCATTAACTACATAAGAATCCACCAGTGTCATTGCATGTGTGTTCTTTTAATAAACCACACCTAGAGTCATTGTAGGTGTGTTCTTTTCACAAACCACATATGGATCCACCAGTGTCATTGCGTGTGTGTTCCTTTCATTAACCATAGATAGAGTCATTTCATGTGTGTTCTTTTCACACACAACATATGGATCCACCAGTCTCATTGCATGTGTATTCTTTTCGTAAACCACATATGGACCCACCAGAGTTCATTGCATGTGTGTTCTTTTCATTAACCACAACTAGAGTCATTGCATGTCTGTTCTTTTCACAAACCACATAAGGATCCACCAGAGTCATTGCATGTGTGTTCTTTACATAGACCACAGATGTATCCACCAGTGTCATTGCATGTGTGTTCTTTTCACAAACCACATATGGATCCACCAGAGTCATTTCATGTGTGTTCTTTTCACAAACCACATATGGATCCACTAGTGTCATTGCATGTGTGTTCTTTTCTTTAACCACATATGGATCCCCTAGTGTCATTGCATTTGTGTTCTTTTCCTTAACCACAACTAGAGTCATTGCATGTGTGTTCTTTTCATAAACCACATATGGATCCACCAGAGTCATTGCATGTTTGTTCTTTTCATTAACCACATAAGGATCCACCAGTGTCGTTTCATGTGTGTTCTTTTCACAAACCACATATGGATCCACCAGTGTCATTTCATGTGTGTTCTTTTAATAAACCACATCTAGATTCACTGGATGTGTGTTCTTTTCATAAACCAGAACTAGAGTCATTGCATGCGTGTTCTCTTCACAAAACCACATATGGATCCACTAGTGTCATTGCATGTGTATTCTTTTCATTAACCATAGCTAGAGTCATTGCATATCTGTTCTTTTCACAAACCACATGGATCCACTAGTGTCATTGCATGTCTGTTCTTTTAATAAACTAAAACTAGAGTCATTGCATGTGTGTTCTTTTCATAAACCACATATGGATCCACCAGAGTTCATTGGATGTGTGTTCTTTTCATTAACCACAGCTAGAGTAATTGCATGTCTGTTCTTTTCACAAACCACATAAGGATCCACCAGAGTCATTGCATGTCTGTTCTTTTCGTAGACCACATATGGATCCACCAGTGTCATTTCATGTGTGTTCTTTTCACAAACCACATATGGATCCACCAGTGTCATTGCATGTGTGTTCTTTTCATTAACCACAGCTAGAGTCATTGCATGTCTGTATTTCTCACAACCACATATGGATCCACCAGAGTCATTGCATGTGTGTTCTTTTCACAAACCACATATGGATCCACTAGTGCAATTGCATGTGTGTTTTTTTAATAAACCACAGCTAGAGTCACAAGATGTGTGTTCTTTTCATAAACCACAGCTAGAGTCATTGCATGTGTGTTCTTTTGACAAACCACATATGGATCCACCAGTGTCATTGCATGTGTGTTCTTTTCATCAACCACTGCTAGAGTCATTGCATGTCTGTTATTTTCACAAACCACATGGATCCACCAGTGTCATTGCATGTGTGTTCTTTTAATAAACCACAACTAGAGTTATTGCATGTGTGTTCTTTTCACAAACCACATATGGATTCACCAGTGTCATTGCATGTGTGTTCTTTTCATTAACCATAGCTAGAGTCATTTCATGTGTGTTCTTTTCACAAACAACACATGGATCCACCAGTCTCATTGCATGTGTGTTCTTTTCGTAAACCACATATGGATCCACTAAAGTTCATTGCATGTGTGTTCTTTTCATTAACCACAGCTAGATTCATTGCATGTTTAGTCCTTTTCACAAACCACATAAGGATCCACCATAGTCATTGCATGTGTGTTCTTTACATAGACCACATATGGATCCACCAGTGTCATTGCATGTGTGTTCTTTTCACAAACAAAATATGGATCCACCAGAGTCATTTCATGTGTGTTCTTTTCACAAACCACATATGGATCCCCTAGTGTCATTGCATATGTGTTCTTTTCATTAACCACAACTAGACTCATTGCATGGGTGTTCTTTTCACAAACAACATATGGATCCACCAGAGTCATTGCATGTTTGTTCTTTTCATTAACCACATAAGGATCCAGCAGTGTCATTGCATGTGTGTTCTTTTCACAAACCACATATGGATCCACCAGTGTCATTGCACGTGTGTTCTTTTAATAAACCACAACTAGAGTCACTGGATGTGTGTTGTTTTCATAAACCACAACTACAGTCATTGCATGTGTGTTCTTTTCACAAAACCACATATGGATCTACTAGTGTCATTGCACGTGTGTTCTTTTCATTAACCATATCTAGAGTCATTGCATGTCTGTTCTTTTCACAAACCACATGGATCCACCAGTGTCATTGCATGTGTGTTCTTTTAATAAACCACAACTGGAGTCATTGCATGTGTGTTCTTTTCACAAACCACATATGGATCCACAAGTCATTGCATGTGTGTTGTTTTCATTAACAAAAGCTAGAGTCATTTCATGTGTGTTGTTTTCACCAACCACATATGGATCCACCAGTGTCATTGCATGTTTGTTCTTTTCATAAACCACATATGGATCCACCAGAGTTCATTGCATGTGTGTTCTTTTCATTAACCAGAACTAGAGTCATTGCATGTCTGTTCTTTTCACAAACCACATAAGGATCCACCAGTGTAATTTCATGTGTGTTCTTTTTACAAACCACATATTGATCCACCAGTGTTATTGCATGTTTGTTCTTTTCATTAACCACATATGGATCCCCTAGTGTCATTGCATGGGTGTTCTTTTAATAAACCACAGCTAGAGTCACAGGATGTGTGTTCTTTTCATAAACCACAACTAGAGTCATTGCATGTGTGTTCTTTTCACAAACCACATATGGATCCACTAGTGTCATTGCATGTGTGTTCTTTTCATTAACCACTGCTAGAGTCATTGCATGTCTGTACTTTTCACAAACCACATGGATCCACCAGTGTGATTGCATGTGTGTTCTTTTAATAAACCACAACTAGTTTCATTGGAGGTGTGTTCTTTTCACAAACCACATATCGATCCACCCGTGTCATTGCATGCGTGTTCTTTTCATTAACCATAGCTAGAGTCATTTCATGTGTGTTCTTTTCACAAACAACATATGCATCCACCAGTCTCATTGCATGTGTGTTCTTTTCATAAACCACATATGGTTCCACCAGAGTTCATTGTATGTGTGTTCTTTTCATTAACCACAGCTAGAGTCATTGCATGTTTGTTCTTTTCATTGACCACATATGGATCCACCAGTGTCATTTCATGTGTGTTCTTTTCATAAACCACATATGGATCCACCAGAGTCATTGCATGTTTGTTCTTTTCATTAACCACATAAGGATCCACCAGTGTCGTTGCATGTGTGTTCTTGTCACAAACCACATATGGATCCACCAGTGTCATTTCATGTGTGTTCTTTTAATAAACCACATCTAGAGTCACTGGATGTGTGTTCTTTTCATAAACCACAACTAGAGTCATTGCATGTGTGTTCTCTTCACAAAACCACATATGGATCCACTAGTGTCATTGCATGTGTATTCTTTTCATTAACCATAGCTAGAGTCATTGCATATCTGTTCTTTTCACAAACCACATGGATCCACTAGTGTCATTGCATGTCTGTTCTTTTAATAAACCACACCTAGAGTCATTGCATGTGTGTTCTTTTCATAAACCACATATGGATCCACCAGAGTTCATTGGACGTGTGTTCTTTTCATTAACCACAGCTAGAGTCATTGCATGTCTGTTCTTTTCACAAACCACATAAGGATCCACCAGAGTCATTGCATGTTTGTTCTTTTCGTAGACCACATATGGATCCACCAGTGTCATTTCATGTGTGTTCTTTTCACAAACCACATATGGATCCACCAGTGTCATTGCATGTGTGTTCTTTTCATTAACCACAGCTAGAGTCATTGCATGTCTGTATTTCTCACAACCACATATGGATCCACCAGAGTCATTGCATGTGTGTTCTTTTCACAAACCACATATGGATCAACTAGTGCAATTGCATGTGTGTTCTTTTAATAAACCACAGCTAGAGTCACAAGATGTGTGTTCTTTTCATAAACCACAGCTAGAGTCATTGCATGTGTGTTCTTTTCACAAACCACATATGGATCCACCAGTGTCATTGCATGTGTGTTCTTTTCATCAACCACTGCTAGAGTCATTGCATGTCTGTTATTTTCACAAACCACATGGATCCACCAGTGTCATTGCATGTGTGTTCTTTTAATAAACCACAACTAGAGTTATTGCATGTGTGTTCTTTTCACAAACCACATATGGATTCACCAGTGTCATTGCATGTGTGTTCTTTTCATTAACCATAGCTAGAGTCATTTCATGTGTGTTCTTTTCACAAACAACACATGGATCCACCAGTCTCATTGCATGTGTGTTCTTTTCGTAAACCACATATGGATCCACTAGAGTTCATTGCATGTGTGTTCTTTTCATTAACCACAGCTAGATTCATTGCATGTTTAGTCCTTTTCACAAACCACATAAGGATCCACCATAGTCATTGCATGTGTGTTCTTTACATAGACCACATATGGATCCACCAGTGTCATTGCATGTGTGTTCTTTTCACAAACAAAATATGGATCCACCAGAGTCATTTCATGTGTGTTCTTTTCACAAACCACATATGGATCCCCTAGTGTCATTGCATGTGTGTTCTTTTCATTAACCACATCTAGACTCATTGCATGGGTGTTCTTTTCATAAACAACATATGGATCCACCAGAGTCATTGCATGTTTGTTCTTTTCATTAACCACATAAGGATCCAGCAGTGTTATTGCATGTGTGTTCTTTTCACAAACCACATATGGATCCACCAGTGTCATTGCACGTGTGTTCTTTTAATAAACCACAGCTAGAGTCACTGGATGTGTGTTGTTTTCATAAACCACAACTAGAGTCATTGCATGTGTGTTCTTTTCACAAAACCACATATGGATCTACTAGTGTCATTGCACGTGTGTTCTTTTCATTAACCATATCTAGAGTCATTGCATGTCTATTCTTTTCACAAACCACATGGATCCACCAGTGTCATTGCATGTGTGTTCTTTTAATAAACCACAACTGGAGTCATTGCATGTGTGTTCTTTTCACAAACCACATATGGATCCACAAGTCATTGCATGTGTGTTGTTTTCATTAACAAAAGCTAGAGTCATTTCATGTGTGTTCTTTTCACAAACCACATATGGATCCACCAGTGTCATTGCATGTTTGTTCTTTTGATAAACCACATATGGATCCACCAGAGTTCATTGCATGTGTGTTCTTTTCATTAACCAGAACTAGAGTCATTGCATGTCTGTTCTTTTCACAAACCACATAAGGATCCACCAGTGTAATTTCATGTGTGTTCTTTTTACAAACCACATATGGATCCACCAGTGTTATTGCATGTTTGTTCTTTTCATTAACCACATATGGATCCCCTAGTGTCACTGCATGGGTGTTCTTTTAATAAACCACAGCTAGAGTCACAGGATGTGTGTTCTTTTCATAAACCACAACTAGAGTCATTGCATGTGTGTTCTTTTCACAAACCACATATGGATCCACTAGTGTCATTGCATGTGTGTTCTTTTCATTAACCACTGCTAGAGTCATTGCATGTCTGTACTTTTCACAAACCACATGGATCCACCAGTGTGATTGCATGTGTGTTCTTTTAATAAACCACAACTAGTTTCATTGCAGGTGTGTTCTTTTCACAAACCACATATCGATCCACCCGTGTCATTGCATGCGTGTTCTTTTCATTAACCATAGCTAGAGTCATTTCATGTGTGTTCTTTTCACAAACAACATATGCATCCACCAGTCTCATTGCATGTGTGTTCTTTTCATAAACCACATATGGTTCCACCAGAGTTCATTGTATGTGTGTTCTTTTCATTAACCACAGCTAGAGTCATTGCATGTTTGTTCTTTTCATTGACCACATATGGATCCACCAGTGTCATTTCATGTGTGTTCTTTTCACAAACCACATATGGATCCACCAGTGTCATTGCATGTCTATTCTTTTCATTAACCACATATGGATCCCCTAGTGTCATTGCATGTGTGTTCTTTTAATAAACAACAGCTAGAGTCACAGGATGTGTGTTCTTTTCATAAACCACAACTAGTTTCATTGCATGTGTGTTCTTTTCACAAATCACATATGGATCCACCAGTGTCATTGCATGTGTGTTCTTTTCATTAACCACTTCTAGAGTCATTGCATGTCTGTTATTTTCACAAATCACATGGATCCACCAGTGTCATTGCATGTGTGTTCTTTTAATAAACCACAACTAGAGTCATTGTAGGTGTGTTCTTTTCACAAACCACAAATGGATCCACTAGTGTCATTGCATGTGTGTTCTTTTCATTAACCATAGCTAGAGTCATTTCATGTGTGTTCTTTTCAAAAACAACATATGGATACACTAGTCTGATTGCATGTGTGTTCTTTTCGTAAACCACATATGGATCCACCAGAGTTCATTGCATGTGTGTTCTTTTCATCAAGCACAGCTAGAGTCATTGCATGTTTGTTCTTTTCACAAACCACATAAGGATCCACCGGAGTCATTGCATGTGTGTTCTTTACATGGACCACATATGGATCCACCAGAGTCATTTCATATGTGTTCTTTTCACAAACCACATATGGATCCGCTAGTGTCATTGCATGTGTGTTCCTTTCGTGAACCACCAATAGAGTCTTTGCATGTCCGTTATTTTCCTAAACCACATGAATACACCAGTGTCATTGCAGGTGTCTTCCTTTCCTAAAACACCACCAGAGTCATTACATGTGTGTTCCTTTCCTAAACCACATGGATCCACCAGTCTTTGCATGTGTGTTATTTTCCTAAACCACATGAATACACCAGTGTCATTGCATGTGTATTCCTTTCCTAAAACACCACCAGAGTCATTGCATGTGTGTTCCTTTCCTAAACCACATGGATCCACGAGAGTCATTGCATGTGTGTTCCTTTCCTAAACCACATTGATCCACCAGAGTCATTGAATGTGTGTTATTTTCATAAACCACCACCAGAGTCATTGCACGTGTGTTCATTTCATAAACCACATGGATCCACCGGAGTCATTGCATGTGAATTCCTTTCCTAAACCACCACTAGAGTCATTGCATGTGTGTTCCTTTCCTAAACCACATTGATCCACCAGAGTCATTGAATGTGTGTTATTTTCATAAACCACCATCGGAGTCATTGCACGTGTGTTCATTTCATAAACCACATGGATCCACCGGAGTCATTGCATGTGCATTCCTTTCCTAAACCACCACTAGAGTCATTGCATGTGTGTTCCTTTCCTAAACCACCACTAGAGTCATTGCATGTGGTATCCTTTCCTAAACCACATGGATCCTCCAGAGTCATTGCATGTGTGTTATTTTCCTGAACCACCACCAGAGTCATTGCATGTTTCTTCTATTCCTAAACCACATGGATCCACCAGATTCATTGCATGTGTGTTCTTTTCCTAAACCACCAGAGTCATTGCATGTATGTTCCTTTCATAAACCACATGGATCCACCAGAATCATTGCATGTGTGTTCCTTTCCTAAACCACATGGATCCACCTGAGTCATTGCATGTGTGTTCCTTTCCTAAACCACATTGATACTGCAGAGTCGTTCCAAGTGTGTTCTTTTCCTTAACCACATGGATCCACCAGAGTCATTGCATGTGTGTTCTTTTCCTAAACCACCAGCAGAGTCATTGAATGTGTGTTCTTTTCCTAAACCACATGGATCCACTAGAGTTATTGCATCTGTGTTCTTTTCCTAAACCACCACTAGAGTTATTGCATGTGTCTTCTTTTCCTAAACCACATGGATCCACCAGAGTCATTGCATGTGTGTTCTTTTCCTAAACCACCATTAGAGTTATTGCATGTGTGTTCCTTTCAGAAACCACATGGATCCACCATACTCATTGCATATGTTTTCCTTTCCTCAACCACATGGATTCACCAGATTCATTGCATGTGTGTTATTTTCCTAAACCACCACCAGAGTCATTGGATGTGTCTTCTTTTCCTACACCACATGGATCCACTAGAGTCATTGCATGTGTGTTCTTTTCCTAAACCACCACCAGAGTCATTACATGTGTGTTCCTTTGGTAAAACACATGGATCCACCAGAGTCATTACATGTGTGTTCCTTGCCTAAACCACTACTAGATTCATTGCATTTGTGTTCCTTTCCTAAACCACATGGATCTAGCAAAGTCATTGCATGTGTGTTACTTTCCTAAACCACCATAGGAGTCATTGTATGTGTTTTCTTTTCCTAAACCACATGGATCTACTAGAGTCATTGCATGTCTGTTCTTTCCCTAAACCACCACCATAGTCATTGCATGTTTGTTCCTTTCATAAACCACATGGATCCACTAGAGTCATTGCATGTGTGTTCCTTTCCTAAACCACCACTAGAGTCATTGCATATGTGTTCATCTCCTAAACCACATGGATCCACCAGAGTCATTGCATGTGTGTTATTTTATTAAACCACCACCAGAATCATTGCATGTGTATTCTTTTTCTAAACAGCATGGATCCACCAGAGTCATTGCATGTGTGTTATTTTCCTAAACCACCACCAGAGTTATTGCATGTGTGTTCATTTCATAAACCACATGGACCCACCAGAGTCATTGCATGTGTGTTATTTTCCTAAACCACCACCAGAGTCATTACATGTGTGTTCTTTTTATAAACCACATGGATCCACCAGAGTCATTGCAAGTGTGTTCTTTTCCTAAACCACATGTATCCACCAGAGTTATTGCATGTGTGTTCCTTTCCAAAACCACACTGATCCACTAGAGTAATTGCATGTGTGTTCTTTTCCTAAACCACCACCAGAGTCATTGCATGTGTGTTCTTTTCCTAAACCACCATTAGAGGCATTGCATGTGTGTTCCTTTCCTAAACCACATTGATCCACTAGAGTCATTGCATGTTTGTTCTTTTCCTAAACCACCACTAGAGTCATTGAATGTGTCTTCTTTTCCTAAACCACCACTAGAGTCATTGCATATGTGTTCCTTTCCTAAACCACATTGATCCACCAGAGTCATTGCATGTGTGTTATTTTCCTAAACCACCAGCAGAGTCATTGCAGGTGTGTTCTTTTCCTAAACCACATGGATCCACCAGAGTTATTGCATGTGTGTTCCTTTCCAAAACCACATTGTTCCACTAGAGTAATTGCATGTGTGTTCTTTTCCTAAACCACCACCAGAGTCATTGCATGTGTGTTCTTTTCATAAACCACCACTAGAGGCATTGCATGTGTGTTCCTTTCCTAAACCACATTGATGGACTAGAGTCATTGCATGTGTGTTCTTTTCCTAAACCACCACTAGAGTCATTGCATGTGTCTTCTTTTCCTAAACCACCACTAGAGTCATTGCATATGTGTTCCTTTCCTAAACCACATTGATCCACCAGAGTCATTGCATGTGTGTTATTTTCCTAAACCACCAGCAGAGTATTGCATGTGTGTTCCTTTCATAAACCACATGGATCCACTAGAGTTATTGCATGTGTGTTCTTTTCCTAAACTACATGGATCCACCAGAGTCATTGCATGTGTGTTCTTTTCCTAAACCACCACTAGAGTCATTGCATGTGTCTTCTTTTCCTAAACCACATGGATCCACGAGAATCATTGCATGTGTCTTCTTTTCCGAAACCACATGGATCCACCAGAGTCATTGCATGTGTGTTCTTTTCCTGAATCACCACTAGAGTTATTGCATGTTTGTTCTTTTCCTAAATCACCACTAGAGTCATTGCATGTGTCTTCTTTTCCTACACCACATGAATCCACTAGAGTCATTGCATGTGTGTTCTATTCCTAAACCACATAGATCCACCAGAGTCATTGCATGTGTGTTCCTTTCCTAAACCACCACTAGAGTCATTGCATGTGTGTTCCTTTCCTAAACCACCACTAGAGTCATTGCATGTGTGTTCCTTTCCTAAACCACATTGATCCACCAGTCATTGCATGTGTGTTCTTTTGCTAAACCACCATGTCGTTGTATTGGGAACGGCAGTTCATAAAAAGGTTAGATAGAGGTGTGGGGACTAGCAGGGAAACTCTCAACAGCGACCGCAGGCGGGATTGGATACGAGAAAGTGTAGCGAGACACAAGAAGTACCCAGGTTCGGAGCCCTCGTAGAGGTGAAACTTCTACTCCTGCCGATCTGACTATGGGTAGTGTACGGGCTACAATCTATCCTTGAGTTGTATCTTCTAGCTACCTTCTTGAATGCACTGAGACCAGCCCCTGCTACGAGAGCCTGGCCCCTCCTTATATAGGTAGAGGGGCAACGGTCTCACTGGCCAGTCTGGCTAGCGGGCCCCACAGGCAGGTGCCAGTCGGCTGGTCATCTAGAGTATCTGGTATGGTTACGTCCCATCGAGGTACACGTGGTAAGGGTCGTCGTGGACACAGTGAACGCTGTGCGAGCCTGTCGTAAGCATTCGGCCATTGTGCCCGCGTCACCCAGCAACGTCTTCAGTATGGCCTTGTAGTTACGGTTCTTGTCATTGTACCAGAGAGTACTGCGCACTATGCAGCATGTCGTCGTGTCCTCTTGATTGTGTCCGGCTGTGCTGATGTAGACAGCCTTGAGTCTTGCCGCTCCTCCTGGTTCCGGCTACTGGATTGTAGCCGGTACGAAGTGTCCAGGTATGGCCACTGGAAGGTAGCCGGACGCGAACCGCCTGTCGTAGTTCTTGTCTGGTTGGGGTATTCGGGAGTCATCCCTCGACACTAGCCCTCGAGCGCGTGTAGATTTCACCCTTAGGTGAAATGTGCGCGTGCTCCCTCCTAAATTTGAAATCCATGTCCGGCTACGCCTGACGGTTGTGCTGCCCGCGACGTCAGCACTGACGCCGGCCACGCATGTACGCACCATCATTGCGCTGCAGCGCGCAGCATAGCATCGCGTACACGTCGCCTCGGGAACTACTGTTTGGCACTTCGGTTCCTGGCCCTGGATCTTCTGCGTGTTCGGCGCCTGCACACGCGATCTGAAATGGTGGTGGGGTGGGGCGTGGCCCGGTGGATGCCGCATGGTGTTGCGGACGGTTGCCCTCCCCAGCCTTTTAAAGGGCCACTCGGGGGAGGCAGTTCCCTCTGCTTCTGACTACCTCCCCAAATCCCCTCTTTGCGTCCTTGCCTTCTCGCCTCTGCCTTGCGAGCTTTTGTCACTGGAGTTCGTCGTGCCGCTCATTTAGTGCCGCCGGAGACACGAGCCACCACCACTTCGCTCCCAGCATGTTGGCTAGCGAACCCATGATGGTCTTGGAGCGCGGAGCCTGGTGCAGCTCCTCCGTCACGGAGGAGCATACCGAGAAGTACCACGCCACCGTGTTTTGCCGCCGGAGACGGAGCCGAAGGTGTGATTGGCACCGTCGGGGGAGGAGTCGCCGCACTCGGTAGAGGGGGAGCGGGTCATCTTCCTCTCCCATCTGGCCTTGGGGTTCATGCTGCCGGTACACCCGTTCTTCCTCACTTTCCCCGCCTTCTTCAACCTCCGTCTTCACCACCTTGGCGCCAACGCAATTGGCACGCTGGCGCATTTCACTATGTTTTGCGAGAGCTACCTCGGGATCCAGCCGGATCTCATGTTGTTCTGCCGGCTGTTCCGTGTGCGGTCTAGGTGCAGTTCATGCAGGGGGCACTGGTGACGTGCGGTAGCGCCTTCATCTACTCCCGCACCTAGACCGGCTACTCGAAGTTCCGGCTGCAGGACATAGTGTGACTGTGGTAGCAGTCGTACTTCTATGCCAGCAACGTCACTACCGTCGACCGGATCAATCTGTCGGCTTTCTAGGACGTGGAATCTAGCCGGAAGAACTGGGACCTGAAGATGCACGGGTATAAGGCGGAGTTGGACGCGATGCTGGAGCAGATGCGCTCCCTCGTCACCGTTGGCTTGACTGGCCTAGACATCACCCTTAGTTGGATGTCCCTGCTGATGATGCCGCTGCAGCAACGCACACACAAGATGTGATACTACTCCGGCCGGTTGGACCAAACCTGGCTATTGCATCGTGATCCCCGCTACCACAACCTTAAGGAGTGGTGTGGACGATCACCAAGGTGCGGCTGCCGGAGAACTGGAAGTTTGGGCTGGTCCCCTACATCCGTGACAACCGCGCGCCCTGGGTAAGTTTCTTGTCAGCCGACCCTTTTTGTTTTTTGGCCCGTCTTGCTATCCAGCTAACTTTGTCTTCTTTCTTCTTGACAGACCTTCCCCTGCATCATCCGGGAGGAGGGCGAGACCCCCCTCCAGAACTTCACGCCTGACCTTTCTGAGCCGCGTGCGTGCCGGTCCGGCGAGGAGACAGACGGGGACGGGGACATCTTCCCTAGCCAGAATGATGATCCGGTGCATGACCCTTATGTGGAGGTCGACAAGGAGGAGGAGGCTGCACCAGCTCCTAAACCGGCTCGGCACCGTGCGGCGGATGGCGACTCCAACCGGTCAGGTGCTAGGGGAAATAGCTCGAGCCGGTCTGGCGCCGGTGGGAGTGGCTCCGGGTGGTCTGGCGGGGGGAGCGGGTCCAGCCGGCCCGTCATGGAGGAGCCGGCCCCCAAGAGGAGCCAGACTGGCACTCTTCCCCTCAGTCGTCTTGGCCGCAAGAACGCACCGCCTCCGGTGGTTCAGGGGTGAGTTATCCTCTGCCCTTATGTTTCTTCCTCTTTTTACTCTTAGACAACTTTTCTGTCTCTCGCTTTTCTTACTTGCTTCTCTTCTTCATCTTTTGCCTTTCAGCTCGCTTGTCTCCTTCGGTGCCGCAAGCCTGGCACGAGCGCCCACTAGTTCGCTACCCCACGCGTCTGATGACGCGCCACCTTCTGCTGCTGCTGCTGCCCCTACTCCTTCGCCTAGGGCCTCGCCTATGCCTCCGCCTCGTGCTGATCCGGCTACCGCAGCTGGAGCAGGGGGCGCTCCACCGACCATGGTGATGCACCCGGAAATGGCTGTGGTGACCCCACAAAGTGGAAGTAATTCTCCCACAGGGGCGAGGAGGGCCGCAGCCGGCAAGGAGCTCGTGGTCATTGCTGACGACAACTCCGATGACGAGCCGGGGGAGGAGTGGCGGACGGTGGTTTTGGAGGTGAATGAGTCGCTGACCATCAATGCTATTGACGATGATATTTCTCCTGCTACCTCGCTGGCGGATCTGGCTGACACCCTTGAGCTGGTGGTGAAGGAGATCCGGCTGCTGGAAGCCGCGTCCGGGGGCCACCGGACCCTAGAGCAGAAGCTGGTTGCCGCCAACGGAACCTCCCAGAGTAAGTCTTCTTACCCAGTTTTTGTGACCGATTACTTTCTTCTTCCTTTTTTTGCTAATAGCCGGTTTCTTGCAGCCATCCTAGTATGTGCTCAGCGGGAGATCGATCGCTTGAAGAAGTCGAACGACCGGCTATCCAAGTCCAACTCTACCCTCCGGCTGCAGAATAAGGACTAGCACTCCAAGGGGGATGCGTTGGAGGCCACCCTCAAGGAGTGCGACTCTTCCCTCGCCAGCTGGGCCCAGGCCTTTGATCTCCTCAATGCCCAGAACAAGGACCAAGAGAAGGAGATCAAAAGGCTGGCGGACCGGGAGAAGGCCCTGCTCGAGGAGCTGATGTAGATCGGGCGCACCGCCAAGGGTAAGTATTTTCTGACTAGCTTTCCTTGTCCGGATCCGGTAGCTGGACCTGACCTTCGCTTTTCTAACAGCCTTTTATCCCGGCGTAGACCTGCTTGTGGAAAACCGGCTGCGGGAGAATTGGCCGAGGGAGCAGCCCACCGCCCAGGAGCTGATCGCCCTTGTAGGCGAGGAGGCCGCTGTGCTACACAAGGAAGCCCATGCAGTCTTCAAGTTCCTGTGGCCGGACACAGCGGCTCCAGAGATGATCGCCCAGCTAGCGGCTAAGGTGAAGGACGTGCTAGCTGTCGTTGATCGGCTGAGGGATTTGGTGGCGCGAGCCGGAGCGGAGATAGCCTTGGACTTGATGCTCTCCTGGTACAGGGACGCCCGCGTCGAGAAGATCGACGGAGGCTTCTGTGCTGGTGCTGACCTCGCCGCCATCCACCGAGCCCATTCGGAGCTCCGCGCCTCCGCCATCAAGATCGCCAATGTCGACGAGGTTATCACTGACACGGAGCCTGCGGTACACCGGATGCAGGAGCCGAAGCTTCGTCACAGCCGACTGGCGGAGACGTCGGAGCCGGATCTGCCAGCACGCCTCCTCCACCGCCCGAAACCGCCTCTGGCCAGGACCCTCCTCACGGCAAGGGCCCCGCTGCTTAGACATGATCCTGGGATGCCCTGTGAATTTGTAATTATCTTGTCTCGTCGAACTCTTTTGCTTGTGTCGGTTCTTTCTGGCGCCGAGTGAACCTATGGGAGATTCGACTCCCCTTTTATTCAACCGTGCTGTTTGCTTGCTTGTATTTTCGTGGTGATCTTGCATGCTTCAAAGTTTTTATCTTTTGCCGGTTACACTTATCTGGCTACCTTCGCTCGGTTGAACACCTTTAGTCAGGGGAACTTCAACTCCAGTGGGGGCGCTCCAGCGCACCCACTGGGTGTAGCCCCCGAGATTCGGAGTAGCTGGCGAAGCCAGGTGCTTCGAATCTTCTCCTTTTTTTCTTCAAGCCTTTAGCTTCGTTCGGCTAGACACCTCTAGCCGGCTAATCCTGACCTTTCCTAGACCATCCGACTACTCCAAATATCCGGCTAAACGCCTTTAGCTAGTCGGAACTACATGATTCCACTGGGGGCACGCGAGCACACCCAGTGGGTGTAGCCCCCGAGATTTAGAGCGCTTGATTAAGACAAGGACTCGATGTAGTCATACAAAACAAACACACATATAGGCCCATTTGTTAATAAGTTAGTCGGTTAAGGTAGTGCTTATTAACGGGAGGACAGATTTAGTTTTAGAAAACTAGCTTGTGCTTCTCTAGAGACTTAGTCACTTTCCCGTTCCCTCTGTTGTTTACGTTGCATCCTTGCCGGGCAGCCGGGTTGTGGTCTGCAGCCAAAATCGAAGGGAGCTGACAATACATCATGCACGGTACTGGGGGCTGATGTCTACGCACTTCTATTCTTGTCGACACTTGTTGGGCCTCCAAGTGCAGAGGTTTGTAGAATAGCAGCAATTTTTCCCTTAAGTGGATCACCCAAGGTTTATCGAACTCAGGGAGGAAGTGGTCAAAGGTATCCCCTCTCAAGCAACCCTGCAATCAAGATACAAGAAGACTCTTGTGTCCCCAACACACCCAATACACTTGTCAGGTGTATAGGTGCACTAGTTCGGCGAAGAGATAGTGAAATACAAGTGGTATAGATAATTATAAGTGGTAACGGTGATAGAAAATAGCTTGATGGCATGGAAAAGACTAAAGTAAAACTGAAATAAAGATAGAAGCAAGCAAACATGTAATAGATCTAGTTGCAAACGGTGTTTCAATGTTTAGAAACAAGGCCTAGGGATCATACTTTTAGTAGTGAACACTCTCATATAAATATCTACTCTTTATGTTACTACTCTTAACTACTCTCCGGTTGAACACTCTAATCGATGGTAGGGCTATAACAGCACACCTCAAAAGTAAGTCTTTCCCATCTAGATAACCCCACACTATCACCTTGAGCACTAGATGGTTCAAACAAACACCACAATTTCGTAAAGACATCCAACTCCAAATATAACTCATAACAAGTATTTGTAATCTCTAGCCTAAGTGCCACCATGGTGTGCACACTGTGAACTTCACACACATGGGGAGAGCAGAGATCTATTAAAGCACTTGAGTAGCAAGGTAGATCTATAGATTACAGGCTCAAGATCTCAATAAGATCATGCATAGAGAGAGAGATGAACACATAGCTACCGATAGAACCCTTAGCCTCGAGAGAGAACTACTCCCTCCTCATCATGGGAATCAGCAACGGTGATGGAGATGGTGGTGGAGATCGATGGAGATGGCTCCGGGGGCACTTCCCCGTCCCGGCAGGGTGCCGGAACAAAGACTTTCTATCCCCCGAATCTCCCCTTTGGTGGCGGCAGCGTTGCGGAACTCTTCGTAGATTTCCGATTGACGATCTAGGGTTTTTGCCTCGGGGGAGATATATAGGCGAAAGAGGCAAGGTCGGTGGCCGGCCAGGGGGCCCACACCATGCCCTGGCACGGCCAAGGGGGACCCGCGCCTAGGGGTGGTGTGGCCACCCTGTGGCCCCTCTCCGACTCTCCTTCTAGCTCCATGAGTCTTCCGGGAAAATAACAACTTTGTCTTTTGTCCGGTCCAATTCTGAGAATATTCATTTTCTGACTTTCCTGGAACCAAAAATAGTAGAAACCAGGCAACTAGCATTGTGGCATCTTGTTAATAGGTTAGTCCAAGAAATCATATGAAAAGTACTCCAAAGTGTGGACAAAACATAAGAAAGTAGATAAAACCAAGCATGGAACATCAAAAATTATAGATACATTTGCAATGTATCAACATCCCCAAGCTTAACTCCTGCTCGTCCTCGAGTAGGTAAGTGATAAAAGAAAGAATAATTTTTGAGGTGACATGCACCATCAAAAACTTGATCAAAGTATTTGTAAAACATAGATAGCTGGGATCATAGTACTTCAACATAGCATGAAAGACAAAGTTCTAACAATAAGACATACCAACTATGTTGCAACATGAAAAGGCACAAACAAAAGATTCATGAATAAAAATGCTTTGCAAGACATTTGTTTGTTTCACATAAAGAAAACATAGCATAATAGCATTCAGCTTGTCCCTCATAGAGTAGCAAATATAAATGCATAGGACACCTTCAAAGTTCATAAGAGTGACTAGATACAAATAGATTAAAACAAGCAATATCAAGGTATGCATCAATCAACTAGTCTTGGGAAAATGCACATAGAACTAAGAATGCCCACTATGCATCAAGGTAGAAGGTGGAGACTCAATATAATGGTGGAAGAAAGGCCTTCATAGAAGGAAGCAGAGATTCAAGTTTCATAAAGAGCTTCCAAAAATTATGGTACTTATAGATTTCAGCTCTCATTGCCCCTATCATAAGCATCTTGAAGTGATTAAGGTTAAAGTGAACAAACTACGGAGTATATGCTTGACAAAGTATAAGTTAGAAATCTCATGTCCCTTGAATACGGGGGCCGCTCCTCATGCTACTCAAGTTTAGTCACCGGTAAGTTCTTGTCATCGTAAGTACATGTGTATCATATAGAACCGCCAACGGGGTACCCCTTGCCCGATGATATGGAAGAATCCCCATATCAAAATGACAAGGAAAGCAGAGAACGAGCATCTCAGCAATCTTCTTATTTACGATGGGAATATGGTGCTTTTTTCTCTCTTTCCTCTTTTCATAATCTCTTTTTTTATTTTTCTCTTTTTTCTCAATATAGGACTCTTTTTTATAAGAAGAATGCTTCATAGACAGCTCATTATGGTTACACTACAGGTTTCCACCATGTCAGCATGGATTAGACCAGTGGCCCAGGCGTTTCTCTAACACATATACATAACTCCATGGACTTACAAGCTCCCCTTTCATTTCACACCGACGACATCCATAGACAAAAGAGCATGATATCAACTAGGTACAAAGTACCCGTGCAATGTTGAAAGTGTTCCCCATGACAGCATGGTTCTTCTAATCCCCAACAAATAAGTGAAAACATATACAACATCAAGCATGGCATGACAAAGCATAGGCCACAGTCAAAAACAAGCTCTGTTTACCACTTACGCATGAACTTTCCTACACTTTTCCAAACCAAACCAAACTATTTGAAAACCAATGTATGAAAGAGGGGGTCCAAGCAATTTATTAAGCAAACAAAGCAAACGAAAAACCAAAACGAAAATCAAAAAAGAAGACGCTCCAAGAACAACACAACTGTGTATGAAACAATAAAAATGAAGTGTTTGGAAGAAACCTGAGATTTTTATTGATGAAGAAGGGGATGCCTTGGGCATCCCCAAGCTTTGACGCTTGTACTTCTTGGATATTTCTTGGGGTTACACGGGTGGCATCCCCAAGCTTGAGCTATAGTCCATTCTTCATCTCATTATATCATTCTCTCCATACACCTGAAATTTTTCCTTCATATAAAACTTCACACAATTTTTATTAGCAACATTAGTGCACTCAAGATAATAAGTATTTAGGTTCAGTTATAACACCAATAAACTTCCATTAAAACACTAGCTATTGTATCACTTCCCTCAAAAAGCTCAATTCCCCAAAAGAACTCAAAAAGGAACCAACAAGAAGCAAATGCAGAAAATGGCAGAAATCTATCAAAACAGACCAGCAGGTAAAGACGAATTTTTAGAAGACCTTCTGTTGCTCAAATCAAAAAGTGTTGAACTAATGAAAGTTAGATAACAACCTAGCGCAAAAGAACAAAAATTCACGCCTCAAAAGGACATTCAGAGATTTTACACGAATTTTTACGGTGAAGCACAGAAATCTGTTTCGGGACAGCAACTTTCCCAATCATTACTTCTCTCTCATTAGAGGTTACTCTTGGCAAAAAAAAGCAAATAAAAAGGATAAGGAGAGGTTATTACTTAAGTAATAACTTCCAAGACTCATCTAAAACTTTTAGGTTATCTCCAAATAAGTACTTTTCTTTAACGCCTCTAAGTTAGGCATGATAGTTTGAGAAGATGCTCACATAAGAAATATGAATTGAAGTAAAAGAGAGCATCAAGAAGCAAATTCAAAGCACATTTAAGTCTAACCCACTTCCTATGCATAGGAGTCTTGTAAAGAAACAAGTCATGAAAGCACAAAGCAACAAGCATAGGAAAGCAAAACAAGTGCAACTTCAAAATTTTCAACATAAAGAGTGGAAACTTAATATTGTTGAGACACATAAAACCATATTTCCCTCTCTCATAATAACTTTCAGTAGAATCATGAATAAAATTAACAATATAACAATCACATGAAACATTCTTATCATGAGCCACATAAACATAGTCACTCTTATTAATTGTAGTGGCATCAAATTCAACAAAATAGCTATCATTATTATTCTCATCACCATAATCATCAAATATAGGAGGCATATTATAGTCATAATTAATTTTCTCCTCAATAGTAGGTGGACTGAAAATATCATATTCATCATTGCAATCATCATAAATTGGACGTATAGTATCATCATAAGCAATAGAATAGTTATCTTCCAAAGTGTGTTCATTTGTAAACATATCATCATTGGAAGGAACATGGATAGCGCTAATAGTACAACAATTATCATCATTTTTAGAATTGGTACCGAAGAGATTTTTAATATCAAAAGTAGTGTGCTTTTCCCAATCATGATCACTACTATAGGTAGTAGGCATAAAAACATCATCGAGTTCAGACTGATCAAAAACTATAATAGGAGCAACATGCTTAGGGGGAAATACCGTTTCCTCTCTCCTTTTACTCCTCCTCTTCTTCTTTTTAGAAGGGAGAGGCTTGAAAGGAAGCTTCTCCATATACCCTGGTTCATTGTTAGAGACAATAGAAGAAACTTTGGAGGATTCCTCCTTTTCATTAATAAGAACAAAACACATATTAGTCCTGTCATATTTTGGTAAAACCTCATCTTTTATAATATTTTGTATGTAAGTATTTGTGTGGCAATTATCAACACAATAAAGATGACAACCATGCATGACGCTATTCATACCAAAAGCACTCATATCTACCAAAGACGTTTTTCTTGATAACTCTTCACACCCCAAAAATAATGTAAGTTCATCATGCTGATTAGGAGTGATCATGTCATCACAATACAAACTTGCAGTACTCATTGGATTAGAAGGGCTATTATTATGGCCTGACATTGAAAATTGAAATGACCCACTTCAAAGCAAAGTTCCCAAATAAAAGGGTAGAGGGCACAAACTTTTTTACCAAGATCATTTAGAGCCCTATACCACGTTCTTGTTTTTTCATTCCTGTGGGTGATACAATAATCTTCTTCAATTTGATTATTCTCACAAGGTCTATGTATTCCACAAAAATTAACATGCTTATAAGAAATAGTACTTTCACAGGTTTGAGCATGTTTATTGCTATCATTAATAACAATTTCATTTTCCATGCAAGTGTCTTTAAAAGGCTCATGATACATGTCCCATTTTTCTTTAGGAGCATTAATATTAGAAGCAAAGGATCTAAAACAATCAATAAGAATTTGAGGATCAAGACCATATTTAGCACTAAGCTCTTGAAAATCGGCAGTTTTAGTGAAAGACTTAATGCAATCATACTCATAGTTTATACCTGGTTCTTTACCTTTGTTGTTATCCCAATCTTTGGTATTGCTTTGAATTGTTTCAAGAAGATCCCACTTAGCTTTTACCTCCTTACTTGTGAAGGATCCCTCTAAACAAGTATCTAGATACTCCTTGTAATGTCCTGAAAGCCTTGCATAGAAATTATTAATAACAATATTACTAGGGAGCTCATGAATGGGACATTTGAGCATTAGTGACTTCCATCTCCCCCATGCTTGGGCAATACTTTCTCCATCATGTGGATGGAAATTATAAATGTAATTCCTATCTTTATGAAGTTCATGAGGAGGATAAAATTTAGAGTAAAAGAGAGATTCAAGTTCCTTCCACTCCAAATGATGAGGATCATCAGTAGCTCATACCACTCCCTTGCTTTGCCCTTAAGTGAAAAAGGGAATAGCTTCCTCTTAACTTGGTTCATTGAAATACCTACACACTTGAACAACTCGCATAATTCATGTATAAAGAGTAAATGATCACCGGGATGGACGGTTCCATCTCCAAAATAGCAGTTATTCATAACACATTCAACAATTTTTATAGGTATTTTAAAAGGGATGCTTTCAGTATGTGGAATTAAAATATCACAAGTATCATTAGAATTACCACATATGGGAGATAAAGTATCATCAGAGCAAATTTTCTTCTTTAAAGCTGGGGAACTAAAAAGATCATTTTCATAAAAACGAACTTCCCCAAGCTTAGACGTTTCCATAGCATTACTAACAAAGGTGTTCAAAAGATTCATACTAATAACATTTCTATTAGCATGCAAAGAAAGTTCCATGGGTTTTTTAATTTTCTTTTCAGACAATTCATGTTCTATATTAGGAAAAATACTAAAAAGCTCTCTAATTTTTTTTGTTGTTTTCCATTAAGCCTAACTAGTGAAAACAAGAAACAAAAAGACAAAATTGCAGAATCTAAAGGAAATAACTTCGAGCACTTACACTGGTGGATGTGAGTACCTTTTACCTTACCTCCTCGGCAACGGCGCCAGAAAATAGTTGTTGGCGCGTGGTTGACGTGGGAGCTTCTTCTTCTTCTTTAGTCCGCGGCAACGGCACTAGAAAATAGCTTGATGTCTACGCACTTCTATTCTTGTAGACAGTTGTTGGGCCTCCAAGTGCAGAGGTTTGTAGAACAGCAGCAAGTTTTCCCTTAAGTGCATCACCCAAGGTTTATCGAACTCAGGGAGGAAGTGGTCAAAGCTATCCCCTCTCAAGCAACGCTGCAATCAAGATACAAGAAGTCTCTTGTGTCCCCAACACACCCAATACACTTATCAGGTGTATAGGTGCACTAGTTCGGTTTAGGTGCACTAGTTCGGTGAAATACAAGAGGTATAGATAATTATAAGTGGTAACGGTGATAGAAAATAGCTTGATGGCGTGGAAAAGACTAAAGTAAAACTGAAATAAAGATAGAAGCAAGCAAACATGTAATAGATCTAGTTGCAAACGGTGTTTCAATGTTTAGAAACAAGGCCTAGGGATCATACTTTCACTAGTGAACACTCTCATATAAATATCTACTCTTTATGATACTACTCTTAACTACTCTCCGGTTGAACACTCTAATCGATGGTAGGGCTATAGCAGCACACCTCAAAGTATGTCTTTCCCATCTAGATAACCCCACACTATCACCTTGAGCACTAGATGGTTCAAACAAACACCACAATTTCATAAAGACATCCAACTCCAAATATAACTCATAACAAGTATTTGTAATCTCTAGCCTAAGTGCCACCATGGTGTGCACACTGTCAACTTCACACACATGGGGAGAGCAGAGATCTATTAAAGCACTTGGGTAGCAAGGTAGATTTGTAGATTACAAGCTCATGGTCTCAATAAGATCATGCATAGAGAGAGAGATGAACACATAGCTACCGGTAGAACCCTTAGCCTCAAGAGAGAACTACTCCCTCCTCATCATGGGAATCAGCAACGGTGATGGAGATGGTGGTGGAGATCGATGGAGATGGCTCCGGGGGCACTTCCCCGTCCCGGCAGGGTTTCGGAACAGAGACTTTCTGTCCCCCGAATCTCCCCTTTGGTGGCGGCGGCGCTGCGAAACTTTTCGTGGATTTCTGATTGACGATCTAGGGTTTTTGCCTTGGGGGAGATATATAGGCGAAAGAGGAAAGGTCGGTGGCTGGCCAAGGGGCCCACACCATGCCCTGGCGCGACCAAGGGGGACCCATGCCTAGGGGTGGTGTGGCCACCCTGTGGCCCATCTCCGACTCGCCTTC
The DNA here is from genome assembly GCA_916181665.1 of Avena sativa. NCBI lineage: Eukaryota > Viridiplantae > Streptophyta > Magnoliopsida > Poales > Poaceae > Avena > Avena sativa. The sequence continues at coordinate 438,991,657 of OV702289.1, forward strand.
TGGCTCCATGAGTCTTCCGGGATAATAACAACTTTGGCTTTTGTCCGGTCCAATTCCGAAAATATTCATTTTCCGACTTTCCTGGAACCAAAACTAGCAGAAAACAGGCAACTGGCACTATGGTATCTTGTTAATAGGTTAGTCCAATAAATCATATGAAAAGTACTCCAAAGTGTGGACAAAACATAAGAAAGTAGATAAAACCAAGCATGGAACATCAAAAATTATAGATACATTTGCAATGTATCAGGGGCTTAGTAGCCGGATCATCTCAAGCTAGGTGCAAGGCTGGACCGTCCGATCCGTCGCATCTCCTCCCTGTTTTTCATGTGGGATGCCTCGAGCTTTTTCTCTTGCTAGCCGGACAGCCGGGTTGCGCACTGTAGCTGAGATGAAGAGTGGGCCTCTGACATCGTCACACTCTGCTCACCTGGTTTGTCGATTTAGCAGGTCAGGCCAGCCGGCGAGCCCCCGGGTAGGGGTTGCTGGAGCAAGAAAACTGAACCGGAAATAGATGCACACAAATTTCTAGCAAGGAGCCCTCGAGTATCTCTCGGGGTTCCGCATTTTCATTCATAGAGTTCGTGGGATACATACACTGTCAGACGACTAGGTGTAAAACAGGCGGAGTAGGGCCACGTTCCAGGGGCGTTCTGTCTCCTCATCCGACTTGTCCATCTTGTTCTTGCACAGCTGCTGCGCGTTGATGAGGTAGTAGGAATTGTTGTGCAGCGCCCGACTGATGATGAAGGGGCCCTCCCTAGGTGGTGATTGCCTGTGCATGCCCTTCGTGTCCTGCACCAGCCGGAGCACCAGATCGCCCTCGCGGAACGCGACGGGCCAGATCCGGCTCGAATGGTAGTGGCGTAGGCATTGTTGGTATAGTGTTGATCTAGACAGCGCCAGCTCGCGAGCTTCGTCGAGGAGGTCCACGCCATCCTCCCTCGCCTCATGATTGCCCCGCTCGACGTAGAGGAGTTTGCGCGGTGAGTCAAAATCAATGTCTGCAGAGAGGACAGCTTCCGAGCCATAGATGAGGAAGAACAGGGTGAAGCCGGTTGACCTATTCGGCTTGGTGTGAAGGCTCCATAGCACAGCCGGAAGTTCCTGATACGTTGCTAATGTATCCATAATTTTTGATGTTCCATTCTTGTTTTTTATCTACTTTCTTATGTTTTGCCCACACTTTGGAGTACTTTCTATACACTTTCTTGGACTAACCTATTAACAAGAGCCACAGTGCCATCTGCCTGTTTTCTGCTGTTTTTGGTTCCAGGATAGTCAGAAATGAATATTCTCGGAATTGGACGGGACAAAAGCCAAAGTCAGTTTTTCACCGAGGGACACAAGGAGCCAGAGTACGAGACGGAGAGGGGCCAGGGGGCAGCCACACCACCTGGCTGCGTGGCCCAGCCTGGCCCGTGCCAAGGGGTGGTCTAGCCGCCTCCGGCACCACCTCGGCCTCCCCTTTCGCCTATAAAATGCCTCCGATACAGAAACCCTAAGTACGCGATCAAAATTCCACGAAAGAGTCTATAGCCGCCGTCATCTCCATCCCTAGATCGAGAGGGATCTGAAACTCTTCCCGGCACCCTGCCGTAGGGGAGAATTCACCCTGGAGGCCTTCTTCATCACCATGCAAGCCTCCGGTGTGATGCGTGAGTAGTTCATCCTTGGACTACGGGTCCATGTAGTAGCTAGATGGCTGGTTCTTCTCCTTTGTGCTACCATGTGTAGATCTTGTGAGCTATGTTCATGATCAAGATCATCTATTTATAATCCTACATGTTGTGTTTGTGGGGATTCGATGGATATTGAGATGCTATTTCAGATTGATTATTGATTCTATCATGTCTTTGTTATTTGTGATCTTGCATGCTTTTCGTTGTTAGTAGCTATCTTGGCCAAGTAGATGCTAGCAACTCCAAGAGTTAGTATTTATGCTCGATAGTGGGTTCATGCCTCTAGTAATCTGGGAAGTGATAGAAATCTCTAAGGTACTACATGTGTTGTTGCTACTAGGGAGAAAACAACAATCCTTTATTCATATAACAATCATATTGTTTACTTTACACGCAATGCGTAATGCAATTATCTGTTACTTGCAGCTTAATACTGGAGGGGGTTCAGATGATAACCTGAAGGTGGATTATTAGTCATAGATGCAGTTGGATTACGGTCTATGTATAATGTCGTAATGCCCAATCGAATCTCAAAGGAGTCAATATGAGTAGTATATGCATATTGCTTTCTCGATGTTTGTCAATTGCCCCGCTGTAATTTGTTCACCCAACATGTCATCTATCTTAAGGAGAACCACCACTAGTGAACTATGGACGCCGGTCCTTTCTTTTATCATCAATATACAACTATTTACTGTTTTCTGTTTATTTTTCTGCAAACAATTAATTTCTTCCACATAATACATTTAATCCTTTGTTTTCAGCAAAACCTGTGAGATTGAGAACCTCACTATAAGTTGGGGGCAAAGTTCTGTGGTTGTGTTGTGCAGGTTTCCACGTTGCTACTGGCACCGGTAGTGTGCCCTGTGGCGCCCCGCTAAAACCACTACTAGAAAATTGCGGTGTTTTATCTATGAGCATCATCCTGACATCAGCATGCATCTTTTTGTTTGAAAGTATTTTTGCTAAAAGCCTATCTTTGTCTTCCAAATATCTCCGTCCTAATTTCAAATCAAAACTCCGGTCTTTTCCGGATCTTTTATTTGTCTAAAAACTATTTACAAAAGTTTATTTTAAATTAAAATAAAAGTTTACATTATTTTTTGGGAGGCATCCTGCCAGGCCCGAAAGCCCGGCCGGCCACCTCCAAACCCTAATCTAACCTAACCTACCCAGTTCCTCTCACCCCCAGTCCCCTCTGCCACCTGCAGCTAGCCCCACCCCATTGCCTGCACGACCCAACCCACGCAACACCACAACACGCACAACAAACACATGGGCACGCACGCACAATCTCACCCAGCCGCCAAACACACACACACGCGCGCACTAGCACGCACTACCCGCACGCGATCCAACCCCGATAGACCTGGCCCCACTCCCGCGCAACGGACATGCCCCGCACGCAACCGCGTCCACCCCGCGCCTGCCTGCCCCACCACGCGCGGACTCCGCCACGACCCACGCAACCCCGACCCCACCCTCGATCCCCATCAATCCCCTCGTCCTCCCGTCGCTCTTCCTTGCCCAGCGCAGGCACCACCGCCTCCCTCGCTCCCTCCCGTGGCCGCACACCTCCACGCGAGCCCCGCGTTCTCCGGCACCTGCGACCTGTGAGACCTCCGCACCTTCCTCGGCATCGCGCCTCTGTCGCACGAGCCCCCGCCGCCAAGCACGGCGCCACCTCCGTCGGCCTAGGCAGCTGCCGCCACCTCAAGCCGCGTCCTCGATGTCGGCCGCTCCCCGTGCTATACCGTACCACCTCGCCAGCACCCGAGCTCGCCGTTCATCGTCCCTAGGCACCCACGTCGGCCCCGTATCTCCGGTTCCCCGTGCCCTGCTCCTCTCTGTGAGCACGCCGCGGTGCGACCTCGCTGCCGGCCTCTTCCTCACCATCTGCAAAACTCTCACTGCGTCTGGGCTCCTTCCTCCGGCCGCCGTCCACGAGTTCCAGTTGTTGCCGCTCCACCGCGAGGCTGAAGCCCTCCTCTCTGATGGTTCGTCGCCACCCTTCAACAGGGCGCACCTGTTGCTGCTCTTCCGCACATGAAAGCGCTCCTCCCCAGCCTGGAGACGAGGCACCCTCGGCCCTTGTTTTTCCCTGATGGCGTCCTCCGCATCACCCCTACGGTCCGGTCCTCCTCATTTTGGCCCTGGTGCCTCAGTGTTTGTTGCCTATGCTTCGTATTCATCCCCTCGTTAGAGGATGTTTCAAAACAGGCCCTTGGCTTCGATGTGGCGTCTGTGTGTAGATGGAACCGATGCACGAAGAAGGATCCGAGAGATACATAAGGTACTTCAAAACCACCAACGCTGATTCAAGATCGCCACCGCCATCTAAATCGGGAACCTGAAGTACTTCATCACGGCCTCAAGACCTCCACCAAGATCTTCTGTAACACTCGCACGATGGACAAGGAGGTACCAAGTTTGCCATCGACAATCAAAGACAAGGAAACACTTGAGATATCCTTCACGGATCTGAACCTCGATCCGGAAACCTCCTTCACAGATGCCAAGTTTGCCGAGACCCTGGGTGCGCCATCATGGATCCCAAGACCCGAACCCGAAGATCGTCGCCACGGATCGACAAGGACTTCTACGTGCGACGACAAGTACTTCATCATGGATCCGATTGAAGCAACCCCAAAGACCGAACCTAGGAACGCCAAGCTCTCCTTCCCGTTTTTGAAGACCCCTAGATCCCGGAGTCCGAGACCGAACCTGAACACCCTCCGGAGCCAAGATCGTCGAACCCTAATGTGATCCCCTACCCGAGACCCCTATTTTATAATTGAATTACAATTGTTGCATATTAAATTGTTCATGCTTGCATACGTATTCTCGTGCGTTTTGGGTTAGATGGCAATTCATCTAAATTAAATATGGAGACCATATGCGGGCGATTCTAGTCTTATATTGTCTCCATTTAAATTTGTGTAGAGAACCGATGCCATGTTTTGCCTTGTTAATACAATATTTAAATTGCGGGGTTTCTAAATAACTTGAACCGTTTAATTAAATGTCGGGACCCCGATTCTGCTTAATACTGCCTAATTGCACCGCATCTGCATCATATCATAATCATGCGGGATCTTCTGCCGTAGTATTAAATATTGTATTCGGTGTTTCTGCTAGTGTTTGCTTCTTCGCGGATTAGGCCGATGAGTGGATGCGAGTACCGACAAGTTCTCCGGATGAATCTCCGGCAGTGTTTTCCAGGCGAGCATCCTCCCTCTTTCTACCTATTTTGAATTTATAGTCTTTACTTCCTCCTGTTGATCTATTGTTATCCGTATTGCGATGCTTTAGTTTCCGTGCACCATTTATACTCCTTGCAGCCTCTATATTGCCTTGGACACATCCTATTGCCTATTGTTTGATAGATAGTCAGCCTTGCGAGTCGTAGTTGCTTGCCTAGGTGCTGCTTCATGTCGTTGTCGTTCCACCGTTGTGGAAGGTTGACACATGCTTTACGGTGGAGATGATCATGACTTTAAATACAACTATTAAATTGTTGGAATAACTAATGAAAGAGGCATCGGTGGGCAATATATGCTATTTGGTTTTTATGTCCACTTGTGTCCCATAGGCCCCGAGTACTTGATACATGTTCCTTGATTATTCGCACTATCCACATACGGGAGAGTCTATGAATCCCCCTTATCCAGAGCTTGATTCATTCTTATTTCTTGGGGCCACAAAGTAGTTTGGGGTTTTATTACTATCCTGTACTTATGCCATGCTTTACTGTTTTACTTACGATTGTGCGTGGAGCACCTGTACTATTTAGGAATGGCGAAGTGTTTTCGCGGTATCGACAAGCCCAGTCACACTTTCGGGTTCCCAGTCGTTTACAGTCATTGGCGCAAACCTTGGGTCCGTCTCGGAGCCAGCCAACTTTGTTGCGGGTAGCTTAATGGGGTGGCCCCCTGAAATAATTTATGAATCATGTGATTGCTTTGTCGTGCGAGCCTCGTTGGGTTTTGATTTGGTTTTTTCGAGGTTGATCATGTGTGTGTTGCTATTTGTGCACCCCTGCAGGGTAAATCTTTCTGAAAGCCGTGTACGCGGTTATGGACGACTTGGAGCACAGTATCTCGATCATAGACAAGCATAACTAAAGTAGTGCTATAAATTTTACTTAATATGTCACTAGTAATCAGCTTCACTATAATGGAATGGATAATAAAAGTGCCAACAACTGGTGGAACTAGGGTGTATCGTGTCATGTTGTACCTGCCTAGTAAGTATCGCAACTCCAATGGAATGAAATAAAAGTGCCAACAACTGCTGGGTTTGAGATGTCACATGCTAATTGTATCTTACTAGTAAGTACTGCAACTACCACTGAATGGTTAACTAAAACTGCCCACTACTTATGCTATCAGGATGACTCATGCTATCTATATCTGACTAGTAAGTGTTTCAACTTTAATGGAATGAATAAAACTGCCAACTGTGTGAGTTCCTCGGTTTGACTTCCTCGTTTGGTATCGAGGGGGAATACCAGGATGGGTATGATTGGTGTTAGTATAATGTTGGTTCCGAATAGGTCTTTCCTATCTTTCTCTAATAGCCGACAATTTATCGAGTCTCTATAGGTTGTTTAGTGCATGCTGCGCTGCCGCTTCAGTCCACCATACCTATGTACGCGAGAGCCGCCGAATTCTAGCCTCGTCGTGTACTGGCCTTAGTACTGATGCTCCTCTTTTTCCTTGCCCGTTGTCGGCACCCCTTTTGTTTTAGCAGGTATGAGTTCGACGTCGTTAGCAGGGTTACCCCTTCGGCTTGGCCTGGGCAGGGTTATGGACGCCATTGGTTATTCTTTAGGGCTCTTAGCCCCATTTTCTTCTCCGTAGTTGGACGCTCTATCGTTTTCAAGGTGATTTGGATCTTTGAACTGTATATCTGTATTCTTGACTCAGTGAATCGTTGCTGTATATATATATCTGTTCTGTGGGTTCCATCGTGGACTATTGTGTAATGATATTACTTCGTTTTCCACCCGCACGAAAGTGCCTGGTGGGCGTCCTTGAATCGTTTCTATGCGGGTTTGGCGGGAAGCGCTAAAACTTGCATAGGGCCGATTCGAGGGTGTTACAGAGTGGTATCAGAGCTCAGCAGTTACGATACCCCACTGGTCCAGCCTGTAGGATAACCTAGCTAACGGTCAATGTAGAGCGTCAAAACTATTTTTGCAAAATCGGTTGGATAGATCTCATTAGGTCTGTTTTACTCCTTACCCCTCTGCTATTCTCCTCTTACCTCTACGTGTTTTGGATCTGTTCTCTTATCTTTTCTTCAAGTCCAGGATTTCTCGTGGTTGGGTTCCCGTCGTACCTTCAGGGTTTCACTTCCTCTTTTGGTAATGGTGTTTCTACATTCGGTCTTCGTGCTATCCGAGGAATCCTTCATCTGTTGGACTTCTCTTTGTTGCCTTCCGGTGGATTCAACGCGAAGACATTAGCTATGCCAGATCCGATGCAGAGTGTGCATCACTCTTTTGTTCCCGAACCTCGCTTGTCGAGATCTTCAGTCTGATTCCGAGAGTTGGTTGCATAATTCTCCTATTCGTGTACAAAGTAATGCTATGGGTGCGCGATGGACTGATCACCATCCGACTACTCTTATCATTCGCTCTTGTACATCGAATTAGAGAATCAAGCAATTTTACTCCATCCCCGGAAGTTAGAGGTAGCTTTATCTTGTGATGCCTCTACCTTCGTCCTTGTTTCTCTGGAGTGTTCTCTCGATGATCATGGACAACGACCTCTTGTTAGTGGTGTCGCGAGGATATAATTGAAGCGAGAAGATTCAGACCGTCGGCTTTCTTCCGGTACCATGAGGCGGATCTCGAGGGCGAGATCCCTTGTTAGTGGTGTCGAATTGTGGCGCCCCGCTAAAACCACTACTAGAAAATCGCGGTGTTTTATCTATGTGCATCATCCTGACATCAGCATGCATCTTTTTGTTTGAAAGTATTTTTGCTAAAAGCCTATCTTTGTCCTCCAAATATCTCCGTCTTAATTTCAAATCAAAACTCTGGTCTTTTCCGGATCTTTTATTTGTCTAAAAATTATTTACAAAAGTCTATTTTAAATTAAAATAAAAGTTTACATTATTTTTTGGGAGGCAGCCCGCCAGGCCCGAAAGCCCGGTCGGCCACCTCCAAACCCTAATCTAACCTAACCTACCCAGTTCCTCTCACCCCCAGTCCCCTCCACCACCTGCAGTTAGCCCCACCCAATCGCCTGCGCGACCCAACCCGCGCAGCACCGCAACGCGCACAGCAAACACATGGGCACGCACGCACAATCTCACCCAGCCGCCAAACACACACACACGCACTAGCACGCACTACCCGCACGCGAGCCAGCCCCAATCGACCTGGCCCACTCCCACGCAGCGGACATGCCCCGCACGCAACCGGGTCCACCCCGTGCTCGCCTGGCCCCACCACGCGCGGACTCCGCCATGACCCACGCAACCCAGACCCCACCCTCGATCCCCATCGATCCCTTCCTCCTCCCGTCGCTCTTCCTCGCCCAGCGCAGGCACCACCGCCTCCCTTGCTCCCTCCCACGGCCGCACACCTCCACGTGAGCCCCGCGTTCTCCGGCGCCTGCGACCTGTGCGACCTCCACGCCTTCCTCGGCCTCGCCCCTCTGTCGCACGAGCCCCCGCCACCAAGCACGGTTCCGCCTCCGTCGTCCTAGGCCGCTACCGCCACCACAAGCCGCGTCCTCGACGTCGGCCGCTCCCCGCGCTGTACCAGACCACCTCGCCAGCACCTGAGCTTGCCTTTCACCATCCCCAGGCACCCGCGTCGACCCCGTCTCTCTGGTTCCCTATGCCCTTCTCCTCTCTGTGAGCACGCCGCGGCGCAACCTCGCTGCCGGCCTCCTCCTCGCCATATGCAAGCTCTCTCTGTGTCTGGGCTCCTTCCTCCGGCCGTCATCCACGAGTTCCAGTTGTTGCCGCTCCACCGCGAGGCCGAAGCCCCCCTCACTACCGGTTCGTAACCGCCCTTCAATAGGACGCACATGTTGCTGCTCTTCCGCGCATGAAAGCGCTCCTCCCCAGCCTGGAGACAAGGCGCCCTCGGCCCTTGTTTTTCCCTGACGGCGTCCTCCGCATCACCCCTACGGTCCGGTCTTCCTCATTTTGCCCCTGGTGCCTCAGTGTTTGTTGCCTATGCTTCGTGTTCATCCCCTCGTCAAAGGATGTTTCAAAACAGGCCCTTGGCTTCGATGTGGTGTCTGTGTGTAGATGGACCTGATGCACGAAGAAGGATCCGAGAGATACATAAGGTACTTGAAAACCACCGACGCTGATTCAAGATCTCCACCGCCATCTGAATCGGGAACCTGAAGTACTTCATCACGGGCTCAAGACCTCCACTAAGATCTTCTGTACCACTCACACGATGGACAAGGAGGTACCAAGTTCGCCATCGACAATCGAAGACAAGGAAACCCTAGAGATCTCCTTCATGGGTCCAAACCTCGACCCGGAAACCTCCTTCTCACATGCCAAGTTCGCCGAGACCCCGGGTGCGCCGTCATGGATCCTAAGACCCGAACCCGAAGATCGTCGCCACGGATCGACAAGGACTTCTACATGGGACGACAAGTACTTCGTCATGGATCCGATTGAAGCAACCCCAAAGACCGAACCTAGGAACGCCAAGCTCTCCTTCTCGTTTTTGAAGACCCCTAGATCCTGGAGTCCGAGACCGAACCTGAACACCCTCCGGAGCCAAGATCGTCGAACCCTAATGGGATCCTCTACCCGAGACCCCTATTTTATAAATGAGTTACAATTGTTGCATATTAAATTGTTCATGCTTGCATACGTATTCTCGTGCGTTTTGGGTTAGATGGCAATTCATCTAAATTAAATATGGAGACCATATGCGGGCGATTCTAGTCTTATATTGTCTCCATTTAAATTTGTGTAGACAACCGATGCCATGTTTTGCCTTGTTAATACAACATTTCAATTGTGGGGTTTCTAAATAACTTGAACCGTTTAATTAAATGTCGGGATCCTGGTTCCGCTTAATACTGCCTAATTGCACCGCATCTGCATCATATCATAATCATGCGGGATCTTCTGCCGTAGTATTAAATATTGTATCCGGTGTTTCAGCTAGTGTTTGCTTCTTTGCGGATTAGGCCGATGAGTGGATGCGAGTACCGACAAGTTCTCCGAATGAATCTCCGGCAGTGTTTTCCAGGCGAGCATCCTCCCTCTTTCTACCTATTTTGAATTTATAGTATTTACTTCCTCCTGTTGATCTATTGCTATCCGTATTGCGATGCTTTAGTTTCCGTGGACCATTTATACTCCTTGAAGCCTCTATATTGCCTTGGACACATCCTATTGCCTATTGTTTGATAGATAGTCAGCCTTGCGATTCGTAGTTGCTTGCTTAGGTGCTGCTTCATGTCGTTGTCGATCCACCATTGTTGGAAGGTTGACACATGCTTTACGGAGGAATAACTATTAAATTGTTGGAATAACTAATGAAAGAGGCACCGGTGGGTTTTGTCATGAAAGCCTCGTTGGGTTTTGATTTGGTTTTTCCGAGGTTGATCGTGTGTGTTGCTATTTGTGCACCCCTGCAGGGTAAATCTTTCTGAAAGCCGTGTCCGCGGTTATGGACGACTTGGAGCACAGTATCTCGATCATAGACAAGCATAACTAAAGTAGTGCTATAAATTTTACTTAATATGTGACTAGTAATCAGCTTCACTACAATGGAATGGATAACAAAAGTGCCAACAACTGGTGGAACTGTGGTGTATCGTGTCATGTTGTACCTGCCTAGTAAGTATCGCAACTCCAATGGAATGAAATAAAAGTGCCAACAACTGCTGGGTTTGGGATGTCACTTGCTAATTGTATTTGACTAGTAAGTACCGCAACTACCACTGAATGGTTAACTAAAACTGCCCACTACTTATGCTATCAGGATGACTCATGCTATCTATATCTGACTAGTAAGTGCTTCAACGTTAATGGAATGAATAAAACTGCCAACTGTGTGAGTTCCTCAGTTTGACTTCCTCGTTTGGTCTCGAGGGGGAATACCAGGATGGGTATGATTGGTGTTAGTATAATGTTGGTTCCGAATAGGTCTTTCCTATCTTTCTCTAATAGCCGACAGTTTATCGAGTCTCTATAGGTTGTTTAGTGCATGCTGCGCTACCGCTTTAGTCCACCATACCTATGTAGGCGATAGCCGTCAAATTCAAGGCTCGCCGTGTACTGGCCTCAGTACTGACGCTCCTCTTTTTCCTTGCCCTTTGTCGGCACCCCTTTTGTTTTAGCAGGTATGAGTTCGACGTCGTTAGCAGGGTTACCCCTCCGGCTTGGCCTGGGCAGGGTTATGGACGCCATTGGTTATTCTTCAGGGCTCTTAGCCCCATTTGCATCTTGTCCGTAGTTGGGCGCTCTATCGTTTTCAAGGTGATTTGGATCTTTGAACTGTATATCTGTATTCTTCACTCAGTGAGTCGTTGATGTATATATATCTGTTATGTGGGTTCCATCGTGGACTATTGTGTAATGATATTACTTCATTTTCCACCCGCACGAAAGTGCCTGGTGGGCGTCCTTGAATCGTTTCTATGTGGGTTTGGCGGGAAGCGCTAAAACTTGCATAGGGCCGATTCGAGGGTGTTACATGCCCTGCCAAAGTCCAGCTAGCAACACCTTGGAGGTGTTTCCTTGCTCCTACTGGATTGGTAACCTTGGTTTCATAACTAAGGGAAAACTTGATGTTGTGCTCATCATACCTTCCTCTTGGGGTTCCCCAACAAGCTCGATATATTTTGGGCCGTCAAGCTATTTTTCCGGCGTCGTTGCCGGGGAGTCAAGGACATCTTCACAAGGGGAGTCCCTCATAACCAATCTCTTTACTTTGTTGTTTTTGTTTTGCTTAGTTTATTTTCTTGCTTTGTTTGCTTGTTTCTTTATCAAAAACACAAAAAAATTAGTTTTACTATCTTGCTTTCTTTATTAAAAACACAAAAATATTAAGTCTTTCTATAGTTGTGACCTCTTTCTTAGCTCACCATGTTGATCCCTAAATTCACTTTGAAAGACCTTTCAATAGGTAGTGTATCTATAATTGGAAAAGTTAATATTGAAGAATTCTTTAATCATGTTAGTAAACATGAGGATATTGAGGATAGATCTCTTGCAGAACTTGCTCCAAACTATGAAATTGCTGCAGCTTCTTTAGTTCACATGTTGGAAGCTAGGTTTGTTAACCTTAACCCCTTAATGCAAGTAATTGATGACCCTATAAAAAGAGATTTTATTCTGGAAACTTTGCTTAAGGAATTCTATGATGTTGCCAAGGAAACTAGAAAAGTCTTTGAACGTTTTAATATGCTAGGCTCATGTGTAGATGTTGTTGGTACACGAGAAAAGATGAACAAAATCGAACCTAATGGGGAGTAAATTAAGATACCAATACCCTTCAAACTTGTAGCAATGCATGAAGCCATAGAAAATAATCTTGATTGGATTATTCCTGAAAACCAGTTTGATGAAAATAGTGAACCCAAGAGCGTTGAGAGAGGATCCTCTAGAACTTATTTGGATGAGATAACTTGCCTTGTTGAAGATATTTCTGGTATTAATCTTAATGCTTCTTCATTTGAGAACATTTGATTCTTTTTATTTCTTCTTATGCCTAACTTAAAGGCGTTAAAGAAAAGTACTTAGGCCTTGTTTACTTTACTCGTATTTTTATCCACTAGAGTTTTGGGGATACGGGGGGATTTGGTGATCACCCAATACTCTCCAATCCCCGCAAATACTCTTCCCCAAAAATACTCTATCGTGTAGGAGAGTTTTCAATCTAGACAAAAGTAGGAAGGATTTGTAGGGATATCCCGGGATTATCCCAGCCAAACTCGGAGTAGTAAGCAGACTACGGGGATTTTCCGGGAATTGGAATAATCTCATTCGTTCCCTGCAAATACACTAGTCAATACGACAGAAGTAAACAGGGCCTTATTGGGAGATAACCAAAAAGTTTTAGATGAGTCTTGGAAGTTATTACCTCAGTAATAACCGCTCCTTATCCTTTTTATTTGCTTTTTGTGCCAAGAGTAACCTCTAATGAGAGAGAAGTAATGATTGGGAAAGTTGCTGTCCCGAAACAGATTTTTGTGCTTCACCGTAAAAATTCGTGTAAAATCTTTGTACGTGTTTCTGAGGCGTAAATTTTTTTGCTTCTGCCCTAGGTTGTTATATAACTTTCGTTAGTTCAACACTTTTCGATTTGAGCAACAGAAGGTCTTCGAAAAGAATTGGTTTTTACCTGCTGGTCTGTTTTGACAGATTTCTGCCATTATTTGCATTTGCTTCTTGTTGGTTCCTTTTTGAGTTCTTTTGGGGAATCGAGCTTTTTGAGGGAAGTGCTACAGTAGCTTGTGTTTTAATTGAAGTTTTATTGGTGTTGAAACTTAACCCAAAGACTTATTATCTTGAGTGCACTAATGTTGCTAATAAAGATTGTGTGAAGTTTTGTATGAAGGAAAATTTTCAGGTGTATATAAGGAATGAGTAATGAGATGAAGGATGGAATAAAGCTCAAGCTTGGGGATGCCATGCGTGTCACCCCAAGAAATATCTAGGAAGTACAAGAATCAAATCTTGGGGATGCCCAAGGCATCCCCTTCTTCATCAATAAAAATTCCAGGTTTCTTCCAAACACTTTATTTTTATTGTTTCATGCACAGTTGTGTTGTTGTTGGAGCGTATTCTTTTTCGTTTTTTGTTTTTGGTTTTCGTTTTCTTGTTTTTCTTAGTTTTTTGAATAAATTGGTTGGACCCCCTCTTTCATACATTGGTTTTCAAATAGTTTGTTTGGATTGGAAAAGAGTAGGAAAAGTTCATGCTTAAGTGGTAAAGAGAGCTTGTTTTTGACTGTGGCCTATGCGTTATCATGCCATACTTAATATTTTTTTGGATTTATGCTTAGTGATCTTTGCTATAGCATGACATGTTATAAACAATTGAGATTGCTTAATGTGCCTTTGAAGAATCATGCGTTGTTTTAGCATATTAAAGCATAGTATTGTGGTATTCTCCTTTCATGCTTTATTTGGGTTGACTTGGCACATGCTCACACCATGTTATGACTATCCCAAGTCACCATAGCCTTTATGATCCTTTAGTTTTTGACTTGTAGTATCACTTTATGCTTTGATTAATGATGTTTTGTCGCTCTGCATGATTATGGCCATTATTGCTCTCTAAGTTGGTCGCTCCCAGTCTTTTGCTAGCCTCCATAACCAAGTATGAGTTCCACTCATGCATCCAACTCCTAAAACCAAGTTATTCCAAAGAGTCCACCATACCTACCTATTAGCATATGCTATTCCAAGTATATTCATGTTTTTATCTACCTTCCGAATTAAATTTGTTATGAGAAAACTAGTGATTAAAGCTCTCATGAACTTGATGGCACACTTTACTTTTCTTGCCCTTAATAAACTTGAACCATTGTGTCGTCTATGTTGTATATGCTTGCACTTATATGTTGGGGATTAGCAGAACCATGTTGTCATGGGGAACGCTTTCAACATTGCACTTGTACTTTTTACCTAGTTGATATCATGCTCTTTTGTCTATGGATGTCATCGGTGTGAAATGAAAGGGGAGCTTGTAAGTCCATGGAGTTATGTATGTGTGTTAGAGAAACGCCTGGGCCGCTGGTCTAATCCATGCCCACATGATGGAAACCTGCAGCGTAACCATAATGAGCTGTCTATGAAGCATTCTTCTTATAAAAAAAGAGTCAGATATTGAGAAAAAGAGAAAAAGAAAAAAACAGATATGAGAAAAGAGGAAAGAGAGAAAAAAGGACCATTTTCCCATGGTAAATAAGAAGATTGCTGAGGTGCTCGTTGTCTGCTTGCCTTGTCATTTTGATATGGGGATTCTTCCGTATCATCGGGCAAGCGGTACCCCGTTGGCGGTTCTCTATGATACACATGTACTTACTATGACAAGAACTTACCGGTAACTAAACTTGAATAGCATGAGGAGCGGCCCTCGTATTCAAGGGACATGAAATTTCCAACTTATACTTCGTCAAGCATATACACCATCGTTTGTTCACATTAACCTTAATCACTTCAAGATGCTTATGATAGGGGCAATGAGAGTTGAAAGCTAACAAGTACCATAATTTTTGGAACCTCTTTATGAAACTTGAATCCCTACTTCCTTCTATGAAGGCCTTTCTTTTACTTTTATGTTGAGTCTCCACCTTCTATCTTTATGCACCTACTTTGAGAGCATAGTGGCCATTCTTAGTTCTATGTGCATTGTCCCAAGACTTATTGATTGATGCATAACTTTGATATTGCTTGTTTTAAACTATTTGTGTCTAGTCACTCTTATGAACTTTGAAGGTGTCCTATGCATTTATGTTTGCTACTCTATGAGGGACAAGCTGAATGCCACTATGATATGTTTTCTTTATGTGAAACAAACAAACTTCTTGCAAAGCATTGTTATTCATGAATCTTTTGTTTGTGCTTTTTCATGTTGCAACAATAGTTGCTTTGTCTTATTGTTAGAACTTTGTCTTTCATGTTATGATTGAAGTACTATGATCCCAGCTATCAATGTTTTACAAATACTTTGATCAAGTTTATGATGGTGCATGTCACCTCAAAAATTATTCTTTCTTTTTATCACTTACCTACTCGAGGACGAGCAGGAGTTAAGCTTGGGGATGTTGATATGTTGCTAACGTATCCATACTTTTTGATGTTCCATTCTTGGTTTTTATCTCCTTTCTTATGTTTTGTCCACACGTTGGAGTACTTTCTATACACTTTCTTGGACTAACCTATTAACAAGAGCCACAGTGCCATCTGCATGTTTTCTACTGTTTTTGGTTCCAAGAAAGTTAGAAAATGAATATTCTAGGAATTGGACGGGACAAAAGCCAAAGTCAGTTTTTCACCGAGGGACACAAGGAGCCAGAGTACGAGATGGAGAAGGGCCAGGGGCCGCCACACCACCTGGCCGCACGGCCCAGCCTGGCCCACGCCAGGGGGTGGTCTGGCCACCTCCGGCACCCCCTTGGCCTCCCCTTTCGCCTATAAGATGCCTCCGATACAGAAACCCTAAGTAGTCGATCAAAATTCCACGAAAGAGTCTGTAGCCACTATCATCTCCATCCCTAGATCGGGAGGGATCTGAAGCTCTTCCCGACAACCTGCCAGAGGGGAGAATTCACCCTGGAGGCCTTCTTCATCACCATGCAAGCCTCCGGTGTGATGCATGAGTAGTTCATCCTTGGACTACGGGTCCATGTAGTAGCTAGATGGCTGGTTCTTCTCCTTGGTGCTACCATGTATAGATCTTGTGAGCTATGTTCATGATCAAGATCATCTATTTGTAATCCTACATGCTGTGTTTGTGGGGATCCGATGGATATTGAGATGCTATTTCAGATTGATTATTGATTCTATCATGTCTTTGTTATTTGTGATCTTGCATGCTTTCCTTTGTTAGTAGCTATCTTGGCCAAGTAGATGCTAGCAACTCCAAGAGTTAGTATTTATGCTCGATAGTGGGTTCATGCCTCTAGTAATCTGGGGAAGTGACAGAAATCTCTAAGGTACTAGATGTGTTGTTGCTACTAGGGAGAAAACAATAATCCTTTGTTCATAGAACAATCGTATTGTTTACTTTACATGCAATGCGTAATGCAATTATCTGTTGCTTGCAACATTATACTAGAGGGGGTTCGAATGATAACCTGAAGGTGGATTATTAGTCATAGATGCAGTTGGATTATGGTCTATGCATAATGTTGTAATGCCCAATCGAATCTCAAAGGAGTCAAGATGAGTAGTATATGCATATTGCTTTCTCGATGTTTGTCAATTGCCCCGCTGTAATTTGTACACCCAACATGTCATCTATCTTAAGGAGAACCACCACTAGTGAACTATGGACCCCGGTCCTTTCTTTTATCATCAATCTACAACTGTTTACTATTTTCTGTTTACTTTCTTCAAACTATTACTTTCTTCCACACCATACGTTTAATCCTTTGTTTTCAGCAAAACCGGTGAGATTGACAACCTCACTATAAGTTGGGGGCAAAGTTTTGTGGTTGTGTTGTGCAGGTTTCCATGTTGCTGCTGGCACCGGCAGTGCGCCCTGCCAAAGTCTAGCTAGCAACACCTTGGAGGTGTTTCCTTGCTCCTACTGGATTGATAACCTTGGTTTCATAACTGAGGGAAAACTTGCTATTGTGCTCATCATACCTTCCTCTTGGGGTTCCCCAATGAGCTCGATATATTTTGGGCCATCAGTTCCTCGATCCAGCATCCAGGTGATCGCTCCAAGAGCTCGATGAGGCGTGGCTTGATGCCGGCTAGCACTAGGCCATTTGCCCTTTCGACTTGCCCATTGGACTGCAGGTGCATGACGGAAGCGAGGTCTAGCTGGATGCCCTTGTTGCTGCATAACCGGGCAAGGCCCCCTTGGGAAAGTTCGTGCCGTTATTAGTGATGATGTTGTTGGGGTAGCCGAACCGGTTGATGATGTCCGTGAAGAAGGTGACGATTGTTGCCTCGTCCAGCTTCCGAATAGGCTTGGCCTCTATCCACTTCGTGAACTTGTCCACCGCCACCAGCAGGTGGGTCATTCCCACACGCACCCGCTTGAAGGGGCCGACCATGTCGAGCCCCCAGACGACAAAGGGCAAGGTAATCGGTATGGTCTTGAGTACCGCAGCCGGCATGTGCCTGAGTTGGCCGAAGTGTTGGCATCCATTGCACACGCAGACCAGCTGCTCGGTGTCCTTGAGGGCAGTGGGCGAATATAAGCCGTAGCGGAACGCCTTGGCGACTATTGCCCGGGATGAAGCGTGATTCCCGCACTCGCCCTTGTGGATGTCCTTGAGTAGCCGGTAGCCCGTGTCCACATCGACACATCGCTGGAAGATGCCGGATATGCTGCGTTTGTACATCTCCTTGTTGATGATGGTGTACGTGTGCGCGCATTGCCGGATTTTCCTAGCCTCCACTTCGTCATCTGGAAGTTCTCCGTTGGTGATGTAGTTCATGAAGGGTTGCGCCCAGGACGGTACCTCCCGGATGGTGAGGACGCTCTCGTTCTCCGGCTGAGGCATGTCAGGGGGTCGTCCAGGTGAAGTACCCGGAACGGCAGCCCCCAAGCCACTTGATGAGTCGGCAACTTCCGGGTCTTTCAAGCCGGAAGGTGCGGACATGCTGGAGTCAGTGCGAGCCTTTTTCTTCGCTGGTTCTGCCGGTTCTGCGTCTGTCGTGCCATCAGCTGGCGCGCTTCCCGCCTAGATAATGGAATGCGACTCGGGAGACGGATTGATGGAGGGCTTGCGCAGATACTCCAAGGAGACCCTTGGCAGGATCACCTGCCTGGTGGATCCGATTCGGGCGAACGAATCGGTTGCCTCGTTGTTAACGCAGGGGACGTGATGGAACTCACATCTGTCGAAGCAGGCACTGAGCTTCTATACATGGAATCGGTAGAGGGCCATGTTTGCATCGCGTGCGTCCCATTCTCCGATACCTGCTGCACCACCAGATCCAAGTTGCCAAAGCAAAGGATCCGGTTGACGCCAATCTCCCTAGCCAGCCGGAGGCCATGCACCAGCGCCTTGTATTTGGCAACATTGTTGGAGGCAATGAAGTGGATCTGGAGAACGTATTCTAGCCGGTCGCCCTTGGGCGAGGTCAGGACGATGCCGGCTCCCAAGCCCCCGAGCATCTTCGAGTCGTCGAGGTGCATCCTCCAGTGATCCGAGTCGAGAACCAGCGGGAGGTACTAGGTTTCGGCCCAATCGACGAGGAAATCTGCCAGAGCCTGCGACTTGATCGTGAGCCTTGGCTCATACTGGATGGAGTAGGCGGCGAGATCGATGGCCCACTTGGTGACCTGGCCGGTGGCATCTTTGTTGTCGATGATTTCCGAAAGGGGTTTTGTGCACACCACCTTAATCGGATGCTCCAGGAAGTAGTGCTTGAGCTTCTTGCACGCCTACACGCCATATCACATCTTCTGGTAATGGGGGTAGTTCTGCTTGGAGAGGGAGAGAACCTTGCTGAGGTAGTAGACGGGTCACTGAACCGACTGAGCCTTTCCTTCCTCGGGGCGCTCCACCACCAGGACGATGCTGACGACCCGGCTAATGGCTGCTATATAGAGCAACATCGGTTCCTTGCTAGCCAGCGTGGCTAGAACCAGCGTTGTGGATAGCATGTGCTTGAGGTCATGAAAGGCGGTTTCGGCCTGCGAGGTCCAGGAGAACTTATCCGTCTTCTTCATCAGCTGGTACATCAGAAGTGCCTTCTCCCCCAGTCGGCTGACGAAACGGCTGAGGGAGGCCAAGCATCCGGTGAACTTTTGGACTCCAAGCAAGCTCTTGGGCGGCTGCATTCTCTCTATAGCCGCAATCTTCTCCGGGTTTGCCTCGATCCCTCATTGTGAAATGAGGAAACCGAGTAGCTGGCCAGAAAGGACACCGAAGGCGCACTTCTCCAGGTTCAGCTTCATCTGGTACCGACGGAGGTTGCCAAACGTTTCTCCCAAGTCCTCGAGGAGGGTACGTTTCTCCTTTGTATTGATGACGCCGTCCACCATGTAGGCATGCATGTTTCGGCCGATGTACGACTGTAAGCATTTCTGCATACAGCACTGATAGGTAGCGGCTGCATTCTTCAGACCAAAAGGCATGGTTACATAGCAGAAAGCCCCGTATGGGGTGATAAACGACGTCTTTATCTGGTCAGCCGAGCTTAGCTAGATCTGATTGTAGCCGGAATAACAATTGAAAAAGGACAACAAGTCGCAGCCGACCGTGGAATCGATAACCTGATCGATACGGGGCAAGGTGAAGGGGTCTTTCGGGCATGCCTTATTCAGGCTGGTGTAGTCAATACACATATGCCAAGTCTTGTTTTTCTTCAACACTAGGACTGGGTTGGCCAGCCAGTCCAGGTGGTACACTTCCATCATGAACCCGCTGCAAGGATCCAAGTGATCTCGTCACCAATGATTTTCCTTTTTTCTTCTGTGAAGAAGTGCAGGGGCTGCTTGACCGGCTTGGCATCCGGCCGCATGTGATGTGAGTGCTCGGCGAACTCCCTCGGCAGACCTGGCATGTCCTTGGGTGACCATGCAAAGATGTCCCGATTCTCACGGAGGAAGTCGATGAGCGCGCCTTCCTATTTGCTGTCCAAGTTGGCACCAATGGTGAAGAACTTGGTCGGGTCAGTGGGGTTGAGCAGGATCCTCTTCGTCTCCTTGGCCGGCTGGAAAGCCACGTCACCAACTAGCTTCCTGCTAGCCGGCATCTCTTGCTGGGCCACAGCCACATTGCGCATGATCTCACGCTTCTCTTCGGCTATGATGAGGGCTTCAGCCAGCTTGGAGCCAGCTGACACACACTCTAGCGACCGCCTGAAGCAGCCGAGGACGGTGATCATGCCGTTCGGCCCCGACATCTTTGTCTTGAGGTATGCGTAGTTGGGGACGGCCATGAACTTGGCGAGGGCGGGGCACCAAAGGAGAGCGTGGTAGGAGCTTGCCAGGTTCACCACCTCGAACCATACCTACTCGCGCCGGAAATTCTCCTCAATGCCGAAGATGACGACTAGCTGGATTTTACCCAGCAGTGCGCAAGTCGGTCCTGGCAGCACGCCGTGGAATGTCGTGGTAGTCAGGCGCAGGTCGCACTCGTGGATGCCAAGCTTTTCCAGGGATGATTGGTAGAGTAGGTTGAGGTTGCTTCCCCTGTTGATGAGGACGTGTGAGAAGCGGCATGTATGCTCGTTGGAGACGATGAGGGGGGCCAGCACCATCTCGCAGCCCCCGAGATTCGGAAGCTGGCCTAGCTGATCTTCCCAGCTCCAGGTTGTGGGGGTCTCCGACAAGTTCAGGTACCAGGTGCTTGTCGTCCAGCTTGATCTCGAATATGTGGTAGGCGGCGTGCGGCTAAGGGTAGTAGTTGTTGTTGTTGCCGTTGTTGCCTCTGTTACCACTGTTGCCGGCTCCCTAGACGGTGGCGGGGGTCCACCGGGAGGGGGCGGGGGTATCCGTTGTTGGTTGCCCAGGTCCTTCATTTGGTGGGTCTAGCTGCAGTTCCGGGTGGTGTGTGTAGCCAGCTTGAAGGGCCCGCTATGCCACTTGCACGGGCCATCAAACATTTGGTCAAAGGTGAGCCGCGGCTTCTGCCTTCTTGCGTCGCCAGCCGACACATTGGGCGCTCCTTCCATAGCATTGACCTACCGCGCATGGTAGCGAGGCTTCTGCTGTCCAGCTTGGTGGTCCCCGTGGAACCGGTTGTCGTTGCCGTGGCGCCTAGAGGACCCGGCTTCACCAGTCGGGCTGCTCGGCCGGTCGCGAGCCGGCTCCGAGGGAGTCAAACGCCCGTTAGTGCTCACCCGGAGAGGTTTCTTCATTGCAGCGTCAGCCGTGGCATACTGGTCTGAAACCGTCATGAGCTCCGCCATGGTTTTCGGCTCGTCACATAGTAGCCGGTGGCAAAGCATGGTGCCTTCTCAGCACCCCTTGAAAAAGAATCCGACCGCCTGGTGTTGTGCAGCTCCATCCACCTGGCAAGGTACTCGCGGTCCGACTCGCGGTCACCCTAGATGCATAGGGCCAGGTCGCGCAGGCGGCCTGGACGCTTGTACATGTCGTTGAAGTTGCAGACGAACACCTTCTCAAAATCTGGCCAGGCGTTGATGCTGTTGGGCGCGAGGTTGTTGAGCCATGTCCTTGCTGACCCGGTTAGCATGAGGGGGACATAGCGCACCGCTATGCGCTTGTTCCCATGGGCGATGCCGACTAGCATGGCGTAGTTGGTCAGCCAGTCCTCTGGCTTTATGCTACTATCGTACTTGGGGGCATCCCGGGGCAGGGTAAACTTATCCGGAAACGGCTCGTTCCGGATGCGAGGTCCAAAACAAACTAGCCTGGTAGAGTCTTCCTCTTCCGTGACACGCGCTTGAGCCAGGAGCTCGATGCGGTCGCAGGCATCCAGACGGTCTGGGTTGGGCGCTCCTACCTGGACCGAGAGATGGGAGCCGACAAGTCGTGGTGCTCCGGTTAGTGGAAGGGGAGGTGGTGGGTTGTTGTTCACCGTCTGCTCCTGATGCGGCTGGCCGTTGTTGCCAGAATTGCGGCACCGGCTACGGGATCTAACTGGAGGAGAGGACGCCCGCTGGGTCTCGCGGGGTGTGCCCCTACTGTTGTCAGGCGGCTTGCTTCCCCTGGAGCAGCTAGGGACCTTGTGCATCTGCCGGATGGCATCAGCCTGCTCATCCGCGATCTGGAGGAGCTCCTGCACCCGGGCTTGTTGTCGGTCTCTCTCCTCGCTCTCCATGCTGGGCAGCTTGTCTGCCACGGATCACGCTGCGCGGATGTTCTTGATGGGCGTGCTATAGGCAGGTCGGACAAGAATAGCTGGCGGATCCGGCTTGCCGTCGCTGTCTATCCTTCCGCCTAGCTCGCCGCCCCAATGCCGCACTTGCCTGCGCCGGCTCGGCTCCGCGGTAGCCGGAGTGTGGACATGGGCACGGTTGTACACGCATTGGGTGATGTCGATTTGCTTCTTGGCCGCAGCCAGCTCGATGGCTTCCTGCAGGAGGAGCTGCCTTTCCATGGTGAAGTTGGCCTCCGCCTCCTCCGGGTTGTCTCCAAGGTTAACCGGCGTGAGGAGCTGGTCATTGGCCTCTTCCACCGGGTTCTTCGACTATGGCGGGGCGGAAGTTCCGACCTCGTCCGTGCCCTGCTCCTGAGGACAGTGAGTCTGGGAGCTATAGCCGGCCATCATGACCTCGACGCCGCAAGGAGCGACGGAAGCGCCACTGCCGGGGTGCAGCGGCTCCATGACGGAGACGATCTCCCTAGGGAAACACTCTGGTACGATGGCGACGTAGACGGGAAGGTCGCCAAAAAGCATAATGGAGCCATTTGCTAGAAATGTGGATCCGGTGAAACACGAAACATTGTCCATGACGCAGTCGAACTTGCCAAGCATAAGCACTAGGCCAGAGGCCATGCGCTCACCGGCTGAAGTGCGGGGTCCCGTGCGGAACGTGACTCCGGTCGAAGCCATCTATCCCCACGGTGGGCACCAACTATCATTGTAGTGGGAATGATTGTACCTAAAAAGGTTATATAGAGGTGTGGGGACTAGCGGGGAAGCTCTCGATGGCATCTGCAGGCCGGATTGGATACGAGCAAGTGTAGCGAGACACAAGAAGTACCCAGGTTCGGAGCCCTCTAGTGAGGTGAAACTCCTACTCCTGCCGATCTAACTATGGGTAGTATACGGGCTACAATCGCTCCTTGAGTTGTATCTTCTAGCTACCTTCTTAAATGCACCAGGACCAACCCCTGCTACGAGAGCCTTGCCCCTCCTTATATAGGTAGAGGGGCAACGGTCTCACTGGCCAGTCCGGCTGGCGGGCCCCATAGGCGGGTCCCAGCCGGCTGGTCATCTACAGTATCTGGTAGACGCGGTAAGGGTCGTTGTGGGCACAATGAACACCGTGCAAGCCTGTCGTCAACATCCGGCCACTCTGCCCGCGTCACCCAGCAAAGTCTTTGCTATGGCCTTGTAATTGCGGGTCTTGTCGCTGTACCTGGGAGTACTACGCACTATTCAGCACGTCACCGTGTCCTCTTGATTGCGTCTAGCTGTGCTGATATAGTCGGTCTTGAGTCTTGCCGCTCCTCTTGGTTCCGGCTACTGGATGGTAGCCGGTACGAAGTGTCTGAGTCCGGCTACTGGAATGTAGCCGGACGCGAACCGCCTGCCGTAGTTCTTGTCTGGTTGGGGTATCCGGGAGTCATCCCCCCGACACACCCCTAGAGTCTTTGCATGTTTGTTCCTTTCCTAAACCACATGGATCCACCAGAGGCATTGCATGTGTGTTCCTTTTCTAAACCACCACCAGAGTCATTGCATGTGTCTTCCTTTCCTAAACCACAAGATCCACCAGTGTCATTGCATGTGTGTTCCTTTCCTAAACCACATGGATCCACTAGTGTCATTACATGTGTGTTCTTTTTCTGAAACACCAATAGAGTCTTTGTATGTGTGTTATTTTCCTAAAACACATGGATCCACCAGTGTCATTACATGTGTCTTCCTTTCCAAAATAACCACCAGAGTCATTGCATGTGTGTTCCTTTCCTAAACCACATGGATCCACAAGAGTCATTGCATGTGTGTTCCTTTCCTAAACCACATTGATCCACTAGAGTCATTGCATGTGTGTTCTTTTCATAAACCACTACCAGAGTCATTGCATGTGTGTTCCTTTCCTAATCCACCACCAGAGTCATTGCATATGTGTTCCTTTCCTAAACCACATGGATCCACCAGAGTCATTGCATGTGTGTTACTTTCCTAAACCACATTGATCCACCAGAGTCATTCATGTGTGTTCTTTTCCTAAACCACCACCAGAGTCATTGCACGTGTGTTCCTTTCATAAACCACATGGATCCACCAGAGTGATTGCATGTGCGTTCCTTTCCTAAACCACCACTAGATTCATTGTGTGTGTGTCCCTTTCATAAACCACCACTAGAGTCATTGCATGTGGTATCCTTTCCTAAACCACATGGATCCTCCAGAGTCATTGCATGTGTTTCTGTTTTCCTAAACCACCACCAGAGTCATTGCATCATTCTTATGTTCCTAAACCACATGGATCCGCCAGTTATTGCATGTGTGTTATTTTCCTAAACCACCAACAGAGTCATTGCATGTGTCTTCTTTTCGTAAACCAAATGGATCCACCAGAGTCATTGCATGTGTCTTATTTTCCTAAACCAAATGGATCCACCAGAGTCATTGCGTGTGTGTTCTTTACCTAAACCACCACCAGAGTCATTACACGCGTGTTCTTTTGGTAAACCACATGGATCCACCAAACTCATTGCATGTGTGTTCCTTTCCTAAACCACCACTAGAGTCATTGCATTTGTGTTCCTTTACTAAACCACACGGATCCAGCAAAGTCATTGCATGTGTGTTACTTTCTTAAACCACCACCAGAGTCATTGCATGTGTCTTGTTTTCCTAAACCACATGGATCCACTTGAGTCATTGCATATGTGTTCTTTCCCTAAACCACCACCATATTCATTGCATGTTTGTTCCTTTCATAAAGCACATGGATCCACTAGAGTCATTGCATGTGTGTTCCTTTCCTAAACAACATGGATCCACCAAAGTCATTGCAGGTGTGTTATTTTCCCAAACCACCACCAGAGTCATTGCATGTGTATTCTTATCCTAAACCACACGGATCCACCAGAGTCTTTGTATGTGTGTTATTTTCCTAAACCACATGGATCAACCAGAGTCATCACATGTGTGTTCCTTTCCTAAACCACATGGATCCACCAGATTCATTGCATGTGTGTTCCTTTCCTAAACCACATGGGTCCACCAGAGTCATTGCATGTGTGTTTTTTCCTAAACCACCACTAAAGGCATTGTATTTGTCTTCTTTTCCTAAACCACATGGATCCACCAGAGTCATTGGATGTGTATTTTTTTCTGAAACCACATGGATCCACCAGAGTCATTGCATGTGTGTTCTTTTCCTACACCACCACTAGAGTCATTGCATGTGTGTTCCTTTCACAAACCTCATGGATCCACCAGAGTCATTGTGTGTGTGTTCCTTTCCTAAATCACCACTAGAGTCATTGTATGTGTGTTCCTTTCCTAAACCACATTGATCCACTAGAGTTATTGCATGTGTGTTCTTTTTATAAACCACCACCAGAGTCATTTCATGTTTATTCCTTTCCTAAAACACATGGATCCACCAGAGTCATTGCATGTATGTTCCTTTCCTAAACCACCACCCGAGTCATTGCATGTGTCTTACTTTCCTAAACCACAAGATCCACCAGTGTCATTGCATGTGTGTTCCTTTCCTAAACCACATGGATCCACCAGTGTCATGGCATGTGTGTTCTTTTTTGAACCACCAATAGAGTCTTTGTATGTGTGTTATTTTCCTAAACCACATGGATCAACCAGAGTCATAGCATGTGTGTTCCTTTCCTAAACCACATGGATCCACCAGAGTCATTGCATGTGTGTTCCTTTCCTAAACCACATTGATCCACTAGAGTCATTGCATGTGTGTTCTTTTCCTAAACCACCACCAGAGTCATTGCATGTGTGTTCCTTTCCTAATCCACCACTAGAGTCATTGCATATGTGTTTCTTTCCTAAACCACAAGGATCCACCAGAGTGATTGTATGTGTGTTCCTTTCCTAAACCACATGGATCCACCAGAGTCATTGTATGTGTGCTCTTTTCCTAAACCACATGGATCCACCATAGTCATTTCATGTTTGTTCCTTTCCTAAACCAGATTGATCCACCGGAGTCATTGCATGAGTGTTCTTTGACTAAACCACCACCACAGTCATTCCATGTGTGTTCTTTTCCTAAACCACCATTAGAGCCATTGCATGTATGTTCCTTTCCTAAACCACATTTATCCACCAGAGTCATTACACGTGTATTATTTTCTTAAACCACCACTAGAGTTATTGCATGTGTCTTATTTTCCTAAACCACTACTAGAGTCATTGCATATGTGTTCCTTTCCTAAACCACCACTAGAGTTATTGCATGTGTTCCTTTCCGAAACCACCACTAGAGTCATTGCATGTGTGTTCTTTTCCAAAACCACCAACGAAATCATTGTATATGTGTTCCTTTCATAAACCACATGGATCCACCAGAGTCATTGCATGTGTGTTCCTTTCCTAAGACACATGGATCCACCAGAGTTATTGCATGTGTGTTCTTTTTCCTAAATCACCACTAGATTCATTGCATGTTTGTTCTTTTCCTAAATCACCACTAGGGTCATTGCATCTGTCTGCTTTTCCTAAACCACATGAATCCACCAGAGTCATTGCATGTGTGTTCCTTTCCTAAACCACATGGATCCACCAGAGTCATTGCATATGTGTTCCTTTCCTAAACCACATGGATCCACCAGAGTCATTGCATGTGTGTTCCTTTCCTAAACCACTACCATAGTCATTGCATGTGTCTTACTTTCCTAAACCACAAGATCCACCAGTGTCATTGCATGTGTATTCCTTTCCTAAACCACATGGATCCAACAGTGTCATTGCATTGTGTTCTTTTTCTGAACCACCAATAGAGTCTTTGTATGTGTGTTATTTTCCTAAACCACATGGATCCACCAGAGTCATTGGATGTGTGTTCCTTTCCTAAACCACATGGATCCACCAGAGTCATTGCATGTGTGTTCCTTTCCTAAACCACATTGATCCACTAGAGTCATTGCATGTGTGTTTGTTTTCCTAACCCACCACCAGAGTCATTGCATGTGTGTTCCTTTCCTAATCCACCACCTGAGTCATTGCATATGTGTTTCTTTCCTAAACCACATGGATCCACCAGATTCATTGTATGTATGTTCCTTTCCTAAACCACATGGATCCATCAAAGTCATTGTATGTGTGTTCTTTTCCTAAACCACATGGATCCACCATAGTCACTTCATGTGTGTTCCTTTCCTAAACCAGATTGATCCATCGGAGTCATTGCATGTGCGTTCTTTTCCTAAACCACCACCAGAGTTATTGCATGTGTCTTCTTTTCCTAAACCGCCACTAGAGTCATTGCATATGTGTTCCTTTCCTAAACCACATTGATCCACCAGAGTCATTGCATGTGTGTTCTTTTCTTAAACCACCAACAGAGTCATTGTACGTGTGTTCTTTTCATATACCACATGGATCCACTAGAGTCATTGCATGTGTGTTCCTTTCCTAAACCACATGGATCCACCATAGTCACTTCATGTGTGTTCCTTTCCTAAACCAGATTGATCCATCGGAGTCATTGCATGTGCGTTCTTTTCCTAAACCACCACCAGAGTCATTCCATGTGTGTTCTTTTCCTAAACACCACTAGAGGCATTGCATGTGTGTTCCTTTCCTAAACCACATTGATCCACCAGAGTCATTGCATGTGTGTTATTTTCCTAAACCACCACCAGAGTTATTGCATGTGTCTTCTTTTCCTAAACCGCCACTAGAGTCATTGCATATGTGTTCCTTTCCTAAACCACATTGATCCACCAGAGTCATTGCATGTGTGTTCTTTTGCTAAACCACCAACAGAGTCATTGTATGTGTGTTCCTTTCATATACCACATGGATCCACTAGAGTCATTGCATGTGTGTTCCTTTCCTAAACCACATGGATCCACCAGAGTCATTGCATGCGTGTTCTTTTCCTCAATCACCACTAGAGTCAGCATGTTTGTTCTTTTCCTAAATCACCACTAGAGTCATTGCATGTGTCTTCTTTTCCTACACCACATGAATCGACTAGAGTTATTGCATGTGTGTTCCTTTCCTAAACCACATAGATCCACCAGAGTCATTGCATATGTGTTCCTTTCCTAAACCACATGGATCCACCAGAGTCATTGCATGTGTCTTCTTTTCTAAAACCACATGGATCCACCAGAGTTATTGCATGTGTGTTCTTTTCCTACACCACCACTAGAGTCATTGCATGTGTGTTCCTTTCATAAACATCATGGATCCACCAGAGTCATTGTTTGTGTGTTCCTTTCCTAAACCACCACTAGAGTCATTGCATGTGTGTTCCTTTCCTAAACCACATTGATCCACCAGAGTCATTGCATGTGTGTTCTTTTTATAAACCACCACCAGAGTCATTTCATGTTTATTCCTTTCCTAAAACACATGGATCCAGGAGAGTCATTGCATGTATGTTCCTTTCCTAAACCACCACCCGAGTCATTGCATGTGTCTTACTTTCCTAAACCACAAGATCCACCAGTGTCATTGCATGTGTATTCGTTTCCTAAACCACATGGATCCACCAGTGTCATTGCATGTGTGTTCTTTTTTGAACCACCAATAGAGTCTTTGTATGTGTGTTATTTTCCTAAACCACATGGATCAACCAGAGTCATTGCATGTGTGTTCCTTTCCTAAACCACATGGATCCACTAGAGTCATTGCATGTGTGTTCCTTTCCTAAACCGCATTGATCCACTAGAGTCATTGCATGTGTGTTTATTTTCCTAAACCACCACCAGAGTCATTGCATGTGTGTTCCTTTCCTAATCCACCACCAGAGTCATTGCATATGTGTTTCTATCCTAATCCACAAGGATCCACCAGAGTCAGTGTATGTGTGTTCCTTTCCTAAATCACATGGATCCACCAGAGTCATTGTATGTGTGTTCTTTTCCTAAACCACCACTAGAGGCATTGCATGTGTGTTCCTTTCTTATACCACATTGATCCACTAGAGTCATTGCATGTGTGTTCTTTTCCTAAACCACCACCAGAGTTATTGCATGTGTCTTCTTTTCCTAAACTCCCACTAGATTCATTGCATATGTGTTCCTTTCCTAAACCACATTGATCCACCAGAGTCATTGCATGTGTGTTCTTTTCCTAAACCACCAACAGAGTCATTGTATGTATGTTCCTTTCATATACCACATGGATCCACCAGAGTCATTGCATGTGTGTTCCTTTCCTAAACCACATGGATCCACCAGAGTCATTGCATGTGTGTTATTTTCCTCAATCACCACTAGAGTCATTGCATGTTTGTTCTTTTCCTAAATCACCACTAGAGTCATTGCATGTGTCTTATTTTCCTACACCACATGAATCCACTAGAGTCATTGCATGTGTGTTCTATTTCTAAACCACATAGATCCACCAGAGTCATTGCATATGTGTTCCTTTCCTAAACCACATGGATCCACAAGAGTCATTGCATGTGTGTTCCTTTCCTAAACCACATGGGTCCACCAGAGTCATTGCATGTGTGTTCTTTTCCTAAACCACCACTAAAGGCATGGCATATGTCTTCTTTTCCTAAACCACATGGATCCACCAGAGTCATTGCATGTGTCTTCTTTTCTGAAACCACATGGATCCACCAGAGTCATTGCATATGTGTTCTTTTCCTACACCACCACTAGAGTCATTGCATGTGTGTTACTTTCACAAACCACATGGATCCACTAGAGTCATTGTGTGTGTGTTCCTTTCCTAAACCACCACTAGATTCATTGCATGTGTGTTCCTTTCCTAAACCACATTGATCCACCAGAGTCATTGCATGTGTGTTCTTTTTATAAACCACCACCAGAGTCATTTCATGTTTATTCCTTTCCTAAAACACATGGATCCACGAGAGTCATTGCATGTATGTTCCTTTCCTAAACCACCACCCGAGTCATTGCATGTGTCTTACTTTCCTAAACCACAAGATACACCAGTGTCATTGCATGTGTGTTCCTTTCCTAAACCACATTGATCCACCAGAGTCATTGCATGTGTGTTCTTTTGCTAAACCACCAACAGA
Source organism: Avena sativa (assembly GCA_916181665.1). Taxonomy (NCBI): domain Eukaryota; kingdom Viridiplantae; phylum Streptophyta; class Magnoliopsida; order Poales; family Poaceae; genus Avena; species Avena sativa. The sequence goes on from OV702289.1 coordinate 439,021,829, forward strand.
GTCATTGTACGTGTGTTCCTTTCATATACCACATGGATCCACTAGAGTCATTGCATGTGTGTTCCTTTCCTAAACCACATGGATCCACCAGAGTCATTGCATGCGTGTTCTTTTCCTCAATCACCACTAGAGTCAGCATGTTTGTTCTTTTCCTAAATCACCACTAGAGTCATTGCATGTGTCTTCTTTTCCTACACCACATGAATCGACTAGAGTTATTGCATGTGTGTTCCTTTCCTAAACCACATAGATCCACCAGAGTCATTGCATATGTGTTCCTTTCCTAAACCACATGGATCCACCAGAGTCATTGCATGTGTCTTCTTTTCTAAAACCACATGGATCCACCAGAGTTATTGCATGTGTGTTCTTTTCCTACACCACCACTAGAGTCATTGCATGTGTGTTCCTTTCATAAACATCATGGATCCACCAGAGTCATTGTTTGTGTGTTCCTTTCCTAAACCACCACTAGAGTCATTGCATGTGTGTTCCTTTCCTAAACCACATTGATCCACCAGAGTCATTGCATGTGTGTTCTTTTTATAAACCACCACCAGAGTCATTTCATGTTTATTCCTTTCCTAAAACACATGGATCCAGGAGAGTCATTGCATGTATGTTCCTTTCCTAAACCACCACCCGAGTCATTGCATGTGTCTTACTTTCCTAAACCACAAGATCCACCAGTGTCATTGCATGTGTATTCGTTTCCTAAACCACATGGATCCACCAGTGTCATTGCATGTGTGTTCTTTTTTGAACCACCAATAGAGTCTTTGTATGTGTGTTATTTTCCTAAACCACATGGATCAACCAGAGTCATTGCATGTGTGTTCCTTTCCTAAACCACATGGATCCACTAGAGTCATTGCATCTGTGTTCCTTTCCTAAACCGCATTGATCCACTAGAGTCATTGCATGTGTGTTTATTTTCCTAAACCACCACCAGAGTCATTGCATGTGTGTTCCTTTCCTAATCCACCACCAGAGTCATTGCATATGTGTTTCTATCCTAATCCACAAGGATCCACCAGAGTCAGTGTATGTGTGTTCCTTTCCTAAATCACATGGATCCACCAGAGTCATTGTATGTGTGTTCTTTTGCTAAACCACCACTAGAGGCATTGCATGTGTGTTCCTTTCTTATACCACATTGATCCACTAGAGTCATTGCATGTGTGTTCTTTTCCTAAACCACCACCAGAGTTATTGCATGTGTCTTCTTTTCCTAAACTCCCACTAGATTCATTGCATATGTGTTCCTTTCCTAAACCACATTGATCCACCAGAGTCATTGCATGTGTGTTCTTTTCCTAAACCACCAACAGAGTCATTGTATGTATGTTCCTTTCATATACCACATGGATCCACCAGAGTCATTGCATGTGTGTTCCTTTCCTAAACCACATGGATCCACCAGAGTCATTGCATGTGTGTTATTTTCCTCAATCACCACTAGAGTCATTGCATGTTTGTTCTTTTCCTAAATCACCACTAGAGTCATTGCATGTGACTTATTTTCCTACACCACATGAATCCACTAGAGTCATTGCATGTGTGTTCTATTTCTAAACCACATAGATCCACCAGAGTCATTGCATATGTGTTCCTTTCCTAAACCACATGGATCCACAAGAGTCATTGCATGTGTGTTCCTTTCCTAAACCACATGGGTCCACCAGAGTCATTGCATGTGTGTTCTTTTCCTAAACCACCACTAAAGGCATGGCATATGTCTTCTTTTCCTAAACCACATGGATCCACCAGAGTCATTGCATGTGTCTTCTTTTCTGAAACCACATGGATCCACCAGAGTCATTGCATATGTGTTCTTTTCCTACACCACCACTAGAGTCATTGCATGTGTGTTACTTTCACAAACCACATGGATCCACTAGAGTCATTGTGTGTGTGTTCCTTTCCTAAACCACCACTAGATTCATTGCATGTGTGTTCCTTTCCTAAACCACATTGATCCACCAGAGTCATTGCATGTGTGTTCTTTTTATAAACCACCACCAGAGTCATTTCATGTTTATTCCTTTCCTAAAACACATGGATCCACGAGAGTCATTGCATGTATGTTCCTTTCCTAAACCACCACCCGAGTCATTGCATGTGTCTTACTTTCCTAAACCACAAGATACACCAGTGTCATTGCATGTGTGTTCCTTTCCTAAACCACATTGATCCACCAGAGTCATTGCATGTGTGTTATTTTGCTAAACCACCAACAGAGTCATTGTACGTGTGTTCCTTTCATATACCACATGGATCCACTAGAGTCATTGCATGTGTGTTCCTTTCCTAAACCACATGTATCCACCAGAGTCATTGCATGCGTGTTCTTTTCCTCAATCACCACTAGAGTCAGCATGTTTGTTCTTTTCCTAAATCACCACTAGAGTCATTGCATGTGTCTTCTTTTCCTACACCACATGAATCGACTAGAGTTATTGCATGTTTGTTCCTTTCCTAAACCACATAGATCCACCAGAGTCATTGCATATGTGTTCCTTTCCTAAACCACATGGATCCACCAGAGTCATTGCATGTGTCTTCTTTTCTAAAACCACATGGATCCACCAGAGTTATTGCATGTGTGTTCTTTTCCTACACCACCACTAGAGTCATTGCATGTGTGTTCCTTTCATAAACATCATGGATCCACCAGAGTCATTGTATGTATGTTCCTTTCATATACCACATGGATCCACCAGAGTCATTGCATGTGTGTTCCTTTCCTAAACCACATGGATCCACCAGAGTCATTGCATGTGTGTTATTTTCCTCAATCACCACTAGAGTCATTGCATGTTTGTTCTTTTCCTAAATCACCACTAGAGTCATTGCATGTGTCTTATTTTCCTACACCACATGAATCCACTAGAGTCATTGCATGTGTGTTCTATTTCTAAACCACATAGATCCACCAGAGTCATTGCATATGTGTTCCTTTCCTAAACCACATGGATCCACAAGAGTCATTGCATGTGTGTTCCTTTCCTAAACCACATGGGTCCACCAGAGTCATTGCATGTGTGTTCTTTTCCTAAACCACCACTAAAGGCATGGCATATGTCTTCTTTTCCTAAACCACATGGATCCACCAGAGTCATTGCATGTGTCTTCTTTTCTGAAACCACATGGATCCACCAGAGTCATTGCATGTGTGTTCTTTTCCTACACCACCACTAGAGTCATTGCATGTGTGTTCCTTTCACAAACCACATGGATCCACTAGAGTCATTGTGTGTGTCTTCCTTTCCAAAACCACCACTAGTGTCATTGCATGTGTGTTCCTTTCCTAAACCACATTGATCCACCAGAGTCATTGCATGTGTGTTCTTTTTATAAACCACCACCATACTCATTTCATGTTTATTCCTTTCCTAAAACACATGGATCCAGGAGAGTCATTGCATGTATGTTCCTTTCCTAAACCACCACCCGAGTCATTGCATGTGTCTTACTTTCCTAAACCACAAGATCCACTAGTGTCATTGCATGTGTGTTCCTTTCCTAAACCACATGGATCCACCAGTGTCATTGCATGTGTGTTCTTTTTTGAACCACCAATAGAGTCTTTGTATGTGTGTTATTTTCCTAAACCACATGGATCAACCAGAGTCATTGCATGTGTGTTCCTTTCCTAAACCACATGGATCCACCAGAGTCATTGCATGTGCGTTCCTTTCCTAAACCACATTGATCCACTAGAGTCATTGCATGTGTGTTTCTTTTCCTATACCACCACCAGAGTCATTGCATGTGTGTTCCTTTCCTAATCCACCACCAGAGTCATTGCATATGTGTTTCTATCCTAAACCACAAGGATCCACCAAAGTCATTGTATGTCTGTTCCTTTCCTAAACCACATGGATCCACTAGAGTCATTGTATGTGTGTTCTTTTCCTAAACCACATGGATCCACCATAGTCACTTCATGTGTGTTCCTTTCCTAAACCAGATTGATCCACCAGAGTCATTGCATCTGCGTTCTTTTCCTAAACCACCACCAGAGTCATTCCATGTGTGTTCTTTTCCTAAACCACCACTAGAGGCATTGCATTGTGTTCCTTTCTTAAACCACATTGATCCACTAGAGTCATTGCATGTATGTTCTTTTCCTAAACCACCACCAGAGTTATTGCATGTGTCTTCTTTTCCTAAACCCCCACTAGATTCATTGCATATGTGTTCCTTTCCTAAACCACATTGATCCACCAGAGTCATTGCATGTGTGTTCTTTTCCTAAACCACCAACAGAGTCATTGTATGTGTGTTCCTTTCATATACCACATGGATCCACCAGAGTCATTGCATGTGTGTTCGTTTCCTAAACCACATGGATCCACCAGAGTCATTGCATGTGTGTTCTTTTCCTCAATCACCACTAGAGTCATTGTATGTTTGTTCTTTTCCTAAACCACATGGATCCACTAGTGTCATTGTGTGTGTCTTCCTTTCCAAAACCACCACTAGAGTCATTGCATGTGTGTTCCTTTCCTAAACCACATTGATCCACCAGAGTCATTGCATGTGTGTTCTTTTTATAAACCACCACCAGACTCATTTCATGTTTATTCCTTTCCTAAAACACATGGATCCAGGAGAGTCATTGCATGTATGTTCCTTTCCTAAACCACCACCCGAGTCATTGCATGTGTCTTACTTTCCTAAACCACAAGATCCACTAGTGTCATTGTATGTGTGTTCTATTCCTAAACCACATAGATCCACCAGAGTCATTGCATATGTGTTCCTTTCCTAAACCACATGGATCCACAAGAGTCATTGCATGTGTGTTCCTTTCCTAAACCACATGGGTCCACCAGAGTCATTGCATGTGTGTTCTTTTCCTAAACCACCACTGAAGGCATGGCATATGTCTTCTTTTCCTAAACCACATGGATCCACCAGAGTCATTGCATGTGTCTTCTTTTCTGAAACCACATGGATCCACCAGAGTCATTGCATGTGTGTTCTTTTCCTACACCACCACTAGAGTCATTGCATGTGTGTTACTTTCACAAACCACATGGATCCACTAGAGTCATTGTGTGTGTGTTCCTTTCCTAAACCACCACTAGATTCATTGCATGTGTGTTCCTTTCCTAAACCACATTGATCCACCAGAGTCATTGCATGTGTGTTCTTTTTATAAACCACCACCAGAGTCATTTCATGTTTATTCCTTTCCTAAAACACATGGATCCACGAGAGTCGTTGCATGTGTGTTTCTTTTCCTATACCACCACCAGAGTCATTGCATGTGTGTTCCTTTCCTAATCCACCACCAGAGTCATTGCATATGTGTTTCTATCCTAAACCACAAGGATCCACCAGAGTCATTGTATGTGTGTTCCTTTCCTAAACCACATGGATCCACCAGAGTCATTGTATGTGTGTTGTTTTCCTAAACCACATGGATCCACCATAGTCACTTCATGTGTGTTCCTTTCCTAAACCAGATTGATCCACCAGAGTCATTGCATCTGCGTTCTTTTCCTAAACCACCACCAGAGTCATTCCATGTGTGTTCTTTTCCTAAGCCACCACTAGAGGCATTTCATGTGTGTTCCTTTCTCAAACCACATTGATCCACTAGAGTCATTGCATGTATGTTCTTTTCCTAAACCACCACCAGAGTTATTGCATGTGTCTTCTTTTCCTAAACCCCCACTAGATTCATTGCATATGTTTTGCTTTCCTAAACCACATTGATCCACCAGAGTCATTGCATGTGTGTTCTTTTCCTAAACCACCAACAGAGTCATTGTATGTGTGTTCCTTTCATATAACACATGGATCCACCAGAGTCATTGCATGTGTGTTCGTTTCCTAAACCACATGGATCCACCAGAGTCATTGCATGTGTGTTCTTTTCCTACACCACCACTAGAGTCATTGCATGTGTGTTCCTTTCACAAACCACATGGATCCACTAGAGTCATTGTGTGTGTGTTCCTTTCCTAAACCACCACTAGAGTCATTGCATGTGTGTTCCTTTCCTAAACCACATTGATCCACCAGAGTCATTGCATGTGTGTTCTTTTTATAAACCACCACCAGAGTCATTTCATGTTTATTCCTTTCCTAAAACACATGGATCCACGAGAGTCATTGCATGTATGTTCCTTTCCTAAACCACCACCCGATTCATTGCATGTGTCTTACTTTCCTAAACCACAAGATCCACCAGTGTCATTGCATGTGTGTTCCTTTCCTAAACCACATGGATCCACCAGTGTCATTGCATGTGTGTTCTTTTTTGAACCACCAATAGAGTCTTTGTATGTGTGTTATTTTCCTAAACCACATGGATCAACCAGAGTCATTGCATGTGTGTTCCTTTCCTAAACCACATGGATCCACCAGAGTCATTGCATGTGCGTTCCTTTCCTAAACCACATTGATCCACTAGAGTCATTGCATGTGTGTTTCTTTTCCTATACCACCACCAGAGTCATTGCTTGTGTGTTCCTTTCCTAATCCACCACCAGAGTCATTGCATATGTGTTTCTATCCTAAACCACAAGGATCCACCAAAGTCATTGTATGTGTGTTCCTTTCCTAAACCACATGGATCCACCAGAGTCATTGTATGTGTGTTCTTTTCCTAAACCACATGGATCCACCATAGTCACTTCATGTGTGTTCCTTTCCTAAACCAGATTGATCCACCAAAGTCATTGCATCTGCGTTCTTTTCCTAAACCACCACCAGAGTCATTCCATGTGTGTTCTTTTCCTAAACCACCACTAGAGGCATTGCATGTGTGTTCCTTTCTTAAACCACATTGATCCACTAGAGTCATTGCATGTATGTTCTTTTCCTAAATCACCACCAGAGTTATTGCATGTGTCTTCTTTTCCTAAACCCCCACTAGATTCATTGCATATGTGTTCCTTTCCTAAACCACATTGATCCACCAGAGTCATTGCATGTGTGTTCTTTTCCTAAACCACCAACAGAGTCATTGTATGTGTGTTCCTTTCATAGACCACATGGATCCACCAGAGTCATTGCATGTGTGTTTGTTTCCTAAACCACATGGATCCACCAGAGTCATTGCATGTGTGTTCTTTTCCTCAATCACCACTAGAGTCATTGCATGTTTGTTCTTTTCCTAAATCACCACTAGAGTCATTGCATGTGTCTTCTTTTCCTACACCACATGAATCCACTAGAGTCATTGTATGTGTGCTCTATTCCTAAACCACATAGATCCACCAGAGTCATTGTATATGTGTTCCTTTCCTAAACCACATGGATCCACAAGAGTCATTGCATGTGTGTTCCTTTCCTAAACCACATGGGTCCACCAGAGTCATTGCATGTGTGTTCTTTTCCTAAACCACTACTAAAGGCATGGCATATGTCTTCTTTTCCTAAACCACATGGATCCACCAGAGTCATTGCATGTGTCTTCTTTTCTGAAACCACATGGATCCACCAGAGTCATTGCATGTGTGTTCTTTTCCTACACCACCACTAGAGTCATTGCATGTGTGTTCCTTTCACAAACCACATGGATCCACTAGAGTCATTGTGTGTGTCTTCCTTTCCAAAACCACCACTAGAGTCATTGCATGTGTGTTCCTTTCCTAAACCACATTGATCCACCAGAGTCATTGCATGTGTGTTCTTTTTATAAACCACCACCAGACTCATTTCATGTTTATTCCTTTCCTAAAACACATGGATCCAGGAGAGTCTTTGCATGTATGTTCCTTTCCTAAACCACCACCCGAGTCATTGCATGTGTCTTACTTTCCTAAACCACAAGATCCACTAGTGTCATTGTATGTGTGTTCTATTCCTAAACCACATAGATCCACCAGAGTCATTGCATATGTGTTCCTTTCCTAAACCACATGGATCCACAAGAGTCATTGCATGTGTGTTCCTTTCCTAAACCACATGGGTCCACCAGAGTCATTGCATGTGTGTTCTTTTCCTAAACCACTACTAAAGGCATGGCATATGTCTTCTTTTCCTAAACCACATGGATCCACCAGAGTCATTGCATGTGTCTTCTTTTCTGAAACCACATGGATCCACCAGAGTCATTGCATGTGTGTTCTTTTCCTACACCACCACTAGAGTCATTGCATGTGTGTTCCTTTCACAAACCACATGGATCCACTAGAGTCATTGTGTGTGTCTTCCTTTCCAAAACCACCACTAGAGTCATTGCATGTGTGTTCCTTTCCTAAACCACATTGATCCACCAGAGTCATTGCATGTGTGTTCTTTTTATAAACCACCACCAGACTCATTTCATGTTTATTCCTTTCCTAAAACACATGGATCCAGGAGAGCCATTGCATGTATGTTCCTTTCCTAAACCACCACCCGAGTCATTGCATGTGTCTTACTTTCCTAAACCACAAGATCCACTAGTGTCATTGCATGTGTGTTCCTTTCCTAAACCACATGGATCCACCAGTGTCATTGCATGTGTGTTCTTTTTTGAACCACCAATAGAGTCTTTGTATGTGTGTTATTTTCCTAAACCACATGGATCAACCAGAGTCATTGCATGTGTGTTCCTTTCCTAAACCACATGGATCCACCAGAGTCATTGCATGTGCGTTCCTTTCCTAAACCACATTGATCCACTAGAGTCATTGCATGTGTGTTTCTTTTCCTATACCACCACCAGAGTCATTGCATGTGTGTTCCTTTCCTAATCCACCACCAGAGTCATTGCATATGTGTTTCTATCCTAAACCACAAGGATCCACCAAAGTCATTGTATGTCTGTTCCTTTCCTAAACCACATGGATCCACTAGAGTCATTGTATGTGTGTTCTTTTCCTAAACCACATGGATCCACCATAGTCACTTCATGTGTGTTCCTTTCCTAAACCAGATTGATCCACCAGAGTCATTGCATCTGCGTTCTTTTCCTAAACCACCACCAGAGTCATTCCATGTGTGTTCTTTTCCTAAACCACCACTAGAGGCATTGCATGTGTGTTCCTTTCTTAAACCACATTGATCCACTAGAGTCATTGCATGTATGTTCTTTTCCTAAACCACCACCAGAGTTATTGCATGTGTCTTCTTTTCCTAAACCCCCACTAGATTCATTGCATATGTGTTCCTTTCCTAAACCACATTGATCCACCAGAGTCATTGCATGTGTGTTCTTTTCCTAAACCACCAACAGAGTCATTGTATGTGTGTTCCTTTCATATACCACATGGATCCACCAGAGTCATTGCATGTGTGTTCGTTTCCTAAACCACATGGATCCACCAGAGTCATTGCATGTGTGTTCTTTTCCTCAATCACCACTAGAGTCATTGTATGTTTGTTCTTTTCCTAAATCACCACTAGAGTTATTGCATGTGTCTTCTTTTCCTACACCACATGAATCCACTAGAGTCATTGCATGTGTGTTCTATTCCTAAACCACATAGATCCACCAGATTCATTGCATATGTGTTCCTTTCCTAAACCACATGGATCCACAAGAGCCATTGCATGTGTGTTCCTTTCCTAAACCACATGTGTCAACCAGAGTCATTGCATGTGTGTTCTTTTCCTAAACCACCACTAAAGGCATGGCATATGTCTTCTTTTCCTAAAACACATGGATCCACCAGAGTCATTGCATGTGTCTTCTTTTCTGAAACCACATGGATCCACCAGAGTCATTGCATGTGTGTTCTTTTCCTACACCACCACTAGAGTCATTGCATGTGTGTTCCTTTCACAAACCACATGGATCCACTAGAGTCATTGTGTGTGTCTTCCTTTCCTAAACCACCACTAGAGTCATTGCATGTGTGTTCCTTTCCTAAACCACATTGATCCACCAGAGTCATTGCATGTGTGTTCTTTTTATAAACCACCACCAGACACATTTCATGTTTATTCCTTTCCTAAAACACATGGATCCACGAGAGTCATTGCATGTATGTTCCTTTCCTAAACCACCACCCGATTCATTGCATGTGTCTTACTTTCCTAAACCACAAGATCCACCAGTGTCATTGCATGTGTGTTCCTTTCCTAAACCAAATGGATCCACCAGTGTCATTGCATGTGTGTTCTTTTTTGAACCACCAATAGAGTCTTTGTATGTGTGTTATTTTCTTAAACCACATGGATCAACCAGAGTCATTGCATATGTGTTCCTTTCCTAAACCACATGGATCCACCAGAGTCATTGCATGTGCGTTCCTTTCCTAAACCACATTGATCCACTAGAGTCACTTCATGTGTGTTTCTTTTCCTAAACCACCACCAGAGTCATTGCTTGTGTGTTCCTTTCCTTATCCACCACCAGAGTCATTGCATATGTGTTTCTATCCTAAACCACAAGGATCCACCAGAGTCATTGTATGTGTGTTCCTTTCCTAAACCACATGGATCCACCAGAGTCATTGTATGTGTGTTCTTTTCCTAAACCACATGGATCCACCATAGTCACTTCATGTGTGTTCCTTTCCTAAACCATATTGATCCACCGGAGTCATTGCATGTGCGTTCTTTTCCTAAACCACCTCCAGAGTCATTCCATGTGTGTTCTTTTCCTAAACCACCACTAGAGGCATTGCATGTGCGTTCCTTTCTTAAACCACATTGATCCACCAGAGTCATTGCATGTGTGTTCTTTTCCTAAACCACCACCAGAGTTATTGCATGTGTCTTCTTTTCCTAAACCCCCACTAGATTCATTGCATATGTGTTCCTTTCCTAAACCACATTGATCCACCAGAGTCATTGCATGTGTGTTCTTTTCCTAAACCACCAACAGAGTCATTGTATGTGTGTTCCTTTCATATACCACATGGATCCACCAGAGTCATTGCATGTGTGTTCCTTTCCTAAACCACATGGATCCACCCGAGTCATTGCATGTGTGTTCTTTTCCTCAATCACCACTAGAGTCATTGCATGTTTGTTCTTTTCCTAAATCACCACTAGAGTCATTGCAGGTGTCTTCTTTTTCTACACCACATGAATCCACTAGAGTCATTGCATGTGTGTTCCTTTCCTAAACCACATGGATCCACCAGAGTCATTGCATATGTGTTCCTTTCCTAAACCACATGGATCCACAAGAGTCATTGCATGTGTGTTCCTTTCCTAAACCACATTGGTACACTAGAGTCATTGCATGTGTGTTCTTTTCCTAAACCACCACTAAAGGCATTGCATATGTCTTCTTTTCCTAAACCACATGGATCCACCAGAGTCATTGCATGTGTCTTCTTTTCTGAAACCACATGGATCCACCAGAGTCATTGCATGTGTGTTCTTTTCCTACACCACCACTAGAGTCATTGCATGTGTGTTCCTTTCACAAACCTCATGGATCTACCAGAGTCATTGTGTGTGTGTTCCTTTCCTAAACCACCACTAGAGTCATTGCATGTGTGTTCCTTTCCTAAACCACATTTATCCACTAGAGTCATTGCATGTGTTTTTTTATAAAACACCACCAGAGTCATTTCATGTTTATTCCTTTCCTAAAACACATGGATCACCAGAGTCATTGCATGTATCTTCCTTTCCTAAAGCACCACCCGAGTCATTGCATGTGTCTTACTTTCCTAAACCACAAGATCCACCAGTGTCATTGCATGTGTGTTCCTTTCCTAAACCACATGGATCCACCAGTGTCATTGCATGTGTGTTCTTTTTTGAACCACCAATAGAGTATTTGTATGTGTGTTATTTTCCTAAACCACATTGATCAACCAGAGTCATTGCATGTGTGTTCCTTTCCTAAACCACATGGATCCACCAGAGTCATTGCATGTGTGTCCCTTTCCTGAACCACATTGATCCACTAGAGTCATTGCATGTGTGTTTCTTTTTCTAAACCACCACCAGAGTCATTGCATGTGTGTTCCTTTCCTAATCCACCACCAGAGTCATTGCATATGTGTTTCTTTCCTAAACCACAAGGATCCACCAGAGTCAATGTATGTGTGTTCCTTTTCTAAACCACATGGATCCACTAGAGTCATAGTATGTGTGTTCTTTTCCTAAACCACATGGATCCACCATAGTCATTTCATGTGTGTTCCTTTCCTAAACCAGATTGATCCACCGGAGTCATTGCATGACCGTTCTTTTACTAAACCACCACCACATTCATTCCATGTGTGTTCTTTTCATAAACCACCACTAGAGGCATTGCATGTGTGTTCCTTTCCTAAAGCACATTGATCCACCAGAGTCATTGCATGTGTGTTCTTTTCCTAAACCACCACCAGAGTTATTGCATGTGTCTTATTTTCCTAAACCCCCACTAGAGTCATTGCATATGTGTTCCTTTCCTAAACCACATTGATCCACCAGAGTCATTGCATGTTTGTTCTTTTCCTAAACCACCAACAGAGTCATTGTATGTGTGTTCCTTTCATATACCACATGGATCCACTAGAGTCATTGCATGTGTGGTCCTTTCCTAAACCACATGGATCCACCGGAGTCATTGCATGTGTGTTATTTTCCTCAATCACCACTAGAGTCATTGCATGTTTGTTCTTTTCCTAAATCACCACTAGAGTCATTGCATGTGTCTTCTTTTCCTACACCACATGAATCCAATAGAGTCATTGCATGTGTGTTCCTTTCCTAGACCACATGGATCCACCAGAGTCATTGCATATGTGTTCCTTTCCTAAACCACATGGATCCACAAGAGTCATTGAATGTGTGTTCCTTTCCTAAACCACCACCAGAGTCATTGCATGTGTCTTACTTTCCTAAGCAACAAGGTCCACCAGTGTCATTGCATGTGTGTTCCTTTATTAAACCACATGGATACACTAGTGCCATTGCATGTGTGATCTTTTTCTGAACCACCAATAGAGTCTTTGTATGTGCGTTATTTTCCTAAACCACATGGATCCACCAGAGTAATTGCATGTGTGTTCCTTTCCAAAACCACATGGATCCACCAGAGTCATTGCATGTGTGTTCCTTTCCTAAACCACATTGATCCACTAGAGTCATTGCATGTGTGTTTCTTTTCCTAAACCACCACCATAGTCATTGCATGTGTGTTCCTTTCCTAATCCACCACCTGAGTCATTGCATATGTGTTTCTTTCCTAAACCACATGGATCCACCAGAGTCATTGCATGTGTGTTCTTTTCCTAAACCAGATGGATCCACCATAGTCACTTCATGTGTGTTCCTTTCCTAAACCAGATTGATCCGCCGGAGTCATTGCATGTGTGTTCTTTTCCTAAACCACCACCAGAGTCATTCCATGTGTTATCTTTTCCTAACCCACCACTAGAGTCATTGCATGTGTGTTCCTTTCCAAAACCACATTGATCCACCAGAGTCATTGCATGTGTGCTCTTTTCCTAAAACATCTCCAAAGTTATTGCATGTGTCTTCTTTTCCTAAATCACCACTAGAGTCATTGCATATGTGTTCCTTTCCTAAACCACACTTATCCACCAGAGTCATTGCATGTGTGTTCTTTTCCTAAACCACCAATAGAGTCATTGTATGTGTGTTCCTTTCTTAAACCACATGGATCCACCAGAGTCATTGCATGTGTGTTCCTTTCCTAAACCACATGGATCCACAGAGTCATTGCATGTGTAGTCTTTTCTTAAATCACCACAAGAGTCATTGCATGTTTGTTCTTTTCCTATATCACCACTAGAGTCATTGCATGTGTCTTATTTTCCTAAACCACGTGAATCCACCAGAGTCATTCCATGTGTCTTCTTTTACTAAACCACATGGATCCACTAGAGTCATTCCATGCGTGTTCTTTTCCTAAACCACCACGAGAGTCATTGCATGTAAGTTCCTTTCACAAACCACATGGATCCACCAGAGTCATTGCATGTGTGTTCCTTTCCTAAACCACCATGAGACTCATTGCATGTGTGTTCTTTTTCTAAACCACATTGATCCACCAGAGTCATTGCATGTGTGTTCTTTGCCTAAACCACCACCAGATTCATTGCATGTGTCTCTTTTCCTAAACCACATGGATCCACCAGAGTCATTGCATGTTTGTTCATTTCCTAAACCTCCACTAGAGTCATTGCATGTATGTTCCTTTCCTAAACCAGATGGATCCACCAGAGTAATTGCATGTGTGTTTCTTTCCTAAACCACCACTAGAGTCATTGCATGTATGTTCCTTTCCTAAACCACCACTAGAGTCATTGCATGTATGTTCCTTTCCTAAACCACATGGATCCACCAGAGTCATTGCATGTGTGTTGTTTTTCCTAAACCACCACCAGATTCATTGCATGTGTCTCTTTTCCTAAACCGCATGGACCCACCAGAGTCATTGTATGTGTGTTCATTTCCTAAACCTCCACTAGAGTCATTGCATGTGTGTTCCTTTCCTAAACCACATGGATCCACCAGAGTAATTGCATGTGTGTTTCTTTCCTAAACCACCACTAGAGTCATTGCATGTATGTTCCTTTCCTAAACCACATGGATCCACCAGAGTCATTGCATGTGTGTTGTTTTTCCTAAACCACCACCAGATTCATTGCATGTGTCTCTTTTCCTAAACCGCATGGACCCACCAGAGTCATTGTATGTGTGTTCATTTCCTAAACCTCCACTAGAGTCATTGCATGTGTGTTCCTTTCCTAAACCACATGGATCCACCAGAGTCATTGCATGTGTGTTATTTTACTAAACCACCACAAGAGTCATTGCATGTGTATTCTTTTTCTAAACCACATGGATCCACCAGAGTCATTGCATGTGTCTTCTTTTCCTAAACCACCACTAGATTCATTGCATGTGTCTCTTTTCCTAAACCACATTGATCCACTAGAGTCATTACATGTGTGTTCATTTCCTAAACCTCCACTAGAGTCATTGCATGTATGTTCCTTTCCTAAACCATATGGATCCACTAGAGTAATTGCATGTGTGTTTCTTTCCAAAACCACATTGATCCACCAGAGTCATTGCATGTGTGTTGTTTTCCTAAACCACCACCAGAGTTATTGGATGTGTCTTGTTTTCCTAAACCCCCACTAGAGTCATTGCATATGTGTTCCTTTCCTAAACCACATTGATCCACCAGAGTCATTGGATGTGTGTTCTTTTCCTCAATCACCACTATAGTCATTGCATGTTTGTTGTTTTTTCCTAAATCACCACTAGAGTCATTGCATGTGTCTTATTTTCCTACACCACATGAATCCACTAGAGTCATTGCATGTGTGTTCCTTTCCTAAACCACATGGATCCACCAGAGTCATTGCATATGTGTTCCTTTCCTAAACCACATGGATCCACAAGAGTCATTGCATGTGTGTTCCTTTCCTAAACCACCACCAGAGTCATTGCATGTGTCTTACTTTCCTAAGCGACAAGATCCACCAGTGTCATTGCATGTGTGTTCCTTTCCTAAACCACATGGATACACTAGGGTCATTGCATGTGTGTTCTTTTTCTGAACCACCAATAGAGTGTTTGTATGTGTGTTATTTTCCTAAACCACATGGATCCACCAGAGTCATTGCATGTGTGTTCCTTTCCTAAACCACAAGGATCCACCAGAGTCATTGCATGTGTGTTCCTTTCCTAAACCACATTGATCCACTAGAGTCATTGCATGTGTGTTTCTTTTCCTAAACCACCACCAGAGTCATTGCATGTGTGTTCCTTTCCTAATCCACCACCTGAGTCATTGCATATGTGTTTATTTCCTAAAACCACATGGATCCACCAGAGTCATTGTATGTGTGTTCTTTTCCTAAACCAGATGGATCCACCATAGTCACTTCATGTGTGTTCCTTTCCTAAACCAGATTGATCCGCCGGAGTCATTGCATGTGTGTTCTTTTCCTAAACCACCACTAGAGTCATTCCATGTGTGTTCTTTTCCTAAACCACCACCAGAGGAATTGCATGTGTGTTCCTTTCCTAAACCACATTGACCCACCAGAGTCATTGCATGTGTATTCTTTTCCTAAACCACCACCAGAGTTATTGCATGTGTGCTCTTTTCCTAAAACACCTCCAGAGTTATTGCATGTGTGTTCTTTTCCTAAACCACCACTAGAGTCATTGCATATGTGTTCCTTTCCTAAACCACACTGATCCACCAGAGTCATTGCATGTGTGTTCTTTTCCTAAACCACCAACAGAGTCATTGTATGTGTGTTCCTTTCTTAAACCATATGGATCCACCAGAGTCATTGCATGTGTGTTCCTTTCCTAAACCACATGGATCCACGGAGTCATTGCATGTGTGTTCTTTTCTTAAATCACCACTAGTGTCATTGCATGTTTGTTCTTTTCCTATATCACCACTAGAGTTATTGCATGTCTCTTCTTTTCCTAAACCACATGAATCCACCAGATTCATTGGATGTGTCTTCTTTTACTAAACCACATGGATCCACCAGAGTCATTCCATGCGTGTTCTTTTCCTAAACCACCACGAGAGTCATTGCATGTGTGTTCCTTTCACAAATCACATGGATCCACCAGAGTCATTGCATGTGTGTTCCTTTCCTAAACCACCACTAGAGTCATTGCATGTGTGTTCTTTTTCTAAACCACATTGATCCACCAGAGTCATTTCATGTGTGTTCTTTTCCTAAACCACCACCAGATTCATTGCATGTGTCTCTTTTTCTAAACCACATGGATCCACCAGAGTCATTGCATGTGTGTTCAGTTCCTAAACCTCCACTAGAGTCATTGCATGTATGTTCCTTTCCTAAACCATATGGATCCCCCAGACTAATTGCATGTGTGTTTCTTTCCTAAACCACCACTAGAGTCATTTCATGTATGTTCCTTTCCTAAACCACATGGATCCACCAGAGTCATTGCATATGTGTTGTTTTTCCTAAACCACCATCAGATTCATTGCATGTGTCTCTTTTCCTAAACCACATGGACCCACTAGAGTCATTGCATGTGTGTTCATTTCCTAAACCTCCACTAGAGTCATTGCATGTGTGTTCCGTTCCTAAACCACATGGATCCACCAGAGTCATTGGATGTGTGTTATTTTCCTAAACCACCACCAGAGTCATTGCATGTGTATTCTTTTTCTAAACCACATGGATCCACCAGAGTCATTGCATGTGTGTTCTTTTCCTAAACCACCACTAGACACTACAATAGGAAAGAGCTTTGGTAACACGGTCTTGTGTTACCACAGGTCCAAAATAGTGTTACTAGACCATATAATAACATGTTTTGTGATGTGTTCCATTAGGCTGTTTTACTAAGTGGTCTTCGATGTCATCATAATTGTTACCATATGTGTAAAACCGTGTTACAATTCACATTGTAGTAACATGTATATTATGTGTTACTTTGTGCGTTAGTAACACATTTTTGTAACTTTAGTAACACTAGTAGTAACATATTTTCCTAGATCTAAAACATTATTGGTAACATATTGTTACAACTACGGTAACATAACTAGTAACAAATTATTTATCTTTAGAATACAATTAGTAACATAATATTTCAACCTTGTAACACTAGAGTTTATAGTTGTCAACTACTCTAGTAACACATCTCATACCCATATTAACACCACAAGTAACACTACTACATCAGTATTGTAGCAATATTAATGTATATTTATTATTATAAACACAAAATTAGGTAACCAATTTAAGAAATATATATTGAATCAAAGCACATGAACCATTAGTTAATTATTTTTATTATGATGCACCATCAAAAAGATGGCAAACATACGCACATCACATCCGCAAATCTAATATATATAAGATACTGATGTCTTTGTGTATGGCGCCTAGAAAAGTGCTGGTGCGATGATGATGTAGAGCTTGTTGGGAACCCCAAGAGGAAGGTATGATGAGCACAGTAGAAAGTTTCCCTCAGTTATGAAAGCAAGCTTTAATCGAACCAGTAGGAGCAAGGAAACACCCCAAAGGTGTTGCTAGCTAAGCCTTGGCAGGGCGCACTACCGGTGCTAGTAGCAACGTGGAGACCTGCACAACACAACCACAGAACTCTGTCCCCAACTTGCGATGAGGTTGTCAATCTCACCGTGTTTTGCGGAAAACAAAGGATTAAACATATCGAATGGAAAGAAGTAATAGTTTGCAGAAAGTAAACACAAAACAGTAAAGGATTGTAGATTGTATGTAAAAGACAAGGACCGGGATCCATAGTTCACTAGAGGTGGCTTTCCTTAGATAGATAACATGCTGGGTGAACAAATTACAACGGGGCAATTGACAACCACCGAGAAAGCAATACATGCATATACTAATCATCTTGACTCCTTTGAGACTTGATTGGGCATTACAACATAATACATAGACCGTCATCCAACTACATCTATAACTAATAATCCACCTTCAGGTTATCATCCGAACCCCCTCCAGTATTAAGTTGCAAGCAACAGATTATTGCTTTACGAACTGCGTGTAAAGTAAACAATACGATTGTTCTATGAACAAAGGATTGTTGTTTTCTCCCTAGTAGCAACAGCACATCTAGTACCTTAGAGATTTCTGTCACTTCCCCAGATTACTAGAGGCATGAACCCACTATCGAGCATAAATACTAACTCTTGGAGTTGCAAGCATCTACTTGGCCAAGATAGCTGCTAACAATGGAAAGCATGGAAGATCACAAATAACAAAGACATGATAGAATCAATAATGAATCTGAAATAGCATCTCAATATCCATCGGATCCCCGCAAACACAACATGCAGAATTACAAATAGATGATCTTGATCATGAACGGAGCTCACAAGACCTAGACATGAAAGCACAAAGGAGGAGAACCAGCCATCTAGCTACTACATGGATCCGTAGTCCAAGGATGAACTACTCACGCATCACACCGGAGGCTTGCATGGTGATGAAGAAGGCCTCCAGGGTGAATTCCCCTCTCCGGCAGGGTGCCAGGAAGAGCTTCAGATCCCTCCCGATCTAGGGATGGAGATGACGGCGGCTACAGACTCTTTCATGGATTTTTGATTGGGTACTTAGGGTTTTTGTCCCGAGGGCATCTTATAGGCGGAAGGGGAGGCCGAGGGGGTGCCGGGAGCGGCCACACCACCCCCTAGTACGGGCCAGGCCTGGCCGCGCGGCCAGGTGGTGTGGTGGCCCCCTGGCCCCTCTCCTTCTCGTACTCTGGCACTTGATGACTTCCGAAAAAATAGGTACTTTGGCTTTTGTCCTGTCCAATTCCGAGAATATTCATGTTCTAACTTTCCTGGAACGAAAAACAGCAGAAAACAGGCAGCTGGCACTGTGGCTCTTGTTAATAGGTTAGTCCAAGAAATCATATGAAAAGTACTCCAAAGTTGGAACAAAACACAAGAAAGTAGATAAAACCAAGCATGGAACATCAAAAATTATAGATACATTTGCAATGTATCAACATCCCCAAGCTTAACTCCTACTCGTCCTCGAGTAGGTAAGTGATAAAAAGAAAGAATAATTTTTGAGGTGACATGCACCATCAAAGACTTGATCAAAGAATTTGTAAAACATTCAAAGCTGGGATCATTGTACTTTAATCATAACATGAAAGACAAAGTTCTAGCAATAAGCAAAGAAACTGTGATGTAACATGAAAAGGCACAAACAAAAGATTCATGAATAACAATGCTTTGCAAGGCGTTTGTTTGTTTCACATAAAGAAAACATAGCATAATAGTATTCAGCTTGTCCCTCAATAGAGTAGCAAATATAAATGCATAGGACACCTTCAAAGTTCATAAGAGTGACTAGATACAATAGTTTAAAGCAAGCAATATCAAAGTATGCATCAATCAACTAGTCTTGGGACAATGCACATAGAACTAAGAATGGCCACTATGCTCTCAAAGTAAGTGCATAAAGATAGAAGGTGGAGACTCAATATAATGGTGGAAGAAAGGCCTTCTGTAAAAGGAAGTAGGGATTCAAGTCTCATAAAGAGCTTCCAAAATTTATGGTACTTATAGCTTTCAGCTCTCATTGCCCCTATCATAAGCATCTTTAAGGTGATTAAGGTTAAAGTGACACAACTAAGAGGATATGCTTGACAAGTTATAAACCGAAATCTCATGCCCCTTACTTACGAAGACCGATCCTCATGCTACTCAACTTTAGTCACAAGTAAGCTCTTGTCATTGTAAGTACATATGTATCATTAAGAACCTCCAACAGGGTACCCCTTGCACATGATACGGGAGATTTCCCATAATCAAAATGACAAGGTAAGCAGACAATGAGCATCTCAGCAATCTTTTTATTTGCTATTTACATAGGTTTTTATTGAGGATGCTTCATAGAGTGCTCATTATGGTGATGCTGCAAGTTTCCACCATGATTAGGGATGGCTTAGGCTAGCGGCCCAGGCATTTCTCTAACACACATAAAAACTCCATGATCTTACAAGTTCCACTTTTATTTCACACCGCCGGGATCTGTAAGCAAAAGAACATGATATCAACGGGGTACAAAGTACAAGTGCAATGTTGAAAGCGTTCCCCGTGAAACATGGTTCTGCTAATTTCAACTTATAAAGCGCAAGCATATACGCAACAAAGAAGGACCCAATGGTTCAAGTTTATTAGATGCAAAAAGTAAAGTGTGCCATCAAGTTCGTGAGAGCTTTAATCACTAGTTTTCTCATAACAAGTTTAATTTGGAAGGTAAAAAAAGCATGAATATACTTGGAATAGCATAGGCTAGTAGGTAGGTATGGTGGACTCTTTGGAATAACTTGGTTTAGGGAGTTGGATGCATGAGTGGAACTCATACTTGGTTGTGGAGGCTAGCAAAAGACTGGGAGCGACAAACTAAGAGAGCAATAATGGCCATAATCATGCAGAGCGACAAAACATCATTGATCAAAGCATAAAGTGATACTACAAGTTGAAAACTAAAGGACCGTAAAGGCTATGGTGACTTGAGATAGTCATAACATGGTGTGAGCATGCGCCAAGTTAACCCAAATAAAGCATCAAAGGAGAATACCACTATACTATGCTTTAATATGCTAAAACAACGCATGATTCATCTAAGGAACATTAAGCAATATCAATTGTTTATAACAAGTCATGCTACAGCAAAGAATAAAAGAAATATCAAGCATGGCATGACAAAGCATAGGCCACAGTCAAAAACAAGCTCTTTTTACCACATAAGCATGAACTTTCCTACTCTTTTCCAAATCAAACCAAACTATTTGCAAACCAATGTATGAAAGAGGGGGTCCAACCAATTTATTCAGCAAACTAAGCAAACCAAGAAAACGTAAAACCAAAACAAAAACGAAAAAGAACACGCTCCAAGAACAACACAACTGTGCATGAAACAATAAAAATGAAGCGTTTGGAAGAAACCTGGGATTTTTATTGATGAAGAAGGGGATGCCTTGGGCATCCCCAAGCTTTGACGCTTGTACTTCTTGGATATTTCTTGGGGTGACACGCGTGGCATCCCCAAGCTTGAGCTTTAGTCCATCCTTCATCTCATTACTCATTCCTTCCATACACCTGAAAGTTTTCCTTCATACAAAACTTCGCGCAATCTTTATTAGCAACATTAGTGCAGTCAAGATAAATTAGTCTTAAGGTTCAGTTATAACACCAAATAAACTTCCATTAGAACACTAGCTACTGTAGCACTTCCCTCAAAAATCTCAATTCCCCAAAAGAACTCAAAAAGGAACCAACAACAAGCAAATGCAGAAAATGGCAGAAATCTGTCAAAACAGACCAGCAGGTAAAGACAAATTTTTTCGAAGACCTTCTGTTGCTCAAATCAAAAAGTGTTGAACTAACGAAAGTTATATAACAACCTGGGGCAGAAGAACAAAAAATTATGCCTCAAAAAGACGTTCAGAGATTTTACACGAATTTTTACGGTGAAGCACAGAAATCTGTTTCGGGACAGCAACTTTCCCAATCATTACTTCTCTCTCATTAGAGGTTACTCTTGGCACAAAAAGCAAATAAAAAGGATAAAGAACGGTTATTACTGAAGTAATAACTTACAAGACTCATCTAAAACTTTTGGGTTATCTCCCAATAAATACTTTTCTTTAACGCCTTTAAGTTAGGCATAAGAAGCAAAGAAAGAATCAAGTGTTCTCAAATGAAGAAGCATTAAGACCAAATTTTGTTTTCATAGGAGACGCAAAATAAATATTTTCTCTATTTTTAGTGAAGTGTTCTATACCTTTCTTGAGTGGGAGTTGATATTTAATGGTGCCTTCTTTCATATCAATAATGGCACCAACAGTTCTATGAAAAGGTCTTCCCAAAATAATAGGACAAGAAGCATTGCATTCAACATCCAAAACATAGAAATCAATGGGGACATAGGAATTGTTAACCATAATAAGAACATCATTAAGACTCCCCATGAGTTTTTTTTAGCATTATCATCAAGTGGGACATTGAAATAACAATCTTCAAGAGGAGGCAAATCAAGCATATCATAAATCCTTCTAGGCATAATAGAAAAACTACTATCAAGATCACACAAAGCTTTGAAATCCAAGTCATTTACTTTCATATTAATGATGGGTTCCCAACCATCTTCTTGTTTTATAGGAATAGAAGCTTTATGTTTCATCTTTTCTTCTTTAATCTTTATGAGAGCATCAGTAATGTGTTTTGTAAAAGCCATGTTCATAGCACTAGCATTAGGACTTTTAGCAAGCTTTTGTAGGAACTTAATAACTTCAGAGATGTTGCAACCATCAAGATCAAAGTCAACTTTATCATCTAAAGTAGTAGAACTATTACTAGCCTCAACACTAGTGGTGATAATAGTAGAAACACTAATTTTTTTTGCAATTTCATCTTCTCTTTCCCACTTAGCATGTAATTCAGCTAATAGCCTAACATTTTCCTCAATTCTTACTTGTATAGCATTAGTGGCTGCAAAGGGATTATCATTAGTTTCAGGTTTAGCAGCCATTTTATTCAAAGTAGATTGAGCTTCAGCCAAAGATGCTATATTTCTTTCAGCATTAGAGAGTTTTTCCTCAATAGTTTTATTGAAAGCAGTTTGCTTACTAATAAAGTCTTTAAGTATAACTTCAAGTTCAGAGGGTGTACTCCTATTATTGTTGTAAGAATTTCCAAAAGCATTACCATTGTTGGGAGGATATGGCTTATAATTGTTGTTACCAAAATTATTCCTATAAGCATTATTACCATAAGCATTGTTGCCAAAATTGTTATTTCTTATGAAGTTCACATCAACTTGCTCTTCTTGAGCAACCAAAGAGGCTAAAGGAACATTATTTGGAACAATATGGGCTTTCCCATTAACAAGAACAAACATAATAATATCAATCTTCTCACTCAAGGAGGACGTTTCCTTAACAGAATTTACCTTCCTACCTTGTGGAGCTCTCTCAGTATGCCATTCAGAATAATTAACCATCATATTGTCCAGAAGTTTTGTTGCAGCACCCAAAGTGATGGTCATAAAGGTACCTCCAGCAGCAGAATCCAATAGGTTCCTTGAAAAATAGTTCAATCCTGCATAAAAAGTTTGGATGATCATCCAAGCAGTCAGTCCATGAGTGGGACAATTCTTTACCAAAGATTTCATTCTTTCCCAAGCTTGAGCAACATGCTCATTATCAAGTTGTTTAAACTTCATTATTTCACTTCGCATAGATATAATCTTAGCAGGAGGATAGTATTTCCTAATAAAAGCATCTTTGCACTTAGTTCAAGAATCAATACTATTCCTAGTTAAGGAATTCAACCATTCTTTAGCTTTTCCTCTCAAAGAAAAAGGAAACAATTTCAGCTTAATAATATCACCATCTATATCCCTATGCTTTTGCATCTCACAAAGTTCAACAAAGTTATTTAGATGGGAAGCAACATCTTCATTACCAATACCAGAAAATTGTTCTCTCATAACAAGATTGACTAAAGCAGGTTTTATCTCAAAGAAAGTATCTTCAGGCACAGGTGGAGCAATAGGTGTGCTCATAAAATCATTGTTACTGGTGCTAGTGAAGTCACACAACTTGGTGTTTTCAAGAGTAGTCATTTTTTGGGTTTTCAAATAAGAAAGCAAACTAGTAAAACTATTTTTTTGTGTTTTTGATAACAAATCAAGCAAACAAAGAAAAAAGAAACTAAGCAAAACAAAAATAACAAAGTAAAGAGATTGGTTATGAGGGACTCCCCTTGTGAAGATGTCCTTGACTCCCCGGCAACGGCGCCAAAAAAATGCTTGATGGCTCTGTGTATGGCACCCAGAAAAGTGCTGGTGCAGATGATGTAGAGCTCGTTGGGAACCCCAAGAGGAAGGTAAGATGAGCACAACAGCAAGTTTCCCTTAGTTATGAAACCAAGGTTTAATCGAACCAGTAGGAGCAAGGAAACACCCCAAAGGTGTTGCTAGCTAAGCCTTGGCAGGGCGCACTACCGGTGCTAGTAGCAACGTGGAGACCTGCACAACACAACCACAGAACTCTGTCCCCAACTTGCGATGAGGTTGTCAATCTCACCGTGTTTTGCGAAAAACAAAGGATTAAACGTATCGAATGGAAAGAAGTAATAGTTTGCAGAAAGTAAACACAAAACAGTAAAGGATTGTAGATTGTATGTAAAAGACAAGGATCGGGATCCATAGTTCACTAGAGGTGGCTCTCCTTAGATAGATAACATGCTGGGTGAACAAATTATAGCGGGGCAATTGACAAACACCGAGAAAGCAATACATACATATACTAATCATCTTGACTCCTTTGAGACTTGATTGGGCATTACAACATAATACATAGACCGCCATCCAACTGCATCTATGACTAATAATCCACCTTCAGGTTATCATCCGAACCCCCTCCAGTATTAAGTTGCAAGCAACAGATTATTGCTTTACGAACTGCGTGTAAAGTAAACAATACGATTGTTCTATGAACAAAGAAATGTTGTTTTCTCCCTAGTAGCAACAACACATCTAGTACCTTAGAGATTTCTGTCACTTCCCCAGATTACTAGAGGCATGAACCCACTATCGAGCATAAATACTAACTCTTGGAGTTGCTAGCATCTACTTGGCCAAGATAGCTACTAACAACGGAAAGCATGCAAGATCACAAATAACAAAGACATGATAGAATCAATAATCAATCTAAAATAACATCTCAATATCCATCGAATCCCCGCAAACAAAACATGCAGAATTACAAATAGATGATCTTGATCATGAACGGAGCTCACAAGATCTAGACATGAAAGCACAAAGGAGGAGAACCAGCCATCTAGCTACTACATGGATCCGTAGTCCAAGGATGAACTACTCATGCATCACACTGGAGGCTTGCATGGTGATGAAGAAGGCCTCCAGGGTGAATTCCCCTCTCCGGCAGGGTGCCGGGAAGAGCTTTAGATCCCTCCCGATCTAAGGATGGAGATGACGGCGGCTACAGACTCTTTCATGGATTTTTGATTGGGTACTTAGGGTTTTCGTCCCGAGGGCATCTTATAGGCGGAAGGGAAGGCCGAGGGGGTGCCGGGAGCAGCCACACCATCCCCTGGCGCGGGCCAGGCCTGGCCGCGCGGCCAGGTGGTGTGGTGGCCCCCTGGCCCCTCTCCGTCTCGTATTCTGGCACTTGATGACTTCCGGAAAAATAGGCACTTTGGCTTTTGTCCCGTCCAATTCCGAGAATATTCATTTTCTGACTTTTCTGGAACCAAAAACAGCAGAAAACAAGCAGCTGACACTGTGGCTCTTGTTAATAGGTTAGTCCAAGAAATCATATGAAAAGTACTCCAAAGTTGGAACAAAACACAAGAAAGTGGATAAAACCAAGCATGGAACATCAAAAATTATAGCTATATTTGCAATGTATCAGATACATATTACCAATATACAAGTGTAGAATACATATCCATTACAATAAATAAATAACAATGTTATTGGTGCAATGATACAGCATCCATATCAATTTGACTACAGAAAACATAATTGTCAAGAAGACTACACCATAGCATTTGTATCAATTTAACCAAGGAATAATATCATGTGAATAATATTACATTTTTCAACGTAGAAGATATTATATTTTCAGCTTAAACTATAATTATTGCTATGGAAAGTCTTTAAAATTTATTTGCTTCTTGATCCAACCGGTTTCTGGAGCTCAATTATCCTTCTTCGTTCTTTGCTACAACTCAGTCACCCTTATTTTGAATCTGTAAAAGAAACTGAGAACTTACAGTTAAGAACATATACACGTATATAATTCTATATAGAAGAACAGAATAACTTACAAATGTCCACGGTCAAGCAATTAAGAATCCTTCAGAAAAAGCATCACCAATTGTTTTCCAATCGTCTACTTCCCTTACCAACTCCTCATTTTGTATAATAGGTTCATCTATGTGCACAAGTGCAAATTCGGCACCTAACTCGATGCCGCCGGCCTTAGTTGCAGGGTTAGTACTTCGGATAGTAGCATATGCAATATTCCACTTATTTGGATAGGTTGAAGTCTTTAGAACTACTCTGGACCATCCTGCATTATGATTAATATTAGTATTTAACAAACAAAGATGATATCATTTCCATCAATAATATGCCAAAGTATACACATGGTCATAGTTAAGTAAGGTTGTTATGACCGTTAACTCCTCTAAGAATACACATACATGCACTAGGGATTTTTTAAGAGAAATGAACAACAATGCACAATGCACTAATTAACATGCCACATTACTAGCTGATGTTGAACTCCTACAAGTATACTAGTTTTTTTAAAAGAAGCTATGTCTCGCTGTTACTACTTGCTAATACTTGCTGATACCAATGTGCAAGTCAAGAATCCATACTAACAATCAGCTAACTCCATACGAACACAACATGTTCTAATTGCATACAAAATCTAGGATATCTACTAGACTACTACACCTAATATATTCGATAGCACATATTAAAGTACGACATGTGTGCAGGTTTGCCCCACTTATATTTTAAATAGTACCAGAAACATCTTGCTAATTTACCAATGAGCAGAGGTATTACTAGATCCTATTCCGTTTGTATCATGAATAGTAATAAATAAAAGGAAGACTAAGTACACTCTTAAAATATTAACAAACACCTACCAGATCAGTATACCACTACCAGAATCTAGAATATTTCTGTGTGCCCTTATATTTCCCTGTCGGACCCGCAACTAATCGACAGTAAAATACATAACCCTGTCAGCCAACTACAGCATGATAGAAACGTGTCTAATTTTCCTGTGCGCCCGGTATCCTACCCATGGAACTATCAATTTCGGTGTGTCTCAAGCCCACACGGAAATAGGAAACACGTCTGCACGCCGGATCCACCACAAAATTTGGGCTAGGCGTGCCTACATCCCGCCACCTGAGCCTCTTTTCGTGCCAGTTATCGCGACTAGAACCATCGCCCGGAATAAATGTCTTGCTGCAAAATTTCCCCAAAGCCCAAATCTCCCCAATCCCAACTGCTCGTGCCGTCTGCCGGACTCCGAAATCCCTTGTCGCCGCGCCGGCTGCGCCGCCCCAATACACTCCAACCTCTCGACCATCCCAGCACCTATACCAGGGTCGTCGACCACCATCGCCGCCGCCTGTATTCCCTCAACCGCCGCATCCTGTGCGCTGTCGACCCCCATCGCCAGCACTGCCGCCCCACCACCACCATCCGACCACCGCCTTTATCTCCCACCCTGCTGTCCCCATACCTTCGCCTACATCTTCTACACGCCACCATATGCCTGCCTCCACAACGAGTGCAGCCATACCACTCCAGATCTGCACAGAGCTGTAGTGGATACTTGGCCTTCTACAACTATATTATCCATTTTTTATGGATTCGTGTATATATATGTTGCAGTTTATGGTAAGCCTGCCCTACTGCGCTCACTAGTTATTCAGATTGTACTTAATTCTAAATAGCACACACTAGTTTAAAGTGCAACAGGGATTCATGTATATTATTTTAACAAACTGAAAAGCAGACACTTCACTCTTTGTTACTGAGTAATTTGTAGATTGGGTTGAGCTATGTGTTCAAGTAATATCATCACTTGATCTACATTGATTCTACAAAGTTTCTTTCTTACTTTCTTTGTCCCCCGCCTCCAAAGTTTCATCATGCATAATTCTCACTGAAGTTTTCTCTAATATATTTACAATGCCTTTGTATGTAAAGTGCGCTAAAATCTGAAATGTGTACACAACTGAGTAATATCTTAGTGGATTCCCATTTATAGTACTAGTCTATTAGTAATTTTCTACATGAGGCAGGCGGGTGGTGCATTGCATCACACACCTACGAGTCCTAGTTGATTTTGACAGGATCATTGTCATTGCTGCTGGCATTCTATGAGCACCAGGCATATATAGCTAGCTTGCTGTAGCTTAGACGTCGAACTGCTTTATACCTAAATAGTTGTTTCCTTGAAGAAATGTCAGTGAACATATATACTGCAGAGGTGCTTTTTATTCAAACACACTACAATCTGGCAGTCTGGAGAACTGCCTGAATCGCCTCTAAGAACTCAGTTGTCCTGAAAAAATCTATTATATTTACAGCTCCTTGTTATTGGTGCTTAACAATGAGAAATACGCCCTTTATTTTTACTTAATATGGTGAAATAAATATTTATCTTTGCTATGCAGATTAGCTAGGTTCAGCTATGGAGAAGCCAGGGGAAGCGACGACAAGGAAGCTAGCAGAACCCTCAGATATGACTGCCTCCTAGCCATAGCAGGTATATTTTTCGCCGTTTCCACTGTAATTCTTGCATAACTTCCTTATGTGTGATGCTTTGGAATCTACAAGTTCGATCATTCTGAGCACCTACTTAAAATCCCTTTTCTTAGTCGCCTTTCATCTAAAACAGGAGGAAGATGCTCTGTTTTATATCTTATCTACCTTTTTTATGTATTTGTGTGTGTGTATATATATATATATATATATATATATATATATATATATGTTGCAGCGTATGGTAAGCATGGCCTATTTCCCTCACTAGTTATTCAGATGGCGCATAAACTTGTAAATATCAAATGCTAGTTTAAAGTGCAGCAGGGATTCATGTAAATTATTTAACAAACAGAAAAGCGAACACTTCACTCTTTGTTACTAAGTTGTTTGTAGATTAAGTTCAGCTATGTGCTCAAGCAGTATCATCAGTTGGTCTGCACTGATTCTGCATGTAAATTTCTGTTTGTTTAGCCACATGTAAAAAAAAATATTATGCACGTGGTCTTCCTTTCAAGAACAATTTTCTGCGAAACTTCTATTGCTGGCTTACTCCATGAGAATATTACAGATACCGATCAGTTTCAGTAGATGCATCCCTCTGGAGGTACCATTTTTACAATGGAACATTTTTTATACATTTGCTGTTGTTATACAATTTTGTGGCTTATATTTCTGCTAAACTAATTCCTCTGGAGGTACCCCAAAGAAGTAAATAAAGTATAGCAGATATTTACCTTGAGTGAAGAAGTTCTTCTTCTTTTCGAGGGAGCTGATTGTGGGCGCTTACTTCTCGTCCCCTGCTGGTTCAGCCTTGCAGAAGATTCATCTGGTTGCTCTGTTGTTACAGTGACCTGGTGCGATATATGGCTCCTCATTGTTGAAGTCCCCATCTTCATCATTATGTTGGTCGGTGATCTGAATCACATTCAACCTTTTTAACCTACGCAATTGTTCTGAAAAACAGCCAATAAATCATCTATTATAGTTTAGGTTCAGGAAGGGAGATATTGTGCGAACTTCTCGCAGTAAGTTGCTCTGCAAGTTCAGACGAGACACCGCCGTCCTATAGGAGAACGCTCGCATTTGGATGGTCAGATGGAGCAATATCATTGGTAGCCTTCTCCTTAGACACATATAGGTGGACAATTTTCTCAATCTCAGGGTCAGACAACATTTTTATCACAGCGGTTTGATCTTTGATCTAAGCTAAGTAGGCGTTGGCTTGCGGGTCTTTTTTTTGCATAGTATAGGAAGTCAATTGTATTGAAGCCAACTTCCTCGATCATCAAGATGGAATCATAATGCGAGACATGACGCCTCATCATAGATCTTTGTAGAATGTGGGCCTCTTGATTTTCATCTTCATAGTGTAGGTATATGGTCAATATGTCCATCACCATCCTACATATAAATAAAAATGTCAATCAGACCTTCCTTTAGACTACATGGTGCATTAACTTGCCGAAAACAGTGTAGTGGTCAGCTACTACTATCATAGAAAGGCAGATTTCTCAGTCTAGGGCCAGCTACCACTTTGTTGCAATAGAAGTGTCAAGTCTAGTTTACTTTATCTTCTGAACAATATACATGCTTGGTTGTGTCAAAAGACTTAAAAGTTCAACAGGAAATTGACATTTTTTATATCTTAGAATAAGATGTAGAATTGGTAACAACACTAGCCGATGTGATTCCAGTAAAAATCAATCCGGAGCCAAGAAGGCATATTAATATTGCTGCCGCGAGATGAGTTCGAGAGAAGAAAACTAGAATTAACAAGATGCACTATATGGTTTTATCACCACTAACATTGTGGTAAAAATCTCCGTATCAATTGTCACACTACGGGGATGTTATGCTTAGAATTTGCTGGGACTCAAGTCAGAGTTACAGGTTGTTCTGTCATTTACAGAGTTATATGTCAGAAGTAGTGAATGTTTTGTAAGTGTGAGTACACTCCCTTTCGATGTAGCAACTAGTGAAAAGATTGTATTATTGCATAACAAGGAATTAATTACTCATTGCAATGTAAAGAACAAGGAGATTCTATAATAGAATTAATTACTCATTGCAATGTAAGGAACAAGGAGATGCGACCCCCAAAACTGATTAGAAAGGGGCAAGTGCTCTGGAGGGAATTTTACAGTAGCAGCTAGCGGGCTGCGTGACAGGGAGCAGCTGGCAACTAGTAGGCGCGACGGGGAACACCTGGTGGAGTGGCCCGGGCGACGGAGAACAACAGGACGGGCCTGGGCGACAGAGAATAGCGGGGTGGCCTAGGCGATGAAGAACAGCAGGAGGGGCCTGGGTGACCGAGATCAGCGTGGTGGCCGGGGCGACAGAGAACGGCAGGCGGACCTGGGCGATGGAGAAAGCTGATGGGAGCGACGCAGTGGTTGGAGGGCGATGGGGGCGGCACGGTGGTGTGAGGGCGATGGGGCAGATCCGGTTAATTTGTTTGAGGATGATTAATTAGAATGGCTCTATTTATAGAAGTTACTAATGGAGGGAAAATGTGTATTAGCGGAAACTATTAAAAAATTTCCTCCGTTTACCTTTTGTCAGTCTATATCTTTACTATAAAAAGTCTAGAGTAGGTTGGTCTTTCCATCCGCTTTTTTGGGACCGTTCTGCCCCTGGCTATCTGAGGATATTACAAGGGAGCCACTGCCAAGTCAACCCAACCTCTCCGCCCCGACATGCTCGCCTAACTCGCCTCCGTCCCTGCCGCCGCGCCCTTCTCTGCAGCACTGCGGCAGCTCGGGGGTCGGGGTTGGTCTTTCCGTCCGCTTTTTTTGGGACCGTTCTGCCCCTGGCTATCTGAGGATATTACAAGGGAGCCACCGCCAAGTCAACCCGACCTCTCCGCCTCGACACGCTCGCCTAACTCGCCTCCATCCTTGCCGCCGCGCCCTTCTCTTTAGCACTGCGGCAGCTCGGGGGTCGGGGTTGGTCTTTCCGTCTGCTTTTTTTGGGACTGTTCTGCCCCTGGCTATCTGAGGATATTACAAGGGAGCCATCGCCAAGTCAACCTGACCTCTCCGTCCCGACACGCTCGCCTAACTCGCCTCCGTCCCTGCCGCCGCTCCCTTCTCTGCAGCACTACGGCAACTCGGGGGTCGGCGTCGTGACCTCTCTGCCTCGACACGCGGCGTTGCCGCCCAGCTCATCCCAACCCCTCCACCCCGACACGGTGTTGCCGCCTAGCTCGCCTCCATCCCTGCCGCCGTGCCCTTCTCTATAGCACTGCGGCAGCTCGGGACTTCTAGGCCGAGAGCAGAGGCGGCGCCGCCATCGGGTGTCGCGTTGTGTCGCGGTCGCGGAGTTCACACACTGCCGAGCGAAGAACTAATATATACTAGACAGGGTCAACTTTTGGAGATAATTACGCGCTCGATTGTAGACAGATTTGGGTGTCGTTTGTTGCTATGGCGAGTTGGGTCTTCCGAAATCGACGGTGGATGCAGAGAAATGTCAGAGGAGAACGGAGGGAACCGGGATTCTGACAGGAATATATTGCTGCAGGCCGTTCCATCCGCCATTAGTTCGGTCCGCCGGCGCATCTGCACATCCCAGGCCACCCAAGTGCCTCTCTGATTCCTCCCAGCTGGGCCGCTGTAGCTTCATGGTTGCAATCAGACCTCTCCGCCCGACACGCTCGCCTAACGCGCCTCCGTCCCTGCCGCCGCGCCCTTCTCTGCAGCACCGCAGCAGCTCGGGGGTTGGTGTCGCGACATCTCTGCCTCGACACGCGGCGCTGCCGCCCAGCTCATCCCGACCCCTCCACCTCGACATGGCGTTGCCGCCTAGCTCGTCTTCGTCCCTGCCGCCGCGCCCTTCCCTATAGCACTGCGGCAGCTCGGGACTTCCAGGTCGAGAGCAAAGGCGGTGCCGCCATCGGGTGTCGCGTTGTGTCGCGGTCGCGGAGTTCACACACTGCCGAGCGAACAACTGCTATATACTAGATAGGGTCAACTTTTGGAGATAACTACGAGCTCGATTGTAGACAGATTTGGGCGTCGTTTGTTGCTATGGCAAGCTGGGACTTCCGAAATCGACGGTGGATGCAGAGAAATGTCAGAGCAGAACGGGGGGAGCTGAGATTCTGACGGGAATATATTGCTGCAGGCCGTTCCATCCGCCATCAGTTCGGTCCGCCGGCGCATCTGCACATCCTAGGCGACCCAAGTGCCTCTCCGATTCCTCCCAGCTAGGCCGCTCTAGCTTCATGGTTGCTACTCCAGATTACAGGACATCATGCCGTCATCTCAACCAGGACAACCCTAGAACTAATCCCCTGCAATATTGTTTTGCTTGTGCCGCTACCCATAGCTCAAGGATGTATATTACTAAGCTGGACAATGGGCAATTAACTCATAGGGCCTACTGCATTTGCTCCGACACTACGTAAGTATCTTTGTAAGATATCTGCATATGTTGCTGTGTAGGAGTCCGAATTTCGGTAGATGCTACCTAGAGTCATTGCATGTGTGTACCATTCATAAACCACATGGATTCACCAGAGTCATTGCATGTGTGTTCCTTTCTTTAACAAAATGCATACACCATAGTCATTGCATGTGTGTTTTTTTTCTAAACCACATTGATACACCAGAGTTATTGTAAGTGTGTTCT
Source organism: Avena sativa (assembly GCA_916181665.1). Taxonomy (NCBI): domain Eukaryota; kingdom Viridiplantae; phylum Streptophyta; class Magnoliopsida; order Poales; family Poaceae; genus Avena; species Avena sativa. Next base: position 439,055,176 of record OV702289.1, read on the forward strand.
TTTCCCAAACCACATGGATCCACCAGAGTCATTCCATGTGTATTCCTTTCCTAAACAACATTGATCAACCAGAGTCATTGCAGGTGTCTTCTTTTCCTAAACCACCACCAGAGTAATTGTATGTGTGTTCGTTTTCTAAACCTCCACCAGAGTCATTGCATGTGTGTTCTTTTCCTAAACCACATGGATCCACCAGAATCATTGCATGTGTATTCTTTTCCTAAATCACCACCAGAGTCATTGCATGTGCGTTTCTTTCCTAAATCACATGATCCACCAGAGTCATTGCATGTGTGTTCCTTTCCTAAACCACATTGATCCACCAGACTCATTGCATGTGAGTTCATTTCCTAAACCATCACAAGAGTCACTGCATGTGTGTTATTTTTCTAAACCACCACCAGAGTTATTGTATGTGTATTCTTTTCCTGAACCACATTTATTCTCTAGAGTCATTGAATGCGTGTTATTTTTCTAGACCACCACCAGAGTCATTGCATGTGTATTTTTTTCCTAAACCACATGGATTAACCAAATTAATTACATGTGTGTTCTTTTTCTAAACCACCACCAGAGTCATTGCATGTGTGTTCCTTTCCTTAAACATATGGATCCACCAGAGTCATTGCATGTGTGTTCCTTTCCTAAACCACATTGATACATCAGAGTCATTGCAAGTGTGTTCTTTTCCTAAATCATATGGATACACTAGAGTCAGTGCATGCATGTTCCTTTTCTAAACCACATTGATGCACCAGAGTCGGTGCATGTGTGTTGTTCTCCTAAACCACCAGCAGAGTCATTGCATGTATGTTCTGTTCCTAAACTACCACTAGAGTCATTGCAAGTGTCTTCTTTTCCTAAACCACATGGATCCATCAGAGTCATTGCATGTATGTTCTTTTCCTAAACCACCACTAGAGTAATTGCATGTGTGTTCCATTCATAAACCAAATGGATCCACCAGAGTCATTGCATGTGTGTTCTTTTCCTAAACAAAATAGATCCACCAGATTCATTGCACGTGTGTTCTTTTTCTAAACCACATTGATCCACCAGAGTTATTGTAAGTGTGTTCTTTTCCAAACCACATGGATCCTCCAGAGTCATTGCATGTGTGTCCTTTTCCTAAACCACCACCAGAGTCATTACGTGTGTGTTCCTTTTATAAACCACATGGATCCTCTAGAGTCATTACCATTACGTGTGTGTTTCTTTTATAAACCACATGGATCCTCTAGAGTCATTACATGTGTGGTCCTTTTCTAAACCACCACTAGAGTCATTACATGTGTATTCCTTTCCTAATCCACATTGATCCACCAAAGTCATTACGTGTGTGTTATTTTTCTAAACCACCACTGGAGTAATTGCATGTGTATTCTTTTCCTAAACCACATGGATTCACTAGAGTCATTCAATGTGTGTACTTTTCCTAAACTAGCACCAGAGTCATTGCATGTGTGCTCCATTCATAAACCACATGGATCCACCAGAGTCATTGCATGTGTTTTCATTTTCTAAACCATTAGTAGAGTCATTGCATGTGTGTTCCTTTCCTAAACCACATGGATCCATGATGACCCACAAGTATATGGGGTGTATCGCAGTATTTTTGAGGGAAGTGAAACCCAATTTATTGATTCGACACAAAGGGAGCCAAAGAATATTTATAAGCCTTAACAACTGAGTTGTCAATTCAGCTGCACCTGGAAATAATCTTGCTCACAACAGTTTATCAGTAGCAACAGTTTTGTAGTAGGAATAGTAAAGTAACAGCAATAGCAAAGCAAAGACAGTAGTAACAAAAACAGTAACAGTGGGATTCGAGTGCAGTAGGCACAGGGATGGATGGACGAGCATTGCATGGACAAGACAATTCACATAGCAATCAGAACATAGGACAATTGCAGATAAATAATATAAAGCATCCAAGTACTAGACAATCCTAGGCATGTGTTCCATATATAGTCATACGTGCTCGCAATGAGAACTTGCACAACATCTTTTGTCCTGCCAGCCCGTTTGCAGCGGGGCCTCTAGGAAACTACTAGCAATTAAGGTGCTCCTTTTAATAGAGCACCGGAGCAAAGCATTAACACTCCATGAACACATGTGATCCTCACATCAAAGCTATTCTCTTCCGGTTATCCCGATTTTTGTCACTTCGGGGCCATAGGTTCCGGACAACAACGTGTGTATACAACTTGCAGATAACACCAAAAACAATACTACCATAATGAATCAATAACATGTTCAGATCTGAAATCATGGCACTCGGGCCCTAGTGACAAACATTAAGCACAACAAGTCGCAACAAAATCATAAAGCACTAATAAAAGATACTAGGCACCATGCCCTAACAATCTGATGCCATTACATGAACGATATCATCCAATCCCTACCATCCCCATAGCCTACAGCGGGGGATTACTCACTCATAGATGGAGGAAACATGGATGGTCGATGGAGAAGCGATGGTGATGATGATGGCGATGATCTCCTCCAATTCCCCGTCCCGACAGGGTGCGAGAACGGAGTTTTTGGTGCTGTTTCATGGAATCTGGTGGTGGTGGTGGAGCGGAACTTCTTCTAGAAAAACGTCGAACCCCCCGAAGTTTTTAGGTCAGAAGGCTCCTTATAGGCGAAGAGAGAGGCCGAGGGGGTGCCTGGGGGGCCCACACCACCCCCTGGCGTGGCCTGGCCTGGCCCGCGCCACCAGGTCGTGTGGCCACCGCTGGCTCTTCTCCGTCTCGCATTCTGGCTTCTGGAGTCTTCGGGTGAAATAGGATTTTTCGCATATTTTTCGGGATTTTTCCTGATATTTGGTTTTCTACACAAAAAGTAGACACCAAGACAATTCTGCTGAAAACAGCGTTACTCTACATTAGTTGTATCCAAATCACACAAGTATAGAGGAGAAACAATAGCAAAAGTGTTCGGGAAAGTAGATACATTTTGGACGTATCTACTCCCCCAAGCTTAGCTTATTCCTTGTCCTCAAGCAATTCAGTTAAAAACTGAGTGCGATAAAAGAACTTTTACCAACACATTTGCTTCATATGATGTAAATAATCTCAGCAATGTGATCAACTACTTAGACAGTTTATAATAAAGAATATGCAACCGAGTCTACTAAATAGTCATTGCAAGCTATGAAGAGATTCCAACTCAAGAATAATAAGTAGCATGAAGCACAAACATAAGCAACATTACAATGCTCATAAAAAGGTATGATAGAGTGGTATCTCGCTTGCCTTTGATTATAAATGCCAAGGCACCTCTAAAGTTCAAGTGATGACTAGAAGTAAAGATATCAAAGATACAAGCATCAAATTCATAACACAAATAATCAAGTAATGGAACAAACACAAAGAATGACAACTATGCTCTCAAGAAGGTGCTCAAAGAATATGTGGAGACTCAACAAGTAGAAGAAAAGGTTTTGAATAATTTTGAAAGGCTTCCAAATGCTGAAAGTATGGTACTCGTTCGCTTTCAGCTCTCATTGTCCCTATCATAAGCATCTTTAATATGGTTAAGGTGAAAGTGAGGTCCAATCTGAGTTATATGCTTGACAGATCATAAATTGAAAATCCCAAGTCCCTTGAGTACGAGGGCCGCTCCTCATGCTACTCAACTTTAGTTACCGGTAAGTTCTTGTCATCGTAAGTATGTGCGTATCATTGAGAACCGCCAACGAGGTACCCCTTGCCCGATGATACGGAAGAATCCCCATATCAAAATGACAAGGCAAGCAGACAATGAGTATCTCAGCAATCTTCTTATTTACCATGGAAAAATGGTGCTTTTTTCTCTCTTTCCTCTTTTCATAAATCTCTTTTTTTTACTTTTTCTCAATAGCTATCTCTCTCTTTTTTTATAAGAAGAATGCTTCATAGATATCATTATGGTTACACTGCAGGTTTCCACCATGTTAGCATGGATTAGAACAGTGGCCCAGGCGTTTTTCTAACACACATACATAACTCCATGGACTTACAAGCTCCTCTTTTATTTCACACCGACGGCATCCGCAAACAAAAGAGCAAGGTATCAACTGGGTATATATTTACAAGTGTTGAAAGCGTTCCCCGTGACAGCACGGTTCTGCTAGTCCCCAGCCTATAATCTGCAAGCATATAACTTTCATGGAGAGTTCACAAAGGTTCAGGTTTATTAAGTGCAGGAAATAAAGTGTGCCATCAAGTTCGTGAAAGCTTTACTAACTAGTTTTCTCATAACAAGCAAACATTTTATTCGGAAGAAAACAAGGCATAATGAATATGCACGGGAGTAGCAAATGATGCTAATAGGTAGGTATGGTGGACACTTTAGAAATATTTGGTTTAAGGGAGTTGGAAACATGAGTAAAACACTCAGTGGAAGTGAAGGCTAGCAATAGTAAGGGAGCGACAGACGAGAGAGCAATAGCTGTCATTATCATGCTTGCAACAAAACAAGACTACTCATGGCGTGAAAATGATTCAAGATCCTCAAGGCAAAATAATTCATCAAGGCTTAACTGATTATCACAGTCTTGTGCATGCGTGAGCATGTGCCAAGTCAATTCAAATGAAACATTCAGAGAAGGATACCACGGTGTCATACCAATTTATGAATAGAGCAATGCAAGCAAACATTCATAAGACATGCTACAAACTAGTAGCGAACTGGAGCTAATCATAAGAAAGCAAGAACTACTAAGCATCCAAAGATGACATACACCCTACTTGAACGGACTAAGCAAGCCCACAGTGATGAGTATATGTACAAAAATGAAAACAATAGAGTTCGTTACCAGCCTCTTACCACGTCTCAAGTTGTCATTGATCCTCATTATTGCTCTTCACTTGTGTGGCTTGAATAATAATATGAAACCAATATCTACTGAGGACTGTCGAACCCTGTAGCAAACTCGCAAAAACCAAAGAAGAACGACAAATATTTTTGGTGTTTTCGATTTTTAAACAAGAACTAAAAGGGAAAAACAAGCAAAGCAAAATCTTTTTGGGTTTTTCGAATAGTTCAAACAAGGCAAAAAGGGAAAAACAAACCAAGGCAAAAAGAAGAAGCAAACCAAAGAGAAACAACAAAAATATTTTTGGTCTTTTTGTGTTTTAGAAAGCAAAAGCAAAGAAGAACGAAAACTAAAAAGAGAACTAAAACATGAATATACAAAGTACCGACGCAACATGATATGGAGATGAGTGCGGTGTCGGCGTACCTCCCGCCAAGCTTAGGCTCTTGGCCTAAGTGGGTGTCAATCCCAAGCTGGCCAGGATGAAGTATCACCTTGGTACGACGAAGAGGTCCCCTCATCCTGGTGCGAACTCGAGTACGTCCCTCCATAATACGCGAAGTAATCATAGGAGGGCACAACCTCCTGGTGCTGCTCGTGGAAACCCAGCAAGCGAAGCTGCTCGTCCACCTCCTCCTTGGAGCGCGACAACGGTCTCCTGCGAAGACTAAACAAAGCAGGCTGTAGCAAAAGGATCTCCCTTTCATCCCCATCAGTGAAAAGCATCCTATATACTAGATTGTTCAAATCAGAGGTAGCAGTGACAAAGTGATGAGTTTTCATGGCAACAAGGTCAAGCCTCTGTGGTGCCAGCATATCATCATCGGGATCCACTGTAAGACCTAATGCATTGACTATGCGTGAGGCAATGATGCCTCCATAGATAGGCCCCCTAGCAGCTAGGCGGCGAGCAATAAGCGAGCCAAGATTGTACCGAGTATCATTGTTGAGCACAGCAACAAGGAAAGCTAAATGATAGTTGGAGATATTACTAGTGTTCTCCCTACCCAATACACTAGTGGAAAGATAGTATGCAAAGTATCTAAGAGCAGGGAGTTGGATATTTCTTATCTTTCCACGCTGCGCTACGCGGTCATCATCATTGGTCACCCCTCGGTAAAGCTCCAAGAAATCAGCGGGTCGCCCTTGAATTTTCTTCACGGTCCCTATCATATGCACACCTACAATACTGCAAAATCTCTCCAAAGGCATGGTGAAGGGCAGATCATAGATTTTAAAAGAGACAGTAGATTGATAGGGTGTGTTAGTAAACGCGAAGCTCTCAACAAAAGTTTTGGTGAGCATAGCATATTGTGCACTCTCATCTTGCATATAAGAGGTCAAACCAACCCTCTCGATCAGTAGCAAGAAATCATCAAGAATACCTGCAGCTTGCAAGAAAGTAAAACAAGGAAAAGAGGATGGGTGAGCATCCCCATCATCCCTTTCACTGCTAATACGGGTTGCAATGAGGTCTTCATTGTATGATGGCCTAGCTTGAGAGGCTGTTCTTGAGGGCCTCGACCTCCTAGGTGCATCACTCTCAAATATCTCTCCAAAAGTATGGTTGTTCATGCTTGGTATTCTGAAATTTAAACACCTATTAAACAAGTGATTGCAAAGTAAATATAATGAAGGATTCTACTCATAGGGACTTGCAAGAGGCCTAAACATGCATCAAAACTATATCTCTAAGCATCAAACAAGCTTACAAGCTCTCATAACCAGTCACCTACAGCGGCAAAATACTCAACCTATAATCCACTAAACACAAATCTACTTGGACAAAGGGAGGAGTCACATACCAGGGAACAAATGCTCCAAATTTCAGCAAGAAAGATGGGCTGAGCAAGGAGATCGAAAAAAACGAGAGCAAGCACAGCAAGAACGTGATTTTGAGCTATGAACTGGAGCTTACTCGGGAGAGAGAAGAAAGTGGCAGGTGAGAGAGTTGGTGGGGAGCCAGGGGTGGCCCACACCAGGGCATGGCGCCACCCAAGGTTGGCCGCGCCACCATGTGGTGTGCCTGCCTGGTGGGCCCCCCTGGTACCTTTTTTCACGTAAAAATTTAATATGAATTTTCTGGAATTTTTCGAGACACTTTATTTTTGAGCATTTTTCAGAAATAGAAGAATGATTTTTCTGACAGACAGATTTTTTCTTTTGTAAACATGTTGCAAGGACAAAACAAGGCTAGAACTACAGAAGTTCTAGCATGCAAGCAACTAACAACACAAAGAAAACTAAACGAAAGCAAAAACTAAAATGCAAAGGATAGAAATAAACGGAGATAATCATAGTGAAAACATTGTTTTGTTCAATGGAATCCTTTTGTTAGCAAGGTTGATCAAGTCTTGCTACCCAAAACAATTGCATATGAGACAAAACTTTGTACTCCACTAATGATTATGTTACCTTAACCTTGATAGCAATGGTCCCAATTATAATAGTTTCAAATTTTTCTCTTGGTATGGGACAATATATTTCTCCAACTTGAATGCCCTCAACATGTTCAATTGAATTCAAACCATAAGTCCTTTCAATCTTCTTGAGGAAATAGACAGTATGTTCCTTGTCATTAACATTGAAGGTCACCTTTCCTTGATTACAATTAATAACAGCTCCTGCAGTATTAAGAAAAGGTCTCCCAAGAATAATAGACATATTATCATCTTCAGGCATTTCAAGCACAACAAAATCAGTTAGTATCAAGCAATTGTGAGCCACCTGAACAGGTACATCCTCACATATACCCACATGAATAGTGGTAGATTTATCAGCCATTTGCAAAGATATATCAGTTGGTATCAATTTTTCAAGCTGAAGCCTCTTATATAGAGAAAGGCATAACACTAACTCCAGCTCCCAAATCACACAAAGCAGTTCTAACATAACTGTTCTTAATAGAGCAAGGGATAGTTGGAATCCCTGGGTCTCCAAGTTTCTTAGGAACCTTACCATTGAAGGAATAATTAGCAAGCAAAGTAGAAATTTCTTCATTAGGGATCTTCCTTTTATTCGAGACAATGTCCTTCATATACTTTGAGTAAGGAGGCAATTTAATAGCATCAGTCAAAGGAATTTGCAAGCATAAAGGCTTCATCCACTCACAAAATTTATTATAGTGTTCATCTTCCTTTGACTTGTATTTCTTATCCGGGAAAGGCATAGGTTTTTGGACCCAAGGTTCTCTTTCACTACCATGTTTCTTACAATAAAGTCTTCTTTGGTGTATTTAGTATTCTTAGTGTGGTTTTTAGGTTCTTCTTCAACTTTTTCTTCATTAGGAACACCATTTTCTTCATTACCACTTTTAGTTTTAGCATCAGAGATAGATATACTATTAGGATCTATAGCAGGTTTAGAGGGTTCTACAACAGTTTTATGTTTCTTTTTCCTTTTCTTACGAGTAGAACCACTATTTTCAGCTTGTTGAGAATCTTGCTCGATTCTTTTGGGATGCCCCTCAGGATTTAGAGGATTCTGGGTAGCAGCACTACTTCTAGTTCTAATTTCATAAGCATGTTTTTCTTTAGCAGCATTAACTAGCAAGTCTTTTTGCACTTTAACGAGTTGATCTATTTGAGTTTGAACCATTTGAAAGTGTTTAACAATCATTTTAACATCATTAGAGGTTCTTTCCACAATATCTTTCAACTCAACAATAGCTCTAGTGTTTTCCATTAGATGATTTTGCACCCTTTTATTAAAGTTACCTTGCTTAACAATAAAGATATAAAATTCTTCTAAGCATTGATCAGGAGGTTTAGAGTAAGGGATATCACCTTCATCAAAGTGTTGGAGAGAGTGTACCTCAATAGTGGATGAGTAGGGAATAGGCTTACATAATTCTTCTATAGGAGGTAAATTCTTGACATCTGCAGCTTTAATTCCCTTCTCCTTAAGACATTTCTTAGCTTCCTTCATCACTTCATCATTTAATTCAATAACTCCCCTCTTCTTTGATGTTGGAATAGGCACAGGAATAGATGGTTCAGGTATAATTACTTCAGGTATAGCTTGTTTAGGAGGAGTCCAATCTTCATAATTCTTGCTTATTTTAACCATTAATTCCTCAGCTTCCTTAGGAGTCCTATTCCTGAAAACACAATCATCACAACTGTCTAGGTATGTCCTAGATTCCTCGGTTAGTCCATTATAAAATATATCAAGAAGCTCATTCTTAGGTAATGGACTTCCAGCCTGTGCATGAATCAAAGCACAAAACCTTGCCCAAGATTCCGGCAATACCTCTTTTTCTCTCTGTTTAAAATCAAAAAGTTCATACAAAATAGCATGTCTAGCACTGGGAGGAAAATATTTCTGCAGGAAAGTACTAATCAAGCACTCAGGGCTATCAATAGATCCAGGAGGTAAATTACTAAACCAAGTTTTAGCTTCTCTTTTCAGTGAAAAGGGAAAAATCTTAGCAACAAAGTAAGTACGCATCTTAATATCATTAGAAAACAAGCCACTCATGGTAGAAAGTTCATTCATATGTGCTACCGCACTTTCAATTTTAGTCCCACAAAAAGGTTCTTTCTCGATAATAGCTATGTAAGATAGATCGAGAGAGAAATCATAATCTTCATCTATAATGTTCATGGGAGAAGCAGCAAACTTAGTAGCAGGATATAATTTCGGTCTAATAGTACGCCTCCCAAGGAGACTCTTAGCAGCGCTCCTATCATGGGTGTTCTTACATTCTTTAATAAACTCATCGGTCATCTCAACATAACCATCTTCAATATCATAACTCTCACTAGACTCAGGTGAACTAACAGGTGTGGTAGTGTCTTCATTAGGAGTTTCGGTATTTCTAGCTATAGTTCTAGCAATCGTAGCATCTAGGAAAGGACCTAATGAACCACTCTTATCAAGCACAGTAGAAGCAGCATCATAAGCATCAGAAGTTTCAAATTCAGCAGTAGTAGCAGTGTGTGTAGCATGTGTATGTGGTGGTGTAAGGAACTTACTCAGAACAGACGGTGAATCAAGAGCAACAGAGGTGTTTAGATCCGTACCTCTTCTTGTAGTGGACGGTAAAATAGAAACCTTGCCATCACGAGACTTACCCATGATGGATGGATAGCAGCGAACAATAGAGAATCCAAGTGGACTTGATAAATAAAGCTATGCTCCCCGGCAACGGCGCCAGAAAATAGTCTTGATGACCCACAAATATAGGGGGTGTATCGCCGTATTTTCGAGGGAAGTGAAAGCCAAATTATTGATTCGACACAAGGGGAGCCAAAGAATATTTATAAGCCTTAACAATTGAGTTGTCAATTCAGCTGCACGAGGAAACAATCTTGCTCACAGCAGTTTATCAGTAGCAACAGTTTTGTAGTAGGAATAGTAAAGTAACAGCAGTAGCAAAGCAAAGACAGTAGTAACAAAAGCAGTAACAGTGGGATTCGAGTGCGGTAGGCATAGGGATGGATGGACGGGCGTTGCATGGACAAGACAATTCACATAGCAATCAGAACATAGGGCAATTGCAGATAAATAAGATAAAGCATCCAAGTACTAGACAATCCTAGGCATGTGTTCCATATATAGTCATACGTGCTCGCAATGAGAACTTGCACAACATCTTTTGTTCTGCCATCCCGTTTGTAGCGGGGCCTCTAGGGAACTACTGGCAATTAAGGTGCTCTTTTAACAGAGCACCGGAGCAAAGCATTAACACTCCGTGAACACATGTGATCCTCACATCAAAGCCATTCTCTTCCGGTTATCCCGCTTTCTGTCACTTCGGAGCCATAGGTTCCGGACAACAACGTGTGTATACAACTTGCCGATAAGACCAAAAACAATGCTATCATAATGAATTAATAACATGTTTAGATCTGAAATCATGGCACTCGGGCCCTAGTGACAAGCATTAAGCACAACAAGTCACAACAAAGTCATAAAGCACTAATAAAAGATACTAGGCACCATGCCCTAACAATCTGATGCCATTACATGAACGATCTCATCCAATCCCTACCATCCCCATAGCCTACAGCGGGGGATTACTCACTCATAGATGGGGGAAACATGGATGGTCGATGGAGAAGCGATGGTGATGATGATGGCGATGATCTCCTCCAATTCCCCGTCCCGGCAGGGTGCCAGAACGGAGTTTCTGGTGCTGTTTCGTGGAATCTGGTGGTGGCGGCGGAGCGAAACTCCTTTTGGAAAAACGTCGACCCCCTCCCCCGAAGTTTTTAGGTCAAAAGGCTCCTTATAGGCGAAGAGAGAGAGGCCGAGGGGGTGCCTGGGGGGCCCACACCACCCCCTGGCGCGGCCTGGCCTGGCCCGCGCCACCAGGTGGTGTGGCCACCCCCTGACTCTTCTCTGTCTCGTATTCTGGCTCCTAGAGTCTTCGGATGAAATAGCATTTTTGGCATATTTTTCCTAATAGTTGGTTTTCTGCACAAAAAGTAGACACCAAGGCAATTCTGCTGAAAACAGCGTTAGTCCGCATTAGTTGTATCCAAATCACACAAGTATAGAGGAGAAACAATAGCAAAAGTGTTCGGGAAAGTAGATACGTTTTGGACGTATCAATCCACTAGAGTCATTGCATTTGTGTTATTTTCCTAAACCATCACCAGAGTTACTACATGTGTATGCTTTTCCTAAACCACATGGATCCACCAGATTAATTGCATGTATGTTGTTTTCCTAAACCACGACCAGAGTCATTGCATGTGTGTTCCTTTCCTAAACCATATGGATCCACCAGAGTCATTGCATATGTGTTCCTTTCCTAAACCACATTGATCCACCAGAGTCATTGCAAGTGTGTTCTTTTCCTAAACCACATGGATACACCAGAGTTAGTGCATGCGCGTTCCTTTCCTAAACCCCATTGATGCACCAGAGTCAGTGCATGTGTGTTCTTCTCCTAAACCACCACCAGAGTCATTGCATGTGTGTTCTTTTCCTAAACCACATGGATCCATCTGAGTCATTGCATGTGGTATCTTTTCTAAACCACCACTAGAGTCATTGCATGTGTCTTCTTTTCCTAAACCATATGGATCCACCAGAGTCATTGCATGTGTGTTCCTTTCCTAAACCACTACCAGAGTCATTGCATGTGTATTCCATTCATAAACCAAATGGATCCACCAAAGTCATTGCATGTGTGTTCCTTTCCTAAACAAAATGGATCCACCAGAATCATTGCATGTGTGTTCTTTACCTAAACCACATTGATCCACCAGAGTCATTGCAAGTGTGTTGTTTTCCCAAACCACATGGATCCACCAGAGTCATTGCATGTGTGTTCTTTTCCTAAACCACCACCAGAGTCATTACATGTGTGTTCCTTTTATAAACCAGATGGATCCTCTAGAGTTATTGCATGTGTGTTTCTTTCCTAAACCACCACTAGAGTCATTACATGTGTGTTTCTTTCCTAAACCACATGGATCCACCAAAGTCATTGCATGTGTGTTATTTTCCTAAACCACCACTGGAGTCATTGCATGTGTATTCTTTTCCTAAACCACATGGATCCACTAGAGTCATTGCATGTGTGTTCTTTTCCTAAACTACCACCAGAGTCATTGCATGTGTTCTCCTTTCATAAACCACATGGATCCACCAGAGTCATTGCATGTGTGTTCACTTCCTAAACCACCAGTAAAGTCATTGCACGTGTGTTCCTTTCCTAAACCACATAGATCCACCAGAGTCATTGCATATGTGTTATTGTCTTCAACCACCACCAAAGTTACTGCATGTGTATTCTTTTCCTAAACCACCACCAAAGTCATTGCATGTGTGTTTCATTCATAAACCACATGGATCCACCAGAGTCATTGCATGTGTGTTCCTTTCCTAAACCACATTGATCCACCAGAGTCAGTGCATGCGTGTTCCTTTCCTAAACCACATGGATACACCAGAGTCAGTGCATTCGTGTTCCTTTCCTAAACCACATTGATGCACCAGAGTCAGTGCATGTGTCTTCTTCTCTTAAACCACCACCAGAGTTATTGCATATGTGTTCTTTTCCTAAACCACATGGATCCATCTGAGTAATTGCATGTGTGTTCTTTTCCTAAACCACCACTAGAGTCATTGCATGTGTCTTCTTTTCCTAAACCACATGGATCCACTAGAGTCATTGCATGTGTGTTCCTTTCCTAAACCACCACCAGAGTCATTGCATGTATGTTCCATTCATAAACCAAATGGGTCCACCAGAGTCATTGCATGTGTGTTCCATTCATAAACCAAATGGATCCACCAGAGTCATTGCATGTGTGTTATTTTTCTAAACCACCAACAGAGTCATTGCATGTGTATTCTTTTTTCCTAAACCACATGAATCTAACAGAGTCATTGCACATGTGTTCTTTTCCGAAACCATCCCCAGAGTCATTGCATGTGTGTTCCTTTCATAAACCACATGGATCCACCAGAGTCATTGCATGTGTGTTCTTTTCCTAAACCACATTTATCCACCAGAGTCATTGCAAATGTGTTCTTTTCCCAAACCACATGGATTCACCAGAGTCATTGCATGTGTTTTTTTCTTTCTAAACCACCACTAGAGTCATTACATGTGTGTTCCTTTCATAAACCATATGGATCCTCTAGAGTCATTGCATGTGTGTTTCTTTCGTAAACCACCACTAGAGTCATTACATATGTGTTTCTTTCCTAAACCACATGGATCCACCAAAGTCATTGCATGTGTGTTATTTTCCTAAACCACCACTAGAGTCAGTGCATGTGTATTCTTTTCCTAAACCACATGGATCCACTAGAGTCATTGCATGTGTGTTCTTTTCCTAAACTACCACCAGAGTCATTGCATGTGTGCTCCTTTCATAAACCACATGGATCCACCAGTGTTGTTGCATGTGTGTTCCTTTCCTAAACCACATGGATCCGCCAGAGTCATTGCATGTGTGTTATTTTCTAAAACCACCACCAGAGTTACTGCATGTGTATTCTTTTCCTAAACCACCACCAGAGTCATTGCATGTTTGTTCCATTCATAAACCACATGGATCCACCTGAGTTATAGCATGTGTGGTCCTTTCCTTAACAAAATGGATCCACCAGAGTCATTGCATGTGTGTTATTTTCCTAAACCACATTGATCCACCAGAGTCATTGCAAGTGTGTTCTTTTCCAAACCACATGGATCCACCACAGTCATTGCATGTGTGTTCCTTTCCTAAACCACCACCAGAGTAATTTCATGTGTGTTCTTTTTATAAACCTCCACCAGAGTCATTTTCATGTGTGTTCCTTTCCTAAACCACATGGATCCACCAGAATCATTGCATGTGTATTTTTTCCTAAACCACCACCAGATTCATTGCATGCGTGTTCTTTTCCTAAACCAGCATTAGAGTCGTTGCACGTGTGTTCCTTTCCTAAACCATATGGATCCACCAGATTCATTGAAGATGTGTTCCTTTTCTAAACGACATTGATCCACCAGAGTCATTGCAAGTGTTCTTTTCCTAAACCACATGGATACACCAGATTCAGTGCGTGCGTCGTCCTTTCCTAAACCACATTGATGCACCAGAGTCAGTGTATGTGTGTTCTTCTCCTAAATCACCACCAGAGTCATTGCATGTGTGTTGTTTTCCTAAACCACATGGATCTACCAGGGTCATTGCATTTGTGTTCTTTTCCTAAACCACCACTAGAGTCACTGCATGTGTCTTCTTTCCTAAACCACATGGATCCACCAGAGTTATTGCATGTGTGTTCCTTTCCTAAACCACCACCCGATTCATTGCATGTGTGTTGCATTCATAAACCACATGGATCCACCAGAGTCATTGCATGTGTGTTCCTTTCCTAAACAAAATGGATCCACCAGAGTCATTGCATGTGTGTTCTTTTCCTAAACCACATTGATCCACCAGTGTCATTGCATATGTGTTCTTTTCCTAAACCACCACTAGAGTAATTACATGTGTGTTGCTTTCATAAACCACATGGATCCTCTAGAGTCATTGCACGTGTGTTCCTTTCCTAAACCACCACTAGAGTCATTACATGTGTGTTCCTTTCCTAAACCACACTGATCCACTAGAGTCATTGCATGTGTGTTATTTTCCTAAACCACCACTAGAGTCATTGCATGTGTCTTCTTTTCCTAGACCACATGGATCCACTAGAGTCATTGCATGTGTTTTTTTTCCTAAACTACCACTAGAGTCATTGCATCTGTGTTCCTTTCATAAACCACATGGATCCACCAGACGCATTGCGTGTGTGTTCATCTAATAAACAACCACAAGAGTCATTGCATGTGCGCTGCTTTCCTAAACCACATGGATCCACCAGAGTCATTGCATGTGTGCTATTTTCTTAAACCACCACTAGAGTCATTGCATGTGTATTATTTTCCTAAACCACACAGATCCACCAGAGTCATAGCATATGTGTTATTTTCTAAAACCACCACCAGAGTCATTGCATGTGTGTTCCTTTCATAAACCACATAGATCCACCAGAGTCATTGCATGTGTGTTCTTTTCCTAAACCACCATCAGAGTTATTACATGTGTGTTCCTTTCATAAACCACATGGATCCTCTAGAGTCATTGCATGTGTGTTCCTTTCCTCAACCACCATTAGAGGCATTGCATGTGTCTTCTTTTCCTAAATCATCACGGGAGTCATTGCATGTGTCTTCTTTTCCTAAACCACATGGATCCACTAGAGTCATTGCATGCGTGTTCTTTTCCTAAACTACCAATAGAGTCATTGCACGTGTGTTCCTTTCATAAACCACATGGATCCACTAGAGTCATTGCATGTGTTCCTTTCATAAACCACATCGATCAACTAAAGTCATTGTATGTGTGTTCCTTTCCTAAACCACATTGATGCACTAGAGTCATTTCATGTGTGTTCTTTTCCTAAACCACCACCAGAGGCATTACAAGTGTGTTCTTTCCCTAAACGACATGGATCCACCAGAGTCGTTGCATGTGTGTTCCTTTCCTAAACCACTACTAGAGTCATTGCATGTGTCTTCTTTTTCTAAACCACATGGATCCACCAGAGTCATTGCATGTGTGTTCTTTTCCTAAACCACCACTAGAGTTATTGCATGTATGTTCCTTTCATAAACCACATGGATCCACCACAGTCATTGCATGTGTGTTATTTTTCTAAACCACATGGATCCAACAAAGTCATTGCATGTGTGTTATTTATCTAAAACACCACCAGAGTCATTGCATGTATCTTCTTTTCCTAAACCACATGGATCCACGAGTCATTGCATGTTTGTTACCTAAACCACCACCAGAGTCATTGCATGTGTCTTGTTTTATTAAACCACATGGATCCACCAGAGTCATTGCATGTGTATTCTTTTACTAAACCACCACCAGAGTCATAGCATGTGTGTTCTTTTCCTAAACCATATTGATACACCAGAGTCATTGCAAGTGTGTTCTTTTCCCAACCCACATGGATCCACCAGATTCATTGCATGTGTGTTCCTTTCCTAAACCACATTGATCAACCAGAGTCATTGCATGTGTGTTCATTTCCTAAACCACCACAATAGTAATTGCAGGTGTGTTCTTTTTCTAAACCTCCACCAGAGTCATTGCATGTGTGTTCCTTTCCTAAACCGCATGGATCCACCAGAATCATTGCATGCGTATTCTTTTACTAAACCACCACCAGAGTCATTGCATATGTGTTCCTTTCCTAAGCCACATGATCCAGCGAAGTCATTGCATGTGTGTTCCTTTCCTAAATCACATTGATCCACCAGAGTCATTGCAAGTGTGTTCTTTTCCAAAACCACATGGATCCACCAGAGTCATTGCATGTGTGTTTGTTTCCTAAACCACATTGATCCACCAGAGTCATTGCATGTGTGTTCCTTTCCTAAACCACCACTAGAGACATTGCGTGTGGGTCCTTTTTCTAAACCTCCACTAGAGTTATTGCATGTGTATTCCTTTCTTAAACCAAATGGATCCACCAGAATCATTGCATGTGTGTTCTTTTCCTAAACCACCAGAGTCATTGCACGTGTGTTCCTTTCCTAAACCACATGATCCACCAGAGTCATTGGATGTGTGTTCCTTTCCTAAACCACATTGATCGACCAGAGTCATTTCATGTCTGTCCTTTTCCTAAACCACCACCAGATTCATTGCATGTGTGTTCCTTTCCTAAACCACCACTAGAGTCATTGCATGTGTGTTCATTTCATAAACCACCACTAGAGTCATTGAATGTGTGTTCCTTTCCTAAACCACATGGATCCTCCAGAGTCATTGCATGCGTGTTATTTTCCTAAACCACCACCAGAGTCATTGCATATGTATTATTTTCCTAAACCACATGGATCCACTAGATTCATTGCATGTGTGTTCTTTTCCTAAACCACCACCGGAGTCATTGCATGTGTGTTCCTTTCCTAAACCACATGGATCCACCAGAGTCATTGCATGTGTGTTCCTTCTCTAAACTACATTAATCCACCAGAGTCATTGCAAGTGCGTTCTTTTCCTAAACCACATTGTATCACCGGAGTCATTGCATGTGTGTTCCTTTCCTAAACCACATTGATGCACCAGAGTTAGTGCATGTGTGTTCTTTTCCTAAACCACCACCAGAGTCATTGCATGTGTCTTCTTTTCCTAAACACAATGGATCTACCAGAGTCATTGCATGTGTGTTGTTTTCCTAAATCACCACTAGAGTCATTGCATATTTCTTCTTTTCCTAGACCACATGGATCCACTAGAGTCATTGCATGTGTGTTCTTTTCCTAAACTATCACCAGAGTCATTGCATCTGTGTTCCTTTCATAAACCACATGGATCCACGAGAGGCATTGCATGCGTGTTCATTTAATAAACGACCACTAGAGTCATTGCATGTGTGTTGCTTTCCTAAACCACATGTATCCACTAGAGTCATTGCATGTGTGTTATTTTCCTAAACCACCACTAGAGTCATTGCATGTGTGTTATTTTCCTAAACCACCACCAGAGTTATTGCATGTGTATTATTTTCCTAAACCACATGGATCCACCAGATTCATTGCATGTGCGTTCTTTTCCTAAACCACCACCGGAGTCATTGCATGTGTGTTCTTTTCCTAAACCACATGGATCCACTAGAGTCATTGCATGTGTGTTCCTTTGCTAAACTACATTGCTCCACCAGACTCATTGCAAGTGTGTTCTTTTCCTAAACCACATTGATCCACCGGAGTCATTGCTTGTGTGTTCCTTTCTTAAACCACATTGATGCACCAGAGTTAGTGCATGTGTGTTCTTTTTCTAAACCACCACCAGAGTCATTGCATGTGTGTTCTTTTCCTAAACACAACGGATCTTCAGAGTCATTGCATGTGTGTTCTTTTTCCTAAACCACCACTAGAGTCATTGCATGTGTCTACTTCTCCTAAACCACATGGATCCACCAGAGTCATTGCATGTGTGTTATTTTCCTAAACCACCACTAGAGTTATTGCATGTGTGTTCCTTTCATAAACCACATGGATACACCAGAGTTATTGCATGTGTGTTCCTTTCCTGAACCACATGGATCCACCAGATTCATTACATGTGAGTTATTTTACTAAACCATCACCAGAGTCATTGCATGTTTCTTCTTTTCCTAAACCAAATGGATCCACCAGAGTCATTGCATATGTGTTCTTTTCCTAAACCACCACCAGAGTAATTACATGTGTGGTCCTTTCATAAACCACATGGATCCTATAGAGTCATTGCATGTGTGTTCCTTTCCTAAACCACCACTAGAGTCATTCCATGTGTGTTCTTTTCCTAAACCACATGGATCCACCAGAGTCATTGCATGTGTGCTATTTTCCTAAACCACCACTAGAGTCATTGCATGTGTCTTCATTTCCTAAACCACATGGATCCACTAGAGTCATTGCATGTGTGTTCTTTTCCTAAACTGCCGCTAGAGTCATTGTATGTGTGTTCCTTTCATAAACCACATGGATCCCAGAATCATTGCATGTGTGTTCATTTCCTAAACCACCACTAGAGTCATCTCATGTGTGTTCCTTTCCTAAACCACATGGATCCACCAGAGTCATTGCATGTGTGTTATTTTCCTAAACCACCACCAGAGTCATTGCATGTGTATTCTTTTCCTAAACCACATGGATCCACCAGAGTCATTGCATCTATGTTCTTTTCCTAAACCACCACTAGAGTCATTAAATGCATGTTCCTTTCATAAACCACATGGGTCCACCAGAGTCATTGCATGTGTGTTCTTTTCCTAAACCACCACCAGAGACATTACATGTGTGTTCCTTTCATAAACCACATGGATCCTCTAGAGTCATTGCATGTGTTCCTTTCCTAAACCACCACTAGAGTCATTACATGTGTGTTCCTTTGCTAAACCACATGGATCCACCAGAGTCATTGCATGTGTGTTATTTTCCTAAACCACCACGGGAGTCATTGCATGTGTCTTCTTTTCCTAAACCACATGGATCCACTAGAGTCATTGCATGTGTGTTCTTTTCCTAAACTACCAACAGAGTCATTGCACGTGTGTTCCTTTCATAAACCACATGCATCCACTAGAGTCATTGCATGTGTTCCTTTGATAAACCAGATGTATCAACTAAAGTCACTGTATGTGTGTTCCTTTCCTAAACCACATTGATGCACTAGAGTCATTTCATGTGTGTTCATTTCCTAAACCACCACCAGAGGCATTGCATGTGTGTTCTTTCCCTAAACCACATGGATCCACCAGAGTCATTGCATGTGTGTTCCTTTCCTAAACCACCACAAGAGTCATTGCATGTGTCTTCTTTTCCTAAACCACATGGATCCACCAGAGTCATTGCATGTGTGTTCTTTTCCTAAACCACTACTTGAGTTATTGCATGTGTGTTCCTTTCATAAACTACATGGATCCACTAGTCATTGCATGTGTGTTCCTTTTCTAAAGCACATGGATCCAACAGAGTCATTGCATGTGTGTTATTTATCTAAAACACCACCAGAGTTATTGCATCTGTCTTCTTTTCCTAAACCACATGGATCCACGAGTCATTGCATGTTTGTTATTTTCCTAAACCACCACCAGAGTTATTGCATGTGTCTTCTTTTCCTAAACCACATGGATCCACCAGAGTCATTGCATGTGTGTTCCTTTCCTAAACCACATTGATCCACCAGAGTCATTGCATGTGTGTACTTTTCCTCAACCAGCACCAGAGTCATTGCATGTGTGTTCCTTTCATAAACCACATGGATCCACCAGAGTCATTGCATGTGTGTTCCTTTCCTAAACCACCACTAGAGTCATTGCATGTGTGTTCCTTTGCTAAACCACATGGATCCTTGATACATTGCAAATGTATCTATAATTTTTGATGCTCCATGCTTGGTTTTATCCACTTTCTTGTGTTTTGTCCACACTTTGGAGTACTTTTCATATGATTTCTTGGACTAACCTATTAACAAGAGCCACAGTGCCAGCTGCCTATTTTCTGCTGTTTTTGGTTCCAGGAAAGTCAGAAAATGAATATTCTCGGAATTGGACGGGACAAAAGCGAAAGTGCCTATTTTCCCAAAAGACTCCAGGAGCCAGAATATGAGATGGAGGAGGGCCAGGGGCTGGCCACACCCTCCTAGGCGCGGGTTGGGCCTGGCCGCGCTAGGGCATGTTGTGGTGGCCCTAGGCACCCCCTCGGTCTCCCTCTTCGCCTATAAGAAGCCTTCTGACCTAAAAACTTCGGGGGGTTCGACGTTTTCCACGAAAAGTTCCGCTGCACCGCCGCCACCGAAGGGGAGATTCGGGGGACAGAAAGTCTCTGTTCTGGCACCCTGACGGGATGGGGAAGTGCCCCCGGAGCCATCTCCATCGATCTCCACCATCATCTCCATCGAGCACCCATGTTTCCCCCATCTATGAGTGAGTAATCCCCCGCTGTAGGCTATGGGGATGGTAGGTATTGGATGAGATCGTTCATGTAATGGTATCAGATTGTTAGGGCATGGTGCCTAGTATCTTTTATTAGTGCTTTATGACTTTGTTGTGACTTGTTGTGCTTAATGCTTGTCACTCGGGCCCGAGTGCCATGATTTCAGATCTGAACATGTTATTGATTCATTATGATAGTATTGTTTTGGGTTTTATCTGTAAGTTGTACACACACGTCGTTGTCCGGAACCTATGGCCCCGAAGTGACACAAATCGGGATAACCGGAAGGGAAAGGCTTTGATGTGAGGATCACATGTGTTCATGGAGTGTTAATGCTTCGCTCCGGTGCTCTATTAAAAGGATCACCTTAATTGCCAGTAGTTCCCTAGAGGCCCCGCTGCAAACGGGCTGGCAGGACAAAAGATGTTGTGCAAGTTCTCATTGCGAGCACGTATGACTATAAATGGAACACATGCCTAGGATTGTCTAGTACTTGGATGATTTATCTTATTTATCTGCAATTGCCCTATGTTCTGATTGCTATGTGGATTGTCTTGTCCATGCAACACCCGTCCATCCATCCCTATGCCTACCGCACTCGAATCCCACTATTTACTGCTTCTGTTACAATTGTCTTTGCTTTACTACTGCTACTTTACTATTCCTACTGCAAAATTGTTGCTACTGATAAACTGCTATGAGCAAGATTGTTTCCAGGTGCAGCTGAATTGACAACTCAGTTGTTAAGGCTTATAAATATTCTTTGGCTCCCCTTGTGTCGAATCAATAAATTGGGTTTCACTTCCCTCGAAAATACTGCGATACACCCCCTATACTTGTGGGTCATCAATCCTCTAGAGTGATTGCATGTGTATTATTTTCCTAAACCACCACCAGAGTCATTGCATGTGTATTCTTTTCCTAACCACATGGATCCACCAGATTCATTGCATGTGTGTTCTTTTCCTAAACCACCACCAGAGTCATTGCATGTGTGTTCCTTTCCTAAACCATATGGATCCACGAGAGTCATTGCATGTGTGTTCCTTTTCTAAACCACATTGATCCACCAGAGTCATTACAAGTGTGTTATTTTCCTAAACCACATGGATACACCAGAGTCAGTGCATGCGTGTTCCTTTCCTAAACCACATTGATGCACCAGAGTCAGTGCATGTGTGTTCTCCTAAACCACCACCAGAGTCATTGCATGTGTGTTCTTTTCCTAAACCACATGGATCCAACAGAGTCATTGCATGTGTGTTATTTATCTAAAACACCACCAGAGTCATTGCATCTGTCTTCTTTTCCTAAACCACATTGATCCACCAGTCATTGCATGTTTGTTATTTTCCTAAACCACCACCAGAGTCATTGCATGTGTCTTCTTTTCCTAAACCACATGGATCCACCAGAGTCATTGCACGTGTGTTCCTTTCCTAAACCACCACCAGAGTCATTGCATGTGTGTTCCTTTCCTTAACAAAATGGATCCACCAGAGTCATTGCATGTGGATTCTTTTCCTAAACCACATTGATCCAGCAGAGTCATTACAAGTGTGTTGTTTTCCCAAACCACATGGATCCACCAGATTCATTGCATGTGTCTTCCTTTCCTAAACCACATTGATCAACCAGAGTCATTGCATGTGTGTTCATTTCCTAAACCACCACCAGAGTAATTGCATGTGTGTTATTTTTCTAAACCTCCACCAGAGTCATTGCATGTGTGTTCCTTTCTTAAACCACATGGATCCACCAGAATCATGGCATGTGTATTCTTTTACTAAACCACCACCAGAGTCATTGCATGTGTGTTCATTTCCTAAGCCACATGATCCACCAGACTCATTGCATGTGTGTTCCTTTCCTAAACCACATTGATCCACCAGAGTCATTGCAGGTGTGTTCCTTTCCTAAACCACATGGATCCTTGATACATTGCAAATGTATCTATAATTTTTGATGCTCCATGCTTGGTTTTATCCACTTTCTTGTGTTTTGTCCACACTGTGGAGTACTTTTCATATGATTTCTTGGACTAACCTATTAACAAGAGCCACAGTGCCAGCTGCCTATTTTCTGCTGTTTTTGGTTCGAGGAAAGTCAGAAAATGAATATTTCTCGGAATTGGACGGGACAAAAGCGAAAGTGCCTATTTTTCCAAAAGACTCCAGGAGCCAGAATATGAGACGGAGGAGGGCCAGGGGCTGGCCACACACCCCTAGGCGCGGGTTGGGCCTGGCCGCGCCAGGGCATGGTGTGGTGGCCCTAGGCACCCCCTCGGTCTCCCTCTTCGCCTATAAGAAGCCTTCTGACCTAAAAACTTCGGGGGGTTCGACGTTTTCCACGAAAAGTTCCGCTGCACCGCCGCCACCGAAGGGGAGATTCGGGGGACAGAAAGTCTCTGTTCTAGCACCCTGACGGGATGGGGAAGTGCCCCTGGAGCCATCTCCATCGATCTCCACCATCATCTCCATCGAGCACCCATGTTTCCCCCATCTATGAGTGAGTAATCCCCCGCTGTAGGCTATGGGGATGGTAGGTATTGGATGAGATCGTTCATGTAATGGTATCAGATTGTTAGGGCATGGTGCCTAGTATCTTTTATTAGTGCTTTATGACTTTGTTGTGACTTTTTGTGCTTAATGCTTGTCACTCGGGCCCGAGTGCCATGATTTCAGATCTGAACATGTTATTGATTCATTATGATAGTATTGTTTTGGGTTTTATCTGTAAGTTGTACACACACGTCGTTGTCCGGAACCTATGGCTCCGAAGTGACACAAATCGGGATAACCGGAAGGGAAAGGCTTTGATGTGAGGATCACATGTGTTCATGGAGTGTTAATGCTTTGCTCCGGTGCTCTATTAAAAGGATCACCTTAATTGCCAGTAGTTCCCTAGAGGCCCCACTGCAAACGGGCTGGCAGGACAAAAGATGTTGTGCAAGTTCTCATTGCGAGCACGTATGACTATAAATGGAACACATGCCTAGGATTTTCTAGTACTTGGATGATTTATCTTATTTATCTGCAATTGCCCTATGTTCTGATTGCTATGTGGATTGTCTTGTCCATGCAACACCCGTCCATCCATCCCTATGCCTACCGCACTCGAATCCCACTATTTACTGCTTTTGTTACAATTGTCTTTGCTTTACTACTGCTGCTACTTTACTATTCCTACTGCAAAACTGTTGCTGCTGATAAACTGCTGTGAGCAAGATTATTTCCAGGTGTAGCTGAATTGACAACTCAGTTGTTAAGGCTTATAAATATTCTTTGTCTCCCCTTGTGTCGAATCAATAAATTGGGTTTCACTTCCCTCGAAAATACTGCGATACACCCCCTATACTTGTGGGTCATCAATCCTCTAGAGTGATTGCATGTGTATTATTTTCCTAAACCACCACCAGAATCATTGCATGTGTATTCTTTTCCTAACCACATGGATCAACCAGATTCATTGCATGTGTGTTATTTTCCTAAACCACCACTAGAGTCATTGCATGTGTGTTCCTTTCCTAAACCATATGGATCCACGAGAGTCATTGCATTTGTGTTCCTTTCCTAAACCACATTGATCCACCAGAGTCATTACAAGTGTGTTATTTTCCTAAACCACATGGATACACCAGAGTCAGTGCATGCGTGTTCCTTTCCTAAACCACATTGATGCACCAGAGTCAGTGCATGTGTGTTCTTCACCTAAACCACCACCAGAGTCATTGCATGTGTGTTCTTTTCCTAAACCACATGGATCCAACAGAGTCATTGCATGTGTGTTATTTATCTAAAACACCACCAGAGTCATTGCATCTGTCTTCTTTTCCTAAACCACATTGATCCACCAGTCATTGCATGTTTGTTATTTTCCTAAACCACCACCAGAGTCATAGCATGTGTCTTCTTTTCCTAAACCACATGGATCCACCAGAGTCATTGCACGTGTGTTCCTTTCCTAAACCACCACCAGACTCATTGCATGTGTGTTCCTTTCCTTAACAAAATGGATCCACCAGAGTCATTGCATGTGGATTCTTTTCCTAAACCACATTGATCCAGCAGAGTCATTACAAGTGTGTTGTTTTCCCAAACCACATGGATCCACCAGATTCATTGCATGTGTCTTCCTTTCCTAAACCACATTGATCAACCAGAGTCATTGCATGTGTGTTCATTTTCTAAACCACCACCAGAGTAATTGCATGTGTGTTATTTTTCTAAACCACCACCAGAGTCATTGCATGTGTGTTCCTTTCTTAAACCACATGGATCCACCAGAATCATTGCATGTGTATTCTTTTACTAAACCACCACCAGAGTCATTGCATGTGTGTTCATTTCCTAAGCCACATGATCCACCAGACTCATTGCATGTGTGTTCCTTTCCTAAACCACATTGATCCACCAGAGTCATTGCATGTGTGTACTTTTCCTAAACCACCACCAGAGTCATTGCATGTGTGTTCCTTCCATAAACCACATGGATCCACCAGAGTCATTGCATATGTGTTCCTTTCCTAAACCACCACTAGAGTCATTGCATGTGTGTTCCTTTCCTAAACCACATGGATCCTCTAGAGTGAGTGCATGTGTGTTATTTTCCTAAACCACCACCAGAGTCATTGCATGTGTATTCTTTTCCTAACCACATGGATCCACCAGATTCATTGCATGTGTGTTCTTTTCCTAAACCACCACCAGAGTCATTGCATGTGTGTTCCTTTCCTAAACCATATGGATCCACGAGAGTCATTGCATGTGTGTTCCTTTCCTAAACCACATTGATCCACCAGAGTCATTACAAGTGTGTTATTTTCCTAAACCATATGGATACACCAGAGTCAGTGAATGCGTGTTCCTTTCCTAAACCACATTGATGCACAAGAGTCAGTGCATGTGTGTTCTTTTCCTAAACCACCACCAGAGTCATTGCATGTGTGTTCTTTTCCTAAACCACATGGATCCACCAGAGTCATTGCATGTTTGTTCTTTTCCTAAACCACCACTAGAGTCATTTCTTGTGTCTTCTTTTCCTAAACCACATGGATCCACTAGAGTCATTGCATGCGTGTTCCTTTCCTAAACCGCCACCAGAGTCATTGCATGTGTGTTCCATTCATAAACCACATGGATCCACCAGAGTCATTGCATGTGTGTTCCTTTCCTAAACAAAATGGATCCATCAGAGTCATTGCATGTGCGTTCTTTTCCTAAACCACATTGATCATTACAAGTGTTTTCTTTTCCCAAACCACATGGATCCACCAGGGTCATTGCATGTGTGTTCTTTTCCTAAACCACCACCAGAGTCATTACATGTGTGTTCCTTTCATAAACCAGAATGATCCTCTAGAGTCATTGCTTGTGTGTTCATTTCCTAAACCACCACGAGAGTCATCGCATGTGTGTTCCTTTCCTAAACCACATGGATCCACCAGAGTCATTGCATGTGTGTTATTTTCCTAAACCACCACCAGAGTCATTGCATGTGTATTCTTTTCCTAAACCACATGGATCCACCAGAGTCATTGCATATGTGTTCTTTTCCTAAACCACCACCAGAGTCATTGCATGTGTGTTCCTTTCATAAACCACATGGATCCACCAGAGTCGTTGCATGTGTGTTCTTTTCCTAAACCACCACCAGAGTCATTACATGTGTGTTGCTTTCATAAACCACATGGATCCTCTAGAGTCATTGCATGTGTGTTCCTTTCCTAAACCAACACTAGAGTCATTACATGTGTGTTCCTTTCCTAAACCACATGGATCCACCAGAGTCATTGCATGTGTGTTATATTCCTAAACCACCACGGGAGTCATTGCATGTGTCTTCTTTTCCTAAACCACATGGATCCACTACAGTCATTCCATGTGTGTTCTTTTCCTAAACTACCAACAGAGTCATTGCACATGTGTTCCTTTCATAAACCAGATGGATCCACTAGAGTCATTGCATGTGTTCCTTTCATAAACCACATGGATCAACTAAAGTCATTGTATGCGTGTTCCTTTCCTAAACCACATTGATGCACTAGAGTCATTTCATGTGTGTTCTTTTCCTAAACCACCACCAGAGGCTTTGCATGCATGTTCTTTCCCTAAACCACATGGATCAACCAGAGTCATTGCATGGGTGTTCCTTTCCTAAACCACCACTAGAGTCATTGCACGTGTCTTCTTTTCCTAAACCACATGGATCCACCAGAGTCATTGCATGTGTGTTCCTTTTCTAAAGCACATGGATCCAACAGAGTCATTGCATGTGTGTTATTTATCTAAAACACCACCAGAGTCATTGCATGTGTCTTCTTTTCCTAAACCACATGGATCCACCAGAGTCATTGCATGTGTGTTCCTTTCCTAAACCACCACCAGAGTCATTGCATGTGTGTTCCATTCATACACCACATGGATCCACCAGAGTCATTGCATGGGTGTTCCTTTCCTCAACAAAATGGATCCACCAGAGTCATTGCATGTGTGTTCTTCTCCTAAACCACATTGATCCACCAGAGTCATTGCAAGTGTGTTCTTTTCCCAAACCACATGGACCCACCAGATTCATTGCATGTTTGTTCCTTTCCAAAACCACATTGATCAACCAGAGTCATTGCATGTGTGTTCATTTCCTAAACCACCACCAGAGTAATTGCATGTGTGTTCTTTTTCTAAACCTCCACCAGAGTTATTGCATGTGTGTTCCTTTCCTAAACCACATGGATCCACCAGAATCATTGCATGTGTATTCTTTTACTAAACCACCACCAGAGTCATTGCATGTGTGTTCCTTTCCTAAGCCACATGATCCACCAGAATCATTGCATGTGTGTTCCTTTCCTAAACAACATTGATCCACCAGAGACATTGTATGTGTGTACTTTTCCTAAACCACCACCAGAGTCATTGCAAGTGTGTTCCTTTCATAAACCACATGGATCCACCAGAGTCATTGCATATGTGTTCCTTTCCTAAACCACCACTAGAGTCATTGCATGTGTGTTCCTTTCCTAAACCACATGGATCCTCTAGAGTGATTGCATGTGTGTTATTTTACTAAACCACCACCAGAGTCATTGCATGTGTATTCTTTTCCTAACCACATGGATCCACCAGATTCATTGCATGTGTGTTCTTTTCCTAAACCACCACCAGAGTCATTGCATGTGTGTTCCTTCCTAAACCATATGGATCCACCAGAGTCATTGCATATGTGTTCCTTTCCTAAACCACCAATAGAGTCATTGCATGTGTGTTCCTTTCCTAAACCACATGGATCCTCTAGAGTGATTGCATGTGTGTTATTTTCCTAAACCACCACTAGAGTCATTGCATGTGTATTTTTTCCTAACCACATGGATCCACCAGATTCATTGCATGTGTGTTCTTTTCCTAAACCACCACCAGAGTCATTGCATGTGTGTTCCTTTCCTAAACCATATGGATCCACGAGAGTCATTGCATGTGTGTTCCTTTCGTAAACCACATTGATCCACCAGAGTCATTACAAGTGTGTTCTTTTCCTAAACCACATAGATACACCAGAGTCAGTGCATGCGTGTTCCTTTCCTAAACCACATTGATGCACCAGAGTCAGTGCATGTGTGCTCTTCTCCTAAACCACCACCAGAGTCATTGCATGTGTGTTCTTTTCCTAAACCACATGGATCCACCAGAGTCATTGCATGTGTGTTCTTTTCCTAGACCACCACTAGAGTCATTTCATATGCTTCTTTTCCTAAACCACATGGATCCACTAGTGTCATTGCATGTGTGTTCCTTTCCTAAACCACCACCAGAGTCATTGCATGTGTGTTCCATTCATAAACCACATGGATCCATCAGAGTCATTGCATGTGTGTTCCTTTCCTAAACAAAATGGATCCACCAGAGTCATTGCATGTGTGTTCTTTTCCTAAACCACATTGATCCACTAGATTCATTGCAAGTGTGTTCTTTTCCCAAACCACATGGATCCACCAGAGTCATTGCATGTATGTTTTCTCCTAAACCACCACCAGAGTCATTACATGTGTGTTCCTTTCATAAATCACAAGGATCCTCTAGAGTCATTGCATGTGTGTTCTTTTCCCAAACCACCACTAGAGTCATTACATGTGTGTTCGTTTCCTAAAGCACATGGATCCACCAGAGTCATTGCATGTGTGTTATTTTCCTAAACCACCACTAGAGTCATTTTATGTGTCTTCTTTTCCTAAACCACATGGATCCACTGGAGTCATTGCATGTGTGTTCTTTTCCTAAACCACCACCAGAGTCACTGCATCTGTGTTCCTTTCCTAAATCACGTGATCCACCAGAGTCATTGCATGTGTGTTCCTTTCCTAAACCACATTGATCCACCAGAGTCATTGCATGTGTGTTCTTATCCTAAACCACCAGTAGAGTCATTGCATGTGTGTTCCTTTCATAAACCACATGGATCCACCAGAGTCATTGCATGTGAGTTCATGTCCTAAACCACCACAAGAGTCATTGCATGTGTGTTCCTTTCCTAAACCACATGGATCCACCAGAGTCATTGCATGTGTGTTATTTTCCTAAACCACCACCAGAGTTATTCCATGTGTATTCTTTTCCCAAACCACATGGATCCACCGCAGTCATTGCACATGTGTTCTTTTCCTAAACCACCACTAGAGTCATTGCATGTGCGTTCCTTTCATAAACCACATGGATCCACCAGAGTCATTGCATGTGTGTTCTTTCCTAAACAACATGGATCCACCAGAGTCATTGCTTGTGTATTCTTTCCTAAACCACATTGATCCACCAGAGTCATTGCAAGTGTGTTATTTTCCTAAACACATGGATACACCAGAGTCAGTGCATGCGTGTTCCTTACCTAAACCACATTGATGCACCAGAGTCAGTGCATGTGTGTTCTTCTCCTAAACCACCACCAGAGTCTTTGCATGTGTGTTCTTTTCCTAAACCACATGGATCCACCGGAGTCATTGCATGTGTGTTCTTTCCCAAAACCACCACTAGAGTCAATTGAGGTCCATATACCATACTCTACTCTCCCTTCTCAAAAGGAAATATTTTTGGGATCCTTTATTATTTCTTTTTGCCCTTTTTCTTAAATGGTAGAAATGGAGTAATAATTGTTTTAAATGCTTTTAAGCCTCAATAACTCTTGGGAAAATTCCCCTAAGTGTGTATTCACATTTGGGACCATCTCACATCAAAAACCCAACTTGTCCAATACAAAAATATCAAATGATCTTCTAGAAACTACTTCTGTACTTTTTGGATAAATGATTCTAAGTGGACTTCAAATCCTTAGAAAAATCACAAATAATTCCTAGAGAGGTCCCCTAACCTAATCTATCTCCCAGTACCATTTCCTCATCTTGTCCAATGCAAGTTTTTGGACTTTCTTCATAACCACCTATTTGATCAAAATTGCCAAGTAAGCAAATCCTCAAATCAAAAACCCACCAAACCTACACCATTTTGGTCAAACAAACTAGGACAACACACCTCTCATCCCTCTGGTCGAAATACACTATAGCATCACTATAGCTAGGGTTGAAACGGTAAGGAAATTTTCCATCCACTTCCGAAGAAAATGGAAATGGAGAGCTAAAAAGGAAACGGAAACGGTATTTTGCGGAAAAGGAACGGAAACGGAATCTTTTAAACAGAAACAGAAAAGGAAACGACGGAGCCATTTCTGGCAGAAACGAAAACGGTTAAGGAAATTCCGGATAAACAAATACGAAAACTTTCTGGTAATATAACCATCCATGCCCATGTATGAAATAGTACTTTGCATCAGTAATTTCCATTGCTCTTATCGGGCCATAGAGTATATGTTGGGTCTACGTAATACATACAACCAGCCCAGTCTACATACTAATCAAGTGAGTGTCTTAGCATTTATGTGAAACTATTTATGTGAACTTATGTACTTGTCAAAGTGTTGAATTATGTGTGTTACTTGTTGAAGTTGTGAGCCATTCCTTGTGTATTATATGTTTGTTTTGGTGTACAAACCATAATATTATGCCAGTACTATATTCCGATTAATGTCCGTTTTCATATCATATTTGCCCCGTATCAGTTCCATATCCGTCTCCGATGATTTCCGATTCCGCGTTCGTTTCCGGAGTATTCCGTTTCGTTTTCGATTCCGACAACACAAGAGGAAACGAAAACGATAATGCATGTTTTCGTCCGTTTCGGTTCCGTTTTCAACCCTAACTGTAGCAAACCCTTTTCCCCTTGTCTTTAGTGCTTGGAGGAAGGAGAGATGCACACATTGGTCACATCTTGTCTTTACTTCTTGTAGCACTCCATCCCACCTCCTCTCTGTCTCCTGCACGACCCCAGTGGCCTCTCCACCACCCATGGCAACCAATGAGGAGCCCCAAGACCTGCCCTAGCTCCTCCATAGGCCATGTCCACCATGAACCTCCCCATTGCCTTTAAATGGACCAAAGGCCCTCCACCCCACTCCTGCTCCCTCATTTCTTCCCCTGGCCTCCAGGGCACCTTCCCTCAAGCTCCCACTCTCTCCCTCCTCGCTCTCACAACATGAAAAGGGAGAAAACCACCCTCCCGGGTATGCACGTAAGCACCACGATGAAAGCGACTCAGACCACTCTGACCCATCCCACTACTTCTAGTACACCCCTCCACCTCGACCACAACCTCCCGCTACTCCTCCTTCCCTCTGCAGCATAGGAGGAGAGAGGAATCTCCTCTCGGTGTTATTCATGCATGCAGGTTTGAAGGTCAACCCGACCCTCCCCTATCCTTATCCTTGCATGCATGTGTTCTTGTTAAGCAGATATATCAATCCACACCCCTCTTCTAGCCCAGGAACCCTTCTGGTGAGCTCCCCATCAATCGCCGGTGAGGATCTCCAGGTCGTTCCCTCGCAAGGCCCTTCCCGAGGACGAAGCTACCCGTGCTGCCCCTCTTCTTGCTCGTCATCGGCTACCGCATCGCGCCGTCGCATCCTCGTCGTCTCTCGAGCCACAGGTGAGCATCCCGAGCCGTCGCCGCCACCGTTAGGGTTTCTGCCCGCCGCACCCATCGTGAGGTAGAAGGAGCCAGGGCCGTCGATGGCCACTTAATCGAACAACCCCAGGCTTCTTGTATCCCTTCGATGCCCTCCCCCGCTGACGTTGGGCCCCGCCCCGGGCAGGATTTGAATTCCCCGCCTGCTCACTAAGTCGCCCGGCTGGGCCGGATCAGGCACCACGGCCCAAGATCACCCCAGATCTGGCCCACGAGAACTCCAATTCTTTTTCTTTTTCTGTTTAAACAAATTCTAGATATACCTGTTTACTTTAAATCTTGTTGAAAATGGAAAATGGGGTATTTTCCCAAACACATTTTTTATCAGGTTCATGTGTGTTTTGTGCAACATGCAGAACTAGTCCTTTGCCAAAAATAAATTTTATTATTTATTGGCAATTACTCCACTAAAGGATGTTTTTTGCACTAAATAAATTCCTCAGTGACCTACACATATCCAAAATGGATGAAACCAAGTTCCTTTGAAAGTATACCCATAGGCCTACCATCTAGCATATATCTCATGTCAAGGTGAACTATGTTTAACCTTGGTAAAAATAACAAAATCCCTATAGTTCTGACTTTAGGAAATTCCCTAAGCATATCTACATCACCTATTAGGCTAATTCCAACTCCCACAGAAGTGGCCCATCAATAACTATCCAAAACCAGGAGATAAGGATTTATTGACCCACTGTTGAATTTTAGTGAATTAAGCATTTCTGTCCATAATGTTATCACTAGATAAATCATCACAGAAACTATGCAACTCCAAAAAGGTTTATTCCAATTTCTTCAGAAAGGTATTCTAAATATCTACCATGTGCCCTTGGAATCAGCTCAAAAGCCTCTGTATATTAAATCTGATGAAAAAGACAAAAACCCTCCAGAACTGCCTTTGGGAATTTCCTGAGGATATTTTGGTAAATATTTTGACATCCTTCCAACTCTAAGTGAACAAGTACATAAAACCCTACTAAACCATCCAAGGAAATAATTTTTGGAGCTCCAGAACACTTCTGGTGAATTATTTCCTAAAACTAGAGCCTTTATCACTATAAAATTCATAAGAAATTAAAGAAAAGTGATAAAATCTTGAAACCACTTTTGTTGGTTTCACTTTATCAATACTTATCTGTTGGTATCATGTTTTTACAATGGTATCTCATGGAATAAGTCTTTGCTCCAAAACCCTCTCATCCCTAGTTTCTAGATTATGAAACCCATATGGTTTCCTTCACTGTTCCACGACATGCTCCGAATCCTTCTAATCCATTCTCTCAACACCACTACTAATTTTTAAACTTGTATTAACATTTGCTTGCTGTATGGTTTTGATGCTTGAATGCCTTGATTGATTGTGTACTTTCTTGTTTGCATGTGTGCGCCCTGACGATGATAGTTGTGATTATCTTAGAGATTAGAAGAAGATGGTTATTATTGTATATTATTGGGTATTCTAAGAAGAAGTCCAGGGCAATTATGCCATATTGCTGATCTCAGGCAAACCACCTTCTTGCTCATAATCCTTGTCCTACTATTCTACTTATGCATGTTTTATGTACTGTTTATCAAAACTGCATTGTTTACTATATGTTGATGTATATATGGTAGTGGTTTGGATCCTCCGAACTATTACACTTTGGTACTACTAAGTACAACCCCCTTGACCATACCTACTTGTCACTAGTATAGTAGATGGTGTAATACACCATACCCCTTTGGACACCCCCGATTTAGCAGAAGCAAAGCTATAGGATGGGAAGACCCCAGAAAAGTTTTACCAAATGTTTTATGATAAAACCTTGGTGAGGTGGGACCTCCCAAGAGATGTTGAGAAAGAGAAAAGGTTTTGTTTTGCAAAATGCTTATGGAAAACCAGAGGAAAAAGGTTTACAAAAACGCACCCGGTTCTTTGCAGTTTAGCTGTAACAACTTAACCCTGTGCAACCACATTACTCTGGAATGGGACATGGCTGGATTTGATGTTTGTATATTCTAGTATAAGCTACCTTGCAACTACTACAGGGGATCACGATCCCCGGAGGCTCGGCCTTCTCCCTTAAAGGTCCATGTGGGACATCGACCTAGAGAAGGAACGAACTGTCGGCGGGCAGCCAGGCGTTACTATGAGACCCTCATTGAAAGCGCCCACTATGTAAAGTGTAAAATGCGCTCCAGTTGGTCCTCGGTACCCGACGTCCCGGTTTTGAGGGGAGTAACACTCATAGGGTAGGCACTTATATTGGAGTGGGCATCCAGAGAGTCTTGATCGGTTACTCGACCCACGATCGGTGTAGATCAGGGTAGTGTACCCGGATGGTGTGGGTAAAGTGTACAACCTCTGTAGAGTGTAAATCTATTCGAATATCCGTGTCCGTGGTCATGGACGGGTTGGACAAACTTCTGTAGAGCGGTGCTGGTTTTGTTTTAAAAAAGGATTTCGGAAAAGAAATGGCTTTGGAAATATTTTGACCATGGGATGGTCATAAAGGAGAAAGGAGTTTGGTCGTGGGACGACCTGAAGACGGGAACAAATGGGTGACCCAGTCCCGATGTTTTCCAAAACTTTTCAAAAAGGTTTATAAAATGTTTATAAAGGTTTTCAACAAAGATATGTAGATGCTATATCTACAAGAGAAACTAATTGAGAAAAGAACCTCTCTTGGATCCCTCCTACTACCACAACCATAATGCATATCCTCTTGTTATTTCTATTATCTTAAGGTGGTTTGCGAGTACATTCAAAGTACTCACTAGCATTGTCCCTGGCTATTAACTTGGTCAGATATCAAGAAGAAGATGAGGTTGGTGACTATGCGAGCTAGGACGTTCTCCTATTCGGTTGCATGTAGGTTAAGGCATGGATCGGGCTCGACGCTTGATGAAGT
Source organism: Avena sativa (assembly GCA_916181665.1). Classification (NCBI taxonomy): domain Eukaryota; kingdom Viridiplantae; phylum Streptophyta; class Magnoliopsida; order Poales; family Poaceae; genus Avena; species Avena sativa. The sequence goes on from OV702289.1 coordinate 439,089,868, forward strand.
TCCGCTGGTGATTATTGATGTAGCCATACCGGCATTTATGTAAGTCTTGCAATTTGGTATGTCTCGGATGCTGTAATGATACTTGTCGGTTATGTTCCACGGCTCACTGATCATGGGAACGTGGTGTATGCATAACAGGATTTCTCGGATGATTAATCCGGGGGCCCCACAGACTTGGTATCAGAGCCATCCTGACTGTATGAGAACTTTAGTTAGCATGGTCGTTAGACAGGAACCTTATTTTGAAAACCGCGACTTTCGAAAACTAGTTTCCCAAATGAGTTTCAAAAAGTTCTACTTCTTCTCTTACTCTAAGTAAATGCTTTCGAAAATGGTTTCCTCTAACTCTCGTCCAAACTTCAAACCTACGTATTTTAAATAACTAGGATCTAGAAACTAGTGAACACAATGAGAACAAGCTGAAGACAAGCAATTACCAACAAACACAAGGAGACTACGAGATCGCCCTACCAGCGGAATCCTCCTAGTTAGAAGAAATCAAATATTATGCTATCAAGAAGCGTCCAATGACCCGGTGAAAGCTTCACCTGCAAGATAGGGACGTCGACTCGAAGAAAGATGATATCTAGGGTCAATAGTCCTAAGATAGGATTCCCCTATATAGCGAGTAGTTAACTCCTTGGTCCTTAGCGTTGACCCTGTTTGCTTGCCTAAGTGCATCCTGTGTTGCTTGATGTGTGATGTTTGCTGAGGACATGGCGATCCTCCTTGCTCTGTTTGCCTTGTTTGTATGATCTGGTTTTCTTCGAGCTCATTAAAAATGTGACTCGAGGAGCGATAAGCCACCTAGTAACTCAGGAAACCCCTGTGTTAGATGTCGGTAATGAGACCCAGACTAACCCCGAGAGTATATGAGAGGAAAAGCATCGCAAGAACCAGAAGTTCGACATCGTCAAGTCAGATTCAACTCGAAGATTTCACCTTAGCAGGATGGCATACCTCGTCAAGCTCACCTCACAAGACTCGTCAATAGCACAACACTCCCTTGTTCCTCAGTCTACTATAGCAAGAATCCCATCGAAGCCGGAAGTCAACCACCGAAGGATCCTCATTATTCACAAGAAACCACCAAAGATGTCTACCAAGACAAGAAGTCAAGACCTAACTATGCTAACCTCCGGTATATTAGAGCTTCTGACCGCCTCAGGAGAATATTTAATCTAGTCGACCCTACCCAAAACTAACGGAATGATCCTCCCTAGAAGGTCAGAACTACCCTTGAAGCCATGCGATAAGGAAGCATGAAGATAACTCCTCTGAAGCTAGATGCCTCTACCCTGACGGAACACTCTCAAGAGGAGTCGTAAACCGCTAACTTGTGCTCAGCTAACTCCTTAAAGCTTGTTAGAAGACCACCCCCACCAAGGTTTGCGAGAATAGGGTGTCACTTGAAAACCTCAACTTAAGACTCAAAGAAGATACAGCCTTCCTATAACATCAAGTCAACACTCCAAGACAGAAGATCCGCACCCCTCCCGAAGCACCCTAGTAAAGCTCTAAGGTGGAAAGACTATGTTTTTCCACTCAATTTCCAGAAGACTATCTACTGGAAGATACTTCAAGATCCCTAGATCCGATGTCCTTTCTCCAAGTAACAACTCGCAGTTCATCAGAGGAGAAACGAACCAAAGATTCTGCGAAATCCCTTCGCTGCATCAGCTGAAAACTCATCCGAAGGACCACAGGACCGCCAACTGTTCAATTCCAATCGTTTAGAGGACGTGAGACTCCAACGACTCCAAAAGGCTAAGTACTAATGATAGTAGTATATAAGCCCCGTAAGTCATAATTTCTCGGACGCCTTCTGAAGACCTCGACTCTAGGAGGAAGATGGACGACCATCTTCAGAACTGCCACCAATGAAGTCAAGACGGAAGGAATGCGTTATCTACGAGCTAACCCAGTCTAATCCTAAGAGGGAAAGACTGCGTATTTCCCACAAAAATAGGGTAACCCTTCACTGAAGCAAACTCAGGTGTCCCGACCCTAAATTCATTAATTAGGATACGCTACGACCCTAAGGAAGAGCTGTGAATACTTAGAGAGAGATACTCCCAGCAGTAAATTCTATCCTCCGACGAGTACTCCGTGAAGTTCAGCATCGAGACAGTCTGCCCAACCTAAGACCTCGAGATATAGAGTCCCGAAGGAATATAAGATCATCCCTCGCAATCAGGACTAGACTCTACTCAACTCTCCATGCATCCCGGAAGACTGTAGCTCAACTTCATCGACGTAGTAACCTCTCTCAACGACAAAGTCCGTAAGACAGTACGCTTGCGACACCTAGCACTAACCTTGACTCAAAAATCCCCTAACCCTACTCTCCTGAATCTCGGGACGAGATTCTTTTAAGGGGGAAAGGTCTGTAACATCCCAATTTCAGCAATCCTGATTAGTTGTCTAGAATGCAAAAATCAGGGGGAACAAAAACTTTTTCTTGTTAAGTGTTGCAGTGTTTGCTTGTTGATTTTCTGTGCTCATGCTTCTGATTGTATAGCTTATGATATACTCCTTACCACAACATCAGTCGTCCAAAAGCTATTTAACAAAACTATCCTGGCTCATTTTACATATTCTCCAAGGTTCTGGCATTTCAAAGCTTGAGCCAAGATGCTTTTGTAACCAAAACTATTTTAGTAGCTTCTATTGATCAAACTATGGAGAGCTATAGAATACTATCTCCTTATGTTTTCAGGACAGAACCTTCAACTACTCTCACCTCTAGGTTTTTCCAAAACCCTTTCTTTAAGCTGTTGAATTCCACTCTTGCTAGACATACCAGGGACTCTTACCTTATTCAAACTACAACCTTTCAAAATTTCCCATCCTTACCTCAAGCTAGGCTTCATGGTAACCCTAGTAGTAGGTTTGCTTAGTTTATAAGATGAGTTGCCTTGACCTGCTGCTTGATTGGCCTGCTTAGGAGATACTATGAGCTACTCTAGGAGGTCATCACTAGGATCAAGATACTTTAAAATCACCAAACCCTAAGCAAGAATACAGACTGGATCTAATCGCTATCCCCCATGTGATCATCTAAAACCCTTAACCAGATCAATTCTGAAGTGATCCATTATAGAAGTTTCCAAGTCAATGAAGACCAATATCAAACATGGATCCCTTCTACTCAATATACTCTTAAACCTCATCCACTTGATGATGCTCTGGTACCTTGCAACCCATCAAAATCATCACCACCCACATTCTAGTCAAAAACCCTAAATCTGCCAAATTTGGCTGTCTGGAAATCTATTTCAACATCACCTTTTTGGATGTATCCCTTTCTCAACCCTTGTGCATTTTGGGTAATGAACTTGAACCATCTTGTTAACCATCCTAAGGACTACCAAGGACCACTCTTTCCCTTGGTTAGATCATCCTCCAACCCACTTGTTCTTGATAGTTTTGCAGACAAGAAAATAACTATTCCTGCAAATCTAGTCAACATGCCAAATTTGATAGAAGATCACACCACCATCCCACCTTCTATGGACCAACTCTTTGCATGGTTGTGTTCTTCTCACAAACGTTTATCAACATATACTTCACTTGTTCCAAGTGGATCTTTCTGCTTCTTAAACCCACATGGTTTATAAGGCATCATGACTCATCTGGTATGGCAGCCTTATTTTCAACAAAGTTTGCCATCACTTCCAGACCACCTCAAATGTAACCAATCCAAAATCCTTCTTCCATAATCATATATATTACTTAGTCTAACTATCCATCTATCCCTTGCATCAAGGTGAGATCTGAGCTCCAAGATCCAACAACGTTTTGGGGGTATAAAAATAACATCACCCTAGATCCACAACTCCGTGTTTTCCATCTAATTCAAGTTGGGTTTCCAATTCCCCAGGTGGCAAATGCTTGATACACCTTGTATACATCATCTAACTTGATCATGAAGATTTATCAAATATTATCCATAATTATTATGGCTCCAAATTTATTTAATTCCTTTAATAGACAAAATCTCCAAAACTCCTTTCCCATTTGAAAGTTTGGTTTTTGCCAAAACTCTTCTCCAACTTTTTTCTCAATTGAGGTCCATATACCATACCCTACTATCCCCTCTCAAAAAGAAATATTTTTGGGATCCTTTATTATTTCTTTTTGCCCTTTTTCTTAAATGGCAGAAATGGAGTAATAATTGTTTTAAATGCTTTTAAGCCTCAATAACTCTTGGGAAAATTCCCCTAAGTGTGTATTCACATTTGGGACCATCTCACATCAAAAACTCAACTTGTCCAATACAAAAATATCAAATGAGCTTCTAGAAACTACTTCTGTACTTTTTGGATAAATGATTCTAAGTGGACCTCAAATCCTTAGAAAAATCACAAATAATTCCTAGAGAGGTCCCTTAACCTCATCTATCTCCCAGTACCATTTCCTCATCTTATCCAATGCAAGTTTTTGGACTTTCTTCATAACTACCTATTTGATCAAAATTTCCAAGTAAGCAAATCCTCAAATCAAAAACCCACCAAACCTACACAATTTTGGTCAAACAAACTTGCACAAAACACCTCTCATCCCTCTAGTCGAAATACACTGTAGCATCACTATAACAAACCCTTTTCCCCTTGTCTTTAGTGCTTGGAGGAAGGAGAGATGCACACATTGGTCACATCTTGTCTTTACTTCTTGTAGCACTCCACCCCACCTCCTCTCTGTCTCCTGCACGACCCCAGTGCCCTCTCCACCTCCCATGGTAACCAATGAGGAGCCCCAAGACCTGCCCTAGCTCCTCCATAGGCTAGGTCCACCATGAACCTCCCTATTGCCTTTAAATGGACCAGAGGCCCTCCACCCCACTCCTGCTCCCTCATTTCTTCCCCTGGCCTCTAGGGCACCTTCCCTCAAGCTCCCACTCTCTCCCTCCTCGCTCTCACACCATGAAAAGGGAGAAAACCACCCTCCTGGGTATGCAAGCAAGCACCACCATGCAAGCGACTCAGACCACTCTGACCCATCCCACTACTACTTCTAGTACACCCCTCCACCTCGACCATAACCTCCCGCTACTCCTCCTTCCCTCTATAGCATAGGAGGAGAGAGGAATCTCCTCTCGATGTTCTTCATGCATGTAGGTTTGAAGGTCAACCCGACCCTCCCCTCTCCTTATCCTTGAATGCATGTGTTCTTGTTAAGCAGATCTATCAATCCACGCCCCTCTTCTAGCCCAGGAACCCTTCTGGCGAGCTCTCCATCAATCGTCGGCGAGGCTCTCCCGGTTGTTCCCACGTGAGGCCCTTCCCGAGGACGAAGCTACCCGTGCCGCCCCTCTTCTTGCTCGTCATCGGCTACCGCGTCGCGTCGTCGCATCCCTGTCGTCTCTCGAGCCGCAGGTGAGCATCCCGAGCCGCCACCGCCACTGTTAGGGTTTCTGCCCGCCGCGCCCGTCGTGAGGTTGAAGAAGGAGCCATGGCCATCGATGGCCACTTAATCGAATGGCTCCAGGATTCTTGTACCCCTTTGGTGCCCTCCCCTGCTGACATTGGGCCTCGCCCCGGGCAGGATTTGAATTCCCCGCCCGGTCACTAAGTCACCCTGCTGGGCCGGATCAGGCACCATGGCCCAAGATCACCCCAGATCTGGCCCACGAGAACTCCAATTCTTTTTCTTTTTCTGTTTAAACAAATTCTAGATATACCACATGATCCACCAGAGTCATTGCACGTGTGTTCCTTTCCTAAACCACATGATACACCAGAGTCATTGCATGTGTGTTCTGTTCCTAAACCAAATTGATCCACCAGAGTCATTGCATGTGTGTTGTTTCCCTAAACCACCACCAGAGTCATTGCATGTGTGTTCCTTTCATAAACCACATGGATCCACTAGAGTCATTGCATATGTGTTCCTTTCCTAAACCACCACTAGAGTAATTGTATGTGTGTTCCTTTCCTAAACCACAACTAGAGTCATTACAGTGTGTTCCTTTCCTAAACCACATGGATCCTCCAGAGTCATTGCATGTGTGTTATTTTCCTAAACCACCACAAGAGTCATTGTATGTGTATTCTTTTCCTAAACCACATGGATCCACCAGATTCATTGCAATTGTGTTCTTTTCCTAAACCACCACCGGAGTCATTGCATGTGTGTTCCTTTCCTAAACCACATTGATCCACCAGAATCATTGCAAGTGTGTTCTTTTCCTAAACCACATGGATCCACCAGAGTCATTGCATGTGTGTTCCTTTCCTAAACCACATTGATACACGAGAGTCATTGCATGTGTGTCCTTTTCCTAAACCTCCACCAGAGTCATTGCATGTGTGTTCTTTTGCTAAACCACATGGATCCACCAGAGTCATTGCATGTGTATTCTTTTCCTAAACCACCACTAGAGTCATTGTATGTGTCTTCTTTTCCTAAACCACATGGATCCACCAGAGTCATTGCATGTGTGTTCTTTTCCTAAACCACCACTACCGTTATTGTATGTGTGTTCTTTTCATAAACCACATGGATCCACGAGAGTCATTGCATGTTTATTCCTTTCCTAAACCACATGGATCCACCAGAGTCATTGCATGTGAGTTATTTTCCTAAACTACCACTAGAATCTTTGCATCTGTCTTCTTTTCCTAAACCACATGGATCCACCAGAGTCATTGCATGTGTGTTCTTTTCCTAAACCACCACCAGAGTCATTACATGTGTGTTCCTTTCATAAACCACATGGATCCTCCAGAGTCATTGCATGTGTGTTAGTTTCCTAAACCACCACTAGAGTCATTACATGTGTGTTCCTTTCCTAAACCACATGGATCCACCAGAGTCATTGCATGTGTGTTACTTTCCTAAACCACCACTAGAGGCATTGCATATGCCTTCTTTTCCTAAACCACATGGATCCACCAGAGTCATTGCATGTGTGTTCCTTTCCTAAACAAAATGGATCCACCAGTCTTGCATGTGTGTTCTTTTTCCTAAACCACATTAATCCACCAGAGTCATTGCAAGTGTATTTGTTTCCCAAACCACATGGATCCACTAGAGTCATTGCATGTGTGTTCCTTTTCTAAACCACATGGATCCACCAGAGTCATTGCATGTGTGTTATTTTCCTAAACCACCACCAGAGTCATTGCTTGTGTATTCTTTACCTAAACCACATGAATCCACCAAAGTCATTGCACATGTGTTGTTTTCCTAAACCACCACCAGAGTCATTGCATGTGTGTTCCTTTCATAAACCACATGGATCCACCAGAGTCATTGCATGTGTGTTCCTTTGCTAAACAATATGGATCCACCAGAGTCATTGCATGTGCATTCTTTCCTAAACCACTTTGATCTACCAGAGTGATTACAAGTGTGTTCCTTTCCTTAACCACCACTAGAGTAATTGCATGTGTGTTCCTTTCCTAAAACACATTGATCCAGCAGAGTCATTGCTTGTGTGTTCTTTTCCTAAACCACCACCAGAGTCATTGCATGTGTATTCTTTTCCTAAAGCACATGGATGCACTAGAGTCATTGCATGTGTGTTCCTTTCCTAAACCACATTGATCCACCAGAGTCATTTCTTGTGTTTTTTCCTAAACCACCACCAGAGTCATTGCATGTGTGTTCTTTTCCTAAACGACCAGTAGAGTTATTGCATGTGCCTTCTTTTCCTAAACCACATGGATCCACCAGAGTCATTGCATGTGTGTTCCTTTCCTAAACAAAATGGAACCACCAGAGTCTTGCATGTGTGTTCTTTTCCTAAACCACATTGATCCACCAGAGTCATTGCAAGTGTGTTCTTTTCCCAAACCATATGGATCCACTAGAGTCAATACATGTGTGTTCGTTTCCTGAACCACATCGATCCACCAGAGTCATTGCATGTGTCTTCCTTTCCTAAACCACCACTAGAGTCATTGCATCTGTGTTATTTTCCTAAACCTCCACCAGAGTCATTGCATGTGTGTTCCTTTCCTAAACCACATGGATCTACCAGAATCATTGCATGTGTGTTCCTTTCCTAAACCACATGATCCACCAGAGTCATTGCATGTGTGTTCCGTTCCTAAACCAAATTGATCCACCAGAGTCATTGCATGTGTGTTCTTTCCCTAAACCACCACCAGAGTTATTGCATGTGTGTTCCTTTCATAAACCACATGGATCCACTAGAGTCATTGCATATGTGTTCCTTTCCTAAACCACCACTAGAGTAATTGTATGTGTGTTCCTTTCCTAAACCACCACTAGAGTCATTATAGCGTGTTCCTTTCCTAAACCACATGGATCCTCCAGAGTCATTGCATGTGTGTTATTTTCCTAAACCCCCTCAAGAGTCATTGTATGTGTATTCTTTTCCTAAACCACATGGATCCACCAGATTCATTGCAATTGTGTTCTTTTCCTAAACCACCACCGGAGTCATTGCATGTGTGTTCCTTTCCTAAACCACATGGATCCACCAGAGTCATAGTATGTGTGTTTCTTTCCTAAACCACATTGATCCACCAGAATCATTGCAAGTGTGTTCTTGTCCTAAGCCACATGGATCCACCACAGTCATTGCATGTGTGTTCCTTTCCTATACTACATTGATACACGAGAGTCATTGCATGTGTGTTCTTTTGCTAAACCACATGGATCCACCAGAGTCATTGCAAGTGTATTCTTTTCCTAAACCACCACTAGAGTCATTGTATGTGTCTTCTTTTCCTAAACCACATGGATCCACCAGAGTCATTGCATGTGTGTTCTTTTCCTAAACCACCACTACCGTTATTGTATGTGTGTTCTTTTCATAAACCACATGGATCCACGAGAGTCATTGCATGTTTATTCCTTTCCTAAACCACATGGATCCACCAGAGTCATTGCATGTGAGTTATTTTCCTAAACTACCACTAGAATCTTTGCATCTGTCTTCTTTTCCTAAACCACATGGATCCACCAGAGTCATTGCATGTGTGTTCTTTTCCTAAACCACCACCAGAGTCATTACATGTGTGTTCCTTTCATAAACCACATGGATCCTCCAGAGTCATTGCATGTGTGTTAGTTTCCTAAACCACCACTAGAGTCATTACATGTGTGTTCCTTTCCTAAACCACATGGATCCACCAGAGTCATTGCATGTGTGTTACTTTCCTAAACCACCACTAGAGGCATTGCATATGCCTTCTTTTCCTAAACCACATGGATCCACCAGAGTCATTGCATGTGTGTTCCTTTCCTAAACAAAATGGATCCACCAGTCTTGCATGTGTGTTCTTTTTCCTAAACCACATTAATCCACCAGAGTCATTGCAAGTGTATTTGTTTCCCAAACCACATGGATCCACTAGAGTCATTGCATGTGTGTTCCTTTTCTAAACCACATGGATCCACCAGAGTCATTGCATGTGTGTTATTTTCCTAAACCACCACCAGAGTCATTGCTTGTGTATTCTTTACCTAAACCACATGAATCCACCAAAGTCATTGCACATGTGTTGTTTTCCTAAACCACCACCAGAGTCATTGCATGTGTGTTCCTTTCATAAACCACATGGATCCACCAGAGTCATTGCATGTGTGTTCCTTTGCTAAACAATATGGATCCACCAGAGTCATTGCATGTGCATTCTTTCCTAAACCACTTTGATCTACCAGAGTGATTACAAGTGTGTTCCTTTCCTTAACCACCACTAGAGTAATTGCATGTGTGTTCCTTTCCTAAAACACATTGATCCAGCAGAGTCATTGCTTGTGTGTTCTTTTCCTAAACCACCACCAGAGTCATTGCATGTGTATTCTTTTCCTAAAGCACATGGATGCACTAGAGTCATTGCATGTGTGTTCCTTTCCTAAACCACATTGATCCACCAGAGTCATTTCTTGTGTTTTTTCCTAAACCACCACCAGAGTCATTGCATGTGTGTTCTTTTCCTAAACGACCAGTAGAGTTATTGCATGTGCCTTCTTTTCCTAAACCACATGGATCCACCAGAGTCATTGCATGTGTGTTCCTTTCCTAAACAAAATGGAACCACCAGAGTCTTGCATGTGTGTTCTTTTCCTAAACCACATTGATCCACCAGAGTCATTGCAAGTGTGTTCTTTTCCCAAACCATATGGATCCACTAGAGTCAATACATGTGTGTTCGTTTCCTGAACCACATCGATCCACCAGAGTCATTGCATGTGTCTTCCTTTCCTAAACCACCACTAGAGTCATTGCATCTGTGTTATTTTCCTAAACCTCCACCAGAGTCATTGCATGTGTGTTCCTTTCCTAAACCACATGGATCTACCAGAATCATTGCATGTGTGTTCCTTTCCTAAACCACATGATCCACCAGAGTCATTGCATGTGTGTTCCGTTCCTAAACCAAATTGATCCACCAGAGTCATTGCATGTGTGTTCTTTCCCTAAACCACCACCAGAGTTATTGCATGTGTGTTCCTTTTATAAACCACATGGATCCACTAGAGTCATTGCATATGTGTTCCTTTCCTAAACCACCACTAGAGTAATTGTATGTGTGTTCCTTTCCTAAACCACCACTAGAGTCATTATAGCGTGTTCCTTTCCTAAACCACATGGATCCTCCAGAGTCATTGCATGTGTGTTATTTTCCTAAACCCCCTCAAGAGTCATTGTATGTGTATTCTTTTCCTAAACCACATGGATCCACCAGATTCATTGCAATTGTGTTCTTTTCCTAAACCACCACCGGAGTCATTGCATGTGTGTTCCTTTCCTAAACCACATGGATCCACCAGAGTCATAGTATGTGTGTTTCTTTCCTAAACCACATTGATCCACCAGAATCATTGCAAGTGTGTTCTTGTCCTAAGCCACATGGATCCACCACAGTCATTGCATGTGTGTTCCTTTCCTATACTACATTGATACACGAGAGTCATTGCATGTGTGTTCTTTTCCTAAACCTCCACCAGAGTCATTGCATGTGTGTTCTTTTCATAAACCACATGGATCCACCAGAGTCATTGCATGTGTGTTCTTTTCCTAAACCACCACTAGAGTCATTGCATGCGTCTTCTTTTCCTAAACCACATGGATCCACCAGAGTCATTGCATGTGTGTTCTTTTCCTAGACCACCAGTAGAGTTATTGTATGTGTGTTCCTTTCATAAACCACATGGATCCACGAGAGTCATTGCATGTGTGTTCCTTTCCTAAACCACATGGATCCACCAGAGGCATTGCATGTGAGTTATTTTCCTGAACCACCACTAGAATGATTGCATATGTCTTCTTTTGCTAAACCACATGGATCCACCAGAGTCATTGCATGTGTGTTCTTTTCCTAAACCACCACCAGAGTCATTACATGTGTGTTCCTTTCATAAACCACATGGATCCTCTAGAGTCATTGCATGTGTGTTCCTTTCCTAAACAACCACTAGATTCATTACATGTGTGTTCGTTTCCTAAACCACATGGATCCACCAGAGTCATTGCATGTTTGTTATTTTCCTAATCCACCACTAGAGGCATTGCACGTGTCTTCTTTTACTAAACCACATCGATCCACTAGAGTCATTGCTTGTGTGTTCTTTTCCTAAACCATATGGATCCACCAGAGTCATTGCATGTGTGTTATTTTCCTAAACCACCTGTAGAGCTATTGCATATGCCTTATTGTCCTAAACCACATGGATCCACCAGAGTCATTGCATGTGTATTCCTTTCCTAAACAAAATGGATCCACCAGAGTCTTGCATGTGTGTTCTTTTTCCTAAACCACATTGATCCACAAGAGTCATTGCAAGTGTATTCGTTTCCCAAACCACATGGATCCACTAGAGTCATTGCATGTGTGTTCGTTTCCTAAACCACATTGATCCACCAGATTCATTGCATGTGTGTTCATTTCCTAAACCACCACTAGAGTCATTGCTTGTGTGTTGTTTTTCTAAACCTCCACCAGAGTCATTGCATGTGTGTTCCTTTCCTAAAACACATGGAGCCACTAGAATCATTGCATGTGTGTTGTTTTGCTAAACCACCAGCAGAGTCATTGCACATGTGTTCCTTTCCTAAACCACATGATCCACTAGAGTCATTGCATGTGTGTTCCGTTCCAAAACCAAATTGATCTACTAGAGTCATTGCATGTGTCTTCTTTCCCTAAACCACCACTAGAGTCATTACATGTGTGTTCCTTTCAAAAACCACATGGATCCACCAGAGTCATTGCATATGTGTTCCTTTCCTAAACCACCATAGAGTCATTCCATGTGTGTTCCTTTCCTAAACCACCACTAGAGTCATTGCATTTGTGTTCCTTTCCTAAACATCATGGATCCTCTAGAGTCATTGGATGTGTGTTATTTTCCTAAACCACCACCAGAGTCATTGCATGTGTATTCTTTTCCTAAACAACATGGATCCACCAGATTCATTGCATGTGTGTTCTTGTCCTAAACCACCACCGGAGTCATTGCATGTGTGTTCATTTCCTAAACCACATGGATCCACCAGAGAAATTGCATGTGTGTTCCTTTCCTAAACCACATTGATCCACCAGAATCATTGCAAGTGTGTTCTTTCCCTAAACCACATGGATCCACCAGAGTCATTGCATGTTTGTTCCTTTCCTAAACCACATTGATGCAGCAGAGTCACTTTATGTGTGTTCTTTTCCTAAATCGCCACCAGAGTCATTGCATGTGTGTTCTTTTCCTTAACCACATGGATCCACCAGAGTCATTGCATGTATGTTCTTTTCCTAAACCACCACTAGAGTCATTGTCTGTGTCTTATTTTCCTAAACCACATGGATCCACCACAGTCATTGCATGTGTGTTCTTTTCCTAAACCACCACTAGAGTTATTGCATGTGTGTTCCTTTCATAAACCACATGGATCCACGAGAGTCATTGCATGGGTGTTCCTTTCTTAAACCACATGGATCCACCAGAATCATTGCATGTGAGTTATTTTCTTCAACCACCACTAGAGTCATTGCATCTATCTTCTTTTCCTAAACCACATGGGTCCACCAGAGTCATTGCATGTGTGGTCTTTCTCTAAACCACCAATAGAGTCATTGCATGTGTGTTCCTTTCATAAACCACATGGATCCACCAGAGTCGTTGCATGTGTGTTATTTTTCTAAACCACCACCAGAGTCATTGGATGTGTGTTACTTTCATAAACCACATGTATCCACCAGAGTCAGTGCATGTGTGTTCTTGTCCTAAACACATGGATCCACCAGAGTCATTGCATGTGTGTTCCTTTCCTAAACCACATTGATCCACCAGAATCATTGCAAGTGTGTTCTTTTCCTAAACCACATGGATCCACCAGAGTCATTGCATGGGTGTTCCTTTCATAAACCACATGGATCCACCAGAGTCATTGCATGAGTGTTCCTTTCGTAAACCACATGGATCCACCCGAGTCATTACATGTGTGTTCTTTTCCTAAACCACCACCAAAGTCATTGCACGTGTGTTTTTTCCTAAACCACATTGATCCACTAGAGTCATTGCAAGTGTGTTCTTTTCCTAAACTACATGGATCCACTAGAGTCATTGCATGTGTGTTTATTTCCTAAACCACATTGATCCACCAGAGTCTTTCCATGTGGGTTCTTTTCCTAACCACCACCAGAGTCATTGCATGTGTGTTCTTTTCCAAAACCACATGGATCCACCAGAGTCATTGCATGTGTGTTCTTTTCCCAAAGCACCACTAGAGTCATTGCATGTGTCTTCTTTTCCTAAACCACATGGATCCACCAGAGTCATTGCATGTGTGGTCCTTTCATAAACCACATGGATCCACCAAATTCATTGCATGTGTGTTCCTTTCCTAAACCACATGGATCCACTAGAGTCATTACATGTGTGTTATTTTCCTAAACCACCACCAGAGTCATTGCATGTGTCTTCTTTTCCTAAACCACATGGATCCACCAGAGTCATTACATGTGTGTTCTTTTCCTAAACCACCACCATAGTCATTGCATGTGTGTTCCATTCATAAACCACTTGAATCCACCAGAGTCATTGCATGTGTGTTCCTTTCCTAAACCACATTGATCCACTAGAGTCGTTGCATGTGTGTTCTTTTTCTAAACCTCCACCAGAGTCATTGCATGTGTGTTCCTTTCCTAAACCACATGGTTCCACCAGAATCATTGCATGTGTGTTCTTTTCCTAAACCACCACCAGAGTCATTGCATCTGTGTTCCTTTCCTAAACCACATGATCCACATGAGTAATTGCATGTGTGTTCCTTTCCTAAACCACATTGATCCACCAGAGTCATTGCATTTGTGTTCTTATCCTAAACCACCACTAGAGTCATTGCATGTGTGTTCCTTTCATAAACAACATGGATCCAGCAGAGGCATTGCATATGTGTTCCTTTCCTAATCCACCACTAGAGTCATTGCATGTGTGTTCCTTTCCTAAACCACCTCTAGAGTGATTGCATGTGTGGTCCTTTCCTAAACTACATGGATCCTCCAAATTCATTGCATATGTGTTATTTTACTAAACCACCACCAGAGTCATTCCTTGTGTATTCTTTTCCTAAACCACATGGATCCATCAGATTCATTGCATGTGTGTTCTTTTCCTAAACCACAACTAGAGTCATTACATGTGTGTTCCTTTCCTAAACCACATGGATCCACCAGAGTCATTGCATGTGTGTTCCTTTCCTAAACCACATTGATCCACCAGAGTCATTGCAAGTGTGTTCTTTTCCAAAACCACATGGATCCACCAGAGTCATTGCATGTGTGTTATTTTCCTAAACCACCACCAAAGTCAGTACATGTGTGTTCCTTTAATAAACCACATGGATCCTCTAGAGTTATTGCATGTGTGTTCCTTTCCTAAACCACCACTAGAGTCATTACATGTGTGTTCCTTTCCTAAACCACATGTATCCACCAGAGTCATTGCATGTGTGTTATTTTCCTAAACCACCACTAGAGTCATTTTATGTGTCTTGTTTTCCTAAACCACATGATCCACCAGAGTCATTGCATGTGTGTTTCTTTCCTAAACCACATTGATCCACCAGAGTCATTGCATGTGTGTTCTTATCCTAAACCACCACTAGAGTCATTGCATGTGTGTTCCTTTCATAAACCACATTGATCTACCAGAGTCATTGCATGTAAGTTCATTTCCTGAACCACCACAATAGTCATTGCATGTGTGTTCCTTTCCTAAACCACATGGATCCACCAGAGTCATTGCATGTGTTTTTTCCTAAACCACCACCAGAGTCATTACATGTGTGTTATTTTCCTAAACCACATGGATCCACTAGATTCATTGCATGTGTGTTCCTTTCCTAAACCACATTGATCCACCAGAATCATTGCCTGTGTTTTATCCTAAACCACCACTAGAGTCATTGCATGTGTGTTCTTTTCCTAAACCATATGGTTCCACTAGAGTCATTGCATGTGTGTTCTTTTACTCAACCACCAGTAGAGTTATTGCATGTGTCTTCTTTTCCTAAGCCACATGGATCCACCAGAGTCATTGCATGTGTGTTCCTTTCCTAAACAAAATGGATCCACCAGAGTCTTGCATGTGTGTTCTTTTCCTAAACCACATTGATCCACCAGAGTCATTGCAAGTGTGTTCTTTTCCAAAACCACATGGATCCACCAGAGTCATTGCATGTGGGTTCGTTTCCTAAACCACATTGATCCACCAGAGTCATTGCATGTATGTTCCTTTCCTAAACCACCACTGGAGTCATTGCATGTGGATTCTTCTTCTAACCCTCCACCAAAGTCATTGCATGTCTATTCCTTTCCTAAACCACATGGATCCACCAGAACCATTGCATGTGTTTTTCCTATACCACCACCAGATTCATTGCACATGTGTTCCTTTCCTAAACTAGATGATCCAACAGAGTCATTGGATGTGTGTTCCTTTCCTAAACCTTATTGATCCACCAAACTCATTGCATGTGTGTTCTTATCCTAAACCACCACTAGAGTCATTACATGTGTGTTCCTTTCATAAACCACATGGATCCACCAGAGTCATTGCATGTGTGTTCTTTTCCTAAACCACCACTAGAGTTATTGTATGTGTGTTCCTTTCCTAAACCACATGGATCCACCAGAGTCATTGCATACGTGTTATTTTTCTAGACCATCACTAGAGTTATTGCATGTGTATTCTTTTCCCAAACCACATGGATCCACCACAGTCATTGCACATGTGTTCTTTTCCTAAACAACCACCAGAGTCATTGCATGTGCGTTCCTTTCATAAACCACATGGATCCACCAGAGTTATTGCATGTGTGTTCCTTTCCTAAACAACATGGATCCACCAGAGTCATTGCATGTGTATTCTTTCCTAAACCACATTGATCCACTAGAGTCATTGCAAGTGTGTTCTTTTCCAAAACCACATGGATCCACCAGAGTCATTGCATGTGGGTTCGTTTCCTAAACCACATTGATCCACCAGAGTCATTGCATGTATGTTCCTTTCCTAAACCACCACTGGAGTCATTGCATGTGGATTCTTCTTCTAACCCTCCACCAAAGTCATTGCATGTCTATTCCTTTCCTAAACCACATGGATCCACCAGAATCATTGCATGTGTTTTTCCTATACCACCACCAGATTCATTGCACATGTGTTCCTTTCCTAAACTAGATGATCCAACAGAGTCATTGGATGTGTGTTCCTTTCCTAAACCTTATTGATCCACCAAACTCATTGCATGTGTGTTCTTATCCTAAACCACCACTAGAGTCATTGCATGTGTGTTCCTTTCATAAACCACATGGATCCACCAGAGTCATTGCATGTGTGTTCTTTTCCTAAACCACCACTAGAGTTATTGTATGTGTGTTCCTTTCCTAAACCACATGGATCCACCAGAGTCATTGCATACGTGTTATTTTTCTAGACCATCACTAGAGTTATTGCATGTGTATTCTTTTCCCAAACCACATGGATCCACCACAGTCATTGCACATGTGTTCTTTTCCTAAACAACCACCAGAGTCATTGCATGTGCGTTCCTTTCATAAACCACATGGATCCACCAGAGTTATTGCATGTGTGTTCCTTTCCTAAACAACATGGATCCACCAGAGTCATTGCATGTGTATTCTTTCCTAAACCACATTGATCCACTAGAGTCATTGCAAGTGTGTTCTTTTCCTAAACCACATGGATCCACTAGAGTCATTGCATGTGTGTTCCTTTCCTAAACCACATTGATCCAGTAGAGTCATTGACTGTGTGTTCTTTTCCTAAACCACCACCAGAGTCATTACATGTGTGTTCTTTTCCTAAACCACATGGATCCACCAGAGTCATTGCATGTGTGTTCCTTTCCTAAACCACATTGATCAACCAGAGTCATTGCCTGTGTTTTTTCCTAAACCACCACCAGAGTCATTGCATGTGTGTTCTTTTCCTAAAACACATGGATCCACTAGATTCATTGCATGTGTGTTCTTTTTCTAAACCACCACCGGAGTCATTGCATGTATGTTCCTTTCCTAAAATACATGGATCCACCAGAGTCATTGCATGTGTGTTCCTTTCCTTAACCACATTGATCCACCAGAGTCACTGTAGTTTCTTCTTTTCCTAAACCACATGGATCCACCAGAATCATTGCATGTGTGTTCCTTTCCTAAACCACATTGATGCACCAGAATCATTGCATGTGTGTTCCTTTCCTAAACCACGACTAGAGTCATTGCATGTGGGTTCTTTTTCTAACCCTCCCCCAGAGTCATTGCATGCGTATTCCTTTCCTAAACCACATGGATCCACCAAAATCATTGCATGTGTGTTTTTTTCCTATACCACCACCAGATTCGATGCACATGTGTTCCTTTCCTAAACCACATTATCCAACAGAGTCATTGCATGTGTGTTCCTTATCTAAACCACATTGATCCACCAGACTCATTGCATGTGTGTTCTTGTCCTAAACACATGGATCCACCAGAGTCATTGCATGTGTGTTCGTTTCCTAAACCACATTGATCCACCAGAATCATTGCATGTGTGTTCCTTTCCTAAACCACCACTAGAGTCATTGCATGTGGGTTCTTTTTCTAACCCTCCCCCAGAGTCATTGCATGCGTATTCCTTTCCTAAACCACATGGATCCACCAGAATCATTGCATGTGTGTTTTTTTCCTATACCACCACCAGATTCAATGCACATGTGTTCCTTTCCTAAACAACATGATCCAACAGAGTCATTGCATGTGTGTTCCTTATCTAAACCACATTCATCCACCAGACTCATTGCATGTGTGTTCTTTTCCTAAACCACCACTAGAGTCATTGCATGTGTGTTCCTTTCGTAAACCACATGGATCCTCCAGAGTCATTGCATATGTGTTCCGTTACTAAACCACAACTAGAGTCATTGCATGTGTGTTCCTTTCATAAACCATCACTAGATTCATTGAATGTGTGTTCGTCTCATAAACCACATGGATCCTCCAGAGTCATTACATGTGTGTTATTTTCCTAAACCACCACCAACGTCATTGCATGTGTATTGTTTTCCTAAACCACATGGATCCACTAGATTCATTGCATGTGTGTTCTTTTCCTAAGCCACCACCGGAGTCATTGCATGTGTGTTCCTTTCATAAACCACATGGATCCACCAGAGTCATTGCATGTGTGTTCTTTTCCTAAACCACCACTACAGTTATTGTATGTGTGTTCCTTTCCTAAACCACATGGATCCACCAGAGTCACTGCATGCGTGTTATTTTTCTAAACCACGACCAGAGTTATTGCATGTGTATTCTTTTCCCAAACAACATGGATCCACCACAGTCATTGCACATGTGTTCTTTTCCTAAACCACCACCAGAGTCATTGCATGTGTGTTCCATTCATAAACCACATGGATCCACCAGAGTCATTGCATGTGTGTTCCTTTCCTAAACAACATGGATCCACCAGAGTCATTGCATGTGTATTCTTTCCTAAACCACATTGATCCACCAGAGTCATTGCAAGTGTGTTCTTTTCCTAAACCACATGGATCCACTAGAGTCATTGCATGTGTGTTCCTTTCCTAAACCACATTGATCCAGTAGAGTTATTGCCTGTGTGTTGTTTTCCTAAACCACGACCAGAGTCATTACATGTGTGTTCTTTTCCTAAACCACATGGATCCACCAGAGTCATTGCATGTGTGTTCCTTTCCGAAACCACAGGGATCCACCAGAGTCATTGCCTGTGTGTTCCTTTCCTAAACCACCACCAGAGTCATTGCATGTGTGTTCTTTTCCTAAACCATATGGATCCACTAGAGTCATTGCATGTGTGTTCTTTTCCTTAACCACTAGTAGAGTTATTGCATGTGTGTTCCTTTCCTAAACCACATGGATCCACCAGAGTCATTGCATGTGTGTTACTTTCCTAAACAAAATGGATCCACCAGAGTCTTGGATGTGTGTTCTTTTCCTAAACCATATTGATCCACCAGAGTCATTGCAAGTGTGTTCTTTTCCAAAACCACATGGATCCACCAGAGTCATTGCATGTGGGTTCATTTCGTAAACCACATTGATCCACTAGAATCATTGCATGTGTTTTTTTCCTAAACCACCACCATATTAATTGCATGTGGGTTCCTTTCCTAAATCACATGATCCAACAGAGTCATTGTAGGTGTGTTCCTTTCCTAAACCACATTGAGCCACCAGACTCATTGCCTGTGTGTTCTTTTCCTAAACCACCACTAGAGTCATTGCATTTGTGTTCCTTTCATAAACCACATGGATCCTCCAGAGTCATTGCATGTGTGTTCCGTTCCTAAACCACCACTAGAGTCATTGCATGTGTGTTCCTTTCATAAACCACCACTAGAGTCATTGAATGTGTGTTCTTCTCGTAAACCACATGGATCCTCCAGAGTCATTGCATATGTGTTATTTTCGTAAACCACCACCAGCGTCATTGCATGTGTATTGTTTTCCTAAACCACATGGATCCACTAGATTCATTGCATGTGTGTTATTTTCCTAAACCACCACCGGAGTCATTGCATGTATGTTCCTTTCCTAAAATACATGGATCCACCAGAGTCATTGCATGTGTGTTCCTTTCCTTAACCACATTGATCCACCAGAGTCATTGCAAGTTTGTTCTTTTCCTAAACCACATGGATCCACCAGAGTCATTGCATGTGTGTTCCTTTCCTAAACCACATTGATGCACCGGAGTTAGTGCTTGTGTGTTCTATTCCTAAACCACTACCAGAGTCATTGCATGTGTGTTCTTTTCCTAAAACACATGGATCCACCAGAGTCATTGCATGTGTGTTCTTTTCCAAAACCACCACTAGAGTCATTGCATGTGTCTTCTTTTCCTAAACCACATGGATCCACCAGAGTCATTGCATGTGTGTTCTTTTCCTAAACCACCTCTAGAGTTATTGCATGTGTGTTCCTTTCATAAACCACATGGATCCACCAGAGTCATTGCATGTGTGTTCCTTTCCTGAACCACATGGATCCACCAGAGTCATTGCATGTGAGTTATTTTCCTAAACCACCACCAGAGTCATTGCATCTCTCTTCTTTTCCTAAACCACATGGATCCACCAGATTCATTGCATGTGTGTTCTTTTCCAAAAACCCCACCAGAGTCATTATATGTGTCATCCTTTCATAAACCACATGGATCCTCAAAAGTCATTGCATGTGTGTTCCTTTCCTAAACCAACACTAGAGTCATTACATGTGTGCTCTTTCCTAAACCACATGGATTCACCAGAGTCATTGCATGTGTGTTATTTTCCTAAACCACCACTAGAGTCATTGCATGTGTCTTCTTTTCCTAAACCACATGGATCCACTAGAGTCATTGCATGTGTGTTCCTTTCCTAAACTACCACCAGAGTTATTATATGTGTGTTCCTTTCATGAACCACATGGATCCATCAGAGTCATTGCATGTGTGTTCATTTCCTAAACTACCACTAGAGTCATTGCATGTGTGTTCCATTCCTAAACCACATGGATCCACCAGAGTCATTGCATCTGTGTTCCTTTCCTAAACCACCACTAGAGTCATTACATGTGTGTTCCTTTCCTAAACCACATGGATCCACTAGAGTCATTGCATGTGTGTTACTTTCCTAAACCACCACTAGAGGCATTGCATATGCCTTCTTTTCCTAAACCACATGGATCCACCAGAATCATTGCATGTGTGTTCCTTTCCTAAACAAAATGGATCCACCAGAGTCTTGCATGTGTGTTCTTTTTCCTAAACCAAATTAATCCACCAGAGTCATTGTAAGTGTATTCGTTTCCCAAACCACATGGATCCACTAGAGTCATTGCATGTGTGTTCCTTTTCTAAACCATATGGATCCACCAGAGTCATTGCATGTGTGTTATTTTCCTAAACCACCACCAGAGTAATTGCATATGTATTCTTTTCCTAAACCACATGAATCCACCAGAGTCATTGCATATGTGTTCTTTTCCTAAACCACCTCCAGAGTCATTTCATGTGTGTTCCTTTCATAAACCACATGGATCCACCAGAGTCATTGCATGTGTGTTCCTTTGCTAAATAACATGGATCCACCAGAGTCACTGCATGTGTTCTCTTTCCTAAACCACTTTGATCCACCAGAGTCATTACAAGTGTGTTCTTTTCCTAAACCACATGGATCCACCAGAGTCATTGCATGTGTGTTCCTTTCCTAAACCACATTGATCCAACAGAGTCATTGCTTGTGTGTTCTTTTTGCAAAACCACCACCAGAGTCATTGCATGTGTATTATTTTCCTAAAGCACATGGATCCACCAGCGTCATTGCATGTGTGTTCCTTTCCCAAACCACATTGATCCACCAGAGTCACTGCTTGTGTTTTTTTCCTAAACCACCACCAGAGTCATTGGATGTGTGTTCTTTTCCTAAACCACTAGTAGAGTTATTGCATGTGAATTCTTTTCCTAAACCACATGGATCCACCAGAGTCATTGCATGTGTGTTCCTTTCCTAAACAAAATGGATCCACCAGAGTCTTTCATGTGTGTTCTTTTCCTAAACCACATTGATCCACCAGAGTAATTGCAAGTGTGTTCTTTTCTCAAACCACATGGATCCACTAGAGTCAATGCATGTGTGTTCGTTTCCTAAACCACATTGATCCACCAGAGTCATTGCATGTGTGTTCCTTTCCTAAACCACCACTAGAGTCATTGCATGTGTGTTCTTTTTTTAAACCTCCACCAGAGTCGTTGCATGTGTGTTCCTTTCCTAAACCACATGGATCCACCAGAATCATTGCATGTGTGTTCTTTTCCTAAACCACCACCAGAGTCATTGCACATGTGTTCCTTTCCTAAACCACATGATCCACCAGAGTCATTGCATGCGTCTTCTTTTCCTAAACCACATGGATCCACCAGAGTCATTGCATGTGTGTTCCTTTCCTAAACCACATTGATGCACCAGAGTTAGTGCATGTGTGTTCTTTTCCTAAACCACTACCAGAGTCATTGCGTGTGTGTTGTTTTCCTAAAACACATGGATCCACCAGAGTCATTGCATGCGTGTTCTTTTCCAAAACCACCATTAGAGTCATTGCATGTGTCTTCTTTTCCTAAACCACATGGATCCACAAGAGTCATTGCATGTCTGTTCTTTTCCTAAACCACCTCTAGAGTTATTGCATGTGTGTTCCTTTCATAAACCACATGGATACACCAGAGTCATTGCATGTGTGTTGATTTCCTGAACCACATGGATCCACCAGAGTCATTGCATGTGAGTTATTTTCCTAAACCACCACCAGAGTCATTGCATCTCTCTTCTTTTCCTAAACCACATGGATCCACCAGATTCATTGCATGTGTCTTCTTTTCCAAAACCACCGCCAGAGTCATTATATGTGTCATCCTTTCATAAACCACATGGATCCTCCAGAGTCATTGCATGTGCGTTCCTTTCCTAAACCACCACTAGAGTCATTACATGTGTGTGTTTTCCTAAACCACATGGATTCACCCGAGTCATTTTATGTGTGTTATTTTCCTAAACCACCACTAGAGTCATTGCATGTGTCTTCTTTTCCTAAACCACATGGATCCACTAGAGTCATTGCATGTGTGTTCCTTTCCTAAACTACCACCAGAGTTATTGTATGTGTGTTCCTTTCATAAACCACATGGATCCATCAGAGTCATTGTATGTGCGTTCATTTCCTAAACTACCACTAGATTCATTGCATGTGTGTTCCTTTCCTAAACCACATGGATCCACCAGAGTCATTGCATGTGTGTTATTTTCCTAAACCACCACCAGAGTCATTGCATGTGTATTCTTTTTCTAAACCACATGAATCCACCAGAGTCATTGCACATGTGTTTTTTCCTAAACCACCTCCAGAGTCTTTGCATGTGTGTTCCTTTCATAAACCTCATGGATCCAACAGTCATTGCATGTGTGTTCCTTTGCTAAACAACATGGATCCACCAGAGTCATTGCATGTGTGTTCTTTCCTAAACCACTTTGATCCACTAGAGTCATTACAAGTTGTTCTTTTCCTAAACCACATGGATCCACCAAAGTCATTGCATGTGTGTTCCTCTCCTAAACCACATTGATCTAGCAGAGTCATTGCTTGTGTGTTCTTTTCCAAAACCACCACCAGAGTCATTGCATGTGTATTCTTTTCCTAAAGCACATGGATCCACCAGAGTCATTGCATGTGTGTTCCTTTCCTAAACCACATTGATCCATCAGAGTCATTGCCTGTGTGTTTTTCCTAAACTACCACCAGAGTCATTGCAAGTGTGTTCTTTTCCTAAACCACCAGTAGAGTGTAACACCCTCTAATCGGCCCTATGCAAGTTTTAGCCCGTTTCCGCCAAACCCGCATAGAAACGATTCAAGGAGGCCCACCAGGCACTTTCGTGCGGGTGGAAAACGAAGTAATACCATTACACAACAGTCCTCGATGGGACCCACAGAACAGATATATATATACAACACGACTCCAAGAGTCAAGAATACAGATATACATTACAAAGATCCAAATCACCTTGAAAACGATAGAACATCCGAGTACGGACAAGATGCAAATGGGGCTAAGAGCCCTGAAGAATAACCAATGGTGTCCATAACCCTGCCCAGGCCAAGCCGGAAGGGTAACCCTGCTAACGACGTCGATCTCAAACCTGCTAAAGCAAAAGGGGTGCCAACAAAGGGCGGAGGAAAAAGAGGAGCGTCAGTACTGAGGCCAGTACACGGCAAGGCTAGAATTCGGCGGCTCTCGCCTACATAGGTATGGTGGACTGAAGCGGCAGCGCACCATGCACTAAACAACCTATAGAGACTCGATAAAATGTCAGCTATTAGAGAGAGATAAGAGAGACCTATTCAGAACCAACCTTATACTAACACCAATCATACCCATTCTGGTATTCCCTCTCGAGACCAAACGAGGAAGTCAAACTGAGGAACTCACAAAGTTGGCAGTTTTATTCATTCCATTATAGTTGAAGCACTTACGAGTCAGATATAGATATCATGAGTCATCCTGATAGCATAAGTAGTGGGAACTTTTAGTTAACCATTCAGTGGTAGTTGCAGTACTTACTAGTCAGATATAATTAGCATGTGGCATCCCAAACCCAGTAGTTGTTGGTACTTTTATTTCATTCCATTGGAGTTGCGATACTTACTAGGCAGGTATAACATGACACGATACACACCAGTTCCACCAGTTGTTGGCACTTTTATTATCCATTCCGTTGTAGTGAAGCTGATTACTAGTCACATATTAAGTTAAATTTATATCACTACTTTAGTTATGCTTGTCTATGATCGAGATACTGTGCTCCAAGTCGTCCATAACCGCGGACACGGCTTTCAGAAAGATTTACCCTGCAGGGGTGCACAAATAGCAACACACACACGATCAACCTCGGAAAAACCAAATCAAAACCCAACGAGGCTTTCATGACAAAGCAATCACAGGATTCATAAAATATTTCAGGGGGCCACCCCACTAAGCTACCCGCAACGAAGTTGGCCGGCTCCGAGACGGACCCAGGGTTTGTGACAATGGCTATAAACGACTAGGAACCCGAAAGTGTGACTGGGCTTGTCGATACCGTGAAAACATTCCACGTTCCAAAACAGTACAGGTGCTCCACGCACAATCGTAAATAAAACAGTAAAGCATGGCATAAGTACAGGATAGTAATAAAGCCCCAAACTAGTTTGTGGCCCCAAGAAATAAGAAATGAATCAAGCTCTGGCTAAGGGGGATTCATAGACTCTCCCGTATGTGGATAGTGCGAATAGTCAAGGAACAGGTATCAAGTACTCGGGGCCTACGGGACACAAGTGGGCATGAAAAACCAAATAACATATAATTGCCCACCGGTGCCACTTTCATTTATTATCACAGCAATTTAATAGTTGTAATTAAAGACATGATCATCTCCACCATAAACATCTGCCAGCATTCCAACAACTGTGGTACTCGACAACACGAGATCGCACCTGAGCAAGCAACTACGACTCGCAAGGCCAGCTATCTACGAAACAACAGGTATTAGGAGGTGTCCATGGCAATATAGAGGCTGTACGGGATATAACTAGTGCACGGACACTAAAGCATCGCAACAAGGATAACGATAGATGAATAGGAGGAAGTAAAGACTATAAACGCAAAATACGTAGAAGGGGGAGAGATGCTCGCTTGGGAAACAGAGCCAAAGGTACATATCCGGAGAACTTGTCGATACTCGCATCAACTCATCGGCCTAATCTGCGAAGAAGCAAACACTAAAAGAAACACCGGATGCAATATTTAATACTACGGCAGAAGATCTAGCATGATTATGATATGATGCAGATGCGGTGCAATTAGGTAATATTAAGCGGAACCGGGGTCCGACAATTAATTAGAAGGTTCAAGTTATTTAGATACCCCGCAATTTAAATGTTGACTTAACAAGACAAAACATGGCATCGGTTCGCTGCACAAAATTAAATGGAGCCAATATAAGACTAGAAAAGCCCGCATATGGTCTCCATATTTAATATGAGGTGAAACGACAACATACCCCTAACCCACAAAATATGTATGCATTCAAGAACAATTTAATTATGCAACAAGATAGATGTCATTTATAAAATAAGGGTCTCGGAAAAAGGGTCACACATTGGTCCGAAGATCTTGGGGGTTTCGGGGTTTGGTCTTGGCGGGATCGATCCTCGGATCCTTGGGATCGGAACTTAGCCTTCGGATCCATGACGAAGATCTTGGTGGGCCAAAGGGTTTCGGGTTCAACAAGGTCTTTGGCTACCGGGATCATCGCCTTCGGATTCCATGAGGAGGAAATTGGAGCTCGTGATAGACGTCTTCTCGCTCGTCCGTTAGTGTGAGCCTACTTGGTTTGGATCCCTCGTGCTCAACTGTCGATCATGTCGGGACGTTGTAGAAGGATAAACTTCACCACCACAACAACATCTACCACCGATTCACATACATCCTCATATTAACTTTGACACCAAAGGGAAAAATATTGGGTCAAGTCTCAACAACACTTCGGTGGCTACAGGGCTTACAAAGACAACCTGTTTCCTGCACCACAGTCAACGGACGGTGCGGCAGGGCTTGGAGGCAGGCTCGCGTGCTCGCGCAAGGGCGACGAGGCCGACACTTGGGGTCCCGCGAGGCGGCTATGGCGGCAGAGCTTGCGGCAGAGGATGCGGCGGCGTCCGCTTCTGCACGGGACCGACAACTCGACGGGAGGCCGCGCTGCAGGTCCGGGGCACAGCGAGACCGGCGATGGAGATAGGGCCGTGGGTGTGGCGGCGCTGTAGAAGGATGAAGCGGTGGTGGCGCTCTGGGACAGGGGAGACGAGGATCTCGGCTCGCAGGGCCTGGCGGCGGTGGTGGTACGAGGAAGCGCCGGAGACGGGTCGGGGAGGCGGCGGCTCATGGGCTCGGCCTGCAGAGAGGTGGCGCGATGGCCAGAGGAGGAAACGGGCCTCCCATTGCCAGAGCTCGAGAGGGAGGCGGCGCCCAGCGACGGGGTCGCGGGAGAGGACGCAGGGCGACGGCGCGCGTGGAGACGGGAGAGCAGAGGCGGGGAGGACGGCGGCAGAGCTTGATATCCTCGGGGAGGCGAGCTCAGGGAAGATGGTGACATCGACAAGGCGTGAGGCCGATGCGAGGAAGAGGTAGGTTGCGGGGTAGGTGGGATTGGGAGGAGGAGCCGCGGGGAGGGCATGGCTCGTGGTGGGGCCAGGCGATCGTGTACGTGAGCCGTGAGCGGGAGGGGGGACGCGCGGAACGTGTTGGGTCCAGGAGAGGCGTCGGGGTGTGGTTGGTGGGGCCAGGCAAGGAGCGGGCCGTGGTGGTGGGGGAGAGTGCAGGTGGCGGCGGGGTGGAGAGAGGGAGTGGCTGGCGGGGTGGTTAGGGTAGGGTTTGGATGGATTAGGGTTTGGAGGTGGCCGGCTCGGCTTTTGGGCCTGGCTGGCTGCCTCCTAAAAATAATATAAATTTTATTTATTTATTTAAAAGGCTTTTGTAATATGTTTTTAGACAAATAAAATATCTAGAAGAGACCGGGGTTTTAATTTGAAATAAAGACACGGGATATTAAGAAAACACATATAGACTTTTAGAAAATAGTTTTAGGCAAACAAAATGCAGGATGACATGACGATGCTCAAATTCAATGTGGCATGATGACATGAGCATGCGGTCATGATGATGCAATGCACAAAAACACAACGATTTTCTAGTAGTGGTTTTAGCGGGGTGCCACATAGAGTTATTGCATGTGCCTTCTTTTCCTAAACCACATGGATCCACCAGAGTCATTTCATGTGTGTTCCTTTCCTCAACAAAATGGATCCACCAGAGTCTTGCATGTGTGTTCTTTTCCTAAACCACATTGATCCACCAGAGTCATTGCAAGTGTGTTCTTTTCCCAAACCACATGGATCCACTAGAGTCAATGTATGTGTGTTCGTTTCCTCAACCATAGTGATCCACCAGAGTCATTGCATGTATGTTCCTTTCCTAAACCACCACTAGAGTCACTTCATGTGTGTTCTTTTTCTAAACCTCCACCAGAGTCATTGCATGTGTGTTCCTTTCCTAAACCACATGGATCCACCACAATCATTGCATGTGTGTTCTTTTCCTAAACCACCACCAGAGTCATTGCAAGTGTGTTCCTTTCCTAAACCACATGATCCACCAGAGTCATTGCATGTGTGTTCTGTTACTAAACCAAATTGATCCACCAGAGTCATTGCATGTGTGTTCTTTCCCTAAACCACCATCAGAGTCATTGCATGTGTGTTCCTTTCATAAACCACATGGATCCACTAGAGTCATTGCATATGTGTTCCTTTCCTAAAAGACCACTAGAGTCATTGCATGTGTGTTCCTTTCCTAAACCACATGGATCCACCAGAGTCATTGCATGTGAGTTATTTTCTTAAACCACCACTAGAATCATTGCATCTATCTTCTTTTCCTAAACCACATGGGTCCACCAGAGTCATTGCATGTGTGTTCTTTTCATAAACCACCACCAGAGTCATTACATGTGTGTTCCTTTCATAAACCACATGGATCCTCCAGAGTCATTGCATGTGTGTTCCTTTCCTAAACCACCACTAGAGTCATTCCATGTGTGTTCCTTTCCTAAACCACATGGATCCACCAGAGTCATTGCATGTGTGTTATTTTCCTAAACCACCAGTAGAGGCATTGCATGTGTCTTCTTTTCCTAAACCACATCGATCCACTAAAGTCATTGCATGTGTGTTCTTTTCCTAAACCATATGGCTCCACCAGAGTCATTGCATGTGTGTTCCTTTCCTAAACCACCACAAGAGTCATTGCATGTGTGTTGTTTTTCTAAACCTCCACCAAAGTCATTGCATGTGTGTTCCTTTCCTAAACCACATGGATCCACCAGAATCATTGCATGTGTATTGTTTTGCTAAACCACCACCAGAGTCATTACACGTGTGTTCCTTTCCTAAACCACATGATCCACTAGTCATTGCATGTGTGTTCCAATCCTAAACCAAATTGATCTACCAGAGTCATTGCATGTGTGTTCTTTCCCTAAACCACCACCAGAGTCATTGCATGTGTGTTCCTTTCGAAAACCACATGGATCCGCAAGAATCATTGCATATGTGTTCCTTTCCTAAACGACCATAGAGTCATTGCATGTGTGTTCCTTTCCTAAATCACCACTAGAGTCATTGCATGTGTGTTCTTTTCCTAAACCACATGGATCCTCCAGAGTCATTGCATCTGTGTTATTTTCCTAACAACCACCAGAGTCATTGCATGTGTATTCTTTTCTTAAACAACATGGATCCACCAAATTCATTGCATGTGTGTTATTTTCCTAAACCACCACCGGAGTAATTGCATGTGTGTTCCTTTCCTAAACCACATGGATCCACTAGAGTCATTGCATGTGTGTTCCTTTCCTAAACCACCACCAGAGTCATTGCATGTGTATTCTTTTCCTAAAGCACATGGATCCACCAGAGTCATTGCATGTGTGTTCCTTTCCTAAACCACCACTAGAGTCATTGCATGTGTGTTGTTTTTCTAAACCTCCACCAAAGTCATTGCATGTGTGTTCCTTTCCTAAACCACATGGATCCACCAGAATCATTGCATGTGTGTTGTTTTGCTAAACCACCACCAGAGTCATTACACATGTGTTCCTTTCCTAAACCACATGATCCACTAGAGACATTTCATGTGTGTTCTGATCCTAAACCAAATTGATCTACCGGAGTCATTGCATGTGTGTTCTTTCCCTAAACCACCACCAGAGTCATTGCATGTGTGTTCCTTTCGAAAACCACATGGATCTGCCAGAATCATTGCATATGTGTTCCTTTCCTAAACCACCATAGAGTCATTGCATATGTGTTCCTTTCCTAAATCACCACTAGAGTTATTGCATGTGTGTTCCTTTCCTAAACCACATGGATCCTCCAGAGTCATTGCATGTGTGTTATTTTCCTAACAACCACCAGAGTCATTGCATGTGTATTCTTTTCCTAAACGACATGGATCCACCAAATTCATTGCATGTGTGTTCTTTTCCTAAAACACCACCGGAGTAATTGCATGTGTGTTCTTTTCCTAAACCAAATGGATCCACTAGAGTCATTGCATGTGTGTTCCTTTCCTAAACGACATTGAGCCAACAGAGTCATTGCTTGTGTGTTCTTCTCCTAAACGACCACCAAAGTCATTGCATGTGTATTCTTTTCCTAAAGCACATGGATCCACCAGAGTCATTCCATGTGTGTTCATGTCTTTAACCACATGGATCCACCAGAGTCATTTCATGTGTGTTCCTTTCCTAAACAAAGTGGATCCACCAGAGTCTTGCATGTGTGTTCTTTTCCTAAACCACATTGATCCACCAGAGTCATTGCAAGTGTGTTCTTTTCCCAAATCACATGGATCCACTAGAGTCAATGTATGTGTGTTCATTTCCTAAACCATATTGATCCACCAGAGTCATTGTATGTGTGTTCCTTTCCTAAACCACCACTAGAGTCATTGCATGTGTGTTCTTTTTCTAAACCTCCACCAGAGTCATTGCATGTGTGTTGTTTTCCTAAACCACATGGATCCACCAGAATCATTGCATGTGTGTTCTTTTCCTAAACCACCACCAGAGTCATTGCACGTGTGTTCCTTTCCTAAACCACATGATCCACCAGAGTCATTGCATGTGTGTTCCGT
Source organism: Avena sativa (assembly GCA_916181665.1). Taxonomy (NCBI): domain Eukaryota; kingdom Viridiplantae; phylum Streptophyta; class Magnoliopsida; order Poales; family Poaceae; genus Avena; species Avena sativa. Next base: position 439,120,650 of record OV702289.1, read on the forward strand.
TCCTAAACCAAATTGATCCACCAGAGTCATTGCATGTGTGTTCTTTCCCTAAACCACCACCAGAGTCATTGCATGTGTGTTCCTTTCATAAACCACATGGATCCACTAGAGTCATTGCATATGTGTTCCTTTCCTAAACCACCACTAGAGTCATTGCATGTGTGTTCCTTTCCTAAACCACATGGATCCACCAGAGTCATTGCATGTGAGTTATTTTCCTAAACCACCACTAGAATCATTGCATCTATCTTCTTTTCCTAAACCACATGGATCCACAACAGTCATTGCATGTGTGTTCTTTTCCTAAACCACCACCAGAGTCATTACATGTGTGTTCCTTTCATAAACCAAATTGATCCACCAGAGTCATTGCATGTGTGTTCCTTTCCTAAACCACCACTAGAGTCATTACATCTGTGTTCCTTTCCTAAACCACATGGATCCACCAGAGTCATTGCATGTGTGTTATTTTCCTAAACCACCAGTAGAGGCATTGCATGTGTCTTCTTTTCCTAAACCACATCGATCCACTAAAGTCATTGCATGTGTGTTCATTTCCTAAACCATATGGATCCACCAGAGTCATTGCATGTGTGGTCTTTTCCTAAAACACCAGTAGAGTTATTGTAGATGCCTTCTTTTCCTAAACACATGGATCCACTAGAGTCATTGCATGTGTGTTCCTTTCCTAAACAAAATGGATCCACCAGCGTCTTGCATGTGTGTTGTTTTTCCTAAACCACATTGATCCACCAGAGTCATTGCAAGTCTGTTTGTTTCCCAAACCACATGGATCCACCAGAGTCATTGCATGTGTGTTCATTTCCCAAACCACATTGATCCACCAGAGTCATTGCATGTGTGTTCCTTTCCTAAACCACCACTAGAGTCATTGCATGTGTGTTGTTTTTCTAAACCTCCACCAAAGTCATTGCATGTGTGTTCCTTTCCTAAACCACATGGATCCACCAGAATCATTGCATGTGTGTTGTTTTGCTAAACCACCACCAAAGTCATTACACGTGTGTTCCTTTCCTAAACCACATGATCCACTAGAGTCATTGCATGTGTGTTCTGTTCCTAAACCAAATTGATCTACCAGAGTCATTGCATGTGTGTTCCGACCCTAATCCACCACTAGAGTCATTGCATGTGTGTTCCTTTCGAAAACCACATGGATCCGCCAGAATCATTGCATATGTGTTCCTTTCCTAAACCACCATTGATTCATTGCATGTGTGTTCCTTTCCTAAATCACCACTAGAGTCATTGCATGTGTGTTCCTTTCCTAAACCACATGGATCCTCCAGAGTCATTGCATGTGTGTTATTTTCCTAACAACCACCAGAGTCATTGCATGTGTCTTCTTTTCCTAAACAACATGGATCCACCAAATTCATTGCCTGTGTGTTCTTTTCCTAAACCACCACTGGAGTAATTGCATGTGTGTTCCTTTCCTAAACCACATGGATCCACTAGAGTCATTGCATGTGTATTCCTTTCCTAAACCACATTGATCCAGCAGAGTCATTGCTTGTGTGTTCTTTTCCTAAACCACCACTAGAGTCATTGCATGTGTATTCTTTTCCTAAAGCACATGGATCCACCAGAGTCATTGCATGTGTGTTCCTTTCCTAAACCACATTGATCCACCAGAGTCATTACCTATGTGTTTTTTCCTAAACCACCACCAGAGTCATTGCATGTGTGTTCTTTTTCTAAACCACCAGTAGAGTTATTGCATGTGCCTCCTTTTCCTAAACCACATGGATCCACCAGAGTCATTGCATGTGTGCTCCTTTCTAAACAAAATGGATCCACCAGAGTCTTGCATGTGTGTTCTTTTCCTAAACCATAGTGTTCCACCAGAGTCATTGCAAGTGTGTTCTTTTCCCAAACCACATGGATCCACTAGAGTCATTGCATGTGTGTTCCTTTCCTAAACCACATGGATCCTCCAGAGTCATTGCATGTGTGTTATTTTCCTAACAACCACCAGAGTCATTGCATGTGTATTCTTTTCTTAAAAAACATGGATCCACCAAATTCATTGCATGTGTGTTCTTTTCCTAAACCACCACCGGAGTAATTGCATGTGTGTTCCTTTCCTAAACCACATGGATCCACTAGAGTCATTGCATGTGTGTTCCTTTCCTAAACCACCACCAGACTCATTGCATGTGTATTCTTTTCCTAAAGCACATGGATCCACCAGAGTCATTGCATGTGTGTGCCTTTCCTAAACCACCACTAGAGTCATTGCATGTGTGTTGTTTTTCTAAACCTCCACCAAAGTCATTGCATGTGTGTTCCTTTCCTAAACCACATGGATCCACCAGAATCATTGCATGTGTGTTGTTTTGCTAAACCACCACTAGAGTCATTACACGTGTGTTCCTTTCCTAAACCACATGATCCACTAGAGACATTTCATGTGTGTTCTGATCCTAAACCAAATTGATCTACCAGAGTCATTGCATGTGTGTTCTTTCCCTAAACCACCACCAGAGTCATTGCATGTGTGTTCCTTTCGAAAACCACATGGATCCGCCAGAATCATTGCATATGTGTTCCTTTCCTCAACCACCATAGAGTCATTGCATATGTGTTCCTTTCCTAAATCACCACTAGAGTTTTTCCATGTGTGTTACTTTTCTAAACCACATGGATCCTCCAGAGTCATTGCATGTGTGTTATTTTCCTAACAACCACCAGAGTCATTGCATGTGTATTCTTTTCCTAAACAACATGGATCCACCAAATTCATTGCATGTGTGTTCTTTTCTTAAAACACCACCGGAGTAATTGCATGTGTGTTCTTATCCTAAACCAAATGGATCCACTAGAGTCATTGCATGTGTGTTCCTTTCCTAAACCACATTGATCCAGCAGAGTCATTGCTTGTGTGTTCTTTTGCTAAACCACCACCAAAGTCATTGCATGTGTATCATTTTCCTAAATCACATGGATCCACCAGAGTCATTGCATGTGTGTTCCTTTCCTTAACCACATGGATCCACCAGAGTCATTTCATGTGTGTTCCTTTCCTAAACAAAATGGATCCACCAGAGTCTTGCATGTGTGTTCTTTTCCTAAACCACATTGATCCACCAGAGTCATTGCATGTGTGTTCTTTTCCCCAATCACATGGGGAGTCAATGTATGTGTGTTCATTTTCTAAACCATATTGATCCACCAGACTCATTGTATGTGTGTTCCTTTCCTAAACCAACGCTAGAGTCATTGCATGTGTGTTCCTTTTCTAAACCTCCACCAGAGTCATTGCATGTGTGTTGTTTTCCTAAACCACATGGATCCACCAGAATCATTGCATGTGTGTTCTTTTCCTAAACCACCACCAGAGTCATTGCACGTGTGTTCCTTTCCTAAACCACATGATCCACCAGAGTCATTGCATGTGTGTTCCGTTCCTAAACCAAATTGATCCACCAGAGTCATTGCATGTGTGTCCTTTCCCTAAACCACCACCAGAGTCATTGCATGTGTGTTCCTTTCATAAACCACATGGATCCACTAGAGTCATTGCATATGTGTTCCTTTCCTAAACCACCACTAGAGTCATTGCATGTGTGTTCCTTTCCTAAACCACATGGATCCACCAGAGTCATTGCATGTGAGTTATTTTCCTAAACCACCACTAGAATCATTGCATCCATCTTCTTTTCCTAAACGACATCGATCCACTAGAGTCATTGCATGTGTGTTCCTTTCCTAAACCACAACTAGAGTCATTACATGTGTGTTCCTTTCCTAAACCACATGGATCCACCAGAGTCATTGCATGTGTGTTACTTTCCTAAACCACCACTAGAGGCATTGCATATGCCTTCTTTTCCTAAACCACATGGATCCACCAGAGTCATTGCATGTGTGTTCCTTTCCTAATCAAAATGGATCCACCAGATTCTTGCATGTGTGTTCTTTTTCCTAAACCACATTAATCGACTAGAGTCATTGTAAGTGTATTCGTTTCCCAAACCACATGGATCCACTAGAGTCATTGCATGTGTGTTCCTTTCCTAAACCACATGGATCCACCAGAGTCATTGCATGTGTGTTATTTTCCTAAACCACCACCAGAGTCATTGCATGTGTATTCTTTTCCTAAACCACATGAATCCACCAGAGTCATTGCACATGTGTTCTTTTCCTAAACCACCTCCAGAGTCATTGCATGTGTGTTCCTTTCATAAACCACATGGATCCACCAGAGTCATTGCATGTGTGTTCCTTTGCTAAATAACATGGATCCACCAGAGTCACTGCATGTGTTATCTTTCCTAAACCACTTTGATCCACCAGAGTCATTGTTTGTGTGTTCTTTTCCTAAACCACATGGATCCACCAGAGTCATTGCATGTGTGTTCCTTTCCTAAACCACATTGATCCAGCAGAGTCATTGTTTGTGTGTTCTTTTCCAAAACCACCACCAGAGTCATTGCATGTGTATTATTTTCCTAAAGCACATGGATCCACCTGCGTCATTGCATGTGTGTTCCTTTCCTAAACCACATTGATCCAGTAGAGTTATTGCCTGTGTGTTCTTTTCCTAAACCACGACCAGAGTCATTACATGTGTGTTCTTTTCCTAAACCACATGGATCCACCAGAGTCATTGCATGTGTGTTCCTTTCCGAAACCACATGGATCCACCAGAGTCATTGCCTGTGTGTTCCTTTCCTAAACCACCACCAGAGTCATTGCATGTGTGTTCTTTTCCTAAACCAAATGGATCCACTAGAGTCATTGCACGTGTGTTCTTTTCCTCAACCACTAGTAGAGTTATTGCATGTGTGTTCCTTTCCTAATCCACATGGATCCACCAGAGTTATTACATGTGTGTTATTTTGCTAAACCACATGGATCCACCAGAGTCATTGAATGTGTGTTCCTTTCCTAAGCAAAATGGATCCACCAGAGTCTTGGATGTGTGTTCTTTTCCTAAACCATATTGATCCACCAGAGTCATTGCAAGTGTGTTATTTTCCAAAACCACATGGATCCACCAGAGTCACTGCATGTGGGTTCATTTCGTAAACCACATTGATCCACCAGAATCATTGCATGTGTTTTTTCCTAAACCACCACCAGATTCATTGCATGTGGGTTCCTTTCCTAAACCACATGATCCAACAGAGTCATTGTAGGTGTGTTCCTTTCCTAAACCACATTGATCCACCAGACTCATTGCCTGTGTGTTCTTTTCCTAAACCACCACTAGAGTCATTGCATTTGTGTTCCTTTCATAAACCACATGGATCCTCCAGAGTCATTGCATATGTGTTCCGTTCCTAAACCACCACTAGAGTCATTGCATGTGTGTTCCTTTCATAAACCACCACTAGAGTCATTGAATGTGTGTTCGTCTCGTAAACCACATGGATCCTCCAGAGTCATTGCATATGTGTTATTTTCGTAAACCACCACCAGCGTCATTACATGTGTATTGTTTTCCTAAACCACATGGATCCACTAGATTCATTGCATGTGTGTTATTTTCCTAAACCACCACCGGAGTCATTGCATGTATGTTCCTTTCCTAAAATACATGGATTCACCAGAGTCATTGCATGTGTGTTCCTTTCCTAAACCACATTGATCCAGCAGAGTCATTGTTTGTGTGTTCTTTTCCAAAACCACCACCAGAGTCATTGCATGTGTATTATTTTCCTAAAGCACATGGATCCACCTGCGTCATTGCATGTGTGTTCCTTTCCTAAACCACATTGATCCAGTAGAGTTATTGCCTGTGTGTTCTTTTCCTAAACCACGACCAGAGTCATTACATGTGTGTTCTTTTCCTAAACCTCATGGATCCACCAGAGTCATTGCATGTGTGTTCCTTTCCGAAACCACATGGATCCACCAGAGTCATTGCCTGTGTGTTCCTTTCCTAAACCACCACCAGAGTCATTGCATGTGTGTTCTTTTCCTAAACCAAATGGATCCACTAGAGTCATTGCACGTGTGTTCTTTTCCTCAACCACTAGTAGAGTTATTGCATGTGTGTTCCTTTCCTAATCCACATGGATCCACCAGAGTTATTACATGTGTGTTATTTTGCTAAACCACATGGATCCACCAGAGTCATTGAATGTGTGTTCCTTTCCTAAGCAAAATGGATCCACCAGAGTCTTGGATGTGTGTTCTTTTCCTAAACCATATTGATCCACCAGAGTCATTGCAAGTGTGTTATTTTCCAAAACCACATGGATCCACCAGAGTCACTGCATGTGGGTTCATTTCGTAAACCACATTGATCCACCAGAATCATTGCATGTGTTTTTTCCTAAACCACCACCAGATTCATTGCATGTGGGTTCCTTTCCTAAACCACATGATCCAACAGAGTCATTGTAGGTGTGTTCCTTTCCTAAACCACATTGATCCACCAGACTCATTGCCTGTGTGTTCTTTTCCTAAACCACCACTAGAGTCATTGCATTTGTGTTCCTTTCATAAACCACATGGATCCTCCAGAGTCATTGCATATGTGTTCCGTTCCTAAACCACCACTAGAGTCATTGCATGTGTGTTCCTTTCATAAACCACCACTAGAGTCATTGAATGTGTGTTCGTCTCGTAAACCACATGGATCCTCCAGAGTCATTGCATATGTGTTATTTTCGTAAACCACCACCAGCGTCATTACATGTGTATTGTTTTCCTAAACCACATGGATCCACTAGATTCATTGCATGTGTGTTATTTTCCTAAACCACCACCGGAGTCATTGCATGTATGTTCCTTTCCTAAAATACATGGATTCACCAGAGTCATTGCATTTGTGTTCCTTTCCTTAACCACATTGATCCACCAGAGTCATTGCAAGTTTGTTCTTTTCCTAAACCACATGGATCCACCAGAGTTATTGCATGTGTGTTCCTTTCCTAAACCACATTGATGCACCGGAGTTAGTGCTTGTGTGTTCTATTCCTAAACCACTACCAGAGTCATTGCATGTGTGTTCTTTTCCTAAAACACATGGATCCACCAGAGTCATTGCATGTGTGTTCTTTTCCAAAACCACCACTAGAGTCATTGCATGTGTCTTCTTTTCCTAAACCACATGGATCCACCAGAGTCATTGCATGTGTGTTCTTTTCCTAAACCACCTCTAGAGTTATTGCATGTGTGTTCCTTTCATAAACCACGTGGATCCACCAGAGTCATTGCATGTGTGTTCCTTTACTGAACCACATGGATCCACCAGAGTCATTGCATGTGAGTTATTTTCCTAAACCACCACCAGAGTCATTGCATCTCTCTTCTTTTCCTAAACCACATGGATCCACCAGATTCATTGCATGTGTGTTCTTTTCCAAAAACCCCACCAGAGTCATTATATGTGTCATCCTTTCATAAACCACATGGATCCTCAAAAGTCATTGCATGTGTGTTCCTTTCCTAAACCAACACTAGAGTCATTACATGTGTGCTCTTTCCTAAACCACATGGATCCACCAGAGTCATTGCATGTGTGTTATTTTCCTAAACCACCACTAGAGTCATTGCATGTGTCTTCTTTTCCTAAACCACATGGATCCACTAGAGTCATTGCATGTGTGTTCCTTTCCTAAACTACCACCAGAGTTATTATATGTGTGTTCCTTTCATGAACCACATGGATCCATCAGAGTCATTGCATGTGTGTTCATTTCCTAAACTACCACTAGAGTCATTGCATGTGTGTTCCATTCCTAAACCACATGGATCCACCAGAGTCATTGCATTTGTGTTCCTTTCCTAAACCACCACTAGAGTCATTACATGTGTGTTCCTTTCCTAAACCACATGGATCCACTAGAGTCATTGCATGTGTGTTACTTTCCTAAACCACCACTAGAGGCATTGCATATGCCTTCTTTTCCTAAACCACATGGATCCACCAGAGTCATTGCATGTGTGTTCCTTTCCTAAACAAAATGGATCCACCAGAGTCTTGCATGTGTGTTCTTTTTCCTAAACCACATTAATCCACCAGAGTCATTGTAAGTGTATTCGTTTCCCAAACCACATGGATCCACTAGAGTCATTGCATGTGTGTTCCTTTCCTAAACCATATGGATCCACCAGAGTCATTGCATGTGTGTTATTTTCCTAAACCACCACCAGAGTAATTGCATATGTATTCTTTTCCTAAACCACATGAATCCACCAGAGTCATTGCATATGTGTTCTTTTCCTAAACCACCTCCAGAGTCATTTCATGTGTGTTCCTTTCATAAACCACATGGATCCACCAGAGTCATTGCATGTGTGTTCCTTTGCTAAATAACATGGATCCACCAGAGTCACTGCATGTGTTCTCTTTCCTAAACCACTTTGATCCACCAGAGTCATTACAAGTGTGTTCTTTTCCTAAACCACATGGATCCACCAGAGTCATTGCATGTGTGTTCCTTTCCTAAACCACATTGATCCAGCAGAGTCATTGCTTTTGTGTTCTTTTTGCAAAACCACCACCAGAGTCATTGCATGTGTATTATTTTCCTAAAGCACATGGATCCACCAGCGTCATTGCATGTGTGTTCCTTTCCCAAACCACATTGATCCACTAGAGTCACTGCTTGTGTTTTTTTCCTAAACCACCACCAGAGTCATTGCATGTGTGTTCTTTTCCTAAACCACTAGTAGAGTTATTGCATGTGAATTCTTTTCCTAAACCACATGGATCCACCAGAGTCATTGCATGTGTGTTCCTTTCCTAAACAAAATGGATCCACCAGAGTCTTTCATGTGTGTTCTTTTCCTAAACCACATTGATCCACCAGAGTAATTGCAAGTGTGTTCTTTTCTCAAACCACATGGATCCACTAGAGTCAATGCATGTGCGTTCGTTTCCTAAAGCACATTGATCCACCAGATTCATTGCATGTGTGTTCCTTTCCTAAACCACCACTAGAGTCATTGCATGTGTGTTCTTTTTTTAAACCTCCACCAGAGTCGTTGCATGTGTGTTCCTTTCCTAAACCACATGGATCCACCAGAATCATTGCATGTGTGTTCTTTTCCTAAACCACCACCAGAGTCATTGCACATGTGTTCCTTTCCTAAACCACATGATCCACCAGAGTCATTGCATGCGTCTTCTTTTCCTAAACCACATGGATCCACCAGAGTCATTGCATGTGTGTTCCTTTCCAAAACCACATTGATGCACCGGAGTTAGTGCATGTGTGTTCTTTTCCTAAACCACTACCAGAGTCATTGCGTGTGTGTTGTTTTCCTAAAACACATGGATCCACCAGAGTCATTGCATGCGTGTTCTTTTCCAAAACCGCCACTAGAGTCATTGCATGTGTCTTCTTTTCCTAAACCACATGGATCCACCAGAGTCATTGCATGTCTGTTCTTTTCCTAAACCACCTCTAGAGTTATTGCATGTGTGTTCCTTTCATAAACCACATGGATACACCAGAGTCATTGCATGTGTGTTGCTTTCCTGAACCACATGGATCCACCAGAGTCATTGCATGTGAGTTATTTTCCTAAACCACCACCAGAGTCATTGCATCTCTCTTATTTTCCTAAACCACATGGATCCACCAGATTCATTGCATGTGTCTTCTTTTCCAAAACCACCGCCAAAGTCATTATATGTGTCATCCTTTCATAAACCACATGGATCCTCCAGAGTCATTGCATGTGCGTTCCTTTCCTAAACCACCACTAGAGTCATTACATGTGTGTGTTTTCCTAAACCACATGGATCCACCCGAGTCATTTTATGTGTGTTATTTTCCTAAACCACCACTAGAGTCATTGCATGTGTCTTCTTTTCCTAAACCACATGGATCCACTAGAGTCATTGCATGTGTGTTCCTTTCCTAAACTACCACCAGAGTTATTGTATGTGTGTTCCTTTGATAAACCACATGGATCCATCAGAGTCATTGTATGTGCATTCATTTCCTAAACTACCACTAGATTCATTGCATGTGTGTTCCTTTCCTAAACCACATGGATCCACCAGAGTCATTGCATGTGTGTTATTTTCCTAAACCACCACCAGAGTCATTGCATGTGTATTCTTTTTCTAAACCACATGAATCCACCAGAGTCATTGCACATGTGTTTTTTCCTAAACCACCTCCAGAGTCTTTGCATGTGTGTTCCTTTCATAAACCTCATGGATCCAACAGTCATTGCATGTGTGTTCCTTTGCTAAACAACATGGATCCACCAGAGTCATTGCATGTGTGTTCTTTCCTAAACCACTTTGATCCACTAGAGTCATTACAAGTTGTTCTTTTCCTAAACCACATGGATCCACCAGAGTCATTGCATGTGTGTTCCTCTCCTAAACCACATTGATCTAGCAGAGTCATTGCTTGTGTGTTCTTTTCCAAAACCACCACCAGAGTCATTGCATGTGTATTCTTTTCCTAAAGCACATGGATCCACTAGAGTCATTGCATGTGTGTTCCTTTCCTAAACCACATTGATCCATCGGAGTCATTGCCTGTGTGTTTTTCCTAAACTACCACTAGAGTCACTGCATGTGTGTTCTTTTCCTAAACCACCAGTAGAGTGTAACACCCTCTAATCGGCCCTATGCAAGTTTTAGCCCTTTTCCGCCAAACCCGCATAGAAACGATTCAAGGAGGCCCACCAGGCACTTTCGTGCGGGTGGAAAACGAAGTAATACCATTACACAACAGTCCTCGATGGGACCCACAGAACAGATATATATATACAACACGACTCCAAGAGTCAAGAATACAGATATACATTACAAAGATCCAAATCACCTTGAAAACGATAGAACGTCCGAGTACGGACAAGATGCAAATGGGGCTAAGAGCCCTGAAGAATAACCAATGGTGTCCATAACCCTGCCCAGGCCAAGCCAGAAGGGTAACCCTGCTAACGACGTCGATCTCAAACCTGCTAAAGCAAAAGGGGTGCCAACAAAGGGCGGAGGAAAAAGAGGAGCGTCAGTACTGAGGCCAGTACACGGCAAGGCTAGAATTCGGCGGCTCTCGCCTAGATAGGTATGGTGGACTAAAGCGGCAGCGCACCATGCACTAAACAACCTATAGAGACTCGATAAAATGTCAGCTATTAGAGAGAGATAAGAGAGACCTATTCAGAACCAACCTTATACTAACACCAATCATACCCATCCTGGTATTCCCCCTCGAGACCAAACGAGGAAGTCAAACCGAGGAACTCACAAAGTTGGCAGTTTTATTCATTCCATTATAGTTGAAGCACTTACGAGTCAGATATAGATATCATGAGTCATCCTGATAGCATAAGTAGTGGGAACTTTTAGTTAACCATTCAGTGGTAGTTGCAGTACTTACTAGTCAGATATAATTAGCATGTGGCATCCCAAACCCAGTAGTTGTTGGCACTTTTATTTCATTCCATTGGAGTTGCGATACTTACTAGGCAGGTATAACATGACACGATACACACCAGTTCCACCAGTTGTTGGCACTTTTATTATCCATTCCGTTGTAGTGAAGCTGATTACTAGTCACATATTAAGTTAAATTTATATCACTACTTTAGTTATGCTTGTCTATGATCGAGATACTGTGCTCCAAGTTGTCCATAACCGCGAACACGGCTTTCAGAAAGATTTACCCTGCAGGGGTGCACAAATACCAACACACACACGATCAACCTCGGAAAAACCAAATCAAAACCCAACGAGGCTTTCATGACAAAGCAATCACAGGATTCATAAAATATTTCAGGGGGCCACCCCACTAAGCTACCCGCAACGAAGTTGGCCGGCTCCGAGACGGACCCAGGGTTTGTGACAATGGCTATAAACGACTAGGAACCCGAAAGTATGACTGGGCTTGTCGATACCGTGAAAACATTCCACGTTCCAAAACAGTACAGGTGCTCCACGCACAATCGTAAATAAAACAGTAAAGCATGGCATAAGTACAGGATAGTAATAAAGCCCCAAACTAGTTTGTGGCCCCAAGAAATAAGAAATGAATCAAGCTCTGGCTAAGGGGGATTCATAGACTCTCCCGTATGTGGATAGTGCGAATAGTCAAGGAACAGGTATCAAGTACTCGGGGCCTACGGGACACAAGTGGGCATGAAAAACCAAATAACATATAATTGCCCACCGGTGCCACTTTCATTTATTATCACAGCAATTTAATAGTTGTAATTAAAGACATGATCATCTCCACCATAAACATCTGCCAGCATTCCAACAATTGTGGTACTCGACAACACGAGATCGCACCTGAGCAAGCAACTACGACTCGCAAGGCCAGCTATCTACCAAACAACAGGTATTAGGAGGTGTCCATGGCAATATAGAGGCTGTACGGGATATAACTAGTGCACGGACACTAAAGCATCGCAACAAGGATAACAATAGATGAATAGGAGGAAGTAAAGACTATAAACGCAAAATAGGTAGAAGGGGGAGAGATGCTCGCTTGGGAAACAGAGCCAAAGGTACATATCTGGAGAACTTGTCGATACTCGCATCAACTCATCGGCCTAATCTGCGAAGAAGCAAACACTAAAAGAAACACCGGATGCAATATTTAATACTACGGCAGAAGATCTAGCATGATTATGATATGATGCAGATGCGGTGCAATTAGGTAATATTAAGCGGAACCGGGGTCCGACAATTAATTAGAAGGTTCAAGTTATTTAGATACCCCGCAATTTAAATGTTGACTTAACAAGACAAAACATGGCATCGGTTCGCTGCACAAAATTAAATGGAGCCAATATAAGACTAGAAAAGCCCGCATATGGTCTCCATATTTAATATGAGGTGAAACGACAACATACCCCTAACCCACAAAATATGTATGCATTCAAGAACAATTTAATTATGCAACAAGATAGATGTCATTTATAAAATAAGGGTCTCAGAAAAAGGGTCACACATTGGTCCGAAGATCTTGGGGGTTTCGGGGTTTGGTCTTGGCGGGATCGATCCTTGGATCCTTGGGATCGGAACTTAGCCTTCGGATCCATGACGAAGATCTTGGTGGGCCAAAGGGGTTCGGGTTCAACAAGGTCTTTGGCTACCGGGATCATCGCCTTCGGATTCCATGAGGAGGAACTTGGAGCTCGTGATAGACGTCTTCTCGCTCTTCCGTTAGTGTGAGCCTACTTGGTTTGGATCCCTCGTGCTCAACTGTCGATCATGTCGGGACGTTGTAGAAGGATCAACTTCACCACCACAACAACATCTGCCACTGATTCACATACATCCTCATATTAACTTTGACATCAAAGGGAAAAATATTGGGTCAAGTCTCAACAACACTTTGGTGGCTACAGGGCTTACAAAGACAACCTGTTTCCTGCACCACAGTCAACGGACGGTGCGGCAGGGCTTGGAGGCAGGCTCGCGTGCTCGCGCAAGGGCGACGAGGCCGACACTTGGGGTCCCGCGAGGCGGCTATGGCGGCAGAGCTTGCGGCAGAGGATGCGGCGGCGTCCGCTTCTGCACGGGACCGACAACTCGACGGGAGGCCGCGCTGCAGGTCCGGGGCGCAGCGAGACCGGCGATGGAGATAGGGCCGTGGGTGTGGCGGCGCTGTAGAAGGATGAAGCGGTGGTGGCACTCTGGGACAGGGGAGACGAGGATCTCGGCTCGCAGGGCCTGGCGGCGGTGGTGGTACAAGGAAGCGCCGGAGACGGGTCGGGGAGGCGGTGGCTCATGGGCTCGGCCTGCAGAGAGGTGGCGCGATGGCCAGAGGAGGAAACGGGCCTCCCATTGCCAGAGCTCGAGAGGGAGGCGGCGCCGAGCGACGGGGTCGCGGGAGAGGACGCAGGGCGACGGCGCGCGTGGCGACGGGAGAGCAGAGGCGGGGAGGACGGCGGCAGAGCTTGATATCCTCGGGGAGGCGAGCTCAGGGAAGACGGTGACATCGACAAGGCGTGAGGCCGATGCGAGGAAGAGGTAGGTTGCGGGGTAGGTGGGATTGGGAGGAGGAGCCGCGGGGAGGGCATGGCTCGTGGTGGGGCCAGGCGATCGTGTACGTGAGCCGTGAGCGGGAGGGGGGGACGCGCGGAACGTGTTGGGTCCAGGGGAGGCGTCGGGGTGTGGTTGGTGGGGCCAGGCAAGGAGCGGGCCGTGGTGGTGGGGGAGAGTGCAGGTGGCGGCGGGGTGGAGAGAGGGAGTGGCTGGCGGGGTGGTTAGGGTAGGGTTTGGATGGATTAGGGTTTGGAGGTGGCCGGCTCGGCTTTTGGGCCTGGCTGGCTGCCTCCTAAAAATAATATAAATTTTATTTATTTATTTAAAAGGCTTTTGTAATATGTTTTTAGACAAATAAAATATCTAGAAGAGACCGGGGTTTTAATTTGAAATAAAGACACGGGATATTAAGAAAACACATATAGACTTTTAGAAAATAGTTTTAGGCAAACAAAATGCAGGATGACATGACGATGCTCAAATTCAATGTGGCATGATGACATGAGCATGCGGTCATGATGATGCAATGCACAAAAACACAACGATTTTCTAGTAGTGGTTTTAGCGGGGTGCCACATAGAGTTATTGCATGTGCCTTCTTTTCCTAAACCACATGGATCCACCAGAGTCTTGCATGTGTGTTCTTTTCCTAAACCACATTGATCCACCAGAGTCATTGCAAGTGTGTTCTTTTCCCAAACCACATGGATCCACTAGAGTCAATGTATGTGTGTTCGTTTCCTCAACCATAGTGATCCACCAGAGTCATTGCATGTATGTTCCTTTCCTAAACCACCACTAGAGTCACTTCATGTGTGTTCTTTTTCTAAACCTCCACCAGAGTCATTGCATGTGTGTTCCTTTCCTAAACCACATGGATCCACCACAATCATTGCATGTGTGTTCTTTTCCTAAACCACCACGAGAGTCATTGCAAGTGTGTTCCTTTCCTAAACCACATGATCCACCAGAGTCATTGCATGTGTGTTCTGTTACTAAACCAAATTGATCCACCAGAGTCATTGCATGTGTGTTCTTTCCCTAAACCACCATCAGAGTCATTGCATGTGTGTTCCTTTCATAAACCACATGGATCCACTAGAGTCATTGCATATGTGTTCCTTTCCTAAACGACCACTAGAGTCATTGCATGTGTGTTCCTTTCCTAAACCACATGGATCCACCAGAGTCATTGCATGTGAGTTATTTTCCTAAACCACCACTAGAATCATTGCATCTATCTTCTTTTCCTAAACCACATGGGTCCACCAGAGTCATTGCATGTGTGTTCTTTTCATAAACCACCACCAGAGTCATTACATGTGTGTTCCTTTCATAAACCACATGGATCCTCCAGAGTCATTGCATGTGTGTTCCTTTCCTAAACCACCACTAGAGTCATTCCATGTGTGTTCCTTTCCTAAACCACATGGATCCACCAGAGTCATTGCATGTGTGTTATTTTCCTAAACCACCAGTAGAGGCATTGCATGTGTCTGCTTTTCCTAAACCACATAGATCCACTAAAGTCATTGCATGTGTGTTCTTTTCCTAAACCATATGGCTCCACCAGAGTCATTGCATGTGTGTTCCTTTCCTAAACCACCACTAGAGTCATTGCATGTGTGTTGTTTTTCTAAACCTCCACCAAAGTCATTGCATGTGTGTTCCTTTCCTAAACCACATGGATCCACCAGAATCATTGCATGTGTGTTGTTTTGCTAAACCACCACCAGAGTCATAACACGTGTGTTCCTTTCCTAAACCACATGATCCACTAGAGTCATTGCATGTGTGTTCCGATCCTAAACCAAATTGATCTACCAGAGTCATTGCATGTGTGTTCTTTCCCTAAACCACCACCAGAGTCATTGCATGTGTGTTCCTTTCGAAAACCACATGGATCCGCAAGAATCATTGCATATGTGTTCCTTTCCTAAACGACCATAGAGTCATTGCATGTGTGTTCCTTTCCTAAATCACCACTAGAGTCATTGCATGTGTGTTCTTTTCCTAAACCACATGGATCCTCCAGAGTCATTGCATATGTGTTATTTTCCTAACAACCACCAGAGTCATTGCATGTGTATTCTTTTCTTAAACAACATGGATCCACCAAATTCATTGCATGTGTGTTATTTTCCTAAACCACCACCGGAGTAATTGCATGTGTGTTCCTTTCCTAAACCACATGGATCCACTAGAGTCATTGCATGTGTGTTCCTTTCCTAAACCACCACCAGAGTCATTGCATGTGTATTCTTTTCCTAAAGCACATGGATCCACCAGAGTCATTGCATGTGTGTTCCTTTCCTAAACCACCACTAGAGTCATTGCATGTGTGTTGTTTTTCTAAACCTCCACCAAAGTCATTGCATGTGTGTTCCTTTCCTAAACCACATGGATCCACCAGAATCATTGCATGTGTGTTGTTTTGCTAAACCACCACCAGAGTCATTACACATGTGTTCCTTTCCTAAACCACATGATCCATTAGAGACATTTCATGTGTGTTCTGATCCTAAACCAAATTGATCTACCAGAGTCATTGCATGTGTGTTCTTTCCCTAAACCACCACCAGAGTCATTGCATGTGTGTTCCTTTCGAAAACCACATGGATCCGCCAGAATCATTGCATATGTGTTCCTTTCCTAAACCACCATAGAGTCATTGCATATGTGTTCCTTTCCTAAATCACCACTAGAGTTATTGCATGTGTGTTCCTTTCCTAAACCACATGGATCCTCCAGAGTCATTGCATGTGTGTTATTTTCCTAACAACCGCCAGAGTCATTGCATGTGTATTCTTTTCCTAAACGACATGGATCCACCAAATTCATTGCATGTGTGTTCTTTTCCTAAAACACCACCGGAGTAATTGCATGTGTGTTCTTTTCCTAAACCAAATGGATCCACTAGAGTCATTGCATGTGTGTTCCTTTCCTAAACCACATTGAGCCAACAGAGTCATTGCTTGTGTGTTCTTCTCCTAAACGACCACCAAAGTCATTGCATGTGTATTCTTTTCCTAAAGCACATGGATCCACCAGAGTCATTGCATGTGTGTTCATGTCCTTAACCACATGGATCCACCAGAGTCATTTCATGTGTGTTCCTTTCCTAAACAAAGTGGATCCACCAGAGTCTTGCATGTGTGTTCTTTTCCTAAACCACATTGATCCACCAGAGTCATTGCAAGTGTGTTCTTTTCCCAAATGACATGGATCCACTAGAGTCAATGTATGTGTGTTCATTTCCTAAACCATATTGATCCACCAGAGTCATTGTATGTGTGTTCCTTTCCTAAACCACCACTAGAGTCATTGCATGTGTGTTCTTTTTCTAAACCTCCACCAGAGTCATTGCATGTGTGTTGTTTTCCTAAACCACATGGATCCACCAGAATCATTGCATGTGTGTTCTTTTCCTAAACCACCACCAGAGTCATTGCACGTGTGTTCCTTTCCTAAACAACATGATCCACCAGAGTCATTGCATGTGTGTTCCGTTCCTAAACCAAATTGATCCACCAGAGTCATTGCATGTGTGTTCTTACCCTAAACCACCACCAGAGTCATTGCATGTGTGTTCCTTTCATAAACCACATGGATCCACTAGAGTCATTGCATATGTGTTCCTTTCCTAAACCACCACTAGAGTCATTGCATGTGTGTTCCTTTCCTAAACCACATGGATCCACCAGAGTCATTGCATGTGAGTTATTTTCCTAAACCACCACTAGAATCATTGCATCTATCTTCTTTTCCTAAACCACATGGATCCACAACAGTCATTGCATGTGTGTTCTTTTCGTAAACCACCACCAGAGTCATTACATGTGTGTTCCTTTCATAAACCAAATTGATCCACCAGAGTCATTGCATGTGTGTTCCTTTCCTAAACCACCACTAGAGTCATTACATCTGTGTTCCTTTCCTAAACCACATGGATCCACCAGAGTCATTGCATGTGTGTTATTTTCCTAAACCACCAGTAGAGGCATTGCATGTGTCTTCTTTTCCTAAACCACATCGATCCACTAAAGTCATTGCATGTGTGTTCTTTTCCTAAACCATATGGATCCACCAGAGTCATTGCATGTGTGGTCTTTTCCTAAAACACCAGTAGAGTTATTGTAGATGCCTTCTTTTCCTAAACACATGGATCCACCAGAGTCATTGCATGTGTGTTCCTTTCCTAAACCACCACTAGAGTCATTCCATGTGTGTTCCTTTCCTAAACCACATGGATCCACCAGAGTCATTGCATGTGTGTTATTTTCCTAAACCACCAGTAGAGGCATTGCATGTGTCTTCTTTTCCTAAACCACATCGATCCACTAAAGTCATTGCATGTGTGTTCTTTTCCTAAACCATATGGCTCCACCAGAGTCATTGCATGTGTGTTCCTTTCCTAAACCACCACTAGAGTCATTGCATGTGTGTTGTTTTTCTAAACCTCCACCAAAGTCATTGCATGTGTGTTCCTTTCCTAAACCACATGGATCCACCAGAATCATTGCATGTGTGTTGTTTTGCTAAACCACCACCAGAGTCATTACACGTGTGTTCCTTTCGTAAACCACATGATCCACTAGAGTCATTGCATGTGTGTTCCGACCCTAAACCAAATTGATCTACCAGAGTCATTGCATGTGTGTTCTTTCCCTAAACCACCACCAGAGTCATTGCATGTGTGTTCCTTTCGAAAACCACATGGATCCGCAAGAATCATTGCATATGTGTTCCTTTCCTAAACCACCATAGAGTCATTGCATGTGTGTTCCTTTCCTAAATCACCACTAGAGTCATTGCATGTGTGTTGTTTTTCTAAACCTCCACCAAAGTCATTGCATGTGTGTTCCTTTCCTAAACCACATGGATCCACCAGAATCATTGCATGTGTGTTGTTTTGCTAAACCACCACCAGAGTCATAACACGTGTGTTCCTTTCCTAAACCACATGATCCACTAGAGTCATTGCATGTGTGTTCCGATCCTAAACCAAATTGATCTACCAGAGTCATTGCATGTGTGTTCTTTCCCTAAACCACCACCAGAGTCATTGCATGTGTGTTCCTTTCGAAAACCACATGGATCCGCAAGAATCATTGCATATGTGTTCCTTTCCTAAACGACCATAGAGTCATTGCATGTGTGTTCCTTTCCTAAATCACCACTAGAGTCATTGCATGTGTGTTCTTTTCCTAAACCACATGGATCCTCCAGAGTCATTGCATATGTGTTATTTTCCTAACAACCACCAGAGTCATTGCATGTGTATTCTTTTCTTAAACAACATGGATCCACCAAATTCATTGCATGTGTGTTATTTTCCTAAACCACCACCGGAGTAATTGCATGTGTGTTCCTTTCCTAAACCACATGGATCCACTAGAGTCATTGCATGTGTGTTCCTTTCCTAAACCACCACCAGAGTCATTGCATGTGTATTCTTTTCCTAAAGCACATGGATCCACCAGAGTCATTGCATGTGTGTTCCTTTCCTAAACCACCACTAGAGTCATTGCATGTGTGTTGTTTTTCTAAACCTCCACCAAAGTCATTGCATGTGTGTTCCTTTCCTAAACCACATGGATCCACCAGAATCATTGCATGTGTGTTGTTTTGCTAAACCACCACCAGAGTCATTACACATGTGTTCCTTTCCTAAACCACATGATCCATTAGAGACATTTCATGTGTGTTCTGATCCTAAACCAAATTGATCTACCAGAGTCATTGCATGTGTGTTCTTTCCCTAAACCACCACCAGAGTCATTGCATGTGTGTTCCTTTCGAAAACCACATGGATCCGCCAGAATCATTGCATATGTGTTCCTTTCCTAAACCACCATAGAGTCATTGCATATGTGTTCCTTTCCTAAATCACCACTAGAGTTATTGCATGTGTGTTCCTTTCCTAAACCACATGGATCCTCCAGAGTCATTGCATGTGTGTTATTTTCCTAACAACCGCCAGAGTCATTGCATGTGTATTCTTTTCCTAAACGACATGGATCCACCAAATTCATTGCATGTGTGTTCTTTTCCTAAAACACCACCGGAGTAATTGCATGTGTGTTCTTTTCCTAAACCAAATGGATCCACTAGAGTCATTGCATGTGTGTTCCTTTCCTAAACCACATTGAGCCAACAGAGTCATTGCTTGTGTGTTCTTCTCCTAAACGACCACCAAAGTCATTGCATGTGTATTCTTTTCCTAAAGCACATGGATCCACCAGAGTCATTGCATGTGTGTTCATGTCCTTAACCACATGGATCCACCAGAGTCATTTCATGTGTGTTCCTTTCCTAAACAAAGTGGATCCACCAGAGTCTTGCATGTGTGTTCTTTTCCTAAACCACATTGATCCACCAGAGTCATTGCAAGTGTGTTCTTTTCCCAAATGACATGGATCCACTAGAGTCAATGTATGTGTGTTCATTTCCTAAACCATATTGATCCACCAGAGTCATTGTATGTGTGTTCCTTTCCTAAACCACCACTAGAGTCATTGCATGTGTGTTCTTTTTCTAAACCTCCACCAGAGTCATTGCATGTGTGTTGTTTTCCTAAACCACATGGATCCACCAGAATCATTGCATGTGTGTTCTTTTCCTAAACCACCACCAGAGTCATTGCACGTGTGTTCCTTTCCTAAACAACATGATCCACCAGAGTCATTGCATGTGTGTTCCGTTCCTAAACCAAATTGATCCACCAGAGTCATTGCATGTGTGTTCTTACCCTAAACCACCACCAGAGTCATTGCATGTGTGTTCCTTTCATAAACCACATGGATCCACTAGAGTCATTGCATATGTGTTCCTTTCCTAAACCACCACTAGAGTCATTGCATGTGTGTTCCTTTCCTAAACCACATGGATCCACCAGAGTCATTGCATGTGAGTTATTTTCCTAAACCACCACTAGAATCATTGCATCTATCTTCTTTTCCTAAACCACATGGATCCACAACAGTCATTGCATGTGTGTTCTTTTCGTAAACCACCACCAGAGTCATTACATGTGTGTTCCTTTCATAAACCAAATTGATCCACCAGAGTCATTGCATGTGTGTTCCTTTCCTAAACCACCACTAGAGTCATTACATCTGTGTTCCTTTCCTAAACCACATGGATCCACCAGAGTCATTGCATGTGTGTTATTTTCCTAAACCACCAGTAGAGGCATTGCATGTGTCTTCTTTTCCTAAACCACATCGATCCACTAAAGTCATTGCATGTGTGTTCTTTTCCTAAACCATATGGATCCACCAGAGTCATTGCATGTGTGGTCTTTTCCTAAAACACCAGTAGAGTTATTGTAGATGCCTTCTTTTCCTAAACACATGGATCCACCAGAGTCATTGCATGTGTGTTCCTTTCCTAAACCACCACTAGAGTCATTCCATGTGTGTTCCTTTCCTAAACCACATGGATCCACCAGAGTCATTGCATGTGTGTTATTTTCCTAAACCACCAGTAGAGGCATTGCATGTGTCTTCTTTTCCTAAACCACATCGATCCACTAAAGTCATTGCATGTGTGTTCTTTTCCTAAACCATATGGCTCCACCAGAGTCATTGCATGTGTGTTCCTTTCCTAAACCACCACTAGAGTCATTGCATGTGTGTTGTTTTTCTAAACCTCCACCAAAGTCATTGCATGTGTGTTCCTTTCCTAAACCACATGGATCCACCAGAATCATTGCATGTGTGTTGTTTTGCTAAACCACCACCAGAGTCATTACACGTGTGTTCCTTTCGTAAACCACATGATCCACTAGAGTCATTGCATGTGTGTTCCGACCCTAAACCAAATTGATCTACCAGAGTCATTGCATGTGTGTTCTTTCCCTAAACCACCACCAGAGTCAATGCATGTGTGTTCCTTTCGAAAACCACATGGATCCGCAAGAATCATTGCATATGTGTTCCTTTCCTAAACCACCATAGAGTCATTGCATGTGTGTTCCTTTCCTAAATCACCACTAGAGTCATTGCATGTGTGTTGTTTTTCTAAACCTCCACCAAAGTCATTGCATGTGTGTTCCTTTCCTAAACCACATGGATCCACCAGAATCATTGCATGTGTGTTGTTTTGCTAAACCACCACCAGAGTCATAACACGTGTGTTCCTTTCCTAAACCACATGATCCACTAGAGTCATTGCATGTGTGTTCCGATCCTAAACCAAATTGATCTACCAGAGTCATTGCATGTGTGTTCTTTCCCTAAACCACCACCAGAGTCATTGCATGTGTGTTCCTTTCGAAAACCACATGGATCCGCAAGAATCATTGCATATGTGTTCCTTTCCTAAACGACCATAGAGTCATTGCATGTGTGTTCCTTTCCTAAATCACCACTAGAGTCATTGCATGTGTGTTCTTTTCCTAAACCACATGGATCCTCCAGAGTCATTGCATATGTGTTATTTTCCTAACAACCACCAGAGTCATTGCATGTGTATTCTTTTCTTAAACAACATGGATCCACCAAATTCATTGCATGTGTGTTATTTTCCTAAACCACCACCGGAGTAATTGCATGTGTGTTCCTTTCCTAAACCACATGGATCCACTAGAGTCATTGCATGTGTGTTCCTTTCCTAAACCACCACCAGAGTCATTGCATGTGTATTCTTTTCCTAAAGCACATGGATCCACCAGAGTCATTGCATGTGTGTTCCTTTCCTAAACCACCACTAGAGTCATTGCATGTGTGTTGTTTTTCTAAACCTCCACCAAAGTCATTGCATGTGTGTTCCTTTCCTAAACCACATGGATCCACCAGAATCATTGCATGTGTGTTGTTTTGCTAAACCACCACCAGAGTCATTACACATGTGTTCCTTTCCTAAACCACATGATCCATTAGAGACATTTCATGTGTGTTCTGATCCTAAACCAAATTGATCTACCAGAGTCATTGCATGTGTGTTCTTTCCCTAAACCACCACCAGAGTCATTGCATGTGTGTTCCTTTCGAAAACCACATGGATCCGCCAGAATCATTGCATATGTGTTCCTTTCCTAAACCACCATAGAGTCATTGCATATGTGTTCCTTTCCTAAATCACCACTAGAGTTATTGCATGTGTGTTCCTTTCCTAAACCACATGGATCCTCCAGAGTCATTGCATGTGTGTTATTTTCCTAACAACCGCCAGAGTCATTGCATGTGTATTCTTTTCCTAAACGACATGGATCCACCAAATTCATTGCATGTGTGTTCTTTTCCTAAACCAAATGGATCCACTAGAGTCATTGCATGTGTGTTCCTTTCCTAAACCACATTGAGCCAACAGAGTCATTGCTTGTGTGTTCTTCTCCTAAACGACCACCAAAGTCATTGCATGTGTATTCTTTTCCTAAAGCACATGGATCCACCAGAGTCATTGCATGTGTGTTCATGTCCTTAACCACATGGATCCACCAGAGTCATTTCATGTGTGTTCCTTTCCTAAACAAAGTGGAAACACCAGAGTCTTGCATGTGTGTTCTTTTCCTAAACCACATTGATCCACCAGAGTCATTGCAAGTGTGTTCTTTTCCCAAATCACATTGATCCACCAGAGTCATTGCATGTGTGTTCCTTTCCTAAACCACCACTAGAGTCATTGCATGTGTGTTTTTTCTAAACCTCCACCAAAGTCATTGCATGTGTGTTCCTTTCCTAAACCACATGGATCCACCAGAATCATTGCATGTGTGTTGTTTTGCTAAACCACCACCAGAGTCATTGCATGTGTATTCTTTTCCTAAACAACATGGATCCACCAAATTCATTGCCTGTGTGTTCTTTTCCTAAACCACCACTGGAGTAATTGCATGTGTGTTCCTTTCCTAAACCACATGGATCCACTAGAGTCATTGCATGTGTATTCCTTTCCTAAACAACATTGATCCAGCAGAGTCATTGCTTGTGTGTTCTTTTCCTAAACCACCAATAGAGTCATTGCATGGGTATTCTTTTCCTAAAGCACATGGATCCACCAGAGTCATTGCATGTGTGTTCCTTTCCTAAACCACATTGATCCACCAGAGTCATTACCTATGTGTTTTTTCCTAAACCACCACCAGAGTCATTGCATGTGTGTTCTTTTTCTAAACCACCAGTAGAGTTATTGCATGTGCCTCCTTTTCCTAAACCACATGGATCCACCAGAGTCATTGCATGTGTGCTCCTTTCCTAAACAAAATGGATCCACCAGAGTCTTGCATGTGTGTTCTTTTCCTAAACCATAGTGTTCCACCAGAGTCATTGCAAGTGTGTTCTTTTCCCAAACCACATGGATCCACTAGAGTCATTGCATGTGTGTTCCTTTCCTAAACCACATGGATCCTCCAGAGTCATTGCATGTGTGTTATTTTCCTAACAACCGCCAGAGTCATTGCATGTGTATTCTTTTCCTAAACAACATGGATCCACCAAATTCATTGCATGTGTGTTCTTTTCCTAAAACACCACCGGAGTAATTGCATGTGTGTTCTTATCCTAAACCAAATGGATCCACTAGAGTCATTGCATGTGTGTTCCTTTCCTAAACCACATTGATCCAGCAGAGTCATTGCTTGTGTGTTCTTTTGCTAAACCACCACCAAAGTCATTGCATGTGTATCATTTTCCTAAATCACATGGATCCACCAGAGTCATTGCATGTGTGTTCCTTTCCTTAACCACATGGATCCACCAGAGTCATTTCATGTGTGTTCCTTTCCTAAACAAAATGGATCCACCAGAGTCTTGCATGTGTGTTCTTTTCCTAAACCACATTGATCCACCAGAGTCATTGCAAGTGTGTTCTTTTCCCCAATCACATGGGGAGTCAATGTATGTGTGTTCATTTTCTAAACCATATTGATCCACCAGACTCATTGTATGTGTGTTCCTTTCCTAAACCAACGCTAGAGTCATTGCATGTGTGTTCTTTTTCTAAACCTCCACTAGAGTCATTGCATGTGTGTTGTTTTCCTAAACCACATGGATCCACCCGAATCATTGCATGTGTGTTCTTTTCCTAAACCACCACCAGAGTCATTGCACGTGTGTTCCTTTCCTAAACCACATGATCTACCAGAGTCATTGCATGTGTGTTCCGTTCCTAAACCAAATTGATCCACCAGAGTCATTGCATGTGTGTTCTTTCCCTAAACCACCACCAGAGTCATTCCATGTGTGTTCCTTTCATAAACCACATGGATCCACTAGAGTCATTGCATATGTGTTCCTTTCCTAAACCACCACTAGAGTCATTGCATGTGTGTTCCTTTCCTAAACCACATGGATCCACAAGAGTCATTGCATGTGTGTTCTGTTCCTAAACCACATGGATCCACTAGAATCATTGCATGTGTGTTCTTTTCCTAAACCACCACCAGAGTCATTGCACGTGTGTTCATTTCCTAAACCACATGTTCCACCAGAGTCATTGCATGTGTGTTCCGTTCCTACACCAAATTGATCCACCAGAGTCATTGCATGTGTGTCCTTTCCCTAAACCACCACCAGAGTCATTGCATGTGTGTTCCTTTCATAAACCACATGGATCCACTAGAGTCATTGCATATGTGTTCCTTTCCTAAACCACCACTAGAGTCATTGCATGTGTGTTCCTTTCCTAAACCACATGGATCCACCAGAGTCATTGCATGTGAGTTATTTTCCTAAACCACCACTAGAATCATTGCATCCATCTTGTTTTCCTAAACCACATGGATCCACAAGAGTCATTGCATGTGTGCTATTTTCCTAAACCACCACCAGAGTCATTACATGTGTGTTCCTTTCATAAACCACATGGATCCTCCAGAGTCATTGCATGTGTGTTCCTTTCCTAAACCACCACTAGAGTCATTACATGTGTGTTCCTTTCCTAAACCACATGGATCCACCAGAGTCATTGCATGTGTGTTATTTTCCTAAACCACCAGTAGAGGCATTGCATGTGTCTTCTTTTCCTAAACCATATCGATCCACTAAAGTCATTGCATGTGTGTTCTTTTACTAAACCATATGGATCCACCAGAGTCATTGCATGTGTGTTCTTTTCCTAAAACACCTGTAGAGTTATTGTAGATGCCTTCTTTTCCTAAACACATGGATCCACCAGAGTCATTGCATGTGTGTTCCTTTCCTAAACAAAATGGATCCACCAGCGTCTTGCATGTGTGTTGTTTTTCCTAAACCACATTGATCCACCAGAGTCATTGCAAGTCTGTTTGTTTCCCAACATATGGATCCACCAGAGTCATTGCATGTGTGTTCATTTCCCAAACCACATTGATCCACCAGAGTCATTGCATGTGTGTTCCTTTCCTAAACCACCACTAGAGTCATTGCATGTGTGTTGTTTTTCTAAACCTCCACCAAAGTCATTGCATGTGTGTTCCTTTCCTAAACCACATGGATCCACCAGAATCATTGCATGTGTGTTGTTTTGCTAAACCACCACCAAAGTCATTACACGTGTGTTCCTTTCCTAAACCACATGATCCACTAGAGTCATTGCATGTGTGTTCTGTTCCTAAACCAAATTGATCTACCAGAGTCATTGCATGTGTGTTCTTTCCCTAATCCACCACTAGAGTCATTGCATGTGTGTTCCTTTCGAAAACCACATGGATCCGCCAGAATCATTGCATATGTGTTCCTTTCCTAAACCACCATTGATTCATTGCATGTGTGTTCCTTTCCTAAATCACCACTAGAGTCATTGCATGTGTGTTCCTTTCCTAAACCACATGGATCCTCCAGAGTCATTGCATGTGTGTTATTTTCCTAACAACCACCAGAGTCATTGCATGTGTATTCTTTTCCTAAACAACATGGATCCACCAAATTCATTGCCTGTGTGTTCTTTTCCTAAACCACCACTGGAGTAATTGCATGTGTGTTCCTTTCCTAAACCACATGGATCCACTAGAGTCATTGCATGTGTATTCCTTTCCTAAACCACATTGATCCAGCAGAGTCATTGCTTGTGTGTTCTTTTCCTAAACCACCACTAGAGTCATTGCATGTGTATTCTTTTCCTAAATCACATGGATCCACCAGAGTCATTGCATGTGTGTTCCTTTCCTAAACCACATTGATCCACCAGAGTCATTACCTATGTGTTTTTTCCTAAACCACCACCAGAGTCATTGCATGTGTGTTCTTTTTCTAAACCACTAGTAGAGTTATTGCATGTGCCTCCTTTTCCTAAACCACATGGATCCACCAGAGTCATTGCATGTGTGCTCCTTTCCTAAACAAAATGGATCCACCAGAGTCTTGCATGTGTGTTCTTTTCCTAAACCATAGTGTTCCACCAGAGTCATTGCAAGTGTGTTCTTTTCCCAAACCACATGGATCCACTAGAGTCATTGCATGTGTGTTCCTTTCCTAAACCACATGGATCCTCCAGAGTCATTGCATGTGTGTTATTTTCCTAACAACTACCAGAGTCATTGCATGTGTATTCTTTTCTTAAACAACATGGATCCACCAAATTCATTGCATGTGTGTTCTTTTCCTAAACCACCACCGGAGTAATTGCATGTGTGTTCCTTTCCTAAACCACATGGATCCACTAGAGTCATTGCATGTGTGTTCCTTTCCTAAACCACCACCAGAGTCATTGCATGTGTATTCTTTTCCTAAAGCACATGGATCCACCAGAGTCATTGCATGTGTGTTCCTTTCCTAAACCACCACTAGAGTCATTGCATGTGTGTTGTTTTTCTAAATCTCCACCAAAGTCATTGCATGTGTGTTCCTTTCCTAAACCACATGGATCCACCAGAATCATTGCATGTGTGTTGTTTTGCTAAACCACCACCAGAGTCATTACACGTGTGTTCCTTTCCTAAACCACATGATCCACTAGAGACATTTCATGTGTGTTCTGATCCTAAACCAAATTGATCTACCAGAGTCATTGCATGTGTGTTCTTTCCCTAAACCACCACCAGAGTCATTGCATGTGTGTTCCTTTCGAAAACCACATGGATCCGCCAGAATCATTGCATATGTGTTCCTTTCCTAAACCACCATAGAGTCATTGCATATGTGTTCCTTTCCTAAATCACCACTAGAGTTTTTGCATGTGTGTTACTTTTCTAAACCACATGGATCCTCCAGAGTCATTGCATGTGTGTTATTTTCCTAACAACCACCAGAGTCATTGCATGTGTATTCTTTTCCTAAACAACATGGATCCACCAAATTCATTGCATGTGTGTTCTTTTCCTAAAACACCACCGGAGTAATTGCATGTGTGTTCTTATCCTAAACCAAATGGATCCACTAGAGTCATTGCATGTGTGTTCCTTTCCTAAACCACATTGATCCAGCAGAGTCATTGCTTGTGTGTTCTTTTGCTAAACCACCACCAAAGTCATTGCATGTGTATCATTTTCCTAAATCACATGGATCCACCAGAGTCATTGCATGTGTGTTCCTTTCCTTAACCACATGGATCCACCAGAGTCATTTCATGTGTGTTCCTTTCCTAAACAAAATGGATCCACCAGAGTCTTGCATGTGTGTTCTTTTCCTAAACCACATTGATCCACCAGAGTCATTGCAAGTGTGTTCTTTTCCCCAATCACATGGGGAGTCAATGTATGTGTGTTCATTTTCTAAACCATATTGATCCACCAGACTCATTGTATGTGTGTTCCTTTCCTAAACCAACGCTAGAGTCATTGCATGTGTGTTCTTTTTCTAAACCTCCACCAGAGTCATTGCATGTGTGTTGTTTTCCTAAACCACATGGATCCACCAGAATCATTGCATGTGTGTTCTTTTCCTAAACCACCACCAGAGTCATTGCACGTGTGTTCCTTTCCTAAACCACATGATCCACCAGAGTCATTGCATGTGTGTTCCGTTCCTAAACCAAATTGATCCACCAGAGTCATTGCATGTGTGTTCTTTCCCTAAACCACCACCAGAGTCATTGCATGTGTGTTCCTTTCATAAACCACATGGATCCACTAGAGTCATTGCATATGTGTTCCTTTCCTAAACCACCACTAGAGTCATTGCATGTGTGTTCCTTTCCTAAACCACATGGATCCGCAAGAGTCATTGCATGTGTGTTCTGTTCCTAAACCACATGGATCCACTAGAATCATTGCATGTGTGTTCTTTTCCTAAACCACCACCAGAGTCATTGCACGTGTGTTCATTTCCTAAACCACATGTTCCACCAGAGTCATTGCATGTGTGTTCCGTTCCTACACCAAATTGATCCACCAGAGTCATTGCATGTGTGTCCTTTCCCTAAACCACCACCAGAGTCATTGCATGTGTGTTCCTTTCATAAACCACATGGATCCACTAGAGTCATTGCATATGTGTTCCTTTCCTAAACCACCACTAGAGTCATTGCATGTGTTTTCCTTTCCTAAACCACATGGATCCACCAGAGTCATTGCATGTGAGTTATTTTCCTAAACCACCACTAGAATCATTGCATCCATCTTCTTTTCCTAAACCACATGGATCCACAAGAGTCATTGCATGTGTGCTCTTTTCCTAAACCACCACCAGAGTCATTACATGTGTGTTCCTTTCATAAACCACATGGATCCTCCAGAGTCATTGCATGTGTGTTCCTTTCCTAAACCACCACTAGAGTCATTACATGTGTGTTCCTTTCCTAAACCACATGGATCCACCAGAGTCATTGCATGTGTGTTATTTTCCTAAACCACCAGTAGAGGCATTGCATGTGTCTTCTTTTCCTAAACCATATCGATCCACTAAAGTCATTGCATGTGTGTTCTTTTCCTAAACCATATGGATCCACCAGAGTCATTGCATGTGTGTTCTTTTCCTAAAACACCAGTAGAGTTATTGTAGATGCCTTCTTTTCCTAAACACATGGATCCACCAGAGTCATTGCATGTGTGTTCCTTTCCTAAACAAAATGGATCCACCAGCGTCTTGCATGTGTGTTATTTTTCCTAAACCACATTGATCCACCAGAGTCATTGCAAGTCTGTTTGTTTCCCAAACCACATGGATCCACCAGAGTCATTGCATGTGTGTTCATTTCCTAAACCACATTGATCCACCAGAGTCATTGCATGTGTGTTCCTTTCCTAAACCACCACTAGAGTCATTGCATGTGTGTTGTTTTTCTAAACCTCCACCAAAGTCATTGCATGTGTGTTCCTTTCCTAAACCACATGGATCCACCCGAATCATTGCATGTGTGTTGTTTTGCTAAACCACCACCAAAGTCATTACACCTGTGTTCCTTTCCTAAACCACATGATCCACTAGAGTCATTGCATGTGTGTTCTGTTCCTAAACCAA
Organism: Avena sativa; assembly: GCA_916181665.1. NCBI lineage: Eukaryota > Viridiplantae > Streptophyta > Magnoliopsida > Poales > Poaceae > Avena > Avena sativa. The sequence goes on from OV702289.1 coordinate 439,150,917, forward strand.
ATTGATCTACAGAGTCATTGCATGTGTGTTCTTTCCCTAATCCACCACTAGAGTCATTGCATGTGTGTTCCTTTCGAAAACCACATGGATCCGCCAAAATCATTGCATATGTGTTCCTTTCCTAAACCACCATTGAGTCATTGCATGTGTGTTCCTTTCCTAAATCACCACTAGAGTCATTGCATGTGTGTTCCTTTCCTAAACCACATGGATCCTCCAGAGTCATTGCATGTGTGTTATTTTCCTAACAACCACCAGAGTCATTGCATGTGTATTCTTTTCCTAAACAAGATGGATCCACCAAATTCATTGCATGTGTGTTCTTTTCCTAAACCACCACCGGAGTAATTGCATGTGTGTTCCTTTCCTAAACCACATGGATCCACCAGAGTCATTGCATGTGTATTCCTTTCCTAAACCACATTGATCAAGCAGAGTCATTGCTTGTGTTTTCTTTTCCTAAACCACCACCAGAGTCATTGCGTGTGTATTCTTTTCCTAAAGCACATGGATCCACCAGAGTCATTGCATGTGTGTTCCTTTCCTAAACCACATTGATCCACCAGAGTCATTACCTATATGTTTTTTCCTAAACCACCACCAGAGTCATTGCATGTGTGTTCTTTTCCTAAACCACCAGTAGAGTTATTGCATGTGCCTCCTTTTCCTAAACCACATGGATCCACCAGAGTCATTGCATGTGTGCTCCTTTCCTAAACAAAATGGATCCACCAGAGTCTTGCATGTGTGTTCTTTTCCTAAACCACAGTGTTCCACCAGAGTCATTGCAAGTGTGTTCTTTTCCCAAACCACATGGATCCACTAGAGTCATTGCATGTGTGTTCCTTTCCTAAACCACATGGATCCTCCAGAGTCATTGCATGTGTGTTATTTTCCTAACAACCACCAGAGTCATTGCATGTGTGTTCCTTTCCTAAACCACATGGATCCTCCAGAGTCATTGCATGTGTGTTATTTTCCTAACAACCACCAGAGTCATTGCATGTGTATTCTTTTCTTAAACAACATGGATCCACCAAATTCATTGCATGTGTGTTCTTTTCCTAAACCACCACCGGAGTAATTGCATGTGTGTTCCTTTCCTAAACCACATGGATCCACTAGAGTCATTGCATGTGTGTTCCTTTCCTAAACCACCACCAGACTCATTGCATGTGTATTCTTTTCCTAAAGCACATGGATCCACCAGAGTCATTGCATGTGTGTTCCTTTCCTAAACCACCACTAGAGTCATTGCATGTGTGTTGTTTTTCTAAACCTCCACCAAAGTCATTGCATGTGTGTTCCTTTCCTAAACCACATGGATCCACCAGAATCATTGCATGTGTGTTGTTTTGCTAAACCACCACCAGACTCATTACACGTGTGTTCCTTTCCTAAACCACATGATCCACTAGAGACATTTCATGTGTGTTCTGATCCTAAACCAAATTGATCTACCAGAGTCATTGCATGTGTGTTCTTTCCCTAAACCACCACCAGAGTCATTGCATGTGTGTTCCTTTCGAAAACCACATGGATCCGCCAGAATCATTGCATATGTGTTCCTTTCCTAAACCACGATAGAGTCATTGCATATGTGTTTCTTTCCTAAATCACCACTAGAGTTTTTGCATGTGTGTTACTTTTCTAAACCACATGGATCCTCCAGGGTCATTGCATGTGTATTCTTTTCCTAAACAACATGGATCCACCAAATTCATTGCATGTGTGTTCTTTTCCTAAAACACCACCGGAGTAATTGCATGTGTGTTCTTATCCTAAACCAAATGGATCCACTAGAGTCATTGCAAGTGTGTTCCTTTCCTAAACCACATTGATCCAGCAGAGTCATTGCTTGTGTGTTCCTTTCCTAAACCACCACCAAAGTCATTGCATGTGTATCCTTTTCCTAAATCACATGGATCCACCAGAGTCATTGCATGTGTGTTCCTTTCCTTAACCACATGGATCCACCAGAGTCACTTCATGTGTGTTCCTTTCCTAAAAAAATGGATCCACCAGAGTCTTGCATGTGTGTTCTTTTCCTAAACCACATTGATCCACCAGAGTCATAGCAAGTGTGTTCTTTTCCCAAATCACATGGATCCACTAGAGTCAATGTATGTGTGTTCATTTTCTAAACCATATTGATCCACCAGACTCATTGTATGTGTGTTCCTTTCCTAAACCAACGCTAGAGTCATTGCACGTGTGTTCTTTTTCTAAACCTCCACCAGAGTCATTGCATGTGTGTTGTTTTCCTAAACCACATGGATCCACCAGAATCATTGCATGTGTGTTCTTTTCCTAAACCACCACCAGAGTCATTGCACGTGTGTTCCTTTCCTAAACCACATGATCCACCAGAGTCATTGCATGTGTGTTCTGTTCCTAAACCAAATTGATCCACCAGAGTCATTGCATGTGTGTTCTTTCCCTAAACCACCACCAGAGTCATTGCATGTTTGTTCCTTTCATAAACCACATGGATCCACTAGAGTCATTGCATATGTGTTCCTTTCCTAAACCACCACTAGAGTCATTGCATGTGTGTTCCTTTCCTAAACCACATCGATCCACAAGAGTCATTGCATGTGTGTTCCGTTCCTAAACCACATGGATCCACTAGAATCATTGCATGTGTGTTCTTTTCCTAAACCACCACCAGAGTCATTGCACGTGTGTTCCTTTCCTAAACCACATGATCCACCAGAGTCATTGCATGTGTGTTCTGTTCCTACACCAAATTGATCCACCAGAGTAATTGCATGTGTGTCCTTTCCCTAAACCACCAGCAGAGTCATTGCATGTGTGTTCCTTTCATAAACCACATGGATCCACTAGAGTCATTGCATATGTGTTCCTTTCCTAAACCACCACTAGAGTCATTGCATGTGTGTTCCTTTCCTAAACCACATGGATCCACCAGAGTCATTGCATGTGAGTTATTTTCCTAAACCACCACTAGAATCATTGCATCCATCTTCTTTTCCTAAACCACATGGATCCACAAGAGTCATTGCATGTGTGTTCTTTTCCTAAACCACCACCAGAGTCATTACATGTGTGTTCCTTTCATAAACCACATGGATCCTCCAGAGTCATTGCATGTGTGTTCCTTTCCTAAACCACCACTAGAGTCATTACATGTGTGTTCCTTTCCTAAACCACATGGATCCACCAGAGTCATTGCATGTGTGTTATTTTCCTAAACCACCAGTAGAGGCATTGCATGTGTCTTCTTTTCCTAAACCACATCGATCCACTAAAGTCATTGCATGTGTGTTCTTTTCCTAAACCATATGGATCCACCAGAGTCATTGCATGTGTGTTCTTTTCCTAAAACACCAGTAGAGTTATTGTAGATGCCTTCTTTTCCTAAACACATGGATCCACCAGAGTCATTGCATGTGTGTCCCTTTCCTAAACAAAATGGATCCACCAGCGTCTTGCATGTGTGTTATTTTTCCTAAACCACATTGATCCACCAGAGTCATTGCAAGTCTGTTTGTTTCCCAAACCACATGGATCCACCAGAGTCATTGCATGTGTGTTCATTTCCTAAACCACATTGATCCACCAGAGTCATTGCATGTGTGTTCCTTTCCTAAACCACCACTAGAGTCATTGCATGTGTGTTGTTTTTCTAAACCTCCACCAAAGTCATTGCATGTGTGTTCCTTTCCTAAACCACATGGATCCACCAGAATCATTGCATGTGTGTTGTTTTGCTAAACCACCACCAAAGTCATTACACCTATGTTCCTTTCCTAAACCACATGATCCACTAGAGTCATTGCATGTGTGTTCTGTTCCTAAACCAAATTGATCTACCAGAGTCATTGCATGTGTGTTCTTTCCCTAATCCACCACTAGAGTCATTGCATGTGTGTTCCTTTCGAAAACCACATGGATCCGCCAAAATCATTGCATATGTGTTCCTTTCATAAACCACCATTGAGTCATTGCATGTGTGTTCCTTTCCTAAATCACCACTAGAGTCATTGCATGTGTGTTCCTTTCCTAAACCACATGGATCCTCCAGAGTCATTGCATGTGTGTTATTTTCCTAACAACCACCAGAGTCATTGCATGTGTATTCTTTTCCTAAACAACATGGATCCACCAAATTCATTGCATGTGTGTTCTTTTCCTAAACCACCACCGGAGTAATTGCATGTGTGTTCCTTTCCTAAACCACATGGATCCACCAGAGTCATTGCATGTGTATTCCTTTCCTAAACCACATTGATCCCGCAGAGTCATTGCTTGTGTGTTCTTTTCCTAAACCACCACCAGAGTCATTGCATGTGTATTCTTTTCCTAAAGCACATGGATCCACCAGAGTCATTGCATGTGTGTTCCTTTCGTAAACCACATTGATCCACCAGAGTCATTACCTATGTGTTTTTTCCTAAACCACCACTAGAGTCATTGCATGTGTGTTCTTTTCCTAAACCACCAGTAGAGTTATTGCATGTGCCTTCTTTTCCTAAACCAGATGGATCCACCAGAGTCATTGCATGTGTGCTCCTTTCCTAAACAAAATGGATCCACCAGAGTCTTGCATGTGTGTTCTTTTCCTAAACCATAGTGTTCCACCAGAGTCATTGCAAGTGTGTTCTTTTCCCAAACCACATGGATCCACTAGAGTCATTGCATGTGTGTTCCTTTCCTAAACCACATGGATCCTCCAGAGTCATTGCATGTGTGTTATTTTCCTAACAACCACCAGAGTCATTGCATGTGTATTCTTTTCCTAAACAACATGGATCCACCAAATTCATTGCATGTGTGTTCTTTTCCTAAACCACCACCGGAGTAATTGTGTAACACCCTCAGAATCGGCCCTATGCAAGTCTTAGCGAATCCCGCCAAACCCGCATAGAAACGATTCGAAGGTGCCCACCAGGCACTTTCGTGCGGGTGGAAAACGAAGTAATAACATTACACAACAGTCCTCGATGGAACCCACAGAACAGATATATATACAGCAGCGACTCAATGAGTCAAGAATACAGATATACAATACAAAGATCCAAATCACCTTGAAAACGATATAGCGCCCGAGTACGGACAAGATGCAAATGGGGCTAAGAGCCCTGAAGAATAACCAATGGCGTCCATAACCCTGCCCAGGCCAAGCCGGAAGGGTAACCCTGCTAACGACAGCGATCTCAAACCTGCTTAAACAAAAGGGGTGCCGACAAAGGGCAAAGGAAAAAGAGAGCGGTCAGTACTGAGGCCAGTACACGGCGAGGCTAGAATTCGGCGGTCCTCGCCTACATAGGTATGGTGGGCTGAAGCGGCAGCGCAGCATGCACTAACAACCTATAGAGACTCAATATAACTGGCGGCTATCAGAGAGGGATAAGAAAGACCTATTCGGAACCACCCTAATACTATCACCAAGCATACCCATCCTGGTATTTCCCCCTCGATACCAAACGAGGAAGTCAACCGAGGAACTCACACAGTTGGCAGTTTTATTTATTCCGTTATAGTTGCGGTAATTACTAGTCAAATATAGATAGCATGAGTCATCCTGATATAATAAGCAGTGGGCAGATTTAGTTAACCATTCCGTTGTAGTTGCAACACTTACTAGTCAGATACAATTAACATGAGATATCCCAAAACCCAGCAGTTGTTGGTACTTTTATTTAGCCATTCCGTTGCAGTGGAGCTGTTTACTAGTCATATCGGATACAAGTCAAATTATAACGGTAAACTTTAGTTATAGTTGTCTATGATCGAGAACTGTGCTCCAAGTCGTCCATAACCGCGGACACGGATTTTCGAAAAGATTTAACCCTGCAGGGGTGCACCAAAGTATCCACACGCACTTCGACCCTTTGCCAGATCAATTAACATACACCCATCGGTATGTCGGCGGGGCCTAAGTCATGACGTTTCCCAGACCCAAAGCAAGTACATGGGGGCCACCCCACTAAGTCTACCCGCAACGAAGTCGGCCGGTCTCCGAGACGGACTCAGGGTTTGGGTGGACGGCTGTAAACGACTAGGAACCCAAAAAGATGACTGGGCTTGTCGATACAGCGAAAACGTGTCCCAATCCTAAACAGTACAGGTGCAGTACATCGCACAATTTAAATAAAGCAGTAAAGCATGGCATAAGTACAGAATAGTAAATAAAACCTCAAACTAGTTGTGGCCCCCAGTACAGTACTTTGAAATCAGGTACTAATCGATGGGGTGCCCACACATCCCACATGTGGTTAGCGCGCTCGATCTCGGAACAGGTGTCAAGAACTCGGGGTCCTACGGGACACCAGTGAGCGGTCGGAAACCAAATATTGTCTATCACCCACCGGTGCCTCTGCATTTACCTACTTCAATTTTAGTTATTAAACAGTAATTAAAGCCATAATCATCTCCAACATTAAACATGCAGCAATACTCCAACAACTGTGGTACTTGACGACACGCAACAGCACTTGAGCAAGCGACTACGACGCGCAAGTCCAACTATCTACCAATCAACAGGTAATAGGATGTGTCCAAGGCAATATAAGGCTGCAAGGGATATCACGGGTACGAAAACTAGAGCATCACAACACAGATAGCAATAGATCAACAGGAGGGAATAAATACTATAAAAGTAAGATAGGTAGAAAGGGGGAGGTGCTCGCCTGAAAACATTGCCGAAGGTTCATCCGAAGGTCGGGGCGAAGCTCACATCAACTCAACGGCCTTATCCGCCAAGAAGCAAAACACTAGAATAAACACCGGATGCACTATTTAATACTATGACAGAAGATCGGGCATGATGCATGTATGATGTATGACATGGCGAAGGTGTGATGCATTTAGGCAACATTAAGCGGAACCGAGGTCCCGACAATTAATTAATAGGTTCGAGTTGTTTATCTACCCCGCAAATTAAGTGTTGGATTAACAGGGCGAAACATGGCATCGGTTCGCTACACCAATTTAAATGGAATCCGGAACAAGACAACGATATCCCGCAGATGGACTCCATATTTAATTATGAGATGAATTGGCATAATGCCCCCAAACCACAGACAAGTATGCAGGCACGAACAATTTAATATGCAACAGTTGATAATGTCATATTATAAAATAATGGGGTCTCGGATAGGGAATCACATTAGGGTTCGGCGAACTTGGCTCCGAGGGGTTCGAGGTCGGGTCTCAGGGTTCAACGGGAGAACGGCTCGACGAGATCGGTCTCGGACGACGGAAGTCGATCTTGTCGCATCCGAGAGGAAGAACTTGGTTGGTGTCGGGGGCACATCGGATCCGCCCTGGTCGGTGCAGATCTTGTCGTCACGAAGATCTTGTCGGGTCCGTGTTCCGGGTTGGTCTTGGCCTTCGGGATGAAGTACTTGGCGTTCAGTGTCGGCGACCCTGGCGTTCGGCAACCTACAAAGTAGATCTTGGAGTTCCGCGATGATCTTGTCGATTCCCTGTCGAAGGCCTTGGCGCTTCGGATCGGTCTTCGGATCTGGGGTTTCCAGATCTCATGTCCGTGAAGGGGTCTCGATGCTTCATGGTCTTCGGACACCGGGATGGAGAACTTGGAGTGTCGCGGTTCCGTTGTCAGTCTTCGGGAAGCTTTGGATTTGCTGGAGAACTTGGTTACACGAGGCGAGCAGTACCACGAGTGTTCATCTAACTACAACCGAGATCAAAATAGCCGAAAAAAACTGCTATCACCACATGCATCTTCACAGGGAAACCCAACATCACCGCACACCACAAGACCTGGCCGAGACCACTGGCCCGGGCGGCGGCTCGGCGGGTCCGCGCAGAGCAGACGGTGGCGGAGGGCTCGCTGGCGGGGAGGGACGACGACGCTGGAGACGAGGTCGAAGTGGCCACGGGCAGGGTCGACGCGAGGCGAGGTTGCACAGGGCGAGGGGGACGGCGACGTGCGCGGTGGAGGGCGGGGGTCGGTGGGGTGGAACCGCGAGAGGCCGGGGTGGTTGCGTGAGGGCGTGCGTGCGTGCGTGTACTCGGGTGGGGCCAGGCGGGGGAGATCCCGAGGAGCGGTCGGTGTGGGGGTACGGTGCAGGCGGGAGCGGGCAAGACCAGGTGGGGCCGGGTGGGGTCGGTGGGATCGGGGCGGCCTGGGGTGGCGTGCCCAGGAGGGCAGGAGCGGCAGGTGGGTGGAGCACGGCGGGATTGGAGGGGGGAAAGGAGAGGTGAGGTGTCGACATGGGATTGGAGGGGGTGAGGTGGAGGGGGCTGGGTAGATGACTAGGGTAGGTTTTCTGGTAGAAAAGATTTGGATTAGGTTTAGACAGATCTGGTTTTGTACTGGGGGTGGCCGACTGGGTCGGATCGGCCCGGTACGGCTGCCCCCTAAAAATAATTAAACATTTTATTTATTCCAAACGGGGCTTTTGCAAACCGTGGGTAGACAAAACAAAATACCCCGGAGACCCGGGTTTTAATTTGAAATCAAGACGGGCGTTTAGAAAACGAAAACAGGTTTTTCGAAAATAGTTTTATGCAAACAAATGCAAGATGACATGACGATGCTCAAATGCAATGTGGCATGATGACATGAGCATGCGGTCATGATGATGCAATGCACAAAAACAACGCGATTTTCCAGTAGTGGTTTTGCGGGATGCCACAATTCGACACCACTAATAATGGATCTCGCCCTCGAGATCCGCCTCATGGTACCGGGAAGAAGGGTGGCGATTTGAATCTTCTCGCATCGTGTAGATCCTCGCGACACCACTAACAAGAGGTCGTTGTCCGTGATCGTCGAGAGAACACTCCGGGAACAAAAGGTCGAAGGTAGAGGTATCAACAAATAAAGCCACCTCTAACTTCGATAGAAAGAGAGAATCGATGCATTCTCATCCACTTCAATGTACACAAGCGAATAGAGTGAGTAGTCGGCATGGGGGCCAATCCATCACGCACCCAAACTATTACTCCGCACAATCAGTAGATAAGCGTGCAACCATTCTCGGAATCAGACTGAAGATCTCGACAATCGAGGTTCGGAAACAAAGGAGTGATGCAGACTCTGCATCGGATCTGGCGTAGATGATGTCGTTGCGTCGGAAAACACCGGAAGGCGCGAGAAGGAACAAGAGAAGTCCACCAGACGAAGGATTCCTCGGATAGCATGAAGACCAAAAGTAGCAACACCGTTACCAAAGGAGGAAGCGAAACCCTGAGGTACGATGGAACCCAACCACGAGAAATCCTGGACTCGAAGAGAGAGAGGAGAGCGGATTCAAAACACGCAGAGGTGAGAGGAGAGCAGTAGAGGGGTAAGGAGTAAAATTAGACCTAATCAGAACTATCCAACCGATTTTGCGAAAATAATTTTGACACTCTACTTCGGCCGTTAGCTAGGTTATCCTATAGGCTGGACTTGTGGGGTATCGCAACTGCTGAGCTCTGATACCACTCTGTAACACCCTCAGAATCGGCCCTATGCAAGTCTTAGCGAATCCCGCCAAACCCGCATAGAAACGATTCGAAGGTGCCCACCAGGCACTTTCGTGCGGGTGGAAAACAAAGTAATAACATTACACAACAGTCCTCGATGGAACCCACAGAACAGATATATATACAGCAGCGACTCAATGAGTCAAGAATACAGATATACAATACAAAGATCCAAATCACCTTGAAAACGATATAGCGCCCGACTACGGACAAGATGCAAATGGGGCTAAGAGCCCTGAAGAATAACCAATGGCGTCCATAACCCTGCCCAGTCCAAGCCGGAAGGGTAACCCTGCTAACGACGGCGATCTCAAACCTGCTTAAACAAAAGGGGTGCCGACAAAGGGCAAAGGAAAAAGAGAGCGGTCAGTACTGAGGCCAGTACACGGCGAGGCTAGAATTCGGCGGTCCTCGAATACATAGGTATGGTGGGCTGAAGCGGCAGCGCAGCATGCACTAACAACCTATAGAGACTCAATATAACTGGCGGCTATCAGAGAGGGATAAGAAAGACCTATTCGGAACCACCCTAATACTATCACCAAGCATACCCATCCTGGTATTTCCCCCTCGATACCAAACGAGGAAGTCAACCGAGGAACTCACACAGTTGGCAGTTTTATTTATTCCGTTATAGTTGCGGTAATTACTAGTCAAATATAGATAGCATGATTCATCCTGATATAATAAGCAGTGGGCAGATTTAGTTAACCATTCCGTTGTAGTTGCAACACTTACTAGTCATATACAATTAACATGAGATATCCCAAAACCCAGCAGTTGTTGGTACTTTTATTTAGCCATTCCGTTGCAGTGGAGCTGTTTACTAGTCATATCGGATACAAGTCAAATTATAACGGTAAACTTTAGTTATAGTTGTCTATGATCGAGAACTGTGCTCCAAGTCGTCCATAACCGCGGACACGGCTTTTCGAAAAGATTTAACCCTGCAGGGGTGCACCAAAGTATCCACACGCACTTCGACCCTTTGCCAGATCAATTAACATACACCCATCGGTATGTCGGCGGGGCCTAAGTCATGACGTTTCCCAGACCCAAAGCAAGTACATGGGGGCCACCCCACTAAGTCTACCCGCAACGAAGTCGGCCGGTCTCCGAGACGGACTCAGGGTTTGGGTGGACGGCTGTAAACGACTAGGAACCCAAAAAGATGACTGGGCTTGTCGATAAAGCGAAAACGTGTCCCGATCCTAAACAGTACAGGTGCAGTACATCGCACAATTTAAATAAAGCAGTAAAGCATGGCATAAGTACAGAATAGTAAATAAAACCTCAAACTAGTTGTGGCCCCCAGTACAGTACTTTGAAATCAGGTACTAATCGATGGGGTGCCCACACATCCCACATGTGGTTAGCGCGCTCGATCTCGGAACAGGTGTCAAGAACTCGGGGTCCTACGGGACACCAGTGAGCGGTCGGAAACCAAATATTGTCTATCACCCACCGGTGCCTCTGCATTTACCTACTTCAATTTTAGTTATTAAACAGTAATTAAAGCCATAATCATCTCCAACATTAAACATGCGGCAATACTCCAACAACTGTGGTACTTGACGACACGCAACAGCACTTGAGCAAGCGACTACGACGCGCAAGTCCAACTATCTACCAATCAACAGGTAATAGGATGTGTCCAAGGCAATATAAGGCTGCAAGGGATATCACGGGTACGAAAACTAGAGCATCGCAACATAGATAGCAATAGATCAACAGGAGGGAATAAATACTATAAAAGTAAGATAGGTAGAAAGGGGGAGGTGCTCGCCTGAAAACATTGCCGAAGGTTCATCCGAAGGTCGGGGCGAAGCTCACATCAACTCAACGGCCTTATCCGCGAAGAAGCAAAACACTAGAATAAACACCGGATGCACTATTTAATACTATGACAGAAGATCGGGCATGATGCATGTATGATGTATGACATGGCGAAGGTGCGATGCATTTAGGCAACATTAAGCGGAACCGAGGTCCCGACAATTAATTAATAGGTTCGAGTTGTTTATCTACCCCGCAAATTAAGTGTTGGATTAACAGGGCGAAACATGGCATCGGTTCGCTACACCAATTTAAATGGAATCCGGAACAAGACAACGATATCCCGCAGATGGACTCCATATTTAATTATGAGATGAATTGGCATAATGTCCCCAAACCATAGACAAGTATGCAGGAACGAACAATTTAATATGCAACAGTTGATAATGTCATATTATAAAATAATCGGGTCTCGGATAGGGAATCACATTAGGGTTCGGCGAACTTGGCTCCGAGGGGTTCGGGGTCGGGTCTCAGGGTTCAACGGGAGAACGGCTTGACGAGATCGGTCTCGGACGACGGAAGTCGATCTTGTCGCATCCGAGAGGAAGAACTTGGTTGGCGTCGGGGGCACATCGGATCCGCCCTGGTCGGTGCAGATCTTGTCGTCACGAAGATCTTGTCGGGTCTGTGTTCCGGGTTGGTCTTGGCCTTCGGGGTGAAGTACTTGGCGTTCAGTGTCGGCGACCCTGGCGTTCGGCAACCTACGAAGTAGATCTTGGAGTTCCGCGATGATCTTGTCGATTCCCTGTCGAAGGCCTTGGCGCTTCGGATCGGTCTTCGGATCTGGGGTTTCCAGATCTCATGTCCGTGAAGGGGTCTCGACGCTTCATGGTCTTCGGACACCGGGATGGAGAACTTGGAGTCTCGCGGTTCCGTTGTCGGTCTTCGGGAAGCTTTGGATTTGCTGGAGAACTTGGTTACACGAGGCGAGCAGTACCACGAGTGTTCATCTAACTACAACCGAGATCAAAATAGCCGAAAAAAACTGCTATCACCACACGCATCTTCACAGGGAAACCCAACATCACCGCACACCACAAGACCTGGCCGAGACCACTGGCCCGGGCGGCGGCTCGGCGGGTCCGCGCAGAGCAGACGGTGGTGAAGGGCTCGCTGGCGGGGAGGGACGACGACGCTGGAGACGAGGTCGAAGTGGCCAGGGGCAGGGTCGACGCGAGGCGAGGTTGCACAGGGCGAGGGGGAAGGCGACGTGCGCGGTGGAGGGCGGGGGTCGGTGGGGTGGAACCGCGAGAGGCCGGGGTGGTTGCGTGAGGGCGTGCGTGCGTGCGTGTACTCGGGTGGGGCCAGGCGGGGGAGATCCCGAGGAGCGGTCGGTGTGGGGGTACGGTGCAGGCGGGAGCGGGCAGGACCAGGTGGGGCCGGGTGGGGTCGGTGGGATCGGGGCGGCCTGGGGTGGCGTGTCCAGGAGGGCGGGAGCGGCAGGTGGGTGGAGCACGGCGGGATTGGAGGGGGAGAAAGGAGAGGTGAGGTGTCGACATGGGATTGGAGGGGGTGAGGTGGAGGGGGTTGGGTAGATGACTAGATTAGGTTTTCTGGTAGAAAAGATTTGGATTAGGTTTAGACAGCTCTGGTTTTGTACTGGGGGTGGCCGACTGGGTCGGATCGGCCCGGTACGGCTGCCCCCTAAAAATAATTAAACATTTTATTTATTCCAAACAGGGCTTTTGCAAACCATGGGTAGACAAAACAAAATACCCCGGAGACCTGGGTTTTAATTTGAAATCAAGACGGGCGTTTAGAAAACGAAAACAGGTTTTTCGAAAATAGTTTTATGCAAACAAATGCAAGATGACATGACGAAGCTCAAATGCAATGTGGCATGATGACATGAGCATGCGGTCATGATGATGCAATGCACAAAAACAACGCGATTTTCCAGTAGTGGTTTTGCGGGATGCCACAAATTGCATGTGTGTTCCTTTCCTAAACCACATGGATCCAATAGAGTCATTGCATGTGTGTTCCTTTCCTAAACCACCACCAGAGTCATTGCATGTGTATTCTTTTCCTAAAGCACATGGATCCACCAGAGTCATTGCATGTGTGTTCCTTTCCTAAACCACCACTAGAGTCATTGCATGTGTGTTGTTTTTCTAAACCTCCACCAAAGTCATTGCATGTGTGTTCCTTTCCTAAACCACATGGATCCACCAGAATCATTGCATGTGTGTTGTTTTGCTAAACCACCACCAGAGTCATTACACGTGTGTTCCTTTCCTAAACCACATGATCCACTAGAGACATTTCATGTGTGTTCTGATCCTAAACCAAATTGATCTACCAGAGTCATTGCATGTGTGTTCTTTCCCTAAACCACCACCAGAGTCATTGCATGTGTGTTCCTTTCGAAAACCACATGGATCCGCCAGAATCATTGCATATGTGTTCCTTTCCTAAACCACCATAGAGTCATTGCATATCTGTTCATTTCCTAAATCACCACTAGAGTTATTGCATGTGTGTTACTTTCCTAAACCATATGGATCCTCCGGAGTCATTGCATGTGTGTTATTTTCCTAACAACCACTAGAGTCATTGCATGTGTATTCTTTTCCTAAACAACATGGATCCACCAAATTCATTGCATGTGTGTTCTTTTCCTAAAACACCACCAGAGTAATTGCATGTGTGTTCTTTTCCTAAACCAAATTGATCCACTAGAGTCATTGCATGTGTGTTCCTTTCCTAAACCACATTGATCCAGCAGAGTCATTGCTTGTGTGTTCTTTTCCTAAACCACCACCAAAGTCATTGCATGTGTATCCTTTTCCTAAAGCACATGGATCCACCAGAGTCATTGCATGTGTGTTCCTTTCCTTAACCACATGGATCCTCCAGAGTCATTTCATGTGTGTTCCTTTCCTAAACAAAATGGATCCACCAGAGTCTTGCATGTGTGTTCTTTTCCTAAACCACATTGATGCACCAGAGTTATTGCAAGTGTGTTCTTTTCCCAAATCACATGGATCCACTAGAGTCAATGTATGTGTGTTCATTTCCTAAACCATATTGATCCACCAGACTCATTGTATGTGTGTTCCTTTCCTAAACCACCACTAGAGTCATTGCATGTGTGTTCTTTTTCTAAACCTCCACCAGAGTCATTGCATGTGTATTGTTTTCCTAAACCACATGGATCCACCAGAATCATTACATGTGTGTTCTTTTCCTAAACCACCACTAGAGTCATTGCACGTGTGTTCCTTTCCTAAACCACATGATCCACCAGAGTCATTGCATGTGTGTTCTTTTCCTAAACCACCACTAGAGTCATTGCATGTGTCTTCTTTTCCTAAACCACATGGATCCACCCGAGTCATTGCATTTGTGTTCCTTTCATAAACCACATGGATCCACCAGAGTCATTGCATGTTTGTTCTATTCGTAAACCACATGGATCCACCAGGGTCATTACATGTGTGTTCTTTTCCTAAACCACCACCAAAGTCATTACTTGTGTGTTCCTTTCCTAAACCACATTGATCCACCAGAGTCATTGCAAGTGTGTTCATTTCCTAAACCACATTGATCCACCAGAGTCATTGCATGTGTGTTCCTTTCCTATACCACCACTAGAGTCATTGCATGTGTGTTGTTTTTCTAAACCTCCACCAAAGTCATTGCATGTGTGTTCCTTTCCTAAACCACATGGATCCACCAAAATCATTGCATGTATGTTGTTTTGCTAAACCACCACCAAAGTCATTACACGTGTGTTCCTTTCCTAAACCACATGATCCAGTAGAGTCATTGCATGTGTGTTCTGTTCCTAAACCAAATTGATCTACCAGAGTCATTGCATTTGTATTCCTTTCATAAACCACATGGATCCACTAGAATCATTGCATGTGTGTTCTTTTCCTAAACCACCACCAGTCATTGCACGTGTGTTCCTTTCCTAAACCAAATGATCCACCAGAGTCATTGCATGTGTGTTCCGTTCCTAAACCAAATTGATCCACCAGAGTCTTTGCATGTGTGTTCTTTCCTTAAACCACCACCAGAGTCATTGCATGTGTGTTGCTTTCATAAACCACATGGATCCACTAGAGTCATTGCATATGTGTTCCTTTCCTAAACCACCACTAGAGTCATTGCATGTGTGTTCCTTTCCTAAACCAGATGGATCCACCAGAGTCATTGCATGTGAGTTATTTTTCTAAACCACCACTAGAATCATTGCATCTATCATCTTTTCCTAAACCACATGGATCCACAAGAGTCATTGCATGTGTGTTCTTTTCCTACACCACCACCAGAGTCATTACATGTGTGTTCCTTTCATAAACCACATGGATCCTCCAGAGTCATTGCATGTGTGTTCCTTTCCTAAACCACCACTAGAGTCATTACATGTGTGTTCCTTTCCTAAACCACATGGATCCACCAGAGTTATTGCATGTGTGTTATTTTCCTAAACCACCAGTAGAGGCATTGCATGTGTCTTCTTTTCCTAAACCACATCGATCCACTAAAGTCATTGCAGGTGTGTTCTTTTCCTAAACTATATGGATCCACCAGAGTCATTGCATGTGTGTTCTTTTCCTAAAACACCAGTAGAGTTATTGTAGATGCCTTCTTTTCCTAAACACATGGATCCACCAGAGTCATTGCATGTGTGTTCCTTTCCTAAACAAAATGGATCCACCAGCGTCTTGCATGTGTGTTATTTTTCCTAAACCACATTGATCCACCAGAGTCATTGCAAGTCTGTTTGTTTCCCAAACCACATGGATCCACCAGAGTCATTGCATGTGTGTTCATTTCCTAAACCACATTGATCCACCAGAGTCATTGCATGTGTGTTCCTTTCCTAAACCACCACTAGAGTCATTGCATGTGTGTTGTTTTTCTAAACCTCCACCAAAGTCATTGCATGTGTGTTCCTTTCCTAAACCACATGGATCCACCAGAATCATTGCATGTGTGTTGTTTTGCTAAACCACCACCAAAGTCATTACACGTGTGTTCCTTTCCTAAACCACATGATCCACTAGAGTCATTGCATGTGTGTTCTGTTCCTAAACCAAATTGATCTACCAGAGTCATTGCATGTGTGTTCTTTCCCTAATCCACCACTAGAGTCATTGCATGTGTGTTCCTTTCGAAAACCACATGGATCCGCCAGAATCATTGCATATGTGTTCCTTACCTAAACCACCATTGAGTCATTGCATGTGTGTTCCTTTCCTAAATCACCACTAGAGTCATTGCATGTGTGTTCCTTTCCTAAACCACATGGATCCTCCAGAGTCATTGCATGTGTGTTATTTTCCTAACAACCACCAGAGTCATTGCATGTGTATTCTTTTCTTAAACAACATGGATCCACCAAATTCATTGCATCTGTGTTCTTTTCCTAAACCACCACCGGAGTAATTGCACGTGTGTTCCTTTCCTAAACCACATGGATCCACCAGAGTCATTGCATGTGTATTCCTTTCCTAAACCACATTGATCCAGCAGAGTCATTGCTTGTGTGTTCTTTTCCTAAACCACCACCAGAGTCATTGCATATGTATTCTTTTCCTAAAGCACATGGATCCACCAGAATCATTGCATGTGTGTTCCTTTCCTAAACCACATTGATCCACCAGAGTCATTACCTATGTGTTTTTTTCCTAAACCACCACCAGAGTCATTGCATGTGTGTTCTTTTCCTAAACCACCAGTAGAGTTATTGCATGTGCCTTCTTTTCCTAAACCACATGGATCCACCAGAGTCATTGCATGTGTGCTCCTTTCCTAAACAAAATGGATCCACCAGAGTCTTGCATGTGTGTTCTTTTCCTAAACCACAGTGTTCCACCAGAGTCATTGCAAGTGTGTTCTTTTCCCAAACCACATGGATCCACTAGAGTCAATGCATGTGTGTTCATTTCCTAAACCACATTGATCCACCAGAGTCATTGCATGTGTGTTCCTTTCCTAAACCACCACTAGAGTTATTGCATGTGTGTTCTTTTTCTAAACCTCCACCAGAGTCATTGCATGTGTGTTCCTTTCCTAAACCACATGGATCCACGAGAATCATTGCATGTGTGTTCTTTTCCTAAACCACCACCAGAGTCCTTGCACGTGTGTTCCTTTCCTAAACCACATGATCCACTAGAGTCATTGCATGTGTGTTCCGTTCCTAACCCAAATTGATCTACTAGAGTCATTGCATGTGTGTTCTTTCCCTAAACCACCACCAGAGTGATTGGATGTGTGTTCCTTTCATAAACCACATGGATCCACTAGAGTCATTGCATATGTGTTCCTTTCCTAAACCACCACTAGAGTCATTGCATATGTGTTCCTTTCCTAAACCACCACTAGAGTCATTGCATGTGTGTTCCTTTCCTAAACCACATGGATCCACCAGAGTCATTGCATGTGAGTTATTTTCGTAAACCACCACTAGAATCATTGCATTTGTCTTCTTTTCCTAAACCACAAGCATCCACAAGAGACATTGCATGTGTGTTCTTTTCCTAAACCACCACCAGAGTCATTACATGTGTGTTCCTTTCATAAACCACATGGATCCTCCAGAGTCATTGCATGTGTGTTCCTTTCCTAAACTACCACTAGAGTCATTACATGTGTGTTCCTTTCCTAAACCACATGGATCCACCAGAGTCATTGCATGTGTGTTATTTTCCTAAACCACTAGTAGAGGCATTGCATGTGTCTTATTTTCCTAAACCACATCGATCCACTAGAGTCATTGCATGTGTGTTCTTTTCCTAAACCATATGGATCCACCAGAGTCATTGCATGTGTGTTCTTTTCCTAAAACACCAGTAGAGTTATTGTAGATGCCTTCTTTTCCAAAACACATGGATCCACTAGAGTCATTGCATGTGTGTTCCTTTCCTAAACAAAATGGATCCACCAGCGTCTAGCGTGTGTTGTTTTTCCTAAACCACATTGATCCACCAGAGTCATTGCAAGTCTGTTCGTTTCCCACACCACACGGATCCACCAGGGTTATTGCATGTGTGTTCGTTTCCTAAACCACATTGATCCACCAGAGTCATTGCATGTGTGTTCCTTTCCTAAACCACCACTAGAGTCATTGCATGTGTGTTGTTTTTCTAAACCTCCACCAAAGTCATTGCATGTGTTTTCCTTTCCTAAACCACAAGGATCCACCAGAATCATTGCATGTGTGTTGTTTTGCTAAAAAACCACCAAAGTCATTACACGTGTGTTCCTTTCCTAAACCACCTGATCCACTAGAGTCATTGCATGTGTGTTCTGTTCCTAAACCAATATGATCTACCAGAGTCATTGCATGTGTGTTGTTTACCTAATCCACCACTAGAGTCATTGCATGTGTGTTCCTTTCGAAAACCACATGGATCCGCCAGAATCATTGCATATGTGTTCCTTTCCTAAACCACCATTGAGTCATTGCATGTGTGTTCCTTTCCTAAATCACCACTAGAGTCATTGCATGTGTGTTCCTTTCATAAACCACATGGATCCTCCAGAGTCATTGCATGTGTGTTATTTTCCTAACAACCACCAGAGTCATTGCATTTGTATTCTTTTCCTAAACAACATGGATCCACCAAATTCATTGCATGTGTGTTCTTTTCCTAAACCACCACCGGAGTAATTGCATGTGTGTTCCTTTCCTAAACCACATGGATCCACCAGAGTCATTGCATGTGTATTCCTTTCCTAAACCACATTGATCCAGCAGAGTCATTGCTTGTGTGTTATTTTCCTAAACCACCACCAGAGTCATTGCATGTGTATTCTTTTCCTAAAGCACATGGATCCACCAGAGTCATTGCATGTGTGTTCCTTTCCTAAACCACATTGATCCACCAGAGTCATTTCATGTGTGTTCGTTGCCTAAACAAAATGGATCCACCAGAGTCTCGCATTTGTGTTCTTTTCCTAAACCACATTGATCCACCAGAGTCATTGCAAGTGTGTTCTTTTCCCAAATCACATGGATCCACTAGAGTCAATGTATGTGTGTTCATTTCCTAAACCATATTGATCCACCAGAGTCATTGCATGTGTGTTCCTTTCCTAAACCACCACTAGAGTCATTCCATGTGTGTTCTTTTTCTAAACCTCCACCAGAGTCATTGCATTTGTGTTGCTTTCCTAAACCACATGGATCCACCAGAATCATTGCATGTGTGTTCTTTTTCTAAACCACCACCAGAGTCATTGCACGTGTGTTCCTTTCCTAAACCACATGATCCACCAGAGTCATTGCATGTGTGTTCTTTCCGTCAACCACCACCAGAGTCATTGCATGTGTGTTCCTTTCATAAACCACATGGATCCACTAGAGTCATTGCATATGTGTTCCTTTCCTAAACCACCACTAGAGTCATTGCATGTGTGTTCCTTTCCTAAACCACATGGATCCACCAGAGTCATTGCATGTGAGTTATTTTCGTACACCACCACTAGAATCATTGCATCTGTCTTCTTTTCCTAAACCACATGCTTCCACCAGAGTCATTGCATGTGTGTTCTTTTCCTAAACCACCACCAAAGTCATTACATGTGTGCTCCTTTCATAAACCACATGGATCCTCCAGAGTCATTGCATGTGTGTTCCTTTCCTAAACTACCACTAGAGTCATTACATGTGTGTTCCTTTCCTAAACCACATGGATCCACCAGAGTCATTACATGTGTGTTATTTTCCTAAACCACTAGTAGAGGCATTGCATGTGTCTTTTTTTCCTAAACCACATCGATCCACTAGAGTCATTGCATGTGTGTTCTTTTCCTAAACCATATGGATCCACCTGAGTCATTGCATGTGTGTTCTTTTCCTAAAATACCAGTAGAGTTATTGTAGATGCCTTCTTTTCCTAAACACATGGATCCACCAGAGTCATTCCATGTGTGTTCCTTTCCTAAACAAAATGGATCCACCAACGTCTTGCATGTGTGTTGTTTTTCCTAAACCACATTGATCCACCAGAGTCACTGCATGTGTGTTCCTTTCCTAAACCACCACTAGAGTCATTGCATGTGTGTTGTTTTTCTAAACCTCCACCAAAGTCATTGCATGTGTTTTCCTTTCCTAAACCACATGGATCCACCAGAATCATTGCATGTGTGTTGTTTTGCTAAACCACCACCAAAGTCATTACACGTGTGTTCCTTTCCTAAACCACATGATCCACTAGAGTCATTGCATGTGTGTTCTGTTCCTAAACCAAATTGATCTACCAGAGTCATTACATGTGTGTTGTTTACCTAATCCACCACTAGAGTCATTGCATTTGTGTTCCTTTCGAAAACCACATGGATCCGCCAGAATCATTGCATATGTGTTCCTTTCCTAAACCACCATTGAGTCATTGCATGTGTGTTCCTTTCCTAAATCACCACTACAGTCATTGCATGTGTGTTCCTTTCCTAAACCACATGGATCCTCCAGAGTCATTGCATGTGTGTTATTTTCGTAACAACCACCAGAGTAATTGCATGTGTATTCTTTTTCTAAACAACATGGATCCACCAAATTCATTGCATGTGTGTTCTTTTCCTAAACCACCACCGTAGTAATTGCATGTGTGTTCCTTTCCTAAACCACATGGATCCACCATAGTCATTGCATGTGTATTCCTTTCCTAAACCACATTGATCCAGCAGAGTCATTGCTTGTGTGTTCTTTTCCTAAACCACCACAAGAGTCATTCATGTGTATTCTTTTCCTAAAGCACATGGATCCACCAGAGTCATTGCATGTGTGTTCCTTTTTCCTAAACCACCACTAGAGTTATTGCATGTGTGTTCTTTTTCTAAACCTCCACCAGAGTCATTGCATGTGTGTTCCTTTCCTAAACCACATGGATCCATGAGAATCATTGCATGTGTGTTCTTTTCCTAAACCACCACCAGAGTCATTGCACGTGTGTTCCTTTCCTAAACCACATGATCCACCAGAGTCATTGCATGTGTGTTCCGTTCCTAAACCAAATTGATCTACTAGAGTCATTGCATGTGTGTTCTTTCCCTAAACCACCACCAGAGTGATTGCATGTGTGTTCCTTTCATAAACCACATGGATCCACTAGAGTCATTGCATATGTGTTCCTTTCCTAAACCACCACTAGAGTCATTGCATATGTGTTCCTTTCTAAACCACCACTAGAGTCATTGCATGTGTGTTCCTTTTCTAAACCACATGGATCCACCAGAGTCATTGCATGTGAGTTATTTTCGTAAACCACCACTAGAATCATTGCATCTTTCTTCTTTTCCTAAACCACATGCATCCACCAGAGACATTGCATGTGTGTTCTTTTCCTAAACCACCACCAGAGTCATTACATGTGTGCGCCTTTCATAAACCACATGGATCCTCCAGAGTCATTGCATGTGTGTTCCTTTCCTAAACTACCACTAGAGTCATTACATGTGTGTTCCTTTCCTAAACCACATGGATCCACCAGAGTCATTACATGTGTGTTATTTTACTAAACCACTAGTAGAGGCATTGCATGTGTCTTTTTTTCCTAAACCACATCGATCCACTAGAGTCATTGCATGTGTGTTCTTTTCCTAAACCATATGGATCCACTAGAGTCATTGCATGTGTGTTCTTTTCCTAAAACACCAGTAGAGTTATTGTAGATGCCTTCTTGTCCTAAACACATGGATCCACCAGAGTCATTGCATGTGTGTTCCTTTCCTAAACAAAATGGATCCACCAGCGGCTTGCATGTGTGTTGTTTTTCCTAAACCACATTGATCCACCAGAGTCATTGCAAGTCTGTTCGTTTCCCAAACCAAATGGATCCACCAGAGTTATTGCATGTGTGTTCGTTTCCTAAACCACATTGATCCACCAGAGTCATTGCATGTGTGTTCCTTTCCTAAACCACCACTAGAGTCATTGCATGTGTGTTGTTTTTCTAAACCTCCACCAAAGTCATTGCATGTGTTTTACTTTCCTAAACCACATGGATCCACCAGAATCATTGCATGTGTATTGTTTTGCTAAACCACCACCAAAGTTATTACACGTGTGTTCCTTTCCTAAACCACATGATCCACTAGAGTCATTGCATGTGTGTTCTGTTCCTAAACCAAATTGATCTACCAGAGTCATTGCATGTGTGGTTTTTACCTAATCCACCACTAGAGTCATTGCATGTGTGTTCCTTTCGAAAACCACATGGATCCGCCAGAATCATTGCATATGTGTTCCTTTCCTAAACCACCATTGAGTCATTGCATGTGTGTTCCTTTCCTAAATCACCACTAGAGTCATTGCATGTGTGTTCCTTTCCTAAACCACATGGATCCTCCAGAGTCATTGCATGTGTGTTATTTTCCTAACAACCACCAGAGTCATTGCATGTGTATTCTTTTCCTAAACAAGATGGATCCACCAAATTCATTGCATGTGTGTTCTTTTTGTTGGAGATATGCCCTAGAGGCAATAATAAATATAGTTATTATTATATCTTTGTGTTTATGATAAATGTTTACATTCATGCTATAATAGTATTAACAAGGAAACATAAATATAGTATTAACAAGGAAACATTAAACTTAATTTGAAGTCCCTAGTAAAGCCTCTGTATAATACTAGCTTGTTGGTTAATAGATGATTGTGGTTTCCCTATCATGAACATTGAGATGTTATTAACAACAAGATCATATCGTTAGGAGAATGATATGGTGGACATACTCCTATAGATAAGCGTAGCATAAAGATCAAGTCATTTTAATAGTTCAATTGCTATATGCTTTCTGATACATAGTTTCTAATTCCTTCGACTATGAGATCATGCATATCACCTTTGCCAGATGTATGCTTTGATGACATCAAACACCACACCGTAACTGGGTGGCTATAAAGGTGTCATTGAGTGTTCAGAAAGTATTGGTTGAAACACATGGATCAAGAGTGGGATTTGTCCATCCATATGACGGATAGATATACTCTGGGCCCTCTCGGTGAAATGTCATCCAATTAGCTTGCAAGCATGTGACTGGCTCACAAGGGATCACATATCACGGGAACGAGAAAAGAGTACTTATCAGTAACGAGGTTGAACTAGGTATGCAGAGATACCGACGATCATAACCTCGGATAAGTAAACTATCGTGAGACAAAGGGAAATTGATATCGTATGTAAGTGGTTCATTCGATCGCAAAGTAATCGTAGAAATATGTGGGAGCCATATGAATTTCCAGATTCCTATATTGGTTATTGGTCGGAGAAGTGTCTCGATCATGTCCGCATAATTCACGAACCGTAGGGAGACACACTTAAGGATTCGACGTTGTTTGAGTAGTTATGGAATGATGAGAAAGAGTCCGAATGTTGTTCAGAGTCTCGAATGGGATTAGGGATATCACAAGGAGATCCGGAATGGTCCGGAGAATAAGATTCATATAAGGAAAGTCCCGTTTCAGAGTTGGGGAATGGTTCCGATGTTTTCATCGGGAACATTCTAGAAGGTTCCGGAATGTCCGGCACTCCGGGGGGGGGGGGGAGGGTACATGAATGTGTCATTGTAAGTTGGAATGATTGCATCATGTACTAGGTGTCTTTGCTGTCCAAAATAAAGGGTTTATTTAAATCCTAAATTGAAAAGTCAAACGGCTAGTTTGAAAGTCAAACGGCAATTTTTGGAAAGAGGAGGAGAAGTGGAAACCGAGTTGGGGAGGGATTCCCTCCTCCCCAAGCCGGCGCCCCACCCAAGCCGAGTTGGGGAGGGACTCCACTCCCTCCCCTTGGCCGGCCAGCCCCTCCACCTATATAAGGAGGGGCAGGGCTCCCTCCTAGCACACAAGTACCTCTCCTCCAAAACCCTAGATTGGCGCCACCACCTCCTGCTGCTGCCGCCACCTCCCAGGGTTGCCCTAGCCGCCGACTTGGGGTGCCCCAAACCCTAGCCGCCGGCTCTAGCACCTCCTCCTTGGTGTATCTAAAACCTAGATCGCCGAGGAGCCCTCTCATACTCCACCATACTCGCTCCGGCTTAAGGCGAAGTCCTGCGAGATCTCCCCTCTACTTCCGGTACCACGCCGTTGTGCTGCCGGAATCGCGAGGAGAGTGCTACAACCTCCGCTGCCTGCTGGAACAAGGGAGAGGAAGGTCTTCGTCGAGTACCGAACGTGTGACCGACTGCGGGAGCGCTGCCGGAACACGACGCCGGAAGGATCGTCTACGCGATCTTGAGATCGGAAAGAGTACGACTACATCACCCACGAGAATCTGCTCTCGTTAAACACTTTGGAATCTGCGAGGGTGAGTTATTCCATCGAATCGTTGCTACAATCTAGTAGATAGATCTTGGCTTGTTTGTTTGTATGCGGTAGAATTTTTTTGTTTTCCATGCTACGAAACCCTACAGTGGTATCAGAGCCGTGTCTATATGTAGATCTGTTGCACGAGTAGAACACAATGGTCATTGTGGGCATTGATGCTTTTATTGTCGATTGCTTCTTGTGTACTTTGTATCTTGCGGGATGTTGGGATGAAGCGGCCCGGGCTAACCTTACATGACATCGTTCATGAGACTTGCTCCACGCTTGACATGCAACTCGTATTGCATAAGTGGCTTTGCGGGTGCCTGTTTCTCCCAGCATAGTGGAGATCCAATTTACAACGAGTGATTAGCAATACTAGTATCAATGTTGTGGTTCTTGTTCGTAAGTTAGAACGACACTTATTGAAAGCCCCAAACCACGTAAAATATGCAAAGAAAGTAGAGGCGTCTAACTTTGTTTTGCAGGGGTGTGCAGTGATGTGATATGGCCATGATTGTGATTATATTTGATGTATGCAATGTTCCTTATTGTAAGTTGGCAACCGGCAAGAGCCATATGGTTGTCTTTAATTTATGTTAAGACCCGCGTGTCTATTCAAAGTAGTTGTAATAGTTGAAGCCGGTGGACGAAAACCATGAAGAAGCGTCATTGACCTTGATGCTATACCGGTGATGATGGAGATCATGTTCGTGCTTGAAGATGGAGATCGGAAGCACAAAGAAGAAAGGCCATATCATATCACATATTATGAATTGCATGTGATGTTAATCCTTTATGCATCTTGTATTGCTTAGTAGACGACGGTAGCACTATAAGATGATCCCTCATGCACATAAATTTCAAGTTCTAAAGTGTTCACCCTTAGTATGCACCGTTGCTAAAGCTTGTTGTTTCGAAGCACCACGTGATGATCGGGTGTGTTAGATTCCGCGAGTGAATACAACGTAAGCAAGCCAGATTTGCTTATGCGGTAGCTAAGGTTTGATCTTGACAAGCCTAGCATGTACAGACATGGTCTCAGGAACACGAATCGCCGAAAGGTAAAACATGAATCATATAGTAGATATGATGAACATGTCGATTGTTCGCCATTGAAACTATATCAACTCTCGTGATGATCGGTTTTGATATAGTGGATTTGGTTCGTGTGATCACTAAAACAATCTGAGGGATGTTGTTTTGAGTGGGAGTTCACCTAGATTAAACTTTATTATTAATTTGAACTCAATTTGTCATAAACTTAGTCTAAACTATTGCAAATATGTTGTAGATCAATGGCAGCCCCTATCATCAATTTTAATGCGTTCCTAGAGAAAGAAAAGTTGAAAAACAATGGAAGCAACTTCGCGGATTGGTTCCGCAATTTGAGGATTGTCCTCACAGCTGGTAATTTGACCTATGTGCTGGATGCACCGCTGGGTGACCCACCTGCAGCTGATGCTACTGATGAAGTAAAGAATGTTTACCTTGCTCGGAAGAATCAATACTCCATAGTTCAGTGTGCTATCTTGTATGGTTTAGAATCGGAGCTTTAGAAAAGGTTTGAGAATTCAGACCCACATGATATTGTCTGTGATCTCAAATTGATCTTTGAGACTCACGCGGCGATTGAGAGTTATGAGGCTTCTGAAAAGTTCTTTAACTGCAAGATGGAAGAGGGCAGCTCCGTCAGTGAGCATGTGCTTAAGATGTCTGGGCACGCAAACAAACTTCAAAGCTTGGGTATAGTGATTCCTAATGCTTTGGGGATTTACTGTGTCCTCCAATCACTACCACCAAGTTACAAGAACTTTGTGATGAACTACAACATGCAGAACATGAACAAGCAGTTGCCAGAACTGTTTGCTATGTTAAAGTCTGCAGAAGTGGAGATCAAGAAAGAGCACCAAGTGTTGTTGGTCAATAAGACCACCAAATTCAAGAAAGGCAAGTCCAAGCAGAAGGGACACTTCAAGAAGGGTGGCAAGAAAGTTGCCACACCGACGAAGAAGACCAAGGCTGGACCCAAGCCTGATACTGAGTGCTTTTACTGCAAAGGAGAAGGTCACTGGAAGCGGAATTGCCCAAAGTACTTGGCAGATTTGAAGAACGGCAACATCAAGAAGAAAGGTATATCTGATATACATGTTATTGATGTGTATCTCACTAGTATTCGTAGTAGTGCCTGGGTATTTGATACTGGTTCGGTTGCTCATATTTGTAACTCGAAACAGGAGCTGCAGAATAAACGGAAGCTAGTGAAGAACGAGGTGACGATGCGCGTGGGAAACGGATCAAAGGTTGATGTGATCGCGGTCGGCACGCTACCCCTTCATCTACCATCGGGATTAGTTTTATACTTAAATAATTGTTATTTGGTGCCTGCGTTGAGCATGAACATTATATCGGGATCTTGTTTATTGCGAGACGGTTACTTGTTTAAATCCGAGAATAATCGTTGTTCGATTTATATGAGTAATATGTTTTATGCACATGCACCTTTGATAGATGGTCTATTCTTGTTGAATCTCGTTGGTGGAAATACACATATTAATAACATTGAAGCTAAACATTTGAAATCAAGCGATAACTCGACCTATATGTGGCACTGTCGTCTTGGTCACATTGGAGTGAAGCGTATGAAGAAACTCCATTCCGATGGACTTCTTGAATCACTTGATTTTGAATCACTTGAAAGATGCGAAGCATGTCTGATGGGCAAAATGACTAAGACTCCATTTTCTGGTATGATGGAGCAAGCTATGAACTTATTGGAAATCATACATACCGATGTGTGTGGTCCAATGAGTGTAGCATCGCGCGGTGGTTATCGTTATGTTCTTACCTTCACAGATGACTTGAGTAGATATGGGTATATCTATTTCATGAAACATAAGTCCGAAACTTTCGAGAAGTTTAAGGAGTTTCAAAGTGAGGTAGAGAATCAACGTAACAAGAAGATTAAATTTCTACGTTCTGATCGTGGAGGTGAATATCTAAGTTACGAGTTTGGCGAGCATTTGAAGAAATGCGGAATACTTTCACAATTGACACCGCCGGGAACACCACAGCGTAATGGTGTGTCTGAACGTCGTAATCGAACTCTCTTAGATATGGTTCGTTCTATGATGTCACTTACAGATTTGCCGCTATCATTTTGGGGTTATGCATTAGAAACAACCGCATTCACTTTAAATAGGGCACCGTCTAAATCCGTTAAAACGACACCGTATGAATTATGGTTTGGGAAGAAACCTAAATTGTCGTTCCTTAAAGTTTGGGGATGCGAAGCCTATGTAAAGAAGTTACAGCCGGACAAGCTTGAACCCAAAGCGCAAAAATGTGTCTTCATAGGATACCCGAAGGAAACTATTGGGTATACTTTCCATCATAGATCCGAAGGCAAAATCTTCGTTGCCAAGAATGGATCCTTTCTAGAGAAGGAATTTCTCTCGAAAGAATTGACTGGAAGGAAAGTAGAAATCGACGAGGTTGTCGAACCTTCTCTCGAAATTGCGAGTAGCGCAGCGCCGGAAGAAGTTCCTGTGGTGCCTGCACCAATTAGAGAGGAATCTAATGATGATGATCATGAAACTTCGGTCGAAGTTGCTATAGAGCCTCGCAGGTCAACGAGAACTCGTACCACTCCAGATTGGTATGATCCCGTTATGAGTGTCATGTTGGTGGACAACACCGATGACCCTGAGACATATGAGGAAGCGATGATGAGCCCAGATTCCAATAAATGGCAGGAAGCCATGAAATCCGAGATTGGATCCATGTACGAAAACCAAGTATGGACTTTGGTGGACTTACCGGATGGCCGGAAGGCTGTCGAGAACAAATGGATCTTCAAGAAGAAAATAGAAGCTGATGGTAATGTAACTGTCTATAAAGCTCGACTTGTCGCAAAAGGGTTTCGACAAATTCAAGGAGTTGACTACGATGAGACTTTCTCACCAGTAGCAAAGCTAAAGTCTGTAAGGATTATGTTAGCAATCGCTGCATATTACGATTATGAGATATGGCAGATGGATGTCAAAACAACATTCCTCAATGGTGACATTGATGAAGAGTTGTATATGATGCAACCCAAAGGTTTTGTCGATCCTAAAGATGCTAACAAGGTATGCAAACTTCAACGGTCCATCTATGGATTGAAGCAAGCATCCCGAAGTTGGAATCAACGTTTTGATAAGGTAATCAAAAGTTTTGGTTTTAATACAAACTTATGGAGAAGCTTGTATTTACAAGAAAGTGAGTGGGAGCTCTGTAGCATTCTTAATACTATATGTGGATGACATATTGTTGATTGGGAATGATGTAGACCTTCTTAATAGTGTCAAAGAATATTTGAATAATAGTTTTTCAATGAAGGATCTTGGCGAAGCAGCTTACATATTAGGCATAAAGATTTATAGAGATAGATCAAAACGCCAAATATCATTGTCACAAAGAACATATTTGGACAAAGTTCTAAAGAGGTTTGGAATGGAAGATAGCAAGAACGGGTTCTTGCCCATGTTGCCCAATACGACCTTGAGTAAAACTCAAAGTCCGACATCGGCAGAAGATAGAGAAAGGATGAGTAAGACTCCCTATGCCTCAGCCATAGGATCTCTAATGTATGCCATGCTATGTACTAGACCCGACATTGCATATGCTGTTAGTTTGACTAGCAGATATCAAAGTGATCCAGGAGTGGATCATTGGACAACGGTCAAAAACATCCTTAAGTACCTGAGAAGAACTAAGGATATGGTTCTTTCTTATGGAGGTGATGAACAGCTCGTTGTTAATGGTTACACCGATGCTAGTTGGAACACCGATCCGGATGATTCTAAATCACAATCTGGATATGTATTTATTTTGAATGGTGCAGCAGTTAGCTGGAGGAGTGCAAAGCAAAGAGTTGTGGCGAGATCTTCAACTGAATCGGAATACATGGCTGCTTCGGAGGCTTCACAAGAAGCGATATGGATGAAAGAGTTCATTACAGAGCTGGGTGTGGTTCCTAGTGCGCTGGACCCAATGTCTACCTACTGTGATAACATGGGCGCCATAGCCAATGCGCAAGAACCAAGGTCACACAAGAAGCTGAAGCACATCAAGCTACGTTTTCACGCTATTCGAGAACATATCCAAGATGGGGATATAAAGATTTGCAAAGTACACACAGATCTGAATGTGGCGGATCCGTTGACTAAACCTCTCCCGAGGGCAAAACATGACCAGCACCAAACTGCCATGGGTGTTCGGTATATTACCATGTAATCTAGATTAGATGACTCTAGTGCAAGTGGGAGACTGTTGGATATATGCCCTAGAGGCAATAATAAATATAGTTATTATTATATCTTTGTGTTTATGATAAATGTTTACATTCATGCTATAATAGTATTAACAAGGAAACATTAATACTTGTGTGATTTGTAAACTTAATTTGAAGTCCCTAGTAAAGCCTCTGTATAATACTAGCTTGTTGGTTAATAGATGATTGTGGTTTCCCTATCATGAACATTGAGATGTTATTAACAACAAGATCATATCGTTAGGAGAATGATATGGTGGACATACTCCTATAGATAAGCGTAGCATAAAGATCAAGTCATTTTAATAGTTCAATTGCTATATGCTTTCTGATACATAGTTATCTAATTCCTTCGACCATGAGATCATGCATATCACCTTTGCCGGATGGATGCTTTGATGACATCAAACACCACACCGTAACTGGGTGGCTATAAAGGTGTCATTGAGTGTTCAGAAAGTATTGGTTGAAACACATGGATCAAGAGTGGGATTTGTCCATCCATATGACGGATAGATATACTCTGGGCCCTCTCGGTGAAATGTCATCCAATTAGCTTGCAAGCATGTGACTGGCTCACAAGGGATCACATATCACGGGAATGAGAAAAGAGTACTTATCAGTAACGAGGTTGAACTAGGTATGCAGAGATACCGACGATCATAACCTCGGATAAGTAAACTATCGTGAGACAAAGGGAAATTGATATCGTATGTAAGTGGTTCATTCGATCGCAAAGTAATCGTAGAAATATGTGGGAGCCATATGAATTTCCAGATTCCTCTATTGGTTATTGGTCGGAGAAGTGTCTCGATCATATCCGCATAATTCACGAACCGTAGGGAGACACACTTAAGGATTCGACGTTGTTTGAGTAGTTATGGAATGATGAGAAAGAGTCCGAATGTTGTTCGGAGTCTCGAATGGGATTCGGGATATCACGAGGAGATCCGGAATGGTCCGGAGAATAAGATTCATATAAGGAAAGTCCCGTTTCGGAGTTGGGGAATGGTTCCGATGTTTTCATCGGGAACATTCTAGAAGGTTCCGGAATGTCCGACACTCCGGGGGGGGGGAGGGTACATGAATGTGTCATTGTAAGTTGGAATGATTTCATCATGTACTAGGTGTCTTTGCTGTCCAAAATAAAGGGTTTATTTATATCCTAAATTGAAAAGTCAAACGGCTAGTTTGAAAGTCAAACGGCAATTTTTGGAAAGAGGAGGAGAAGTGGAAACCGAGTTGGGGAGGGATTCCCTCCTCCCCAAGCCGGCGCCCCACCCAAGCCGAGTTGGGGAGGGACTCCACTCCCTCCCCTTGGCCGGCCAGCCCCTCCACCTATATAAGGAGGGGCAGGGCTCCCTCCTAGCACACAAGTACCTCTCCTCCAAAACCCTAGATTGGCGCCACCACCTCCTGCTGCTGCCGCCACCTCCCAGGGTTGCCCTAGCCGCCGACTTGGGGTGCCCCAAACCCTAGCCGCCGGCTCTAGCACCTCCTCCTTGGTGTATCTAAAACCTAGATCGCTGACGAGCCCTCTCATACTCCACCATACTCGCTCCGGCTTAAGGCGAAGCCCTCCGAGATCTCCCCTCTACTTCCGGTACCACGCCGTTGTGCTGCCGGAATCGCGAGGAGAGTGCTACAACCTCTGCTGCCTACTGGAACAAGGGAGAGGAAGGTCTTCGTCGAGTACCGAACGTGTGACCGACTGCGGGAGCGCTGCCGAAACGTGGCGCTGGAAGGATCGTCTACGCGATCTTGAGATCGGAAAGAGTACGACTACATCACCCACGAGAATCTGCTCTCGTTAAACACTTTGGAATCTTCGAGGGTGAGTTATTCCATCGACTCGTTGCTACAATCTAGTAGATAGATCTTGGCTTGTTTGTTTGTATGCGGTAGAAATTTTTTGTTTTCCATGCTATGAAACCCTACACTTTTCCTAAACCACCACCGGAGTAATTGCATGTGTGTTCCTTTCCTAAACCACATGGATCCACCAGAGTCATTGCATGTGTATTCCTTTCCTAAACCACATTGATCCAGCAGAGTCATTGCTTGTGTGTTCTTTCCCTAAACCACCACCAGAGTCATTGCATGTGTATTCTTTTCCTAGAGCACATGGATCCACCAGAGTCATTGCATGTGTGTTCCTTTCCTAAACCACATTGATCCACCAGAGTCATTTCATATGTGTTCCTTTCCTAAACAAAATGGATCCACCAGAGTCTTGCATGTGTGTTCTTTTCCTAAACCACATTGATCCACCAGAGTCATTGCAAGTGTGTTCTTTTCCCAAATCACATGGATCCACTAGAGTCAATGTATGTGTGTTCATTTCCTACACCATATTGATCCACCAGAGTCATTGCATGTGTGTTCCTTTCCTAAACCACCACTAGAGTCATTCCATGTGTGTTCTTTTTCTAAACCTCCACCAGAGTCATTGCATTTGTGTTGCTTTCCTAAACCACATGGATCCACCAGAATCATTGCATGTGTGTTCTTTTTCTAAACCACCACCAGAGTCATTGCACGTGTGTTCCTTTCCTAAACCACATGATCCACCAGAGTCATTGCATGTGTGTTCCGTTCCTAAACCAAATTGATCCACCAGAGTCATTGCATGTGTGTTATTTCCGTAAACCACCACCAGAGTCATTGCATGTGTGTTCCTTTCATAAACCACATGGATCCACTAGAGTCATTGCATATGTGTTCCTTTCCTAAACCACCACTAGAGTCATTGCATGTGTGTTCCTTTCCTAAATCACATGGATCCACCAGAGTCATTGCATGTGAGTTATTTTCCTAAACCACCACTAGAATCATTGCATCTGTCTTTTTTCCTAAACTACATGGATCCACCAGAGTCATTGCATGTGTGTTCTTTTCCTAAACCACCACCAGAGTCATTACATGTGTGTTCCTTTCATAAACCACATGGATCCTCCAGAGTCATTGCATGTGTGTTCCTTTCCTAAACCACCAATAGAGTCATTACATGTGTGTTCCTTTCCTAAACCACATGGATCCACCAGAGTCATTGCATATGTGTTATTTTCCTAAACCACCAGTAGAGTCATGGCATGTGTCTTCTTTTCCTAAACCACATCAATCCACTAAAGTCATTGCATGTGTGTTCTTTTCCTAAACCATATGGATCCACCTGAGTCATTGCATGTGTGTTCTTTTCCTAAAATACCAGTAGAGTTATTGTAGATGCCTTCTTTTCCTAAACACATGGATCCACTAGAGTCATTGCATGTGTGTTACTTTCCTAAACAAAATGGATCCACCAACGTCTTGCATGTGTGTTGTTTTTCCTAAACCACATTGATCCACCAGAGTCACTGCATGTGTGTTCCTTTCCTAAACCACCACTAGAGTCATTGCATGTGTGTTGTTTTTCTAAACCTCCACCAAAGTCATTGCATGTGTTTTCCTTTCCTAAACCACATGGATCCACCAGAATCATTGCATGTGTGTTGTTTTGCTAAACCACCACCAAAGTCATTACACGTGTGTTCCTTTCCTAAACCACATGATCCACTAGAGTCATTGCATGTGTGTTCTGTTCCTAAACCAAATTGATCTACCAGAGTCATTGCATGTGTGTTGTTTTGCTAAACCACTACCAAATTCATTACACGTGTGTTCCTTTCCTAAACCACATGATCCACTAGAGTCATTGCATGTGTGTTCTGTTCCTAAACCAAATTGATCTACCAGAGTCATTGCATGTGTGTTCTTTACCTAATCCACCACTAGAGTCATTGCATGTGTGTTCCTTTCGAAAACCACATGGATCCGCCAGAATCATTGCATATGTGTTCCTTTCCTAAACCACCATTGAGTCATTGCATGTGTGTTCCTTTCCTAAATCACCACTAGAGTCATTGCATGTGTGTTCCTTTCCTAAACCACATGGATCCTCCAGAGTCATTGCATGTGTGTTATTTTCCTAACAACCACCAGAGTAATTGCATGTGTATTATTTTTCTAAACAACATGGATCCACCAAATTCATTGCATGTGTGTTCTTTTCCTAAACCACCACAGTAGCAATTGCATGTGTGTTCCTTTCCTAAACCACATGGATCCACCATAGTCATTGCATGTGTATTCCTTTCCTAAACCACATTGATCCAGCAGAGTCATTGCTTGTGTGTTCTTTTCCTAAACCACCACAAGAGTCATTGCATGTGTATTCTTTTCCTAAAGCACATGGATCCACCAGAGTCATTGAATGTGTGTTCCTTTCCTAAACCACATTGATCCACCAGAGTCATTACCTATGTGTTTTTTCCTAAACCACCACCAGAGTCATTGAATGTGTGTTCTTGTCCTAAACCACCAGTAGAGTTATTGCATGTGCCTTCTTTTCCTAAACCACAGTGTTCCACCAGAGTCATTGCAAGTGTAATATTTTCCCAAACCACATGGATCCACTAGAGCAATGCATGTGTGTTCATTTCCTAAACCACATTGATCCACTAGAGTCATTGTATGTGTGTTCCTTTCCTAAACCACCACTACAGTTATTACATGTGTGTTCTTTTTCTAAACCTCCACCAGAGTCATTGCATGTGTGTTCCTTTCCTAAACCACATGGATCCACGAGAATCATTGCATGTGTGTTCTTTTCCTAAACCACCACCAGAGTCATTGCACGTGTGTTCCTTTCCTAAACCACATGATCCACTAGAGTCATTGCAGGTGTGTTCCGTTCCTAAACCAAATTGATCTACTAGAGTCATTGCATGTGTGTTCTTTCCCTAAACCACCACTAGAGTCATTGCATGTGTGTTCCTTTCGAAAACCACATGGATCCGCCAGAATCATTGCATATGTGTTCCTTTCCTAAACCACCATTGAGTCATTGCATGTGTGTTCCTTTCCTAAATCACCACTAGAGTCATTGCATGTGTGTTCCTTTCCTAAACCACATGGATCCTCCAGAGTCATTGCATGTGTGTTATTTTCCTAACAACCACCAGAGTAATTGCATGTGTATTATTTTTCTAAACAACATGGATCCACCAAATTCATTGCATGTGTGTTCTTTTCCTAAACCACCACAGTAGTAATTGCATGTGTGTTCCTTTCCTAAACCACATGGATCCACCATAGTCATTGCATGTGTATTCCTTTCCTAAACCACATTGATCCAGCAGAGTCATTGCTTGTGTGTTCTTTTCCTAAACCACCACAAGAGTCATTGCATGTGTATTCTTTTCCTAAAGCACATGGATCCACCAGAGTCATTGAATGTGTGTTCCTTTCCTAAACCACATTGATCCACCAGAGTCATTACCTATGTGTTTTTTCC
This sequence comes from Avena sativa, assembly GCA_916181665.1. Classification (NCBI taxonomy): domain Eukaryota; kingdom Viridiplantae; phylum Streptophyta; class Magnoliopsida; order Poales; family Poaceae; genus Avena; species Avena sativa. Next base: position 439,186,134 of record OV702289.1, read on the forward strand.
TAAACCACCACCAGAGTCATTGAATGTGTGTTCTTGTCCTAAACCACCAGTAGAGTTATTGCATGTGCCTTCTTTTCCTAAACCACAGTGTTCCACCAGAGTCATTGCAAGTGTAATATTTTCCCAAACCACATGGATCCACTAGAGCAATGCATGTGTGTTCATTTCCTAAACCACATTGATCCACTAGAGTCATTGTATGTGTGTTCCTTTCCTAAACCACCACTACAGTTATTACATGTGTGTTCTTTTTCTAAACCTCCACCAGAGTCATTGCATGTGTGTTCCTTTCCTAAACCACATGGATCCACGAGAATCATTGCATGTGTGTTCTTTTCCTAAACCACCACCAGAGTCATTGCACGTGTGTTCCTTTCCTAAACCACATGATCCACTAGAGTCATTGCAGGTGTGTTCCGTTCCTAAACCAAATTGATCTACTAGAGTCATTGCATGTGTATTCTTTCCCTAAACCACCACTAGAGTCATTGCATGTGTGTTCCTTTCGAAAACCACATGGATCCGCCAGAATCATTGCATATGTGTTCCTTTCCTAAACCACCATTGAGTCATTGCATGTGTGTTCCTTTCCTAAATCACCACTAGAGTCATTGCATGTGTGTTCCTTTCCTAAACCACATGGATCCTCCAGAGTCATTGCATGTGTGTTATTTTCCTAACAACCACCAGAGTAATTGCATGTGTATTATTTTTCTAAACAACATGGATCCACCAAATTCATTGCATGTGTGTTCTTTTCCTAAACCACCACAGTAGTAATTGCATGTGTGTTCCTTTCCTAAACCACATGGATCCACCATAGTCATTGCATGTGTATTCCTTTCCTAAACCACATTGATCCAGCAGAGTCATTGCTTGTGTGTTCTTTTCCTAAACCACCACAAGAGTCATTGCATGTGTATTCTTTTCCTAAAGCACATGGATCCACCAGAGTCATTGAATGTGTGTTCCTTTCCTAAACCACATTGATCCACCAGAGTCATTACCTATGTGTTTTTTCCTAAACCACCACCAGAGTCATTGAATGTGTGTTCTTGTCCTAAACCACCAGTAGAGTTATTGCATGTGCCTTCTTTTCCTAAACCACAGTGTTCCACCAGAGTCATTGCAAGTGTAATATTTTCCCAAACCACATGGATCCACTAGAGCAATGCATGTGTGTTCATTTCCTAAACCACGTTGATCCACTAGAGTCATTGTATGTGTGTTCCTTTCCTAAACCACCACTACAGTTATTACATGTGTGTTCTTTTTCTAAACCTCCACCAGAGTCATTGCATGTGTGTTCCTTTCCTAAACCACATGGATCCACGAGAATCATTGCATGTGTGTTCTTTTCCTAAACCACCACCAGAGTCATTGCACGTGTGTTCCTTTCCTAAACCACATGATCCACTAGAGTCATTGCAGGTGTGTTCCGTTCCTAAACCAAATTGATCTACTAGAGTCATTGCATGTGTGTTCTTTCCCTAAACCACCACCAGAGTGATTGCATGTGTGTTCCTTTCATAAACCACATGGATCCACTAGAGTCATTGCATATGTGTTCCTTTTCTAAACCACCACTAGAGTCATTGCATATGTCTTCCTTTCCTAAACCACCACTAGAGTCATTGCATGTGTGTTCCTTTCCTAAACCACATGGATCCACCAGAGTCATTGCATGTGAGTTATTTTCGTAAACCACCACTAGAATCATTGCATGTGTCTTCTTTTCCTAAACCACATGCATCCACCAGAGTCATTGCATGTGTGTTCTTTTCCTAAACCACCACCAGAGTCATTACATGTGTGTTCCTTTCATAAACCACATGGATCCTGCAGAGTCATTGCATGTGTGTTCCTTTCCTAAACTACCACTAGAGTCATTACATGTGTGTTCCTTTCCTAAACCACATGGATCCACCAGAGTCATTGCATGTGTGTTATGTTCCTAAACCACTAGTAGAGGCATTGCATGTGTCTTCTTTTCATAAACCACATCGATCCACTGGAGTCATTGCATGTGTGTTCTTTTCCTAAACCATATGGATCAACCTGAGTCATTGCATGTGTGTTCTTTTCCTAAAATACCAGTAGAGTTATTGTAGATGCCTTCTTTTCCTAAACACATGGATCCACCAGAGTCATTGCATGTGTGTTCCTTTCCTAAACAAAATGGATCCACCAACGTCTTGCATGTGTGTTGTTTTTCCTAAACCACATTGATCCACCAGAGTCATTGCATGTGTGTTCCTTTCCTAAACCACCACTAGAGTCATTGCATGTGTGTTGTTTTTCTAAACCTCCACCAAAGTCATTGCATGTGTTTTCCTTTCCTAAACCACATGGATCCACCAGAATCATTGCATGTGTGTTGTTTTGCTAAACCACCACCAAATTCATTACACGTGTGTTCCTTTCCTAAACCACATGATCCACTAGAGTCATTGCATGTGTGTTCTGTTCCTAAACCAAATTGATCCACCAGAGTCATTGCATGTGTGTTCTTTACCTAATCCACCACTAGAGTCATTGCATGTGTGTTCCTTTCGAAAACCACATGGATCCGCCAGAATCATTGCATATGTGTTCCTTTCCTAAACCACCATTAAGTCATTGCATGTGTGTTCCTTTCCTAAATCACCACTAGGGTCATTGCATGTGTGTTCCTTTCCTGAACCACATGGATCCTCCAGAGTCATTGCATGTGTGTTATTTTCCTAACAACCACCAGAGTAATTGCATGTGTATTCTTTTCCTAAACAACATGGATCCACCAAATTCATTGCATGTGTGTTCTTTTCCTAAACCACCACCGTAGTAATTGCATGTGTGTTCCTTTCCTAAACCACATGGATCCACCATAGTCATTGCATGTGTATTCCTTTCCTAAACCACATTGATCCAGCAGAGTCATTGCTTGTGTGTTCTTTTCCTAAACCACCACAAGAGTCATTGCATGTGTATTATTTTCCTAAAGCACATGGATCCACCAGAGTCATTGCATGTGTGTTGCTTTCCTAAACCACATTGATCCACCAGAGTCATTACCTATGTGTTTTTTCCTAAACCACCACCAGAGTCATTGAATGTGCGTTCTTTTCCTAAACCACCAGTAGAGTTATTGCATGTGCCTTCTTTTCCTAAACCACATGGATCCACTAGAGTCATTGCATGTGTGTTCTTTTCCTAAACCACTGTGTTCCACCAGAGTCATTGCAAGTGTAACCTTTTCCCAAACCACATGGATCCACTAGAGTCAATGCATGTGTGTTCATTTCCTAAACCACATTGATCCACTAGAGTCATTGTATGTGTGTTACTTTCCTAAACCACCACTATAGTTATTACATGTGTGTTCTTTTTCTAAACCTCCACCAGAGTCATTGCATGTGTGTTCCTTTCCTAAACCACATCGATCCACGAGAATCATTGCATGTGTGTTCTTTTCCTAAACCACCACCAGAGTCATTGCACGTGTGTTCCTTTCCTAAACCACATGATCCACCAGAGTCATTGCATGTGTGTTCCGTTCCTAAACCAAATTGATCTACTAGAGTCATTGCATGTGTGTTATTTCCCTAAACCACCACCAGAGTGATTGCATGTGTGTTCCTTTCATAAACCACATGGATCCACTAGAGTCATTGCATATGTGTTCCTTTCCTAAACCACCACTAGAGTCATTGCATGTGTTCCTTTCCTAAACCACCACTAGAGTCATTGCATGTGTGTTCCTTTCCTAAACCACATGGATCCACCAGAGTCATTGCATGTGAGTTATTTTCGTAAACCACCACTAGAATCATTGCATCTGTCTTCTTTTCCTAAACCACATGCATCCACCAGAGTCATTGCACGTGTGTTCTTTTCCTAAACCACCACCAGAGTCATTACATGTGTGTTCCTTTCATAAACCACATGGATCCTCTAGAGTCATTGCATGTGTGTTCCTTTCCTAAACTACCACTAGAGTCATTACATGTGGGTTCCTTTCCTAAACCACATGGATCCACCAGAGTCATTGCATGTGTGTTATGTTCCTAAACCACTAGTAGAGGCATTGCATGTGTCTTCTTTTCCTAAACCACATCGATCCACTAGAGTCATTGCATGTGTGTTCTTTTCCTAAACCATATGGATCCACCTGAGTCATTGTATGTGTGTTCTTTTCCTAAAGTACCAGTAGAGTTATTGTAGATGCCTTCTTTTCCTAAACACATGGATCCACCAGAGTCATTGCATGTGTGTTCCTTTCCTAAACAAAATGGATCCACCAACGTCTTGCATGTGTTTTGTTTTTCCTAAACCACATTGATCCACCAGAGTCATTGCAAGTCTGTTCGTTTCCCAAACCACATGTATCCACCAGAGTTATTGCATGTGTGTTCGTTTCCTAAACCACATTGATCCACCAGAGTCACTGCATGTGTATTCCTTTCCTAAACCACCACTAGAGTCATTGCATGTGTGTTGTTTTTCTAAATCTCCACCAAAGTCATTGCATGTGTTTTCCTTTCCTAAACCACATGGATCCATCAGAATCATTGCATGTCTGTTGTTTTGCTAAACCACCACCAAAGTCATTACACATGTGTTCCTTTCATAAACCACATGATACACTAGAGTCATTGCATGTGTGTTCTGTTCCTAAACCAAATTGATCTACCAGAGTCATTGCATGTGTATTCTTTACCTAATCCACCACTAGAGTCATTGCATGTGTGTTCCTTTCGAAAACCACATGGATCCGCCAGAATCATTGCATATGTGTTCCTTTCCTAAACCACCATTGAGTCATTGCATGTGTGTTCCTTTCCTAAATCACCACTAGAGTCATTGTATGTGTGTTCCTTTCCTAAACCACATGGATCCGCTAGAGTCATTGCATGTGTGTTATTTTCCTAACAACCACCAGAGTCATTGCATGTGTATTCTTTTCCTAAACAACATGGATCCACCAAATTCATTGCATGTGTGTTCTTTTCCTAAACCACCACCGGAGTAATTGCATGTGTGTTCCTTTCCTAAACCACATGGATCCACCAGAGTCATTGCATGTGTATTCCTTTCCTAAACCACATTGATTCAGCAGAGTCATTTCTTGTGTGTTCTTTTCCTAAACCACCACCAGAGTCATTGCATGTGTATTCTTTTCCTAAAGCACATGGATCCACCAGAGTCATTGCATGTGTGTTCCTTTCCTAAACCACATTGATCCACCAGAGTCATTACCTATGTGTTTTTTCCTAAACCACCACCAGAGTCATTGCATGTGTGTTCATTTCCTAAACCACCATTAGAGTTATTGCATGTGCCTTCTTTACCTAAACCACATGGATCCACCAGAGTCATTGCATGTGTGCTCCTTTCCTAAACAAAATGGATCCACCAGGGTCTTGCATGTGTGTTCTTTTCCTAAACCACAATGTTCCACCAGAGTCATTGCAAGTGTGTTCTTTTCCCAAACCACATGGATCCACTAGAGTCAATGCATGTGTGTTCATTTCCTAAACCACATTGATCCACCAGAGTCGTTGCATGTGTGTTCCTTTCCTAAACCACCACTAGAGTTATTGCATGTGTGTTCTTTTTCTAAACCTCCAATAGAGTCATTGCATGTGTGTTCCTTTCCTAAACCACATGGATCCACGAGAATCATTGCATGTGTGTTCTTTTCCTAAACCACCACCAGAGTCATTGCACGTGTGTTCCTTTCCTAAACCACATGATCCACCAGAGTCATTGCATGTGTGTTCCGTTCCTAAACCAAATTGATCTACTAGAGTTATTGCATGCGTGTTCTTTCCCTAAACCACCACCAGTGTGATTACATGTGTGTTACTTTCATAAACCACATGGATCCACTAGAGTCATTGCATATGTGTTCCTTTCCTAAATCACCACTAGAGTCATTACATATGTGTTCCTTTCCTAAACCACCACGAGAGTCATTGCATGTGTGTTCCTTTCCTAAACCACATGCATCCACCAGAGTCATTGCATGTGTGTTCTTTTCCTAAACCACCACCAGAGTCATTATATGTGTGTTCCTTTCATAAACCACATGGATCCTCCAGATTCATTGCATGTGTCTTCTTTTCCTAAACCACATCGATCCACTAGAGTTATTGCATGTGTGTTCTTTTCCTAAACCATATGGATCCACCAGAGTCATTGCATGTGTGTTCTTTTTCTAAAACACCAGTAGAGTTATTGCATATGCCTTCTTTTCCTAAACCACATGGATCCACCAGAGTCATTGCATGTGTGTTCCTTTCCTAAACAAAATGGATCCACCAGCATCTTGCATGTGTGTTGTTTTTCCTATACCACATTGATCCACCAGAGTCATTGGAAGTGTGTTCGTTTCCCAAACCACATGGATCCACTAGAGTCATTGCATGTGTGTTCGTTTCCTAAACTACATCGATCCACTAGAGTAATTGCATGTGTGTTCCTTTCGTAAACCACCACTAGAGTGATTGCATGTGTGTTGTTTTTCTAAACCTCCACCAGAGTCATTGCATGTGTGTTCCTTTCCTAAACCACATGGATCCACCAGAGTCATTGCATGTGTGTTGTTTTGCTAAACTACCACCATAGTCATTGCACGTGTGTTCCTTTCCTAAACACATGATCCACTAGAGTCATTGCATGTGTGTTCCGTTCCTAAACCAAATTGATCTACCAGAGTCATTGCATGTGTGTTCTTTCCCTAAACCACCACCAGAGTCATTGTATGTGTGTTCCTTTCGAAAACCACATGGATCCACCAGAATCAATGCATATGTGTTCCTTTCCTCAACCACCATAGAGTCATTGCATGTGTGTTCCTTTCCTAAACCACCACTAGAGTCATTGCATGTGTGTTCCTTTTCTAAACCACCACTAGAGTCATTACATGGATCCTCCAGAGACATTGCATGTGTGTTATTTTCCTAAACCACCACTAGAGTCATTGCATGTCTATTCTTTTCCTAAACAACATGGATCCACCAGATTCATTGCATGTGTGTTCTTTTCCTAAACCACCACCAGAGTAATTGCATGTGTGTTCCTTTCCTAAACCACATGGATCCACCAGAGTCATTGCATGTGTGTTCCTTTCCTAAAGCACATTGATCCACCAGAATCATTGCAAGTGTGTTATTTTCCTAAACCACATGGATCCACCACAGTCATTCCATGTGTGTTCTTTCCCTAAACCACGACCAGAGTCATTGCATGTGTCTTCTTGTCCTAAACCACATGGATCCACCAGAGTCATTGCATGTGTGTTCTTTTTCTAAACCACAACCAGAGTCATTGGATGTGTCTTCCTTTCATAAACCACATGGATCCAGCAGAGTCAGTGCATGTGTGTTCCTGTCCTAAACCACATGGATCCACTAGAGTCATTGCATGTTTGTTCCTTTCCTAAACCACATTGATCCACCGGAGTCATCGCAAGTGTGTTCTTTTCCTAAACCACATGGATCCACGAGAGTCATTGCATGTGTGTTCCTTTCATAAACCACATGGATCCACCAGAGTCATTGCATGCGTGTTCCTTTCCTAAACCACATGGATCCACCAGAGTCATTACATGTGTGTTCTTGTCCTAAACCACCACCAAAGTCATTGCATGTGTATTTCTTTCCTAAACCACATTGATCCACCTGAGTCATTACAAGTGTTTTCTTTTCCTAAATTACATGGATCCACTAGAGTCATTGCATGTGTGTTTCTTTCCTAAACCACATTGATCCACTAGAGTTTTTTCATGTGGGTTCTTTTCCTAACCACCACCAAAGTCATTGAATGTGTGCTCTTTTCCTAGACCACATGGATCCACCAGATTCATTGAATGTGTGTTCTTTTCCCAAAGCACCACTAGAGTCAGTGCATGTGTCTTCTTTTCCTAAACCACATGGATCCACCAGAATCATTGCATGTGTGGTCCTTTCATAAACCACATGGATCCACCAAATTCATTGCATGTGTGTTCCTTTCCTAAACCACCGCCAGAGTCATTGCATGTGTGTTATTTTCCTAAACCACCACCAGAGTCATTGCATGTGTCTTCTTTTCTTAAACCACATGGATCCACCAGAGTCATTGCATGTGTGTTATTTTCCTAAACCACATCCATAGCCATTGCATGTGTGTTCCTTTCATAAACCAGACGAATCCACCAGAGTCATTGCATGTGTGTTCCTTTCCTAAACCACATTGATCCACTAGAGTCATTGCATGTGTGTTCCTTTCCTAAACCACCACCAGAGTCATTGCATGTGTGTTCTTTTTCTAAACCTCCACCAGAGTCGTTGCATGTGTGCTCCTTTCCTAAACCACATGGTTCCACTAGAATCATTGCATGTGTGTCCTTTTCCTAAACCACCACCAGAGTCATTGCATCTGTGTTCCTTTCCTAAACCACATGATCCACCAGAGTCATTGCATGTGTGTTCCTTTCCTAAACCACATTGATCCACCAGAGTCATTGTATGTGTGTTCTTATCCTAAACCACCACTAGAGTCATTGCATGTATGTTCCTTTCATAAACCACATGGATCCACCAGAGTCATTGCATATGTGTTCCTTTCCTAAACCACCACTAGAATCATTGCATGTGTGTTCCTTTCCTAAACCACCATTGGAGTGATTGCATGGGTGTTCCTTTCCTAAACCACATGGGTCCTCTAAAGTCATTGCATATGTGTTATTTTCCTAAACCACCACCAGAGTCATTGCATGTGTATTCTTTTCCTAAACCACATGGATCGACCAGATTCATTGCATGTGTGTTCTTTTCCTAAACCACAACTAGAGTCATTGCATGTGTGATCCTTGCCTAAACCACGTGGATCCACCAGAGTCATTACATGTGTGTTCCTTTCCTAAATCACATTGATCCACCAGAGTCATTGCAAGTGTGTTCTTTTCGAAAACCACATGGATCCACCAGAGTCATTGCTTGTTTGTTCCTTTTCCTAAACCACATTGATGCACCAGAGTCAGTGCATGTGTGTTCTTTTCCTAAACCACCACTAGAGTCATTGCATGTGTTTTTTTTGAAGGGAATATACCCGAGAGGCAATAATAAAGTGGTTATTATATTATTCCATGTTTATGATAAATGTTTATTTTGCATGCTATAATTGTATTAATTGGAAACGTAATACATGTGTGTTTAATAAACAAAATACAAAGTTCCTAGTAATGCCTCTCATATAAACTAGCTCGTTGATTAACAAGTTGATCAAGGTTTCCTAATCATGGACATTCGATGTCATTAATAGCGAGGTCACAACATTGGTGGAATGATGTGATGAACATTCATCTGAAGTATAACATTATGATCAAAGTCATTATGTTTATATTGCTATAACATCATACGAAGTAATCCTAGTCCTTAGACCATGAGATCATGTTAATCACTAACACTAGAAGAGTATCTTGATAACATCAAACGTCACACCGTAACAGGGTGACTATAAACATGGGTTCAGTTCTATGAAGGTGTTATGTAGACGCTCATGGATCGAGAGTGGGATTTGTCCATCCTGATGGCAGCTAGATATACTTAGGGCCCTCTCGGTAAATCACATTGAAATAGCTTGCAAGCAAGTGATGTGATCACTAGAATGTTATATCACGGGAACAAGAAAAGAGTGCATGTCAGTAATGAGATTAAACTAGGTATTTGGATACCAATGATCGAATCTCGGACATGTAATATATCGCAAGACAAAGGGATTAAGTTACTAGAGTTAAAGGTTCACACGATCAAATAATTCATCATTGAATGTGTGGGAGTTAGTATGGATCTCCAGGTCCCGCTTCTGATTATTGATCTGAGAGGGGTCTCGATCATGCCTGCATTATTCGCGAACCGTAGGGTGACACACTTAAGGGATACCGACACCATTTAGGAGCAAATATGTTTCAGATAAAGATTATGAAAGCACTAGAATCATTTTGATGGAAACCGGAATTGTTTCGGGTGAAATTGCTTAAACTGGTTCTGCATGTGATATTGAAATGTTGTAGGGAGTTTTATGTGAATGTTTGTTAATTAAAGTAATTAACAAAATTCTGAATAAAATAAATAAAACTGTTTTAATTAAAGACAAAATGCATTTGATTTGGTGGACATTAAATGCAAAGTGAGTGCAGTTGAAATTGATGTGAGTGGGCTAAGTGGAAGCTCCACCCACATGAATGAGGGAGAGGTGGGGGCACCCACCATGGCCAGCTAGCCATGGACATGGGGCTGCGCCCCCTCCCCTATAAAAGGAGCCCCATGGCTCCTCTCCTCTTGCCCCACCTCCTCGTGAAGGTTCTCTTCTCCCTCTAGTTATTCCTGATGGTCTCGGATTAGCGAGATACATGTTCCTGGTGGATTTATCTAGAAAGGAGTTGCTGCTTCCGCTGCATCACTGGATAGAGTGGGCGGAGGTTGTTCGGTGGACCGGACGTGTTTGCGATCACGTACACACCGCTACTTTGCGGTGCTAGACTTGATGGTGCTGTACCTAATGGTTCTGGCACTGCTAGACCTGAAGGACTTGATCACGATCTTTAGATCGGCAAGTGTACGAATACATCATCCACAAGTTCCATCTCATTAACAGAGCTTTGTTGTCTTCGAGGGTATGTTCTCTATGGATGTATATCCACCTGTTGCTTGTATCTAGTAGATAGATCTTAGTGTATAGTTCCCATCGTAGAATTTTTTTTGTTTTCTATGCTGTGAACACTTTAGTGGTATCAAAGCCTGATCTGTGCGTAGGTGCTTTGCACGGGTAGAACATATAAGAATATGTGGGCGATGATGATCCTGTTATTGCTTCTTTCATGTATTTTGGATATTGATGGCATAGTGGGATGAAGCGGCCCGAACCAGCTTTACATGTCATCGCACATGAGACCGGTTCCACGACTGACATGCAACTAGTTTTGCATAAGTGGCTGGAGGGTGTTTGTCTCTCCTACTATAGTCAATATATGATTTACAACGAGTTGCTAATAACTTAGTTATCATCGTTGTGGTTCCATGTTCGTAGGTAAGACCAGTTCTATCTTCTAAAGCCCTAAGCCACGTAAAAACTTGCAATTGATAAATTAGAGGCGTCTAGTTTAGATCATTGTTGGGCTAGTGTCATGATATGGAAATGTTGTAAGTTGATGTATAGCTGATACACTTACAACACACCTAACGTGTAAGTTCCATAGACCTTGGCTTTGCACACAAAGGAATGATAGAGATCATACCACGAGCCACATGATAGTGATCAAATGCATGGACCATATCATTCCACTTTACACATATGATGTTTGCATCTTATATTGCTAGTTTGGCATTTTAGTAGCATTATAAGATGATCCCTCATTTAAATATCAAGATAAAATGTGTTTTTCCTTAAGTATGTATCGTTCTATGGATCGTGTTTCAAGACATCACTTGATGATCGGGAGTACTCGAGTCTGCGCTTTCATACAACGAGTGTAAGAAAGTTTTACACACACGAGTACTAAGGTTCTTACTTGGTGAGACTAGCATGTACATACATGGCCGCGGAACACGGACCGAAAGGTTAAGCATGATCGGACTTGGTGCTCATATTGATGCCCATATTGATGCTCGCCTTTGAAGCTACACCGAATCACGTGATGATCGGACTTGGTGTAGTGGATTTGGTTCATGTAATCACCAAAAATACACGAGGGATGTTGTTTTTTAGTGGGAGTTCATTTCTAATTTGTATTAGTCGAACCAAATTTGTCATAAAATAAATAAAAGTGAATTTGCATAATTTGTTGTAGTCATTGGCATCTGTTTACTACCTTATGCTTCGTTTTAATTGAGATAATAGAACTATAGAATTCTGGATATTTACTTTACAAACTAGTATCGTATTGTTTTAAATGTCAATTTAAAGTTTAGAAGTCCTATTGCAAACTTTCAACAAACTCTATTTACCCCATGAAGTTTAATAAGTAGTATTAAATCAAGAGTAAGAATTCCAATGTTAGTATCTAAACTATTATGTTTGCCTCCATGATTATTGATATTCAAAAGTTGTTTTAATATCAAGATTATCTAGGAGATGAAAAAATTGTTTCAAAAACCATCATGTGTGGAAGATATTGTGACATCTGAAACAATGTTTTTGGTTGCATTATGATAGAGTATAATTTATCAAAATACATGTTCTCATATTGTATGAGAATTTGTGAAGGATGGAGATGCTAGGCATCCGGATCTCCCAAAAAGGTTTTGGGAACTAACATTATACTCGCGATTCTTCCTTATAGGCTATAGTAGCTTGATCATGAATGTTGTCATGGTAAGGATGAATAGAAGATGTAAGTAAAATGTTTACTACACTAATAGATTACTAAAGAATGGGTTTTTGAATGAACACTGAACATTTGATGATGGTGATCCACTTCAAAGTGCAAGTTCAAAGGTATTAGTATTTGACTATATACACTTTGTACTATGTGTCAGGTGAATGACACCACTATTGATGTTGATAGATTCTTTTAGAAGAAAAGGAATTGCTGAAAGAGAATCTATAAAATATTTGGCAGAAAAGAAAAGGTTGGAGATGTCCAACTGAGGTATATAGAAGATATACATGTTATGGTTGTATTCCTTGCTTGTTAAACAATGTGGTTCTTAGGTATTGGATACCGAATTGGTTGGTGTGAAGTGTCATACAGAACAACACAATTCATGAACTGCAACGGTCTAAGTAACTAGCAAGAGAATAAGTGATGATGTTCATCGAAAACAAATAAAGTGTTATTGTGTTTTTCGTTGTCGTCAAACCTAGCCTTCAAGATTTGTTTTAATAATTGTTATTTTGTTCCGGTATTACAAGAACAATGGTTGTTCAAATAATTACCATATTCCATAAAGGATGGATGAACTTTTACAAGTCTAGTTCGATAAATCACATCCATAAACATTATTGCTAAAATGTCGTAAGACAAATGATTGGAAGATCACTTATGAAGTGACTTCTCTGTTTGAATTATATTGGAAAGTAAACATGAAGAAACTCCATGTTGATGGATTTTTGGAGTCATTTGATTTTGATCAATTGACGCTTGTGAAACTTTCCTCGAGATAATTGAAACTACGTTCATAGGCCAAAGAGGAACGGATGACTAGCTTATTGGAAATTGTGCATGCTGATGTGCATAGCCCATTCTATTTAGCCATATGTGATGGATTTTTTTGCTTCATATGCTTTCTCCAGAAATTTGAGTGAATATATCTATATATTTACTTAATAAGGAAGAAGTATGAAACATTTGAAAATTGTTCAAAGAATTTCAAGATGAAGTGAAAAATCATTATAACAAGAAAATAAAAGAGTTTATGATTTGATCATAAAGGAAGATATTTGAGTTACAAGTTTAGCAAAACACCTAAGATTTCAGGAATTGTTCCATGAATTTGCACTTCCCGATAAACCACAGGAGTATGGTATGTTCGAGAGATCAAATCAAACCTTGTTTGACATGGTAAGATCAAAGGTGTCATTTAGAAAACTACCATTACTTTTTAAGGATTAAAGCTTTAGAGACTACAGCTTTTACACTGAAAAGAGCACCATCGTGATCCGTTGAAATGACACCATATGAGTTATGGTTTGGGATAAAACCCGAATTGTCTTTTCTTAAATTTTTGTATGCTATGCATAAGTAAAATGTTTACAACCAAAGTCGGATAATCACGTCTTTGTAGCTTATCCCAAAGAATTTGTTGAGAATTCCTCCATAACATCGAGGACAAAAGAGTTTGTCACTTGGAACGTCAAGTTTCTTGAGAAGGAATTTTTCGTGAAAAGTTAAGTGGGAGGACAATAGAACTTTGATAAGGTTGTTGAACCTTAGATATATTAGCTAAGTAGTGCATTGCCGAAAAGTGTCCCGATGGCGGCCACAATGCTCATGGCTCCCATGATTACAAAGGGTGTGATCTTGGAGATTAGAGTTCCTATTTGAACCATATGCATCGGGTAAGAATCAAATAGTGAGATTTGATAAACAAGTCGTTATGGTTTTTACAATGATGAACCAACTGCATGCAAAGAAGCGATGATGGGCCCTGACTCCATAAAATGAGTAGAATTCATAGAATCCGTGATAGTATCCATACACGAGAAATCAAGTTTCTGAACTTGGAAGACCCTCCGGAAAGGCGTGAAGCCTATCGGTCATGTTTGGATCTATAAAGAAATCGACATGGATGTTTAACATCTATCAAATAGTCGACATGTCAGAAAGAAGTTTACAGGCAATGTTCAAGGAGTTGACTATGACAAGATTTGATCTTTCATAGCGATATTTAGTCTTGACGGATTAATGTAGCAACCACTACATATAATTCGGTGTATGATAGTTGAACAAACAAAACAATGTTCTTCTAATAGAATGGTTACCTAGGACGTGTACAAGACATAGTCCAAAGGGTTTTGTTAATTCAAAGGGTGCTAAAAGAGCATGCAAACTTCAATAGTTGAAGTGAGCATAGTAGAGTTGGAATCTTCACCATGATGAAAATGTTAAAGGAGTTTAATTTCATCGGAGACGATGAAGATGCTTGCATTTGCAAGAAATTAAGTGGGAGCGCTGAGGCAAATTTCCAATACATTATGCAGAGTACATATTATTGATTGGAAATGATGTACCTTTTACTGACACAAGTTAAGGATTTCATTAAAATAGGATTTTGATGAAAGACTTGGGAAAAACTAGAATATTTGGCACCAATATCTATATGGATATATTGAGGCGCTAATATAGTTGTGCCAGACGTACATATATGAGATATTGAAAGGGTTCAATATGGAAACAACAAGAAAGGTTCTTGCTACATGGAAAGGATTGTATCAATATTCAAGTGTTTCAACACTTGGTGAGTAAAATCACATGAAGACTTTGATCAACTATACCATGATATGTGTATATATCCAGATATGTCCTATGCTCTAAATGTTATGAGCACATACCAGAAGGATTCATAAGATGATCATTGGACGATAGTAAAGATATTCTTATGAGCTTTGGAAGAACTAAGAATATATCATGTATAAGTGACAAATAGTTAAAGGTAGTTCATTGTAAAGTGTTACATTGATACTAGTTTTGTCACAAGATACAAATTAAATTTATCTCAATTTAGACTATGGGTGGCACAATGGAATGGAAAAGATGTTCCATGATGGATTTGGATGAGTTCCAAAGTTGAGACATTGTGACGGATACTGCAACAAAAGGCTAAGTATATGACTGCTATAGTAGCAGCAAAGGAGGGCATTTGTGTTAAGTAGTTTGTTATCAAACTACGTGTGGTTCAAAGTGGGCTAATACTATGAAGATATATTGTATGACAATAATATCAACATATTTTAACCCGAACGAACTAAAGGTCTCACCAAGGGACCAAATTTATACAATGCCATCTCATTTGAGAATGAGTGATGCGTAGAGACGCAAAGACATGCAAATACACACGGACCTGAAACTGTCAGATCCGGAGATTATGTTAACCAATAGCGATTGTGTATATGCAACACTAGAAAGCCATAGGTGTTCAATAGGCAAAGTTTTTCAAACTAGATTATTGACTCTAGTGCAAGTGGGAGACTGAAGGGAATATGCCTGAGAGGCAATAATAAAGTGGTTATTATATTATTCCATGTTTATGATAAATGTTTATTTTGCATGCTATAATTGTATTAATTGGAAACGTTAATACATGTGTGTTTAATAAACAAAATACAAAGTTCCTAGTAATGCCTCTCATATAAACTAGCTTGTTGATTAACAAGATGATTAAGGTTTCCTGATCATGGACATTGAATGTTGTTAATAACGAGGTCACAACATTGGTAGAATGATGTGATGAACATTCATCTGAAGTATAGCATTATGATCAAAGTGATTATGTTTATATTTCTAAAACATCATATGAAGTAATCCTAGTCCTTAGACCATGAGATCATGTTAATCACTAACACCAGAAGAGTATCTTGATAACATCAAACGTCACACCGTAACATGGTGACTATAAAGGTGGGTTCAGTGCTACAAAGGTGTTATGTAGAGGCTCATGGATCAAGAGTGGGATTTGTCCATCTCGATGACGAATAGATATACTCAGGGCCCTCTCAGTGATATCACATTGAAATAGCTTGCAAGCAAGTAATGTGATCACTAGAATGTTATATCATGGGAACGAGAAAAGAGTGCATGTCGGTAACGAGATCAAACTAGGTATTTGGATACCGATGATCGAATCTTGGACATGTAACATATCACGAGACAAAGGGATTAAGTTACTAGAGTTAAAGGTTCACACGATCACCTATGTCATCGTTGAATGTGTGGGAGTCAGTATGGATCTCTAGGTCCCGCTTCTGATTATTGATCTGAGAGGGGTCTCGATCATGTCTGCGTTATTCTCGAACTGTAGTGTGACACACTTAAGGGATAACACCACCATTTAGGAGCAAATATGTTTCATATAAAGATTATGAAAGCGCTAGAATAATTTCGATGGAAACCAGAATTGTTTCGGGTGAAATTGCTGAAACTGGTTCTGCATGTGATATTGAAATGTTGTAGGAGTTTTATGTGAATGTTTGTTAATTAAAGTAATTAACAAAATTCTGAATAAAATAAATAAAATTGTTTTATTTAAAGATAAAATGCATTTAATTTGGTGGACATTAAATGCAAAGTGAGTGGAGTTGAAATTGATGTGAGTATGCTTAGTGGAAGCTCCACCCACATGAATGAGGGAGAGGTGGGGGCACCCACCATGGCCGGCTAGCAATGGACTTGGGGCTGCGCCCCCTCCCCTATAAAAGGAGCCCCATGGCTCCTCTCCTCTTGCCCCACTTCCTCATTAAGGTTCTCTTATCCCTCTAGTTATTCACCATGGTCTCGGATTAGCGAGATACATGTTCCCGGTAGCTTTATCTGGAAAGGAGTTGCTGCTGCCGCTGCATCACTCGAGCGAGGAGGCGGAGGTTGTTCGGTGGACCAGACGTGTGTGCGATAACAGATGCACCGCTACTTTGCGGTGCTAGACTTGATGGTGCTGGACCTGATGGTGCTGGAACTGCTGGACATGAAGGACTTCATCAAGATCTTGAGATTGGCAAGTGTACGACTACATCATCCACGGGTTCCATATCGTTAACAATGCTTTGTTGTCTTCGAGGGTATGTTCTCTATGGATGTACATCCGCTCGTTGCTTGTATCTAGTAGATACATCTTGGAATATAGTTCCCATCGTAGGAAACTTTTTTGTTTTCTATGCCGCGAACCCTTCACTTTTCCTAAATCACATGGATCCACCAGAGTCATTGCATGTGTGTTCATTTCCTAAACCACCACTAGAGTCATTGCATATGTCTTCTTTTCCTAAACCACATGGATCCACCAGAGTCATTGAATGTGTGTTCTTTTCCTAAACCACCACTAGAGTTATTGCCTGTGTGTTCCTTTCATAAACCACATGGATCCACCAGAGTAATTGCATGTGTGTTCCTTTCCTAAACCACATGAATCTACCAGAGTCATTGCATGTGTGTTATTTTCCTAAACCACCACCAGAGTCATTGCATCTTTCTTTCTTTTCCTAAACCACATGGATCCACCAGAGTAATTACATGTGTGTTCCTTTCATAAACCACATGGATCCTCTAGAGTCATTGCATGTGTGTTCCTTTCCAAAACCACCACTAGAGTCATTGCATGTGTGTTCCTTTCCTAAACCACATGTATCCAACAGAGTCATTGCATATGTGTTATTTTCCTAAGCCACCACTAGAGTAATTGCATGTGTCTTATTGTCCTAAACCACATGGATCCACTAGAGTCATTGCATGTGTGTTCTTTTCCTAAACCACCACCAGAGTCATTGTATGTGTGTTCCTTTCATAAACCGCATGGATCCACCAGAGTCATCGCATGTGTCTTCTTTTCCTAAACCACCACTAGAGACATTGCATGTGTGTTCCTTTCATAAACCACATGGATCCACCAGAGACATTGCGTGTGTGTTCCCTTCCTAAACAACATTGATCCACCAGAGTCATTGCATGTGTGTTCCTTTCCTAAACCACCACCAGAGTTCCATGTGTGTTATTTTTCTAAACCTCCACCGGAGTCATTGCATGTGTTCCTTTCCTAAACCACATGGTTCCACCAGAATCATTGCATGTGTGTTCTTTTCCTAAACCACCACGAGAGTCATTGCATGTGTGTTCCTTTCCTAAACCACATGATCCACGAGAGTCATTGCATGTGTGTTCCTTTCCTAAACCACCACTAGGGTCATTGCATATGTGTTCCTTTCCAAAACCACCACTAGAGTGATTGCATGTGTGTTTCTTTCCTAAACCACATGGATCCTCCAGAGTCATTGCATATGTATTCTTTTCCTAAACCACATGGATCCACCGGATTCATTGGATGTGCGTTCTTTTCCTAAACCACCACCAGAGTCATTGCATGTGCGTTCCTTTCCTAAACCACATGGATCCACCAGAGTCATTCCATGTGTTTTCCTTTCCTAAACCACATTGATCCACCAGAGTCACTACAAGTGTGTTCTTTTCCTAAACCACATGGATCCACCAGAGTCATTCATGTGTGTATTTTTCCCAAAGCACCACTAGAGTCATTGCATGTGTCTTCTTTTCCTAAACCACATGGATCCACTAGAGTCATTGCATATGTGGTCCTTTCATAAACCACATGGATCCACATCAGTCATTGCATGTGTGTTCCTTTTCTAAACCACGTGGATCCACCAGAGTCATTGCATGTGTGTTATTTTCCTAAACCACCACCAGAGTCATTGCATGTGTGTTATTTTCCTGCACCAACAAGATGCCACAGTGCTAGTTGCCTATTTTTTGCTGTTTTTGGTTCCAGGAAAGTCAGAAAATGAATATTCTCAGAATTGGACGGGGCAAAAGCCGAAGTCAATATTTTACCGTAAGACACATGGAGTCCGAAGGAGAGACGAAGGGGGGCCACAGGGCGGCCACACCACCCCTTGGCGCGGGCAGCCCTAGGCTGCGCCAGGGCATGGTGTGGGCCCCCTGGCCGGTCACCGACCTTGCCCCTTTGCCTATACGAAGCCTCCTGATGAGAAAACCCTAAATAATCCAGCCTCCAGCCACGAAGAGGTCCGCAACACCGCCGCCATCGAAGGGGAGATTCGGGGGACAGAAAGTCTCTATTCCGGCACCCTGCCGAAATGGGGAAGTGCCCCCGGAGCCATCTCCATCGACTCCACCACCATCTCCATCACCGTTGCTAATTCCCATGATGATGAGGGAGTAGTTCTTCCTCGAGGCTAAGGGTTCTACGGTACCCATGTGTTCATATCTCTTTCTATGCATGATCATATTGTGATCATGAGCTTTGTAATAAAGTAGATCTAGCTTACTACTCAAGTGCTTTAATAGATCTCTACTCTCCCCATGTGTGTGAAAGTGACAGCGTGCACACCATGGTGGCACTTAGGCTAGAGATTACAATTACTTGTTATGAGTTATATTTGGAGTTGGATGTTTCTATGAAATTGCGGTGTTTGTTGGAACCATCTAGAGCTCAAGGTGACAGTGTGGGGTTATCTAGATGGGAAAAGCAAACTTTGAGGAGTGATATTATATCCCTACCATGCATTACAGTGTCCAACCTAAGAGTAGTTCAGAGTAGTATCATAAAGAGAAGATATTTATATGAGAGTGTTCACTAGTGAAAGTATGATCCCTAGGCCTTGTTTATAAACATTGAAACACCGTTTGCAACTAGATCAGTTACATGTTTGCTTGCTTCCATCTTTATTTCATATTTCCTTTAGTCTCTTCCACACCATCAAGCTATTTTCTGGCACCGTTACCAGTTATAATTATCCATACCACTTGTATTTTACTATCTCTTCGCCAAACTAGTGCACCTATACACCTAACAAGTGTATTGGGTGTGTTGGGGACACAAGAGACTTCTTGTATCTGGATTGCAGGGTTGCTTGAGAGGGATACCTTTGACCACTTCCTCCCTGAGTTCGATAAACCATGGGTAATCCACTTAAGGGAAACTTGCTGCTGTTCTACAAACCTCTGCACTTGGAGGCCCAAGAACTGTCTACAAGAATAGAAGTGCGTAGACATCAAGCTATTTTCTGGCGCCGTTGCCGAGGAGGTAAGGTAAAAGGTACTCACATCCTCCGGTGTGAGTGCTCGAAGTTATTTCCTTTAGATTTTGCAATTTTGTCTTTTTGTTTCTTGTTTTCACTAGTTAGGCTTAATGGAAAACAACAACAAAATTAGAGAGCTTTATAGTATGTATCTTGAGTTAGGACATGAAGTGTTTGAAGAGAAAATTAAAAAACCTATGAAACTATATTTGCATGCTAATAGTAATATTGTTAGTATGAATTCTTTGGACACCATTATTGCTAATGCTATGGAAAAGTCTAAGCTTGGGGAAGCTAGTTTTTATGAAAATGATCTTTTTAGTTCCCCAGCTTTGGAAGATCGCTATTCTATTGCTTATGATGATACCAAACCTCCAATATATGATGATTATAATGATGAATATGATATTTTAAGTCCACCTACTATTGAGGAGAAAATTAATTATGATTACAATATGCCTCCTATATTTGATGATTATGGTGATGAGAATAATAATGATAGCTATTTTGTTGAATTTGCTCCCACTATAATTAATAAGAATGACTATGCTTATGTGGAGAGTAATAATTATTATATGCATGTGGCTCATGAAAAGAATGTTTCATGTGATAGTTATATTGTTAATTTTATTCATGATGCTACTGAAAGTTATTATGAGAGAGGGAAACATGGTTTTATGCATCTCAATAATATTAAGTTTCCCCTCTTTATGTTGAAAGTCTTGAAGTTGCACTTGTTTTGCTTTACTATGCTTATTGCTTTGTGCTTTCATGACTTGTTTCTTTACAAGATTCCTATGCATAGGAAGTGGGTTAGACTTAAATGTGCTTTAAATTTGCTTCTTGATGCTCTCTTTTACTTCAATTCATATTTGTTATGTGAGCATCTTCTCAAACTATCATGCCTAACTTAGAGGCGTTAAAGAAAAGTACTTCTTGGGAGATAACCCAATAGTTTTCTTGAGTCTTGGAAGTTATTACTTCTGTAATAACCTCTCCTTATCATTTTTCACTTGATTTTTGTGCCAAGAATAACCTCTAATGAGAGGGAAGTAAGATTTGGGGAAGTGCTGTCTCGAAACAGATTTTTGTGCTTCACTGTAAACATTCGTGAAAAATCTCTGTATGTCGGATTGAGCTGTAATTTTCTGAATAAATCCCTCAGGTTGTTAGGTAACTATCGTTAGTTCAACACTTTTCGATTTGATTAACATAAGGTCTTCGAAAAAATCGGTTTTGACCTGCTGGTCTGTTTTGACAGATTTCTGCCATTATGCATTTGCCTCTTTATCGATTTCTTTTTGGGTTCTTTTTGGTGAATCGAGCTTTTTGAGGGAATTTATACAGTATCTTGTGTTTTTAATGAAAGTTTTGCTGTTTTAAAACTAAAACCCAAAGGTTTATTATCTTTTGAATGCACTAATGTTGCTAATGAAGATTGTGTGAAGTTTTGTATGAAGGAAATTTTCAGGTCTAGGGAAAGAATGATGTAATAAGATGAAGAATAGACTAAAGCTCAAGCTTGGGGATGCCACCCGTGTCACCCCAAGAAATATCCAAGAAGTACAAGCGTCAAAGCTTGGGGATGCCCAAGGCATCCCCTTCTTCATCAATAAAAATTTCAGGTTTCTTCCAAACACTTTATTTTTATTGTTTCATGCATAGTTGTGTTGTTCTTGGAGCGTCTTCTTTTTGTTTTTAGTTTTCTTTTGTTTGGTTTGCTTAAATAAGTTGGTTGGATCCAAACACACTTATTTTGGAGAGAGACACACTCCGTTTTCATTGCCTAGAACACTCTAGTTTTCATTCTTATTGTTTTGTGAGTGTTCTCTTTTGCTAGCACTCTGTTTAGCCTTAGTTTTCTTGTGCTTTCAGTATAGAAATTTTTAGTTCTTCTTTTTGGATTTGAGAGACAAGCTCACTGATCTTTATTTATTATTATTATCTTTGTGAGTTGTTTCAAATAAGTCGATTGGTGTTGGAAGAGAGTAGAAAGCTTCATGCTTTAGTGGTACAAAAGTGAGCTTGTTTTGACTGTGGCTTAGACTTTATCATGTCATGCTTGATATTGTTTTGGCTTTATGCCTAGTGATTATTGCTGTAGCATGACTTGTTATAAACAATTGAGATTGCTTAATGTGCCTTGAAAGAATCATGCGTTGTTTTAGCATATAAAAGCATAATATTGTGGTATTCTCCTTTAATGCTTTATTTAGGTTGACTTGGCGCATGCTCACACCATGTTATGACTATCCCAAGTCACCATAGCCTTTAGTTTTCGACTTGTAATATCACTTTATGCTTTAATTAATGATGTTTTGTCACTTTGCATGATTATGGCCATTATTGCTCTCTTAGTTGGTCACTCCCAGTCTTTTGCTAGCCTTCATAACCAAGTATGAGTTCCACTCATGCATCGAACTCCAAATAAAACCAAGTTATTCCAAAGAGTCCACCATATCTACCTATTAGCATTTGTTATTCCAAGTATATTCTTGTTTTTATCTACCTTCCGAATTAAACTAGTGATTAAATCTCTCACGAACTTGATGGCACACTTTACTTTTCTTGCCCTTAATAAACTTGAACCATTATGTCGTCTATGTTGTATATGCTTGCACTTATATGTTGGGAATTAGCAGAACCATGTTGTCATGGGGAACGCTTTCAACATTGCACTTGTACTTTGTACCTAGTTGATATCATGCTCTTTTGTCTATGGACGTCGTCGGTGTGAAATGAAAGGGGAGCTTGTAAGTCCATGGAATTATGTATGTGTGTTAGAGAAACGCCTGGGCCGCCGATCTAATCCATGCCTAATCATGGTGGAAACCTGCAGCGTAACCATAATGAGCAATCTATGAAGCATTCTTCTTATAAAAAAAGATAGAGATTGAGAAAAAGAGAAAAAGAAAAAAAAGATGAGAAAAGAGGAAAGAGAGAAAAAAGCACCATTTTCCCATGGTAAATAAGAAGATTGCTGAGATGCCCGTTGCCTGCTTGCCTTGTCATTTTGATATGGGGATTCTTCCGTATCATCGGGCAAGGGGTAACCCGTTGGCGGTTCTCTATGATACACATGTATTTACTATGACAAGAACTTACCGGTAACTAAACTTGAGTAGCATGAGGAGCGGCCCTTGTATTCAAGGGACATGAGATTTCCAACTTATACTTTGTCAAGCATATACTCCATAGTTTGTTCACTTTAACCTTAATTAGTTCAAGATGCTTATGATAGCGGCAATGAGAGCTGAAAGCTAATAAGTACCATAATTTTTGGAAGATCTTGATGAGACTTGAATCCCTACTTCCTTCTATGAAGGACTTTCTTTTACTTTTATGTTGAGTCTCCATCTTCTATCTTTATGCACCTATTGAGAGATCATACTGGCCATTCTTAGTTTAATGTGCATTGTCCCAAGACTTGTTGATTGATGCATAACTTTGATATTGCTTGTTCTTAAACTATTTGTATCTAGTCACCCTTATGAACTTTGAAGGTGTCCTATGCATTTATGTTTTGCTACACTATGAGGGACAAGCTGAATACCATTCTCATTATGTTTTCTTTATGTGAAACAAACAAACGTCTTTCAAAGAATTGTTATTCATGAATCTTTTGTTTGTTCCCTTTCATGCTATAACATAGTTGCTATGTCTTATTGTTAGAACTATACCTTTTATGCTATGTTAAAGTACTATGGTCCCAGCTATCAATGTTTTATGATGGTGCATGTGATGGCTCGTGATTGATGAGCTCGTTGGGGAACCCCAAGAGGAAGGTATGATGAGCACAGAAGTAAGTTTCCCTCAGTTATGAAACCAAGGTTATCGAACCAGTAGGAGCAAGGAAACACCCCAAAGGTGTTGCTAGCTGAGCCTTGGCAAGGCGCACTACCGGTGCTAGTAGCAACGTGGAGACCTACACAACACAACCATAGAAATTTTTCCCTCGCATGCGATGAGGTTGTCAATCTCACCGGTTTTGCTGAAAACAAAGGATTAAACGTATCGAATGGAAGGAAGTAATAGTTTGCAAAAAGTAAACACAAAGCAGTAAACAGTTTGTAGATTGTATGTAAAAGAAAGGACCGGGGTCCATAGTTCACTAGAGGTGGCTCTCCTTAAGATAGATAACAAGCTGGGTGAACAAATTACAGTGGGGCAATTGACAAACATCGAGAAAGCATACACGCATATACTAATCATCTTGACTCCTTTGAGACTTGATTGGGCTTTACAACATTATACATAGACCGCCATCCAACTGCATCTATGACTAATAATCCACCTTCAGGTTATCATCCGAACCCCCTCCAGTATTAAGTTGCAAGCAACAGATTATTGCTTTACGAATTGTGTGTAATGTAAACAATATGATTGTTCTATGAACAAAGGATTGTTGTTTTCTCCCTAGTAGCAACAACACATCTAGTACCTTAGAGATTTCTGTCACTTCCCCAGATTACCGGAGGCATGAACCCACTATCGAGCATAAATACTAACTCTTGGAGTTGCTAGCATCTACTTGGCCAAGATAGCTACTAACAACGGAAAGCATGCAATATCACAAATAACAAAGACATGATAGAATAAATAATCAATCTGAAATAGCATCTCAATATCCACCGGATCCCCGCAAACACAACATGCAGAATTACAAATAGATGATCTTGATCATGAACGGAGCTCACAAGATCTAGACATGAAAGCACAAAGGAGGAGAACCATCCATCTAGCTACTACATGGACCCGTAGTCCAGAGATGAACTACTCACGATTGAGATGAACTACATGGACCCGTAGTCCAGACATGATAGAATGTAAACAATACGATTGTTCTATGAACAAAGGGTTGTTGTTTTCTCCCTAGTAGCAACAACACATCTAGTACCTTAGAGATTTCTGTCACTTCCCCAGATTACCAGAGGCATGAACCCACTATCGAGCATGAATACTAACTCTTCGAGTTGCTAGCATCTACTTGGCAAAGATAGCTACTAACAACGGAAAGCATGCAAGATCACAAATAACAAAGACATGATAGAATTAATAATCAATCTGAAATAGCATCTCAATATCCATCGGATCCCTGCAAACAAAACATGCAGAATTACAAATAGATGATCTTGATCATGAACGGAGCTCACAAGATCTAGACATGAAAGCACAAAGGAGGAGAACCAGCCATCTAGATACTACATGGACCCGTAGTCCAGAGATGAACTACTCACGCATCACACCGGAGGCTTGCATAATGATGAAGAAGGCCTCCAGGGTGAATTCCCCTCTCCGGCAGGGTGCCGGGAAGTGCTTCAGATCCCTCCCGATCTAGGGATGGAGATGAGGGTGGCTACAGACTCTTTCGTGGATTTTTGATCGGGTACTTAGGGTTTTGGTCCTGAAGTCAATATATAGGCGGAAGGATAGGCCGAGGGGGTGCTGGGGTCGGCCAGACCATCCCCCGGTGTGGGCCAGGCCTGGCCGCGCGGCCAGGTGGTGTGGCCAGGCCCCAACCCTTCTCCGTCTTGTATTATGGCTCTAGATGTCTTCCAGTAAAATAGCAACTTTGGCTTTTGTCCCGTCCAATTCCGAGAATATTCATTTTCTGACTTTCCTAGAACCAAAAATAGCAGAAAACAGGCAGCTGGCACTGTGGATCTTGTTAATAGTTTAGTCCAAGAAATCACATGAAAAGTACTCCAAAGTGTGGACAAAACACAAGAAAGTAGATAAAACCAAGTATGGAACATCAAAAATTATAGATACATTTGCAATGTATCAACATCCCCAAGCTTAACTCCTTCTCGTCCTCGAGTAGGTAAGTTCTAAAAAGAAAGAATAATTTTTGAGCTGACATGCACCATCATAACCTTGATCAAAGTATTTGTAAAACATTCAAAGCTGGGATCATAGTACTTCAATCATAACATGAAAGACAAAGTTCTAGCAATAAGACAAAGAAACTATGATGCAACATGAAAAGGCACAAACAAAAGATTCATGAATAACAATGCTTTGCAAGACGTTTGTTTGTTTCACATAAAGAAAACATAGCATAATAGTGTTCAGCTTGTCCCTCATAGAGTGGCAAATATAATTGCATAGGACACCTTCAAAGTTCATAAGAGTGACTAGATACAAATAGTTTAAAACAAGCAATATCAATTTATGCAACAATCAACTAGTCTTGGGACAATGCACATAGAACTAAGAATGTCCACTATGCTCTCAAAGTAGGTGCATAAAGATAGAAGGTGGAGACTCAATGTAATGGTGGAAGAAAAGCCTTCATAGAAGGAAGTAGGGATTCAAGTCTCATAAAGGGCTTCCAAAAATTATGCTACTTATAGCTTTCAGCTCTCATTGCCCCTATCATAAGCATCTTGAAGGTGATTCAGGTTAAAGTGACACAACTAAGAGGATATGCTTGACGAGTTATAAACTGAAATCTCATGCCCCTTACTTATGAAGATCGAACCTCATGCTACTCAACTTTAGTCACAAGTAAGATCTTATCATTGTAAGTACATATGTATCATAAAGAACCGCCAACGGGGTACCCCTTGCACATGATACAGGAGCTATCCCATAATCAAAATGACAATACAAGCAGACAATGAGCATCTTAGCGATCTTTTTATTTGCTATTTGCATAGGTTTTTATTGAGGATGCTTCATAGAGTGCTCATTATGGTGATGCTGCAAGTTTCCACCATGATTAGGCATGGCTTAGGCTAGCGGCCCAGGCATTTCTCTAACACACATACAAACTCCATGATCTTACAAGTTCCACTTTTATTTCATATCGCCGAGATCCATAAGCAAAAGAACATGGTATCAACGGGGTACAAAGTACAAGTGTAATGTTGAAAGCGTTCCCCATGATACATGGTTCTGGTAATTTCAACTTATAAAGCGCAAGCATATACGCAACAAAGAAGGACCTAATGGTTCAAGATTATTAAATGCAAAAAAGTAAAGTGTGCCATCAAGTTCGTGAGGGCTTTAATCACTAGTTCTCTCATAATAAGTTTAATTTAGAAGGTAAAAAAACATGAATATACTTGGAATAGCATATGCTAGTAGATAGGTATGGTGGACTCTTTGGAACAACTTGGTTTAAGGAGTTGGATGCATGAGTAGAACTCATACTTGGTTACGAAGGCTAGCAAAAGACTGGGAGCGACAAACTAAGAGAGAAATAATGGCCATAATCATGCAGAGCAACAAAACATCATTGATCAAAGCATAAAGTGATACTACAGGTTGAAAATTAAAGGATCATAAAGGCTATGGTGACTTGAGATAGTCATAACATGGTGTGAGCATGCGCCAAGTCAACCCAAATAAAGCATCAAAGGAGAATACCATAATAATGTGCTTTAATATGCTAAAACAACACATGATTCATCCAAGGCACATTAAGCAATCTCAATTATTTATAACAAGGCATGCTACAGAAAAGAATACTAAGCATAAAGCCAAAACAATATCAAGCATGGCATTACAAAGCATAGGCCACAGTCAAAAACAAGCTCTCTTTAACACTTAAGCATGAACTTTCCTACTCTTTTCCAAACCAAACCAAACTATTTGAAAACCAATGTATGAAAGAGGGGGTCCAACCAATTTATTCAGCAAACTAAGCAAACAAAGCAAACGAAAAACCAAAACGATAACGAAAAAGAAGACGCTCCAAGAACAACACAACTATGCATGAAACAATAAAAATGAAGCGTTTGGAAGAAACCTGAGATTTTTATTGATGAAGAAGGGGATGACTTGGGCATCCCCAAGCTTTAACTCTTGTACTTCTTGGATATTTCTTGGGGTGACACGCGTGGCATCCCCAATATTGAGCTTTAGTCCATCCTCCATCTCATTACTCATTCCTTCCATACACCTGAATTTTTTCCTTCATACAAAACTTCACACAATCTTTATTAGCAACATTAGTGCACTCAAGATAATAGGTCTTTAGGTTCAGTTATAACACCAATAAACTTACATTAGAACACTAGCTACTGTAGCACTTCCCTTAAAAAGCTCAATTCCCCAAAAGAACTCAAAAAGGAACCAACAAGAAGCAATTACAGAAAATGGCAGAAATCTGTCAAAACAGACCACAGGCAAAGATGAATTTGTTCGAAGACCTTCTGTTGCTCAAATCAAAAAGTGTTGAACTAACAAAAGTTAGATAACAACCTGGGGCAGAAGAACAAAAATTCACGCCTTAAAAGGACGTTCAGATATTTTACATGAATTTTTACGGTGAGGCACAAAAATCTATTTCGGGACAACAACTTTCCCAATCATTACTTCTTTCTCATTAGAGGTTACTCTTGGCACAAAAAGAAAAAAATATAAGGAGAGGTTATTACTGAAGTAATAACTTCCAAGACTCATCTAAAACATTTGGGTTATCTCCCAATAAATACTTTTTCTTTAACGCCTTTAAGTTAGGCATAAGAAGCAAGAAAAAGAATCAAGTGTTCTCAAATGAAGAAGCATTAAGACCAAATTTTGTTTTCATAGGAGAGGAAAAATAAATATTCTCTCTCTTCTTAGGGAAGTGTTCTATACCTTTCTTGAATGGGAGTTGATATTTAATGGTGCCTTATCAATAATGGCACCAACAGTTCTAAGAAAAGGTCTTCCCAAAGTAATAGGACAAGAAGCATTGCATTGAACATCCAAAACATAGAAATCAATGGGGACATAGGCATTGTTAACCATAATAAGAACATCACTAAGACTCCCCATGAGTTTCTTTTTAGCAATATCATCAAGTGGGACATTCAAATAACAATCTTCAAGTGGAGGCAAATCAAGCATATCATAAATCCTTCTAGGCATAATAGAAACACTACTATCAAGATCACATAAAGCTTTAAAATCAAAGTCATTCACTTTCATATTAATGATGGGTTCCCAACCATATTCTTGTTTTATAGGAATAGAAGCTTTATGTTTCATCTTTTCTTCTTTAATCTTTATGAGAGCATCAGTAATGTGTTTTGTAAAGGCCATGTTCATAGCACTAGCATTAGGACTTTTAGCAAGCTTTTGTAGGACCTTAATAACTTTAGAGATATTGCAACCATCAAGATCAAAATCAAATTTATCATCTAAAGTAGTAGAACTATTACTAGCCTCAACACTAGTGGTGGTGATAGTAGAAACACTAATGTTTTTAGCAATTTTATCTTCTCTTTCCCACTTAGCATGTAATTCAGCTAATAGTCTAACATTTTCATCAATTCTTACTTGTATAGCATTAGTAGCTACAAAGGGATTATCATTAGTTTCGGGTTTAGCAGCCATTTTATTCAAAGAAGATTGAGCTTCAGCCAAAGATGCTATATTTGTTTCAGCATTAGAGAGTTTTTTGTAGCATCCCAATTGTCAAACAATTGTAATGCTACTTGGTCTAGTAATATAATGGCTACTTCAAATATATAATTGTTGCATCATCATTATATCATGCTCATGTCATCATGCCACCTTGCATCTGAGCATCATACAAAACCCTTTCTCATTTGGTTCTTATCTCATATGCATTATTAATTGTATTTGCCTCTTGATATTGTATTTGGTTCTTGATATATTGTTTCAATGCCCAAGTTGAGTTGGGGGCATATCTCTTATTAACTCCACCACCCTTTCTTTTCACCACCTTATAATTCCACCATCCAACTAAATATGAGCTTGGCACTTATTGGTTTTACCTCTAGCTCATGTGGGTTGGGATGGATCCAATTCTTTTTACACATGCTCTCATCTTAGCATCATGTTGTTTTCACAATGTTGAAAAATGAGAGCCACATGGCCACCTTTGCATGCCTTGTGAGTGGAACCCTTTTTCCTAGCTTCCATATGGTTCATCATGGAATTATGCTAATGTTGGAATATTTTTGGGACTATTAAACATCTAGTGGAATATACACACTAGCAAGTCCCAATTTTACTCAATCATGATCATCTCCATCTATTCCACTTGGAGCTTTCTCTTAAATCCTTTTTGCTTAGGCCTTACCCCACATTTTGGAATGCATAAGTATAAATGCTAGGGATATTCATTTTTGTTCTCACAAGAGGAAACCTAGCATTTAATGCATTTGCATGGGCCATGCAACCATCACCAACTTAGGTCCTCTTTTGGTCTTACTTGTTTTTGGTTGGATCATGCCCTCTCTCATCTATCTCTCCCTCCTTTAGCTTGATCCTATATTGACCTTGCTTAAAACCCTAAACCTCATCCATTCCTCTCTTTTCCTTATCTAGTTCTTGCTTGCTCTTTGCTTGACCTTGCTTGAGCTTGACAAAACAATAAACCTCACCCCCCATCTCTCTCTCTTTCTCACCTCTCTCTTCACCTTTCTATCTAAACCATACCCCCCCTAGTACCAAACCCTAAGCTACCACCTTTTCCCTCTTTCTCTCCTCTCTAGCCGAGCCACCCCTCTAAACCAAACCCTAGCTGGCCCCACCATGCCACCTAGCTGCTACCCCACCCCAAACCCTAGCTACACCGAGCCATACCCAACCCTAAACCCGAGCCTAGCTCTAACCTACCCGAGCCTCACCTCTCTCTCCCTAGCTCTCTCTCTCTGCCAAGCGGGTCCTACCCCGAGCCTGCCTCCTGCCCGACCAGAGCACGTGAGGAGAGGTAGAGAAAAGGTGGCCGAGCCACCTTTTTCATCTCCCACTCGCCCACGGCATCCTCGCCCCCTCTCCGCCTTACCCACCCCCTCTCTCGCCTCCCCTGCATCCCCAGGTCTGCCCCAGCGCCTGCTCTCTCCCCCTTCCCCTCTCCACCACCGTCTACACCTCGCCGCCAAAACCTCGGCCTCCACCGCACCCCGACGATCCAGACGCGCAGACAGACCGTGGAGTGGTCTGGTGGACCGAGGAGACCCCCTGTTGCAGCCCCGTACACGGAACCGCGAAGAGGAAGCCCCAGACCGCCAGAACCATCTACGCCCGAGCCGGAACCCTAGATCATCTGTCTGTCTGCATCGCCGTTGATCGCCAGCGCACCTGCCCGATCCAGCGCCACCGACAACCCTCGGTGAGCCCCTGTACCCCCTAGACACGGTCCGCCTCGCTGCCGTCGCCTGTGTTCGCCGGACGTTTCGTCGTGCACGCTCTGTGCGCCGGCGTCGCGCTCGGTCCGCCTCGCTGTAGCGTCGCAGAAGCCCTAGCTAGGCCGCGCCCACCTCTCTGTCACCTAGCCCTAGCCACCGCAGCGGAAGCCGCCCTGCGTGCAAGCCCCAGGTCACGAGATCGAAGCCCCGTGCCGCACGCACTGCCTCTGTCTTTTTCGTCAGAGAGAGAGGAAGAAAAACAGTGTCGCGGCGACGTTTTGCAGAAAACCCCCTCCCGTTTTGTTTTCCTCAACCCGCACTCCTGCCGACCCCACCTGTCTGTCTCTGGGCGATTTTATAAAAAGGCTCCCCTGCTTTGCGTGTCTCAACCCGCAGTCCCTGGGGTCGCCGCGTGTCACCGACGCGTCCCACCACTGGCACGTGGGACCGCTCGCGCGTCGGGCCCGCTGGTCAGTTGCTGCGGCTCGTTTAGCTCGCGGTGAGAAAAGCTTCTGCGCGCGTGTGTCCCAGTCAGCAGAGAGGCCCACCCGTCAGCGTCTGTGTCTGGCTAAACCTGAGTAACTAAAGTATTTCTGAAAATTGTTTTTAGATCGAATCTTTTTCAAATTATTTCAAATTCAAATTAAATTCTGTTTTTAAATAACTTTTCAAATATTGATCCAAATAATACAAATAATATATGTTTTCAAATCAGAAAAATGTGAGGAATTCAAATATGTCATTCAAAATCTATTTTGAACAAATAAAATTCCAAGTTTATTTAAATTACAATAAAATGCCCTTTTGCCTTATTTAATTAATAACTTTTGTTTTATAACTCCAAATTTAATAAATGATATGTCTAAAATGATTAGCTCGACGAGACCTTTCTGTTTATGCATTCCATGTTTTGATGTGAAGCATGCATCATATAAATATAAAGGGGACAGCAACTAATTCGAGTATAAAATGGGCCCAAAACTCAATAAAATGGTTTATTCTTGTATTCCACATCTCACCCATGCCATGCTACTTAATGCCATGCAAATTGTGCATCATTCATCATGGCATGATTGTTTGCTTGTCGCATTTATTCTTATGCTTGTGCACTTTATTTATGTTGGCCCTTGTTTGTTTGGTTCTTCTTCGAATAGACGCTGAGCAGGGGATATATCAAGAGAACCAGGAGCACTACCCAGATCCATCCCTTGCTTCAACTGAGCTGCCGGGCAAGCACTACCACATGCTTGCATACATATAGGACCTATTGCCTCTATCTTATTCTTGCATCATGGAGTCGCGATTGCATTAATCTGAATCCCAAGTATTGCATAAGCCTTTACTTTTAAACCCCACCGAAGCTTGTTCCTCCATCCCATGAGCCATTACTACAAGAGTTGTTTGAGCCATGTGAGTCGTAGAACAGCATGTGTAGGGTATGTGAGTGTCTGATGGATAACGAGGTACCTAAACAACTTAACCTGAGTAGTAATGGGATAACTAATGAAAGTGGCATCGGTGAGCCATATTCGCTATTTGGTTTTTCAGGCTCACTTGTGTCCCGTAAGACCCCGAGTACTTGATTCCTGTTCCTTGAATATTCGCGCTATCCACATCCGGGAGGCTTATGAACCCCCCTGAGCCAGAGCTTGATTCATTCTGATTTCTTGGGGCCACAAACTAGTTTGAGGTTTTATTTACTATCCTGTACTTATGCCATGTTTTACTGCTTTATTTAAGATTGTGCGAGGAGCACACTGTACTGTTTAGGTCCGTGACCCGTTTTCGCTGTATCGACAAGCCCAGTCACACTTTCGGGTTCCTAGTCGTTTACAGCCGGCTCCACAAACCTTGAGGCCGTCTCGGAGTCAGCTAACTTCGTTGCGGGTAGCTCAATGGGGTGGCCCCCTGAAATATTTCTGAATCCTGCAATTGCTTTGTCGTGACTGCCTCGTTGGGTTTTGATTTGGTTTTTCCGAGGCATATCGAGTGTGTGTTGCTATTTGTGCACCCATGCAGGGTAAAACTTTCTGAAAGCCGTGTCCGTGGTTATGGACGACTTGGAGCACAGTTTCTCGATCATAGACAAGCATAACTAAAGTACCGCTTTAATTTGACTAAGCACATGACTAGTAAATAGTGCAACTCTCATGGAATGATTAATAAAACTGCCAACAGATGGGGGGTTGTTCGTCCGCTTCCTCGTCGGTAAGCGAGGAGGAGGATGGATCTGTGGATATTACTGTTATAACTGTTATAACTGTTGTTATTAATTCACGGACATCCGTCTATCTCTGGTTAGGTGGATGGTTAGCGAGTATCTATAGAATTGCTAGGGTTTATCTTTTGCTGCAATTGCGTCACCCCAGGTTGTGTCCCCTTTAGAGGCATAAAGACTTGCTGAGTACCCCTAGGGTCTCACACGATAAATTATTGGTTCAGATGGACAGGTACACTCGCAAGATGGATACTGGGTGGAAGAGACGGACGAAGTGGGCAACGATCATTCGGTGTAGAGATTCCGGGAACGGGGATCCGTGAGATCTGTGGGCGGGATGTGCTTATTTATGGGGCATCTTATGCCGATTTGCTTCTTATCCGTACTCGGATTTTGTCTTCCGCTTGCGCTTGATACTCTGATGTTTGATGTATGAGGAGATATCCTAAACTATTATATCTATCTAGGATATTTGGCCCTTGCCGTATGGCGTTGCTATATTTCCTTTCTTTTTAGATGGAATGGCTCTGATGTACTGTTGTATGGTGGCTTGCATACATACTCATTTGTGTATGTAGTTGATCCCTTCGCCTGCCGGTTACGCCGCCCGTTCTTGTCCCGATGTGTGGAGATGGTTGGGACGGCCGAAAGGTCTACCTGTGAGTGGCATTTGGGCCCCACCGTACTGTTTCAACCATTTCTGCTCATCCAGGCTTGTAACTAGGAGCGTAATTCACCGAGGTAGTTACAATTGGTATCAGAGCCATCCCGCCCTTCAGGGTCTCAGCCAAATGGTCGTTGTCTGTCTAGCAAATATTTTTGGTAGTTATGTATAATAGGGAAAAACAAAACGTGAGAGTAGGACTGCTTCCACTTTTCTTCTTACCCACCCACCACCCTTTTCTGGTAAGGAAGTGTAACGTTTTCAATCCTCTTCTTAAAATTCAAACTAGGATTCACGTGTTCTGGGTTCCCGTAGTACCATAGAAAGTGTGTGTGTGTGTAATTACTTGTCTATCTGTTGCATCCAACTTTGTTATCTCCATCTGCCTTTGGTTATCAACTATTGGTACATTCCATACTGACAGGCTTTTATTAACCGGCGTGATCTATCTGACTCCTTGTTAACCGGTGCCATCTTCTTAAGGGTGTCCTTCCTTCTAGCAACTCCGCATTCAGAGCAATCATCTGTTGCTAATCTCTATTTGATAAGTGATTTTGCGCATCTATTGGTATTTTAATGCCGAAAAATGCGGAAATTTTTTCTTTGATACATCTGTGTTTCCACACTCCTTTCCAGTCGTGTGTGAAACATTATCTATCTTTCTTTTATCAGCATGTCCATGCTAACTCATTCTTTTGTCACTGGCGCTTAATCCTGGAGTTTGTTTCACCTCCTTTTCTCTTGGGCTAGTTACATAACATGTGTCGATCCGATGCTGGTGATTGTAATTTGGTTCTCGGCATAGCTATATTCCACTCATGATAAGTGTCGATTGGAATATGGAAAAATGCTATCAACCGTCACCATCTGGAGGATAAGGTTATCTCCTGTGATTTTGAGTACACCGTGATCATATCTATGCATCTTCAAGCATCTTTGGCAATCCGGAGTTTCTCAGAGCACTACGGCGGTCTATCATCTGTCCATCATGCTGCACATCTTTTCAACCCCATATCCGCACAATTCTCTTTGAGACGAGAGAATTGCATCTTTTCGTCTCTAATAGCTTTGCTTAAGGTATGAGCTATCATCGGTTCTTATCCAAGATCTCTTTATCTTTGTAACCGGTGATCCGATCGACAATGTGAACCAGGTGACATCTCTTTTTCTTCCGAAGGACCAGATAATCTATTCTTCCAGTGCATCTTCTTCAACACGAACCCGTGCTCTTAATATTGATCTTTCTAAGAGCGTTGAGCTCAGAAAGTGTTCCGAGCATTTGTTCGTTTCTCCCGCCTCTTGAACTTGATATTCTTCGAATATCTTGGTAATCCATGGTGGTATATGTTGATAATATGCTTGCCTATTCCATATCAATGGAAGGACATGGAAGATCATCTGTGTCTCTTTCTCTCAAGCTTCGTGAGCACTGCCTGTGTGCAAAGTTCTCAAAGCGTGAATCCTGACTTTTTGGAGTCACCTATCTCGGCCACGTCCTTCTGCTAAATACATTGCTTCAATTCTGGAATTGGCAAGTCCATTGTTAATTCCCTCTTCCATCTTCAATCAAACCCGAAGTTTTCCTTGTTGGCAAGTTATCATTATCGTTCCGCTAAAGTTTCCTTCAGACTGCTAAATCTCTCTCAATCTTTTCAAGGAGAACATGGAGTTCTTCCACCTATGTCTCGTCAAGTGATCTTTTGAAACCCTCTCGTTCTATCGTCTATGCTCAATCCACCGGAGGCCATGAAGACTTTTCAGATCTTTCGTAATCCTTCTGTTCAAGTGGGGCTATCTTTTTCTTTACCTGTGGAATCTTGCAGTTGTCTCTGTAATCTTCCTTCATATCTTTCCGGTGGCTTGGTACTTCCGACATGACGACAACATCATCATCTTTATCTATCTATGAATCCGGCGAATCGTTTTGCATCTATCCTTGTTTTCTAACGGAGTTCCATGAGCTCTTCTTGTCAATACCTTCAGTCTGTTTCGGTAGTTGGGTTGCATGGTTTTCTTATTCATGTGTGGAGTAATGCTTTGAGTGTGGGATGGAGTAGCTACCATACCACTACTCTTATCATTCGCTCTTGTACATTGAATTGGTGAATTAATGTGATTTCACTCATTCCACGGAAGTTACAAGTGGCCTTTATCCCTCGATACTTTACTTCCGTCCTTGTTTTTCCGGAGTGCTCTCTCGAAGAAAGTAATCAATAATCTCTTGTTGGTGGTATGTCTATCCTAGATGAAGCAAAATCTTCAGTTATCTGGTGGAAGCAAACGCAGACCCTTTTCTATCCTCGTTTTTCTACCGGTGTTTGATATCCCCAAACAAGACGAAAGGAAGCTATCTCTCTTTGTTTCATCAATTCTTTCCTGTGGTAAAGCCAATTATGGTTGATGCCATCATCCGCAAATCTATTGCGTTAGCCTCAAGGCTAAAGAAAGCAATAAGTGTTCCTACAATAAACTCCAGATCCTCCATACTCTTTGCTTCTCGGGATTCCACCATGATATGGCTTCACATCCGTCTCTTGAAGTTACATCCGCGCACCTCAATTGCGTGATCCTTTGGTTCTTACCGGCGCAACAATCTAATCCGACGATGTCTAACTCAATCTTTCTGTTGATATCAAGGGACTCTATTGTTTGAAGGCGATATTGTTTCCATGCTTCATTTCTCTAATTCGAGAGAGGATGCGATGCTATTGTCATAGTGGTTCAAAACCTCTCCAATCTAGCTCTTTTCTTCCGGCGACACAAAGATCCATCCTCTCTTGTATCGGTAAATCTTTAATCTTAACGGTGTGCCTCTCTATATCCATGATACATCATCTTGTCCTTTCTTTCACAAGTGGTTCTATTCTTTTATCATGTTTCTTGAGAGAACCGGAGCTATGTCCATCCTATCCTTCTTGCCTCACGACAATCCTTCAACTCGTCTAACCCGTTGTTTCTCAAGCAAAACGCAAGACTCGCAACAAGTCTAGCAAGTTTTGCAAGGTGTGGTGGTCACACCATTCCGTTGTTCATCAACTTCGAAACGTGAGGGTCACCTTCGTTCGAACACCTGCCTCTCCTGGTGTTGTTTTCTTTTTCCTAGGAATCTCGGGGCGAGATTCTTGTTTAGTGGGGGAGAGTTGTAGCATCCCAATTGTCTAACAATTGTAATGCTACTTGGTCTAGTAATATAATGGCTACTTCAAATATATAATTGTTGCATCATCATTATATCATGCTCATGTCATCATGCCACCTTGCATCTGAGCATCATACAAAACCCTTTCTCATTTGGTTCTTATCTCATATGCATTATTAATTGTATTTGCCTCTTGATATTGTATTTGGTTCTTGATATATTGTTTCAATGCCCAAGTTGAGTTGGGGGCATATCTCTTATTAACTCCACCACCCTTTCTTTTCACCACCTTATAATTCCACCATCCAACTAAATATGAGCTTGGCACTTATTGGTTTTACCTCTAGCTCATGTGGGTTGGGATGGATCCAATTCTTTTTACACATGCTCTCATCTTAGCATCATGTTGTTTTCACAATGTTGAAAAATGAGAGCCACATGGCCACCTTTGCATGCCTTGTGAGTGGAACCCTTTTTCCTAGCTTCCATATGGTTCATCATGGAATTATGCTAATGTTGGAATATTTTTGGGACTATTAAACATCTAGTGGAATATACACACTAGCAAGTCCCAATTTTACTCAATCATGATCATCTCCATCTATTCCACTTGGAGCTTTCTCTTAAATCCTTTTTGCTTAGGCCTTACCCCACATTTTGGAATGCATAAGTATAAATGCTAGGGATATTCATTTTTGTTCTCACAAGAGGAAACCTAGCATTTAATGCATTTGCATGGGCCATGCAACCATCACCAACTTAGGTCCTCTTTTGGTCTTACTTGTTTTTGGTTGGATCATGCCCTCTCTCATCTATCTCTCCCTCCTTTAGCTTGATCCTATCTTGACCTTGCTTAAAACCCTAAACCTCATCCATTCCTCTCTTTTCCTTGTCTAGTTCTTGCTTGCTCTTTGCTTGACCTTGCTTGAGCTTGACAAAACAATAAACCTCACCCCCCATCTCTCTCTCTTTCTCACCTCTCTCTTCACCTTTCTATCTAAACCATACCCCCCCTAGTACCAAACCCTAAGCTACCACCTTTTCCCTCTTTCTCTCCTCTCTAGCCGAGCCACCCCTCTAAACCAAACCCTAGCTGGCCCCACCATGCCACCTAGCTGCTACCCCACCCCAAACCCTAGCTACACCGAGCCATACCCAACCCTAAACCCGAGCCTAGCTCTAACCTACCCGAGCCTCACCTCTCTCTCCCTAGCTCTCTCTCTCTGCCAAGCGGGTCCTACGCCGAGCCTCCCTCCTGGCCTCACCCTACCCCACCTGGACATCCTCATCTACCTGCCCCTCGCCCTGCCCTGCCTCCTGCCCGACCAGAGCATGTGAGGAGAGGTAGAGAAAAGGTGGCCGAGCCACCTTTTTCATCTCCCACTCGCCCACGGCATCCTCGCCCCTCTCTGCCTTACCCACCCCCTCTCTCGCCTCCCTGCATCCCCAGATCTGCCCCAGCGCCTGCTCTCTCCCCCTTCCCCTCTCCACCACCGTCTACACCTCGCCGCCAAAACCTCGGCCTCCACCGCACCCCGACGATCTAGACACGCAGACAGACCGTGGAGTGGTCTGGTGGACCGAGGAGACCCCCTGATGCAGCCCCATACACGGAACCGCGAAGAGGAAGCCCCAGACCGCCAGAACCATCGACGCCCGAGCCGGAACCCTAGATCATCTGTCTGTCTGCATCGCCGTTGATCGCCAG
Organism: Avena sativa; assembly: GCA_916181665.1. Taxonomy (NCBI): domain Eukaryota; kingdom Viridiplantae; phylum Streptophyta; class Magnoliopsida; order Poales; family Poaceae; genus Avena; species Avena sativa. The sequence continues at coordinate 439,225,188 of OV702289.1, forward strand.
CGCACCTGCCCGATCCAGCGCCACCGACAACCCTCGGTGAGCCCCTGTACCCCTAGACACGGTCCGCCTCGCTGCCGTTGCCTGTGTTCGCCGGACGTTTCGTCGTGCACGCTCTGTGCTCCGGCGTCGCGCTCGGTCCGCCTCGCTGTAGCGTCACAGAAGCCCTAGCTAGGCCGCGCCCACCTCTCTGTCACCTAGCCCTAGCCACCGCAGCGGCAGCCGCCCTGCGTGCAAGCCCCAGGTCACGAGATCGAAGCCCCGTGCCGTGCGCACTGCCTCTGTCTTTTTCGTCAGAGAGAGAGGAAGAAAAACAGTGTCGCGGTGACGTTTTGCAAAAAAACCCCTCCCGTTTTGTTTTCCTCAACCCGCACTCCTGCCGACCCCACCTGTCTGTCTCTGGGCGATTTTATAAAAAGGCTCCCCTGCTTTGCGTGTCTCAACCCGCAGTCCCTGGGGTCGCCGCGTGTCACCGACGCGTCCCACCACTGGCACGTCGGACCGCTCGCGCGTCGGGCCCGCTGGTCAGTTGCTACGGCTCGTTTAGCTCGCGGTGAGAAAAGCTTCTGCGCGCGTGTGTCCCAGTCAGCAGAGAGGCCCACCCGTCAGCGTCTGTGTCTGGCTAAACCTGAGTAACTAAAGTATTTCTGAAAATTGTTTTTAAATCGAATCTTTTTCAAATTATTTCAAATTCAAATTAAATTCTGTTTTTAAATAACTTTTCAAATATTGATCCAAATAATACAAATAATATATGTTTTCAAATCAGAAAAATGTGAGGAATTCAAATATGTCATTCAAAATCTATTTTGAACAAATAAAATTCCAAGTTTATTTAAATTACAATAAAATGCCCTTTTGCCTTATTTAATTAATAACTTTTGTTTTATAACTCCAAATTTAATAAATGATATGTCTAAAATGATTAGCTCGACGAGACCTTTCTGTTTATGCATTCCATGTTTTGATGTGAAGCATGCATCATATAAATATAAAGGGGACAGCAACTAATTCGAGTATAAAATGGGCCCAAAACTCAATAAAATGGTTTATTCTTGTATTCCACATCTCACCCATGCCATGCTACTTAATGCCATGCAAATTGTGCATCATTCATCATGGCATGATTGTTTGCTTGTCGCATTTATTCTTATGCTTGTGCACTTTATTTATGTTGGCCCTTGTTTGTTTGGTTCTTCTTCGAATAGACGCTGAGCAGGGGATATATCAAGAGAACCAGGAGCACTACCCAGATCCATCCCTTGCTTCAACTGAGCTGCCAGGCAAGCACTACCACATGCTTGCATACATATAGGACCTATTGCCTCTATCTTATTCTTGCATCATGGAGTCGTGATTGCATTAATCTGAATCCCAAGTATTGCATAAGCCTTTACTTTTAAACCCCACTGAAGCTTGTTCCTCCATCCCATGAGCCATTACTACAGGAGTTGTTTCAGCCATGCGAGTCGTAGAACAGCATGAGTAGGGTATGTGAGTGTCTGATGGATAACGAGGTACCTAAACAACTTAACCTGAGTAGTAATGGGATAACTAATGAAAGTGGCATCGGTGAGCCATATTCGCTATTTGGTTTTTCAGGCTCACTTGTGTCCCGTAAGACCCCGAGTACTTGATTCCTGTTCCTTGAATATTCGCGCTATCCACATCCGGGAGGCTTATGAACCCCCCTGAGCTAGAGCTTGATTCATTCTTATTTCTTGGGGCCACAAACTAGTTTGAGGTTTTATTTACTATCCTGTACTTATGCCATGTTTTACTGCTTTATTTAAGATTGTGCAAGGAGCACACTGTACTGTTTAGGTCCGTGACCCATTTTCGCTGTATCGACAAGCCCAGTCACACTTTCGGGTTCCTAGTCGTTTACAGCCGGCTCCACAAACCTTGAGGCCGTCTCGGAGTCAGCTAACTTCGTTGCGGGTAGCTCAATGGGGTGGCCCCCTGAAATATTTCTGAATCCTGCAATTGCTTTGTCGTAACTGCCTCGTTGGGTTTTGATTTGGTTTTTCCGAGGCATATCGAGTGTGTGTTGCTATTTGTGCACCCCTGCAGGGTAAAACTTTCTGAAAGCCGTGTCCGTGGTTATGGACGACTTGGAGCACAGTTTCTCGATCATAGACAAGCATAACTAAAGTACCGCTTTAATTTGACTAAGCACATGACTAGTAAATAGTGCAACTCTCATGGAATGATTAATAAAACTGCCAACGGATGGGGGGGTTGTTCGTCCGCTTCCTCGTCGGTAAGCGAGGAGGAGGATGGATCTGTGGATATTACCGTTATAACTGTTATAACTGTTATTATTAATTCACGGACATCCGTCTATCTCTGGTTAGGCGGATGGTTAGCGAGTATCTATAGAATTGCTAGGGTTTATCTTTTGCTGCAATTGCGTCACCCCAGGTTGTGTCCCCTTTAGAGGCATAAAGACTTGCTGAGTACCCCTAGGGTCTCACACGATAAATTATTGGTTCAGATGGACAGGTACACTCGCAATATGGATACTGGGTGGAAGAGACGGACGAAGTGGGCAACGATCATTCGGTGTAGAGATTCCGGGAACGGGGATCCGTGAGATCTGTGGGCGGGATGTGCTTATTTATGGGGCATCTTATGCCGATTTGCTTCTTATCCGTACTCGGATTTTGTCTTCCGCTTCCGCTTGATACTCTGATGTTTGATGTATGAGGAGATATCCTAAACTATTATATCTATCTAGGATATTTGGACCTTGCCGTATGGCGTTGCTATATTTCCTTTCTTTTTAGATGGAATGGCTCTGATGTACTGTTGTATGGTGGCTTGCATACATACTCATTTGTGTATGTAGTTGATCCCTTCGCCTGCCGGTTACGCCGCCCGTTCTTGTCCCGATGTGTGGAGATGGTTGGGACGGCCGAAAGGTCTACCTGTGAGTGGCATTTGGGCCCCACCGTACTATTTCAACCATTTCTGCTCATCCAGGCTTGTAACTAGGAGCGTAATTCACCGAGGTAGTTACATTTTTCCTCAATAGTTTTATTGAAAGAAGTTTGTTTACTAATAAAGTCCTTAAGCACAAATTCAAGTTTAGAGGGTGCACTCCTATTATTGTTGTAGGAATTTCCATAAGCATTACCATTGTTGGGAGGATATGGCTTATAATTGTTGTTACCAAAATTATTCCTATAAGCATTATTGTCAAAATTGTTATTTCTTATGAAGTTCACATCAACTTGCTCTTCTTGAGCAACCAAAGAGGCTAAAGGAACATTATTTGGATCAATATGGGCTTTCCCATTCACAAGCATAGACATAATAACATCAATCTTATCACTCAAGGAGGAGGTTTCCTCAACAGAATTTACCTTCTTACCTTGTCGAGCTCTTTCAGTATGCCATTCGGAATAGTTAACCATCATATTATCCAGAAGCTTTGTTGCAACACCCAAAGTGATGGTCATAAAGGTACCTCCAGCAGCAGAATCCAATAGGTTCCTTGAATAATAGTTCAATCTTGCATAAAAAGTTTGGATGATCATCCAAGCAATCAGTCCATGAGTGGGACAATTCTTTACCAAAGATTTCATTCTTTCCCAAGCTTGAGCAACATGTTCATTATCAGATTGTTTAAACTTCATTATTTCACTTCTCATAGATATAATCTTAGCAGGAGGATAGTATTTTCCAATGAAAGCATCTTTGCATTTAGTCCAAGAATCAATACTATTCCTAGTTAAGGAATTCAACCATTCTTTAGCTTTTCCTCTCAAAGAGAAAGGAAACAATTTTAGCTTAATAATATCACCATCTATATCCCTATGCTTTTGCATCTCACAAAGTTAAACAAAGTTATTTAGATGGGCATCAGCATCTTCATTACCAATACTAGAAAATTGTTCTCTCATAACAAGATTGAGTAAAGCAGGCTTTATCTCAAAGAAAGTAGCTTTAGGCATAGATGGAGCAATAGGTGTGCTCATAAAATCATTGTTGTTGGTGCTAGTGAAATCACACAACTTAGTGTTTTCAAGAGTAGTCATTTTTTTGTGTTTTCAATAAAGAAAGAAAATTTGTAAAACTATTTTTTTTGTGTTTTTGATAACAAAACAAGCAAACAAAACAAAAAGAAACTAAGCAAAACAAAAATAACAAAGTAAAGAGATTGGTTATCAGGGACTCCCCTTGTGAAGATGTCCTCTGAGACTAATCATCTTGACTCCTCTGAGACTTGATTGGGCATTACAACATTATACATAAACCGCCATCCAACTGCATCTATGACTAATAATCCACCTTCAGGTTATCATTCGAACCCCCTCCAGTTTTAAGTTGCAAGCAACAGATTATTGCTTTACGAATTGTGTGTAATGTAAACAATACGATTGTTCTATGAACAAAGGATTGTTGTTTTCTCCCTAGTAGCAACAACACATCTAGTACCTTAGTGATTTCTGTCACTTCCCCAGATTACCAGAGGCATGAACCCACTATCGAGCATAAATACTAACTCTTGGAGTTGCTAGCATCTACTTGTCCAAGATAGCTACTAACAACGGAAAGCATGCAAGATCACCAATACCAAAGACATGATAGAATCAATAATCAATCTGAAATAGCATCTCAATATCCATCGGATCCCTGCAAACACAACATGCAGAATTACAAATAGATGATCTTGATCATGAACGGATCTCACAAGATCTAGACATGAAAGCACAAAGGAGGAGAACCAGCCATCTAGCTACTACATGGACCCGTAGTCCAGAGATGAACTACTCACGCATCACACCAGAGGCTTGCATGATGATGAAGAAGGCCTCTAGGGTGAATTCCCCTCTCCGGTAGGGTGCCGGGAAGAGCTTCATATCCCTCCCGATCTAGGGATGGAGATGACGGCGGCTATAGACTCTTTCGTGGATTTTTGATCGGGTACTTAGGGTTTTGGTCCCGAAGGCAATATATAGGCGGAAGGAGAGGCCGAGGGGGTGTTGGGGTCGGCCAGACCACCCCCTGGCGTGGGCCAGGCCTGGCCGCGTGGCCAGGTGGTGTGGCCAGGCCCCAACCCTTCTCCGTCTCGTATTCTGGCTCTAGATGTCTTCCGGTAAAATAACAACTTTGGCTTTTGTCCCGTCCAATTCCGAGAATATTTATTTTCCGACTTTCCTGGAACCAAAAACAGTAGAAAACAGGCAGCTGGCACTATGGCTTTTGTTAATAGGTTAGTCCAAGAAATCACATGAAAAGTACTCCAAAGTGTGGACAAAACACAAGAAAGTAAATAAAACCAAGCATGGAACATCAAAAATTATAGATACATTTGCAATGTATCAGCATGTCTCCTCAAAAATTATTGTTTCTTTTTATCACTTACCTACTCGAGGATAAGCATGAGTTAAGCTTGGGGATGTTGATACATTGCAAACGTATCTATAATTTTTGATGTTCCATGCTTGTTTTATATCTACTTTCTTATGTTTTGTCCACACTTTGGAGTACTTTTATACAATTTCTTGGACTAACCTATTAACAAGATGCCACAGTGCTAATTGCCTGTTTTCTGCTATTTTTGGTTCCAGGAAAGTCAGAAAATGAATATTCTCGAGATTGGATGGGACAAAAGCCAAAGTCAATATTTTACCGAAGACACATGGAGTCCGAAGGAGAGACGAAGGGGGGCCACAGGGCGGCAACACTACCCCTTGGCGCGGGAAGCCCTAGGCCACGCCAGGGCATGGTGTGGTCCCCCACGCCGGCCACCGACCTTGCCCCTTCGCCTATAAGCAGCCTCCTAATGAGGAAACACTAAATAATCCAGCCTCCAACCATGAAAAGTTCCACAGCACCGCCGCCACCGAAGGGAAGATTCGAGGGATAGAAAGTCTCTGTTCCGGCACCCTGCCGGGACGGGGAAGTGCCCCCGGAGCCATCTCCATCGCCGTTGCTGATCCCCATGATGATGAGGGAGTATTTCTTCCTCGAGGCTAAGGTTCTACCGGTAGATATGTGTTCATCTCTCTCTCTATGCATGATCATATTGTGATCATGAGCTTTGTAATCAAGTAGATCTACCTTGCTACTCAAGTGCTTTAATAGATCTCTGCTCTCCCCATGTGTGTGAAAGTGACAGCGTGAACACCATGGTGGCACTTAAGGTAGAGATTACAATTACTTGTTATGAGTTATATTTGGAGTTGGATGTTTCTATGAAATTGCGGTGTTTGTTGGAACCATTTAGAGCTCAAGGTGACAATGTGGGGTTATCTAGATGGGAAAAGCGAACTTTGAGGAGTGCTGTTATAGCCCTACCATGGATTAGAGTGTCCAACCGGAGAGTAGTTCAGAGTAGTATCATAAAGAGAAGATCTTTATATGAGAGTGTTCACTAGTGAACGTATGATCCCTAGGCCTTGTTTCTAAACATTGAAACATCATTTACAACTAGATTAGTTACATGTTTGCTTGCTTCCATCATTATTTCAGATTGCCTTTAGTCTCTTCCACGCCATCAAGCTATTTCTGGCCCCGTTACCACTTATAATTATCCATACCACTTGTATTTCACTATCTATTCGCCGAACTAGTGCACCTATACACCTGACAAGTGTATTGGGTGTGTTGGGGACACAAGAGACTTCTTGTATCTTGATTGCAGGGTTGCTTGAGAGGGATACCTTTGACCACATCCTCCTTGAGTTCGATAAACCTTGGGTAATCGACTTAAGCGAAACTTGCTGCTGTTCGACAAACCTCTGCACTTGGAGGCCCAACAACTGTCTACAAGAATAGAAGTGCGTAGACATCAATCCACTAGAGTCATTGCATGTGTGTTAGTTTTCTAAACCACCACCAGAGTCATTGCATGTGTGTTCCTTTCATAAACCACATGGATCCACCAGAGTTGTTGCATGTGTGTTCCTTTCCTAAACCACATTCATCCACCAGAGTCATTGCATGTTTGTTCCTTTCCTAAACCACCACCAGAGTCATTGCATGTGTGTTCTTTGTCTAAACCTCCACCAGAGTCATTGCATGTGTTCCTTTCCTAAACCACATGGTTCCACCAGAATCATTGCATGTGTGTTCTTTTCCTAAACCACCACCAGAGTCATTGCATGTGTGTTCCTTTCCAGAACCACGTGATCCACGAGAGTCATTGCATGTGTGTTCCTTTCCTAAACCACATTGATCTACCAGAGTCATTGCATGTGTATTCTTTTCCTAAACCACCACCAGAGAAATTGCATGTGTGTTCCTTTCATAAACCACATGGATCCACCAGAGTCATTGCATATGTGTTCCTTTCCTAAACCACCACTAGAGTCAGTGCATGTGTGTTCCTTTCCTAAAACACCACTAGAGTGATTGCATTTGTGCTTCTTTCCTAAACCACATGGATCCTCCACAGTCATTGCATGTCTGTTATTTTCCTAAACCACAACGAGAGTCATTGCATGTGTATTCTTTTCCTAAACCACATGGATCCACCAGATTCATTGCATGTGTGTTCTTTTCCTAAACCACCACCAAAGCAATTGCATGTGTGTTCCTTTCCTAAACCACATGGATCCACGAGAGTCATTGCATGTGTTTTCTTTTCCTAAACCACATTGATCGACCAGAGTCATTGCAAGTGTGTTCTTTTCCTAAACCACATGGATCCACCAGAGTCATTGCATGTGTGTTCCTTTTCCTAAACCACATTGATGCACCAGAGTCAGTGCATGTGTGTTCTTTTCCTAAACCACCACCAGAGTCATTGCATGTGTGTTCTTTTCCTAAACCACATGGATCCACCAGAGTCCTTGCATGTGTGTTGTTTTTATAAACCACCACTAGAGTCATTGCATGTGTCTTCTTTTCCTAAACCACATGGATCCACCAGAGTCATTGCATGTGTATTCCTTTCATAAACCACATGGATCCACCAGAGTCAGTGCATGTGTGTTCCTTTCCTAAAACACATGGATCCACCTAAGTCATTACATGTGTGTTCCTTTCCTAAAACACATGGATCCAGCAAACTCATTGCATGTGTGTTCCTTTCCTTAACCACCACCAGAGTCATTGCATGTCTGTTCTTTTCCTAAACCACCACCAGAGTTGTTGCATGTGTGTTCATTTCCTAAACCACATTGATCCACTAGAGTCATTGCAAGTGTGTTCCTTTTCCTAAACCACATTGATCCACCAGAGTCATTGCATGTGTGTTCCTTTTCCTAAACCATATTGATGCACCAGAGTCAGTGCATGTGTGTTCTTTTCCTAAACCATCACCAGAGTCATTGCATGTGTGTTCTTTTCCTAAACCACATGGATCCACCAGAGTCATTGCTTGTGTGTTCCTTTTCCTAAACCACATTGATGCACCAGAGTCAGTTCATGTGTGTTCTTTTCCTAAACCACCACTAGAGTCATTGCATGTGTGTTCTTTTCCTAAACCACATGGATCCACCAGAATCATTGCATGTGTGTTGTTTTTATAAACCACCACTAGAGTCATTGCATGTGTCTTCTTTTCCTAAACCACATGGATCCACCAGAGTCATTGCATGTGTATTCCTTTCATAAACCACATGGATCCACCAGAGTCAGTGCATGTGTGTTCCTTTCCTAAAACACATGGATCCACCAGAGTCATTACATGTGTGTTCCTTTCCTAAAACACATGGATCCAGCAAACTCATTGCATGTGTGTTCCTTTCCTTAACCACCACCAGAGTCATTGCATGTCTGTTCTTTTCCTAAACCACCACCAGAGTCGTTGCATGTGTGTTCATGTCCTAAACCACATTGATCCACCAGAGTCATTGCAAGTGTGTTCCTTTTCCTAAACCACATTGATCCACCAGAGTCATTGCATGTGTGTTCCTTTTCCTAAACCACATTGATGCACCAAAGTTAGTGCATGTGTGTTCTTTTCCTAAACCATGACCAGAGTCATTGCATGTGTGTCCTTTTCCTAAACCACATGGATCCACCAGAGTCATTGCATGTGTGTTGTTTTTATAAACCACCACTAGAGTCATTGCATGTGTCTTCTTTTACTAAACCACATGGATCCACCAGAGTCATTGCATGTGTATTCCTTTCATAAACCACATGGATCCACCAGAGTCAGTGCATGTGTGTTCCTTTACTAAAACACATGGATCCACCAGAGTCATTACATGTGTTTCCCTTTCCTAAACCACCACCAGAGTCATTGCAATGTTTGATCCTTTCCTAAACCACATTGATCCACCAGAGTCATTGCAATATTGTTCTTTTCCTAAACTACATGGATCCACCAGAGTCATTGCATGTGTGTTCCTTTCCTAAACTACATTGATCCACCAGAGTCATTGCATGTGTGTTCTTTTCCTAACCACCACCAGAGTCATTGTATTTGTGTTCCTTTCCTAAACCACATGGATCCACCATAGTCATTGCATGTGTGTTATTTTCCCAAACCACCACTAGAGTCATTGCATGTGTCTTGTTTTCCTAAACCACTTGGATCCACCAGAATCATTGCATGTATGTTCCTTTCATAAAAAACATGGATCCACTAAAGTCATTACATGTGTGTTCCTTTCCTAAACCACATGGATCCACCGGAGTCAATGCATGTGTGTTATTTTCCGAAACAACCACCAGAGTCATTGCATGTGTCTTCTTTTCATAAACCACATGGATGGACCATAGTCATTGCATGTGTGTTCTTTTCCTAAACCACCACCAGATTCATTGCATGTGTTTTCCTTTCATAAACCACATGGATCCACCATAGTCATTGCATGTGTGTTCCTTTCCTAAAACACACAGATCCACCAGAGTCATTGCACATGTGTTCCTTTCCTAAAACACATTAATCCACCAGAGTCATTGCAAGTGTGTTCTTTTCGTAATCCACATGGATCCACCAGAGTCATTGCATGTGTGTTCTTTTCCTAACCACCACCAGAGTCATTGCATGTGTGTTCTTTTCCTAAACCACATGGATCCACCAGAGTCATTGGATGTGTGTTCTTTTCCTAAACCACCAGTAGAGTCATTGCATGTGTCTTCTTTTCCTAAACCGCATGGATCCACCATAGTCATTGCATGTGTGTTCCTTTCCTAAACTACATGGATCCACTAAAGTCATTGCATGTGTGTTCCTTTCATAAACCACATGGATCCACCACAGTCATTACATGTGTGTTCCTTTCGTAAAACACATGGATCCAGCCAACTCATTGCATGTGTGTTCCTTTCCTAAACCGCCACCAAAGTCATTACACGTGTGGTCCTTTCCTAAACCACATTGATCCACCTGAGTCATTACAAGTGTGTTCTTTTCCTAAACTACATGGATCCACTAGAGTCATTGCATGTGTGTTCCTTTCCTAAACCACATTGATCCACCAGAGTCATTGCATGTGTGTTCTTTTCCTAACCACCACCAGAGTCATTACATGCGTGCTATTTTCCTAAACCACATGGATCCACCAGAGTCATTGCATGTGTGTTCTTTTCCTAAACCACCACTATAGTCATTGCATGTGTCTTCTTTTCCTAAACCACATGGATCCACCAAAGTCATTGCATGTGTGTTCCTTTCATAAACCACATGGATCCACCATAGTCATTGCATGTGTGTTCCTTTCGTAAACCACATTGATCCACCAAAGTCATTGCAAGTGTGTTCTTTTCCTAAACCACCACCATAGTCATTGCATGTGTCTTCATTTCCTAAACCACATGGATCCACCAGAGTCATTGCATATATGTTCCTTTCATAAACCACATGGTTCCACTAAAGTCATTGCATGTGTGTTCGTTTCCTAAACCACATGGATCCACCAGAGTCATTGCATGTGTGTTATTTTCCTAAACCACCACCAGAGTCATTGCATGTATCTTATTTTCCTAAACCACATGGATCCACCATAGTCATTGCATGTGTGTTCTTTTCATAATCCACCACCAGAGTCATTGCGTGTGTGTTATTTTCCTAAACCACCACCAGAGTCATTGCATGTGTGTTCCTTTCATAAACCACATGGATCCACCACAGTTATTGCATGTGTGATCCTTTCCTAAAACACATGGATCCACTAGAGTCATTGCATGTGTGTTCCTTTCCTAAACCACATTGATCCACCAGATTCATTACATGTGTGTTGTTTTCCTAACCACCACCAGAGTCATTGCATGTGTGTTCTTTTCCTAAACCACATGGATCCACCAGAGTCATTGCATGTGTGTTCTTTTCCTAAACCACCACTAGAGTCATTGCATGTGTCTTCTTTTCCTAAACCACATGGATCCACCCGAGTCATTGCATTTGTGTTCCTTTCATAAACCACATGGATCCACCAGAGTCATTGCATGTGTGTTCTATTCGTAAACCACATGGATCCACCAGGGTCATTACATGTGTGTTCTTTTCCTAAACCACCACCAAAGTCATTACTTGTGTGTTCCTTTCCTAAACCACATTGATCCACCAGAGTCATTGCAAGTGTGTTCTTTTCCTAAACTACATGGATCCACTAGAGTCATTGCATGTGTGTTCCTTTCCTAAACCACATTGATCCACAAGAGTCATTGCATGTGTGTTCCTTTCCTAAACCACCACTAGATTCATTGCATGTGTGTTCTTTTTCTAAACCTCCACCAGAGTCATTGCATGTGCTCCTTTCCTAAACCACATGGTTCCACTAGAATCAATGCATATGTGTTCTTTTCCTAAACAACCACCGGAGTCATTGCATGTGTGTTCCTTTCCTAAAAACTTCATCCAACAGAGACATTGCATGTGTGTTCCTTTCCTAAACCACCACAAGAGTCATTGCATGTGTGTTCTTTTCCGAAACCACCACAAGATTCATTGCATGTGTCTTATTTTCCTGAACCATATGGATCCACCAGTGTCATTGCATGTGTGTTATTTTCCAAAACCACATGGATCCACCAGAGTCATTGCATGTGTGTTCCTTTCCTAAAACACATGGATCCACCAGAGTTATTGCATGTGTGTTCCTTTCCTAAACCACATGGATCCACCAGAGTCATTGCACGTGTGTTCCTTTCCTAAACCACATTAATCCACCAGAGTCATTACAATTGTGTTCTTTTCCTAACCACCACCATAGTCATTGCATGTGTGTTCTTTTCCTAAACCACATGGATCCACCAAAGTCATTACATGTGTGTTCTTTTCCTAAACCACCACTAGAGTCATTGCATGTGTCTTCTTTTCCTAAACCACATGGATCCACTTGAGTCATTGCATGTGTGTTCCTTTCATAAACCACATGGATCCACCAGAGACATTGCATGTGTGTTCCTTTCCTAAACCACATGGATCCACCAGAGTCATTACATGTGTGTTCTTTCCCTAAACGACCACAAGAGTCATTGTATGTGTGTTCCTTTCCTAAACCACATTGATCCACCAGAGTCATTGCAAGTGTGTTATTTTCCTAAACTACATGGATCCACCAGAGTCATTGCATATATGTTCCTTTCATAAACCACATGGTTCCACTAAAGTCATTGCATGTGTGTTCCTTTCCTAAACCACATGGATCCACCAGAGTCATTGCATGTGTGTTATTTTCCTAAACCACCACCAGAGTCATTGCATGTGTCTTCTTTTGCTAAACCACATGGATCCACCATAGTCATTGCATGTGTGTTCTTTTCATAATCCACCACCAGAGTCATTGCGTGTGTGTTCTTTTCCTAAACCACCACCAGAGTCATTGCATGTGTGTTCCTTTCATAAACCACATGGATCCACCATAGTTATTGCATGTGTGTTCCTTTCCTAAAACACATGGATCCACCAGAGTCATTGCATGTGTGTTCCTTTCCTAAACCATATTGATCCACCAGATTCATTACATGTGTGTTGTTTTCCTAACCACCACCAGAGTCATTACATGTGTGTTCTTTTCCTAAACCACATGGATCCACCAGAGTCATTGCATGTGTGTTCTTTTCTTAAACCACCACTAGAGTCATTGCATGTGTCTTGTTTTCCTAAACCACACGGATCCACCTGAGTCATAGCATTTGTGTTCCTTTCATAAACCACATGGATCCACCAGAGTCATTGCATGTGTGTTCTATTCCTAAACCACATGGATCCACCAGAGTCATTACATGTGTGTTATTTTCCTAAACCACCACCAAAGTCATTACTTGTGTGTTCCTTTCCTAAACCACATTGATCCACCAGAGTCATTGCAAGTGTGTTCTTTTTCTAAACTATATGGATCCACTAGAGTCATTGCATGTGTGTTCGTTTCCTAAACCACATTGATCCACAAGAGTCATTGCATGTGTGTTCCTTTCCTAAACCACCACTAGAGTCATTGCATGTGTGTTATTTTTTCTAAACCTCCACCAGAGTCATTGCATGTGTGTTCCTTTCATAAACCACATGGATCCACCAGAGTCGTTGCATGTGTGTTCCTTTCCTAAACCACATTGATCAACCAGAGTCATTGCATGTTTGTTCCTTTCCTAAACCACCACCAGAGTCATTGCATGTGTGTTCTTTGCTAAACCTCCAACAGAGTCATTTCATGTGTTCCTTTCCTAAACCACATGGTTCCACCAGAATCATTGCATGTGTGTTCTTTTCCTAAACCACCACCAGAGTCATTGCATGTGTGTTCCTTTCCAGAACCACATGATCCACGAGAGTCATTGCATGTGTGTTCCTTTCCTAAACCACGTTGATCTACCAGAGTCATTGCATATGTGTTCTTTTCCTAAACCACTACCAGAGAAATTGCATGTGTGTTCCTTTCATAAACCACATGGATCCACCAGAGTCATTGCATATGTGTTCCTTTCCTAAACCACCACTAGATTCATTGCATGTGTGTTCCTTTCCTAAAACACCACTAGAGTGATTGCATGTGTGCTTCTTTCCTAAACCACATGGATCCTCCACAGTCATTGCATGTCTGTTATTTTCCTAAACCACAACGAGAGTCATTGCATGTGTATTCTTTTCCTAAACCACATGGATCCACTAGATTCATTGCATGTGTGTTCTTTTCCTAAACCACCACCAGAGCCATTGCATGTGTGTTCCTTTCCTAAACCACATGGTTCCACGAGAGTCATTGCATGTGTTTTCTTTTCCTAAACCACATTGATCCACCACAGTCATTGCAAGTGTGTTCTTTTCCTAAACCACATGGATCCACCAGAGTCATTGCATGTGTGTTCCTTTTCCTAAACCACATTGATGCACCAGAGTCAGTGCATGTGTGTTCTTTTCCTAAACCACCACCAGAGTCATTGCATGTGTGTTCTTTTCCTAAACCACATGGATCCACCAGAGTCATTGCATGTGTGTTGTTTTTATAAACCACCACTAGAGTCATTGCATGTGTCTTCTTTTCCTAAACCACATGGATCCACCAGAGTCATTGCATGTGTATTCCTTTCATAAACCACATGGATCCACCGGAGTCAGTGCATGTGTGTTCCTTTCCTAAAACACATGGATCCACCAGAGTCATTACATGTGTGTTCCTTTCCTAAAACACATGGATCCAGCAAACTCATTGCATGTGTGTTCCTTTCCTTAACCACCACCAGAGTCATTGCATGTCTGTTCTTTTCCTAAACCACCACCAGAGTCGTTGCATGTGTGTTCATTTCCTAAACCACATTGATCCACTAGAGTCATTGCAAGTGTGTTCCTTTTCCTAAACCACATTGATCCACCAGAGTCATTGCATGTGTGTTCCTTTTCCTAAACCACATTGATGCACCAGAGTCAGTGCATGTGTGTTCTTTTCCTAAACCATCACTAGATTCATTGCATGTGTGTCCTTTTCCTAAACCACATGGATCCACCAGAGTCATTGCATGTGTGTTCTTTTTATAAACCACCACTAGAGTCATTGCATGTGTCTTCCTTTCATAAACCACATGGATCCACCAGAGTTAGTGCATGTGTGTTCCTTTCCTAAAACACATGGATCCACCAGAGTCATTACATGTGTTTCCCTTTCCTAAACCACCAACAGAGTCATTGCAATGTTTGATCCTTTCCTAAACCACAATGATCCACCAGAGTCATTGCAATTGTGTTATTTTCCTAAACTACATGGATCCACCAGAGTCATTGCATGTGTGTTCCTTTCCTAAACTACATTGATCCACCAGAGTCATTGCATGTGTGTTCTTTTCCTAACCACCACCAGAGTCATTGTATCTGTGTGCTTTTCCTAAACCACATGGATCCACCAGAGTCATTGCATGTGTGTTGTTTTCCCAAACCACCACTAGAGTTATTTCATGTGTCTTGTTTTCCTAAACCACTTGGATCCACCAGAGTCATTGCATGTATGTTCCTTTCATATAACACATGGATCCACTAAAGTCATTGCATGTGTGTTCCTTTCCTAAACCACATGGATCCACTAGAGTCAATGCATGTGTGTTATTTTCCTAAACCACCACCAGAGTCATTGCATGTTTCTTATTTTCCTAAACCACATGGATCCACCAGCGTCATTGCATGTGTGTTCTTTTCCTAAACCACCACCAGAGTCATTGCATGTGTGTTCCTTTCATAAACCACATGGATCCACCAGAGTCATTGCATGTGTGTTCCTTTCCTAAGCCACATTGATCCACAAGAGTCATTGCATGTGTGTTCTATTCCTAAACCACATGGATCCACCAGAGTCATTACATGTGTGTTCTTTTCCTAAACCACCACCAAAGTCATTACTTGTGTGTTCCTTTCCTAAACCACATTGATCCACCAGAGTCATTGCAAGTGTGTTCTTTTTCTAAACTATATGGATCCACTAGAGTCATTGCATGTGTCTTCTTTTCCTAAACCACATGGATCCACCATAGTCATTGCATGTGTGTTCTTTTCATAATCCACCACCAGAGTCATTGCGTTTGTGTTCTTTTCCTAAACCACCACCAGATTCATTGCATGTGTGTTCCTTTCATAAACCACATGGATCCACCAGAGTCTTTGCATGTGTGTTCCTTTCCTAAACCACATTGATCCACCAGAGTCATTGCATGTTTGTTCCTTTCCTAAACCACCACCAGAGTCATTGCATGTGTGTTCTTTGCTAAACCTCCAACAGAGTCATTTCATGTGTTCCTTTCCTAAACCACATGGTTCCACCAGAATCATTGCATGTGTGTTTTTTTCCTAAACCACCACCAGAGTCATTGCATGTGTGTTCCTTTCTAGAACCACATGATCCACGAGAGTCATTGCATGTGTGTTCCTTTCCTAAACCACATTGATCTACCAGAGTCATTGCATATGTGTTCTTTTCCTAAACCACTACCAGAGAAATTGCATGTGTGTTCCTTTCATAAACCACATGGATCCACCAGAGTCATTGCATATGTGTTCCTTTCCTAAACCACCACTAGATTCATTGCATGTGTGTTCCTTTCCTAAAACACCACTAGAGTGATTGCATGTGTGCTTCTTTCCTAAACCACATGGATCCTCCACAGTCATTGCATGTCTGTTATTTTCCTAAACCACAACGAGAGTCATTGCATGTGTATTCTTTTCCTAAACCACATGGATCCACTAGATTCATTGCATGTGTGTTCTTTTCCTAAACCACCACCAGAGCCATTGCATGTGTGTTCCTTTCCTAAACCACATGGTTCCACGAGAGTCATTGCATGTGTTTTCTTTTCCTAAACCACATTGATCCACCACAGTCATTGCAAGTGTGTTCTTTTCCTAAACCACATGGATCCACCAGAGTCATTGCATGTGTGTTCCTTTTCCTAAACCACATTGATGCACCAGAGTCAGTGCATGTGTGTTCTTTTCCTAAACCACCACCAGAGTCATTGCATGTGTGTTCTTTTCCTAAACCACATGGATCCACCAGAGTCATTGCATGTGTGTTGTTTTTATAAACCACCACTAGAGTCATTGCATGTGTCTTCTTTTCCTAAACCACATGGATCCACCAGAGTCATTGCATGTGTATTCCTTTCATAAACCACATGGATCCACCGGAGTCAGTGCATGTGTGTTCCTTTCCTAAAACACATGGATCCACCAGAGTCATTACATGTGTGTTCCTTAGCTAAAACACATGGATCCAGCAAACTCATTGCATGTGTGTTCCTTTCCTTAACCACCACCAGAGTCATTGCATGTCTGTTCTTTTCCTAAACCACCACCAGAGTCGTTGCATGTGTGTTCATTTCCTAAACCGCATTGATCCACTAGAGTCATTGCAAGTGTGTTCCTTTTCCTAAACCACATTGATCCACAAGAGTCATTGCATGTGTGTTCCTTTCCTAAACCTCCACTAGAGTCATTGCATGTGTGTTCTTTTTCTAAACCTCCACCATAGTCATTGCATGTGATCCTTTCCTAAACCACATGGTTCCACTAGAATCATTCCATATGTGTTCTTTTCCTAAACAACCACCAGAGTCATTGCATGTGTGTTCCTTTCCTAAAAACTTCATCCAACAGAGACATTGCATGTGTGTTCCTTTCCTAAACCACCACAAGAGTCATTGCATGTGTGTTCTTTTCCGAAACCACCACAAGATTCATTGCATGTGTCTTATTTTCCAGAACCATATGGATCCACCAGTGTCATTGCATGTGTGTTATTTTCCAAAACCACATGGATCCACCAGAGTCATTGCATGTGTGTTCCTTTCCTAAAACACATGGATCCACCAGAGTTATTGCATGTGTGTTCCTTTCCTAAACCACATGGATCCACCAGAGTCATTGCACGTGTGTTCCTTTCCTAAACCACATTAATCCACCAGAGTCATTACAATTGTGTTCTTTTCCTAACCACCACCATAGTCATTGCATGTGTGTTCTTTTCCTAAACCACATGGATCCACCAAAGTCATTACATGTGTGTTCTTTTCCTAAACCACCACTAGAGTCATTGCATGTGTCTTCTTTTCCTAAACCACATGGATCCACTTGAGTCATTGCATGTGTGTTCCTTTCATAAACCACATGGATCCACCAGAGACATTGCATGTGTGTTCCTTTCCTAAACCACATGGATCCACCAGAGTCATTACATGTGTGTTCTTTCCCTAAACCACCACAAGAGTCATTGTATGTGTGTTCCTTTCCTAAACCACATTGATCCACCAGAGTCATTGCAAGTGTGTTATTTTCCTAAACTACATGGATCCACCAGAGTCATTGCATATATGTTCCTTTCATAAACCACATGGTTCCACTAAAGTCATTGCATGTGTGTTCCTTTCCTAAACCACATGGATCCACCAGAGTCATTGCATGTGTGTTATTTTCCTAAACCACCACCAGAGTCATTGCATGTGTCTTCTTTTGCTAAACCACATGGATCCACCATAGTCATTGCATGTGTGTTCTTTTCATAATCCACCACCAGAGTCATTGCGTGTGTGTTCTTTTCCTAAACCACCACCAGAGTCATTGCATGTGTGTTCCTTTCATAAACCACATGGATCCACCACAGTTATTGCATGTGTGTTCCTTTCCTAAAACACATGGATCCACCAGAGTCATTGCATGTGTGTTCCTTTCCTAAACCAGATTGATCCACCAGATTCATTACATGTGTGTTGTTTTCCTAACCACCACCAGAGTCATTACATGTGTGTTCTTTTCCTAAACCACATGGATCCACCAGAGTCATTGCATGTGTGTTCTTTTCTTAAACCACCACTAGAGTCATTGCATGTGTCTTGTTTTCCTAAACCAAACGGATCCACCTGAGTCATAGCATTTGTGTTCCTTTCATAAACCACATGGATCCACCAGAGTCATTGCATGTGTGTTCTATTCCTAAACCACATGGATCCACCAGAGTCATTACATGTGTGTTATTTTCCTAAACCACCACCAAAGTCATTACTTGTGTGTTCCTTTCCTAAACCACATTGATCCACCAGAGTCATTGCAAGTGTGTTCTTTTTCTAAACTATATGGATCCACTAGAGTCATTGCATGTGTGTTCGTTTCCTAAACCACATGGATCCACTAGAGTCAATGCATGTGTGTTATTTTCCTAAACCACCACCAGAGTCATTGCATGTTTCTTCTTTTCCTAAACCACATGGATCCACCAGCGTCATTGCATGTGTGTTCTTTTCCTAAACCACCACCAGAGTCATTTCATGTGTGTTCCTTTCATAAACCACATGGATCCACCAGAGTCATTGCAAGTGTGTTCCTTTCCTAAGCCACATTGATCCACAAGAGTCATTGCATGTGTGTTCTATTCCTAAACCACATGGATCCACCAGAGTCATTACATGTGTGTTCTTTTCCTAAACCACCACCAAAGTCATTACTTGTGTGTTCCTTTCCTAAACCACATTGATCCACCAGAGTCATTGCAAGTGTGTTCTTTTTCTAAACTATATGGATCCACTAGAGTCATTGCATGTGTCTTCCTTTCCTAAACCACATTGATCCACAAGAGTCATTGCATGTGTGTTCCTTTCCTAAACCACCACTAGAGTCATTGCATGTGTGTTATTTTTCTAAACCTCCACCAGAGTCATTGCATGTGTGTTCCATTCATAAACCACATGGATCCACCAGAGTCGTTGCATGTGTGTTCCTTTCCTAAACCACATTGATCAACCAGAGTCATTGCATGTTTGTTCCTTTCCTAAACCACCACCAGAGTCATTGCATGTGTGTTCTTTGCTAAACCTCCAACAGAGTCATTTCATGTGTTCCTTTCCTAAACCACATGGTTCCACCAGAATCATTGCATGTGTGTTCTTTTCCTAAACCACCACCAGAGTCATTGCATGTGTGTTCCTTTCCAGAACCACATGATCCACGAGAGTCATTGCATGTGTGTTCCTTTCCTAAACCACGTTGATCTACCAGAGTCATTGCATATGTGTTCTTTTCCTAAACCACTACCAGAGAAATTGCATGTGTGTTCCTTTCATAAACCACATGGATCCACCAGAGTCATTGCATATGTGTTCCTTTCCTAAACCACCACTAGATTCATTGCATGTGTGTTCCTTTCCTAAAACACCACTAGAGTGATTGCATGTGTGCTTCTTTCCTAAACCACATGGATCCTCCACAGTCATTGCATGTCTGTTATTTTCCTAAACCACAACGAGAGTCATTGCATGTGTATTCTTTTCCTAAACCACATGGATCCACTAGATTCATTGCATGGGTGTTCTTTTCCTAAACCACCACCAGAGCCATTGCATGTGTGTTCCTTTCCTAAACCACATGGTTCCACGAGAGTCACTGCATGTGTTTTCTTTTCCTAAACCACATAGATCCACCACAGTCATTGCAAGTGTGTTCTTTTCCTAAACCACATGGATCCACCAGAGTCATTGCATGTGTGTTCCTTTTCCTAAACCACATTGATGCACCAGAGTCAGTGCATGTGTGTTCTTTTCCTAAACCACCACCAGAGTCATTGCATGTGTGTTCTTTTCCTAAACCACATGGATCCACCAGAGTCATTGCATGTGTATTCCTTTCATAAACCACATGGATCCACCGGAGTCAGTGCATGTGTGTTCCTTTCCTAAAACACATGGATCCACCAGAGTCATTACATGTGTGTTCCTTTCCTAAAACACATGGATCCAGCAAACTCATTGCATGTGTGTTCCTTTCCTTAACCACCACCAGAGTCATTGCATGTCTGTTCTTTTCCTAAACCACCACCAGAGTCGTTGCATGTGTGTTCATTTCCTAAACCACATTGATCCACTAGAGTCATTGCAAGTGTGTTCCTTTTCCTAAACCACATTGATCCACCAGAGTCATTGCATGTGTGTTCCTTTTCCTAAACCACATTGATGCACCAGAGTCAGTGCATGTGTGTTCTTTTCCTAAACCATCACTAGAGTCATTGCATGTGTGTCCTTTTCCTAAACCACATGGATCCACCAGAGTCATTGCATGTGTGTTCTTTTTATAAACCACCACTAGAGTCATTGCATGTGTCTTCCTTTCATAAACCACATGGATCCACCAGAGTTAGTGCATGTGTGTTCCTTTCCTAAAACACATGGATCCACCAGAGTCATTACATGTGTTTCCCTTTCCTAAACCACGAACAGAGTCATTGCAATGTTTGATCCTTTCCTAAACCACAATGATCCACCAGAGTCATTGCAATTGTGTTATTTTCCTAAACTACATGGATCCACCAGAGTCATTGCATGTGTGTTCCTTTAATAAACTACATTGATCCACCAGAGTCATTGCATGTGTGTTCTTTTCCTAACCACCACCAGAGTCATTGTATCTGTGTGCTTTTCCTAAACCACATGGATCCACCAGAGTCATTGCATGTGTGTTGTTTTCCCAAACCACCACTAGAGTTATTTCATGTGTCTTGTTTTCCTAAACCACATGGATCCACCAGAGTCATTGCATGTATGTTCCTTTCATATAACACATGGATCCACTAAAGTCATTGCATGTGTGTTCCTTTCCTAAACCACATGGATCCACTAGAGTCAATGCATGTGTGTTATTTTCCTAAACCACCACCAGAGTCATTGCATGTTTCTTCTTTTCCTAAACCACATGGATCCACCAGCGTCATTGCATGTGTGTTCTTTTCCTAAACCACCACCAGAGTCATTTCATGTGTGTTCCTTTCATAAACCACATGGATCCACCAGAGTCATTGCAAGTGTGTTCCTTTCCTAAGCCACATTGATCCACAAGAGTCATTGCATGTGTGTTCTATTCCTAAACCACATGGATCCACCAGAGTCATTACATGTGTGTTCTTTTCCTAAACCACCACCAAAGTCATTACTTGTGTGTTCCTTTCCTAAACCACATTGATCCACCAGAGTCATTGCAAGTGTGTTCTTTTTCTAAACTATATGGATCCACTAGAGTCATTGCATGTGTGTTCCTTTCCTAAACCACATTGATCCACAAGAGTCATTGCATGTGTGTTCCTTTCCTAAACCACCACTAGAGTCATTGCATGTGTGTTCTTTTTCTAAACCTCCACCAGAGTCATTGCATGTGTGTTCCTTTCATAAACCACATGGATCCACCAGAGTCTTTGCATGTGTGTTCCTTTCCTAAACCACATTGATCCACCAGAGTCATTGCATGTTTGTTCCTTTCCTAAACCACCACCAGAGTCATTGCATGTGTGTTCTTTGCTAAACCTCCAACAGAGTCATTTCATGTGTTCCTTTCCTAAACCACATGGTTCCACCAGAATCATTGCATGTGTGTTTTTTTCCTAAACCACCACCAGAGTCATTGCATGTGTGTTCCTTTCTAGAACCACATGATCCACGAGAGTCATTGCATGTGTGTTCCTTTCCTAAACCACATTGATCTACCAGAGTCATTGCATATGTGTTCTTTTCCTAAACCACTACCAGAGAAATTGCATGTGTGTTCCTTTCATAAACCACATGGATCCACCAGAGTCATTGCATATGTGTTCCTTTCCTAAACCACCACTAGATTCATTGCATGTGTGTTCCTTTCCTAAAACACCACTAGAGTGATTGCATGTGTGCTTCTTTCCTAAACCACATGGATCCTCCACAGTCATTGCATGTCTGTTATTTTCCTAAACCACAACGAGAGTCATTGCATGTGTATTCTTTTCCTAAACCACATGGATCCACTAGATTCATTGCATGTGTGTTCTTTTCCTAAACCACCACCAGAGCCATTGCATGTGTGTTCCTTTCCTAAACCACATGGTTCCACGAGAGTCATTGCATGTGTTTTCTTTTCCTAAACCACATTGATCCACCACAGTCATTGCAAGTGTGTTCTTTTCCTAAACCACATGGATCCACCAGAGTCATTGCATGTGTGTTCCTTTTCCTAAACCACATTGATGCACCAGAGTCAGTGCATGTGTGTTCTTTTCCTAAACCACCACCAGAGTCATTGCATGTGTGTTCTTTTCCTAAACCACATGGATCCACCAGAGTCATTGCATGTGTGTTGTTTTTATAAACCACCACTAGAGTCATTGCATGTGTCTTCTTTTCCTAAACCACATGGATCCACCAGAGTCATTGCATGTGTATTCCTTTCATAAACCACATGGATCCACCGGAGTCAGTGCATGTGTGTTCCTTTCCTAAAACACATGGATCCACCAGAGTCATTACATGTGTGTTCCTTTCCTAAAACACATGGATCCAGCAAACTCATTGCATGTGTGTTCCTTTCCTTAACCACCACCAGAGTCATTGCATGTCTGTTCTTTTCCTAAACCACCACCAGAGTCGTTGCATGTGTGTTCATTTCCTAAACCACATTGATCCACTAGAGTCATTGCAAGTGTGTTCCTTTTCCTAAACCACATTGATCCACCAGAGTCATTGCATGCGTGTTCCTTTTCCTAAACCACATTGATGCACCAGAGTCAGTGCATGTGTGTTCTTTTCCTAAACCATCACTAGAGTCATTGCATGTGTGTCCTTTTCCTAAACCACATGGATCCACCAGAGTCATTGCATGTGTGTTCTTTTTATAAACCACCACTAGAGTCATTGCATGTGTCTTCCTTTCATAAACCACATGGATCCACCAGAGTTAGTGCATGTGTGTTCCTTTCCTAAAACACATGGATCCACCAGAGTCATTACATGTGTTTCCCTTTCCTAAACCACCAACAGAGTCATTCCAATGTTTGATCCTTTCCTAAACCACAATGATCCACCAGAGTCATTGCAATTGTGTTATTTTCCTAAACTACATGGATCCACCAGAGTCATTGCATGTGTGTTCCTTTCCTAAACTACATTGATCCACCAGAGTCATTGCATGTGTGTTCTTTTCCTAACCACCACCAGAGTCATTGTATCTGTGTGCTTTTCCTAAACCACATGGATCCACCAGAGTCATTGCATGTGTGTTGTTTTCCCAAACCACCACTAGAGTGATTGCATGTGTCTTGTTTTCCTAAACCACATGGATCCACCAGAGACATTGCATGTATGTTCCTTTCATATAACACATGGATCCACTAAAGTCATTGCATGTGTGTTCCTTTCCTAAACCACATGGATCCACTAGAGTCAATGCATGTGTGTTATTTTCCTAAACCACCACCAGAGTCATTGCATGTTTCTTCTTTTCCTAAACCACATGGATCCACCATAGTCATTGCATGTGTGTTCTTTTCCTAAGCCACCACCAGAGTCATTCCATGTGTTTTCCTTTCATAAACCACATGGATCCACCATAGTCATTGCATGTGTGTTCCTTTCCTAAAACACACAGATCCATCAGAGTCATTACACGTGTGTTCCTTTCCTAAAACACATTAATCCACCAGAGTCATTGCAAGTTTGTTCTTTTGGTAAACCACATGGATCCACCAGAGTCATTGCATGTGTGTCCTTTTCATAACCACCAGAGTCATTGCATGTGTGTTCTTTTCCTAAACCACATGGATCCACCAGAGACATTGCATGTGTGTTCTTTTCCTAAACCACCACTAGCGTCATTGCATGTGTCTCCTTTTCCTAAACCACATGGATCCACCATAGTCATTGCATGTGTCTTCTTTTCCTAAACCACATGGATCCACCAGAGTCATAACATGTGTATTCCTTTCATAAACCACATGGATCGACTAGAGTCAGTGCCTGTGTGTTCCTTTCCTAAATCACATGGATCCACCAGAGTCATTACATGTGTTTCCCTTTCCTAAACCACCAACAGAGTCATTGCATGTCTGTTCTTTTCCTAAACCACCACCAGAGTCGTTGCATGTGTGTTCATTTCCTAAACCACATTGATCCACCAGATTCATTGAAAGTGTGTTCCTTTTCCTAAACCACATTGATCCACCAGAGTCATTGCATGTGTGTTCGTTTTCCTAAACCACATTGATGCACCAGAGTCAGTGCATGTGTGTTCTTTTCCTAAACCATCACTAGAGTCATTGCATGTGTGTACTTTTCCTAAACCACATGGATCCACCAGAGTCATTGCATGTGTGTTCTTTTTATAAACCACCACTAGAGTTATTGCATGTGTCTTCTTTTCCTAAACCACATGGATCCACCAGAGTCATTGCATGTGTATTCCTTTCATAAACCACATGGATCCACCAGAGTCAGTGCATGTGTGTTCCTTTCCTAAAGCACATGGATCCACCAGAGTCATTACATGTGTTTCCCTTTCCTAAACCACCACCAGAGTCATTGCAATGTTTGATCCTTTCCTAAACCACATTGATCCACCAGAGTCATTGCAATTATGTTCTTTTCCTAAACATCATGGATCCACCAGAGTCATTGCATGTGTGTTCCTTTCCTAAACTACATTGATCCACCAGAGTCATTGCATGTGTGTTCTTTTCCTAACCACCAACAGAGTCATTGTATCTGTGTTCTTTTCCTAAACCACATGGATCCACCAGAGTCATTGCATGTGTGTTATTTTCCCAAACCACCACTAGAGTCATTGCATGTGTCTTGTTTTCCTAAACCACTTGGATCCACTAGAATCATTGCATGTATGTTCCTTTCATAAAACACATGGATCCACTAAAGTCATTGCATGTGTGTTCCTTTCCTAAACCACATGGATCCACCAGAGTCAATGCATGTGTGTTATTTTCCTAAACCACCACCAGAGTCATTGCATGTGTCTTCTTTTCCTAAACCACATGGATCCACCATAGTCATTGCATGTGTGTTCATTTCCTAAACCACCACCGGAGTCATTGCATGTGTTTTCCTTTCATAAACCACATGGATCCACCATAGTCATTGCATGTGTGTTCCTTTCCTGAAACACACGGATCCACCAGAGTCATTGCACATGTGTTCCTTTCCTAAAACACATTAATCCACCAGAGTCATTGCAAGTGTGTTCTTTTCGTAAACCACATGTATCCACCAGAGTCATTGCATGTGTGTTCTTTTCCTAACCACCACCAGAGTCATTGCATGTGTGTTCTTTTCCTAAACCACATGGATCCACCAGAGTCATTGCATGTGTGTTCTTTTCCTAAACCACCACTAAAGTCATTGCATGTGTCTTCTTTTCCTAAACCACATGGATCCACCATAGTCATTACATGTGTGTTCCTTTCCTAAACTACATGTATCCACCACAGTCATTACATGTGTGTTCCTTTCCTAAAACACATGGATCCAGCAAACTCATTGCACGTGTGTTCCTTTCCTAAAACACATGGATCCAGCAAACTCATTGCATGTGTGTTCCTTTCCAAAACCACCACCAAAGTCATTACATGTGTATTCCTTTCCTAAACCACATTGATCCACCTGAGTCATTGCAAGTGTGTTCTTTTCCTAAACTACATGGATCCACTAGAGTCATTGCATGTGTGTTCCTTTCCTAAACCACATTGATCCACCAGAGTCATTGCATGTGTGTTCTTTTCCTAACCACCACCAGAGTCATTGCATGCGTGCTATTTTCCTAAACCACATGGATCCACCAGAGTCATTGCATGTGTGTTCTATTCCTAAACCACCACTATAGTCATTGCATGTGTCTTCTTTTCCTAAACCACATGGATCCACCAAAGTCATTGCATGTGTGTTCCTTTCATAAACCACGTGGATCCACCATAGTCATTGCATGTGTGTTCCTTTCCTAAACCACATTGGTCCACCAAAGTCATTGCAAGTGTGTTCTTTTCCTAAACCACCACCAGAGTCATTGCATGTGTCTTATTTTCCTAAACCACATGGATCCACCATAGTCATTGCATGTGTGTTCTTTTCATAATCCACCACCAGAGTCATTGCGTGTGTGTTCTTTTCCTAAACCACCACCAGAGTCCTTGCATGTGTGTTCCTTTCATAAACCACATGGATCCACCACAGTTATTGCATGTGTGTTCCTTTCCTAAAACACATGGATCCACTAGAGTCATTGCATGTGTGTTCCTTTTCTAAACCACATTGATCCACCAGATTCATTGCATGTGTGTTGTTTTCCTAACCACCACCAGAGTCATTGCATGTGTCTTCTTTTCCTAAACCACATGGATCCACCCGAGTCATTGCATTTGTGTTCCTTTCATAAACCACATGGATCCACCAGACTCATTGCATGTGTGTTCTATTCGTAAACCACATGGATCCACCAGAGTCATTACATGTGTGTTATTTTCCTAAATCACCACCAAAGTCATTACTTGTGTGTTCCTTTCCTAAACCACATTGATCCACCAGAGTCATTGCAAGTGTGTTCTTTTTCTAAACTACATGGATCCACTAGAGTCATTGCTTGTGTGTTCCTTTCCTAAACCACATTGATTCACCAGAGTCATTGCAAGTGTGTTCTTTTCCTAAACTACATGGATCCACTAGAGTCATTGCATGTGTGTTCCTTTCCTAAACCACATTGATCCACAAGAGTCATTGCATGTGTGTTCCTTTCCTAAACCACCACTAGAGTCATTCATGTGTGTTCTTTTTCTAAACCTCCACCAGAGTCATTGCATGTGCTCCTTTCCTAAACCACATGGTTCCACTAGAATCATTGCATATGTGTTCTTTCCCTAAAAAACCACCAGAGTCATTGCATGTGTGTTCCTTTCCTAAAAACTTCATCCACCAGAGACATTGCATGTATGTTCCTTTCCTAAACCACCACAAAAGTCATTGTATGTGTGTTCTTTTCCGAAACCACCACTAGATTCATTGCATGTGTCTTCTTTTCCTGAACCATCTGGATCCACCAGTGTCATTGCATGTGTGTTATTTTCCAAAACCACATGGATCCACAAGAGTCATTGCATGTGTGTTCCTTTCCTAAACCACATGGATCCACCAGAGTTATTACATGTGTGTTATTTTCCTAAACCACATGGATCCACCAGAGTCATTGCATGTGTGTTCCTTTCCTAAACCACATTAATCCACCAGAGTCATTACAAGTGTGTTCTTTTCCTAAACCACCACCAGAGTCATTGCATGTATCTTCTTTTCCTAAACCACATGGATCCACCATAGTCACTTCATGTCTGTTCCTTTCATAATCCACCACCAGAGTCATTGCATGTGTCTTCTTTTCCTAAACCACATGGATCCACCTGAGTCATTGCATGTGTGTTCCTTTCATAAACCACATGGATCCACCAAAGACATTGCATGTGTGTTCCTTTCCTAAACCACATGGATCCACCAGAGTCATTACATGTGTGTTCTTTCCCTAAACCACCACAAGAGTCATTGCATGTGTGTTCCTTTCCTAAACCACATTGATCCACTAGAGTCATTGCAAGTGTGTTCTTTTCCTAAACTACATGGATCCACCAGAGTCATTGCATATATGTTCCTTTCATAAACCACATGGTTCCACTAAAGTCATTTAATGTGTGTCCCTTTCCTAAACCACATGGATCCACCAGAGTCATTGCATGTGTGTTATTTTCCTAAACCACCACCAGAGTCATTGCATGTGTCTTCTTTTCCTAAACCACATGGATCCACCATAGCCATTGCATGTGTGTTCTTTTCATAATCCACCACCAGAGTCATTGCGTGTGTGTTCTTTTCCTAAACCACCACCAGATTCATTGCATGTGTGTTCCTTTCATAAACCACATGGAT
This sequence comes from Avena sativa, assembly GCA_916181665.1. Classification (NCBI taxonomy): domain Eukaryota; kingdom Viridiplantae; phylum Streptophyta; class Magnoliopsida; order Poales; family Poaceae; genus Avena; species Avena sativa. The sequence goes on from OV702289.1 coordinate 439,253,766, forward strand.
CCACCACAGTTATTGCATGTGTGTTCCTTTCCTAAAACACATGGATCCACCAGAGTCATTGCATGTGTGTTCCTTTCCTAAACCACATTGATCCACCAGATTCATTACATGTGTGTTGTTTTCCTAACCACCACCTGAGTCATTACATGTGTGTTCTTTTCCTAAACCACATGGATCCACCAGAGTCATTGCATGTGTGTTCTTTTCCTAAACCACCACTAGAGTCATTGCATGTGCCTTCCTTTCCTAAACCACATGGATCCACCTGAGTCATAGCATTTGTGTTCCTTTCATAAACCACATGGATCCACCAGAGTCATTGCATGTGTGTTCTATTCCTAAACCACATGGATCCACCAGAGTCATTACATGTGTGTTCTTTTCCTAAACCACCCCCAAAGTCATTACTTGTGTGTTCCTTTCCTAAACCACATTGATCCACCAGAGTCATTGCAAGTGTGTTCTTTTTCTAAACTACATGGATCCACTAGAGTCATTGCACGTGTGTTCCTTTCCTAAACCACATTGATGCGCAAGAGTCATTGCATGTGTGTTCCTTTCCTAAACAACCACTTGAGTCATTGCATGTGTGTTCTTTTTCTAAACCTCCACCAGAGTCATTGCATGTGCTCCTTTCCTAAACCACATGGTTCCACTAGAATTATTGCATATGTGTTCTTTTCCTAAACAACCACCAGAGTCATTTCATGTGTGTTCCTTTCCTAAAAACTTCATCCACCAAAGACATTGCATGTGTGTTCCTTTCCGAAACCACCACGAGAGTCATTGCATGTGTGTTCTTTTCCGAAACCACCACTAGATTCATTGCATGTGTCTTCTTTTACTGAACCATATGGATCCACCAGTGTCATTGCATGTGTGTTCTTTTCCAAAACCACATGGATCCACCAGAGTCATTGCATGTGTGTTCCTTACCTAAACCACATGGATCCACCAGAGTTATTACATGTGTGTTATTTTCCTAAACCACATGGATCCACCAGAGTCATTGCATGTGTGTTCCTCTCCTAAACCACATTAATCCACCAGAGTCATTACAAGTGTGTTCTTTTTCCTAACCACCACCAGAGTCATTGGATGTGTGTTCTTTTCCTAAACCACATGGATCCACCAGAGTCATTACATGTGTGTTCTTTTCCTAAACCACCACTAGAGTCATTGCATGTGTCTTCTTTATCTAAACCACATGGATCCACCTGATTCATTGCATGTGTGTTCCTTTCATAAACCACATAGATCCACCAGAGACATTGCATGTGTGTTCCTTTCCTAAACCACATGGATCCACCAGAGTCATTACATGTGTGTTCTTTCCCTAAACCACCACAAGAGTCATTGCATGTGTGTTCCTTTCCTAAACCACATTGATCCACCAGAGTCATTGCAAGTGTGTTCTTTTCCTAAACTACATGGATCCACCAGAGTCATTGCATATATGTTCCTTTCATAAACCACATGGTTCCACTAAAGTCATTGCATGTGTGTTCCTTTCCTAAACCACATGGATCCACCAGAGTCATTGCATGTGTTTTATTTTCCTAAACCACCACCAGAGTCATTGCATGTGTCTTCTTTTCCTAAACCACATGGATCCACCATAGTCACTACATGTGTGTTCCTTTCATAATCCACCACCAGAGTCATTGCGTGTGTTTTCTTTTCCTAAACCACATGGATCTACCCGAGTCATTGCATTTGTGTTCCTTTCATAAACCACATGGATCCACCAGAGTCATTGCATGTGTGTTCTATTCGTAAACCACATGGATCCACCAGAGTCATTACATGTGTGTTCCTTTCCTAAACCACCACCAAAGTCATTACTTGTGTGTTCCTTTCCTAAACCACATTGATCCACCTGAGTCATTGCAAGTGTGTTCTTTTCCTAAACTACATGGATCCACTAGAGTCATTGCATGTGTGTTCCTTTCCTAAACCACATTGATCCACAAGAGTCATTGCATGTGTGTTCCTTTCCTAAACCACCACTAGAGTCATTGCATGTGTGTTCTTTTTCTAAACCTCCACCAGCGTCATTGCATGTGCTCCTTTCCTAAACCACATGGTTCCGCTATAATCATTGCATATGTGTACTTTTCCTAAACAACCACCAGAGTCATTGCATGTGTGTTCCTTTCCTAAAAACTTCATCCACCAGAGACATTGCATGTGTGTTCCTTTCCTAAACCACCACAAGAGTCATTGCATGTGTGTTCTTTTCCGAAACCACCACTAGATTCATTGCATGTGTCTTCTTTTCCTGAACCATATGGATCCACCAGTGTCATTGCATGTGTGTTATTTTCCAAAACCACATGGATCCACCAGAGTCATTTCATGTGTGTTCCTTTCCTAAACCACATGGATCCACCAGAGTTATTACATGTGTGTTCCTTTCCTAAACCACATGGATCCACCAGAGTAATTGCATGTGTGTTACTTTCCTAAACCACATTAATCCACCAGAGTCATTACAAGTGTGTTCTTTTCCTAAACCACCACCAGAGTCATTGCATGTGTCTTCTTTTCCTAAACCACATGGATCCACCATAGTCACTGCATGTGTGTTCCTTTCATAATCCACCACCAGAGTCATTGCATGTGTCTTCTTTTCCAAAACCACATGGATCCACCTGAGTCATTGCATGTGTGTTCCTTTCATAAACCACATGGATCCACCAGAGACATTGCATGTGTGTTCCTTTCCTAAACCACATGGATCCACCAGAGTCATTACATGTGCGTTCTTTCCCTAAACCACCACAAGAGTCATTGCATGTGTGTTCCTTTCCTAAACCACATTGATCCACCAGAGTCAATGCAAGTGTGTTCTTTTCCTAAACTACATGGATCCACCAGAGTCATTGCATATATGTTCCTTTCATAAACCACATGGTTCCACTAAAGTCATTGCATGTGTGTTCCTTTCCTAAACCACATGGATCCACCAGAGTCATTGCATGTGTGTTATTTTCCTAAACCACCACCAGAGTCATTGCATGTGTCTTCTTTTCCTAAACCACATGGATCCACCATAGTCATTGCATGTGTGTTCTTTTCCTAAACCACCACCAGATTCATTGCATGTGTGTTCCTTTCATAAACCACATGGATCCACCACAGTTATTGCATGTGTGTTCCTTTCCTAAAACACATGGATCCACCAGAGTCATTGCATGTGTGTTCCTTTCCTAAACCACATTGATCCACCAGATTCATTACATGTGTGTTGTTTTCCTAACCACCACCTGAGTCATTACATGTGTGTTCTTTTCCTAAACCACATGGATCCACCAGAGTCATTGCATGTGTGTTCTTTTCCTAAACCACCACTAGAGTCATTGCATGTGCCTTCCTTTCCTAAACCACATGGATCCACCTGAGTCATAGCATTTGTGTTCCTTTCATAAACCACATGGATCCACCAGAGTCATTGCATGTGTGTTCTATTCCTAAACCACATGGATCCACCAGAGTCATTACATGTGTGTTCTTTTCCTAAACCACCCCCAAAGTCATTACTTGTGTGTTCCTTTCCTAAACCACATTGATCCACCAGAGTCATTGCAAGTGTGTTCTTTTTCTAAACTACATGGATCCACTAGAGTCATTGCACGTGTGTTCCTTTCCTAAACCACATTGATGCACAAGAGTCATTGCATGTGTGTTCCTTTCCTAAACCACCACTAGAGTCATTGCATGTGTGTTCTTTTTCTAAACCTCCACCAGAGTCATTGCATGTGCTCCTTTCCTAAACCACATGGTTCCACTAGAATTATTGCATATGTGTTCTTTTCCTAAACAAGCACCAGAGTCATTGCATGTGTGTTCCTTTCCTAAAAACTTCATCCACCAAAGACATTGCATGTGTGTTCCTTTCCGAAACCACCACGAGGGTCATTGGATGTGTGTTCTTTTCCGAAACCACCACCAGATTCATTGCATGTGTCTTCTTTTCCTGAACCATATGGATCCACCAGTGTCATTGCATGTGTGTTCTTTTCCAAAACCACATGGATCCACCAGAGTCATTGCATGTGTGTTCCTTTCCTAAACCACATGGATCCACCAGAGTTATTACATGTGTGTTATTTTCCTAAACCACATGGATCCACCAGAGTCATTGCATGTCTGTTCCTTTCCTAAGCCACATTAATCCACCAGAGTCATTACAAGTGTTTTCTTTTTCCTAACAACTACCACAGTCATTGCATGTGTGTTCTTTTCCTAAACCACATGGATCCACCAGAGTCATTACATGTGTGTTCCTTTCCTAAACCACCACTAGAGTCATTGCATGTGTCTTCTTTATCTAAACCACATGGATCCACCTGATTCATTGCATGTGTGTTCCTTTCATAAACCACATGGATCCACCAGAGACATTGCATGTGTGTTCCTTTCCTAAACCACATGGATCCACCAGAGTCATTACATGTGTGTTCTTTCCCTAAACCACCACAAGAGTCATTGCATGTGTGTTCCTTTCCTAAACCACATTGATCCACCAGAGTCATTGCAAGTGTTTTCTTTTCCTAAACTACATGGATCCACCAGAGTCATTGCATATATGTTCCTTTCATAAACCACATGGTTCCACTAAAGTCATTGCATGTGTGTTCCTTTCCTAAACCACATGGATCCACCAGAGTCATTGCATGTGTGTTATTTTCCTAAACCACCACCAGAGTCATTGCATGTGTCTTCTTTTCCTAAACCACATGGATCCACCATAGTCACTGCATGTGTTATCCTTTCATAATCCACCACCAGAGTCATTGCATGTGTGTTCTTTTACTAAACCACATGGATCTACCCGAGTCATTGCATTTGTGTTCCTTTCATAAACCACATGGATCCACCAGAGTCATTGCATGTGTGTTCTATTCGTAAACCACATGGATCCACCAGAGTCATTACATGTGTGTTCCTTTCCTAAACAACCACCAAAGTCATTACTTGTGTGTTCCTTTCCTAAACCACAATGATCCACCTGAGTCATTGCAAGTGTGTTCTTTTCTTAAACTACATGGATCCACTAGAGTCATTGCATGTGTGTTCCTTTCCTAAACCACATAGATCCACAAGAGTCATTGCATGTGTGTTCCTTTCCTAAACCACCACTAGAGTCATTGCATGTGTGTTCTTTTTCTAAACCTCCACCAGAGTCATTGCATGTGCTCCTTTCCTAAACCACATGGTTCCGCTAGAATCATTGCATATGTGTTCTTTTCCTAAACAACCACCAGAGTCATTGCATGTGTGTTCCTTTCCTAAAAACTTCATCCACCAGAGACATTGCATGTGTGTTCCTTTCCTAAACCACCACAAGAGTCATTGCATGTGTGTTCTTTTCCGAAACTACCACTAGATTCATTGCATGTGTCTTCTTTTCCTGAACCATATGGATCCACCAGTGTCATTGCATGTGTGTTATTTTCCAAAACCACATGGATCCACCAGTGTCATTGCATGTGTGTTCCTTTCCTAAACCACATGGATCCACCAGAGTTATTACATGTGTGTTATTTTCCTAAACCACATGGATCCACCAGAGTCATTGCATGTGTGTTCCTTTCCTAAACCACATTAATCCACCAGAGTCATTACAAGTGTGTTCTTTTCCTAACCACCACCAGAGTCATTGCATGTGTGTTCTTTTCCTCAACCACATGGATCCACCAGAGTCATTACATGTGTGTTCTTTTCCTAAACCACCACTAGAGTCATTGCATGTGCCTTCTTTTCCTAAACCACATGGATCCACTTGAGTCATTGCATGTGTGTTCCTTTCCTAAACCACATGGATCCACCAGAGTCATTACATGTGTGTTCTTTCCCTAAACCACCACAAGAGTCATTGCATGTGTGTTCCTTTCCTAAACCACATTGATCCACCATAGTCATTGCAAGTGTGTTCTTTTCCTAAACTACAAGGATCCACCAGAGTCATTGCATATATGTTCCTTTCATAAACCACATGGTTCCACTAAAGTCATTGCATGTGTGTTCCTTTCGTAAACCACATGGATCCACGAGAGTTATTGCATGTGTGTTATTTTCCTAAACCACCACCAGAGTCATTGCATGTGTCTTCTTTTCCTAAACCAGATGGATCCACCATAGTCATTGCATGTGTGTTCTTTTCATAGTCCACCACCAGAGTCATTGCGTGTGTGTTCTTTTCCTAAACCACCACCAGAGTCATTGCATGTGTGTTCCTTTCATAAACCACATGGATCCACCACAGTTATTGCATGTGTGTTCCTTTCCTAAAACACATGGATCCACCAGAGTCAATGCATGTGTGTTCCTTTCCTAAACCACATTGATCCACCAGATTCATTACATGTGTGTTATTTTCCTAACCACCACCAGAGTCATTACATGTGTGTTCTTTTCCTAAACCACATGGATCCACTAGAGTCATTGCATGTGTGTTCTTTTCCTAAACCACCACTAGAGTCATTGCATGTGTCTTCTTTTCCTAAACCACATGGATCCACCTGAGTCATAGCATTTGTGTTCCTTTCATAAACCACATGGATCCACCAGAGTCATTGAATGTGTGTTCTATTCCTAAACCACATGGATCCACCAGAGTCATTACATGTGTGTTCTTTTCCTAAACCACCACCAAAGTCATTACTTGTGTGTTCCTTTCCTAAACCACATTCATCCACCAGAGTCATTGCAAGTGTGTTCTTTTTCTAAACTACATGGATCCACTAGAGTCATTGCATGTGTGTTCCTTTCCTAAAACACATTGATCCACAAGAGTCATTGCATGTGTGTTCTTTTCCGAAACCACCACTAGATTCATTGCATGTGTCTTCTTTTCCTAAACCATATGGATCCACCAGTGTCATTGCATGTGTGTTCTTTTCCAAAACCACATGGATCCACCAGAGTTATTACATGTGTGTTATTTTCCTAAACCACATAGATCCACCAGAGTCATTGCATGTGTGTTCCTTTCCTAAACCACATTAATCCACCAGAGTCATTACAAGTGTGTTCTTTTCCTAACCACCACCAGAGTCATTGCATGTGTGTTCTTTTCCTAAACCACATGGATCCACCAGAGTCATTACATGTGTGTTCTTTTCCTAAACCACCACTAGAGTCATTGCATGTGTCTTCTTTTCCTAAACCACATGGATCCACCTGAGTCATTGCATCCGTGTTCCTTTCATAAACCACATGGATCCACCAGAGACATTGCATGTGTGTTCCTTTCCTAAACCACATGGATCCACCAGAGTCATTACATGTGTGTTCTTTCCCTAAACCACCACAAGAGTCATTGCATGTGTGTTCCTTTCCTAAACCACATTGATCCACCAGAGTCATTGCAAGTGTGTTCTTTTCCTAAACTACATGGATCCACCAGAGTCATTGTATGTGTGTTCCTTTCCTAAACCACATTGATCCACCAGAGTCATTGCAAGTGTGTTCTTTTCCTAAACCACATGGATCCACCAGAGTAATTGCATGTGTGTTCTTTTCCTAAACCACCACTATAGTCATTGCATGTGTCTTCTTTTCCGAAACCACATGGATCCACCTGAGTCATAGCATTTGTGTTCCTTTCATAAACCACATGGATCCACCAGAGTCATTGCATGTGTGTTCTATTCCTAAACCACATGGATCCACCAGAGTCATTGCATGTGTGTTGCTTTCCTAAAAACTTCATCCACCAAAGACATTGCATGTGTGTTCCTTTCCGAAACCACCACGAGAGTCATTGCATGTGTGCTCTTTTCCGAAACCACCACTAGATTCATTGCATGTGTCTTCTTTTCCTGAACCATATGGATCCACTAGTGTCATTGCTTGTGTGTTCTTTTCCAAAACCACATGGATCCACCAGAGTCATTGCATGTGTGTTCCTTTCCTAAACCACATGGATCCACCAGAGTTATTACATGTGTGTTATTTTCCTAAACCACATGGATCCACCAGAGTCATTGCATGTGTGTTCCTTTCCTAAACCACATTAATCCACCAGAGTCATTACAAGTGTGTTCTTTTTCCTAACCACCACCAGAGTCATTGCATGTGTGTTCTTTGCCTAAACCACATGGATCCACCAGAGTCATTACATGTGTGTTCTTTTCCTAAACCACCACTAGAGTCATTGCATGTGTCTTCTTTATCTAAACCACATGGATCCACCTGATTCATTGCATGTGTGTTCCTTTCATAAACCACATGGATCCACCAGAGACATTGCATGTGTGTTCCTTTCCTAAACCACATGGATCCACTAGAGTCATTACATGTGTGTTCTTTCCCTAAACCACCACAAGAGTCATTGTATGTGTGTTCCTTTCCTAAACCACATTGATCCACCAAAGTCATTGCAAGTGTGTTCTTTTCCTAAACTACATGGATCCACCAGAGTCATTGCATATATGTTCCTTTCATAAACCACATGGTTCCACTAAAGTCATTGCATGTGTGTTCCTTTCCTAAACCACATGGATCCACCAGAGTCATTGCATGTGTGTTATTTTCTTAAACCACCACCAGAGTCATTGCATGTGTCTTCTTTTCCTAAACCACATGGATCCACCATAGTCACTGCATGTGTGTTCCTTTCATAATCCACCACTAGAGTCATTGCGTGTGTGTTCTTTTCCTAAACCACATGGATCTACCCAAGTCATTGCATTTGTGTTCCTTTCATAAACCACATGGATCCACCAGAGTCATTGCATGTGTGTTCTATTCGTAAACCACATGGATCCACCAGAGTCATTACATGTGTGTTCCTTTCCTAAACCACCACCAAAGTCATTACTTGTGTGTTCCTTTCCTAAACCACATTGATCCACCTGAGTCATTGCAAGTGTGTTCTTTTCCTAAACTACATGGATCCACTAGAGTCATTGCATGTATGTTCCTTTCCTAAACCACATTGATCCACAAGAGTCATTGCATGTGTGTTCCTTTCCTAAACCACCACTAGAGTCATTGCATGTGTGTTCTTTTTCTAAACCTCCACCAGAGTCATTGCATGTGCTCCTTTCCTAAACCACATGGTTCCGCTAGAATCATTTCATATGTGTTCTTTTCCTAAACAACCACCAGAGTCATTGCATGTGTGTTCCTTTCCTAAAAACTTCATCCACCAGAGACATTGCATGTGTGTTCCTTTCCTAAACCACTAGAAGAGTCATTGCATGTGTGTTCTTTTCCGAAACCACCACTAGATTCATTGCATGTGTCTTCTTTTCCTGAACCATATGGATCCACCAGTGTCATTGCATGTGTGTTATTTTCCAAAACCACATGGATCCACCAGAGTCATTGCATGTGTGTTCCTTTCCTAAACAACATGGATCCACCAGAGTTATTACATGTGTGTTATTTTCCTAAACCACATGGATCCACCAGAGTCATTGCATGTGTGTTCATTTCCTAAACCACATTAATCCACCAGAGTCATTACAAGTGTGTTCTTTTCCTAACCACCACCAGAGTCATTGCATGTGTGTTCTTTTCCTAAACCACATGGATCCACCAGAGTCATTACATGTGTGTTCTTTTCCTAAACCACCACTAGAGTCATTGCATGTGCCTTCTTTTCCTAAAGCACATGGATCCACTTGAGTCATTGCATGTGTGTTCCTTTCCTAAACCACATGGATCCACCAGAGTCATTAGATGTGTGTTCTTTCCCTAAACAACCACAAGAGTCATTTCATGTGTGTTCCTTTCCTAAACCACATTGATCCACCAGAGTCATTGCAAGTGTGTTCTTTTCCTAAACTACATGGATCCACCAGAGTCATTGCATATATGTTCCTTTCATAAACCACATGGTTCCACTAAAGTCATTGCATGTGTGTTCCTTTCGTAAACCACATGGATCCACGAGAGTTATTGCATGTGTGTTATTTTGCTAAACCACCACCAGAGTCATTGCATGTGTCTTCTTTTCCTAAACCAGATGGATCCACCATAGTCATTGCATGTGTGTTCTTTTCATAATCCACCACCAGAGTCATTGCGTGTGTGTTCTTTTCCTAAACCACCACCAGAGTCATTGCATGTGTGTTCCTTTCATAAACCACATGGATCCACCACAGTTATTGCATGTGTGTTCCTTTCCTAAAACATATGGATCCACCAGAGTCATTGCATGTGTGTTCCTTTCCTAAACCACATTGATCCACCAGATTCATTACATGTGTGTTCTTTTCCTAACCACCACCAGAGTCATTACATGTGTATTCTTTTCCTAAACCACATGGATCCACCAGAGTCATTGCATGTGTGTTCTTTTCCTAAACCACCACTAGAGTCATTGCATGTGTCTTCTTTTCTTAAACCACATGGATCCACCTAAGTCATAGCATTTGTGTTCCTTTCATAAACCACATGGATCCACCAGAGTCATTGCATGTGTGTTCTATTCCTAAACCACATGGATCCACCAGAGTCATTACATGTGTGTTCTTTTCCTAAACCACCACTAGAGTCATTTCATGTGTCTTCTTTTCCTAAACCACATGGATCCACATGAGTCATTGCATGTGTGTTCCTTTCATAAACCACATGGATCCACCAGAGACATTGCATGTGTGTTCCTTTCCTAAACCACATGGATCCACCAGAGTCATTACATGTGTATTCTTTCCCTAAACCACCACAAGAGTCATTGCATGTGTGTTCCTTTCCTAAACTACATTGATCGACCACAGTCACTGCAAGTGTGTTCTTTTCCTAAACTACATGGATCCACCAGAGTCATTGTATGTGTGTTCCTTTCCTAAACCACAATGATCCACCAAAGTCATTGCATGTGTGTTCTTTTCCTAACCACCACCAGAGTCATTGCATGCGTGCTCTTTTCCTAAACCAGATGGATCCACCAGAGTAATTGCAAGTGTGTTCTTTTCCTAAACCACCACTATAGTCATTGCATGTGCCTTCTTTTCCTAAACCACATGGATCCACCAGAGTCACTGCATGTGTGTTCCTTTCATAAACCACATGGATCCACCATAGTCATTGCATGTGTGTTCCTTTCCTAAACCACATTGATCCACCAGAGTCATTGTAAGTGTGTTCTTTTCCTAAACCACCACCAGAGTCATTGCATGTGTCTTCTTTTCCTAAACCACATGGACCCACCAGAGTCATTGCATATATATTCCTTTCATAAACCACATGGTTCCACAAAAGTCATTGCAAGTGTGTTCCTTTCCTAAACCACATGGATCCACTAGAGTCATTGCATGTGTGTTATTTTCCGAAACCACCACCAGAGTCATTGCATGTGTCTTCTTTTCCTAAACCACATGGACCCACCATAGTCATTGCATGTGTGTTCTTTTCCTAAACCACCACTAGAGTCATTGCATGTGTGTTCTTTTCCTAAACCACTACCAGAGTCATTGCATGTTTGTTCCTTTCATAAACCACATGGATCCACCATAGTTATTGCATGTGTGTTCCTTTCCTAAAACACATGGATCCACCAGAGTCAATGCATGTGTGTTCCTTTCCTAAACCACATTGATCCACCAGATTCATTACATGTGTGTTGTTTTCCTAACCACCACCAGAGTCATTACATGTGTGTTCTTTTCCTAAACCACATGGATCCACCAGAGTCATTGCATGTGTGTTCTTTTCCTAAACCACCACTAGAGTCATTGCATGTGTCTTCTTTTCCTAAACCACATGGATCCACCTGAGTCATAGCATTTGTGTTCCTTTCATAAACCACATGGATCCACCAGAGTCATTGAATGTGTGTTCTATTCCTAAACCACATGGATCCACCAGAGTCATTACATGTGTGTTCTTTTCCTAAACCACCACCAAAGTCATTACTTGTGTGTTCCTTTCCTAAACCACATTCATCCACCAGAGTCATTGCAAGTGTGTTCTTTTTCGAAACTACATGGATCCACTAGAGTCATTGCATGTGTGTTCCTTTCCTAAACCACATTGATCCACAAGAGTCATTGCATGTGTGTTCTTTTCCGAAACCACCACTAGATTCATTGCATGTGTCTTCTTTTCCTGAACCATATGGATCCACCAGTGTCATTGCATGTGTGTTCTTTTCCAAAACCACATGGATCCACCAGAGTTATTACATGTGTGTTATTTTCCTAAACCACATGGATCCACCAGAGTCATTGCATGTGTGTTCCTTTCCTAAACCACATTAATCCACCAGAGTCATTACAAGTGTGTTCTTTTCCTAACCACCACCAGAGTCATTGCATGTGTGTTCTTTTCCTAAACCACATGGATCCACCAGAGTCATTACATGTGTGTTATTTTCCTAAACCACCACTAGAGTCATTGCATGTGTCTTCTTTTCCTAAACCACATGGATCCACCTGAGTCATTGCATCCGTGTTCCTTTCATAAACCACATGGATCCACCAGAGACATTGCATGTGTGTTCCTTTCCTAAACCACATGGATCCACCAGAGTCATTACATGTGTGTTCTTTCCCTAAACCACCACAAGAGTCATTGCATGTGTGTTCCTTTCCTAAACCACATTGATCCACCAGAGTCATTGCAAGTGTGTTCTTTTCCTAAACTACATGGATCCACCAGAGTCATTGTATGTGTGTTCCTTTCCTAAACCACATTGATCCACCAGAGTCATTGCAAGTGTGTTCTTTTCCTAAACCACATGGATCCACCAGACTCATTGCATGTGTGTTCTTTTCCTAAACCACCACTATAGTCATTGCATGTGTCTTCTTTTCCGAAACCACATGGATCCACCTGAGTCATAGCATTTGTGTTCCTTTCATAAACCACATGGATCCACCAGAGTCATTGCATGTGTGTTCTATTCCTAAACCACATGGATCCACCAGAGTCATTGCATGTGTGTTGCTTTCCTAAAAACTTCATCCACCAAAGACATTGCATGTGTGTTCCTTTCCGAAAACACCACGAGAGTCATTGCATGTGTGTTCTTTTCCGAAACCGCCACTAGATTCATTGCATGTGTCTTCTTTTCCTGAACCATATGGATCCACTAGTGTCATTGCTTGTGTGTTCTTTTCCAAAACCACATGGATCCACCAGAGTCATTGCATGTGTGTTCCTTTCCTAAACCACATGGATCCACCAGAGTTATTACATGTGTGTTATTTTCCTAAACCACATGGATCCACCAGAGTCATTGCATGTGTGTTCCTTTCCTCAACCACATTAATCCACCAGAGTCATTACAAGTGTGTTCTTTTTCCTAACCACCACCAGAGTCATTGCATGTGTGTTCTTTTCCTAAACCACATGGATCCACCAGAGTCATTACATGTGTGTTCTTTTCCTAAACCACCACTAGAGTCATTGCATGTGTCTTCTTTATCTAAACCACATGGATCCACCTGATTCATTGCATGTGTGTTCCTTTCATAAACCACATGGATCCACCAGAGACATTGCATGTGTGTTCCTTTCCTAAACCACATGGATCCACCAGAGTCATTACATGTGTGTTCTTTCCCTAAACCACCACAAGAGTCATTGTATGTGTGTTCCTTTCCTAAACCACATTGATCCACCAGAGTCATTGCAAGTGTGTTCTTTTCCTAAACTACATGGATCCACCAGAGTCATTGCATATATGTTCCTTTCATAAACCACATGGTTCCACTAAAGTCATTGCATGTGTGTTCCTTTCCTAAACCACATGGATCCACCAGAGTCATTGCATGTGTGTTATTTTCCTAAACCACCACCAGAGTCATTGCATGTGTCTTCTTTTCCTAAACCACATGGATCCACCATAGTCACTGCATGTGTGTTCCTTTCATAATCCACCACCAGAGTCATTGCGTGTGTGTTCTTTTCCTAAACCACATGGATCTACCCAAGTCATTGCATTTGTGTTCCTTTCATAAACCACATGGATCCACCAGAGTCATTGCATGTGTGTTCTATTCGTAAACCACATGGATCCACCAGAGTCATTACATGTGTGTTCCTTTCCTAAACCACCACCAAAGTCATTACTTGTGTGTTCCTTTCCTAAACCACATTGATCCACCTGAGTCATTGCAAGTGTGTTCTTTTCCTAAACTACATGGATCCTCTAGAGTCATTGCATGTATGTTCCTTTCTTAAACCACATTGATCCACAAGAGTCATTGCATGTGTGTCCTTTCCTAAACCACCACTAGAGTCATTGCATGTGTGTTCTTTTTCTAAACCTCCACCAGAGTCATTGCATGTGCTCCTTTCCTAAACCACATGGTTCCGCTAGAATCATTGCATATGTGTTCTTTTCCTAAACAACCACCAGAGTCATTGCATGTGTGTTCCTTTCCTAAAAACTTCATCCACCAGAGACATTGCATGTGTGTTCCTTTCCTAAACCACTAGAAGAGTCATTGCATGTGTGTTCTTTTCCGAAACCACCACTAGATTCATTGCATGTGTCTTCTTTTCCTGAACCATATGGATCCACCAGTGTCATTGCATGTGTGTTATTTTCCAAAACCACATGGATCCACCAGAGTCATTGCATGTGTGTTCCTTTCCTAAACAACATGGATCCACCAGAGTTATTACATGTGTGTTATTTTCCTAAACCACATGGATCCACCAGAGTCATTGCATGTGTGTTCCTTTAATAAACCACATTAATCCACCAGAGTCATTACAAGTGTGTTCTTTTCCTAACCACCACCAGAGTCATTGCATGTGTGTTGTTTTCCTAAACCACATGGATCCACCAGAGTCATTACATGTGTGTTCTTTTCCTAAACCACCACTAGAGTCATTGCATGTGCCTTCTTTTCCTAAACCACATGGATCCACTTGAGTCATTGCATGTGTGTTCCTTTCCTAAACCACATGGATCCACCAGAGTCATTAGATGTGTGTTCTTTCCCTAAACCACCACAAGAGTCATTGCATGTGTGTTCCTTTCCTAAACCACATTGATCCACCAGAGTCATTGCAAGTGTGTTCTTTTCCTAAACTACATGGATCCACCAGAGTCATTGCATATATGTTCCTTTCATAAACCACATGGTTCCACTAAAGTCATTGCATGTGTGTTCCTTTCGTAAACCACATGGATCCACGAGAGTTATTGCATGTGTGTTATTTTCCTAAACCACCACTAGAGTCATTGCATGTGTCTTCTTTTCCTAAACCAGATGGATCCACCATAGTCATTGCATGTGTGTTCTTTTCATAATCCACCACCATAGTCATTGCGTGTGTGTTCTTTTCCTAAACCACCACCAGAGTCATTGCATGTGTGTTCCTTTCATAAACCACATGGATCCACCACAGTTATTGCATGTGTGTTCCTTTCCTAAAACACATGGATCCACCAGAGTCATTGCATGTGTGTTCCTTTCCTAAACCACATTGATCCACCAGATTCATTACATGTGTGTTGTTTTCCTAACCACCACCAGAGTCATTACATGTGTATTCTTTTCCTAAACCACATGGATCCACCAGAGTCATTGCATGTGTGTTCTTTTCCTAAACCACCACTAGAGTCATTGCATGTGTCTTCTTTTCCTAAACCACATGGATCCACCTGAGTCATAGCATTTGTGTTCCTTTCATAAACCACATGGATCCACCAGAGTCATTGCATGTGTGTTCTATTCCTAAACCACATGGATCCACCAGAGTCATTACATGTGTGTTCTTTTCCTAAACCACCACTAGAGTCATTTCATGTGTCTTCTTTTCCTAAACCACATGGATCCACATGAGTCATTGCATGTGTGTTCCTTTCATAAACCACATGGATCCACCAGAGACATTGCATGTGTGTTTCTTTCCTAAACCACATGGATCCACCAGAGTCATTACATGTGTATTCTTTCCCTAAACCACCACAAGAGTCATTGCAAGTGTGTTCTTTTCCTAAACTACATGGATCCACCAGAGTCATTGTATGTGTGTTCCTTTCCTAAACCACAATGATCCACCAATGTCATTGCATGTGTGTTCTTTTCCTAACCACCACCAGAGTCATTGCATGCGTGCTCTTTTCCTAAACCAGATGGATCCACCAGAGTCATTGCAAGTGTGTTCTTTTCCTAAACCACCACCAGAGTCATTACATGTGTCTTCTTTTCCTAAACCACATGGACCCACCAGAGTCATTGCATATATATTCCTTTCATAAACCACATGGTTCCACAAAAGTCATTGCAAGTGTGTTCCTTTCCTCAACCACATGGATCCACTAGAGTCATTGCATGTGTGTTATTTTCCGAAACCACCACCAGAGTCATTGCATGTGTCTTATTTTCCTAAACCACATGGACCCACCATAGTCATTGCATGTGTGTTCTTTTCCTAAACCACCACTAGAGTCATTGCATGTGTGTTCTTTTCCTAAACCACTACCAGAGTCATTGCATGTTTGTTCCTTTCATAAACCACATGGATCCACCATAGTTATTGCATGTGTGTTCCTTTCCTAAAACACCTGGATCCACCAGAGTCATTGCATGGGTGTTCCTTTCCTAAACCACGTTGATCCACCAGAGTCATTACATGTGTGATCTTTTCCTAAACCACTACTAGAGTCATTGCATGTTTGTTCCTTTCATAAACCACATGGATCCACCATAGTTATTGCATGTGTGTTCCTTTCCTAAAACACCTGGATCCACCAGAGTCATTGCATGGGTGTTCCTTTCCTAAACCACGTTGATCCACCAGAGTCATTACATCTATGATCTTTTCCTAACCACCACCAGAGTCATTGCATGTGTGTTCTTTTCCTAAACCACATGGATCCACCAGAGTCATTGCATGTGTGTTCTTTTCCTAAACCACCACTAGAGTCATTGCATGTGTCTTCTTTTCCTAAACCACATGGATCCACCTGAGTCATAGCATTTGTGTTCCTTTCATAAACCACATGGATCCACCAGAGTCATTGCATGTGTGTTCTATTCCTAAACCACATGGATCCACCAGAGTCATTACATGTGTGTTCTTTTCCTAAACCACCACCAAAGTCATTACTTGTGTGTTCCTTTCCTAAACCACATTGATCCACCAGAGTCATTGCAAGTGTGTTCTTTTCCTAAACTACATGGATCCACTAGAGTCATTGCATGTGTGTTCCTTTCCTAAACCACATTGATCCACAAGAGTCGTTGCATGTGTGTTCTTTTTTCTAAACCTCCACAAGAGTCATTGCATGTGCTCCTTTCATAAACCACATGGTTCCACTAGAATCATTGTATATGTGTTCTTTTCCTAAACAACCAGAGTCATTGCATGTGTGTTCCTTTCCTAAAAACTTCATCCACCAGAGACATTGCATGTGTGTTCCTTTCTTAAACCACCACAAGAGTCATTGCATGTGTGTTCTTTTCCGAAACCACCACTAGATTCATTGCATGTGTCTTCTTTTCCTGAACCATATGGATCCACCAGTGTCATTGCATGTGTGTTCTTTTCCAAAACCACATGGATCCACCAGAGTCATTGCATGTGTGTTCCTTTCCTAAAGCACATGGATCCACCAGAGTTATTACATGTGTGTTATTTTCCTAAACCACATGGATCCACCAGAGTCATTGCATGTGTGTTCCTTTCCTAAACCACATTGATCCACCAGAGTCATTACAAGTGTGTTCTTTTCCTAACCACCACCAGAGTCATTGCATGTGTGTTGTTTTCCTAAACCACATGGATCCACCAGAGTCATTACATGTGTGTTCTTTTCCTAAACCACCACTAGAGTCATTTGATGTGTCTTCTTTTCCTAAACCACATGGATCCACCTGAGTCATTGCATGTGTGTTCCTTTCATAAACCACATGGATCCACCAGAGACATTGCATGTGTGTTCCTTTCCTAAACCACATGGATCCACCAGAGTCCTTACATGTGTGTTCTTTCCCTAAACCACCAAAAGAGTCATTGCATGTGTGTTCCTTTCCTAAACCACATTGATCCACCAGAGTCATTGCAAGTGTGTTCTTTTCCTAAACTACATGGATCCACCAGAGTCATTGTATGTGTGTTCCTTTCCTAAACCACAATGATCCACCAAAGTCATTGCATCTGTGTTCTTTTCCTAACCACCACCAGAGTCATTGCATGCGTTCTCTTTTCCTAAACCAGATGGATCCACCAGAGTCATTGCAAGTGTGTTCTTTTCCTAAACCACCACTATAGTCATTGCATGTGCCTTCTTTTCCTAAACCACATGGATCCACCAGAGTCACTGCATGTGTGTTCCTTTCATAAACCACATGGATCCACCATAGTCATTGCATGTGTGTTCCTTTCCTAAACCACATTGATCCACCAGAGTCATTGTAAGTGTGTTCTTTTCCTAAACCACCACCAGAGTCATTGCATGTGTCTTCTTTCCTAAACCACATGGACCCACCAGAGTCATTGCATATATATTCCTTTCATAAACCACATGGTTCCACAAAAGTCATTGCAAGTGTGTTCCTTTCCTAAACCACATGGATCCACTAGAGTCATTGCATGTGTGTTATTTTCCGAAACCACCACCAGAGTCATTGCATGTGTCTTCTTTTCCTAAACCACATGGACCCACCATAGTCATTGCATGTGTGTTCTTTTCCTAAACCACCACTAGAGTCATTGCATGTGTGTTCTTTTCCTAAACCACTACCAGAGTCATTGCATGTTTGTTCCTTTCATAAACCACATGGATCCACCATAGTTATTGCATGTGTGTTCCTTTCCTAAAACACCTGGATCCACCAGAGTCATTGCATGGTTGTTCCTTTCCTAAACCACGTTGATCCACCAGAGTCATTACATGTGTGATCTTTTCCTAACCACCACCAGAGTCATTGCATGTGTGTTCTTTTCCTAAACCACATGGATCCACCAGAGTCATTGCATGTGTGTTCTTTTCCTAAACCACCACTAGAGTCATTGCATGTGTCTTCTTTTCCTAAACCACATGGATCCACCTGAGTCATAGCATTTGTGTTCCTTTCATAAACCACATGGATCCACCAGAGTCATTGCATGTGTGTTCTATTCCTAAACCACATGGATCCACCAGAGTCATTACATGTTTGTTCTTTTCCTAAACCACCACCAAAGTCATTACTTGTGTGTTCCTTTCCTAAACCACATTGATCCACCAGAGTCATTGCAAGTGTGTTCTTTTCCTAAACTACATGGATCCACTAGAGTCATTGCATGTGTGTTCCTTTCCTAAACCACATTGATCCACAAGAGTCGTTGCATGTGTGTTCCTTTCCTAAACCACCACTAGAGTCATTGCATGTGTGTCCTTTTTTTCTAAACCTCCACCAGAGTCATTGCATGTGCTCCTTTCATAAACCACATGGTTCCACTAGAATCATTGCATATGTGTTCTTTTCCTAAACAACCACCAGAGTCATTGCATGTGTGTTCCTTTCCTAAAAACTTCATCCACCAGAGACATTGCATGTGTGTTCTTTCTTAAACCACCACGAGAGTCATTGCATGTGTGTTCTTTTCCGAAACCACCACTAGATTCATTGCATGTGTCTTCTTTTCCTGAACCATATGGATCCACCAGTGTCATTGCATGTGTGTTATTTTCCAAAACCACATGGATCCACCAGAGTCATTGCATGAGTGTTCCTTTCCAAAACCACATGGATCCACCAGAGTTATTACATGTGTGTTATTTTCCTAAACCACATGGATCCACCAGAGTCATTGCATGTGTGCTCCTTTCCTAAACAACATTAATCCACCAGAGTCATTACAAGTGTGTTCTTTTCCTAACCACCACCAGAGTCATTGCATGTGTGTTCTTTTCCTAAACCACATGGATCCACCAGAGTCATTACATGTGTGTTCTTTTCCTAAACCACCACTAGAGTCATTGCATGTGCCTTCTTTTCCTAAACCACATGGATCCACTTGAGTCATTGCATGTGTGTTCCTTTCATAAACCACATGGATCCACCAGAGTCATTACATGTGTGTTCTTTCCCTAAACCACCACAAGAGTCATTGCATGTGTGTTCCTTTCCTAAACCACATTGATCCACCAGAGTCATTGCAAGTGTGTTCTTTTCCTAAACTACATGGATCCACCAGAGTCATTGCATATATGTTCCTTTCATAAACCACATGGTTCCACTAAAGTTATTGCATGTGTGTTCCTTTCGTAAACCACATGGATCCACGAGAGTTATTGCATGTGTGTTATTTTCCTAAACCACCACCAGAGTCATTGCATGTGTCTTCTTTTCCTAAACCAGATGGATCCACCATAGTCATTGCATGTGTGTTCTTTTCATAATCCACCACAAGAGTCATTGCGTGTGTGTTCTTTTCCTAAACCACCACCAGAGTCATTGCATGTGTGTTCCTTTCATAAACCACATGGATCCACCACAGTTATTGCATGTGTGTTCCTTTCCTAAAACACATGGATCCACCAGAGTCATTGCATGTGTGTTCCTTTCATAAACCACATGGATCCACCACAGTTATTGCATGTGTGTTCCTATCCTAAAACACATGGATCCACCAGAGTCATTGCATGTGTGTTCCTTTCCTAAACCCCATTGATCCACCAGATTCATTACATGTGTGTTTTTTTCCTAACCACCACTAGAGTCATTACATGTGTGTTCTTTTCCTAAACCACATGGATCCACTAGAGTCATTGCATGTGTGTTCTTTTCCTAAACCACCACTAGAGTCATTGCATGTGTCTTGTTTTCCTAAACCACATGGATCCACCTGAGTCATAGCATTTGTGTTCCTTTCATAAACCACATGGATCCACCAGAGTCATTGCATGTGTGTTCTATTCCTAAACCACATGGATCCACCAGAGTCATTACATGTGTGTTCTTTTCCTCAACCACCACCAAAGTCATTACTTGTGTGTTCCTTTCCTAAACCACATTGATCCACCAGAGTCATTGGAAGTGTGTTCTTTTTCTAAACTACATGGATCCACTAGAGTCATTGCATGTGTGTTCCTTTCCTAAGACACATTGATCCACAAGAGTCATTGCATGTGTGTTCTTTTCCGAAACCACCACTAGATTCATTGCATGTGTCTTCTTTTCCTGAACCATATGGATCCACCAGTGTCATTGCATGTGTGTTCTTTTCCAAAACCACATGGATCCACCAGAGTTATTACATGTGTGTTATTTTCCTAAACCACATGGATCCACCAGAGTCATTGCATGTGTGTTCCTTTCCTAAACCACATTAATCCACCAGAGTCATTACAAGTGTGTTCTTTTCCTAACCACCACCAGAGTCATTGCATGTGTGTTCTTTTCCTAAACCACATGGATCCACCAGAGTCATTACAAGTGTGTTCTTTTCCTAAACCACCACTAGAGTCATTGCATGTGTCTTCTTTTCCTAAACTACATGGATCCACCTGAGTCATTGCATGCGTGTTCCTTTCATAAACCACATGGATCCACCAGAGACATTGCATGTGTGTTCCTTTCCTAAACCACATGGATCCACCAGAGTCATTACATGTGTGTTCTTTCCCTAAACCACCACAAGAGTCATTGCATGTGTGTTCCTTTCCTAAACCACATTGATCCACCAGAGTCATTGCAAGTGTGTTCTTTTCCTAAACTACATGGATCCACCAGAGTCATTGTATGTGTGTTCCTTTCCTAAACCACATTGATCCACCAGAGTCATTGCAAGTGTGTTCTTTTCCTAAACCACATGGATCCACCAGAGTCATTGCATGTGTGTTCTTTTCCTAAACCACCACTATAGTAATTGCATGTGTCTTCTTTTCCGAAACCACATGGATCCACCTGAGTCATAGCATTTGTGTTCCTTTCATAAACCACATGGATCCACCAGAGTCATTGCATGTGTGTTCTATTCCTAAACCACATGGATCCACCAGAGTCATTACATGTGTGTTCTTTTCCTAAACCACCACCGAAGTCATTACTTGTGTGTTCCTTTCCTAAACCACATTGATCCACCAGAGTCATTGCAAGTGTGTTCTTTTCCTAAACTAGATGGATCCACTAGAGTCATTGCATGTGTGTTCCTTTCCTAAACCACATTGATCCACAAGAGTCATTGCATGTGTGTTCCTTTCCTAAACCACCACTAGAGTCATTGCATGTGTGTTCTTTTTCTAAACCTCCACCAGAGTCATTGCATGTGCTCCTTTCCTAAACCACATGGTTCCACTAGAATCATTGCATATGTGTTCTTTTCCTAAACAACCACCAGAGTCATTGCATGTGTGTTCCTTTCCTAAAAACTTCATCCACCAGAGACATTGCATGTGTGTTCCTTTCCTAAACCACCACAAGAGTCATTGAAGTGTGTTCTTTTCCGAAACCACCACTAGATTCATTGCATGTGTCTTCTTTTCCTGAACCATATGGATCCACCTGTGACATTGCATGTGTGTTATTTTCCAAAACCACATGGATCCACCAGAGTCATTGCATGTGTGTTCCTTTCCTAAACCACATGGATCCACCAGAGTTATTACATGTGTGTTATTTTCCTAAACCACATGGATCCACCAGAGTCATTGCATGTGTGTTCCTTTCCTAAACCACATTAATCCACCAGAGTCATTACAAGTGTGTTCTTTTCCTAACCACCACCAGAGTCATTGCATGTGTGTTCTTTTCCTAAACCACATGGATCCACCAGAGTCATTACATGTGTGTTCTTTTCCTCAACCACCACCAAAGTCATTACTTGTGTGTTCCTTTCCTAAACCACATTGATCCACCAGAGTCATTGGAAGTGTGTTCTTTTTCTAAACTACATGGATCCACTAGAGTCATTGCATGTGTGTTCCTTTCCTAAGACACATTGATCCACAAGAGTCATTGCATGTGTGTTCTTTTCCGAAACCACCACTAGATTCATTGCATGTGTCTTCTTTTCCTGAACCATATGGATCCACCAGTGTCATTGCATGTGTGTTCTTTTCCAAAACCACATGGATCCACCAGAGTTATTACATGTGTGTTATTTTCCTAAACCACATGGATCCACCAGAGTCATTGCATGTGTGTTCCTTTCCTAAACCACATTAATCCACCAGAGTCATTACAAGTGTGTTCTTTTCCTAACCACCACCAGAGTCATTGCATGTGTGTTCTTTTCCTAAACCACATGGATCCACCAGAGTCATTACAAGTGTGTTCTTTTCCTAAACCACCACTAGAGTCATTGCATGTGTCTTCTTTTCCTAAACTACATGGATCCACCTGAGTCATTGCATGCGTGTTCCTTTCATAAACCACATGGATCCACCAGAGACATTGCATGTGTGTTCCTTTCCTAAACCACATGGATCCACCAGAGTCATTACATGTGTGTTCTTTCCCTAAACCACCACAAGAGTCATTGCATGTGTGTTCCTTTCCTAAACCACATTGATCCACCAGAGTCATTGCAAGTGTGTTCTTTTCCTAAACTACATGGATCCACCAGAGTCATTGTATGTGTGTTCCTTTCCTAAACCACATTGATCCACCAGAGTCATTGCAAGTGTGTTCTTTTCCTAAACCACATGGATCCACCAGAGTCATTGCATGTGTGTTCTTTTCCTAAACCACCACTATAGTAATTGCATGTGTCTTCTTTTCCGAAACCACATGGATCCACCTGAGTCATAGCATTTGTGTTCCTTTCATAAACCACATGGATCCACCAGAGTCATTGCATGTGTGTTCTATTCCTAAACCACATGGATCCACCAGAGTCATTACATGTGTGTTCTTTTCCTAAACCACCACCGAAGTCATTACTTGTGTGTTCCTTTCCTAAACCACATTGATCCACCAGAGTCATTGCAAGTGTGTTCTTTTCCTAAACTAGATGGATCCACTAGAGTCATTGCATGTGTGTTCCTTTCCTAAACCACATTGATCCACAAGAGTCATTGCATGTGTGTTCCTTTCCTAAACCACCACTAGAGTCATTGCATGTGTGTTCTTTTTCAAAACCTCCACCAGAGTCATTGCATGTGCTCCTTTCCTAAACCACATGGTTCCACTAGAATCATTGCATATGTGTTCTTTTCCTAAACAACCACCAGAGTCATTGCATGTGTGTTCCTTTCCTAAAAACTTCATCCACCAGAGACATTGCATGTGTGTTCCTTTCCTAAACCACCACAAGAGTCATTGAAGTGTGTTCTTTTCCGAAACCACCACTAGATTCATTGCATGTGTCTTCTTTTCCTGAACCATATGGATCCACCTGTGACATTGCATGTGTGTTATTTTCCAAAACCACATGGATCCACCAGAGTCATTGCATGTGTGTTCCTTTCCTAAACCACATGGATCCACCAGAGTTATTACATGTGTGTTATTTTCCTAAACCACATGGATCCACCAGAGTCATTGCATGTGTGTTCCTTTCCTAAATCACATTAATCCACCAGAGTCATTACAAGTGTGTTCTTTTCCTAACCACCACCAGAGTCATTGCATGTGTGTTCTTTTCCTAAACCACATGGATCCACCAGAGTCATTACATGTGTGTGCTTTTCCTAAACCACCACTAGAGTCATTGCATGTGCCTTCTTTTCCTAAACCACATGGATCCACTTGAGTTATTGCATGTGTGTTCCTTTCATAAACCACATGGATCCACCAGAGACATTACATGTGTGTTCCTTTCCTAAGTCACATGGATCCACCAGAGTCATTACATGTGTGTTCTTTCCCTAAACCACCACAAGAGTCATTGCATGTGTGTTCCTTTCCTAAACCACATTGATCCACCAGAGTCATTGCAAGTGTGTTCTTTTCCTAAACTACATGGATCCACCAGAGTCATTGCATATATGTTCCTTTCATAAATCACATGGTTCCACTAAAGTCATTGCATGTGTGTTCCTTTCGTAAACCACATGGATCCACCAGAGTTATTGCATGGGTGTTATTTTCCTAAACCACCACCAGAGTCATTGCATGTGTCCTCTTTTCCTAAACCACATGGATCCACCATAGTCATTGCATGTGCGTTCTTTTCCTAAACCACCACCAGAGTCATTGCATGTGTGTTCTTTTCCTAAACCACTACCAGAGTCATTGCATGTGTGTTCCTTTCATAAACCACATGGATCCACCATAGTTATTGCATGTGTGTTCCTTTCCTAAAACAGCTAGATCCACCAGAGTCACTGCATGTGTGTTCCTTTCCTAAACCACATTGATCCACCAGAGTCATTACATGTGTGATCTTTTCCTAACCACCACCAGAGTCATTGCATGTGTGTTGTTTTCCTAAACCACATGGATCCACCAGAGTCATTGCATGTGTGTTCTTTTCCTAAACCACCACTAGAGTCATTGCATGTGTCTTCTTTTACTAAACCACATGGATCCACCTAAGTCATAGCATTTGTGTTCCTTTCATAAACCACATGGATCCACCAGAGTCATTGCATGTGTGTTACATTCCTAAACCACATGGATTCACCAGAGTCATTACATGTGTGTTCTTTTCCTAAACCACCACCAAAGTCAATACTTGTGTCTTCCTTTCCTAAACCACATTGATCCACCAGAGTCATTGCAAGTGTGTTCTTTTCCTAAACTACATGGATCCACCAGAGTCATTGCATGTGTGTTCCTTTCATAAACCACATTGATCCACCAGAGTCATTGCAAGTGTGTTCTTTTCCTAAACTACATGGATCCACCAGAGTCATTGCATATATGTTCCTTTCATAAACCACATGGTTCCACTAAAGTCATTGCGTGTGTGTTCCTTTCGTAAACCAGATGGATCCACCAGAGTTATTGCATGTGTGTTATTTTCCTAAACCACCACCAGAGTCATTGCATGTGTCTTCTTTTCCTAAACCACATGGATCCACCATAGTCATTGCATGTGTGTTCTTTTCCTAAACCACCACCAGAGTCATTGCATGTGTGTTCTTTTCCTAAACCACTACCAGAGTCATTGCATGTGTGATCCTTTCATAAACCACATGGATCCACCGTAGTTATTGCATGTGTGTTCCTTTCCTAAAACACCTGGATCCACCAGAGTCATTGCATGTGTGTTCCTTTCCTAAACCACATTGATCCACCAGAGTCATTCCATGTGTGATCTTTTCCTAACCACCACCAGAGTCATTGCATGTGTGTTGTTTTCCTAAACCACATGGATCCACCAGAGTCATTGCATGTGTGTTCTATTCCTAAACCAAATGGATTCACCAGAGTCATTACATGTGTGTTCCTTTCCTAAACCACCACCAAAGTCAATACTTGTGTGTTCCTTTCCTAAACTAACTTGATCCACCAGAGTCATTGCATGTGTGTTCCTTTCCTAAACCACATTGATCCACAAGAGTCGTTGCATGTGTGTTCCTTTCCTAAACCACATGGATCCACCAGAGTTATTACATGTGTGTTATTTTCCTAAACCACATGGATCCACCAGAGTCATTGCATGTGTGTTCCTTTCCTAAACCACATTGATCCACCAGAGTCATTACAAGTGTGTTCTTTTCCTAAGCACCACTAGAGTCATTGCATGTGTGTTCTTTTCCTAAACCACATGGATCCACCAGAGTCATTACATGTGTGTTCTTTTCCTAAACCACCACTAGAGTCATTTCATGTGTCTTCTTTTCCTAAACCACATGGATCCACATGAGTCATTGCATGTGTGTTCCTTTCATAAACCACATGGATCCACCAGAGACATTGCATGTGTGTTCCTTTCCTAAACCACATGGATCCACCAGAGTCATTACATGTGTATTCTTTCCGTAAACCACCACAAGAGTCATTGCATGTGTGTTCCTTTCCTAAACTACATTGATCCACCATAGTCATTGCAAGTGTGTTCTTTTCCTAAACTACCTGGATCCACCAGAGTCATTGTATGTGTGTTCCTTTCCTAAACCACAATGATCCACCAAAGTCATTGCATGTGTGTTCTTTTCCTAACCACCACCAGAGTCATTGCATGCGTGCTCTTTTCCTAAACCAGGTGGATCCACCAGAGTCATTGCAAGTGTGTTCTTTTCCTAAACCACCACTATAGTCATTGCATGTGCCTTCTTTTCCTAAACCACATGGATCCACCAGAGTCACTGCATGTGTGTTCCTTTCATAAACCACATGGATCCACCATAGTCATTGCATGTGTGTTCCTTTCCTAAACCACATTGATCCACCAGAGTCATTGTAAGTGTGTTCTTTTCCTAAACCACCACTAGAGTCATTGCATGTGTCTTCTTTTCCTAAACCACATGGACCCACCAGAGTCATTGCATATATATTCCTTTCATAAACCACATGGTTCCACAAAAGTCATTGCAAGTGTGTTCCTTTCCTAAACCACATGGATCCACTAGAGTCATTGCATGTGTGTTATTTTCCGAAACCACCACCAGAGTCATTGCATGTGTCCTCTTTTCCTAAACCACATGGATCCACCATAGTCATTGCATGTGTGTTTTTTTCCTAAAACACCACCAGAGTCATTGCATGTGTGTTCTTTTCCTAAACCACTACCAGAGTCATTACATGTGTGTTCCTTTCATAAACCACATGGATCCACCATAGTTATTGCATGTGTGTTCCTTTCATAAAACAGCTGGATCCACCAGAGTCATTGCATGTGTGTTCCTTTCCTAAACCACATTGATCCACCAGAGTCATTACATGTGTGATCTTTTCCTAACCACCCCCAGAGTCATTGCATGTGTGTTGTTTTCCTAAACCACATGGATCCACCAGAGTCATTGCATGTGTGTTCTTTTCCTAAACCACCACTAGAGTCATTGCATGTGTCTTCTTTTCCTAAACCACAAGGATCCACCTAAGTCATAGCATTTGTGTTCCTTTCATAAACCACATGGATCCACCAGAGTCATTGCATGTGTGTTCCATTCCTAAACCACATGGATTCACCAGAGTCATTACATGTGTGTTCTTTTCCTAAACCACCACCAAAGTCAATACTTGTGTGTTCCTTTCCTAAACCACATTGATCCACCAGAGTCATTGCAAGTGTGTTCTTTTCCTAAACTACATGGATCCACCAGAGTCATTGCATGTGTGTTCCTTTCCTAAACCACATTGAACCACCAGAGTCATTGCAAGTGTGTTCTTTTCCTAAACCACCACCAGAGTCATTGCATGTGTCTTCTTTTCCTAAACCAGATGGATCCACCATAGTCATTGCATGTGTGTTCTTTTCATAATCCACCACCATAGTCATTGCGTGTGTGTTCTTTTCCTAAACCACCACCAGAGTCATTGCATGTGTGTTCCTTTCATAAACCACATGGATCCACCACAGTTATTGCATGTGTGTTCCTTTCCTAAAACACATGGATCCACCAGAGTCATTGCATGTGTGTTCCTTTCCTAAACCACATTGATCCACCAGATTCATTACATGTGTGTTGTTTTCCTAACCACCACCAGAGTCATTACATGTGTATTCTTTTCCTAAACCACATGGATCCACCAGAGTCATTGCATGTGTGTTCTTTTCCTAAACCACCACTAGAGTCATTGCATGTGTCTTCTTTTCCTAAACCACATGGATCCACCTGAGTCATAGCATTTGTGTTCCTTTCATAAACCACATGGATCCACCAGAGTCATTGCATGTGTGTTCTATTCCTAAACCACATGGATCCACCAGAGTCATTACATGTGTGTTCTTTTCCTAAACCACCACTAGAGTCATTTCATGTGTCTTCTTTTCCTAAACCACATGGATCCACATGAGTCATTGCATGTGTGTTCCTTTCATAAACCTCATGGATCCACCAGAGACATTGCATGTGTGTTTCTTTCCTAAACCACATGGATCCACCAGAGTCATTACATGTGTATTCTTTCCCTAAACCACCACAAGAGTCATTGCAAGTGTGTTCTTTTCCTAAACTACATGGATCCACCAGAGTCATTGTATGTGTGTTCCTTTCCTAAACCACAATGATCCACCAATGTCATTGCATGTGTGTTCTTTTCCTAACCACCACCAGAGTCATTGCATGCGTGCTCTTTTCCTAAACCAGATGGATCCACCAGAGTCATTGCAAGTGTGTTCTTTTCCTAAACCACCACCAGAGTCATTACATGTGTCTTCTTTTCCTAAACCACATGGACCCACCAGAGTCATTGCATATATATTCCTTTCATAAACCACATGGTTCCACAAAAGTCATTGCAAGTGTGTTCCTTTCCTCAACCACATGGATCCACTAGAGTCATTGCATGTGTGTTATTTTCCGAAACCACCACCAGAGTCATTGCATGTGTCTTATTTTCCTAAACCACATGGACCCACCATAGTCATTGCATGTGTGTTCTTTTCCTAAACCACCACTAGAGTCATTGCATGTGTGTTCTTTTCCTAAACCACTACCAGAGTCATTGCATGTTTGTTCCTTTCATAAACCACATGGATCCACCATAGTTATTGCATGTGTGTTCCTTTCCTAAAACACCTGGATCCACCAGAGTCATTGCATGGGTGTTCCTTTCCTAAACCACGTTGATCCACCAGAGTCATTACATGTGTGATCTTTTCCTAAACCACTACTAGAGTCATTGCATGTTTGTTCCTTTCATAAACCACATGGATCCACCATAGTTATTGCATGTGTGTTCCTTTCCTAAAACACCTGGATCCACCAGAGTCATTGCATGGGTGTTCCTTTCCTAAACCACGTTGATCCACCAGAGTCATTACATCTATGATCTTTTCCTAACCACCACCAGAGTCATTGCATGTGTGTTCTTTTCCTAAACCACATGGATCCACCAGAGTCATTGCATGTGTGTTCTTTTCCTAAACCACCACTAGAGTCATTGCATGTGTCTTCTTTTCCTAAACCACATGGATCCACCTGAGTCATAGCATTTGTGTTCCTTTCATAAACCACATGGATCCACCAGAGTCATTGCATGTGTGTTCTATTCCTAAACCACATGGATCCACCAGAGTCATTACATGTGTGTTCTTTTCCTAAACCACCACCAAAGTCATTACTTGTGTGTTCCTTTCCTAAACCACATTGATCCACCAGAGTCATTGCAAGTGTGTTCTTTTCCTAAACTACATGGATCCACTAGAGTCATTGCATGTGTGTTCCTTTCCTAAACCACATTGATCCACAAGAGTCGTTGCATGTGTGTTCTTTTTTCTAAACCTCCACAAGAGTCATTGCATGTGCTCCTTTCATAAACCACATGGTTCCACTAGAATCATTGTATATGTGTTCTTTTCCTAAACAACCAGAGTCATTGCATGTGTGTTCCTTTCCTAAAAACTTCATCCACCAGAGACATTGCATGTGTGTTCCTTTCTTAAACCACCACAAGAGTCATTGCATGTGTGTTCTTTTCCGAAACCACCACTAGATTCATTGCATGTGTCTTCTTTTCCTGAACCATATGGATCCACCAGTGTCATTGCATGTGTGTTCTTTTCCAAAACCACATGGATCCACCAGAGTCATTGCATGTGTGTTCCTTTCCTAAAGCACATGGATCCACCAGAGTTATTACATGTGTGTTATTTTCCTAAACCACATGGATCCACCAGAGTCATTGCATGTGTGTTCCTTTCCTAAACCACATTGATCCACCAGAGTCATTACAAGTGTGTTCTTTTCCTAACCACCACCAGAGTCATTGCATGTGTGTTGTTTTCCTAAACCACATGGATCCACCAGAGTCATTACATGTGTGTTCTTTTCCTAAACCACCACTAGAGTCATTTCATGTGTCTTCTTTTCCTAAACCACATGGATCCACCTGAGTCATTGCATGTGTGTTCCTTTCATAAACCACATGGATCCACCAGAGACATTGCATGTGTGTTCCTTTCCTAAACCACATGGATCCACCAGAGTCCTTACATGTGTGTTCTTTCCCTAAACCACCAAAAGAGTCATTGCATGTGTGTTCCTTTCCTAAACCACATTGATCCACCAGAGTCATTGCAAGTGTGTTCTTTTCCTAAACTACATGGATCCACCAGAGTCATTGTATGTGTGTTCCTTTCCTAAACCACAATGATCCACCAAAGTCATTGCATCTGTGTTCTTTTCCTAACCACCACCAGAGTCATTGCATGCGTTCTCTTTTCCTAAACCAGATGGATCCACCAGAGTCATTGCAAGTGTGTTCTTTTCCTAAACCACCACTATAGTCATTGCATGTGCCTTCTTTTCCTAAACCACATGGATCCACCAGAGTCACTGCATGTGTGTTCCTTTCATAAACCACATGGATCCACCATAGTCATTGCATGTGTGTTCCTTTCCTAAACCACATTGATCCACCAGAGTCATTGTAAGTGTGTTCTTTTCCTAAACCACCACCAGAGTCATTGCATGTGTCTTCTTTCCTAAACCACATGGACCCACCAGAGTCATTGCATATATATTCCTTTCATAAACCACATGGTTCCACAAAAGTCATTGCAAGTGTGTTCCTTTCCTAAACCACATGGATCCACTAGAGTCATTGCATGTGTGTTATTTTCCGAAACCACCACCAGAGTCATTGCATGTGTCTTCTTTTCCTAAACCACATGGACCCACCATAGTCATTGCATGTGTGTTCTTTTCCTAAACCACCACTAGAGTCATTGCATGTGTGTTCTTTTCCTAAACCACTACCAGAGTCATTGCATGTTTGTTCCTTTCATAAACCACATGGATCCACCATAGTTATTGCATGTGTGTTCCTTTCCTAAAACACCTGGATCCACCAGAGTCATTGCATGGTTGTTCCTTTCCTAAACCACGTTGATCCACCAGAGTCATTACATGTGTGATCTTTTCCTAACCACCACCAGAGTCATTGCATGTGTGTTCTTTTCCTAAACCACATGGATCCACCAGAGTCATTGCATGTGTGTTCTTTTCCTAAACCACCACTAGAGTCATTGCATGTGTCTTCTTTTCCTAAACCACATGGATCCACCTGAGTCATAGCATTTGTGTTCCTTTCATAAACCACATGGATCCACCAGAGTCATTGCATGTGTGTTCTATTCCTAAACCACATGGATCCACCAGAGTCATTACATGTTTGTTCTTTTCCTAAACCACCACCAAAGTCATTACTTGTGTGTTCCTTTCCTAAACCACATTGATCCACCAGAGTCATTGCAAGTGTGTTCTTTTCCTAAACTACATGGATCCACTAGAGTCATTGCATGTGTGTTCCTTTCCTAAACCACATTGATCCACAAGAGTCGTTGCATGTGTGTTCCTTTCCTAAACCACCACTAGAGTCATTGCATGTGTGTCCTTTTTTTCTAAACCTCCACCAGAGTCATTGCATGTGCTCCTTTCATAAACCACATGGTTCCACTAGAATCATTGCATATGTGTTCTTTTCCTAAACAACCACCAGAGTCATTGCATGTGTGTTCCTTTCCTAAAAACTTCATCCACCAGAGACATTGCATGTGTGTTCTTTCTTAAACCACCACGAGAGTCATTGCATGTTTGTTCTTTTCCGAAACCACCACTAGATTCATTGCATGTGTCTTCTTTTCCTGAACCATATGGATCCACCAGTGTCATTGCATGTGTGTTATTTTCCAAAACCACATGGATCCACCAGAGTCATTGCATGAGTGTTCCTTTCCAAAACCACATGGATCCACCAGAGTTATTACATGTGTGTTATTTTCCTAAACCACATGGATCCACCAGAGTCATTGCATGTGTGCTCCTTTCCTAAACAACATTAATCCACCAGAGTCATTACAAGTGTGTTCTTTTCCTAACCACCACCAGAGTCATTGCATGTGTGTTCTTTTCCTAAACCACATGGATCCACCAGAGTCATTACATGTGTGTTCTTTTCCTAAACCACCACTAGAGTCATTGCATGTGCCTTCTTTTCCTAAACCACATGGATCCACTTGAGTCATTGCATGTGTGTTCCTTTCATAAACCACATGGATCCACCAGAGTCATTACATGTGTGTTCTTTCCCTAAACCACCACAAGAGTCATTGCATGTGTGTTCCTTTCCTAAACCACATTGATCCACCA
Source organism: Avena sativa (assembly GCA_916181665.1). Taxonomy (NCBI): domain Eukaryota; kingdom Viridiplantae; phylum Streptophyta; class Magnoliopsida; order Poales; family Poaceae; genus Avena; species Avena sativa. Next base: position 439,286,824 of record OV702289.1, read on the forward strand.
GAGTCATTGCAAGTGTGTTCTTTTCCTAAACTACATGGATCCACCAGAGTCATTGCATATATGTTCCTTTCATAAACCACATGGTTCCACTAAAGTTATTGCATGTGTGTTCCTTTCGTAAACCACATGGATCCACGAGAGTTATTGCATGTGTGTTATTTTCCTAAACCACCACCAGAGTCATTGCATGTGTCTTCTTTTCCTAAACCAGATGGATCCACCATAGTCATTGCATGTGTGTTCTTTTCATAATCCACCACAAGAGTCATTGCGTGTGTGTTCTTTTCCTAAACCACCACCAGAGTCATTGCATGTGTGTTCCTTTCATAAACCACATGGATCCACCACAGTTATTGCATGTGTGTTCCTTTCCTAAAACACATGGATCCACCAGAGTCATTGCATGTGTGTTCCTTTCATAAACCACATGGATCCACCACAGTTATTGCATGTGTGTTCCTATCCTAAAACACATGGATCCACCAGAGTCATTGCATGTGTGTTCCTTTCCTAAACCCCATTGATCCACCAGATTCATTACATGTGTGTTTTTTTCCTAACCACCACTAGAGTCATTACATGTGTGTTCTTTTCCTAAACCACATGGATCCACTAGAGTCATTGCATGTGTGTTCTTTTCCTAAACCACCACTAGAGTCATTGCATGTGTCTTGTTTTCCTAAACCACATGGATCCACCTGAGTCATAGCATTTGTGTTCCTTTCATAAACCACATGGATCCACCAGAGTCATTGCATGTGTGTTCTATTCCTAAACCACATGGATCCACCAGAGTCATTACATGTGTGTTCTTTTCCTCAACCACCACCAAAGTCATTACTTGTGTGTTCCTTTCCTAAACCACATTGATCCACCAGAGTCATTGGAAGTGTGTTCTTTTTCTAAACTACATGGATCCACTAGAGTCATTGCATGTGTGTTCCTTTCCTAAGACACATTGATCCACAAGAGTCATTGCATGTGTGTTCTTTTCCGAAACCACCACTAGATTCATTGCATGTGTCTTCTTTTCCTGAACCATATGGATCCACCAGTGTCATTGCATGTGTGTTCTTTTCCAAAACCACATGGATCCACCAGAGTTATTACATGTGTGTTATTTTCCTAAACCACATGGATCCACCAGAGTCATTGCATGTGTGTTCCTTTCCTAAACCACATTAATCCACCAGAGTCATTACAAGTGTGTTCTTTTCCTAACCACCACCAGAGTCATTGCATGTGTGTTCTTTTCCTAAACCACATGGATCCACCAGAGTCATTACAAGTGTGTTCTTTTCCTAAACCACCACTAGAGTCATTGCATGTGTCTTCTTTTCCTAAACTACATGGATCCACCTGAGTCATTGCATGCGTGTTCCTTTCATAAACCACATGGATCCACCAGAGACATTGCATGTGTGTTCCTTTCCTAAACCACATGGATCCACCAGAGTCATTACATGTGTGTTCTTTCCCTAAACCACCACAAGAGTCATTGCATGTGTGTTCCTTTCCTAAACCACATTGATCCACCAGAGTCATTGCAAGTGTGTTCTTTTCCTAAACTACATGGATCCACCAGAGTCATTGTATGTGTGTTCCTTTCCTAAACCACATTGATCCACCAGAGTCATTGCAAGTGTGTTCTTTTCCTAAACCACATGGATCCACCAGAGTCATTGCATGTGTGTTCTTTTCCTAAACCACCACTATAGTAATTGCATGTGTCTTCTTTTCCGAAACCACATGGATCCACCTGAGTCATAGCATTTGTGTTCCTTTCATAAACCACATGGATCCACCAGAGTCATTGCATGTGTGTTCTATTCCTAAACCACATGGATCCACCAGAGTCATTACATGTGTGTTCTTTTCCTAAACCACCACCGAAGTCATTACTTGTGTGTTCCTTTCCTAAACCACATTGATCCACCAGAGTCATTGCAAGTGTGTTCTTTTCCTAAACTAGATGGATCCACTAGAGTCATTGCATGTGTGTTCCTTTCCTAAACCACATTGATCCACAAGAGTCATTGCATGTGTGTTCCTTTCCTAAACCACCACTAGAGTCATTGCATGTGTGTTCTTTTTCTAAACCTCCACCAGAGTCATTGCATGTGCTCCTTTCCTAAACCACATGGTTCCACTAGAATCATTGCATATGTGTTCTTTTCCTAAACAACCACCAGAGTCATTGCATGTGTGTTCCTTTCCTAAAAACTTCATCCACCAGAGACATTGCATGTGTGTTCCTTTCCTAAACCACCACAAGAGTCATTGAAGTGTGTTCTTTTCCGAAACCACCACTAGATTCATTGCATGTGTCTTCTTTTCCTGAACCATATGGATCCACCTGTGACATTGCATGTGTGTTATTTTCCAAAACCACATGGATCCACCAGAGTCATTGCATGTGTGTTCCTTTCCTAAACCACATGGATCCACCAGAGTTATTACATGTGTGTTATTTTCCTAAACCACATGGATCCACCAGAGTCATTGCATGTGTGTTCCTTTCCTAAACCACATTAATCCACCAGAGTCATTACAAGTGTGTTCTTTTCCTAACCACCACCAGAGTCATTGCATGTGTGTTCTATTCCTAAACCACATGGATCCACCAGAGTCATTACATGTGTGTTCTTTTCCTCAACCACCACCAAAGTCATTACTTGTGTGTTCCTTTCCTAAACCACATTGATCCACCAGAGTCATTGGAAGTGTGTTCTTTTTCTAAACTACATGGATCCACTAGAGTCATTGCATGTGTGTTCCTTTCCTAAGACACATTGATCCACAAGAGTCATTGCATGTGTGTTCTTTTCCGAAACCACCACTAGATTCATTGCATGTGTCTTCTTTTCCTGAACCATATGGATCCACCAGTGTCATTGCATGTGTGTTCTTTTCCAAAACCACATGGATCCACCAGAGTTATTACATGTGTGTTATTTTCCTAAACCACATGGATCCACCAGAGTCATTGCATGTGTGTTCCTTTCCTAAACCACATTAATCCACCAGAGTCATTACAAGTGTGTTCTTTTCCTAACCACCACCAGAGTCATTGCATGTGTGTTCTTTTCCTAAACCACATGGATCCACCAGAGTCATTACAAGTGTGTTCTTTTCCTAAACCACCACTAGAGTCATTGCATGTGTCTTCTTTTCCTAAACTACATGGATCCACCTGAGTCATTGCATGCGTGTTCCTTTCATAAACCACATGGATCCACCAGAGACATTGCATGTGTGTTCCTTTCCTAAACCACATGGATCCACCAGAGTCATTACATGTGTGTTCTTTCCCTAAACCACCACAAGAGTCATTGCATGTGTGTTCCTTTCCTAAACCACATTGATCCACCAGAGTCATTGCAAGTGTGTTCTTTTCCTAAACTACATGGATCCACCAGAGTCATTGTATGTGTGTTCCTTTCCTAAACCACATTGATCCACCAGAGTCATTGCAAGTGTGTTCTTTTCCTAAACCACATGGATCCACCAGAGTCATTGCATGTGTGTTCTTTTCCTAAACCACCACTATAGTAATTGCATGTGTCTTCTTTTCCGAAACCACATGGATCCACCTGAGTCATAGCATTTGTGTTCCTTTCATAAACCACATGGATCCACCAGAGTCATTGCATGTGTGTTCTATTCCTAAACCACATGGATCCACCAGAGTCATTACATGTGTGTTCTTTTCCTAAACCACCACCGAAGTCATTACTTGTGTGTTCCTTTCCTAAACCACATTGATCCACCAGAGTCATTGCAAGTGTGTTCTTTTCCTAAACTAGATGGATCCACTAGAGTCATTGCATGTGTGTTCCTTTCCTAAACCACATTGATCCACAAGAGTCATTGCATGTGTGTTCCTTTCCTAAACCACCACTAGAGTCATTGCATGTGTGTTCTTTTTCTAAACCTCCACCAGAGTCATTGCATGTGCTCCTTTCCTAAACCACATGGTTCCACTAGAATCATTGCATATGTGTTCTTTTCCTAAACAACCACCAGAGTCATTGCATGTGTGTTCCTTTCCTAAAAACTTCATCCACCAGAGACATTGCATGTGTGTTCCTTTCCTAAACCACCACAAGAGTCATTGAAGTGTGTTCTTTTCCGAAACCACCACTAGATTCATTGCATGTGTCTTCTTTTCCTGAACCATATGGATCCACCTGTGACATTGCATGTGTGTTATTTTCCAAAACCACATGGATCCACCAGAGTCATTGCATGTGTGTTCCTTTCCTAAACCACATGGATCCACCAGAGTTATTACATGTGTGTTATTTTCCTAAACCACATGGATCCACCAGAGTCATTGCATGTGTGTTCCTTTCCTAAACCACATTAATCCACCAGAGTCATTACAAGTGTGTTCTTTTCCTAACCACCACCAGAGTCATTGCATGTGTGTTCTTTTCCTAAACCACATGGATCCACCAGAGTCATTACATGTGTGTTCTTTTCCTCAACCACCACCAAAGTCATTACTTGTGTGTTCCTTTCCTAAACCACATTGATCCACCAGAGTCATTGGAAGTGTGTTCTTTTTCTAAACTACATGGATCCACTAGAGTCATTGCATGTGTGTTCCTTTCCTAAGACACATTGATCCACAAGAGTCATTGCATGTGTGTTCTTTTCCGAAACCACCACTAGATTCATTGCATGTGTCTTCTTTTCCTGAACCATATGGATCCACCAGTGTCATTGCATGTGTGTTCTTTTCCAAAACCACATGGATCCACCAGAGTTATTACATGTGTGTTATTTTCCTAAACCACATGGATCCACCAGAGTCATTGCATGTGTGTTCCTTTCCTAAACCACATTAATCCACCAGAGTCATTACAAGTGTGTTCTTTTCCTAACCACCACCAGAGTCATTGCATGTGTGTTCTTTTCCTAAACCACATGGATCCACCAGAGTCATTACAAGTGTGTTCTTTTCCTAAACCACCACTAGAGTCATTGCATGTGTCTTCTTTTCCTAAACTACATGGATCCACCTGAGTCATTGCATGCGTGTTCCTTTCATAAACCACATGGATCCACCAGAGACATTGCATGTGTGTTCCTTTCCTAAACCACATGGATCCACCAGAGTCATTACATGTGTGTTCTTTCCCTAAACCACCACAAGAGTCATTGCATGTGTGTTCCTTTCCTAAACCACATTGATCCACCAGAGTCATTGCAAGTGTGTTCTTTTCCTAAACTACATGGATCCACCAGAGTCATTGTATGTGTGTTCCTTTCCTAAACCACATTGATCCACCAGAGTCATTGCAAGTGTGTTCTTTTCCTAAACCACATGGATCCACCAGAGTCATTGCATGTGTGTTCTTTTCCTAAACCACCACTATAGTAATTGCATGTGTCTTCTTTTCCGAAACCACATGGATCCACCTGAGTCATAGCATTTGTGTTCCTTTCATAAACCACATGGATCCACCAGAGTCATTGCATGTGTGTTCTATTCCTAAACCACATGGATCCACCAGAGTCATTACATGTGTGTTCTTTTCCTAAACCACCACCGAAGTCATTACTTGTGTGTTCCTTTCCTAAACCACATTGATCCACCAGAGTCATTGCAAGTGTGTTCTTTTCCTAAACTAGATGGATCCACTAGAGTCATTGCATGTGTGTTCCTTTCCTAAACCACATTGATCCACAAGAGTCATTGCATGTGTGTTCCTTTCCTAAACCACCACTAGAGTCATTGCATGTGTGTTCTTTTTCTAAACCTCCACCAGAGTCATTGCATGTGCTCCTTTCCTAAACCACATGGTTCCACTAGAATCATTGCATATGTGTTCTTTTCCTAAACAACCACCAGAGTCATTGCATGTGTGTTCCTTTCCTAAAAACTTCATCCACCAGAGACATTGCATGTGTGTTCCTTTCCTAAACCACCACAAGAGTCACTGAAGTGTGTTCTTTTCCGAAACCACCACTAGATTCATTGCATGTGTCTTCTTTTCCTGAACCATATGGATCCACCTGTGACATTGCATGTGTGTTATTTTCCAAAACCACATGGATCCACCAGAGTCATTGCATGTGTGTTCCTTTCCTAAACCACATGGATCCACCAGAGTTATTACATGTGTGTTATTTTCCTAAACCACATGGATCCACCAGAGTCATTGCATGTGTGTTCCTTTCCTAAACCACATTAATCCACCAGAGTCATTACAAGTGTGTTCTTTTCCTAACCACCACCAGAGTCATTGCATGTGTGTTCTTTTCCTAAACCACATGGATCCACCAGAGTCATTACATGTGTGTGCTTTTCCTAAACCACCACTAGAGTCATTGCATGTGCCTTCTTTTCCTAAACCACATGGATCCACTTGAGTTATTGCATGTGTGTTCCTTTCATAAACCACATGGATCCACCAGAGACATTACATGTGTGTTCCTTTCCTAAGTCACATGGATCCACCAGAGTCATTACATGTGTGTTCTTTCCCTAAACCACCACAAGAGTCATTGCATGTGTGTTCCTTTCCTAAACCACATTGATCCACCAGAGTCATTGCAAGTGTGTTCTTTTCCTAAACTACATGGATCCACCAGAGTCATTGCATATATGTTCCTTTCATAAATCACATGGTTCCACTAAAGTCATTGCATGTGTGTTCCTTTCGTAAACCACATGGATCCACCAGAGTTATTGCATGGGTGTTATTTTCCTAAACCACCACCAGAGTCATTGCATGTGTCCTCTTTTCCTAAACCACATGGATCCGCCATAGTCATTGCATGTGCGTTCTTTTCCTAAACCACCACCAGAGTCATTGCATGTGTGTTCTTTTCCTAAACCACTACCAGAGTCATTGCATGTGTGTTCCTTTCATAAACCACATGGATCCACCATAGTTATTGCATGTGTGTTCCTTTCCTAAAACAGCTAGATCCACCAGAGTCACTGCATGTGTGTTCCTTTCCTAAACCACATTGATCCACCAGAGTCATTACATGTGTGATCTTTTCCTAACCACCACCAGAGTCATTGCATGTGTGTTGTTTTCCTAAACCACATGGATCCACCAGAGTCATTGCATGTGTGTTCTTTTCCTAAACCACCACTAGAGTCATTGCATGTGTCTTCTTTTACTAAACCACATGGATCCACCTAAGTCATAGCATTTGTGTTCCTTTCATAAACCACATGGATCCACCAGAGTCATTGCATGTGTGTTACATTCCTAAACCACATGGATTCACCAGAGTCATTACATGTGTGTTCTTTTCCTAAACCACCACCAAAGTCAATACTTGTGTCTTCCTTTCCTAAACCACATTGATCCACCAGAGTCATTGCAAGTGTGTTCTTTTCCTAAACTACATGGATCCACCAGAGTCATTGCATGTGTGTTCCTTTCATAAACCACATTGATCCACCAGAGTCATTGCAAGTGTGTTCTTTTCCTAAACTACATGGATCCACCAGAGTCATTGCATATATGTTCCTTTCATAAACCACATGGTTCCACTAAAGTCATTGCGTGTGTGTTCCTTTCGTAAACCAGATGGATCCACCAGAGTTATTGCATGTGTGTTATTTTCCTAAACCACCACCAGAGTCATTGCATGTGTCTTCTTTTCCTAAACCACATGGATCCACCATAGTCATTGCATGTGTGTTCTTTTCCTAAACCACCACCAGAGTCATTGCATGTGTGTTCTTTTCCTAAACCACTACCAGAGTCATTGCATGTGTGATCCTTTCATAAACCACATGGATCCACCGTAGTTATTGCATGTGTGTTCCTTTCCTAAAACACCTGGATCCACCAGAGTCATTGCATGTGTGTTCCTTTCCTAAACCACATTGATCCACCAGAGTCATTCCATGTGTGATCTTTTCCTAACCACCACCAGAGTCATTGCATGTGTGTTGTTTTCCTAAACCACATGGATCCACCAGAGTCATTGCATGTGTGTTCTATTCCTAAACCAAATGGATTCACCAGAGTCATTACATGTGTGTTCCTTTCCTAAACCACCACCAAAGTCAATACTTGTGTGTTCCTTTCCTAAACCAACTTGATCCACCAGAGTCATTGCATGTGTGTTCCTTTCCTAAACCACATTGATCCACAAGAGTCGCTGCATGTGTGTTCCTTTCCTAAACCACATGGATCCACCAGAGTTATTACATGTGTGTTATTTTCCTAAACCACATGGATCCACCAGAGTCATTGCATGTGTGTTCCTTTCCTAAACCACATTGATCCACCAGAGTCATTACAAGTGTGTTCTTTTCCTAAGCACCACTAGAGTCATTGCATGTGTGTTCTTTTCCTAAACCACATGGATCCACCAGAGTCATTACATGTGTGTTCTTTTCCTAAACCACCACTAGAGTCATTTCATGTGTCTTCTTTTCCTAAACCACATGGATCCACATGAGTCATTGCATGTGTGTTCCTTTCATAAACCACATGGATCCACCAGAGACATTGCATGTGTGTTCCTTTCCTAAACCACATGGATCCACCAGAGTCATTACATGTGTATTCTTTCCGTAAACCACCACAAGAGTCATTGCATGTGTGTTCCTTTCCTAAACTACATTGATCCACCATAGTCATTGCAAGTGTGTTCTTTTCCTAAACTACCTGGATCCACCAGAGTCATTGTATGTGTGTTCCTTTCCTAAACCACAATGATCCACCAAAGTCATTGCATGTGTGTTCTTTTCCTAACCACCACCAGAGTCATTGCATGCGTGCTCTTTTCCTAAACCAGGTGGATCCACCAGAGTCATTGCAAGTGTGTTCTTTTCCTAAACCACCACTATAGTCATTGCATGTGCCTTCTTTTCCTAAACCACATGGATCCACCAGAGTCACTGCATGTGTGTTCCTTTCATAAACCACATGGATCCACCATAGTCATTGCATGTGTGTTCCTTTCCTAAACCACATTGATCCACCAGAGTCATTGTAAGTGTGTTCTTTTCCTAAACCACCACTAGAGTCATTGCATGTGTCTTCTTTTCCTAAACCACATGGACCCACCAGAGTCATTGCATATATATTCCTTTCATAAACCACATGGTTCCACAAAAGTCATTGCAAGTGTGTTCCTTTCCTAAACCACATGGATCCACTAGAGTCATTGCATGTGTGTTATTTTCCGAAACCACCACCAGAGTCATTGCATGTGTCTTCTTTTCCTAAACCACATGGACCCACCATAGTCATTGCATGTGTGTTCTTTTCCTAAACCACCACTAGAGTCATTGCATGTGTGTTCTTTTCCTAAACCACTACCAGAGTCATTGCATGTTTGTTCCTTTCATAAACCACATGGATCCACCATAGTTATTGCATGTGTGTTCCTTTCCTAAAACACCTGGATCCACCAGAGTCATTGCATGGTTGTTCCTTTCCTAAACCACGTTGATCCACCAGAGTCATTACATGTGTGATCTTTTCCTAACCACCACCAGAGTCATTGCATGTGTGTTCTTTTCCTAAACCACATGGATCCACCAGAGTCATTGCATGTGTGTTCTTTTCCTCAACCACCACCAAAGTCATTACTTGTGTGTTCCTTTCCTAAACCACATTGATCCACCAGAGTCATTGGAAGTGTGTTCTTTTTCTAAACTACATGGATCCACTAGAGTCATTGCATGTGTGTTCCTTTCCTAAGACACATTGATCCACAAGAGTCATTGCATGTGTGTTCTTTTCCGAAACCACCACTAGATTCATTGCATGTGTCTTCTTTTCCTGAACCATATGGATCCACCAGTGTCATTGCATGTGTGTTCTTTTCCAAAACCACATGGATCCACCAGAGTTATTACATGTGTGTTATTTTCCTAAACCACATGGATCCACCAGAGTCATTGCATGTGTGTTCCTTTCCTAAACCACATTAATCCACCAGAGTCATTACAAGTGTGTTCTTTTCCTAACCACCACCAGAGTCATTGCATGTGTGTTCTTTTCCTAAACCACATGGATCCACCAGAGTCATTACAAGTGTGTTCTTTTCCTAAACCACCACTAGAGTCATTGCATGTGTCTTCTTTTCCTAAACTACATGGATCCACCTGAGTCATTGCATGCGTGTTCCTTTCATAAACCACATGGATCCACCAGAGACATTGCATGTGTGTTCCTTTCCTAAACCACATGGATCCACCAGAGTCATTACATGTGTGTTCTTTCCCTAAACCACCACAAGAGTCATTGCATGTGTGTTCCTTTCCTAAACCACATTGATCCACCAGAGTCATTGCAAGTGTGTTCTTTTCCTAAACTACATGGATCCACCAGAGTCATTGTATGTGTGTTCCTTTCCTAAACCACATTGATCCACCAGAGTCATTGCAAGTGTGTTCTTTTCCTAAACCACATGGATCCACCAGAGTCATTGCATGTGTGTTCTTTTCCTAAACCACCACTATAGTAATTGCATGTGTCTTCTTTTCCGAAACCACATGGATCCACCTGAGTCATAGCATTTGTGTTCCTTTCATAAACCACATGGATCCACCAGAGTCATTGCATGTGTGTTCTATTCCTAAACCACATGGATCCACCAGAGTCATTACATGTGTGTTCTTTTCCTAAACCACCACCGAAGTCATTACTTGTGTGTTCCTTTCCTAAACCACATTGATCCACCAGAGTCATTGCAAGTGTGTTCTTTTCCTAAACTAGATGGATCCACTAGAGTCATTGCATGTGTGTTCCTTTCCTAAACCACATTGATCCACAAGAGTCATTGCATGTGTGTTCCTTTCCTAAACCACCACTAGAGTCATTGCATGTGTGTTCTTTTTCTAAACCTCCACCAGAGTCATTGCATGTGCTCCTTTCCTAAACCACATGGTTCCACTAGAATCATTGCATATGTGTTCTTTTCCTAAACAACCACCAGAGTCATTGCATGTGTGTTCCTTTCCTAAAAACTTCATCCACCAGAGACATTGCATGTGTGTTCCTTTCCTAAACCACCACAAGAGTCATTGAAGTGTGTTCTTTTCCGAAACCACCACTAGATTCATTGCATGTGTCTTCTTTTCCTGAACCATATGGATCCACCTGTGACATTGCATGTGTGTTATTTTCCAAAACCACATGGATCCACCAGAGTCATTGCATGTGTGTTCCTTTCCTAAACCACATGGATCCACCAGAGTTATTACATGTGTGTTATTTTCCTAAACCACATGGATCCACCAGAGTCATTGCATGTGTGTTCCTTTCCTAAACCACATTAATCCACCAGAGTCATTACAAGTGTGTTCTTTTCCTAACCACCACCAGAGTCATTGCATGTGTGTTCTTTTCCTAAACCACATGGATCCACCAGAGTCATTACATGTGTGTGCTTTTCCTAAACCACCACTAGAGTCATTGCATGTGCCTTCTTTTCCTAAACCACATGGATCCACTTGAGTTATTGCATGTGTGTTCCTTTCATAAACCACATGGATCCACCAGAGACATTACATGTGTGTTCCTTTCCTAAGTCACATGGATCCACCAGAGTCATTACATGTGTGTTCTTTCCCTAAACCACCACAAGAGTCATTGCATGTGTGTTCCTTTCCTAAACCACATTGATCCACCAGAGTCATTGCAAGTGTGTTCTTTTCCTAAACTACATGGATCCACCAGAGTCATTGCATATATGTTCCTTTCATAAATCACATGGTTCCACTAAAGTCATTGCATGTGTGTTCCTTTCGTAAACCACATGGATCCACCAGAGTTATTGCATGGGTGTTATTTTCCTAAACCACCACCAGAGTCATTGCATGTGTCCTCTTTTCCTAAACCACATGGATCCACCATAGTCATTGCATGTGCGTTCTTTTCCTAAACCACCACCAGAGTCATTGCATGTGTGTTCTTTTCCTAAACCACTACCAGAGTCATTGCATGTGTGTTCCTTTCATAAACCACATGGATCCACCATAGTTATTGCATGTGTGTTCCTTTCCTAAAACAGCTAGATCCACCAGAGTCACTGCATGTGTGTTCCTTTCCTAAACCACATTGATCCACCAGAGTCATTACATGTGTGATCTTTTCCTAACCACCACCAGAGTCATTGCATGTGTGTTGTTTTCCTAAACCACATGGATCCACCAGAGTCATTGCATGTGTGTTCTTTTCCTAAACCACCACTAGAGTCATTGCATGTGTCTTCTTTTACTAAACCACATGGATCCACCTAAGTCATAGCATTTGTGTTCCTTTCATAAACCACATGGATCCACCAGAGTCATTGCATGTGTGTTACATTCCTAAACCACATGGATTCACCAGAGTCATTACATGTGTGTTCTTTTCCTAAACCACCACCAAAGTCAATACTTGTGTCTTCCTTTCCTAAACCACATTGATCCACCAGAGTCATTGCAAGTGTGTTCTTTTCCTAAACTACATGGATCCACCAGAGTCATTGCATGTGTGTTCCTTTCATAAACCACATTGATCCACCAGAGTCATTGCAAGTGTGTTCTTTTCCTAAACTACATGGATCCACCAGAGTCATTGCATATATGTTCCTTTCATAAACCACATGGTTCCACTAAAGTCATTGCGTGTGTGTTCCTTTCGTAAACCAGATGGATCCACCAGAGTTATTGCATGTGTGTTATTTTCCTAAACCACCACCAGAGTCATTGCATGTGTCTTCTTTTCCTAAACCACATGGATCCACCATAGTCATTGCATGTGTGTTCTTTTCCTAAACCACCACCAGAGTCATGGCATGTGTGTTCTTTTCCTAAACCACTACCAGAGTCATTGCATGTGTGATCCTTTCATAAACCACATGGATCCACCGTAGTTATTGCATGTGTGTTCCTTTCCTAAAACACCTGGATCCACCAGAGTCATTGCATGTGTGTTCCTTTCCTAAACCACATTGATCCACCAGAGTCATTCCATGTGTGATCTTTTCCTAACCACCACCAGAGTCATTGCATGTGTGTTGTTTTCCTAAACCACATGGATCCACCAGAGTCATTGCATGTGTGTTCTATTCCTAAACCAAATGGATTCACCAGAGTCATTACATGTGTGTTCCTTTCCTAAACCACCACCAAAGTCAATACTTGTGTGTTCCTTTCCTAAACCAACTTGATCCACCAGAGTCATTGCATGTGTGTTCCTTTCCTAAACCACATTGATCCACAAGAGTCGTTGCATGTGTGTTCCTTTCCTAAACCACATGGATCCACCAGAGTTATTACATGTGTGTTATTTTCCTAAACCACATGGATCCACCAGAGTCATTGCATGTGTGTTCCTTTCCTAAACCACATTGATCCACCAGAGTCATTACAAGTGTGTTCTTTTCCTAAGCACCACTAGAGTCATTGCATGTGTGTTCTTTTCCTAAACCACATGGATCCACCAGAGTCATTACATGTGTGTTCTTTTCCTAAACCACCACTAGAGTCATTTCATGTGTCTTCTTTTCCTAAACCACATGGATCCACATGAGTCATTGCATGTGTGTTCCTTTCATAAACCACATGGATCCACCAGAGACATTGCATGTGTGTTCCTTTCCTAAACCACATGGATCCACCAGAGTCATTACATGTGTATTCTTTCCGTAAACCACCACAAGAGTCATTGCATGTGTGTTCCTTTCCTAAACTACATTGATCCACCATAGTCATTGCAAGTGTGTTCTTTTCCTAAACTACCTGGATCCACCAGAGTCATTGTATGTGTGTTCCTTTCCTAAACCACAATGATCCACCAAAGTCATTGCATGTGTGTTCTTTTCCTAACCACCACCAGAGTCATTGCATGCGTGCTCTTTTCCTAAACCAGGTGGATCCACCAGAGTCATTGCAAGTGTGTTCTTTTCCTAAACCACCACTATAGTCATTGCATGTGCCTTCTTTTCCTAAACCACATGGATCCACCAGAGTCACTGCATGTGTGTTCCTTTCATAAACCACATGGATCCACCATAGTCATTGCATGTGTGTTCCTTTCCTAAACCACATTGATCCACCAGAGTCATTGTAAGTGTGTTCTTTTCCTAAACCACCACTAGAGTCATTGCATGTGTCTTCTTTTCCTAAACCACATGGACCCACCAGAGTCATTGCATATATATTCCTTTCATAAACCACATGGTTCCACAAAAGTCATTGCAAGTGTGTTCCTTTCCTAAACCACATGGATCCACTAGAGTCATTGCATGTGTGTTATTTTCCGAAACCACCACCAGAGTCATTGCATGTGTCCTCTTTTCCTAAACCACATGGATCCACCATAGTCATTGCATGTGTGTTTTTTTCCTAAAACACCACCAGAGTCATTGCATGTGTGTTCTTTTCCTAAACCACTACCAGAGTCATTGCATGTGTGTTCCTTTCATAAACCACATGGATCCACCATAGTTATTGCATGTGTGTTCCTTTCATAAAACAGCTGGATCCACCAGAGTCATTGCATGTGTGTTCCTTTCCTAAACCACATTGATCCACCAGAGTCATTACATGTGTGATCTTTTCCTAACCACCCCCAGAGTCATTGCATGTGTGTTGTTTTCCTAAACCACATGGATCCACCAGAGTCATTGCATGTGTGTTCTTTTCCTAAACCACCACTAGAGTCATTGCATGTGTCTTCTTTTCCTAAACCACAAGGATCCACCTAAGTCATAGCATTTGTGTTCCTTTCATAAACCACATGGATCCACCAGAGTCATTGCATGTGTGTTCCATTCCTAAACCACATGGATTCACCAGAGTCATTACATGTGTGTTCTTTTCCTAAACCACCACCAAAGTCAATACTTGTGTGTTCCTTTCCTAAACCACATTGATCCACCAGAGTCATTGCAAGTGTGTTCTTTTCCTAAACTACATGGATCCACCAGAGTCATTGCATGTGTGTTCCTTTCCTAAACCACATTGAACCACCAGAGTCATTGCAAGTGTGTTCTTTTCCTAAACTACATGGATCCACCAGAGTCATTGCATATATGTTCCTTTCATAAACCACATGGTTCCACTAAAGTCATTGCGTGTGTGTTCCTTTCGTAAACCACATGGATCCACCAATGTTATTGCATGTGTGTTATTTTCCTAAACCACCACCAGAGTCATTGCATGTGTCTTCTTTTCCTAAACCACATGGATCCACCATAGTCATTGCATGTGTGTTCTTTTCCTAAACCACCACCAGAGTCATTGCATGTGTGTTCTTTTCCTAAACCACTACTAGAGTCATTGCATGTGTGATCCTTTCATAAACCACATGGATCCACCGTAGTTATTGCATGTGTGTTCCTTTCCTAAAACACCTGGATCCACCAGAGTCATTGCATGTGTGTTCCTTTCCTAAACCACATTGATCCACCAGAGTCATTACATGTGTGATCTTTTCCTAACCACCACCAGAGTCATTGCATGTGTGTTGTTTTCCTAAACCACATGGATCCACCAGAGTCATTGCATGTGTGTTCTTTTCCTAAACCACCACTAGAATCATTACATGTGTCTTCTTTTCCTAAACCACATGGATCCACCTGAGTCATAGCATTTGTGTTCCTTTCATAAACCACATGGATCCACCAGAGTCATTGCATGTGTGTTCTATTCCTAAACCACATGGATCCACCAGAGTCATTACATGTGTGTTCTATTCCTAAACCAAATGGATTCACCAGAGTCATTACATGTGCGTTCTTTTCCTAAACCACCACCAAACTCAATACTTGTGTGTTCCTTTCCTAAACTAAATGGATCCACCAGAGTCATTGCAAGTGTGTTCTTTTCCTAAACTACATGGATCCACCAGAGTCATTGCATGTGTGTTCCTTTCCTAAACCACATTGATCCACAAGAGTCGTTGCATGTGTGTTCCTTTCGAAAACCACATGGATCCACCAGAGTTATTACATGTGTGTTATTTTCCTAAACCACATGGATCCACTAGAGTCATTGCATGTGTGTTCCTTTCCTAAACCAAATTGATCCACCAGAGTCATAGCATTTGTGTTCCTTTCATAAACCACATGGATCCACTAGAGTCATTACATGTGTGTTCTTTCCCTAAACCACCACAAGAGTCATTGCATGTGTGTTCCTTTCCTAAACTACATTGATCCACCATAGTCATTGCAAGTGTGTTCTTTTCCTAAACTACATGGATCCACCAGAGTCATTGTATGTGTGTTCCTTTCCTAAACCACAATGATCCACCAAAGTCATTGCATGTGTGTTCTTTTCCTAACCACCACCAGAGTCATTGCATGCGTGCTCTTTTCCTAAACCAGATGGATCCACCAGAGTCATTGCAAGTGTGTTCTTTTCCTAAACCACCACTATAGTCATTGCATGTGCCTTCTTTTCCTAAACCACATGGATCCACCAGAGTCACTGCATGTGTGTTCCTTTCATAAACCACATGGATCCACCATAGTCATTGCATGTGTGTTCCTTTCCTAAACCACATTGATCCACCAGAGTCATTGTAAGTGTGTTCTTTTCCTAAACCACCACCAGAGTCATTGCATGTGTCTTCTTTTCCTAAACCACATGGACCCACCAGAGTCATTGCATATATATTCCTTTCATAAACCATATGGTTCCACAAAAGTCATTGCAAGTGTGTTCCTTTCCTAAACCACATGGATCCACTAGAGTCATTGCATGTGTGTTATTTTCCGAAACCACCACCAGAGTCATTGCATGTGTCTTCTTTTCCTAAACCACATGGACCCACCATAGTCATTGCATGTGTGTTCTTTTCCTAAACCACCACTAGAGTCATTGCATGTGTGTTCTTTTCCTAAACCACTACTAGAGTCATTGCATGTTTGTTCCTTTCATAAACCACATGGATCCACCATAGTTATTGCATGTGTGTTCCTTTCCTAAAACACCTGGATCCACCAGAGTCATTGCATGGGTGTTCCTTTCCTAAACCACGTTGATCCACCAGAGTCATTACATGTGTGATCTTTTCCTAACCACCACCAGAGTCATTGCATGTGTGTTCTTTTCCTAAACCACATGGATCCACCAGAGTCATTGCATGTGTGTTCCTTTCCTAAACCACATTGATCCACAAGAGTCGTTGCATGTGTGTTCCTTTCCTAAACCACATGGATCCACCAGAGTTATTACATGTGTGTTATTTTCCTAAACCACATGTATCCACCAGAGTCATTGCATGTGTGTTCCTTTCCTAAACCACATTGATCCACAGGAGTCATTACAAGTGTGTTCTTTTCCTAACCACCACCAGAGTCATTGCATGTGTGTTCTTTTCCTAAACCACATGGATCCACCAGAGTCAGTACATGTGTGTTCTTTTCCTAAACCACCACTAGAGTCATTTAATGTGTCTTATTTTCCTAAACCACATGGATCCACATGAGTCATTGCATGTGTGTTCCTTTCATACAACCACATGGATCCACCAGAGACATTGCATGTGTGTTCCTTTCCTAAACCACATGGATCCACCAGAGTCATTACATGTGTGTTCTTTCCCTAAACCACCACAAGAGTCATTGCATATGTGTTCCTTTCCTAAACTACATTGATCCACCATAGTCATTGCAAGTGTGTTCTTTTCCTAAACTACATGGATCCACCAGAGTCATTGTATGTGTGTTCCTTTCCTAAACCACAATGATCCACCAAAGTCATTGCATGTGTGTTCTTTTCCTAACCACCACCAGAGTCATTGCATGTTTGCTCTTTTCCTAAACCAGATGGATCCACCAGAGTCATTGCAAGTGTGTTCTTTTCCTAAACCACCACTATAGTCATTGCATGTGCCTTCTTTTCCTAAACCACATGGATCCACCAGAGTCACTGCATGTGTGTTCCTTTCATAAACCACATGAATCCACCATAGTCATTGCATGTGTGTTCCTTTCCTAAACCACATTGATCCACCAGAGTCATTGTAAGTGTGTTCTTTTCCTAAACCACCACCAGAGTCATTGCATGTGTCTTCTTTTCCTAAACCACATGGACCCACCAGAGTCATTGCATATATATTCCTTTCATAAACCACATGGTTCCACAAAAGTCATTGCAAGTGTGTTCCTTTCCTAAACCACATGGATCCACTAGAGTCATTGCATGTGTGTTATTTTCCGAAACCACCACTAGAGTCATTGCATGTGTCTTCTTTTCCTAAACCACATGGACCCACCATAGTCATTGCATGTGTGTTCTTTTCCTAAACCACCACTAGAGTCATTGCATGTGTGTTCTTTTCCTAAACCACTACTAGAGTCATTGCATGTTTGTTCCTTTCATAAACCACATGGATCCACCATAGTTATTGCATGTGTGTTCCTTTCCTAAAACACCTGGATCCACCAGAGTCATTGCATGGGTGTTCCTTTCCTAAACCACGTTGATCGACCAGAGTCATTACATGTGTGATCTTTTCCTAACCACCACCAGAGTCATTGCATGTGTGTTGTTTTCGTAAACCACATGGATCCACCAGAGTCATTGCATGTGTGTTCTTTTCCTAAACCACCACTAGAGTCATTGCATGTGTCTTCTTTTCCTAAACCACATGGATCCACCTGAGTCATAGCATTTGTGTTCCTTTCATAAACCACATGGATCCACCAGAGTCATTGCATGTGTGTTCTATTCCTAAACCACATGGATCCACCAGAGTCATTACATGTGTGTTCTATTCCTAAACCAAATGGATTCACCAGAGTCATTACATATGCGTTCTTTTCCTAAACCACCACCAAAGTCAATACTTGTGTGTTCCTTTCCTAAACCACATTGATCCACCAGAGTCATTGCAAGTGTGTTCTTTTCCTAAACTACATGGATCCACCAGAGTCATTGCATTTGTGTTCCTTTCCTAAACCACATTGATCCACAAGAGTCGTTGCATGTGTGTTCCTTTCCTAAACCACATGGATCCACCAGAGTTATTACATGTGTGTTATTTTCCTAAACCACATGGATCCACCAGAGTCATTGCATGTGTGTTCCTTTCCTAAACCACATTGATCCACCAGAGTCATTACAAGTGTGTTCTTTTCCTAACCACCACCAGAGTCATTGCATGTGTGTTCTTTTCCTAAACCACATGGATCCACCAGAGTCATTACATGTGTGTTCTTTTCCTAAACCACCACTAGAGTCATTTAATGTGTCTTCTATTCCTAAACCACATGGATCCACATGAGTCATTGCATGTGTGTTCCTTTCATAAACCACATGGATCCACCAGAGACATTGCATGTGTGTTCCTTTCCTAAACCACATGGATCCACCAGAGTCATTACATGTGTGTTATTTCCCTAAACCACCACAAGAGTCATTGCATGTGTGTTCCTTTCCTAAACTACATTGATCCACCATAGTCATTGCAAGTTTGTTCTTTTCCTAAACTACATGGATCCACCAGAGTCATTGTATGTGTGTTCCTTTCCTAAACCACAATGATCCACCAAAGTCATTGCATGTGTGTTCTTTTCCTAACCACCACCAGAGTCATTGCATGCGTGCTCTTTTCCTAAACCAGATGGATCCACCAGAGTCATTGCAAGTGTGTTCTTTTCCTAAACCACCACTATAGTCATTGCATGTGCCTTATTTTCCTAAACCACATGGATCCACCAGAGTCACTGCATGTGTGTTCCTTTCATAAACCACATGGATCCACCATAGTCATTGCATGTGTGTTCCTTTCCTAAACCACATTGATCCACCAGAGTCATTGTAAGTGTGTTCTTTTCCTAAACCACCACCAGAGTCATTGCATGTGTCTTCTTTTCCTAAACCACATGGACCCACCAGAGTCATTGCATATATATTCCTTTCATAAACCACATGGTTCCACAAAAGTCATTGCAAGTGTGTTCCTTTCCTAAACCACATGGATCCACTAGAGTCATTGCATGTGTGTTATTTTCCGAAACCACCACCAGAGTCATTGCATGTGTCTTCTTTTCCTAAACCACATGGACCCACCATAGTCATTGCATGTGTGTTCTTTTCCTAAACCACCACTAGAGTCATTGCATGTGTGTTCTTTTCCTAAACCACTACTAGAGTCATTGCATGTTTGTTCCTTTCATAAACCACATGGATCCACCATAGTTATTGCATGTGTGTTCCTTTCCTAAAACACCTGGATCCACCAGAGTCATTGCATGGGTGTTCCTTTCCTAAACCACGTTGATCCACCAGAGTCATTACATGTGTGATCTTTTCCTAACCACCACCAGAGTCATTGCATGTGTGTTCTTTTCCTAAACCACATGGATCCACCAGAGTCATTGCATGTGTGTTCCTTTCCTAAACCACATTGATCCACAAGAGTCGTTGCATGTGTGTTCCTTTCCCAAACCACATGGATCCACCAGAGTTATTACCTGTGTGTTATTTTCCTAAACCACATGGATCCACCAGAGTCATTGCATGTGTGTTCCTTTCCTAAAACACCTGGATCCACCAGAGTCATTGCATGGGTGTTCCTTTCCTAAACCACGTTGATCCACCAGAGTCATTACATGTGTGATCTTTTCCTAACCACCACCAGAGTCATTGCATGTGTGTTCTTTTCCTAAACCACATGGATCCACCAGAGTCATTGCATGTGTGTTCTTTTCCTAAACCACCACTAGAGTCATTGCATGTGTCTTCTTTTCCTAAACCACATGGATCCACCTGAGTCATAGCATTTGTGTTCCTTTCCTAAACCACATGGATCCACCATAGTCATTGCATGTGTGTTCTTTTCCTAAACCACCACTAGAGTCATTGCATGTGTGTTCTTTTCCTAAACCACTACTAGAGTCATTGCATGTTTGTTCCTTTCATAAACCACATGGATCCACCATAGTTATTGCATGTGTGTTCCTTTCCTAAAACACCTGGATCCACCAGAGTCATTGCATGGGTGTTCCTTTCCTAAACCACGTTGATCCACCAGAGTCATTACATGTGTGATCTTTTCCTAACCACCACCAGAGTCATTGCATGTGTGTTCTTTTCCTAAACCACATGGATCCACCAGAGTCATTGCGTGTGTGTTCCTTTCCTAAACCACATGGATCCACAAGAGTCGTTGCATGTGTGTTCCTTTCCTAAACCACATGGATCCACCAGAGTTATTACATGTGTGTTATTTTCCTAAACCACATGGATCCACCAGAGTCATTGCATGTGTGTTCCTTTCCTAAACCACATTGATCCACCAGAGTCATTACAAGTGTGTTCTTTTCCTAACCACCACCAGAGTCATTGCATGTGTGTTCTTTTCCTAAACCACATGGATCCACCAGAGTCATTACATGTGTGTTCTTTTCCCTAACCACCACTAGAGTCATTTAATGTGTCTTCTTTTCCTAAACCACATGGATCCACATGAGTCATTGCATGTGTGTTCCTTTCATAAACCACATGGATCCACCAGAGACATTGCATGTGTGTTCCTTTCCTAAACCACATGGATCCACCAGAGTCATTACATGTGTGTTCTTTCCCTAAACCACCACAAGAGTCATTGCATGTGTGTTCCTTTCCTAAACTACATTGATCCACCATAGTCATTGCAAGTGTGTTCTTTTCCTAAATTACATGGATCCACCAGAGTGATTGTATGTGTGTTCCTTTCCTAAACCACAATGATCCACCAAAGTCATTGCATGTGTGTTCTTTTCCTAACCACCACCAGAGTCATTGCATGCGTGCTCTTTTCCTAAACCAGATGGATCCACCAGAGTCATTGCAAGTGTGTTCTTTTCCTAAACCACCACTATAGTCATTGCATGTGCCTTCTTTTCCTAAACCACATGGATCCACCAGAGTCACTGCATGTGTGTTCCTTTCATAAACCACATGGATCCACCATAGTCATTGCATGTGTGTTCCTTTCCTAAAGCACATTGATCCACCAGAGTCATTGTAAGTGTGTTCTTTTCCTAAACCACCACCAGAGTCATTGCATGTGTCTTCTTTTCCTAAACCACATGGACCCACCAGAGTCATTGCATATATATTCCTTTCATAAACCACATGGTTCCACAAAAGTCATTGCAAGTGTGTTCCTTTCCTAAACCACATGGATCCACTAGAGTCATTGCATGTGTGTTATTTTCCGAAACCACCACCAGAGTCATTGCATGTGTCTTCTTTTCCTAAACCACATGGACCCACCATAGTCATTGCATGTGTGTTCTTTTCCTAAACCACCACTAGAGTCATTGCATGTGTGTTCTTTTCCTAAACCACTACTAGAGTCATTGCATGTTTGTTCTTTTCATAAACCACCTTTAACCATAACTAGAGTCATTGCATGTGTGTTATTTTCATAAACCACCACTAGATTCATTGCATGTGTGTTCTTTCCATAAACCACATGGATCCACTAGAGACATTTGCATGTGTGTTCTGTTCATAAACCACCACCAGTGTCATTGCATGTGTGTTCCTTTCATAAACCACATGGATCCACTAGTGTCATTGCATGTATTTGCATGTGTGTTATTTTCCTAAACGACCACTAGTGTCATTGCATGTGTGTTATTTTGTTGAACCACATGGATCCACCAGTGTTAATGCATGTGTGTTCCTTTCCTAAAACACCTGGATCCACCAGAGTCATTGCATGGGTGTTCCTTTCCTAAACCACGTTGATCCACCAGAGTCATTACATGTGTGATCTTTTCCTAACCACCACCAGAGTCATTGCATGTGTGTTCTTTTCCTAAACCACATGGATCCACCAGAGTCATTGCATGTGTGTTCTTTTCCTAAACCACCACTAGAGTCATTGCATGTGTCTTCTTTTCCTAAACCACATGGATCCACCTAAGTCATAGCATTTGTGTTCCTTTCCTAAACCACATGGATCCACCAGAGTCATTACATGTGTGTTATTTTCCTAAACCACCACCAAAGTCATTACTTGTGTGTTCCTTTCCTAAAGCACATTGATCCACCAGAGTCATTGCAAGTGTGTTCTTTTCCTATACTACATGGATCCACTAGAGTCATTGCATGTGTGTTCCTTTCCTAAACCACATTGATCCACAAGAGTCGTTGCATGTGTGTTCCTTTCCTAAACCACCACTAGAGTCATTGCATGTGTGTTCTTTTTTCTAAACCTCCACCAGAGTCATTGCATGTGCTCCTTTCATAAACCACATGGTTCCACTAGAGACATTGCATGTGTGTTCCTTTCCTAAACCACATGGATCCACCAGAGTCCTTACATGTGTGTTCTTTCCCTAAACCATCATAAGAGTCATTGCATGTGTGTTCCTTTCCTAAACCACATTGATCCACCAGAGTCATTGCAAGTGTGTTATTTTCCTAAACTACATGGATCCACCAGAGTCATTGTATGTGTGTTCCTTTCCTAAACCATAATGATCCACCAAAGTCATTGCATGTGTGTTCTTTTCCTAACCGCCACCAGAGTCATTGCATGTGTGTTCTTTTCCTAAACCACATGGATCCACCAGAGTCATTACATGTGTGTTCTTTTCCCTAACCACCACTAGAGTCATTTAATGTGTCTTCTTTTCCTAAACCACATGGATCCACATGAGTCATTGCATGTGTGTTCCTTTCATAAACCACATGGATCCACCAGAGACATTGCATGTGTGTTCCTTTCCTAAACCACATGGATCCACCAGAGTCATTACATGTGTGTTCTTTCCCTAACCACCACCAGAGTCATTGCATGTGTGTTCTTTTCCTAAACCACATGGATCCACCAGAGTCATTGCATGTGTGTTCTTTTCCTAAACCACCACTAGAGTCATTGCATGTGTCTTCTTTTCCTAAACCACATGGATCCACCTAAGTCATAGCATTTGTGTTCCTTTCCTAAACCACATGGATCCACCAGAGTCATTACATGTGTGTTATTTTCCTAAACCACCACCAAAGTCATTACTTGTGTGTTCCTTTCCTAAACCACATTGATCCACCAGAGTCATTGCAAGTGTGTTCTTTTCCTATACTACATGGATCCACTAGAGTCATTGCATGTGTGTTCCTTTCCTAAACCACATTGATCCACAAGAGTCGTTGCATGTGTGTTCCTTTCCTAAACCACCACTAGAGTCATTGCATGTGTGTTCTTTTTTCTAAACCTCCACCAGAGTCATTGCATGTGCTCCTTTCATAAACCACATGGTTCCACTAGAGACATTGCATGTGTGTTCCTTTCCTAAACCACATGGATCCACCAGAGTCCTTACATGTGTGTTCTTTCCCTAAACCATCATAAGAGTCATTGCATGTGTGTTCCTTTCCTAAACCACATTGATCCACCAGAGTCATTGCAAGTGTGTTATTTTCCTAAACCACATGGATCCACCAGAGTCATTGCATGTGTGTTCCTTTCCTAAACCACATTGATCCACCAGAGTCATTACAAGTGTGTTCTTTTCCTAACCACCACCAGAGTCATTGCATGTGTGTTCTTTTCCTAAACCACATGGATCCACCAGAGTCATTACATGTGTGTTCTTTTCCCTAACCACCACTAGAGTCATTTAATGTGTCTTCTTTTCCTAAACCACATGGATCCACATGAGTCATTGCATGTGTGTTCCTTTCATAAACCACATGGATCCACCAGAGACATTGCATGTGTGTTCCTTTCCTAAACCACATGGATCCACCAGAGTCATTACATGTGTGTTCTTTCCCTAAACCACCACAAGAGTCATTGCATGTGTGTTCCTTTCCTAAACTACATTGATCCACCATAGTCATTGCAAGTGTGTTCTTTTCCTAAATTACATGGATCCACCAGAGTGATTGTATGTGTGTTCCTTTCCTAAACCACAATGATCCACCAAAGTCATTGCATGTGTGTTCTTTTCCTAACCACCACCAGAGTCATTGCATGCGTGCTCTTTTCCTAAACCAGATGGATCCACCAGAGTCATTGCAAGTGTGTTCTTTTCCTAAACCACCACTATAGTCATTGCATGTGCCTTCTTTTCCTAAACCACATGGATCCACCAGAGTCACTGCATGTGTGTTCCTTTCATAAACCACATGGATCCACCATAGTCATTGCATGTGTGTTCCTTTCCTAAAGCACATTGATCCACCAGAGTCATTGTAAGTGTGTTCTTTTCCTAAACCACCACCAGAGTCATTGCATGTGTCTTCTTTTCCTAAACCACATGGACCCACCAGAGTCATTGCATATATATTCCTTTCATAAACCACATGGTTCCACAAAAGTCATTGCAAGTGTGTTCCTTTCCTAAACCACATGGATCCACTAGAGTCATTGCATGTGTGTTATTTTCCGAAACCACCACCAGAGTCATTGCATGTGTCTTCTTTTCCTAAACCACATGGACCCACCATAGTCATTGCATGTGTGTTCTTTTCCTAAACCACCACTAGAGTCATTGCATGTGTGTTCTTTTCCTAAACCACTACTAGAGTCATTGCATGTTTGTTCTTTTCATAAACCACCTTTAACCATAACTAGAGTCATTGCATGTGTGTTATTTTCATAAACCACCACTAGATTCATTGCATGTGTGTTCTTTCCATAAACCACATGGATCCACTAGAGACATTTGCATGTGTGTTCTGTTCATAAACCACCACCAGTGTCATTGCATGTGTGTTCCTTTCATAAACCACATGGATCCACTAGTGTCATTGCATGTATTTGCATGTGTGTTATTTTCCTAAACGACCACTAGTGTCATTGCATGTGTGTTATTTTGTTGAACCACATGGATCCACCAGTGTTAATGCATGTGTGTTCCTTTCCTAAAACACCTGGATCCACCAGAGTCATTGCATGGGTGTTCCTTTCCTAAACCACGTTGATCCACCAGAGTCATTACATGTGTGATCTTTTCCTAACCACCACCAGAGTCATTGCATGTGTGTTCTTTTCCTAAACCACATGGATCCACCAGAGTCATTGCATGTGTGTTCTTTTCCTAAACCACCACTAGAGTCATTGCATGTGTCTTCTTTTCCTAAACCACATGGATCCACCTAAGTCATAGCATTTGTGTTCCTTTCCTAAACCACATGGATCCACCAGAGTCATTACATGTGTGTTATTTTCCTAAACCACCACCAAAGTCATTACTTGTGTGTTCCTTTCCTAAACCACATTGATCCACCAGAGTCATTGCAAGTGTGTTCTTTTCCTATACTACATGGATCCACTAGAGTCATTGCATGTGTGTTCCTTTCCTAAACCACATTGATCCACAAGAGTCGTTGCATGTGTGTTCCTTTCCTAAACCACCACTAGAGTCATTGCATGTGTGTTCTTTTTTCTAAACCTCCACCAGAGTCATTGCATGTGCTCCTTTCATAAACCACATGGTTCCACTAGAGACATTGCATGTGTGTTCCTTTCCTAAACCACATGGATCCACCAGAGTCCTTACATGTGTGTTCTTTCCCTAAACCATCATAAGAGTCATTGCATGTGTGTTCCTTTCCTAAACCACATTGATCCACCAGAGTCATTGCAAGTGTGTTATTTTCCTAAACTACATGGATCCACCAGAGTCATTGTATGTGTGTTCCTTTCCTAAACCATAATGATCCACCAAAGTCATTGCATGTGTGTTCTTTTCCTAACCGCCACCAGAGTCATTGTTGTTGGAATTATGCCCTAGAGGCAATAATAAATACGTTATTATTATAATTCTTGTTCATGATAAAGTTTATATTCCATGCTAGAATTGTATTAAGCGGAAACATTAATACTTGTGTGGTTTGTGAACAACACCGTGTCCCTAGTACGCCTCTATGGACTAGCTCATTGATCAATGATGGTTAAGGTTTCCTAACCATAGACATGAGTTGTCAATTGATAATGAGACCATATCATTGGGAGAATGATATGGTGGACAGACCCAAACTAAGCGAAGCAATTAGATCGTGTCATTGTGTTCATCTTTGCGAAGCTTTTCCTATGTCAAATATTGTATTCCTTAGACCATGAGATAATACAACTCCCTGGTATCGGAAGAAAGCTTTGAGGTCATCAAACGTCATCCTATGAGAGGGTGATCATAAAGGTGTCTCTCAGGTGATCGGAAAGTATCTGTTGGGTTGTATGTATCGAGATGGAATTTGTCCCTCCCAAGTCGGAGAGATATACTTCGGGCCCACTCGGTAATCGATATCAACACCGCTTGCAAGCATGTGGTTAAGGAGTTAATCACAAAGTGATATCGGATTACGGAACGAGTAAAGTACTTGCTGTGAACGAGATTGAACTAGGTATGACGATACCGACGATCGAATCTCGGGCAAGTAAAATATCACGAGACGAAGGGAATATATATATGGGATTGATTGAATCCTGGCATCGTGGTTCATCCGATATGATCATCGATGAATGTGTGGGAGTCAATATGGGTGCCCAGACCCCGCTGTTGATTATTGATAGAAGATCATGTCTGCATATTCTCGAACCCGCAGGGTCACACACTTAACGTGTCTCGACGCTAGGATAGATTGGATACTTGGTTTATGAATTTTTTGTTCGGAGTCTCGGATGGGATCCGGGACATCACGAGAGGTTCCGGAGTGGTCCGGAGAATAAGATTCATATAAGGCAGTGCAGTTTTTGGAGTTCGGAATTGTTCCGGATTAATCGGTATTGTACCGGAAGCTTCTAGAACCTTCCGGAAGGGGACCAACGTGGCCCCACCTTCCGGGAGGGGGCATGGGCCTATGAGGGAGTGTCCTGGCTGCATTGGTCCAGGGGCACAAGGCCCCATAGGGCCCAGCCGATCCTAGATAAGTTTAAATCGTTTAAACTAGAGATAAGATAGGGTTTCTAGAAGGGAGAGTTTAAATCGTTTAAACTAGAGATAGGCTTGGAGGATGGGCAAGGGCTGGCCGCACCCCCCTCTATATATAGAGGGCTGGTGCGCCCCCTCCCCCCAATCTACACCTTCCTCCAAACCCTAGTTGCCCTGCTGCCCTCCTCTCTCCCTCCCGACTGTTTGTAGGCGAAGCCCTGCTGCAGAAATTCTCCACCATATACACCACGCCGTCGTGTTGTAGATCCAATCTATCTCTTC
Organism: Avena sativa; assembly: GCA_916181665.1. Classification (NCBI taxonomy): domain Eukaryota; kingdom Viridiplantae; phylum Streptophyta; class Magnoliopsida; order Poales; family Poaceae; genus Avena; species Avena sativa. The sequence continues at coordinate 439,314,916 of OV702289.1, forward strand.
ACCATACTTGCTGGTCCGAGGAAGGAGGAGACGTCGAGGTGCTGCACGTGTGCATCTCACGGAGGCACCGCCACTTGTGGTGCTAGATCAGATCGGATCGCGAGGAGGAGAAGCGAGTACGACTAGATCACCCATGTTCCGACGAACGTTCCGCTGTGCGAATCTTCAAGGGTATGAAGATATAATCCAATCTCTCTCGTTGTTTGCATCTCCTAGATTAGGTCTTGGCTTTCCCTCTGTTCGCTTCCGTAGAAATTTTTTGATTTACTATGCTGCGAAACCCTTTCAGTGGTATCAGAGCTAGATCTATGCGTAGATGTGTTTCATGAGTAGAACGCAACATGGTTGTTGCGGGCATTGATGTTTTCTGTTGCAAGCCTCTTGTTTGTGTTCTTCTTATGACGCGGGATAGTGAGATTGAAGCGGTCCAGGCCAACCTTACGCGACGTCGTTCGCGAGACCGGCTCCGCACTTGACGTGTGGCTTGTACCATACATGCGGCTGGTGGATGTCAGTTTCTCTCACTATAGTTGTCATGGGATTGACACCGGAGTTTGGCAACCATAATATCACCGTTGTGGCTTTCCGTAGGTAAGAATCGTTCTTAGCATCTACTCCCATAAGCCACGTAAAACATGCAACAACAAAGTAGAGGCGTCTAACTTGTTTTTGCAGGGAGTGTTTTCTGTGATATGGTATGGCCCAAGATGTGATGTGTATAATGTATGGGATGATCATGTTTTGTAATGTTTCACGACTTGCATGTCGATGAGTACACAACCGGTAGGAGCCATATGGTTGTCTTTATAATTGTGTATGACCAGCGAGTCAACTTCTTATACGCCATGTAATAGCTTTACTTTATCGCTAAGTAGTTAGCAATAGTTGTAGTTGCTATTCGTGGTGGAGGCAATCATGGTGGAGTGATGGAGATCATGCCGGAACGCACAAGATGGAGATCATTGCGCGAAGATTGGCTATACCATGTCACATAAAGTTATATGCATGTGATGTTTATCCTTTTATGTATCTTATTATGCTTAGATCGCGACGGTAGCATTATAAGATGATTCCTCACTTAAAGATCAAGATAAAACTGTGTTCTCCCCATGTATGCACCGTTGCGAAAGTTCGTCGTGTCCAAGCATCACGTGATGATCGGGTGCTATAGACTCTACGCTCACATACAACGGGTGCAAGCCAGTTTTGCACACGCGGAAATACTTGGGTTTGACTTGACGAGCCTAGCATGTACAGACATGGCCTCGGAACACATGAACCGAAAGGTTAAGCATGAGTCATATGAATGATATGATCGACACTTCGTTGTCCACCATTGAAGCCACATCTCTTCTCGTGAAGATCGGATTAGGTGTGGTGAATTTGGATCGTGTTCACTAAACAACTTGAGGGATGTTGAATTTAGTGGGAGTTCATCTAGTAATTTGATTAAGTTGAACTATTTATCATGAACATAGTCTAAATTGTACTTGCAAATACTGTAGATCACATGGCCAAGTCCAACTTCAACTTCAACGTTTTTGCTGAGAAAGAAAAGCTTAGAAACAATGGGTCTAACTTCACCAACTGGTTCCGCAATCTAAGAATCATTCTGTCTGGTGGACAAAAGGACTATGTCCTTGGGAAAGCGTTAGGTGACCCCCCTGCTGCAACTGCGCCGGCTGATGAGAAAGCTGTCTATCAGTCGCGCAAAGATGATTATGGTGTGATTAAGAGCACCATGTTGTTTGCTATGGAACCGGAACTTCAAAATCGTTTTGAAAACTATCCCGGGCCCTTTGAGATTCTCGAAGAGCTGAAAACCATGTTTCAGACTCAGGCCCGTTCTGAGAGATATGAGATCTCCGAGAAGTTCTTTAACTGCAAGATGGAGGAAGGGAGTTCCGTTAGTGAGCACGCCATTAAGATGTCGGGCTACACTCAACGCCTTGAGCAACTGGACTGCAAGATTCTAGAGGAGCTCAAGATTGACAGGGTTCTGCAATCACTCCCTCCCAGCTACAAATGTTTTGTAGTGACTCACAATCAGATTGGTTCCACTGATATGATCACCGAGCTCTTCGCAAAGCTGAAGGCTGCGTAGGTGGACATCAAAAAGGATAATCATGTGTTGATGGTCAACAAGCCCTCCTTTAAGAAAGGTAAAGGTGCAAAGAAGCCCTTCAAGAAAAGCGGCGGCAAGCGCGTTGCCCCTGCTGAGAAGAAGCTCAAGTCTGGTCCTAAGCCGGACACTGAGTGCTTCTATTGCAAGGACAAGGGTCACTGGAAGCGCAACTGTCCGAAGTACTTAGCGGACAAGAAGGCTGGCACCATCAAAGGTATATTTGATATACATGTTATTGATGTTTTCCTTACTAGCCCTCGTTGTAGTGCCTGGGTATTTGATACTGGTTCAGTTGCTAATATTTGTAACTCGAAACAGGAGCTACGGAATAGATGACGGCTTGCGAGGGATGAGGTGACGATGCGCGTTGGCAACGGATCAAGAGTTGATGTGATGGCCGTCGGCACGCTCTCCTTAGTTTTACCTTCGGGATTAGTTTTAAACCTTAATAAATGTTATTATGTGCCTACGTTGAGCATGAACATTATTTCTGGACCGTGTTTATTGCAAGACGGTTATTCATTTAAATCGGAGAATAATGGTTGTTCTATTTATATGAGTAACATCTTTTATGGTCATGCACCCCTTGTGAATGGTTTATTTCTTCTAAATCTCGAAAGGGATGAAACACACATCCATAACATTGAGGCTAAGAGATGCAAAGTAGATAGTGATAATACTACTTATTTGTGGCACTGTCGTCTAGGTCATATTGGTGTAAAGCGCATGAAGAAACTCCATTCTGATGGACTTTGGGAGTCTCTTGATTTTGAATCATTTGACACATGCGAACCATGCCTTATGGGCAAGATGATCAAAACCCCGTTCTCCAGTATGATGGAGCGAGCAACGGACTTGTTGGAAATCATACATACTGATGTATGCGGACCGATGAGTGTTTCGACGCGCGGTGGATATCGCTATTTTCTCACTTTTACCGATGACTTAAGTAGATATGGGTATATATATTTAATGAAACATAAATCTGAAACGTTTGAAAAGTTCAAAGAATTTCAGAATGAAGTGGAGAACCATTGTAACAAAAAGATTAAGTTTCTACGATCCGATCGTGGGGGCGAATATTTGAGTTATGATTTTCTCACGCATCTTAAAGCAAGCGGAATTGTTTCGCAACTCACGCCACCCGGAACACCACAGCGCAATGGTGTGTCTGAACGCCGGAATCGAACCCTATTAGATATGGTCTGATCGATGATGTCTCTTACTGATTTGCCGTTATCATTTTGGGGTTATGCATTAGAAACCGCTGCATTCACTTTAAATAGGGCTCCATCTAAATCCGTTGAGACGACACCGTATGAACTGTGGTTTGGTGCTAAACCTAAGTTGTTGTTTCTTAAAGTTTGGGGATGCAAAGCTTACGTCAAGAAGTTGATGCCGGACAAGCTCGAACCCAAAGCGGAGAAGTGTGTCTTCATAGGATACCCTAAGGAAACTATTGGGTATACCTTCTATCACAGAACCGAAGGCAAAGTGTTTGTCGCAAAGAACGGTTCCTTTCTTGAGAAGGAGTTTCTCTCGAAAGAAGTGAGTGGGAGGAAAGTAGAGCTAGACGAGGTTATTGAACCTTCTCTTGAATTGGAGAGTAGCACAACACCTGAAATTGTTCCAGTGCCGCCTGCACCAACAATAGAGGAAGCTAATGACAAGGATCATGAAGCTTCGGACGATGCTGCTACTGAACGTCGCAGGTCGACAAGGTCGCGTGCCTCTCCTGAGTGGTACGGCAACCCTGATGCAACCCGAAGGTTTTGTCGATCCTAAGGATGCTGATAAAGTATGCAAACTTCAGCGTTCAATTTATGGACTGAAGCAAGCATCTCGGAGTTAGAATCTTCGTTTTGATCAAGTGATCAAGAGCTTTGGATTTGTTCCAAATTGCTACGAAGCCTGCATCTACAAGAAAGTGAGTGGGAGCTCGGTGACGTTTCTGGTACTATATGTGGATGACATATTGATTATTGGAAATGACATCGACATGCTTAACGATGTGAAGATTTATTTGAACAAGTGTTTTTCAATGAAAGACCTAGGTGAAGCTGCTTATATATTGGGCATCAAAATCTATAGAGATAGACAAAGACGCCTGATAGCTTTAAGCCAGAGTACATACCTAGACAAAGTTCTGAAAAGGTTCAGAATGGATAAGGCATTGAAAGGTTTAGTGCCTATGTTGTCAGGTAAAATATTGAGCAAGGCTCAGTGTCCAGCTACGGTAAATGATAGGGAAGCTATGAGCAAAGTGCCTTATGCCTCGGCCATAGGTTCCATCATGTATGCCATGCTGTGTACTAGACCGGATGTGTCCAATGCTCTTAGTTTGACGAGCAGATATCAAAGTGATCCAGGAGTGGAACACTGGACAGCCGTGAAGAACATCCTAACGTACCTAAATAGGACTAAAGAAATGTTCTTAGTCTATGGGGGTGATGAACAACTCGTCATAAAAGGTTACATCGATGCTAGTTTCGACACCGACAAGGATGATTCTAAATCTCAGACAGGATACGTGTATATTTTGAATGGAGGAGCTGTGAGCTGGAGAAGCTGCAAGCAAAGCGTCATCGCGGGATCTACAGTAGAAGCGGAATACATGGCTGCTGCAGAAGCGTCAAGTGAAGGAGTTTGGATCAGAAACTTCATCACTGAGCTTGGCGTGGTTCCAAGTGCATTGGACCCACTGGAGATATTGTGTGACAACACTGGCGCCATAGCACTCGCTAAGGAACCAAGATATCATCCAAAGACCAAGCATATCAACCGCAAGTTTCATATAATCCGAGATTATATAGCAGATGGAAATCTGAAGATCAGCAAAGTACATACAGATCTGAATGTCGCAGATCCATTGACTAAACCTCTTCCACGTGTAAAACATGATTAGCACCTCAGTGCCATGGGTGTGAGATTGTTGCCAAATGTAAACTAGATTATTAACTCTAGTGCAAGTGGGAGACTGTTGGAATTATGCCCTAGAGGCAATAATAAAGATGTTATTATTATAATTCTTGTTCATGATAAAGTTTATATTCCATGCTAGAATTGTATTAAGCGGAAACATTAATACTTGTGTGGTTTGTGAACAACACCGTGTCCCTAGTACGACTCTATGGACTAGCTCATTGATCAATGATGATTAAGGTTTCCTAACCATAGACATGAGTTGTCAATTGATAATGAGACCATATCATTGGGAGAATGATATGGTGGACAGACCCAAACTAAGCGAAGCAATTAGATCGTGTCATTGTGTTCATCTTTGCGAAGCTTTTCCTATGTCAAATATTGTATTCCTTAGACCATGAGATAATACAACTCCCTGGTATCGGAAGAAAGCTTTGAGGTCATCAAACGTCATCCTATGAGAGGGTGATCATAAAGGTGTCTCTCAGGTGATCGGAAAGTATCTGTTGGGTTGTATGTATCGAGATGGAATTTGTCCCTCCCAAGTCGGAGAGATATACTTTGGGCCCACTCGGTAATCGATATCAACACCGCTTGCAAGCATGTGGTTAAGGAGTTAATCACAAAGTGATATCGGATTACGGAACGAGTAAAGTACTTGCTGTGAACGAGATTGAACTAGGTATGACGATACCGACGATCAAATCTCGGGCAAGTAAAATATCGCGAGACGAAGGGAATATATATATGGGATTGATTGAATCCTGGCACCGTGGTTCATCCGATATGATCATCGATGAATGTGTGGGAGTCAATATGGGTGCCCAGACCCCGCTGTTGATTATTGATAGAAGATCATGTCTGCATATTCTCGAACCCGCAGGGTCACACACTTAACGTGTCTCGACGCTAGGATAGATTGGATACTTGGTTTATGAATTTTTTGTTCGGAGTCTCGGATGGGATCCGGGACATCACGAGAGGTTCCGGAGTGGTCCGGAGAATAAGATTCATATAAGGCAGTGCAGTTTTTGGAGTTCGGAATTGTTCCGGATTAATCGGTATTGTACCGGAAGCTTCTAGAACCTTCCGGAAGGGGACCAACGTGGCCCCACCTTCCGGGACGGGGCATGGGCCTATGAGGGAGTGTCCTGGCCGCATTGGGCCAGGGGCACAAGGCCCCATAGGGCCCAGCCAATCCTAGATAAGTTTAAATCGTTTAAACTAGAGAAAAGATAGGGTTTCTAGAAGGGACAGTTTAAATCGTTTAAACTAGAGATAGGCTTGGAGGATGGGCAAGGGCTGGCCGCACCCCCCCTCTATATATAGAGGGCTGGTGCGCCCCCTCCCCCCAATCTACACCTTCCTCCAAACCCTAGTTGCCCTGCTGCCCTCCTCTCTCCCTCCCGACTGTTTGTAGGCGAAGCCTTGCTGCAGAAATTCTCCACCATATACACCACGCCGTCGTGTTGTAGATCCAATCTATCTCTTCACCATACTTGCTGGTCCGAGGAAGGAGGAGACGTCGAGGTGCTGCACGTGTGCATCTCACGGAGGCACCGCCACTTGTGGTGCTAGATCAGATCGGATCGCGAGGAGGAGAAGCGAGTACGACTACATCACCCATGTTCCGACGAATGTTCCGCTGTGCGAATCTTCAAGGGTATGAAGATATAATCCAATCTCTCTCGTTGTTTGCATCTCCTAGATTAGATCTTGGCTTTCCCTCTGTTCACTTCCGTAGAAATTTTTTGATTTACTATGCTGCGAAACCCTTTCAATTGCATGCGTGCTCTTTTCCTAAACCAGATGGATCCACCAGAGTCATTGCAAGTATGTTCTTTTCCTAAACCACCACTATAGTCATTGCATGTGTCTTCTTTTCCTAAACCACATGGATACACCAGAGTCACTGCATGTGTGTTCCTTTCATAAACCACATGGATCCACCATAGTCATTGCATGTGTGTTCCTTTCCTAAACCACATTGATCCACCAGAGTCATTGTAAGTGTGTTCTTTTCCTAAACCACCACCAGAGTCATTGCATGTGTCTTCTTTTCCTAAACCACATGGACCCACCAGGGTCATTGCATATATATTCCTTTCATAAACCACATGGTTCCACTAAAGTCATTGCAAGTGTGTTCCTTTCCTAAACCACATGGATCCACTAGAGTCATTGCATATGTGTTATTTTCCGAAACCACCACCAGAGTCATTGCATGTGTCTTCTTTTCCTAAACCACATGGATCCACCATAGTCATTGCATGTGTGTTCTTTTCCTAAACCACCACCAAAGTCATTGCAAGTGTGTTCTTTCCCTAAACCACCACAAGAGTCATTGCATGTGTGTTCCTTTCCTAAACCACATTGATCCACCAGAGTCATTGCAAGTGTGTTCTTTTCCTAAACTACATGGATCCACCAGAGTCATTGTATGTGTGTTCCTTTCCTAAACCACAATGATCCACCAAAGTCATTCCATGTGTGTTCTTTTCCTAACCACCACCAGAGTCATTGCATGCATGCTCTTTTCCTAAACCAGATGGATCCACCAGAGTCATTGCAAGTGTGTTCTTTTCCTAAACCACCACTATAGTCATTGCATGTGCCTTCTTTTCCTAAACCACATGGATCCACCAGAGTCACTGTATGTGTGTTCCTTCCATAAACCACATGGATCCACCATAGTCATTGCATGTGTGTTCCTTTCCTAAACCACATTGATCCACCAGAGTCATTATAAGTGTGTTCTTTTCCTAAACCACCACCAGAGTCATTGCATGTGTCTTCTTTTCCTAAACCACATGGACCCACCAGAGTCATTGCATATATATTCCTTTCATAAACCACATGGTTCCACTAAAGTCATTGCATGTGTGTTCCTTTCCTAAACCACATGGATCCACTAGAGTCATTGCATGTGTGTTATTTTCCAAAACCACCACCAGAGTCATTGCATGTGTGTTCTTTTTTAAACCTCCACCAGAGTCATTGCATGTGCTCCTTTCCTAAACCATATGGTTGCACCAGAATCATTGCATATGTGTTCTTTTCCTAAACCACCACCAGAGTCATTGCATATGTGTTCCTTTACTAAAAACATCATCCACCAGAGTCATTGCATCTGTGTTCCTTTCCTAAACCAGCACGAGAGTCATTGCATGTGTGTTCTTTTCCGAAACCACCACTAGATTCATTGCATGTGTCTTCTTTTCCTAAACCACATGGATCCACCAAAGTCATTGCATGTGTGTTCCTTTCCGAAACCACATGGATCCACCAGAGTCATTGCATGTGTGTTCCTTTCCTAAACCACATCGATCCACCAGAGTTATTACATGTGTGTTCTTTTCCTAAACCACCACCAGAGTCAGTGCATGTGTATTCCTTTCCTAAACCACATTGATCCACCAGAGTCATTGCATGTGTGTTCTTTTCCTAACAACCACCAGAGTCATTGCATGTGTGTTCTTTTCCTGAACCACATGATCCACCAGAGTCATTGTTTGTGTGTTCTTTTCCTAAACCACCACTAGAGTCATTGCATGTGTCTTCTTTTGTTAAACCACATGGATCCACCAGAGTCATTTCTTATGTGTTCCTTTCATAAACCACATGGATCCACCAGAGTCATTGCATGTGTGTTCCTTTCCTAAACCACATTGATCCACCAGTGTCATTGCAAGTGTGTACTTTTTCTAAACTATCACCAGAATCATTGCATGTGCCTTCTTTTCCTAAACCACATGGATCCTCTAGAGTCATTGCATGTATGTTCCTTTCATAAACCACATGGATCCACTAAAGTCATTGCATGTGTGTTCCTTTTCTAAACCACATGGAACCGCTAGAGTCATTGCATGCGTGTTCTTTTCCTAACAACCACCGGAGTCATTCCATGTGTGTTCTTTTCCTGAACCACATGGATCCACCAGAGTCATTGCTTGTGTGTTCTTTTCCTAAACCACCACTAGAGTCATTGCATGTGTCTTCTTTTGCTAAACCACATGGATCCACCAGAGTAATTGTATGTGTGTTCCATTCATAAACCACATGGATCCACCAGTGTCATTGCATGTGTGTTCCTTTCCTAAACCACATTGATCCACCAGAGTCATTGCATGTGTGTTCTTTTCCTAAACCACCACCAGAGTCATTGCATGTGTCTTCTTTTCCTAAACCACATGGATCCACCAGAGTCATTGCATGTGTGTTCCTTTCATAAACCACCACTAGAGTCATTGCATGTGTCTTCTTTTCGTAAACCACATGGATCCACCTAAGTCATTAAATGTGTGTTCCTTTCAGAAACAACATGGATCCACCAGAGTCTTTGCATGTGTGTTCTTTTCCTAAACCACCACTAGAGTCATTGCATGTGTGTTCCTTTCATAAACCACATGGATCCACCTGAGGCATTGCATGTGTGTTCCTTTCCTAAACCACATGGATCCACCAGAGTCATTACATGTGTGTTATTTTCCTAAACCACCAACAAAGTCATTACATGTGTGTTCCTTTCCTAAACCACATTGATCCACCAGAGTCATTGCAAGTGTGTTCTTTTCCTAAACTACATGGATCCACTAGAGTCATTGCATGTATGTTCCTTTCCTAAACCACATAGATCCACTAGAGTCATTGCATGTGTGTTATTTTCCTAAACCACCACCAGAGTCATTGCATGTGTCTTCTTTTCCTAAACCACATGGATCCACCATAGTCATTGCATGTGTGTTCTTGTCCTAAACCAACACCGGAGTCATTGCATGTGTGTTCCTTTCATAAACCACATGGATCCTCCACAGTTTTTGCATGTGTGGTTCATTCCTAAAACACATGGATCCACCAGAGTCATTGCATGTGTGTTCCTTTCCTAAACCACTTTGATCCACCAGAGTCATTACATGTGTGTTATTTTCCTAACCACCACCAGAGTCATTGCATGTGTGTTCTTTTCCTAAACCACATGGATCCACCAGAGTCATTGCATGTGTGTTCTTTTCCTAAACCACCACTAGAGTCATTGCATGTGTCTTCTTTTCCTAAACCACATGGATCCACCTGAGTCATTGCATCTCTGTTCCTCTTATAAACCACATGGATCTACCTGAGTTATTGCATGTGTGTTCCTTTCCTAAACCACATGGATCCACCAGAGTCATTACATATGTCTTCTTTTCCTAAACCACGACCAAAGTCATTACTTGTGTGTTCCTTTCCTAAACCACATTTGTGGGGCCCCCGGATTAATCCTCCAAGAATCCCTGTTATGCATACAACCACGATCCCATGATCAGTTAGTCGTGGCACATAACCAACAAGTATCAAGGTAAACATCTAGTACATAACGAATACATGACATACCTTATTTTCCATTATGGCTACATCGATCAACAATAGTGGAACTTCATTAGGCGTAGGGCCCGAGCCATGCCTTAACCTACAGGCAATTGACTGGAGAACGTCCTAGCTCCCATAGTCGCCAACGCCATCTTCTTCTTGATATCTGGCCAAGTTAATAGCCAGGGACAATGCCGGTGAGTACTTTGAATGTACTCGCAAACCACCTTAAGATAAATAATAATAACAAATGGATATGCAATAGTTTCTTTTCTCAAATAGTTTCTTTTGTAGATATAGCATCTACATATCTTTGTTGAAAACTTTTGTAAACATTTTGGAAACCATTTTGAAAAGTTTTGAAAACATTAGGACTGGGTCACCCATTTACTTCTCCTTTACGGTCATCCCATGACCAAACTCCTTCCATCCCCTTCCAACCCTCCCATGGTCAAAACAGGGATCCTTTTCGACCATCCCATGGTCAAAACATTTCCAAAGCCATTTCTATTCAGAAATCCTTTTTGAAAACAAAACTAACACCGCTCTACAGAAGTTTGTCCAACTCGTCCTTAACCGCGAACATGGCTATTCGAATAGATTTACACTCTGCAGATGTCGTACACTTTACCCACACCATCCGGGTACACTACCATGATCTTCACCGATCGTGGGTCGAGTAACCGATCAAGACTCTTCGGATGCCCATGATACATTGCAAATGTATCTATAATTTTTGATGTCCCATGCTTGGTTTTATCCACTTTCTTGTGTTTTGTTCCAACTTTGGAGTAATTTTCATATGATTTCTTGGACTAAGCTATTAACAAGAGCCATAGTGCCAGATGCCTATTTTCTGCTGTTTTTGGTTCCAGGAAAGTCAGAAAATGAATATTCTCGGAATTGGACGGGACAAAAGCCAAAGTGCCTATTTTTCCGGATGTCATCAAGTGCCAGAATACGAGACGGAGAGGGGCCAGGGGGCCACCACACAACCTAGCCACGCGGCCAGGCCTGGCCCGCGCCAGGGGGTGGTGTGGCCGCTCCCGACACCCCCTCGGCCTCTCCTTCCGCCTATATATTGCCCTCGGGACAAAAACACTAAGTGCCCGATCAGAAATCCACAAAATGTTCCGCAACGCCGCCGCCACCAAAGGGGAGATTCGGGGGACAGAAAATCTTTGTTCCGGCACCCTGCCAGGACAGGGAAGTTCCCCCAGAGCCATCTCCATCGATCTCCACCGCCATCTCCATCACCATTGCTGATTCCCATGATGAGGAGGGAGTAGTTCTCTCTCGAGGCTAAGGGTTCTACCGGTAGCTATGTGTTCATCTCTCTCTCTATGCATGATCATATTGTGATCATGTGCTCTGTAATCAAATAGATCTACCTTGCAACTCAAGTGCTTTAATAGATCTCTTCTCTCCCCATGTGTGTGAAAGTGACAGCGTGTGCACCATGGTGGCACTTAGGCTAGAGATTACAAATACTTGTTATGAGTTATATTTGGAGTTGGATCTTTCTATGAAATTGTGGTGTTTGTTGGAACCATCTAGTACTCAAGGTGACAGTGTGGGGTTTTCTAGATGGGAAAGGCTTACTTTGAGGTGTGCTGTTATAGCCCTACCATCGATTAGAGTGTTCAACCGGAGAGTAGTTAAGCGTAGTATCATAAAGAAGAATATATTTATATGAGAGTGTTCACTAGTGAATGTATGATCCCTAGGCCTTGTTTCTAAGCACTGAAACACCATTTGCTATTAGATTTGTTACATGTTTGCTTGCTTCCATCTTTATTTCAGTTTTACTTTAGTCTTTTCCACGCCACCAAGCTATTCTCTAGCACCGTTACCACTTATAATTATCCATCCCACTTGTGTTTCACTATCTCTTCGCCGAACTAGTGCACCTATACACCTGACAAGTGTATTGGGTGTGTTGGGGACACAAGAGACTTCTTGTATCTTGATTGCAGGGTTGCTTGAGAGGGATACCTTTGACCACTTCCTCCCTGAGTTTGATAAACCTTGGGTGATCCACTTAAGGGAAAACTTGCAGCTGTTCTACAAACCTCTGCACTTGGCGGCCCAACAACTGTCTACAAGAATAGAAGTGCGTAGACATCAGTCCATTCCAATATAAGTGCCTACCCTATGAGTGTTAATCCCCTCAAAACCGGGACATCGGGCGAGGACCAACCGGAGCACTTTTTCCACTTCTCGAGTGAGCGCTTTCAATGAGGGGCTCATAGTAACACGTGGAGGCCTGCCGACCCTTCATTCCTTCTCCAGGTCGATGTCCCGCATGGGCCTATATCGGAGAAGGCCCACCCTCCAGGGATCCCCGATCCGCTGTAGTTGTTGCGAGGCAGCTTATACCAGAATAGACAAACATCAAATCCAGCCCTATCCCCATACCAGAGTAATGTGGTTGCACGGGTTAAGTTGTTATAGCTAAACTAAAAAGAACCGGGTGCGTTTTCGTAAACCTTTTTCCTCCGGTTTTCCTCCAGCATTTTATAAAAGAAAAACCTTTTTCCTTCTCAACATATCTTGGGAGGTCCCACCTCACCAAGGTTTTATCATAAAACATTTGGTAAAACTTTTTTCGGGGTCTTCCCATCCTATAGCTTTGCTTCGGCTAAATCGGGGTCTCCAAAGGGGTATGGTGTAATACACCACCTACCATACTAGGGGCAAGTAGGTATCATCAAGGGGGTTGAACTTAGTAGTACCATTGAGTAATGGTTTGGAGGAGCCAAACCACTACCATATATACATCAACGAATAATAAAACAATGCAGTTTCACAAATAGTAGACAAAACATGCATAAGTAAAATAGTAGGACAATGCTTATGAGCATGAAGGTGGCTTGCCTGATGATCATCAATATGGCATAAATGTCCCTGGAATTCTTCTTAGAAAACCATAATAACCAATAAAATCCATCTTCTTCTGCTCTCCGATATAATCGCAACTACCGTCGATATGGAACACATGCAGATAAACAAAAGGGCCCAATCAGTACAAGGCATACAATCACCACTACCATTTATGAAACAAGCAATTGAATAAACTCCAATTAAGGTTCAGTAGTTTTAGAGAGGATTGGATTTAGGAGGTTGAGATGGTCTTGGAGAAGGGGATGAAGATCCCTTAGGGTTTATAGTCTAGAAACCACCTAAGAGATGGATTTTTGGAGCAAGACCATATTATTTATGGTACCATTGTAAAAACATGATACCAGAAGATAGGTATTGATAAGATGAAACCAACAAAAGTAGTTTCACTATTTTATCAATTACAAAAGATTTATAGTGCATAATACTCTAGTTTTAGGAAATAATTCACCAGAAAGGTTCTTGAGCTTGAAAAATTATTTCCTTGGATGGTTAGATAGGGCTTGATACACTTGTTCACTGAGAGTTGGAATCACTCCAAAATAATTACCAGAATGCCCTCAAGAAATTACCAAAGGCAGTTCTATAGACAAATTGTATTTTTCACCATATTTAATCTACAGAATATTTTGAGGTGAATCCAAGGACACATTTTAGGTATTTAGAATACCTTTATGTAGAAATTGGAGTCATCCTTTTTGGAGCTGTATAGCTACTGTTTGGAATTTAGAGATGAATAAACCATGCACAGAATGGTTTAATTCATAGAGAAATATCCAAGGCTCAATAAATCATGGGCTCCTAGATTTTGATAGGCTTTAGTGTTCCACATCACAGGGAGTTGGATTTAGGTTAATACCTCTGTTGGTTTGACCTAGAGAAATTCATAAAGTTAGATCAGAGTTGTTTTTGTTATTTTTACTAAGGACAACCTGCTATTGACCTTGGCCTGGGACCAAGTCCATGAAATAGGTATAGGTAATACCTACCAGGGGCAGTTGGTTTTACTCCAATTGGAGATGTAAATCTTTGTGAGGGATTTAAGGAGTGTTTTACATACTTCTGGGCATTGGATTTAATATATTTAATCCCTACATGTTCTGAGCTAACCAAGGGTACTAGGTGTTAGGGAAAACATACATGTACATAGAAGAATTGAGATCTAGGCAAAATGAGGTAGTTTTCATTTTCATTTCTATTTAAACCAAACAGGGTAATAAGCAAATTTGTAGATAAAGAAAAAAAAAAGAGAGAGAAGGGGTTCGGGGCTTACTGGGACGGTTCCAGAGGGAATGTGGGCCCCTCAGCACAGCAGCCGGCCCGCTGGCGCCAGATCGGTGAGCAGGAGCCAGGAAAATTCGAATCGAGGCAGGGCCCGCCCGTCGGTGGGAGAGGGGCTGCGAAACAGTATGGGGAGCTGCTAGCCATCGGATCAAAGGCGGATCGACGACCATGCTCCCTTCTCCTTCCTCACGACAGGCGTGGCGGCAGGAACCCTAGCCCGGCATCGGGGAGGCACGGGGGAGGCCCACTGGAGCATCGCCGGCAGCGGGGAGACAGCAGGGAGGAAGCGGCGCTCGATGGCGAGTCCGGTGATGGGCGGCGAAGGTTGTTCTGCAATGGGAGGAGGCTCGTGCGCCGGTGCCCGCGTCGGCCGCCGCGGAACCTCGTCGGAGTGCTCCTGCGAGGGGATGCATGTCGAATCTGCAGGGCTCGGTCGAATGCGGTGGAATTAGGGAGTGCGAGGGTGATGCATGCAGGTGGAGTGGGGCTTGGGGAGCTTCTGGTACACTGGCGGTGCTCCGTTCGGCATGCAGACGGCGGCGACACTCCAGAGTTCCTACAGTGAAGGGGAGGCACCGGGAGAGGGGTCAGCTATATGGGAGTAGATCTGAACAAGAAATAGGGCTCGTAGGAGGTAGGGGTCGATCTTAAACTTCACCTCTCTAAAGAGGCCGAGAGGGGCTCTATTCCTTCTCCACGGCGAGGGAAGTAGAGGAGAGGGATCTGGAGCTCCCTGGGAAGGTCAGTGGAGTGGGAGGGGGAGGGGGAGAAATGAGGGAGAAGGAGTGGGGTGGAGGGCCTCTGGTCCATTTAAAGGCAATGGGGAGGTTTATGGTGGACATGGCCTATGGAAGAGCTATGGCAGGTCCATGGCCCTGCCATTGGGAATCAGGGGTGGTGGAGAGGCACAGGAGTCGTGCACGAGACAGAGAGAGGGAGGGGTGCTGCTGGGGCAAGAGTTTTTGGCAATAATTGATTGTCCCACTTTAATATCTACATCCAAACACTAGAGGACAAGGGGAAGATGGTGCTACAGTGGTCTTGCTACAATGAAACTCGACCAGGGGAGGTGGTGTGCTGTGCAAGCTTGCTGGACTAGGTTTGAGGCAGGTTTGGTGGAGTTTAGATCTTAGTTTTGGATTTGTTAAATCCTTGCTCTAATGACTATCATCAAAGAAGTTTCCAAAACTTGATCTGGGCAAGAAGAGATAAAGGTGTTGGTAGCTAGATGGGGTCAAGGTGCACTTCTAGGAATAATTTCACATTTTCCCAAGATTTAAAAGTCTAGTTAAAACCATTTATTCAAAAACTGCAGAAAGAGTTTCTGGAAGCTAATGCAATAATTTTACATTAGACATGATGGGTTTTGGATGTGAAATGGTCCCAAATGTGAATACACACTTAGGGGAATTTTCCCAATATTTATTGTGGCTTAGAAGTATTTAAAACATTTATTATTCCAATTCAGCCATTTAAGAAAATGGGCAAAGAGAAATAATAAAGCTCTTCAAAAATATTTATTTTTGAAGTTGGAAGTTAGGGTATGACATATGTGTCTCAATTGAGCCAAAAGTTGAGGAAGTGTTTTGGAAAAATCCAAACTTTCCCTTATGGAACAGGTTTTGAAGTAGTTGTCTATTAAAGAATTAAATTGATCTGGAGCCAAAATAATTATGGGTCATAGTTGATAAATCGTGATGATCAAGTTAGATGATGTAGACAAGGTATAGCAAGCATTTGCAACCTTGGGATTGGAGAATACAAGTTGATTTTGGTGGAATACCCTAGATTAAGGATCTAGGGTGAGGTTAATATCATACCATAAAAACATGGTTGTATCTTGGAGTTCATATCTCCCCTTGGGGCATGGGTTATATGGTTAGTTAGACCAAGTCATATAGATGAACATGGCAGAAAGTTTTTGGATTAAATGGATTTGAGGTGATCTAAAAGTGATGGCAAACTTTGTTGAAATTAAGGCTGCCATGCAAAATGAGTCATGATGCCTTATAAACCATGTTGGTTTAAGAAGCACAAAGATCCACATGGCACAAGTGAAGTAGATATCAATAGACCTATATGATTAGAACACAACCATGCAAATAGTTGGTCCATAGAAGGTTGGATGGTTGTGTGAGCTTCTAACAAAGTAGGCATGTTGACTAGATTTGCAGGAATAGTTATTTTCTTGCCTGCAAAACCATCAAGAACAAGTGGGTTGGAGGATGATATAACCAAGGGCAAGAGTGGTCCTTGGTAGTCCTTAGGATGGTTAACAAGATGGTTCAAGTGCATTACCAAAAATGCACAAGGGTTGATAAAGGGAGACCTCCAAAAAGGTGATGTGGAAACAGATTCCAAACTTGGCCAAATTTGGCAGATTTAGGGATTTTGCCTAGAGCATGAGAGGGAATGTTTTTGATGGGTTGCAAGGTACCCAAGCATCATCAAGTGGATTAGGTTGAAGTGTAGATTGATTAGAAGGGATCCATGCTTGATATTGGTCTTCATTGACTTGGAAGCTTCTAGAAGGGATCACTTCAGAATTGATCTGGTTAAGATTTTTAGATGATCTAGTAACTAGAGATCAGATCCACCTTGTATTCTTGTTTAGGGTTTGGTGAGTTTGAAGGATACTAATCCAACTAATGATCTCCTAGAGTGGCTCATACTACTTCTTAAGCAAAAAAGTCAAACAGCATACCAAGGCAACTCATCTGTCAGCAGATCAAGGCAACTCATTTTATAAACTAAGCAACTCCACTACTAGGGTTACCATCAAGCTTAGCTTGAGGTGAGGATGGGTATTTTGAATAGGTTGGAGTTTTGAACAAGGTAAGGTCCTTGGTAGGTCTACCAAGAGTAGAATTCAAAAGCTTACTAAAAGGTTTTGGAGATCCTAAAGGTAAGAGTATTTGAAGGTTCTGTCTTGAAAACATAAGGAGATTATGTTATATAGCTCTCCATAGTTTGATCAATAGAAGCTACTAAAATAGTTGGTTTGCAAAGATTTCTTGGCTCAGGTTTTGAAATGCCAGAACATTTGAGAATATGTAAAGTGAGCCAGGATAGTTTTGTTAAATAGCTTTTTGACAACTGGTGTTGAGGTAAGGAGTATATCTTCTGATACACACTCACAAGCATAAACATATTCAAACAACAGGCAAACACTTCATCACTAAACAAGAAAAAGTTTTTGTTCCCCCTGATTTTTGCATTCTGGACAACTAATCAGGGTTGCAGAAATTGGGATGTTACAAATCTTTCCCCCTTAAAAGAATCGCGTCCCGAGATTCCAAAGAAGTAAGGTTAGAGGATTTGAGTCGGGTTGATACTAGGTGTCTTACGCGTGCTATCTTACGGACTCCGTCTTTGGAAATAACTATTGTGTCGATAAGGTTGAGCTTCAGTCTTCGGGAAGGCACAGAGAGTTGAGCATAGTCTAGTCCTGATTGTGAGGGATGACCTTCTTTTCCTTCCGGACTCTATATCTCGATCCTGAACTTCATGGAGTACTCGTCGGAGGATAGAATCTACTGCTTGGAGTACCTCTCTCTAAGGATTCACAGCTTTTCCTTAGGGTTGTAGCGGATCCTATTAACGACGTTGGGGTCCAAGCTTCTGGATTATCTCCTGGCGAGGGTTTACTCTATTTGTGGGGGAAATACGCAGTCTTTCCCCCTTAGGATTTGACTAGGTTAGCTCGGAGATAACGCATTTCTTCCTTCTTGTCTTCATTGGTGGCGGTTCTGAAGATTGTCGTCCATCTCTTTCCTGTAGTCGAGGTCTTCGGAAGGCTTCCATGGAGTTATGGCCTGCGGGGCTTGTATACTACTATTATTCATACTTTAGCCTGGGGAAGTATTGGAGTCTCACGTCCTCTAAGCATTAAGGACCTAGGGGTTAGCGATTCGGAGGCCCTTCGGGTGGGTCTTCAGCTGAAGTATTGGAGGGACTTTGTAGAATCTTCGGTTAGTTTCTCATCGGATAACTCACTGGTTGTCGCTTGGCGGAAAGACATTAAGATCCGGACATATTTTCCAAAGTATCTTCTGGTAGACAGTCTTCTAGAGATTGAGTTGGAAAGACGCAGTCTTTCCCCCTTAGAGATGCACTCAGGTCCGTCGAGAATGGTACACAACTTCTATCTTGAAGGGCTGGCGAGGTGTTGCAGAGGTATGTATCTCCTTGGATCTTGGGTTGAGCTCTCCGAGAGACGTTCTATTGCGGGAACCAGGTCAGGGTGGTTTTCTAACGCAGGCTTAGTGGTTAACTCTGGGTAGGTTAGTGGTTAACGACACTTAGTGTTAGCCTTCAGTTAGGTTGGAGACATTCATCTTTGGAGAGGTTATCCTTATTCAGACTTATTGACATTGCTTTTGCTTGGAGGTGAAGTAGACTCGTTGCCTTCAGGCACTCCTGTCTTCAGGAGGTTGGAGTAATCTGGTCTTTCGGGGAGGAACTTCCCGTTGATTTGGGTAGGGTCGACTACATTAGTTGGTCTCCTGAGGTGGTTGGAAGGTCTAAAATACCGGAGGTCAGCGTAGTTAGGGCTTCACTTCTTGTCTTGGTTGACTTATCGGGTGGTTTCTTGTGGATATTGAGGGTCCTTCTGTAATTGACTTCCGGCTTCAACGGGATTCTTGCTATAATAGACCGAGGAACAAAAGAGTGTGGTGCCATTGACGAGTCTTGCGAGGTGAGTTTGACGAGGTATGCCGTCCTGCTGAGGTGAAATCTTCGAGTTGATTCTGGCTTGACGATGTCAACTCCTGGCTCTTGTGATTCTTTTCCTGTCATATACTCTCGAGGTTAGTCCGGGTCTCAATACTGACAGCGAACACAGAGGTTTCCTGAGTTACGAGGTGGGTTATCGCTCCTCGAGTCGCATTTTTAGGGAGGTCACGGCAATCCAGAACATACACACAGGACGAACAGAGCGAGGGAATCGCCATGTCCTCGGCAAACATCACACATGAAGCAACATAGGATGCACTTAGGCGAGCAAACACAATCAACGTTAGGGACCAAGGAGTTAACTACTCGCGAGGTAGGGGAATCCTATTCATAGGACTATTGACCCTAGATATCGTGTTTCTTCAAGTCGGAGTCACTATCTTGCAGATGAAGTCTTCGTCGTATCTTGGATGCTTCTTGATAGTGCAGCACCCGATGTCTTCTGATTGTGAGGATTCCGCTGGTAGAGTGATATTGTAGTCTCCTTGTGTTTGCTGGTAGTTGCTTGTCTTCATCTCTTCCTCAACGTCTTGACCTGGTTCTAGGTCCTAGTTATTTGAAATCCGTAGGTTTGAATTTTTGGACGAGGGATAGAGGAAACCATTTTCGAAAGCAGTTACTTAGAGTAAGAGAAGTAGCACATTTGAAACTCATTTAGAAACTAGTTTTCGAAAAACTGGGTTTTCAAAATAAGGCTCCTGTCTAACGACCATGCTAACTAAGTTCTCCTACAGTCAGGATGGCTCTGATACCAAGTCTGTGGGCCCCCCGGATTAATCCTTCGAGAATCCCTGATATGCATACAACCACGATCCCATGATCAGTTAGTCATGGCACATAACCGACAAGTGTAAAGGTAAACATCCAGTACATAACGAATACATGACATACCTTATTTGCCATTATGTTTACATCGATCAACAACAGCGGAACTTCATTAGGCGTAGGGCCCAAGCCATGCCTTAACCTATAGGCAACCGACTGGGAGAACGTCCTAGCTCGCATAGTCGCCAACGCCATGTTCTTCTTGATATCTGGACAAGTTAATAGCCAGGGACAATGTCAGTGAGTACTTTGAATGTACTCACAAACCACCTTAAGAGAAATAATAATAACAAGCGGATATGCAATATGGCTGTGGTAGTAGGAGGGCTCCAAGAGAAGTTCTTTTCTCAAATAGTTTCTTTTGTAGATATAGCATCTACATATCTTTGTTGAAAACTTTTGTAAACATTTTTGAAACCATTTTGAAAAGTTTTGAAAACATTAGGACTGGGTCACCCATTTACTTCTCCTTTACGGTCATCCCATGACCAAACTCCTTCCATCCCCTTTCGACCCTCCCATGGTCAAAACAGGGATCCTTTCCGACCATCCCATGGTCAAAACATTTCCAAAGCCATTTCTTTTCGGAAATCCTTTTTGAAAACAAAACCGGCACCGCTCTACAGAAGTTTGTCCAACCCGTCCTTAACCGCGGACACGGCTATTCGAATAGATTTACACTCTGCAGAGGTTGTACACTTACCCACACCATCCGGGTACACTACCCTGATCTTCACCGATCGTGGGTCGAGTAACCGATCAAGACTCTCCGGATGCCTATTCCAATATAAGTGCCTACCCTATAAGTGTTAATCCCCTCAAATCTAGGACGTCGGGCGAGGACCAACCGAAGCGCGTTTTCCACTTCTGGAGTGTGCGCTTTCAATGAGGGGCTCATAGTAACGCGTGGAGGCCTACCGACCCTTCATTCCTTCTCTAGGTCGATGTCCCGCATGGACCTATATCGGAGAAGGCCCACCCTCCAGGGATCCCCGATCCCCTGTAGTTGTTGCGAGGCAGCTTATACCAGAATAGACAAACATCAAATCCATCCCTGTCCCATACCAGAGTAATGTGGTTGCACGGGTTAAGTTGTTATAGCTAAACTGCAAAGAACCGGGTGCGTTTTCATAAACCTTTTTCCTCTGGTTTTCCTCCTGAATTTTATAAAACTAAAACCTTTTTCCTTCTCAACATCTCTTGGGAGGTCCCACCTCACCAAGGTTTTATCATAAAACATTTGGTAAAACTTTTTCTGGGGTCTTCCCATCCTATAGCTTTGCTTCGGCTAAATCAGGGTCTCCAAAGGGGTATGGTGTAATACACCACCTACCATACTAGGGGTAAGTAGGTATCATCAAGGGGGTTGTACTTAGTAGTACCATTGAGTAATGGTTTGGAGGAGCCAAACCACTACCATATATACATCAACGAATAATAAAACAATGCAGTTTCACAAATAGTAGACAAAACATGCATAAGTGAAATAGTAGGACAAGGCTTATGAGCAAGAAGGTGGCTTGCCTGATGATCAGCAATATGGCATAAATGTCACTGGACTTCTTCTTAGAAAACCATAATAACCAATAAAATCCATCTTCGTCTGCTCTCCGATATAATCGCAACTATCGTCGATATGGAACACATGTAGACAAACAAAAGGGCCCAATCAATACAAGGCATACAATCACCACTACCATTCAGCAAACAAGCAATTGAATAAACTCCAATTAAGGTTCAGTAGTTTTAGAGAGGATTGGATTTAGGAGGTTGAGATGGTCTTGGAGAAGGGGATGAAGATCCCTTAGGGTTTATAGTCTACAAACCACCTAAGAGATGTATTTTTGGAGCAAGACCATATTCTGTATGGTACCATTGTAAAAACATGATACCAGAAGATAGGTATTGATAGGATGAAACCAACAAAAGTAGTTTCACTATTTTATCAATTACCAAAGATTTATAGTGATTTTTATAGTGAATAATACTCTAGTTTTAGGAAATAATTCACCAGAAAGGTTCTGCAGCTCCAAAAATTTATTTCCTTGGATGGTTAGATAGTTCTTGATGTACTTGTTCACTGAGAGTTGGAATCGCTCCAGAATAATTACCAGAATGCCCTCAGGAAATTACCAAAGGCATTTCTGTAGACAAGTTGTCTTTTTCACCAGATTTAATCTACAGAAGCTTTTGCGGTGAATCCAAGGACACATTATAGGTATTTTGGAATACCTTTCTGTAGAAATTGGAATCACCCTTTTGGAGCTGTATAGCTACTGTAGTGAATTTAGAGGTGAATAAACCATGCACAGAATGGTTTAATTCATAGAAAATATCCAAGGCTCACTAAATCATGGGCTCCTGGATTTGAATTGGCCTTAGTGTTTCACATCACAGGGAGTTGGATTTAGGTCAATACCTCTGTTGGTTTGACCTAGAGAATTTCCTAAAGTTAGATCGGAGTTGTTTTTGTTATTTTTACAAAGGACAACCTGCTATTCACCTTGGCCTGGGACCAAGTCCATGAAATAGGTATAGGTAATACCTACCAGGGGCAGTTGGTTTCATTCCAATTGGACATTTAAATCTCCCTGAGGGATTTAAGGAGTGTTTTACATACTTCTGGGCATTGGATTTAATATATTTAATCCCTACATGTTCTGAGCTAACCAAGGGTACTGGGAGTTAGGGAAAACATACATGTACATAGAAGAATTGAGATCTGGGCAGAATGAGGTAGTTTTCATTTTCATTTCGACTTAAACCAAACAGGGTAATAAGGAGATTTGTAGATAAAGAAAAAAAAGAGAAGGGGTTCGGGGCTTACTGGGCCGGTTCCAGAGGGAATGTGGGTCGCTCAGCGCAGCAGCCGGCCCGCTGGCGCCGGATCGGTGAGCGGGAGCCATGAAAATTCGAACCGAGGCGGGGCCCGCCAATCGGTGGGAGAGGGGCGGCGAAACGGTATGGGGAGCTACTGGTCGTCCGATCAAAGGCGGATCGACGACCGTGCTCCCTTCTCCTTCCTCGCGATAGGCGTGGTGGCAGGAACCCTAGCCCGGCGTCGGGGAGGCGCGGGGGAGGCCCACCGGAGCATCGCTAGTAGCGGGGAGACGGCAGGAAGGAATCGGCGCTTGACGGCGAGTCCGGTGATGGGCGGAGAAGGTTGTTTCTGCAATGGGAGGAGGCTCACGCGCCGGCGCCCATGTCGGCCGCCGCGGAACCTCGTCGGAGTGCTCCTGGGAGGGGATGCATGTTGAATCTGCAGGGCTCGGTCGAATACGGTGGACTTGGGGACTGCGAGGGTGATGCATGCAGGTGGAGTGGGGGCTTGGGGAGCTTCTGGTCCACTGGCGGTGCTCCCTTCGGCATGCAGATGGCGGCGACACTCCAGAGTTCCTCTAGTGATGGGGAGGCACCGGGAGAGGGGTCAGCTGCAGGGGAGTAGATCTAAGCAAGAAATAGGGCTCGTAGGAGGTAGGGGTCGAGCTTAAACTTCACCTCTCTAAAGAGGCCGAGAGGGTCTCTCTTCCTTCTCCATGGCGAGGTAAGTAGAGGAGAGGGATCTGGAGCTCCCTGGGGAGGTCAGTGGAGTGGGAGGGGGAGGGGGAGAAATGAGGGAGCATGAGTGGGGTGGAGGGCCTCTGGTCCATTTCAAGGCAATGGGGAGGTTTATGGTGGAGATGGCCTATGGAAGAGCTATGGCAGGTCCATTGCCCTGCCATTGGGCATCAGGGGTGGTGGAGAGGCACAGGGGTCGTGCACGGGACAGAGAGAGGGAGGTGTGCTGCTGGGACAAGAGTTTTTGGCAATAAGTGATTGTCCCACTTTAATCTCTACATCCAAACACTAGAGGAAAAGGGTAAGATGGTGCTACAGTGGTCTTGCTACAGTGAAACTCGACCAGGGGAGGTGGTGTGTTGTGCAAGCTTGTTGGACTAGGTTTGAGGCAGGTTTGGTGGAGTTTAGATCTTAGTTTTGGATTTGTTAAATCCTTGCTCTAATGACTATCATCAAAGAAGTTTCCAAAACTTGATCTGGGCAAGAAGAGATAAAGTTGCTGGTTGCTAGATGGGGTCAAGGTGCACTTCTAGGAAGAGTTTCACATTTTTCCAAGATTTAAAAGTCTAGTTAAAACCATTTATTCAAAACCTGCAGAAAGAGTTTCTAGAATCTAATGCAATAATTTTAAATTATACATGATGGGTTTTTTATGTGAAATGGTCCCAAATGTGAATACACACTTAGGGGAATTTTCCCAAGATTTATTGTGGCTTAGAAGTATTTAAAACATTTATTATTCCAATTCAGCCATTTAAGAAAATGGGCAAAAAGAAATAATAAAGCTGTTCAAAAATATTTATTTTTGAAGTTAGAAGTTAGGGTATGACATATGGGTCTGAATTGAGCCAAAAGTTGAGGAAGTGTTTTGGAAAAATCCAAACTTTCCCTTATGGAAGAGGTTTTGAAGTAGTTGTCTATAAAAGAATTAAATTGATCTGGAGCAAAAATAATTATGGGTAATATTTGATAAATCGTGATGATCAAGGTAGATGATGTAGACAAGGTATAGCAAACATTTGCAACCTTGGTATTGGAGAATCCAAGTTGATTTTGGTGGAATACCCTAGATTAAGGATCTAGGGTGAGGTTAATTTCATACCATCAAAACATGGTTGTATATTGGAGTTCAGATCTCCCTTTGGGCATGGGATAGATGGTTAGTTAGACCAAGTCATATAGATGAACATGGAAGAAGGTGTTTGGATTAAATGCATTTGAGGTGATCTAAAAGTGATGGCAAACTTTGTTGAAATTAAGGTTGCCATGCAATATGAGTCATGATGCCTTATAAACCATGTTGGTTTAAGAAGCACAAATATCGACTTGGAACAAGTGAAGTAGATTTTGATAGACCTATATGAGTAGAACACAACCATACAAAGAGTTGGTCCATAGAAGGTTGACTAGATTTTAACAAAGCAGGCATGTTGACTAGATTTGCAGGAATAGTTATTTTCTTGCCTACAAAACCATCAAGAACAAGTGGGTTGGCGGATGATATAACAAAGCGAAAGAGTGGGCCTCGGTAGTACTTAGGATGGTTAACACGATGGTTCAAGTGTATTACCAAAAATTCACAAGGGTTGAGAAAGGGAGACGTTCAAAAAGGTGATGTTGAAACAGATTCTAGACTTGGCCAAATTTGGCAGATTTAGGGATTTTGACTAGAGCATGAGAGGGAATGTTTTTGATGGGTTTGCAAGGTACCCAAGCTTCATCAAGTGGATTAGGCTGAAGTGTAGATTGAGTATAATGGATCCTTGCTTGATATTGGTCTTCATTGACTTGGAAGCTTCTAGAAGGGATCACTTCAGAATTGATCTGGTTAAGGGTTTTAGATGATCTCCTAGTAACCAGAGATCAGATCCACCTTGTATTCTTGTTTAGGGTTTGGTGAGTTTGAAGGATACTAATCCAACTGATGAGATCCTAGAGTGGCTCATACTACTTCCTAAGCAAACAAGTCAAACAGCATACCAAGGCAACTCATTTGTCATCAGATCAAGGCAACTCATTTTATAAACTAAGCAACTCCACTATTAGGGTTACCATCAAGCTTAGCTTGAGGTGAGGATGGGTATTTTGAATAGGTTGGAGTTTTGAACAAGGTAAGGTCCTTGGTAGGACTACCAAGAGTAGAATTCAAAAGCTTACTAAAAGGTTTTGGAGATCCTAAAGGTAAGAGTATTTGAAGGTTCTGTCTTGAAAACATAAGGAGATTATGTTATATAGCTCTCCATAGTTTCATCAATAGAAGCTACTAAAATAGTTGATTTGCAAAGACTTCTTGGCTCAGGTTTTGAAATGCCAGAACATTTGAGAATATGTAAAGTGAGCCAGGATAGTTTTGTTAAATAGCTTTTTGACAACTGGTGTTGAGGTAAGGAGTATATCTTCTGATACACACTCACAAGCATAAACATATTCAAACAGCAGGCAAACACTTCATCATTAAACAAGAAAAAGTTTTTGTTCCCCGTGATTTTTGCATTCTGGACAACTAATGAGGGTTGCAGAAATTGGGATGTTACAACATTGATCCACCAGAGTCATTGAAAGTGTGTTCTTTTCCTAAACTACATGGATCCACTAGAGTCATTGCATGTGTGTTCCTTTCCTAAACCACATTGATCCACAAGAGTCATTGCATGTGTGTTCCTTTCCTAAACCAACACTAGAGTCATTGCATGTGTGTTCTTTTTCTAAACCTCCACCAGAGGCATTGCATGTGTTCCTTTCCTGAACCACATGGTTCCACCAGAATGATTGCATATGTGTTCTTTCCCAAAACCACCACCAGAGTCATTGCATGTGTGTTCCATTCCTAAAACATGATCCACCAGAGTCATTGCATGTGTGTTCTTTTCCTAAACGACCACTATATTCATTGCATGTGTCTTCTTTTCCTAAACCACATGGATCCACCAGAGTCGTTGCATGTGTGTTCCTTTCTGAAACCACATGGATCCACCAGAGTCATTGCATGTGTGTTCTTTTCCTAAACCACCACCAGAGTCATTGCATGTGTGTTCCTTTCCTAAACCACATTGATCCACCAGAGTCATTGCAAGTGTGTTCTTTTCCTAAACTACATGGATCCACGAGAGTCATTACATGTGTGTTCCTTTCATAAACCACATTGATCCACCAGAGTCATTGCATGTGTGTTCTTTTCCTAACAACCACCATAGTCATTGTATGTGTGTTCTTTTCCTGAACCACATGGATCCACCAGAGTCATTGCTTGTGTGTTCTTTTCCTAAACCACCACTAGAGTCATTGCATGTGTCTTCTTTTGCTCAACCACATGGATCCACCAGAGTCATTGCATGTGTGTTCTTTTCCTAAACCACCACCAGAGTCATTGCATGTGTGTTCCTTTCATAAACCACATGGATCCACCACAGTTATTGCATGTGTGTTCCTTTCCTAAAACATATGGACCCACCAGAGTCATTGCATGTGTGTTCCTTTCCTAAAGCACATTGATCCACCAGAGTCATTACAAGTGTGTTCTTTTCCTAACCACCACATGAGTCATTGCATGTGTGTTCTTTTCCTAAACCACATGGATCCACCAGAGTCATTACATGTGTGTTCTTTTACTAAACCACCACTATAGTCATTGCATATGTCTTCTTTTCCTAAACCACATGGATCCACCTAAGTCATTGCATGTGTGTTCCTTTCATAAACCACATGGATCCACCAGAGTCATTGCATGTGTGTTCCTTTCCTAAACCACATGGATCCACCAGAGTCATTACATGTGTGTTCTTTTCCTAAACCACCACTAAAGTCATTACATGTGTGCTCCTTTCTTAAACCACATTGATCCACCAGAGTCATTGCAAGTGTGTTCTTTTCCTAAACTATATGGATCCACTAGAGTCATTACATGTGTGTTCCTTTCCTAAACCACATAGATCCATTAGAGCCATTGCATGTGTGTTCTTTTCCTAACCACCACCAGAGTCATTGCATGTGTGTTCTTTTCCTAAACCACATGGATCAACCAGAGTCATTTCATGTGTGTTCTTTTCCCAAAGCGACACTAGAGTCATTGCATGTGTCTTCTTTTCCTAAACCACATGGATCCACCAGAGTCATTGCATATGCGGTCCCTTCATAAACCACATGGATCCACCAAAGTCATTGCATGTGTGTTCCTTTCCTAAACCACATGGATCCACCAGAGTCATTGCATGTGTGGTATTTTCCTAAACCACCACCAGAGTCATTTTATGTGTCTTCTTTTACTAAACCACATGGATCCACCAGAGTCATTGCATGTGTATTATTGTCCTAAACCACCACCAGAGTCATTGTATGTGTGTTCCTTTCATAAACCACATGGATCCACCAGAGTTATTGCATGTGTGTTCCTTTCCTAAACCACATTTATCCACAAGAGTCATTGCATGTGTGTTCCTTTCCTAAACCACCACTAGAGTCATTGCATGTGTTTTATTTTTCTAAACCTCCACTAGAATCATTGCATGTGTTCCTTTCCTAAACCACATGGTTCCACCAGAATCATTGCATATGTGTTCTTTTTCTAAACCACCACCAGAGTCATTGCATGTGTGTTCCTTTCCTAAAACATGATACACCAGAGTCATTTCACGTGTGTTCCTTTCGTAAACCACCACGAGAGTCATTGCATGTGCCTTCTTTTCCTAAACCACCACTAGAGTCATTGCATGTGTCTTCTTTTCCTAAACCACATGGACCCACCAGAGTCATTGCATGTGTTCTCCTTTCGTAAACCACATGGATCCACCAGATTCATTGCATGTGTGTTCCATTCGTAAACCACATGGATCCACCAGAGTTATTACATGTGTGTTCTTTTCCTAAACCGCCACCAGTGTCATTGCATGTCTGTTCCTTTCCTAAACCACATTGATCCAATAGAGTCATTGCATGTGTGTTCTTTTCCTAAACTACATGGATCCACCAGAGTCATTGCATGTGTGTTCCTTTCCTAAACCACATTGATCCACCAGAGTCATTGCATGTGTGTTCTTTTCCTAACCACCACCAGAGTCATTGCATGTGTGTTCTTTTCCTGAACCACATGGATCCACCAGAGTCATTTCATGTGTGTTCTTTTCCTAAACCACCACTAGAGTCATTGCATTTGTGTTCTTTTCCTAAACCACATGGATCAACCAGAGTCATTTAATGTGTGTTCTTTTCCCAAAGAGACACTAGAGTCATTGCATGTGTCTTCTTTTCCTAAACCACATGGATCCACCAAAGTCATTGCATATGCCGTCCCTTCATAAACCACATGAGTCATTGCATGTGTGTTCCTTTCCTAAACCACATGGATCCACCAGAGTCATTGCATGTGTGGTATTTTCCTAAACCACCACCAGAGTCATTGTATGTGTCTTCTTTTACTAAACCACATGGATCCACCAGAGTCATTGCATGTGTGTTATTTTCCTAAACCACCACCAGAGTCGTTGTATGTGTGTTCCTTTCATAAACCACATGGATCCACCAGAGTTATTGCATGTGTGTTCCTTTCCTAAACCACATTGATCCACAAGAGTCATTGCATGTGTGTTCCTTTCCTAAACCACCACTAGAGTCATTGCATGTGTTTTATTTTTCTAAACCTCCACTAGAATCATTGCATGTGTTTCTTTCCTAAACCACATGGTTCCACCAGAATCATTGCATATGTGTTCTTTTCCTAAACCACCACCAGAGTCATTGCATGTGTGTTCCTTTCCTAAAACATGATACACCAGAGTCATTGCATGTGTGTTCCTTTCCTAAACCACCACGAGAGTCATTGCATGTGTCTTATTTTCCTAAACCACCACTAGAGTCATTGCATGTGTCTTCTTTTCCTAAACCACATGGACCCACCAGAGTCATTGCATGTGTGCTACTTTCCTTAACCACATGGATCCACCAGATTCATTGCATGTGTGTTCCTTACCTAAACCACATGGATCCACAAGAGTTATTACATGTGTGTTCTTTTCCTAAACCGCCACCAGTGTCATTGCATGTCTGTTCCTTTTCTAAACCACATTGATCCAATAGAGTCATTGCATGTGTGTTCTTTTCCTAAACTACATGGATCCACCAGAGTCATTACATGTGTGTCCCTTTCCTAAACCACATTGATCCACCAGAGTCATTGCATGTGTGTTCTTTTCCTAACCACCACCAGAGTCATTGCATGTGTGTTCTTTTCCTGAACCACATGGATCCACCAGATTCATTTCATGTGTGTTCTTTTCCTAAACCACCACTAGAGTCATTGCATGTGTCTTCTTTACCTAAACCACATGGATCCACCAGAGTCATTGCATGTGTGTTTCTTTCGTAAACCACATGGATCCACCAGAGTCATTGCATGTGTGATTCTTTCGTAAACCACATTGATCCACCAGAGTCATTGCAAGTGTGTTCTTTTCCTAAACCACCACCAGAGTCATTGCATGTGTCTTCTTTTCCTAAACCACATGGATCCACCAGAGTCATTGCATGTGTGTTCTTTTCCTAAACCACCACCAGAGTCATTGCATGTGTGTTCCTTTCATAAACCACATGGATCCACCAGAGTCATTGCAAGTGTGTTCCTTTCCTAAGCCACATTGATCCACGAGAGTCATTGCATGTGTGTTCCTTTCCTAAATCACCACTAGATGCTAGGCCACGCAGAGAAAAACAAAACTTTTTCCTTCGCGGTGAACCCAAGATCTAGCTGAGGTGGTAGGCCACGAGAATTACCACTAGACGCGCGGTTGCGGAATCGATGAAGCACGTCGCTTGATGTAGTGCAGTCCTCCCGATCTGTTCCGATCCACGATCGTCAAGTGCTGAAGATACATCACCTCTGCCAGTATCCACACGTACACGAAGGAGCGCCGGCGATGGACTGCTAGGTCCGGTATGGTGGCGACAGGACTGGACTGGAGCTAGGGTTTCCAACACATGGAGTGACCTAACCGTCTGCTCTAAGCACCTGCACCCCAGCTTATGTAGGGAGTGAAAGTGGGATCAACTCACTTGTGGCCCATTCACTAAAAGGCCTATATTAGTCACTGCTAGTCCAACTCACTAACTCTGTCCGTTTGCTTTTTGGGTCCAACCCAAATATGCTCCCGCTCTTGAGTGTGTGACCCGACAGGCTCATGGTGACCCGGACACGATCTGAGTCTCACTCGTGACCGATCAGTTGGTAGCGGCTCCTAGCAGAACGTGCCAACTCCCAAGTACCAAAGAGTCATGACGACATACCTTCCAATGCAACTTTCGTCTGAGTCCCTTTTGCCTCACGGTATACCTTGTCGATCTATAGGCGAATAATCGTCATCCCTTAAATATTTTGACTCTCTTTCTCGATCCGAGATAAGTGATTCATCCGACTAAGTCTTAGTCAGTCCCCTCGGTTAACACTTAACCGAGTCACGCATGGCCATGCTTTCTGAATCATATCTTCCAAGAGGGCCTAGAGAATATCTCTCCAGACGAAGGGGCAAAATCCCATCTCGGTTATTCACATCACGCAGCTTGATTCTTAGTCAACCCGAACTCTGCCTTTATAACTTCCCAGTGATGGAACAACGTTTGACAGAACCTAAGTCGGTGATCCTCAACTCGGATTGTGCAAGAACCTTAGGTCTAAGGATTACATTGATTGAGATATACAAATGACAACTTATTCGTTGTATCTCAATATGGGTCAGTCCGACTCGCTAAACTCTTTAGCTCAATCCGTGTAAGTCGGAATAGCATCTCTATGCCCATCACAAGTGGAACCGAGTCATCAGCCGACTTTCACATTAGTCTAAGTTGTGTATCCAGCACAACCTCAACGACGAATGACAATCAGTATAAACAACATGAATATATAGTTCCACAATCGAATCACATATTCAATGATATATATCAGTAGTTAATACATGGACAATAACTTTATGAATACATTGGAAATAACATCATACAAGATTGCCTCTAGGGCATATTCCCAACACTAGAGTCATTGCATGTGTGTTCTTTTTTTAAACCTCCACCAGAGTCATTGCATGTGTTCCTTTCCTAAACCACATGGTTCCACCAGAATCATTGCATATGTGTTCTTTTCCTAAACCACCACCAGAGTCATTGCATGTGTGTTCCATTCCTAATACATGATCCACCAGAGTCATTGCATTGTGTTCCTTTCCTAAACCACCACGAGAGTCATTGCAGGTGTGTTCTTTTCCTAAACCACCACTAGAGTCATTGCATGTGTCTTCTTTTTGTAAACCACATGGACCCACCAGAGTCATTGCATGTGTATTCCTTTCCTAAACCACATGGATCCACCAGAGTCATTTCATGTGTGTTCCTTTCCTAAAGCACATGGATCCACCAGAGTTATTACATGTGTGTTCTTTTCCTAAACCACCACCAGAGTCATGGCATGTCTGTTCCTTTCCTAAACCACATTGATCCACCAGAGTCTTTGCAAGTGTGTTCTTTTCCTAAACAACATGGATCCACCAGTCATTGCATGTGTGTTCCTTTCCTAAACCACATTGATCCACCAGATTCATTGCATGTGTGTTCTTTTCCTAACCACCACCAGATTCATTGCATGTGTGTTCTTTTCCTGAACCACATGGATCCACCAGAGTCATTGCATGTGTGTTGTTTTCCTAAACCACCACTAGAGTCATTGCACGTGTCTTCTTTTCCTAAACCACATGGATCCTCCAAAGACATTACATGTGTGTTCCTTTCATAAACCACATGGATCCACCAGAGTCATTGCATGTGTGTTCCTTTCCTAAACCACATTGATCCACCAGAGTCATTGCTAGTGTGTTCTTTTCCTAAACCACCACCACAGTCATTGCATGTGTCTTCTTTTCCTAAACCACATGGATCCACTAGAGTCATTGCATGTGTGTTCTTTTCCTAAACCACCACCAGAGTCATTGGATGTGTGTTCCTTTCATAAACCACATGGATCCACCAGAGTCATTGAATGTGTGTTCTTTTCCTAAACCACCACTAGAGTCATTGCATGTGTCTTCTTTTCCTAAACCACATGGATCCACCAGAGTCATTGCATGTGTGTTCCTTTCATAAACCACATGGATCCACCAGAGTCATTGCATGTATGTTCCTTTCCAGAACCATATTGATCCACCAGAGTCATTGCAAGTGTGTTCTTTTCCTAAACCACCACCAGAGTCATTGCATGTGTCTTCTTTTCCTAAACCACATGGATCCACCAGAGTCATTGCATGTGTGTTCTTTTCCTAAACCACCACCAGAGTCATAGCATGTGTGTTCCTTTCATAAACCACATGGATCCACCAGAGTCATTGCAAGTGTGTTCCTTTCCTAAGACACATTAATCCACAAGAGTCATTGCATGTGTGTTCCTTTCCTAAGTCACCACTACAGTCATTGCATGTGTGTTCTTTTTCTAAACCTCCACCAGAGTCATTGCATGTGTTCCTTTCCTAAACCACATGGTTCCACCAGAGTCATTGCATGTGTGTTCTTTTCCTAAACCACCACCAGTGTCATTGCATGTGTCTTCTTTTCCTAAACCACATGGATCGACCAGAGTCATTGCATGTGTGTTCCTTTCATAAACTACATGGATCCACCAGAGTCATTGCATGTGTCTTCTTTTCCTAAACCACATGGATCCACTAGAGTCATTGCATGTGTGTTCTTTTCCTAAACCACCACCAGAGTCACTGGATGTGTGTTCCTTTCATAAACCACATGGATCCACCAGAGTCATTGCATGTGTGTTCTTTTCCTAAACCACCACTAGAGTCATTGCATGTGTCTTCTTTTCCTAAACCACATGGATCCACCAGAGTCATTGCATGTGTATTCCTTTCATAAACCACATGGATCCACCAGAGTCATTGCATGTGTTTTACTTTCCTAAACCACATTGATCCACCAGAGTATTGCAAGTGTGTTCTTTTCCTAAACCACCACCAGAGTCATTGCATGTGTCTTCTTTTCCTAAACCACGTGGATCCACCAGAGTCATTGCATGTGTGTTCTTTTCCTAAACCACCACCAGAGTCATTGCAAGTGTGTTCCTTTCATAAACCACATGGATCCACCAGAGTCATTGCAAGTGTGTTCCTTTCCTAAGCCACATTGATCCACAAGAGTCATTGTATGTGTGTTCCTTTCCTAAACCACCACCAGAGTTATTGCATGTATGTACCTTTCCTAAACCACATTGATCCACTAGAGTCATTGCAAGTGTGTTCTTTTCATAAACTACATGGATCCACCAGAGTCATTGCATGTGTGTTCTTTTCCTAAACCACATGGATCCACCAGAGTCATTGCATGTGTGTTCTTTTCCTAAACCGCCACTAGAGTCATTGCATGTGCCTTCTTTTCCTAAACCACATGGATCCACCAGAGTCATTGCATGTGTGTTCCTTTCATAAACCACATGGATCCACCAGAGTCATTGCATGTGTGTTCCTTTCCTAAACCACATTGATCCACCAGAGTCATTGCAAGTGTGTTCTTTTCCTCAACCACCACCAGAGTCATTGCATGTGTCTTCTTTTCCTAAACCACATGGACCCACCAGAGTCATTGCATGTGTGTTCTTTTCCTAACCACCACCAGAGTCATTGCATGTGTGTTCTTTTCCTAAACCACATGGATCCACCAGAGTCATTTCATGTGTGTTCTTTTCCCAAAGCACCACTAGAGTCATTGCATGTGTCTACTTTTCCTAAACCACATGGATCCACCAGAGTCATTGCATATGCGGTCCTTTCATAAACCACATGGATCCACCAAAGGCATTGCATGTGTGTTCCTTTCCTAAACCACATGGGTCCACCAGAGTCATTGCATGTGTGTTATTTTCCTAAACCGCCACCAGAGTCATTGTATGTGTCTTCTTTTAGTAAACCACATGGATCCACCAGAGTCATTGCGTATATGTTATTTTCTTAAACCACCACCAGAGTCATGGCTTTTGTGTTTCTTTCATAAACCACATGGATCCACCAGAATTATTGCATGTGTGTTCCTTTCCTAAACCACATTGATCCACGAGAGTAATTGCAGGTGTGTTCCTTTCATAAACCACCACTAGAGTCATTGCATGTGTTTTATTTTTCTAAACCTCCACTAGAGTCATTGCATGTGTTCCTTTCCTAAACCACATGGTTCCACCAGAATCATTGCATAGGTGTTCTTTTCCTAAACCACCACCAGAGTCATTGCATGTGTGTTCCTTTCCTAAAACATGATCCACCAGAGTCATTGCATTGTGTTCCTTTCCTAAACCACCACTAGAGTCATTGCATGTGTCCTCCTTTCCTAAACCACATGGATCGACCAGAGTCATTGCCTGTGTGTTCCTTTCATATACTACATGGATCCACCAGAGTCATTGCATGTGTCTTCTTTTCCTAAACCACATGGATCCACTAGAGTCATTGCATGTGTGTTTTTTCCTAAACCACCACCAGAGTCACTGGATGTGTGTTCCTTTCATAAAACACATGGATCCACCAGAGTCATTGCATGTGCGTTCTTTTCCTAAACCACCACTAGAGTCATTGCATGTGTCTTCTTTTCCTAAACCACATGGATCCACCAGAGTCATTGCATGTGTATTCCTTTCATAAACCACATGGATCCACCAGAGTCATTGCATGTGTTTTACTTTCCTAAACCACATCGATCCACCAGAGTCATTGCAGGTGTGTTCTTTTCCTAAACCACCACCAGAGTCATTGCATGTGTCTTCTTTTCCGAAACCACAGGGATCCACCAGAGTCATTGCATGTGTGTTCTTTTCCTAAACCACCACCAGAGTCATTGCATGTGTGTTCCTTTCATAAACCACATGGATCCACCAGAGTCATTGCAAGTGTGTTCCTTTCCTAAGCCACATTGATCCACAAGAGTCATTGCATGTGTGTTCCTTTCGTAAGTCACCACTAGAGTCATTTCATGTGTGTTGTTTTTCTAAACCTCCACCAGAGTCATTGCATGTGTTCCTTTCCTAAACCACATGGTTCCACCAGAGTCATTGCATGTGTGTTCTTTTCCTAAACCACCACCAATGTCATTGCATGTGTCTTCTTTTCCTAAACCACATGGATCGACCAGAGTCATTGCATGTGTGTTCCTTTCATAAACCACATGGATCCAGCAGAGTCATTGCAAGTGTGTTCCTTTCCTAAACCACATGGATCCACCAGAGTCATTGCATGTGCGTTCTTTTCCTAAACCACCACTAGAGTCATTGCATGTGTCTTCTTTTCCTAAACCACATGGATCCACCAGAGTCATTGCATGTGTATTCCTTTCATAAACCACATGGATCCACCAGAGTCATTGCATGTGTTTTACTTTCCTAAACCACATTGATCCACCAGAGTCATTGCAAGTGTGTTCTTTTCCTAAACCACCACCAGAGTCATTGCATGTGTCTTCTTTTCCGAAACCACAGGGATCCACCAGAGTCATTGCATGTGTGTTCTTGTCCTAAACCACCACAAGAGTCATTGCATGTGTGTTCCTTTCATAAACCACATGGATCCACCAGAGTCATTGCAAGTGTGTTCCTTTCCTAAGCCACATTGATCCACAAGAGTCATTGCATGTGTGTTCCTTTCGTAAGTCGCCACTAGAGTCATTGCATGTGTGTTCTTTTTCTAAACCTCCACCAGAATCATTGCATGTGTTCCTTTCCTAAACCACATGGTTCCACCAGAGTCATTGCATGTGTGTTCTTTTCCTATACCACCACCAATGTCATTGCATGTGTCTTCTTTTCCTAAACCACATGGATCGACCAGAGTCATTGCAAGTGTGTTGCTTTCCTAAACCACATTGATCCACCAGAGTCATTGCAAGTGTGTTCTTTTCCTAAACCACCACTAGAGTCATTGCATGTGTCTTCTTTTCCTAAACCACATGGATCCACCAGAGTCATTGCATGTGTGTTCTTTTCCTAACCACCACCAGACTCATTGCATGTGTGTTCTTTTCCTAAACCAGATGGATCCACCAGAGTCATTTCATGTGTGTTCTTTTCCCAAGGCACCACTAGAGTCATTGCATGTGTCTTCTTTTCCTAAACCACATGGATCCACCAGAGTCATTACATGTGTGTTCCTTTCATAAACCACATGGATCCACCAGAGTCGTTGCATGTGTGTTCCTTTCCAGAACCATATTGAACCACCAGAGTCATTGCAAGTGTCTTCTTTTCCTAAACCACCACCAGAGTCATTGCATGTGTCTCCTTTTCCTAAACCACATGGATCCACCAGAGTCATTGCATGTGTGTTCTTTTCCTAAACCACCACCAGAGTCATAGCATGTGTGTTCCTTTGATAAACCACATGGATCCACCAGAGTCATTGCAAGTGTGTTCCTTTCCTAAGCCACATTGATCCACAAGAGTCATTGCATGTGTGTTCCTTTCCTAAGTCACCACTAGAGTCATTGCATGTGTGTTCTTTTACTAAACCTCCACCAGAGTCATTGCATGTGTTCCTTTCCTAAACCACATGGTTCCACCAGAGTCATTGCATGTGTGTTCTTTTCCTAAACCACCACCAGTGTCATTGCATGTGTCTTCTTTTCCTAAACCACATGGATCGACCAGAGTCATTGCATGTGTGTTCCTTTCATATACTACATGGATCCACCAGAGTCATTGCATGTGTCTTCTTTTCCTAAACCACACGGATCCACTAGAGTCATTGAATGTGTGTTCTTTTCCTAAACCACCACCAGAGTCACTTGATGTGTGTTCCTTTCATAAACCACATGGATCCACCAGAGTCATTGCATGTGCGTTCTTTTCCTAAACCACCACTAGAGTCATTGCATGTGTCTTCTTTTCCTAAACCACATGGATCCACCAGAGTCATTGCATGTGTATTCCTTTCATAAACCACATGGATCCACCAGAGTCATTGCATGTGTTTTACTTTCCTAAACCACATTGATCCACCAGAGTCATTGCAAGTGTGTTCTTTTCCTAAACCACCACCAGAGTCATTGCATGTGTCTTCGTTTCCTAAACCACATGGATCCACCAGCGTCATTGCATGTGTGTTCTTTTCCTAAACCACCACCAGAGTCATTGCAAGTGTGTTCCTTTCATAAACCACATGGATCCACCAGAGTCATTGCAAGTGTGTTGCTTTCCTAAGCCACATTGATCCACAAGAGTCATTGCATGTGTGTTCCTTTCGTAAGTCACCACTAAAGTTATTGCATGTGTGTTCTTTTTCTTAACCTCCACCAGAGTCATTGCATGTGTTCCTTTCCTAAACCACATGGTTCCACCAGAGTCATTGCATGTGTGTTCTTTTCCTAAACCACCATCAGTGTCATTGCATGTGTCTTCTTTTCCTAAACCACATGGATCGACCAGAGTCATTGCATGTGTGTTCCTTTCATAAACCACATGGATCCACCAGAGTCATTGCATGTGTGTTCCTTTCCTAAACCACATTGATCCACCAGAGTCATTGCAAGTGTGTTCTTTTCCTAAACCACCAGCAGAGTCATTGCATGTGTCTTCTTTTCCTAAACCACATGGATCCACCAGAGTCATTGCATGTGTGTTCTTTTCCTAAACCACCACCAGAGTCATAGCATGTGTGTTCCTTTCATAAACCACATGGATCCACCAGAGTCATTGCAAGTGTGTTCCTTTCCTAAGCCACATTGATCCACAAGAGTCATTGCATGTGTGTTCCTTTCCTAAGTCACCACTAGAGTCATTGCATGTCTGTTCTTTTTCTAAACCTCCACCAGAGTCATTGCATGTGTTCCTTTCCTAAACCACATGGTTCCACTAGAGTCATTGCATGTGTGTTCTTTTCCTAAACCACCACCAGTGTCATTGCATGTGTCTTATTTTCCTAAACCACATGGATCGACCAGAGTCATTGCATGTGTGTTCCTTTCATAAACTACATGGATCCACCAGAGTCATTGCATGTGTCTTGTTTTCGTAAACCACATGGATCCACTAGAGTCATTGCATGTGTGTTGTTTTCCTAAACCACCACAAGAGTCATTGGATGTGTGTTCCTTTCATAAACCACATGGATCCACCAGAGTCATTGCATTTGTGTTCTTTTCCTAAACCACCACTAGAGTCATTGCATGTGTCTTCTTTTCCTAAACCACATGGATCCACCAGAGTCATTGCATGTGTGTTCCTTTCATAAACCACATGGATCCACCAGAGTCGTTGCATGTGTGTTCCTTTCCAGAACCATATTGATCCACCAGAGTCATTGCAAGTGTGTTCTTTTCCTAAACCACCACCAGAGTCATTGCATGTGTCTTCTTTTCCTAAACCACATGGATCCACCAGAGTCATTGCATGTGTGTTCTTTTCCTAAACCACCACAAGAGTCATAGCATGTGTGTTCCTTTCATAAACCACATGGATCCACTAGAGTCATTGCAAGTGTGTTCCTTTCCTAAGCCACATTGATCCACAAGAGTCATTGCATGTGTGTTCCTTTCCTAAGTCACCACTAGAGTCATTTCATGTGTGTTCTTTTACTAAACCTCCACCAGAGTCATTGCATGTGTTCCTTTCCTAAACCACATGGTTCCACCAGAGTCATTGCATGTGTTTTCTTTTCCTAAACCACCACCAGTGTCATTGCATGTGTCTTCTTGTCCTAAACCACATGGATTGACCAGAGTCATTGCATGTGTGTTCCTTTCATATACTACATGGATCCACCAGAGTCATTGCATGTGTCTTCTTTTCCTAAACCACATGGATCCACTAGAGTCATTGCATGTGTGTTCTTTTCCTAAACCACCACCAGAGTCACTAGATGTGTGTTCCTTTCATAAACCACATGGATTCACCAGAGTCATTGCATGTGCGTTCTTTTCCTAAACCACCACTAGAGTCATTGCATGTGTCTTCTTTTCCTAAACCACATGGATCCACCAGAGTCATTGCATGTGTATTCCTTTCATAAACCACATGGATCCACCAGAGTCATTGCATGTGTTTTACTTTCCTAAACCACATTGATCCACCAGAGTCATTGCAAGTGTGTTCTTTTCCTAAACCACCACCAGAGTCATTGCATGTGTCTTCGTTTCCTAAACCACATGGATCCACCAGCGTCATTGCATGTGTGTTCTTTTCCTTAACCACCACCAGAGTCATTGCATGTGTGTTCCTTTCATAAACCACAT
Source organism: Avena sativa (assembly GCA_916181665.1). Classification (NCBI taxonomy): domain Eukaryota; kingdom Viridiplantae; phylum Streptophyta; class Magnoliopsida; order Poales; family Poaceae; genus Avena; species Avena sativa. The sequence continues at coordinate 439,354,856 of OV702289.1, forward strand.
GGATCCACCAGAGTAATTACATGTGTGTTCTTTTCATAAACCACCACTAGAGTCATTGCATGTGTCTTCTTTTCCTAAACCACATGGATCCACCAGAGTCATTACATGTGTGTTCCTTTCATAAACCACATGGATCCACCAGAGTCGTTGCATGTGTGTTCCTTTCCAGAACCATATTGAACCACCAGAGTCATTGCAAGTGTGTTCTTTTCCTAAACCACCACCAGAGTCATTGCATGTGTCTCCTTTTCCTAAACCACATGGATCCACCAGAGTCATTGCATGTGTGTTCTTTTCCTAAACCACCACCAGAGTCATAGCATGTGTGTTCCTTTGATAAACCACATGGATCCACCAGAGTCATTGCAAGTGTGTTCCTTTCCTAAGCCACATTGATCCACAAGAGTCATTGCATCTGTGTTCCTTTCCTAAGTCACCACTAGAGTCATTGCATGTGTGTTCTTTTACTAAACCTCCACCAGAGTCATTGCATGTGTTCCTTTCCTAAACCACATGGTTCCACCAGAGTCATTGCATGTGTGTTCTTTTCCTAAACCACCACCAGTGTCATTGCATGTGTCTTCTTTTCCTAAACCACATGGATCGACCAGAGTCATTGCATGTGTGTTCCTTTCATATACTACATGGATCCACCAGAGTCATTGCATGTGTCTTCTTTTCCTAAACCACATGGATCCACTAGAGTCATTGCATGTGTGTTCTTTTCCTAAACCACCACCAGAGTCACTTGATGTGTGTTCCTTTCATAAACCACATGGATCCACCAGAGTCATTGCATGTGCGTTCTTTTCCTAAACCACCACTAGAGTCATTGCATGTGTCTTCTTTTCCTAAACCACATGGATCCACCAGAGTCATTGCATGTGTATTCCTTTCATAAACCACATGGATCCACCAGAGTCATTGCATGTGTTTTACTTTCCTAAACCACATTGATCCACCAGAGTCATTGCAAGTGTGTTCTTTTCCTAAACCACCACCAGAGTCATTGCATGTGTCTTCGTTTCCTAAACCACATGGATCCACCAGCGTCATTGCATGTGTGTTCTTTTCCTAAACCACCACCAGAGTAATTGCAAGTGTGTTCCTTTCATAAACCACATGGATCCACCAGAGTCATTGCAAGTGTGTTGCTTTCCTAAGCCACATTGATCCACAAGAGTCATTGCATGTGTGTTCCTTTCGTAAGTCACCACTAAAGTCATTGCATGTGTGTTCTTTTTCTTAACCTCCACCAGAGTCATTGCATGTGTTCCTTTCCTAAACCACATGGTTCCACCAGAGTCATTGCATGTGTGTTCTTTTCCTAAACCACCATCAGTGTCATTGCATGTGTCTTCTTTTCCTAAACCACATGGATCGACCAGAGTCATTGCATGTGTGTTCCTTTCATAAACCACATGGATCCACTAGAGTCATTGCATGTGTGTTCCTTTCCTAAACCACATTGATCCACCAGAGTCATTGCAAGTGTGTTCTTTTCCTAAACCACCACCAGAGTCATTGCATGTGTCTTCTTTTCCTAAACCACATGGATCCACCAGAGTCATTGCATGTGTGTTCTTTTCCTAAACCACCACCAGAGTCATAGCATGTGTGTTCCTTTCATAAACCACATGGATCACCAGAGTCATTGCAAGTGTGTTCCTTTCCTAAGCCACATTGATCCACAAGAGTCATTGCATGTGTGTTCCTTTCCTAAGTCACCACTAGAGTCATTGCATGTCTGTTCTTTTTCTAAACCTCCACCAGAGTCATTGCATGTGTTCCTTTCCTAAACCACATGGTTCCACTAGAGTCATTGCATGTGTGTTCTTTTCCTAAACCACCACCAGTGTCATTGCATGTGTCTTATTTTCCTAAACCACATGGATCGACCAGAGTCATTGCATGTGTGTTCCTTTCATAAACTACATGGATCCACCAGAGTCATTGCATGTGTCTTGTTTTCGTAAACCACATGGATCCACTAGAGTCATTGCATGTGTGTTGTTTTCCTAAACCACCACAAGAGTCATTGGATGTGTGTTCCTTTCATAAACCACATGGATCCACCAGAGTCATTGCATGTGTGTTCTTTTCCTAAACCACCACTAGAGTCATTGCATGTGTCTTCTTTTCCTAAACCACATGGATCCACCAGAGTCATTGCATGTGTGTTCCTTTCATAAACCACATGGATCCACTAGAGTCGTTGCATGTGTGTTCCTTTCCAGAACCATATTGATCCACCAGAGTCATTGCAAGTGTGTTCTTTTCCTAAACCACCACCAGAGTCATTGCATGTGTCTTCTTTTCCTAAACCACATGGATCCACCAGAGTCAATGCATGTGTGTTATTTTCCTAAACCACCACTAGAGTCATTGCATGTGTGTTCCTTTTGGAAACCACATGGATCCACTAGAGTCATTGCAAGTGTGTTCCTTTCCTAAGCCACATTGATCCACAAGAGTCATTGCATGTGTGTTCCTTTCCTAAGTCACCACTAGAGTCATTGCATGTGTGTTATTTTACTAAACCTCCACCAGAGTCATTGCATGTGTTCCTTTCCTAAACCACATGGTTCCACCAGAGTCATTGCATGTGTTTTCTTTTCCTAAACCACCACCAGTGTCATTGCATGTGTCTTCTTTTCCTAAACCACATGGATCGACCAGAGTCATTGCATGTGTGTTCCTTTCATATACTACATGGATCCACCAGAGTCATTGCATGTGTCTTCTTTTCCTAAACCACATGGATCCACTAGAGTCATTGCATGTGTGTTCTTTTCCTAAACCACCACCAGAGTCACTAGATGTGTGTTCCTTTCATAAACCACATGGATTCACCAGAGTCATTGCATGTGCGTTCTTTTCCTAAACCACCACTAGAGTCATTGCATGTGTCTTCTTTTCCTAAACCACATGGATCCACCAGAGTCATTGCATGTGTATTCCTTTCATAAACCACATGGATCCACCAGAGTCATTGCATGTGTTTTACTTTCCTAAACCACATTGATACACCAGAGTCATTGCAAGTGTGTTCTTTTCCTAAACCACCACCAGAGTCATTGCATGTGTCTTCGTTTCCTAAACCACATGGATCCACCAGCGTCATTGCATGTGTGTTCTTTTCCTTAACCACCACCAGAGTCATTGCATGTGTGTTCCTTTCATAAACCACATGGATCCACCAGAGTCATTGCATGTGTGTTCTTTTCATAAACCACCACTAGAGTCATTGCATGTGTCTTCTTTTCCTAAACCACATGGATCCACCAGAGTCATTGCATGTGTGTTCCTTTCATAAACCACATGGATCCACCAGAGTCGTTGCATGTGTGTTCCTTTCCAGAACCATATTGATCTACCATAGTCATTGCAAGTGTGTTCTTTTCCTAAACCACCACCAGAGTCATTGCATGTGTCTTGTTTTCCTAAACCACATGGATCCACCAGAGTCATTGCATGTGTGTTCTTTTCCTAAACCACCACCAGTGTCATAGCATGTGTGTTCCTTTCATAAACCACATGGATCCACCAGAGTCATTGCAAGTGTGTTCCTTTCCTAAGCCACATTGATCCACAAGAGTCATTGCATCTGTGTTCCTTTCCTAAGTCACCACTAGAGTCATTGCATGTGTGTTCTTTTACTAAACCTCCACCAGAGTCATTGCATGTGTTCCTTTCCTAAACCACATGGTTCCACCAGAGTCATTGCATGTGTGTTCTTTTCCTAAACCACCACCAGTGTCATTGCATGTGTCTTCTTTTCCTAAACCACATGGATCGACCAGAGTCATTGCATGTGTGTTCCTTTCATATACTACATGGATCCACCAGAGTCATTGCATGTGTCTTCTTTTCCTAAACCACATGGATCCACTAGAGTCATTGCATGTGTGTTCTTTTCCTAAACCACCACCAGAGTCACTGGATGTGTGTTCCTTTCATAAACAACATGGATCCACCAGAGTCATTGCATGTGCGTTCTTTTCCTAAACCACCACTAGAGTCATTGCATGTGTCTTCTTTTCCTAAACCACATGGATCCACCAGAGTCATTGCATGTGTATTCCTTTCATAAACCACATGGATCCACCAGAGTCATTGCATGTGTTTTACTTTCATAAACCACATTGATCCACCAGAGTCATTGCAAGTGTGTTCTTTTCCTAAACCACCACCAGAGTCATTGCATGTGTCTTCGTTTCCTAAACCACATGGATCCACCAGCGTCATTGCATGTGTGTTCTTTTCCTTAACCACCACCAGAGTCATTCCATGTGTGTTCCTTTCATAAACCACATGGATCCACCAGAGTCATTGCAAGTGTGTTCCTTTGCTAAGCCACATTGATCCACAAGAGTCATTGCATGTGTGTTCCTTTCGTAAGTCACCACTAAAGTCATTGCATGTGTGTTCTTTTTCTAAACCTCCACCAGAGTCATTGCATGTGTTCCTTTCCTAAACCACATGGTTCCACCAGAGTCATTGCATGTGTGTTCTTTTCCTAAACCACCATCAGTGTCATTGCATGTGTCTTCTTTTCCTAAACCACATGGATCGACCAGAGTCATTGCATGTGTGTTCCTTTCATAAACCACATGGATCCACCAGAGTCATTGCATGTGTGTTCCTTTCCTAAACCACATTTATCCACCAGAGTCATTGCAAGTGTGTTCTTTTCCTAAACCACCACCAGAGTCATTACATGTGTCTTCTTTTCCTAAACCACATGGATCCACCAGAGTCATTGCATGTGTGTTCTTTTCCTAAACCACCACCAGAGTCATAGCATGTGTGTTCCTTTCATAAACCACATGGATCCACCAGAGTCATTGCAAGTGTGTTCCTTTCCTAAGCCACATTGATCCGCAAGAGTCATTGCATGTGTGTTCCTTTCCTAAGTCACCACTAGAGTCATTGCATGTCTGTTCTTTTTCTAAACCTCCACCAGAGTCATTGCATGTGTTCCTTTCCTAAACCACATGGTTCCACTAGAGTCATTGCATGTGTGTTCTTTTCCTAAACCACCACCAGTGTCATTGCATGTGTCTTATTTTCCTAAACCACATGGATCGACCAGAGTCATTGCATGTGTGTTCCTTTCATAAACTACATGGATCCACCAGAGTCATTGCATGTGTCTTGTTTTCGTAAACCACATGGATCCACTAGAGTCATTGCATGTGTGTTGTTTTCCTAAACCACCACAAGAGTCATTGGATGTGTGTCCCTTTCATAAACCACATGGATCCACCAGAGTCATTGCATGTGTGTTCTTTTCCTAAACCACCACTAGAGTCATTGCATGTGTCTTCTTTTCCTAAACCACATGGATCCACCAGAGTCATTGCATGTGTGTTCCTTTCATAAACCACATGGATCCACCAGAGTCATTGCATGTGTGTTCCTTTCCTAAACCACATTGATCCACCAGAGTCATTGCAAGTGTGTTCTTTTCCTAAACCACCACCAGAGTCATTGCATGTGTCTTCTTTTCCTAAACCACATGGATCCACCAGAGTCATTGCATGTGTATTCGTTTCCTAACCACCACTAGAGTCATTGCATGTGTGTTCTTTTCCTAAACCACATGGATCCACCAGAGTCATTTCATGTGTGTTCTTTTCCCAAAGCACCACTAGACTCATTGCATGTGTCTTCTTTTCCTAAACCACATGGATCCACCAGAGTCATTGCATATGCGGTCCTTTCATAAACCACATGGATCCACCAAAGGCATTGCATGTGTGTTCCTTTCCTAAACCACATGGGTCCACCGGAGTCATTGCATGTGTGTTATTTTCCTAAACCGCCACCAGAGTCATTGTATGTGTCTTCTTTTAGTAAACCACATGGATCCACCAGAGTCATTGCGTATATGTTATTTTCCTAAACCACCACCAGAGTCATTGCCTGTGTGTTCTTTTCCTAAATCACATGGACCCACCAGAGTCATTGCATGTGTGTTCCTTTCCTAAACCACAAGGATCCACCAGAGTCATTGCATGTGTGTTCCTTTCCTAAACCACATGGATCCACCAGAGTTATTACATGTGTGTTCTTTTCCTAAACCACCACCAGAGTCATGGCATGTCTGTTCCTTTCCTAAACCACATTGATCCACCAGAGTCTTTGCAAGTGTGTTCTTTTCCTAAACTACATGGATCCACCAGTCATTGCATGTGTGTTCCTTTCGTAAACCACATTGATCCACCAGATTCATTGCATGTGTGTTCTTTTCCTAACCACCACCAGAGTCATTGCATGTGTGTTCTTTTCCTGAAACACATGGATCCACCAGAGTCATTGCATGTGTGTTGTTTTGCTAAACCACCACTAGAGTCTTTGCATGTGTCTTCTTTTCCTAAACCACATGGATCCTCCAGAGACATTGCATGTGTGTTCCTTTCATAAACCACATGGATCCACCAGAGTCATTGCATGTGTGTTCCTTCCTAAACCACATTGATCCACCAGATTCATTGCAAGTGTGTTCTTTTCCTAAACCACCACCAGAGTCATTGCATGTGTCTTCTTTTCCTAAACCACATGGATCCACTAGAGTCATAGCATGTGTGTTCTTTTCCTAAACCACCACCAGAGTCATTATATGTGTGTTCCTTTCATAAACCACATGGATCGACCAGAGTCATTGCATGTGTGTTATTTTCCTAAACCACCACTAGAGTCATTGCATGTGTCTTCTTTTCCTAAACCACATGGATCCACCAGAGTCATTGCATGTGTGTTCCTTTCATAAACCACATGGATCCACCAGAGTCATTGCAAGTATGTTCCTTTCCTAAGCCACATTGATCCACAAGAGTCATTGCATGTGTGTTCCTTTCGTAAGTCACCACTAGAGTCATTGCATGTGTGTTCTTTTTCTAAACCTCCACCAGAGTCATTGCATGTGTTCCTTTCCTAAACCACATGGTTCCACCAGAATCATTGCATGTGTGTTCTTTTCCTAAACCACCACCAATGTCATTGCATGTGTCTTCTTTTCCTAAACCACATGGATCGACCAGAGTCATTGCATGTGTGTTCCTTTCATAAACCACATGGATCCACCAGAGTCATTGCAAGTGTGTTCCTTTCCTAAACCACATTGATCCACCAGAGTCATTGCAAGTGTGTTCTTTTCCTAAACCACCACCAGAGTCATTGCATGTGTCTTCTTTTCATAAACCACATGGATCCACCAGAGTCATTGCATGTGTGTTCTTTTCCTAACCACGACCAGAGTCATTGCACGTGTGTTCTTTTCCTAAACTAGATGGATCCACCAGAGTCATTTCATGTGTGTTCTTTTCCCAAAGCACCACTAGAGTCATTGCATGTGTCTTCTTTTCCTACACCACATGGATCCACCAGAGTCATTACATGTGTGTTCCTTTCATAAACCATATGGATCCACCAGAGTCATTGCATGTATGTTCCTTTCTAGAACCATATTGATCCACAAGAGTCATAGCATGTGTGTTCTTTTCATAAACCACATGGATCCACTAGAGTCATTGCAAGTGTGTTCCTTTCCTAAGCCACATTGATCCACAAGAGTCATTGCATGTGTGTTCCTTTCCTAAGTCACCACTAGAGTCATTTCATGTGTGTTCTTTTACTAAACCTCCACCAGAGTCATTGCATGTGTTCCTTTCCTAAACCACATGGTTCCACCAGAGTCATTGCATGTGTTTTCTTTTCCTAAACCACCACCAGTGTCATTGCATGTGTCTTCTTGTCCTAAACCACATGGATTGACCAGAGTCATTGCATGTGTGTTCCTTTCATATACTACATGGATCCACCAGAGTCATTGCGTGTGTCTTCTTTTCCTAAACCACATGGATCCACTAGAGTCATTGCATGTGTGTTCTTTTCCTAAACCACCACCAGAGTCACTAGATGTGTGTTCCTTTCATAAACCACATGGATTCACCAGAGTCATTGCATGTGCGTTCTTTTCCTAAACCACCACTAGAGTCATTGCATGTGTCTTCTTTTCCTAAACCACATGGATCCACCAGAGTCATTGCATGTGTATTCCTTTCATAAACCACATGGATCCACCAGAGTCATTGCATGTGTTTTACTTTCCTAAACCACATTGATCCACCAGAGTCATTGCAAGTGTGTTCTTTTCCTAAACCACCACCAGAGTCATTGCATGTGTCTTCGTTTCCTAAACCACATGGATCCACCAGCGTCATTGCATGTGTGTTCTTTTCCTTAACCACCACCAGAGTCATTGCATGTGTGTTCCTTTCATAAACCACATGGATCCACCAGAGTCATTACATGTGTGTTCTTTTCATAAACCACCACTAGAGTCATTGCATGTGTCTTCTTTTCCTAAACCACATGGATCCACCAGAGTCATTACATGTGTGTTCCTTTCATAAACCACATGGATCCACCAGAGTCGTTGCATGTGTGTTCCTTTCCAGAACCATATTGAACCACCAGAGTCATTGCAAGTGTGTTCTTTTCCTAAACCACCACCAGAGTCATTGCATGTGTCTCCTTTTCCTAAACCACATGGATCCACCAGAGTCATTGCATGTGTGTTCTTTTCCTAAACCACCACCACAGTCATAGCATGTGTGTTCCTTTGATAAACCACATGGATCCACCAGAGTCATTGCAAGTGTGTTCCTTTCCTAAGCCACATTGATCCACAAGAGTCATTGCATCTGTGTTCCTTTCCTAAGTCACCACTAGAGTCATTGCATGTGTGTTCTTTTACTAAACCTCCACCAGAGTCATTGCATGTGTTCCTTTCCTAAACCACATGGTTCCACCAGAGTCATTGCATGTGTGTTCTTTTCCTAAACCACCACCAGTGTCATTGCATGTGTCTTCTTTTCCTAAACCACATGGATCGACCAGAGTCATTGCATGTGTGTTCCTTTCATATACTACATGGATCCACCAGAGTCATTGCATGTGTCTTCTTTTCCTAAACCACATGGATCCACTAGAGTCATTGCATGTGTGTTCTTTTCCTAAACCACCACCAGAGTCACTTGATGTGTGTTCCTTTCATAAACCACATGGATCCACCAGAGTCATTGCATGTGTTTTACTTTCCTAAACCACATTGATCCACCAGAGTCATTGCAAGTGTGTTCTTTTCCTAAACCACCACCAGAGTCATTGCATGTGTCTTCGTTTCCTAAACCACATGGATCCACCAGCGTCATTGCATGTGTGTTCTTTTCCTAAACCACCACCAGAGTAATTGCAAGTGTGTTCCTTTCATAAACCACATGGATCCACCAGAGTCATTGCAAGTGTGTTGCTTTCCTAAGCCACATTGATCCACAAGAGTCATTGCATGTGTGTTCCTTTCGTAAGTCACCACTAAAGTCATTGCATGTGTGTTCTTTTTCTTAACCTCCACCAGAGTCATTGCATGTGTTCCTTTCCTAAACCACATGGTTCCACCAGAGTCATTGCATGTGTGTTCTTTTCCTAAACCACCATCAGTGTCATTGCATGTGTCTTCTTTTCCTAAACCACATGGATCGACCAGAGTCATTGCATGTGTGTTCCTTTCATAAACCACATGGATCCACCAGAGTCATTGCATGTGTGTTCCTTTCCTAAACCACATTGATCCACCAGAGTCATTGCAAGTGTGTTCTTTTCCTAAACCACCACCAGAGTCATTGCATGTGTCTTCTTTTCCTAAACCACATGGATCCACCAGAGTCATTGCATGTGTGTTCTTTTCCTAAACCACCACCAGAGTCATAGCATGTGTGTTCCTTTCATAAACCACATGGATCCACCACAGTCATTGCAAGTGTGTTCCTTTCCTAAGCCACATTGATCCACAAGAGTCATTGCATGTGTGTTCCTTTCCTAAGTCACCACTAGAGTCATTGCATGTCTGTTCTTTTTCTAAACCTCCACCAGAGTCATTGCATGTGTTCCTTTCCTAAACCACATGGTTCCACTAGAGTCATTGCATGTGTGTTCTTTTCCTAAACCACCACCAGTGTCATTGCATGTGTCTTATTTTCCTAAACCACATGGATCGACCAGAGTCATTGCATGTGTGTTCCTTTCATAAACTACATGGATCCACCAGAGTCATTGCATGTGTCTTGTTTTCGTAAACCACATGGATCCACTAGAGTCATTGCATGTGTGTTGTTTTCCTAAACCACCACAAGAGTCATTGGATGTGTGTTCCTTTCATAAACCACATGGATCCACCAGAGTCATTGCATGTGTGTTCTTTTCCTAAACCACCACTAGAGTCATTGCATGTGTCTTCTTTTCCTAAACCACATGGATCCACCAGAGTCATTGCATGTGTGTTCCTTTCATAAACCACATGGATCCACTAGAGTCGTTGCATGTGTGTTCCTTTCCAGAACCATATTGATCCACCAGAGTCATTGCAAGTGTGTTCTTTTCCTAAACCACCACCAGAGTCATTGCATGTGTCTTCTTTTCCTAAACCACATGGATCCACCAGAGTCATTGCATGTGTGTTCTTTTCCTAAACCACCACCAGAGTCATAGCATGTGTGTTCCTTTCATAAACCACATGGATCCACCAGAGTCATTGCAAGTGTGTTCCTTTCCTAAGCCACATTGATCCACAAGAGTCATTGCATGTGTGTTCCTTTCCTAAGTCACCACTTGAGTCATTGCATGTGTGTTCTTTTTCTAAACCTCCACCAGAGTCATTGCATGTGTTCCTTTCCTAAACCACATGGTTCCACCAGAGTCATTGCATGTGTGTTCTTTTCCTAAACCACCACCAGTGTCATTGCATGTGTCTTCTTTTCCTAAACCACATGGATCGACCAGAGTCATTGCATGTGTGTTCCTTTCATATACTACATGGATCCACCAGAGTCATTGCATGTGTCTTCTTTTCCTAAACCACATGGATCCACTAGAGTCATTGCATGTGTGTTCTTTTCCTAAACCACCACCAGAGTCACTTGATGTGTGTTCCTTTCATAAACCACATGGATCCACCAGAGTCATTGCATGTGCGTTCTTTTCCTAAACCACCACTAGAGTCATTGCATGTGTCTTCTTTTCCTAAACCACATGGATCCACCAGAGTCATTGCATGTGTATTCCTTTCATAAACCACATGGATCCACCAGAGTCATTGCATGTGTTTTACTTTCCTAAACCACATTGATCCACCAGAGTCATTGCAAGTGTGTTCTTTTCCTAAACCACCACCAGAGTCATTGCATGTGTCTTCGTTTCCTAAACCACATGGATCCACCAGCATCATTGCATGTGTGTTCTTTTCCTAAACCACCACCAGAGTCATTGCATGTGTGTTCCTTTCATAAACCACATGGATCCACCAGAGTCATTGCAAGTGTGTTCCTTTCCTAAGCCACATTGATCCACAAGAGTCATTGCATGTGTGTTCCTTTCGTAAGTCACCACTAAAGTCATTGCATGTGTGTTCTTTTTCTAAACCTCCACCAGAGTCATTGCATGTGTTCCTTTGCTAAACCACATGGTTCCACCAGAGTCATTGCATGTGTGTTCTTTTCCTAAACCACCATCAGTGTCATTGCATGTGTCTTCTTTTCCTAAACCACATGGATCGACCAGAGTCATTGCATGTGTGTTCCTTTCATAAACCACATGGATCCACCAGAGTCATTGCATGTGTGTTCCTTTCCTAAACCACATTGATCCACCAGAGTCATTGCAAGTGTGTTCTTTTCCTAAACCACCACCAGAGTCATTGCATGTGTCTTCTTTTCCTAAACCACATGGATCCACCAGAGTCATTGCATGTGTGTTCTTTTCCTAAACCACCACCAGAGTCATAGCATGTGTGTTCCTTTCATAAACCACATGGATCCACCAGAGTCATTGCAAGTGTGTTCCTTTCCTAAGCCACATTGATCCACAAGAGTCATTGCATGTGTGTTCCTTTCCTAAGTCACCACTAGAGTCATTGCATGTCTGTTCTTTTTCTAAACCTCCACCAGAGTCATTGCATGTGTTCCTTTCCTAAACCACATGGTTCCACTAGAGTCATTGCATGTGTGTTCTTTTCCTAAACCACCACCAGTGTCATTGCATGTGTCTTATTTTCCTAAACCACATGGATCGACCAGAGTCATTGCATGTGTGTTCCTTTCATAAACTACATGGATCCACCAGAGTCATTGCATGTGTCTTGTTTTCGTAAACCACATGGATCCACTAGAGTCATTGCATGTGTGTTCTTTTCCTAAACCACCACCAGAGTCATTGGATGTGTGTTCCTTTCATAAACCACATGGATCCACCAGAGTCATTGCATGTGTGTTCTTTTCCTAAACCACCACTAGAGTCATTGCATGTGTCTTCTTTTCCTAAAGCACATGGATCCACCAGAGTCATTGCATGTGTGTTCCTTTCATAAACCACATGGATCCACCAGAGTCATTGCATGTGTGTTCCTTTCCTAAACCACATTGATCCACCAGAGTCATTGCAAGTGTGTTCTTTTCCTAAACCACCACCAGAGTCATTGCATGTGTCTTCTTTTCCTAAACCACATGGATCCACCAGAGTCATTGCATGTGTATTCGTTTCCTAACCACCACCAGAGTCATTGCATGTGTGTTCTTTTCCTAAACCACATGGATCCACCAGAGTCATTTCATGTGTGTTCTTTTCCCAAAGCACCACTAGACTCATTGCATGTGTCTTCTTTTCCCAAACCACATGGATCCACCAGAGTCATTGCATATGCGGTCCTTTCATAAACCACATGGATCCACCAAAGGCATTGCATGTGTGTTCCTTTCCTAAACCACATGGGTCCACCGGAGTCATTGCATGTGTGTTATTTTCCTAAACTGCCACCAGAGTCATTGTATGTGTCTTCTTTTAGTAAACCACATGGATCCACCAGAGTCATTGCGTATATGTTATTTTCCTAAACCACCACCAGAGTCATTGCTTGTGTGTTCTTTTCCTAAATCACATGGACCCACCAGAGTCATTGCATGTGTGTTCCTTTCCTAAACCACAAGGATCCACCAGAGTCATTGCATGTGTGTTCCTTTCCTAAACCACATGGATCCACCAGAGTTATTACATGTGTGTTCTTTTCCTAAACCACCACCAGAGTCATGGCATGTCTGTTCCTTTCCTAAACCACATTGATCCACCAGAGTCTTTGCAAGTGTGTTCTTTTCCTAAACTACATGGATCCACCAGTCATTGCATGTGTGTTCCTTTCGTAAACCACATTGATCCACCAGATTCATTGCATGTGTGTTCTTTTCCTAACCACCACCAGAGTCATTGCATGTGTGTTCTTTTCCTGAACCACATGGATCCACCAGAGTCATTGCATGTGTGTTGTTTTGCTAAACCACCACTAGAGTCTTTGCATGTGTCTTCTTTTCCTAAACCACATGGATCCTCCAGAGACATTGCGTGTGTGTTCCTTCCTAAACCACATTGATCCACCAGATTCATTGCAAGTGTGTTCTTTTCCTAAACCACCACCAGAGTCATTGCATGTGTCTTCTTTTCCTAAACCACATGGATCCACTAGAGTCATCGCATGTGTGTTCTTTTCCTAAACCACCACCAGAGTCATTGGATGTGTGTTCCTTTCATAAACCACATGGATCCACCAGAGTCATTGCATGTGTGTTCTTTTCCTAAACCACCACTAGAGTCATTGCATGTGTCTTCTTTTCCTTAACCACATGGATCCACCAGAGTCATTGCATGTGTGTTCCTTTCATAAACCACATGGATCCACCAGAGTCATTGCATGTGTGTTACTTTCCTAAACCACATTGATCCACCAGAGTCATTGCAAGTGTGTTCTTTTCCTAAACCACCACCAGAGTCATTGCATGTGTCTTCTTTTCCTAAACCACATGGATCCACCAGAGTCATTGCATGTGTGTTCTTTTCCTAAACCACCACCAGATTCATTGCATGTGTGTTCCTTTCATAAACCACATGGATCCACCAGAGTCATTGCAAGTGTGTTCCTTTCCTAAGCCACATTGATCCACAAGAGTCATTGCATGTGTGTTCCTTTCATAAGTCACCACTAGAGTCATTGCATGTGTGTTCTTTTTCTAAACCTCCACCAGAGTCATTGCATGTGTTCCTTTCCTAAACCACATGGTTCCACCAGAGTCATTGCATGTGTGTTCTTTTCCTAAACCACCACCAGTGTCATTGCATGTGTCTTCTTTTCCTAAACCACATGGATCGACCAGAGTCATTGCATGTGTGTTCCTTTCATAAACCACATGGATCCACCAGAGTCATTGCATGTGTGTTCCTTTCCTAAACCACATTGATCCACCAGAGTCATTGCAAGTGTGTTCTTTTTTTAAACCACCACCAGAGTCATTGCATGTGTCTTCTTTTCCTAAACCACATAGATCCACCAGAGTCATTGCATGTGTTTTTTTTCCTAAACCACCACCAGAGTCATTGCAAGTGTGTTCCTTTCATAAATCACATGGATCCACCAGAGTCATTGCAAGTGTGTTCCTTTCCTAAGCCACATAGATCCACAAGAGTCATTGCATGTGTGTTCCTTTCCTAAGTCACCACTAGAGTCATTGCATGTCTGTTCTTTTTCTAAATCTCCACCAGAGTCATTGCATGTGTTCCTTTCCTAAACCACATGGTTCCACAAGAGTCATTGCATGTGTGTTCTTTTCCTAAACCACCACCAGTGTCATTGCATGTGTCTTATTTTCCTAAACCACATGTATCGACCAGAGTCATTGCATGTGTGTTCCTTTCATAAACTACATGGATCCACCAGAGTCATTGCATGTGTCTTGTTTTCCTAAACCACATGGATCCACTAGAGTCATTGCATGTGTGTTCTTTTCCTAAACCACCACCAGAGTCATTGGATGTGTGTTCCTTTCATAAACCACATGGATCCACCAGAGTCATTGCATGTGTGTTCTTTTCCTAAACCACCACTAGAGTCATTGCATGTGTCTTCTTTTCCTAAACCACATGGATCCACCAGAGTCATTGCATGTGTGTTCCTTTCATAAACCACATGGATCCACCAGTCATTGCATGTGTGTTCCTTTCCTAAACCACATTGATCCACCAGAGTCATTGCAAGTGTGTTCTTTTCCTAAACCACCACCAGACTCATTGCATGTGTCTTCTTTTCCTAAACCACATGCATCCACCAGAGTCATTGCATGTGTGTTCGTTTCCTAACCACCACCAGAGTCATTGCATGTGTGTTCTTTTCCTAAACCACATGGATCCACCAGAGTCATTTCATGTGTGTTCTTTTCCCAAAGCACCACTAGACTCATTGCATGTGTCTTCTTTTCCTAAACCACATGGATCCACCAGAGTCATTGCATATGCGGTCCTTTCATAAACCACATGGATCCACCCGAGTCATTGCATGTGTGTTCCTTTTCTAAACCACATGGATCCACCAGAGTTATTACATGTGTGTTCTTTTCCTAAACCACCACCAGAGTCATGGCATGTCTGTTCCTTTCCTAAACCACATTGATCCACCAGAGTCTTTGCAAGTGTGCTCTTTTCCTAAACTACATGGATCCACCAGTCATTGCATGTGTGTTCCTTTCGTAAACCACATTGATCCACCAGATTCATTGCATGTGTGTTCTTTTCCTAACCACCACCAGAGTCATTGGATGTGTGTTCCTTTCATAAACCGCATGGATCCACTAGAGTCATTGCATGTGTGTTCTTTTCCTAAACCACATGGATCCACCAGAGTCAGTTCATGTGTGTTCTTTTCCCAAAGCACCACTAGAGTCATTGCATGTGTCTTCTTTTCCTAAAGCACATGGACCCACCAAAGTCATTGCATGTGTGTTCCTTTCCTAAACCACATGGATCCACCAGAGTCATTGCATGTGTGTTCCTTTCCTAAACCACATGGATCCACCAGAGTTATTACATGTGTGTTCTTTTCCTAAACCACCACCAGAGTCATGGCATGTCTGTTCCTTTCCTAAACCACATTGATCCACCAGAGTCTTTGCAAGTGTGCTCTTTTCCTAAACTACATGGATCCACCAGTCATTGCATTTGTGTTCCTTTCGTAAACCACATTGATCCACCAGATTCATTGCATGTGTGTTCTTTTCCTAACCACCACCAGAGTCATTGGATGTGTGTTCCTTTCATAAACCGCATGGATCCACTAGAGTCATTGCATGTGTGTTCTTTTCCTAAGCCACCACTAGAGTCATTGCATGTGTCTTCTTTTCCTAAACCACATGGATCCACCAGAGTCATTGCATGTGTGTTCCTTTCATAAATCACATGGATCCACCAGAGTCATTGCATGTGTGTTCCTTTCCTAAACCACATTGATCCACCAGAGTCATTGCAAGTGTGTACTTTTCGTAAACCACCACCAGAGTCATTGCATGTGTTTTCTTTTCCTAAACCACATGGATCCACCAGAGTCATTGCATGTATGTTCGTTTCCTAACCACCACCAGAGTCATTGCGTGTCTGTTCTTTTCCTAAACCACCACCAGAGTCATTGCATGTGTGTTCCTTTCATAAACCACATGGATCCACCAGAGTCATTGCGAGTGTGTTCCTTTACTAAGCCACATTGATCCACAAGAGTCATTACGTGTGTGTTCCTTTCGTAAGTCACCACTAGAGTCATTGCATGTGTGTTCTTTTTCTGAACCTCCACCAGAGTCATTGCATGTGTTCCTTTCCTATACCACATGGTTCCACCAGAGTCATTGCATGTGTGTTCTTTTCCTAAACCACCACAAGTGTCATTGCATGTGTCTTCTTTTCCTAAACCACATGGATCGACCAGAGTCATTGCATGTGTGTTCCTTTCATAAACCACATGGATCCCCCAGATTCATTGCATGTGTATTCCTTTCCTAAACCACATTGATCCACCAGAGTCATTGCAAGTGTGTTCTTTTCCTAAACCACCACCAGAGTCATTGCATGTGTCTTCTTTTCCTAAACCACATGGATCCACCAGAGTCATTGCATGTGTGTTCTTTTCCTAAACCACCACCAGAGTCATTGCATGTGTGTTCCTTTCATAAACCACATGGATCCACCAGAGTCATTGCAAGTGTGTTCCTTTCCTAAACCACATTTATCCACAAGAGTCGTTGCATGTGTGTTCCTTTCCTAAGTCACCACTAGAGTCATTGCATGTGTGTTCTTTTCCTAAACCTCCACCAGAGTCATTGCATCTGTTCCTTTCCTAAACCACATGGATCGACCAGAGTCATTGCATGTGTCTTCTTTTCCTAAACCACATGGATCGACCAGAGTCATTGCAGGTGTGTTCCTTTCATAAACTACATGGATCCACCAGAGTCATTGCATGTGTCTTCTTTTCATAAACCACATGGATCCACCAGAGTCATTGCATGTGTGTTCTTTTCCTAAACCACCACTAGAGTCATTGCATGTGTCTTCTTTTCCTAAACCACATGGATCTACCAGAGTCATTGCATGTTTGTTCCTTTCATAAACCACATGGATCCACCAGAGTCATTGTATGTGTGTGCCTTTCCTAAACAAAATTGATCCACCAGAGTCATTGCAAGTCTTCTTTTTCTAAACCACATGGATCCACCAGAGTCATTGCATGTGTGTTCGTTTCCTAACCACCACCAGAGTCATTGCATGTGTGTTCTTTTCCTAAACCACATGGATCCACCAAAGTCAGTTCATGTGTGTTCTTTTCCCAAAGCACCACTAGAGTCATTGCATGTGTCTTCTTTTCCTAAACCACATGGATCCACCAGAGTCATTGCATATGCGGTCCTTTCATAAACCACATGGATCCACCAAAGGCATTGCATGTGTGTTCCTTTCCTAAACCACATGGGTCCACTAGAGTCATTGCATGTGTGTTATTTTCCTAAACCGCCACCAGAGTCATTGTATGTGTCTTCTTTTAGTAAACCACATGGATCCGCCAGAGTCATTGCGTATATGTTATTTTCCTAAACCACCACCAGAGTCATTGCTTGTGTGTTCCTTTCATAAACCACATGGATCCACCAGAATTATTGCATGTGTGTTCCTTTCCTAAACCACATTGATCCAGGAGAGTAATTGCATGTGTGTTCTTTTCATAAACCACCACTAGAGTCATTGCATGTGTTTTATTTTTCTAAACCTCCACTAGAGTCATTGCATGTGTTCCTTTCCTAAACCACATGGTTCCACCAGAATCATTGCATATGTGTTCTTCTCCTAAACCACCACCAGAGTCATTGCATGTGTGTTCCTTTCCTAAAACATGATCCACCAGAGTCATTGCATGTGTGTTCCTTTCCTAAACCACCACGAGAGTCATTGCATGTGTGTTCTTTTCATAAACCACCACTAGAGTCATTGCATGTGTCTTCTTTTCCTAAAGCACATGGTCCCACCAGAGTCATTGCATGTGTGTTCCTTTCCTAAACCACATGGATCCACCAGAGTCATTGCATGTGTGTTCCTTTCCTAAACCACATGGATCCACCAGAGTTATTACATGTGTGTTCTTTTCCTAAACCACCACCAGAGTCATGGCATGTCTGTTCCTTTCCTAAACCACATTGATCCACCAGAGTCTTTGCAAGTGTGCTCTTTTCCTAAACTACATGGATCCACCAGTCATTGCATGTGTGTTCCTTTCGTAAACCACATTGATCCACCAGATTCATTGCATGTGTGTTCTTTTCCTAACCACCACCAGAGTCATTGCATGTGTGTTCTTTTCCTGAACCACGTGGATCCACCAGAGTCATTGCATGTGTGTTTTTTTGCTAAACCACCAATAGACTCTTTGCATGTGTCTTCTTTTCCTAAACCACATGGATCCTCCAGAGACATTGCATGTGTGTTCCTTTCATAAACCACATGGATCCACCAGAGTCATTGCATGTGTGTTCCTTCCTAAACCACATTGATCCACAAGAGTCATTGCAAGTGTGTTCTTTTCCTAAACCACCACCAGAGTCATTGCATGTGTCTTCTTTTCCTAAACCACATGGATCCACTAGAGTCATTGCATGTGTGTTCTTTTCCTAAACCACCACCAGAGTCATTGGATATGTGTACCTTTCATAAACCACATGGATTCACCAGAGTCATTGCATGTGTGTTCTTTTCCTAAACCACCACTAGAGTCATTGCATGTGTCTTCTTTTCCTAAACCACATGGATCCACCAGAGTCATTGCATGTGTGTTCCTTTCATAAACCACATGGATCCACCAGAATCATTGCATGTGTGTTACTTTCCTAAACCACATTGATCCACCAGAGTCATTGCAAGTGTGTTCTTTTCCTAAAACATAAACAGAGTCATTGCATGTGTCTTCTTTTCCTAAACCACATGGATCCACCAGAGTCATTGCATGTGTGTTCTTTTCCTAAACCACCACCAGAGTCATTGCATGTGTGTTCCTTTCATAAACCACATGGATCCACCAGAGTCATTGCAAGTGTGTTCCTTTCCTAAGCCACATTGATCCACAAGAGTCATTGCATGTGTGTTCCTTTCGTAAGTCACCACTAGAGTCATTGCATGTGTGTTCTTTTTCTAAACCTCCACCAGAGTCATTGCATGTGTTCCTTTCCTAAACCACATGGTTCCACAAGAGTCATTGCATGTGTGTTCTTTTCCTAAACCACCACCAGTGTCATTGCATGTGTCTTCTTTTCCTAAATCACATGGATCGACCAGAGTCATTGCATGTGTGTTCCTTTCGTAAACCACATGGATCCACCAGAGTCATTGCACGTGTGTTCCTTTCCTAAACCACATTGATCCACCAGAGTCATTGCAAGTGGGTTCTTTTCCTAAACCACCAGAGTCATTGCATGTGTCTTCTTTTCCTAAACCACATGGATCCACCAGAGTCATTGCATGTGTGTTCTTTTCCTAAACCACCACCAGAGTCATTGCATGTGTGTTCCTTTCATAAATCACATGGATCCACCAGAGTCATTGCAAGTGTGTTCCTTTCCTAAGCCACATTGATCCACAAGAGTCATTGCATGTGTGTTCCTTTCCTAAGTCACCACTAGAGTCATTGCATGTGTGTTCTTTTCCTAAACCACCACCAAAGTCATGGCATGTCTGTTCCTTTCCTAAACCACATTGATCCACCAGTCTTTGCAAGTGTGTTCTTTTCCTGAAGTACATGGATCCACCAGTCATTGCATGTGTGTTCCTTTCGTAAACCACATTGATCCACCAGATTCATTGCATGTGTGTTCTTTTCCTAACCACCACCAGAGTCATTGAATGTGTGTTCTTTTCCTGAACCACATGGATCCACCAGAGTCATTGCATGTGTGTTGTTTTGCTAAACCACCACTAGAGTCTTTGCATGTGTCTTCTTTTCCTAAACCACATGGATCCTCCAGAGACATTGCATGTGTGTTCCTTTCATAAACCACATGGATCCACCAGAGTCATTGCATGTGTGTTCCTTCCTAAACCACATTGATCCTCAAGAGTCATTGCAAGTGTGTTCTTTTCCTAAACCACCACCAGAGTCATTGCATGTGTCTTCTTTTACTAAACCACATGGATCCACTAGAGTCATTGCATGTGTGTTCTTTTCCTAAACCACCACCAGAGTCATTGGATGTGTGTACCTTTCATAAACCACATGGATTCACCAGAGTCATTGCATGTGTGTTCTTTTCCTAAACCACCACTAGAGTCATTGCATGTGTCTTCTTTTCCTAAACCACATGGATCCACTAGATTCATTGCATGTGTGTTCCTTTCATAAACCACATGGATCCACCAGAGTCATTACATGTGTGTTACTTTCCTAAACCACATTGATCCACCAGAGTCATTGCAAGTGTGTTCTTTTCCTAAACCACCACCAGAGTCATTTCATGTGTCTTCTTTTCCTAAACCACATGGATCCACCAGAGTCATTGCATGTGTGTTCTTTTCCTAAACCACCACCAGAGTCATTGCATGTGTGTTCCTTTCATAAACCACTTGGATCCACCAGAGTCATTGCAAGTGTGTTCCTTTCCTAAGACACATTGATCCACAAGAGTCATTGCATGTGTGTTCCTTTCGTAAGTCACCACTAGAGTCATTGCATATGTGTTCTTTTTCTAAACCTCCACCAGAGTCATTGCATGTGTGTTCCTTTCCTAAACCACATTGATCCACCAGAGTCATTGCAAGTGTGTTCTTTTCCTAAACCACCACCAGTGTCATTGCATGTGTCTTCCTTTCCTAAACCACATGGTTCGACTAGAGTCATTGCATGTGTGTTCCTTTCATAAACCACATGGATCCACTAGAGTCATTGCATGTGTGTTCCTTTCCTAAACCACATTGATCCACCAGAGTCATTGCAAGTGGGTTCTTTTCCTAAACCACCAGAGTCATTGCATGTGTCTTCTTTTCCTAAACCACATGGATCCACCAGAGTCATTGCATGTGTGTTCCTTTCGTAAGTCACCACTAGAGTCATTGCATGTGTGTTCTTTTTCTAAACCTCCACCAGAGTCATTGCATGTGTTCCTTTCCTAAACCACATGGTTCCACAAGAGTCATTGCATGTGTGTTCTTTTCCTAAACCACCACCAGTGTCATTGCATGTGTCTTCTTTTCCTAAATCACATGGATCGACCAGAGTCATTGCATGTGTGTTCCTTTCGTAAACCACATGGATCCACCAGAGTCATTGCATGTGTGTTCCTTTCCTAAACCACATTGATCCACCAGAGTCATTGCAAGTGGGTTCTTTTCCTAAACCACCAGAGTCATTGCATGTGTCTTCTTTTCCTAAACCACATGGATCCACCAGAGTCATTGCATGTGTGTTCTTTTCCTAAACCACCACCAGAGTCATTGCATGTGTGTTCCTTTCATAAATCACATGGATCCACCAGAGTCATTGCAAGTGTGTTCCTTTCCTAAGCCACATTGATCCACAAGAGTCATTGCATGTGTGTTCCTTTCCTAAGTCACCACTAGAGTCATTGCATGTGTGTTCTTTTCCTAAACCACCACCAAAGTCATGGCATGTCTGTTCCTTTCCTAAACCACATTGATCCACCAGTCTTTGCAAGTGTGTTCTTTTCCTGAAGTACATGGATCCACCAGTCATTGCATGTGTGTTCCTTTCGTAAACCACATTGATCCACCAGATTCATTGCATGTGTGTTCTTTTCCTAACCACCACCAGAGTCATTGAATGTGTGTTCTTTTCCTGAACCACATGGATCCACCAGACTCATTGCATGTGTGTTGTTTTGCTAAACCACCACTAGAGTCTTTGCATGTGTCTTCTTTTCCTAAACCACATGGATCCTCCAGAGACATTGCATGTGTGTTCCTTTCATAAACCACATGGATCCACCAGAGTCATTGCATGTGTGTTCCTTCCTAAACCACATTGATCCTCAAGAGTCATTGCAAGTGTGTTCTTTTCCTAAACCACCACCAGAGTCATTGCATGTGTCTTCTTTTACTAAACCACATGGATCCACTAGAGTCATTGCATGTGTGTTCTTTTCCTAAACCACCACCAGAGTCATTGGATGTGTGTACCTTTCATAAACCACATGGATTCACCAGAGTCATTGCATGTGTGTTCTTTTCCTAAACCACCACTAGAGTCATTGCATGTGTCTTCTTTTCCTAAACCACATGGATCCACTAGATTCATTGCATGTGTGTTCCTTTCATAAACCACATGGATCCACCAGAGTCATTACATGTGTGTTACTTTCCTAAACCACATTGATCCACCAGAGTCATTGCAAGTGTGTTCTTTTCCTAAACCACCACCAGAGTCATTGCATGTGTCTTCTTTTCCTAAACCACATGGATCCACCAGAGTCATTGCATGTGTGTTCTTTTCCTAAACCACCACCAGAGTCATTGCATGTGTGTTCCTTTCATAAACCACTTGGATCCACCAGAGTCATTGCAAGTGTGTTCCTTTCCTAAGACACATTGATCCACAAGAGTCATTGCATGTGTGTTCCTTTCGTAAGTCACCACTAGAGTCATTGCATGTGTGTTCTTTTTCTAAACCTCCACCAGAGTCATTGCATGTGTGTTCCTTTCCTAAACCACATTGATCCATCAGAGTCATTGCAAGTGTGTTCTTTTCCTAAACCACCACCAGTGTCATTGCATGTGTCTTCCTTTCCTAAACCACATGGTTCGACCAGAGTCATTGCATGTGTGTTCCTTTCATAAACCACATGGATCCACTAGAGTCATTGCATGTGTGTTCCTTTCCTAAACCACATTGATCCACCAGAGTCATTGCAAGTGGGTTCTTTTCCTAAACCACCAGAGTCATTGCATGTGTCTTCTTTTCCTAAACCACATGGATCCACCAGAGTCATTGCATGTGTGTTCTTTTCCTAAACCACCACCAGAGTCATTGCATGTGTGTTCCTTTCATAAATCACATGGATCCACCAGAGTCATTGCAAGTGTGTTCCTTTCCTAAGCCACATTGATCCACAAGAGTCATTGCATGTGTGTTCCTTTCCTAAGTCACCACTAGAGTCATTGCATGTGTGTTCTTTTTCTAAACCTCCACCAGAGTCATTGCATGTGTTCCTTCCCTAAACCACATGGTTCCACCAGAGTCATTGCATGTGTGTTCTTTTCCTAAACCACCACCAGAGTCATTGCATGTCTGTTCCTTTCATAAACCACATGGATCCACCAGAGTCATTGCAAGTGTGTTCCTTTCCTAAGCCACATTGATCCACAAGAGTCATTGCATGTGTGTTCCTTTCCTAAGCCACCACTAGAGTCATTGCATGTGTGTTCTTTTCCTAAACCTCCACCAGAGTCATTGCATGTGTTCCTTTCCTAAACCACATGGTTCCACCAGAGTCATTGCATGTGTTTTCTTTTCCTAAACCACCACCAGTGTCATTGCATGTGTCTTCTTTTCCTAAACCACATGGATCGACCAGAGTCATTGCATGTGTGTTCCTTTCATAAACTACATGGATCCACCAGAGTCATTGCATGTGTCTTCTTTTCCTAAAAAACATGGATCCACTAGAGTCATTCCATGTGTGTTCTGTTCCTAAACCACCACCAGAGTCATTGGATGTGTGTTCCTTTCATAAACCACATGGATCCACCAGAGTCATTGCAAGTGTGTTCTTTTCCTAAACTACATGGATCCACCAGAGTCATTGCATGTGTGTTCTTTTCCGAAACCACCACCAGTGTCATTGCATGTGTCTTATTTTCCTAAACCACATGGATCGACCAGAGTCATTGCATGTGTGTTCCTTTCATAAACTACATGGATCCACCAGAGTCATTCCATGTGTCTTCTTTTCCTAAACCACATGGATCCACTAGAGTCATTGCATGTGTGTTCTTTTCCTAAACCACCGCCAGAGTCATTGGATGTGTGTTCCTTTCATAAACCACATGTATCCACCAAAGTCATTGCATGTGTGTTCTTTTCCTAAACCACCACTAGAGTCATTGCATGTGTCTTCTTTTCCTAAACCACCACCAGAGTCATTGCATATGTGTTCTTTTCCTAAACCACCACCAGAGTCATAGCATGTGTGTTCCTTTCATAAACCACATGGATCCACCAGAGTCATTGCAAGTGTGTTCCTTTCCTAAGCCACATTGATCCACAAGACTCATTGCATGTGTGTTCCTTTCGTAAGTCACCACTAGAGTCATTGCATGTGTGTTCTTTTTTTGAACCTCCACCAGAGTCATTGCATGTGTTCCTTTCCTATACCACATGGTTCCACCAGAGTCATTGCATGTGTGTTCTTTTCCTAAACCACCACCAGTGTCATTGCATGTGTCTTCTTTTCCTAAACCACATGGATCGACCAGAGTCATTGCATGTGTGTTCCTTTCATAAACCACATGGATCCACCAGAGTCATTGGATGTGTGTTCCTTTCCTAAACCACATTGATCCACCAGAGTCATTGCACATGTGTTCTTTTCCTAAACCACCACCAGAGTCATTGCATGTGTCTTCTTTTCCTAAACCACATGGATCCACCAGAGTCATTGCATGTGTGTTCTTTTCCTAAACCACCACCAGAGTCATTGCATGTGTGTTCCTTTCATAAACCACATGGATCCACCAGAGTCATTGCAAGTGTGTTCCTTTCCTAAGCCACATTGATCCACAAGAGTCAGTGCATGTGTGTTCCTTTCCTAAGTCACCACCAGAGTCATTGCATGTGTGTTCTTTTTCTAAACCTCCACCAGAGTCATTGCATCTGTTCCTTTCCTAAACCACATGGTTCCACCAGAGTCATTGCATGTGTTTTCTTTTCCTAAACCACCACTAGAGTCATTGCATGTGTCTTCTTTTCCTAAACCACATGGATCCACTAGATTCATTGCATGTGTGTTCCTTTCATAAACCACATGGATCCACCAGAGTCATTACATGTGTGTTACTTTCCTAAACCACATTGATCCACCAGAGTCATTGCAAGTGTGTTCTTTTCCTAAACCACCACCAGAGTCATTGCATGTGTCTTCTTTTCCTAAACCACATGGATCCACCAGAGTCATTGCATGTGTGTTCTTTTCCTAAACCACCACCAGAGTCATTGCATGTGTGTTCCTTTCATAAACCACTTGGATCCACCAGAGTCATTGCAAGTGTGTTCCTTTCCTAAGACACATTGATCCACAAGAGTCATTGCATGTGTGTTCCTTTCGTAAGTCACCACTAGAGTCATTGCATGTGTGTTCTTTTTCTAAACCTCCACCAGAGTCATTGCATGTGTGTTCCTTTCCTAAACCACATTGATCCATCAGAGTCATTGCAAGTGTGTTCTTTTCCTAAACCACCACCAGTGTCATTGCATGTGTCTTCCTTTCCTAAACCACATGGTTCGACCAGAGTCATTGCATGTGTGTTCCTTTCATAAACCACATGGATCCACTAGAGTCATTGCATGTGTGTTCCTTTCCTAAACCACATTGATCCACCAGAGTCATTGCAAGTGGGTTCTTTTCCTAAACCACCAGAGTCATTGCATGTGTCTTCTTTTCCTAAACCACATGGATCCACCAGAGTCATTGCATGTGTGTTCTTTTCCTAAACCACCACCAGAGTCATTGCATGTGTGTTCCTTTCATAAATCACATGGATCCACCAGAGTCATTGCAAGTGTGTTCCTTTCCTAAGCCACATTGATCCACAAGAGTCATTGCATGTGTGTTCCTTTCCTAAGTCACCACTAGAGTCATTGCATGTGTGTTCTTTTTCTAAACCTCCACCAGAGTCATTGCATGTGTTCCTTCCCTAAACCACATGGTTCCACCAGAGTCATTGCATGTGTGTTCTTTTCCTAAACCACCACCAGAGTCATTGCATGTCTGTTCCTTTCATAAACCACATGGATCCACCAGAGTCATTGCAAGTGTGTTCCTTTCCTAAGCCACATTGATCCACAAGAGTCATTGCATGTGTGTTCCTTTCCTAAGCCACCACTAGAGTCATTGCATGTGTGTTCTTTTCCTAAACCTCCACCAGAGTCATTGCATGTGTTCCTTTCCTAAACCACATGGTTCCACCAGAGTCATTGCATGTGTTTTCTTTTCCTAAACCACCACCAGTGTCATTGCATGTGTCTTCTTTTCCTAAACCACATGGATCGACCAGAGTCATTGCATGTGTGTTCCTTTCATAAACTACATGGATCCACCAGAGTCATTGCATGTGTCTTCTTTTCCTAAAAAACATGGATCCACTAGAGTCATTCCATGTGTGTTCTGTTCCTAAACCACCACCAGAGTCATTGGATGTGTGTTCCTTTCATAAACCACATGGATCCACCAGAGTCATTGCAAGTGTGTTCTTTTCCTAAACTACATGGATCCACCAGAGTCATTGCATGTGTGTTCTTTTCCGAAACCACCACCAGTGTCATTGCATGTGTCTTATTTTTCCTAAACCACATGGATCGACCAGAGTCATTGCATGTGTGTTCCTTTCATAAACTACATGGATCCACCAGAGTCATTGCATGTGTCTTCTTTTCCTAAACCACATGGATCCACCAGAGTCATTGCATGTGTGTTCTTTTCCTAAACCACCGCCAGAGTCATTGGATGTGTGTTCCTTTCATAAACCACATGTATCCACCAAAGTCATTGCATGTGTGTTCTTTTCCTAAACCACCACTAGAGTCATTGCATGTGTCTTCTTTTCCTAAACCACCACCAGAGTCATTGCATATTTGTTCTTTTCCTAAACCACCACCAGAGTCATAGCATGTGTGTTCCTTTCATAAACCACATGGATCCACCAGAGTCATTGCAAGTGTGTTCCTTTCCTAAGCCACATTGATCCACAAGACTCATTGCATGTGTGTTCCTTTCGTAAGTCACCACTAGAGTCATTGCATGTGTGTTCTTTTTTTGAACCTCCACCAGAGTCATTGCATGTGTTCCTTTCCTATACCACATGGTTCCACCAGAGTCATTGCATGTGTGTTCTTTTCCTAAACCACCACCAGTGTCATTGCATGTGTCTTCTTTTCCTAAACCACATGGATCGACCAGAGTCATTGCATGTGTGTTCCTTTCATAAACCACATGGATCCACCAGAGTCATTGGATGTGTGTTCCTTTCCTAAACCACATTGATCCACCAGAGTCATTGCACATGTGTTCTTTTCCTAAACCACCACCAGAGTCATTGCATGTGTCTTCTTTTCCTAAACCACATGGATCCACCAGAGTCATTGCATGTGTGTTCTTTTCCTAAACCACCACCAGAGTCATTGCATGTGTGTTCCTTTCATAAACCACATGGATCCACCAGAGTCATTGCAAGTGTGTTCCTTTCCTAAGCCACATTGATCCACAAGAGTCAGTGCATGTGTGTTCCTTTCCTAAGTCACCACCAGAGTCATTGCATGTGTGTTCTTTTTCTAAACCTCCACCAGAGTCATTGCATGTGTTCCTTTCCTAAACCACATGGTTCCACCAGAGTCATTGCATGTGTTTTCTTTTCCTAAACCACCACCAGTGTCATTGCATGTGTCTTCTTTTCCTAAACCACATGGATCGACCCGAGTCATTGCATGTGTGTTCCTTTCATAAACTACATGGATCCACCAGAGTCATTGCATGTGTCTTCTTTTCCTAAACCACATGGATCCACTAGAGTCATTGCATGTGTGTTCTTTTCCAAAACCACCAACAGAGTCATTGGATGTGTGTTCCTTTCATAAACAACATGGATCCACCAGAGTCATTGCATGTGTGTTCTTTTCCTAAACCACCACCAGAGTCATTGCATGTGTATTCTTTTCCTAAACCACATGGATCCACCAGAGTCATTGCATGTGTGTTCTTTTCCTAAACCTCCACTAGAGTCATTGCATGTGTTCCTTTCCTAAACCACATGGTTCCACCAGAGTCATTGCATGTGTTTTCTTTTCCTAAACCACCACCAGAGTCATTGCATGTGTGTTCCTTTCATAAACCACATGGATCCACCAGAGTCATTGCAAGTGTGTTCCTTTCCTAAACCACATTGATCCACAAGAGTCATTGCATGTGTGTTCCTTTCCTAAGTCACCACTAGAGTCATTGCATGTGTGTTCTTTTCCTAAACCTCCACCAGAGTCATTGCATGTGTTCCTTTCCTAAACCACATGGTTCCACCAGAGTCATTGCATGTGTTTTCTTTTCCTAAACCACCACCAGTGTCATTGCATGTGTCTTGTTTTCCTAAACCACATGGATCGACCAGAGTCATTGCATGTGTGTTCCTTTCATAAACTACATGGTTCCACCAGAGTCATTGCATGTGTCTTCTTTTCCTAAACCACATGGATCCACTAGAGTCATTCCATGTGTGTTCTTTTCCTAAACCACCACCAGAGTCATTGGATGTGTGTCCTTTCGTAAACCACATGGATCCACCAGAGTCATTGCAAGTGTGTTCTTTTCCTATACTACATGGATCCACCAGAGTCATTGCATGTGTGTTCTTTTTCTAAACCACCACCAGTGTCATTGCATGTGTCTTATTTTCCTAAACCACATGGATCGACCAGAGTCATTGCATGTGTGTTCCTTTCATAAACTACATGGATCCACCAGAGTCATTCCATGTGTCTTCTTTTCCTAAACCACATGGATCCACTAGAGTCATTGCATGTGTGTTCTTTTCCTAAACCACCACCAGAGTCATTGCATGTGTCTTCTTTTCCTAAACCACATGGATCCACTAGAGTCATTGCATGTGTGTTCTTTTCCTAAACCACCACCAGAGTCATTGGATATGTGTACCTTTCGTAAACCACATGGATTCACCAGAGTCATTGCATGTGTGTTCTTTTCCTAAACCACCACTAGAGTCATTGCATGTATCTTCTTTTCCTAAACCACATGGATCCACCAGAGTCATTGCATGTGTGTTCCTTTCATAAACCACATGGATCCACCAGAGTCATTCCATGTGTGTTACTTTCCTAAACCACATTGATCCACCAGTGTCATTGCAAGTGTGTTCTTTTCCTAAACCACCACCAGAGTCATTGCATGTGTCTTCTTTTCCTAAACCACATGGATCCACCAGAGTCATTGCATGTGTGTTCTTTTCCTAAACCACCACCAGAGTCATTGCATGTGTGTTCCTTTCATAAACCACATGGATCCACCAGAGTCATTGCAAGTGTGTTCCTTTCCTAAGCCACATTGATCCACAAGAGTCATTGCATGTGTGTTCCTTTCGTAAGTCACCACTAGAGTAATTGCATGTGTGTTCTTTTTCTAAACCTCCACCAGAGTCATTGCATGTGTTCCTTTCCTAAACCACATGGTTCCACAAGAGTCATTGCATGTGTGTTCTTTTCCTAAACCACCACCAGTGTCATTGCATGTGTCTTCTTTTTCTAAACCACATGGATCGACCAGAGTCATTGCATGTGTGTTCCTTTCATAAACCACATGGATCCACCAGAGTCATTGCATGTGTGTTCCTTTCCTAAACCACATTGATCCACCAGAGTCATTGCAAGTGGGTTCTTTTCTTAAACCACCAGAGTCATTGCATGTGTCTTCTTTTCCTAAACCACATGGATCCACCGGAGTCATTGCATGTGTATTCTTTTCCTAAACCACCACCAGAGTCATTGCATGTGTGTTCCTTTCATAAATCACATGGATCCACCAGAGTCATTGCAAGTGTGTTCCTTTCCTAAGCCACATTGATCCACAAGAGTCATTGCATGTGTGTTCCATTCCTAAGTCACCACTAGAGTCATTGCATGTGTGTTCTTTTTCTAAACCTCCACCAGAGTCATTGCATGTGTTCCTTCCCTAAACCACATGGTTCCACCAGAGTCATTGCATGTGTGTTCTTTTCCTAAATGACCACCAGAGTCATTGCATGTGTGTTCCTTTCCTAAACCACATGGATCCACCAGAGTCATTGCAAGTGTGTTCCTTTCCTAAGCCACATTGATCCACAAGAGTCATTGCATGTGTGTTCCTTTCCTAAGTCACCACTAGAGTCATTGCATGTGTGTTCTTTTCCTAAACCTCCACCAGAGTCATTGCATGTGTTCCTTTCCTAAACCACATGGTTCCACCAGAGTCATTGCATGTGTTTTCTTTTCCTAAACCACCACCAGTGTCATTGCATGTGTCTTCTTTTCCTAAACCACATGGATCGACCAGAGTCATTGCATGTGTGTTCCTTTCATAAACCACATGGATCCACCAGAGTCATTGCATGTGTGTTCCTTCCTAAACCACATTGATCCACCAGAGTCATTGCACATGTGTTCTTTTCCTAAACCACCACCAGTGTCATTGCATGTGTCTTCTTTTCCTAAACCACATGGATCGACCAGAGTCATTGCATGTGTGTTCCTTTCATAAACCACATGGATCCACCAGAGTCATTGCATGTGTGTTCCTTTCCTAAACCACATTGATCCACCAGAGTCATTGCACATGTGTTCTTTTCCTAAACCACCACCAGAGTCATTGCATGTGTCTTCTTTTCCTAAACCACATGGATCCACCAGAGTCATTGCATATGTGTTCTTTTCCTAAACCACCACCAGAGTCATTGCATGTGTGTTCCTTTCATAAACCACATGGATCCACCAGAGTCATTGCAAGTGTGTTCCTTTCCTAAGCCACATTGATCCACAAGAGTCAGTGCATGTGTGTTCCTTTCCTAAGTCACCACCAGAGTCATTGCATGTGTGTTCTTTTTCTAAACCTCCACCAGAGTCATTGCATGTGTTCCTTTCCTAAACCACATGGTTCCACCAGAGTCATTGCATGTGTTTTCTTTTCCTAAACCACCACCAGTGTCATTGCATGTGTCTTCTTTTCCTAAACCACATGGATCGACCAGATTCATTGCATGTGTGTTCCTTTCATAAACTACATGCATCCACCAGAGTCATTGCATGTGTCTTATTTTCCTAAACCACATGGATCCACTAGAGTCATTGCATGTGTGTTATTTTCCTAAACCACCAACAGAGTCATTGGATGTGTGTTCCTTTCATAAACCACATGGATCCACCAGAGTCATTGCATGTGTGTTCTTTTCCTAAACCACCACCAGAGTCATTGCATGTGTCTTCTTTTCCTAAACCACATGGATCCACCAGAGTCATTGCATGTGTGTTCTTTTCCTAAACCTCCACTAGAGTCATTGCATGTGTTCCTTTCCTAAACCACATGGTTCCACCAGAGTCATTGCATGTGTTTTCTTTTCCTAAACCACCACCAGAGTCATTGCATGTGTGTTCCTTTCATAAACCACATGGATCCACCAGAGTCATTGCAAGTGTGTTCCTTTCCTAAGCCACATTGATCCACAAGAGTCATTGCATGTGTGTTCCTTTCCTAAGTCACGACTAGAGTCATTGCATGTGTGTTCTTTTCCTAAACCTCCACCAGAGTCATTGCATGTGTTCCTTTCCTAAACCACATGGTTCCACCAGAGTCATTGCATGTGTTTTCTTTTCCTAAACCACCACCAGTGTCATTGCATGTGTCTTCTTTTCCTAAACCACATGGATCGACCAGATTCATTGCATGTGTGTTCCTTTCATAAACTACATGCATCCACCAGAGTCATTGCATGTGTCTTATTTTCCTAAACCACATGGATCCACTAGAGTCATTGCATGTGTGTTATTTTCCTAAACCACCAACAGAGTCATTGGATGTGTGTTCCTTTCATAAACCACATGGATCCACCAGAGTCATTGCATGTGTGTTCTTTTCCTAAACCACCACCAGAGTCATTGCATGTGTCTTCTTTTCCTAAACCACATGGATCCACCAGAGTCATTGCATGTGTGTTCTTTTCCTAAACCTCCACTAGAGTCATTGCATGTGTTCCTTTCCTAAACCACATGTTTCCACCAGAGTCATTGCAGGTGTTTTCTTTTCCTAAACCACCACCAGAGTCATTGCATGTGTGTTCCTTTCATAAACCACATGGATCCACCAGAGTCATTGCAAGTGTGTTCCTTTCCTAAGCCACATTGATCCACAAGAGTCATTGCATGTGTGTTCCTTTCCTAAGTCACGACTAGAGTCATTGCATGTGTGTTCTTTTCCTAAACCTCCACCAGAGTCATTGCATGTGTTCCTTTCCTAAACCACATGGTTCCACCAGAGTCATTGCATGTGTTTTCTTGTCCTAAACCACCACCAGTGTCATTGCATGTGTCTTCTTTTCCTAAACCACATGGATCGACCAGAGTCATTGCATGTGTGTTCCTTTCATAAACTACATGGATCCACCAGAGTCATTGCATGTGTCTTCTTTTCCTAAACCACATGGATCCACTAGAGTCATTCCATGTGTGTTCTTTTCCTAAACCACCACCAGAGTCATTGGATATGTGTCCTTTCATAAACCACATGGATCCACCAGAGTCATTGCAAGTGTGTTCTTTTCCTAAACTACATGGATCCACCAGAGTCATTGCATGTGTCTTATTTTCCTAAACCACCACCAGTGTCATTGCATGTGTCTTATTTTCCTAAACCACATGGATCGACCAGAGTCATTGCATGTGTGTTCCTTTCATAAACTACATGGATCGACCAGAGTCATTCCATGTGTCTTCTTTTCCTAAACCACATGGATCTACCAGTCATTGCATGTGTGTTCCTTCCTAAACCAGATTGATCCACAAGAGTCATTGCAAGTGTGTTCTTTTCCTAAACCACCACCAGAGTCATTGCATGTGTCTTCTTTTCCTAAACCACATGGATCCACTAGAGTCAGTGCATGTGTGTTCTTTTCCTAAACCACCACCAGAGTCATTGGATGTGTGTACCTTTCATAAACCACATGGATTAACCAGAGTCATTGCATGTGTGTTCTTTTCCTAAACCACCACTAGAGTCATTGCATGTGTCTTCTTTTCCTAAACCACATGGATCCACCAGAGTCATTGCATGTGTGTTCCTTTCATAAACCACATGGATCCACCAGAGTCATTACATGTGTGTTACTTTCCTAAACCACATTGATCCACCAGCGTCATTGCAAGTGTGTTCTTTTCCTAAACCACCACCAGAGTCATTGCATGTGTCTTCTTTTCCTAAACCACATGGATCCACCAGAGTCATTGCATGTGTGTTCTTTTCCTAAACCACCACCAGAGTCATTGCATGTGTGTTCCTTTCATAAACCACATGGATCCACCAGAGTCATTGCAAGTGTGTTCCTTTCCTAAGCCACATTGATCCACAAGAGTCATTGCATGTGTGTTCCTTTCGTAAGTCACCACTAGAGTCATTGCATGTGTGTTCTTTTTCTAAACCTCCACCAGAGTCATTGCATGTGTTCCTTTCCTAAACCACATGGTTCCACAAGAGTCATGGCATGTGTGTTATTTTCCTAAACCACCACTAGTGTCATTGCATGTGTCTTCTTTTCCTAAACCACATGGATCGACCAGAGTCATTGCATGTGTGTTCCTTTCATAAACCACATGGATCCACCAGAGTCATTGCATGTGTGTTCCTTTCCTAAACCACATTGATCCACCAGAGTCATTGCAAGTGGGTTCTTTTCCTAAACCACCAGAGTCATTGCATGTGTCTTCTTTTCCTAAACCACATGGATCCACCAGAGTCATTGCATGTGTGTTCTTTTCCTAAACCACCACCAGAGTCATTGCATGTGTGTTCCTTTCATAAATCACATGGATCCACCAGAGTCATTGCAAGTGTGTTCCTTTCCTAAGCCACATTGATCCACAAGAGTCATTGCATGTGTGTTCCTTTCCTAAGTCACCACTAGAGTCATTGCATGTGTGTTCTTTTTCTAAACCTCCACCAGAGTCATTGCATGTGTTCCTTCCTTAAACCACATGGTTCCACCAGAGTCATTGCATGTGTGTTCTTTTCCTAAACCACCACCAGAGTCATTGCATGTGTGTTCCTTTCATAAACCACATGGATCCACCAGAGTCATTGCAAGTGTGTTCCTTTCCTAAGCCACATTGATCCACAAGAGTCATTGCATGTGTGTTCCTTTCCTAAGTCACCACTAGAGTCATTGCATGTGTGTTCTTTTCCTAAACCTCCACCAGAGTCATTGCATGTGTTCCTTTCCTAAACCACATGGTTCCACCAGAGTCATTGCATGTGTTTTCTTTTCCTAAACCACCACCAGTGTCATTGCATGTGTCTTCTTTTCCTAAACCACATGGATCGACCAGAGTCATTGCATGTGTGTTCCTTTCATAAACTACATGGATCCACCAGAGTCATTGCATGTGTCTTCTTTTCCTAAACCACATGGATCCACTAGAGTCATTGCATGTGTGTTCTTTTCCTAAACCACCACCAGAGTCATTGGATGTGTGTTCCTTTCATAAACCACATGGATCCACCAGAGTCATTGCAAGTGTGTTCTTTTCCTAAACTACATGGATCGACCAGAGTCATTGCATGTGTGTTCTTTTCCTAAACCACCACCAGTGTCATTGCATGTGTCTTATTTTCCTAAACCACATGGATCGACCAGAGTCATTGCATGTGTGTTCCTTTCATAAACTACATGGATCCACCAGAGTCATTCCATGTGTCTTCTTTTCCTAAACCACATGGATCCACTAGAGTCATTGCATGTGTGTTCTTTTCCTAAACCACCACCAGAGTCATTGGATGTGTGTTCCTTTCATAAACCACATGTATCCACCAGAGTCATTGCATGTGTGTTCTTTTCCTAAACCACCACTAGAGTCATTGCATCTGTCTTCTTTTCCTAAACCACCACCAGAGTCATTGCATGTGTGTTCTTTTCCTAAACCACCACCAGAGTCATAGCTTGTGTGTTCCTTTCATAAACCACATGGATCCACCAGAGTCATTGCAAGTGTGTTCCTTTCCTAAGCCACATTGATCCACAAGACTCATTGCATGTGTGTTCCTTTCGTAAGTCACCACTAGAGTCATTGCATGTGTGTTCTTTTTCTGAACCTCCACCAGAGTCATTGCATGTGTTCCTTTCCTATACCACATGGTTCCACCAGAGTCATTGCATGTGTGTTCTTTTCCTAAACCACCACCAGTGTCATTGCATGTGTCTTCTTTTCCTAAACCACATGGATCGACCAGAGTCATTGCATGTGTGTTCCTTTCATAAACCACATGGATCCACCAGAGTCATTGTGTGTTCCTTTCCTAAACCACATTGATCCACCAGAGTCATTGCACGTGTGTTCTTTTCCTAAACCACCACCAGAGTCATTGCATGTGTCTTCTGTTCCTATACCACATGGATCCACCAGAGTCATTGCATGTGTGTTCTTTTCCTAAACCACCACCAGAGTCATAGCATGTGTGTTCCTTTCATAAACCACATGGATCCACCAGAGTCATCGCAAGTGTGTTCCTTTCCTAAGCCACATTGATCCACAAGAGTCAGTGCATGTGTGTTCCTTTCCTAAGTCACCACCAGAGTCATTGCATGTTTGTTCTTTTTCTAAACCTCCACCAGAGTCATTGCATGTGTTCCTTTCCTAAACCACATGGTTCCACCAGAGTCATTGCATGTGTTTTCTTTTCCTAAACCACCACCAGTGTCATTGCATGTGTCTTCTTTTCCTAAACCACATTGATCCACCAGAGTCATTGCATGTGTGTTCTTTTCCTAAACCTCCACCAGAGTCATTGCATGTGTTCCTTTCCTAAACCACATGGTTCCACCAGAGTCATTGCATGTGTTTTCTTTTCCTAAACCACCACCAGAGTCATTGCATGTGTGTTCCTTTCATAAACCACATGGATCCACCAGAGTCATTGCAAGTGTGTTCCTTTCGTAAGCCACATTGATCCACAAGAGTCATTGCATGTGTGTTCCTTTCCTAAGTCACCACTAGAGTCATTGCATGTGTGTTCTTTTCCTAAACCTCACCCAGAGTCATTGCATGTGTTCCTTTCCTAAACCACATGGTTCCACCAGAGTCATTGCATGGGTTTTCTTTTCCTAAACCACCACCAGTGTCATTGCATGCGTCTTCTTTTCCTAAACCACATGGATCGACCAGAGTCATTGCATGTGTGTTCCTTTCATAAACGACATGGATCCACCAGAGTCATTGCATGTGTCTTATTTTCCTAAACCACATGGATCCACTAGAGTCATTCCATGTGTGTTCTTTTCCTAAACCACCACCAGAGTCATTGGATGTGTGTTCCTTTCATAAACCACATGGATCCTCCAGAGTCATTGCAAGTGTGTTCTTTTCCTAAACTACATGGATCCACCAGAGTCATTGCATGTGTGTTCTTTTCCTAAACCACCACCAGTGTCATTGCATGTGTCTTATTTTCCTAAACCACATGGATCGACCAGAGTCATTGCATGTGTGTTCCTTTCATAAACTACATGGATCCACCAGAGTCATTCCATGTGTCTTCTTTTCCTAAACCACATGGATCCACTAGAGTCATTGCATGTGTGTTCTTTTCCTAAACCACCACCAGAGTCATTGGATGTGTGTTCCTTTCATAAACCACATGTATCCACCAGAGTCATTGCATGTGTGTTCTTTTCCTAAACCACCACTAGAGTCATTGCATGTGTCTTCTTTTCCTAAACCACCACCAGAGTCATTTCATGTGTGTTCTTTTCCTAAACCACCACCAGAGTCATAGCATGTGTGTTCCTTTCAAAAACCACATGGATCCACCAGAGTCATTGCAAGTGTGTTCCTTTCCTAAGCCACATTGATCCACACGACTCATTGCATGTGTGTTCCTTTCGTAAGTCACCACTAGAGTCATTGCATGTGTGTTCTTTTTCTGAACCTCCACCAGAGTCATTGCATGTGTTCCTTTCCTATACCACATGGATCCACCAGAGTCATTGCATGTGTGTTCTTTTCCTAAACCA
This sequence comes from Avena sativa, assembly GCA_916181665.1. Taxonomy (NCBI): domain Eukaryota; kingdom Viridiplantae; phylum Streptophyta; class Magnoliopsida; order Poales; family Poaceae; genus Avena; species Avena sativa. The sequence goes on from OV702289.1 coordinate 439,392,287, forward strand.
CCAGCAGTGTCATTGCATGTGTCTTATTTTCCTAAACCACATGGATCGACCAGAGTCATTGCATGTGTGTTCCTTTCATAAACTACATGGATCCACCAGAGTCATTCCATGTGTCTTCATTTCCTAAACCACATGGATCCACTAGAGTCATTGCATGTGTGTTCTTTTCCTAAACCACCACCAGAGTCATTGGATGTGTGTTCCTTTCATAAACCACATGTATCCACCAGAGTCATTGCATGTGTGTTCTTTTCCTAAACCACCACTAGAGTCATTGCAAGTGTCTTCTTTTCCTAAACCACCACCAGAGTCATTGCATGTGTGTTCTTTTCCTAAACCACCACCAGAGTCATAGCATGTGTGTTCCTTTCATAAACCACATGGATCCACCAGAGTCATTGCAAGTGTGTTCCTTTCCTAAGCCACATTGATCCACAACACTCATTGCATGTGTGTTCCTTTCGTAAGTCACCACTAGAGTCATTGCATGTGTGTTCTTTTTCTGAACCTCCACCAGAGTCATTGCATGTGTTCCTTTCCTATACCACATGGTTCCACCAGAGTCATTGCATGTGTGTTCTTTTCCTAAACCACCACCAGTGTCATTGCATGTGTCTTCTTTTCCTAAACCACATGGATCGACCAGAGTCATTGCATGTGTGTTCCTTTCATAAACCACCTGGATCCACCAGAGTCATTGCATGTGTGTTCCTTTCCTAAACCACATTGATCCACCAGAGTCATTGCACGTGTGTTCTTTTCCTAAACCACCACCAGAGTCATTGCATGTGTGTTCCTTTCATAAACCACATGGATCCACCAGAGTCATTGCAAGTGTGTTCCTTTCCTAAGTTACATTGAGCCACAAGAGTCAGTGCATGTGTGTTCCTTTCCTAAGTTACCACTAGAGTCATTGCATGTGTGTTCTTTTTCTAAACCTCCACCAGAGTCATTGCATGTGTTCCTTTCCTAAACCACATGGTTCCACCAGAGTCATTGCATGTGTTTTATTTTCCTAAACCACCACCAGTGTCATTGCATGTGTCTTCTTTTCCTAAACCACATGGATCGACCAGAGTCATTGCATGTGTGTTCCTTTCATAAACTACATGGATCCACCAGAGTCATTGCATGTGTCTTCTTTTCCTAAACCACATGGATCCACTAGAGTCATTGCATGTGTGTCATTTTCCTAAACCAATAACAGAGTCATTGGATGTGTGTTCCTTTCATAAACCACATGGATCCACCAGAGTCATCGCATGTGTGTTCTTTACCTAAACCACCACCAGAGTCATTGCATGTGTTTTCTTTTCCTAAACCACCACCAGTGTCATTGCATGTGTCTTCTTTTCCTAAACCACATGGATCGACCAGAGTCATTGCATGTGTGTTCCTTTCATAAACTACATGGATCCACCAGAGTCATTGCATGTGTCTTCTTTTCCTAAACCACATGGATCCACTAGAGTCATTGCATGTGTGTTCTTTTCCTAAACCACCAACAGAGTCATTGGATGTGTGTTCCTTTCATAAACCACATGGATCCACCAGAGTCATTGCATGTGTGTTCTTTTCCTAAACCACCACCAGAGTCATTGCATGTGTCTTCTTTTCCTAAACCACATGGATCCACCAGAGTCATTGCATGTGTGTTCTTTTTCTAAACCTCCACCAGAGTCATTGCATGTGTTCCTTTCCTAAACCACATGGTTCCACCAGAGTCATTGCATGTGTTTTCTTTTCCTAAACCACCACCAGAGTCATTGCATGTGTGTTCCTTTCATAAACCACATGGATCCACCAGAGTCATTGCAAGTGTGTTCCTTTCCTAAGCCACATTAATCCACAAGAGTCATTGCATGTGTGTTCCTTTCCTAAGTCACCACTAGAGTCATTGCATGTGTGTTCTTTTCCTAAACCTCCACCAGAGTCATTGCATGTGTTCCTTTCCTAAACCACATGGTTCCACCAGAGTCATTGCATGTGTTTTCTTTTCCTAAACCACCACCAGTGTCATTGCATGCGTCTTCTTTTCCTAAACCACATGGATCGACCAGAGTCATTGCATGTGTGTTCCTTTCATAAACTACATGGATCCACCAGAGTCATTGCATGTGTCTTCTTTTCCTAAACCACATGGATCCACTAGAGTCATTCCATGTGTGTTCTTTTCCTAAACCACCACCAGAGTCATTGGATGTGTGTTCCTTTCATAAACCACATGGATCCACCAGAGTCATTGCAAGTGTGTTCTTTTCCTAAACTACATGGATCCACCAGAGTCATTGCATGTGTGTTCTTTTCCTAAACCACCACCAGTGTCATTGCATGTGTCTTATTTTCCTAAACCACATGGATTGACCAGAGTCATTGCATGTGTGTTCCTTTCATATACTACATGGATCCACCAGAGTCATTGCATGTGTCTTCTTTTCCTAAACCACATGGATCCACTAGAGTCATTGCATGTGTGTTCTTTTCCTAAACCACCACCAGAGTCATTGGATGTGTGTTCCTTTCATAAACCACATGTATCCACCAGAGTCATTGCATGTGTGTTCTTTTCCAAAACCACCACTAGAGTCATTGCATGTGTCTTCTTTTCCTAAACCACCACCAGAGTCATTGCATGTGTGTTCTTTTCCTAAACCACCACCAGAGTCATAGCATGTGTGTTCCTTTCATAAACCACATGGATCCACCAGAGTCATTGCAAGTGTGTTCCTTTCCTAAGCCACATTGATCCACACGACTCATTGCATGTGTGTTCCTTTCGTAAGTCACCACTAGAATCATTGCATGTGTGTTCTTTTTATGAACCTCCACCAGAGTCATTGCAAGTGTTCCTTTCCTATACCACATGGATCCACCAGAGTCATTGCATGTGTGTTCTTTTCCTAAACCACCACCAGTGTCATTGCATGTGTCTTATTTTCCTAAACCACATGGATCGACCAGAGTCATTGCATATGTGTTCCTTCCATAAACTACATGGATCCACCAGAGTCATTCCATGTGTCTTCTTTTCCTAAACCACATGTATCCACTAGAGTCATTGCATGTGTGTTCTTTTCCTAAACCACCACCAGAGTCATTGGATGTGTGTTCCTTTCATAAACCACATGTATCCACCAGAGTCATTGCATGTGTGTTCTTTTCCTAAACCACCACTAGAGTCATTGCATGTGTCTTCTTTTCCTAAACCACCACCAGAGTCATTGCATGTGTGTTCTTTTCCTAAACCACCACCAGAGTCATAGCATGTGTGTTCCTTTCATAAGCCACATGGATCCACCAGAGTCATTGCAAGTGTGTTCCTTTCCTAAGCCACATTGATCCACAACACTCATTGCATGTGTGTTCCTTTGGTAAGTCACCACTAGAGTCATTGCATGTGTGTTCTTTTTCTGAACCTCCACCAGAGTCATTGCATGTGTTCCTTTCCTATACCACATGGTTCCACCAGAGTCATTGCATGTGTGTTCTTTTCCTAAACCACCACCAGTGTCATTGCATGTGTCTTCTTTTCCTAAACCACATGGATCGACCAGATTCAATGCATGTGTGTTCCTTTCATAAACCACATGGATCCACCAGAGTCATTGCATGTGTGTTCCTTTCCTAAACCACATTGATCCACCAGAGTCATTGCATGTGTTCCTTTCCTATACCACATGGATCCACCAGAGTCATTGCATGTGTGTTCTTTTCCGAAACCACCACCAGTGTCATTGCATGTGTCTTATTTTCCTAAACCACATGGATCGACCAGAGTCATTGCATGTGTGTTCCTTTCATAAACTACATGGATCCACCAGAGTCATTCCATGTGTCTTCTTTTCCTAAACCACATGGATCCACTAGAGTCATTGCATGTGTGTTCTTTTCCTAAACCACCGCCAGAGTCATTGGATGTGTGTTCCTTTCATAAACCACATGTATCCACCAAAGTCATTGCATGTGTGTTCTTTTCCTAAACCACCACTAGAGTCATTGCATGTGTCTTCTTTTCCTAAACCACCACCAGAGTCATTGCATATGTGTTCTTTTCCTAAACCACCACCAGAGTCATAGCATGTGTGTTCCTTTCATAAACCACATGGATCCACCAGAGTCATTGCAAGTGTGTTCCTTTCCTAAGCCACATTGATCCACAAGACTCATTGCATGTGTGTTCCTTTCGTAAGTCACCACTAGAGTCATTGCATGTGTGTTCTTTTTTTGAACCTCCACCAGAGTCATTGCATGTGTTCCTTTCCTATACCACATGGTTCCACCAGAGTCATTGCATGTGTGTTCTTTTCCTAAACCACCACCAGTGTCATTGCATGTGTCTTCTTTTCCTAAACCACATGGATCGACCAGAGTCATTGCATGTGTGTTCCTTTCATAAACCACATGGATCCACCAGAGTCATTGGATGTGTGTTCCTTTCCTAAACCACATTGATCCACCAGAGTCATTGCACATGTGTTCTTTTCCTAAACCACCACCAGAGTCATTGCATGTGTCTTCTTTTCCTAAACCACATGGATCCACCAGAGTCATTGCATGTGTGTTCTTTTCCTAAACCACCACCAGAGTCATTGCATGTGTGTTCCTTTCATAAACCACATGGATCCACCAGAGTCATTGCAAGTGTGTTCCTTTCCTAAGCCACATTGATCCACAAGAGTCAGTGCATGTGTGTTCCTTTCCTAAGTCACCACCAGAGTCATTGCATGTGTGTTCTTTTTCTAAACCTCCACCAGAGTCATTGCATCTGTTCCTTTCCTAAACCACATGGTTCCACCAGAGTCATTGCATGTGTTTTCTTTTCCTAAACCACCACTAGAGTCATTGCATGTGTCTTCTTTTCCTAAACCACATGGATCCACTAGATTCATTGCATGTGTGTTCCTTTCATAAACCACATGGATCCACCAGAGTCATTACATGTGTGTTACTTTCCTAAACCACATTGATCCACCAGAGTCATTGCAAGTGTGTTCTTTTCCTAAACCACCACCAGAGTCATTGCATGTGTCTTCTTTTCCTAAACCACATGGATCCACCAGAGTCATTGCATGTGTGTTCTTTTCCTAAACCACCACCAGAGTCATTGCATGTGTGTTCCTTTCATAAACCACTTGGATCCACCAGAGTCATTGCAAGTGTGTTCCTTTCCTAAGACACATTGATCCACAAGAGTCATTGCATGTGTGTTCCTTTCGTAAGTCACCACTAGAGTCATTGCATGTGTGTTCTTTTTCTAAACCTCCACCAGAGTCATTGCATGTGTGTTCCTTTCCTAAACCACATTGATCCATCAGAGTCATTGCAAGTGTGTTCTTTTCCTAAACCACCACCAGTGTCATTGCATGTGTCTTCCTTTCCTAAACCACATGGTTCGACCAGAGTCATTGCATGTGTGTTCCTTTCATAAACCACATGGATCCACTAGAGTCATTGCATGTGTGTTCCTTTCCTAAACCACATTGATCCACCAGAGTCATTGCAAGTGGGTTCTTTTCCTAAACCACCAGAGTCATTGCATGTGTCTTCTTTTCCTAAACCACATGGATCCACCAGAGTCATTGCATGTGTGTTCTTTTCCTAAACCACCACCAGAGTCATTGCATGTGTGTTCCTTTCATAAATCACATGGATCCACCAGAGTCATTGCAAGTGTGTTCCTTTCCTAAGCCACATTGATCCACAAGAGTCATTGCATGTGTGTTCCTTTCCTAAGTCACCACTAGAGTCATTGCATGTGTGTTCTTTTTCTAAACCTCCACCAGAGTCATTGCATGTGTTCCTTCCCTAAACCACATGGTTCCACCAGAGTCATTGCATGTGTGTTCTTTTCCTAAACCACCACCAGAGTCATTGCATGTCTGTTCCTTTCATAAACCACATGGATCCACCAGAGTCATTGCAAGTGTGTTCCTTTCCTAAGCCACATTGATCCACAAGAGTCATTGCATGTGTGTTCCTTTCCTAAGCCACCACTAGAGTCATTGCATGTGTGTTCTTTTCCTAAACCTCCACCAGAGTCATTGCATGTGTTCCTTTCCTAAACCACATGGTTCCACCAGAGTCATTGCATGTGTTTTCTTTTCCTAAACCACCACCAGTGTCATTGCATGTGTCTTCTTTTCCTAAACCACATGGATCGACCAGAGTCATTGCATGTGTGTTCCTTTCATAAACTACATGGATCCACCAGAGTCATTGCATGTGTCTTCTTTTCCTAAAAAACATGGATCCACTAGAGTCATTCCATGTGTGTTCTGTTCCTAAACCACCACCAGAGTCATTGGATGTGTGTTCCTTTCATAAACCACATGGATCCACCAGAGTCATTGCAAGTGTGTTCTTTTCCTAAACTACATGGATCCACCAGAGTCATTGCATGTGTGTTCTTTTCCGAAACCACCACCAGTGTCATTGCATGTGTCTTATTTTTCCTAAACCACATGGATCGACCAGAGTCATTGCATGTGTGTTCCTTTCATAAACTACATGGATCCACCAGAGTCATTGCATGTGTCTTCTTTTCCTAAACCACATGGATCCACCAGAGTCATTGCATGTGTGTTCTTTTCCTAAACCACCGCCAGAGTCATTGGATGTGTGTTCCTTTCATAAACCACATGTATCCACCAAAGTCATTGCATGTGTGTTCTTTTCCTAAACCACCACTAGAGTCATTGCATGTGTCTTCTTTTCCTAAACCACCACCAGAGTCATTGCATATTTGTTCTTTTCCTAAACCACCACCAGAGTCATAGCATGTGTGTTCCTTTCATAAACCACATGGATCCACCAGAGTCATTGCAAGTGTGTTCCTTTCCTAAGCCACATTGATCCACAAGACTCATTGCATGTGTGTTCCTTTCGTAAGTCACCACTAGAGTCATTGCATGTGTGTTCTTTTTTTGAACCTCCACCAGAGTCATTGCATGTGTTCCTTTCCTATACCACATGGTTCCACCAGAGTCATTGCATGTGTGTTCTTTTCCTAAACCACCACCAGTGTCATTGCATGTGTCTTCTTTTCCTAAACCACATGGATCGACCAGAGTCATTGCATGTGTGTTCCTTTCATAAACCACATGGATCCACCAGAGTCATTGGATGTGTGTTCCTTTCCTAAACCACATTGATCCACCAGAGTCATTGCACATGTGTTCTTTTCCTAAACCACCACCAGAGTCATTGCATGTGTCTTCTTTTCCTAAACCACATGGATCCACCAGAGTCATTGCATGTGTGTTCTTTTCCTAAACCACCACCAGAGTCATTGCATGTGTGTTCCTTTCATAAACCACATGGATCCACCAGAGTCATTGCAAGTGTGTTCCTTTCCTAAGCCACATTGATCCACAAGAGTCAGTGCATGTGTGTTCCTTTCCTAAGTCACCACCAGAGTCATTGCATGTGTGTTCTTTTTCTAAACCTCCACCAGAGTCATTGCATGTGTTCCTTTCCTAAACCACATGGTTCCACCAGAGTCATTGCATGTGTTTTCTTTTCCTAAACCACCACCAGTGTCATTGCATGTGTCTTCTTTTCCTAAACCACATGGATCGACCCGAGTCATTGCATGTGTGTTCCTTTCATAAACTACATGGATCCACCAGAGTCATTGCATGTGTCTTCTTTTCCTAAACCACATGGATCCACTAGAGTCATTGCATGTGTGTTCTTTTCCAAAACCACCAACAGAGTCATTGGATGTGTGTTCCTTTCATAAACAACATGGATCCACCAGAGTCATTGCATGTGTGTTCTTTTCCTAAACCACCACCAGAGTCATTGCATGTGTATTCTTTTCCTAAACCACATGGATCCACCAGAGTCATTGCATGTGTGTTCTTTTCCTAAACCTCCACTAGAGTCATTGCATGTGTTCCTTTCCTAAACCACATGGTTCCACCAGAGTCATTGCATGTGTTTTCTTTTCCTAAACCACCACCAGAGTCATTGCATGTGTGTTCCTTTCATAAACCACATGGATCCACCAGAGTCATTGCAAGTGTGTTCCTTTCCTAAACCACATTGATCCACAAGAGTCATTGCATGTGTGTTCCTTTCCTAAGTCACCACTAGAGTCATTGCATGTGTGTTCTTTTCCTAAACCTCCACCAGAGTCATTGCATGTGTTCCTTTCCTAAACCACATGGTTCCACCAGAGTCATTGCATGTGTTTTCTTTTCCTAAACCACCACCAGTGTCATTGCATGTGTCTTGTTTTCCTAAACCACATGGATCGACCAGAGTCATTGCATGTGTGTTCCTTTCATAAACTACATGGTTCCACCAGAGTCATTGCATGTGTCTTCTTTTCCTAAACCACATGGATCCACTAGAGTCATTCCATGTGTGTTCTTTTCCTAAACCACCACCAGAGTCATTGGATGTGTGTCCTTTCGTAAACCACATGGATCCACCAGAGTCATTGCAAGTGTGTTCTTTTCCTATACTACATGGATCCACCAGAGTCATTGCATGTGTGTTCTTTTTCTAAACCACCACCAGTGTCATTGCATGTGTCTTATTTTCCTAAACCACATGGATCGACCAGAGTCATTGCATGTGTGTTCCTTTCATAAACTACATGGATCCACCAGAGTCATTCCATGTGTCTTCTTTTCCTAAACCACATGGATCCACTAGAGTCATTGCATGTGTGTTCTTTTCCTAAACCACCACCAGAGTCATTGCATGTGTCTTCTTTTCCTAAACCACATGGATCCACTAGAGTCATTGCATGTGTGTTCTTTTCCTAAACCACCACCAGAGTCATTGGATATGTGTACCTTTCGTAAACCACATGGATTCACCAGAGTCATTGCATGTGTGTTCTTTTCCTAAACCACCACTAGAGTCATTGCATGTATCTTCTTTTCCTAAACCACATGGATCCACCAGAGTCATTGCATGTGTGTTCCTTTCATAAACCACATGGATCCACCAGAGTCATTCCATGTGTGTTACTTTCCTAAACCACATTGATCCACCAGTGTCATTGCAAGTGTGTTCTTTTCCTAAACCACCACCAGAGTCATTGCATGTGTCTTCTTTTCCTAAACCACATGGATCCACCAGAGTCATTGCATGTGTGTTCTTTTCCTAAACCACCACCAGAGTCATTGCATGTGTGTTCCTTTCATAAACCACATGGATCCACCAGAGTCATTGCAAGTGTGTTCCTTTCCTAAGCCACATTGATCCACAAGAGTCATTGCATGTGTGTTCCTTTCGTAAGTCACCACTAGAGTAATTGCATGTGTGTTCTTTTTCTAAACCTCCACCAGAGTCATTGCATGTGTTCCTTTCCTAAACCACATGGTTCCACAAGAGTCATTGCATGTGTGTTCTTTTCCTAAACCACCACCAGTGTCATTGCATGTGTCTTCTTTTTCTAAACCACATGGATCGACCAGAGTCATTGCATGTTTGTTCCATTCATAAACCACATGGATCCACCAGAGTCATTGCATGTGTGTTCCTTTCCTAAACCACATTGATCCACCAGAGTCATTGCAAGTGGGTTCTTTTCTTAAACCACCAGAGTCATTGCATGTGTCTTCTTTTCCTAAACCACATGGATCCACCGGAGTCATTGCATGTGTATTCTTTTCCTAAACCACCACCAGAGTCATTGCATGTGTGTTCCTTTCATAAATCACATGGATCCACCAGAGTCATTGCAAGTGTGTTCCTTTCCTAAGCCACATTGATCCACAAGAGTCATTGCATGTGTGTTCCATTCCTAAGTCACCACTAGAGTCATTGCATGTGTGTTCTTTTTCTAAACCTCCACCAGAGTCATTGCATGTGTTCCTTCCCTAAACCACATGGTTCCACCAGAGTCATTGCATGTGTGTTCTTTTCCTAAATGACCACCAGAGTCATTGCATGTGTGTTCCTTTCCTAAACCACATGGATCCACCAGAGTCATTGCAAGTGTGTTCCTTTCCTAAGCCACATTGATCCACAAGAGTCATTGCATGTGTGTTCCTTTCCTAAGTCACCACTAGAGTCATTGCATGTGTGTTCTTTTCCTAAACCTCCACCAGAGTCATTGCATGTGTTCCTTTCCTAAACCACATGGTTCCACCAGAGTCATTGCATGTGTTTTCTTTTCCTAAACCACCACCAGTGTCATTGCATGTGTCTTCTTTTCCTAAACCACATGGATCGACCAGAGTCATTGCATGTGTGTTCCTTTCATAAACCACATGGATCCACCAGAGTCATTGCATGTGTGTTCCTTCCTAAACCACATTGATCCACCAGAGTCATTGCACATGTGTTCTTTTCCTAAACCACCACCAGTGTCATTGCATGTGTCTTCTTTTCCTAAACCACATGGATCGACCAGAGTCATTGCATGTGTGTTCCTTTCATAAACCACATGGATCCACCAGAGTCATTGCATGTGTGTTCCTTTCCTAAACCACATTGATCCACCAGAGTCATTGCACATGTGTTCTTTTCCTAAACCACCACCAGAGTCATTGCATGTGTCTTCTTTTCCTAAACCACATGGATCCACCAGAGTCATTGCATATGTGTTCTTTTCCTAAACCACCACCAGAGTCATTGCATGTGTGTTCCTTTCATAAACCACATGGATCCACCAGAGTCATTGCAAGTGTGTTCCTTTCCTAAGCCACATTGATCCACAAGAGTCAGTGCATGTGTGTTCCTTTCCTAAGTCACCACCAGAGTCATTGCATGTGTGTTCTTTTTCTAAACCTCCACCAGAGTCATTGCATGTGTTCCTTTCCTAAACCACATGGTTCCACCAGAGTCATTGCATGTGTTTTCTTTTCCTAAACCACCACCAGTGTCATTGCATGTGTCTTCTTTTCCTAAACCACATGGATCGACCAGATTCATTGCATGTGTGTTCCTTTCATAAACTACATGCATCCACCAGAGTCATTGCATGTGTCTTATTTTCCTAAACCACATGGATCCACTAGAGTCATTGCATGTGTGTTATTTTCCTAAACCACCAACAGAGTCATTGGATGTGTGTTCCTTTCATAAACCACATGGATCCACCAGAGTCATTGCATGTGTGTTCTTTTCCTAAACCACCACCAGAGTCATTGCATGTGTCTTCTTTTCCTAAACCACATGGATCCACCAGAGTCATTGCATGTGTGTTCTTTTCCTAAACCTCCACTAGAGTCATTGCATGTGTTCCTTTCCTAAACCACATGGTTCCACCAGAGTCATTGCATGTGTTTTCTTTTCCTAAACCACCACCAGAGTCATTGCATGTGTGTTCCTTTCATAAACCACATGGATCCACCAGAGTCATTGCAAGTGTGTTCCTTTCCTAAGCCACATTGATCCACAAGAGTCATTGCATGTGTGTTCCTTTCCTAAGTCACGACTAGAGTCATTGCATGTGTGTTCTTTTCCTAAACCTCCACCAGAGTCATTGCATGTGTTCCTTTCCTAAACCACATGGTTCCACCAGAGTCATTGCATGTGTTTTCTTTTCCTAAACCACCACCAGTGTCATTGCATGTGTCTTCTTTTCCTAAACCACATGGATCGACCAGATTCATTGCATGTGTGTTCCTTTCATAAACTACATGCATCCACCAGAGTCATTGCATGTGTCTTATTTTCCTAAACCACATGGATCCACTAGAGTCATTGCATGTGTGTTATTTTCCTAAACCACCAACAGAGTCATTGGATGTGTGTTCCTTTCATAAACCACATGGATCCACCAGAGTCATTGCATGTGTGTTCTTTTCCTAAACCACCACCAGAGTCATTGCATGTGTCTTCTTTTCCTAAACCACATGGATCCACCAGAGTCATTGCATGTGTGTTCTTTTCCTAAACCTCCACTAGAGTCATTGCATGTGTTCCTTTCCTAAACCACATGTTTCCACCAGAGTCATTGCAGGTGTTTTCTTTTCCTAAACCACCACCAGAGTCATTGCATGTGTGTTCCTTTCATAAACCACATGGATCCACCAGAGTCATTGCAAGTGTGTTCCTTTCCTAAGCCACATTGATCCACAAGAGTCATTGCATGTGTGTTCCTTTCCTAAGTCACGACTAGAGTCATTGCATGTGTGTTCTTTTCCTAAACCTCCACCAGAGTCATTGCATGTGTTCCTTTCCTAAACCACATGGTTCCACCAGAGTCATTGCATGTGTTTTCTTGTCCTAAACCACCACCAGTGTCATTGCATGTGTCTTCTTTTCCTAAACCACATGGATCGACCAGAGTCATTGCATGTGTGTTCCTTTCATAAACTACATGGATCCACCAGAGTCATTGCATGTGTCTTCTTTTCCTAAACCACATGGATCCACTAGAGTCATTCCATGTGTGTTCTTTTCCTAAACCACCACCAGAGTCATTGGATATGTGTCCTTTCATAAACCACATGGATCCACCAGAGTCATTGCAAGTGTGTTCTTTTCCTAAACTACATGGATCCACCAGAGTCATTGCATGTGTCTTATTTTCCTAAACCACCACCAGTGTCATTGCATGTGTCTTATTTTCCTAAACCACATGGATCGACCAGAGTCATTGCATGTGTGTTCCTTTCATAAACTACATGGATCGACCAGAGTCATTCCATGTGTCTTCTTTTCCTAAACCACATGGATCTACCAGTCATTGCATGTGTGTTCCTTCCTAAACCAGATTGATCCACAAGAGTCATTGCAAGTGTGTTCTTTTCCTAAACCACCACCAGAGTCATTGCATGTGTCTTCTTTTCCTAAACCACATGGATCCACTAGAGTCAGTGCATGTGTGTTCTTTTCCTAAACCACCACCAGAGTCATTGGATGTGTGTACCTTTCATAAACCACATGGATTAACCAGAGTCATTGCATGTGTGTTCTTTTCCTAAACCACCACTAGAGTCATTGCATGTGTCTTCTTTTCCTAAACCACATGGATCCACCAGAGTCATTGCATGTGTGTTCCTTTCATAAACCACATGGATCCACCAGAGTCATTACATGTGTGTTACTTTCCTAAACCACATTGATCCACCAGCGTCATTGCAAGTGTGTTCTTTTCCTAAACCACCACCAGAGTCATTGCATGTGTCTTCTTTTCCTAAACCACATGGATCCACCAGAGTCATTGCATGTGTGTTCTTTTCCTAAACCACCACCAGAGTCATTGCATGTGTGTTCCTTTCATAAACCACATGGATCCACCAGAGTCATTGCAAGTGTGTTCCTTTCCTAAGCCACATTGATCCACAAGAGTCATTGCATGTGTGTTCCTTTCGTAAGTCACCACTAGAGTCATTGCATGTGTGTTCTTTTTCTAAACCTCCACCAGAGTCATTGCATGTGTTCCTTTCCTAAACCACATGGTTCCACAAGAGTCATGGCATGTGTGTTATTTTCCTAAACCACCACTAGTGTCATTGCATGTGTCTTCTTTTCCTAAACCACATGGATCGACCAGAGTCATTGCATGTGTGTTCCTTTCATAAACCACATGGATCCACCAGAGTCATTGCATGTGTGTTCCTTTCCTAAACCACATTGATCCACCAGAGTCATTGCAAGTGGGTTCTTTTCCTAAACCACCAGAGTCATTGCATGTGTCTTCTTTTCCTAAACCACATGGATCCACCAGAGTCATTGCATGTGTGTTCTTTTCCTAAACCACCACCAGAGTCATTGCATGTGTGTTCCTTTCATAAATCACATGGATCCACCAGAGTCATTGCAAGTGTGTTCCTTTCCTAAGCCACATTGATCCACAAGAGTCATTGCATGTGTGTTCCTTTCCTAAGTCACCACTAGAGTCATTGCATGTGTGTTCTTTTTCTAAACCTCCACCAGAGTCATTGCATGTGTTCCTTCCTTAAACCACATGGTTCCACCAGAGTCATTGCATGTGTGTTCTTTTCCTAAACCACCACCAGAGTCATTGCATGTGTGTTCCTTTCATAAACCACATGGATCCACCAGAGTCATTGCAAGTGTGTTCCTTTCCTAAGCCACATTGATCCACAAGAGTCATTGCATGTGTGTTCCTTTCCTAAGTCACCACTAGAGTCATTGCATGTGTGTTCTTTTCCTAAACCTCCACCAGAGTCATTGCATGTGTTCCTTTCCTAAACCACATGGTTCCACCAGAGTCATTGCATGTGTTTTCTTTTCCTAAACCACCACCAGTGTCATTGCATGTGTCTTCTTTTCCTAAACCACATGGATCGACCAGAGTCATTGCATGTGTGTTCCTTTCATAAACTACATGGATCCACCAGAGTCATTGCATGTGTCTTCTTTTCCTAAACCACATGGATCCACTAGAGTCATTGCATGTGTGTTCTTTTCCTAAACCACCACCAGAGTCATTGGATGTGTGTTCCTTTCATAAACCACATGGATCCACCAGAGTCATTGCAAGTGTGTTCTTTTCCTAAACTACATGGATCGACCAGAGTCATTGCATGTGTGTTCTTTTCCTAAACCACCACCAGTGTCATTGCATGTGTCTTATTTTCCTAAACCACATGGATCGACCAGAGTCATTGCATGTGTGTTCCTTTCATAAACTACATGGATCCACCAGAGTCATTCCATGTGTCTTCTTTTCCTAAACCACATGGATCCACTAGAGTCATTGCATGTGTGTTCTTTTCCTAAACCACCACCAGAGTCATTGGATGTGTGTTCCTTTCATAAACCACATGTATCCACCAGAGTCATTGCATGTGTGTTCTTTTCCTAAACCACCACTAGAGTCATTGCATCTGTCTTCTTTTCCTAAACCACCACCAGAGTCATTGCATGTGTGTTCTTTTCCTAAACCACCACCAGAGTCATAGCTTGTGTGTTCCTTTCATAAACCACATGGATCCACCAGAGTCATTGCAAGTGTGTTCCTTTCCTAAGCCACATTGATCCACAAGACTCATTGCATGTGTGTTCCTTTCGTAAGTCACCACTAGAGTCATTGCATGTGTGTTCTTTTTCTGAACCTCCACCAGAGTCATTGCATGTGTTCCTTTCCTATACCACATGGTTCCACCAGAGTCATTGCATGTGTGTTCTTTTCCTAAACCACCACCAGTGTCATTGCATGTGTCTTCTTTTCCTAAACCACATGGATCGACCAGAGTCATTGCATGTGTGTTCCTTTCATAAACCACATGGATCCACCAGAGTCATTGTGTGTTCCTTTCCTAAACCACATTGATCCACCAGAGTCATTGCACGTGTGTTCTTTTCCTAAACCACCACCAGAGTCATTGCATGTGTCTTCTGTTCCTATACCACATGGATCCACCAGAGTCATTGCATGTGTGTTCTTTTCCTAAACCACCACCAGAGTCATAGCATGTGTGTTCCTTTCATAAACCACATGGATCCACCAGAGTCATCGCAAGTGTGTTCCTTTCCTAAGCCACATTGATCCACAAGAGTCAGTGCATGTGTGTTCCTTTCCTAAGTCACCACCAGAGTCATTGCATGTTTGTTCTTTTTCTAAACCTCCACCAGAGTCATTGCATGTGTTCCTTTCCTAAACCACATGGTTCCACCAGAGTCATTGCATGTGTTTTCTTTTCCTAAACCACCACCAGTGTCATTGCATGTGTCTTCTTTTCCTAAACCACATTGATCCACCAGAGTCATTGCATGTGTGTTCTTTTCCTAAACCTCCACCAGAGTCATTGCATGTGTTCCTTTCCTAAACCACATGGTTCCACCAGAGTCATTGCATGTGTTTTCTTTTCCTAAACCACCACCAGAGTCATTGCATGTGTGTTCCTTTCATAAACCACATGGATCCACCAGAGTCATTGCAAGTGTGTTCCTTTCGTAAGCCACATTGATCCACAAGAGTCATTGCATGTGTGTTCCTTTCCTAAGTCACCACTAGAGTCATTGCATGTGTGTTCTTTTCCTAAACCTCACCCAGAGTCATTGCATGTGTTCCTTTCCTAAACCACATGGTTCCACCAGAGTCATTGCATGGGTTTTCTTTTCCTAAACCACCACCAGTGTCATTGCATGCGTCTTCTTTTCCTAAACCACATGGATCGACCAGAGTCATTGCATGTGTGTTCCTTTCATAAACGACATGGATCCACCAGAGTCATTGCATGTGTCTTATTTTCCTAAACCACATGGATCCACTAGAGTCATTCCATGTGTGTTCTTTTCCTAAACCACCACCAGAGTCATTGGATGTGTGTTCCTTTCATAAACCACATGGATCCTCCAGAGTCATTGCAAGTGTGTTCTTTTCCTAAACTACATGGATCCACCAGAGTCATTGCATGTGTGTTCTTTTCCTAAACCACCACCAGTGTCATTGCATGTGTCTTATTTTCCTAAACCACATGGATCGACCAGAGTCATTGCATGTGTGTTCCTTTCATAAACTACATGGATCCACCAGAGTCATTCCATGTGTCTTCTTTTCCTAAACCACATGGATCCACTAGAGTCATTGCATGTGTGTTCTTTTCCTAAACCACCACCAGAGTCATTGGATGTGTGTTCCTTTCATAAACCACATGTATCCACCAGAGTCATTGCATGTGTGTTCTTTTCCTAAACCACCACTAGAGTCATTGCATGTGTCTTCTTTTCCTAAACCACCACCAGAGTCATTTCATGTGTGTTCTTTTCCTAAACCACCACCAGAGTCATAGCATGTGTGTTCCTTTCAAAAACCACATGGATCCACCAGAGTCATTGCAAGTGTGTTCCTTTCCTAAGCCACATTGATCCACACGACTCATTGCATGTGTGTTCCTTTCGTAAGTCACCACTAGAGTCATTGCATGTGTGTTCTTTTTCTGAACCTCCACCAGAGTCATTGCATGTGTTCCTTTCCTATACCACATGGATCCACCAGAGTCATTGCATGTGTGTTCTTTTCCTAAACCACCAGCAGTGTCATTGCATGTGTCTTATTTTCCTAAACCACATGGATCGACCAGAGTCATTGCATGTGTGTTCCTTTCATAAACTACATGGATCCACCAGAGTCATTCCATGTGTCTTCATTTCCTAAACCACATGGATCCACTAGAGTCATTGCATGTGTGTTCTTTTCCTAAACCACCACCAGAGTCATTGGATGTGTGTTCCTTTCATAAACCACATGTATCCACCAGAGTCATTGCATGTGTGTTCTTTTCCTAAACCACCACTAGAGTCATTGCAAGTGTCTTCTTTTCCTAAACCACCACCAGAGTCATTGCATGTGTGTTCTTTTCCTAAACCACCACCAGAGTCATAGCATGTGTGTTCCTTTCATAAACCACATGGATCCACCAGAGTCATTGCAAGTGTGTTCCTTTCCTAAGCCACATTGATCCACAACACTCATTGCATGTGTGTTCCTTTCGTAAGTCACCACTAGAGTCATTGCATGTGTGTTCTTTTTCTGAACCTCCACCAGAGTCATTGCATGTGTTCCTTTCCTATACCACATGGTTCCACCAGAGTCATTGCATGTGTGTTCTTTTCCTAAACCACCACCAGTGTCATTGCATGTGTCTTCTTTTCCTAAACCACATGGATCGACCAGAGTCATTGCATGTGTGTTCCTTTCATAAACCACCTGGATCCACCAGAGTCATTGCATGTGTGTTCCTTTCCTAAACCACATTGATCCACCAGAGTCATTGCACGTGTGTTCTTTTCCTAAACCACCACCAGAGTCATTGCATGTGTGTTCCTTTCATAAACCACATGGATCCACCAGAGTCATTGCAAGTGTGTTCCTTTCCTAAGTTACATTGAGCCACAAGAGTCAGTGCATGTGTGTTCCTTTCCTAAGTTACCACTAGAGTCATTGCATGTGTGTTCTTTTTCTAAACCTCCACCAGAGTCATTGCATGTGTTCCTTTCCTAAACCACATGGTTCCACCAGAGTCATTGCATGTGTTTTATTTTCCTAAACCACCACCAGTGTCATTGCATGTGTCTTCTTTTCCTAAACCACATGGATCGACCAGAGTCATTGCATGTGTGTTCCTTTCATAAACTACATGGATCCACCAGAGTCATTGCATGTGTCTTCTTTTCCTAAACCACATGGATCCACTAGAGTCATTGCATGTGTGTCATTTTCCTAAACCAATAACAGAGTCATTGGATGTGTGTTCCTTTCATAAACCACATGGATCCACCAGAGTCATCGCATGTGTGTTCTTTACCTAAACCACCACCAGAGTCATTGCATGTGTTTTCTTTTCCTAAACCACCACCAGTGTCATTGCATGTGTCTTCTTTTCCTAAACCACATGGATCGACCAGAGTCATTGCATGTGTGTTCCTTTCATAAACTACATGGATCCACCAGAGTCATTGCATGTGTCTTCTTTTCCTAAACCACATGGATCCACTAGAGTCATTGCATGTGTGTTCTTTTCCTAAACCACCAACAGAGTCATTGGATGTGTGTTCCTTTCATAAACCACATGGATCCACCAGAGTCATTGCATGTGTGTTCTTTTCCTAAACCACCACCAGAGTCATTGCATGTGTCTTCTTTTCCTAAACCACATGGATCCACCAGAGTCATTGCATGTGTGTTCTTTTTCTAAACCTCCACCAGAGTCATTGCATGTGTTCCTTTCCTAAACCACATGGTTCCACCAGAGTCATTGCATGTGTTTTCTTTTCCTAAACCACCACCAGAGTCATTGCATGTGTGTTCCTTTCATAAACCACATGGATCCACCAGAGTCATTGCAAGTGTGTTCCTTTCCTAAGCCACATTAATCCACAAGAGTCATTGCATGTGTGTTCCTTTCCTAAGTCACCACTAGAGTCATTGCATGTGTGTTCTTTTCCTAAACCTCCACCAGAGTCATTGCATGTGTTCCTTTCCTAAACCACATGGTTCCACCAGAGTCATTGCATGTGTTTTCTTTTCCTAAACCACCACCAGTGTCATTGCATGCGTCTTCTTTTCCTAAACCACATGGATCGACCAGAGTCATTGCATGTGTGTTCCTTTCATAAACTACATGGATCCACCAGAGTCATTGCATGTGTCTTCTTTTCCTAAACCACATGGATCCACTAGAGTCATTCCATGTGTGTTCTTTTCCTAAACCACCACCAGAGTCATTGGATGTGTGTTCCTTTCATAAACCACATGGATCCACCAGAGTCATTGCAAGTGTGTTCTTTTCCTAAACTACATGGATCCACCAGAGTCATTGCATGTGTGTTCTTTTCCTAAACCACCACCAGTGTCATTGCATGTGTCTTATTTTCCTAAACCACATGGATTGACCAGAGTCATTGCATGTGTGTTCCTTTCATATACTACATGGATCCACCAGAGTCATTGCATGTGTCTTCTTTTCCTAAACCACATGGATCCACTAGAGTCATTGCATGTGTGTTCTTTTCCTAAACCACCACCAGAGTCATTGGATGTGTGTTCCTTTCATAAACCACATGTATCCACCAGAGTCATTGCATGTGTGTTCTTTTCCAAAACCACCACTAGAGTCATTGCATGTGTCTTCTTTTCCTAAACCACCACCAGAGTCATTGCATGTGTGTTCTTTTCCTAAACCACCACCAGAGTCATAGCATGTGTGTTCCTTTCATAAACCACATGGATCCACCAGAGTCATTGCAAGTGTGTTCCTTTCCTAAGCCACATTGATCCACACGACTCATTGCATGTGTGTTCCTTTCGTAAGTCACCACTAGAATCATTGCATGTGTGTTCTTTTTATGAACCTCCACCAGAGTCATTGCAAGTGTTCCTTTCCTATACCACATGGATCCACCAGAGTCATTGCATGTGTGTTCTTTTCCTAAACCACCACCAGTGTCATTGCATGTGTCTTATTTTCCTAAACCACATGGATCGACCAGAGTCATTGCATATGTGTTCCTTCCATAAACTACATGGATCCACCAGAGTCATTCCATGTGTCTTCTTTTCCTAAACCACATGTATCCACTAGAGTCATTGCATGTGTGTTCTTTTCCTAAACCACCACCAGAGTCATTGGATGTGTGTTCCTTTCATAAACCACATGTATCCACCAGAGTCATTGCATGTGTGTTCTTTTCCTAAACCACCACTAGAGTCATTGCATGTGTCTTCTTTTCCTAAACCACCACCAGAGTCATTGCATGTGTGTTCTTTTCCTAAACCACCACCAGAGTCATAGCATGTGTGTTCCTTTCATAAGCCACATGGATCCACCAGAGTCATTGCAAGTGTGTTCCTTTCCTAAGCCACATTGATCCACAACACTCATTGCATGTGTGTTCCTTTGGTAAGTCACCACTAGAGTCATTGCATGTGTGTTCTTTTTCTGAACCTCCACCAGAGTCATTGCATGTGTTCCTTTCCTATACCACATGGTTCCACCAGAGTCATTGCATGTGTGTTCTTTTCCTAAACCACCACCAGTGTCATTGCATGTGTCTTCTTTTCCTAAACCACATGGATCGACCAGATTCAATGCATGTGTGTTCCTTTCATAAACCACATGGATCCACCAGAGTCATTGCATGTGTGTTCCTTTCCTAAACCACATTGATCCACTAGAGTCATTGCACGTGTGTTCTTTTCCTAAACCACCACCAGAGTCATTGCATGTGTCTTATTTTCCTAAACCACATGGATCCACCAGAGTCATTGCATGTGTGTTCTTTTCCTAAACCACCACCAGAGTCATTGCATGTGTGTTCCTTTCATAAACCACATGGATCCACCAGAGTCATTGCAAGTGTGTTCCTTTCCTAAGTTACATTGATCCACAAGAGTCAGTGCATGTGTGTTCCTTTCCTAAGTCACCACTAGAGTCATTGCATGTGTGTTCTTTTTCTAAACCTCCACCAGAGTCATTGCATGTGTTCCTTTCCTAAACTACATGGTTCCACCAGAGTCATTGCATGTGTTTTCTTTTCCTAAACCACCACTAGTGTCATTGCATGTGTCTTCTTTTCCTAAACCACATGGATCGACCAGAGTCATTGCATGTGTGTTCCTTTCATAAACTACATGGATCCACCAGAGTCATTGCATGTGTCTTCTTTTCCTAAACCACATGGATCCACTAGAGTCATTGCATGTGTGTTATTTTCCTAAACCACCAACAGAGTCATTGGATGTGTGTTCCTTTCATAAACCACATGGATCCACCAGAGTCATTGCATGTGTGTTCTTTTCCTAAACCACCACTAGAGTCATTGCATGTTTGTTCCTTTCATAAACCACGTGGATCCACCAGAGTCATTGCATGTGTGTTCCTTTCCTAAACCACATTGATCCACCAGAGTCATTGCAAGTGTGTTCTTTTCCTAAACCACCACCAGAGTCATTGCATGTGTCTTCTTTTCCTAAACCACATGGATCCACCAGAGTCAATGCATGTGTGTTCGTTTCCTAACCACCACTAGAGTCATTGCATGTGTGTTCTTTTCCTAAACCACATGGATCCACCAGAGTCATTTCATGTGTGTTCTTTTCCCAAAGCACCACTAGAGTCATTACATGTGTCTTCTTTTCCTAAACCACATGGATCCACCAGAGTCATTGCATATGCGGTCCTTTCATAAACCACATGGATCCACCAAAGGCATTGCATGTGTGTTCCTTTCCTAAACTACATGGGTCCACCAGAGTCATTGCATGTGTGTTATTTTCCTAAACCGCCACCAGAATCAGTGTATGTGTCTTCTTTTAGTAAACCACATGGATCCACCAGAGTCATTGCGTATATGTTATTTTCCTAAACCACCACCAGAGTCATTGCTTGTGTGTTCCTCTCATAAACCACATGGATCCACCAGAATTATTGCATGTGTGTTCCTTTCCTAAACCACATTGATCCACGAGAGTAATTGCATGTGTGTTCCTTTCATAAACCACCACTAGAGTCATTGCATGTGTTTTATTTTTCTAAACCTCCACTAGAGTCATTGCATGTGTTCCTTTCCTAAACCACATGGTTCCACCAGAATCATTGCATATGTGTTCTTTTCCTAAACCACCACCAGAGTCATTGCATGTGTGTTCCTTTCCTAAAACATGATCCACCAGAGTCATTGCCTGTGTGTTCCTTTCCTAAACCACCACGAGAGTCATTGCATGTGTGTTCTTTTCCTAAACCACCACTAGAGTCATTGCATGTGTCTTCTTTTCCTAAACCACATGGACACACCAGAGTCATTGCATGTGTGTTCCTTTCCTAAACCACACGGATCCACCAGAGTCATTGCATGTGTGTTCCTTTCCTAAACCACATGGATCCACCTGAGTTATTACATGTGTGTTGTTTTCCTAAACCACCACCAGAGTCATGGCATGTTTGTTCCTTTCCTAAACCACATTGATCCACCAGAGTCTTTGCAAGTGTGTTCTTTTCCTAAACTACATGGATCCACCAGTCATTGCATGTGTGTTCCTTTCGTAAACCACATTGATCCACCAGATTCATTGCATGTGTGTTCTTTTCCTAACTACCACCAGAGTCATTGCATGTGTGTTATTTTCCTGAACCACATTGATCCACCAGAGTCATTGCATGTGTGTCGTTTTCCTAAACCACCACTAGAGTCATTGCATGTGTGTTCTTTTTCTAAACCTCCACCAGAGTCATTGCATGCGTTCTTTTCCTAAACCGCATGGTTCCACCAGAGTCATTGCATGTGTGTTCTTTTCCTAAACCACCACCAGTGTCATTGCATGTGTCTTCTTTTCCTAAACCACATGGATCGACCAGAGTCATTGCATGTGTGTTCCTTTCATAAACTACATGGATCCACCAGAGTCATTGCATGTGTCTTCTTTTCCTAAACCACATGGATCCACTAGAGTCATTGCATGTGTGTTCTTTTCCTAAACCTCCACCAGAGTCATTGGATGTGTGTTCCTTTCATAAACCACATGGATCCACCAGAGTCATTGCATGTGTGTTCTTTTCCTAAACCACCACTAGAGTCATTGCATGTGTCTTCTTGTCCTAAACCACATGGATCCACCAGAGTCATTGCATGTGTGTTCCTTTCATAAACCACATGGATCCACCAGAGTCATTGCATGTGTGTTCCTTTCCTAAACCACATTGATCCACCAGAGTCATTGCAAGTGTGTTATTTTCCTAAACCACCACCAGATTCATTGCATGTGTCTTCTTTTCCTAAACCACATGGATCCACCAGAGTCATGGCATGTGTGTTCGTTTCCTAACCACCACCAGAGTCATTGCATGTGTGTTCTTTTCCTAAACCACATGGATCCACCAGAGTCATTGCATATGCGGTCTTTTCATAAACCACATGGATCCACCAAAGGCATTGCATGTGTGTTCCTTTCCTAAACCACATGGGTCCACCAGAGTCATTGCATGTGTGTTATTTTCCTAAACCGACACCAGAATCAGTGTATGTGTCTTCTTTTAGTAAACCACATGGATCCACCAGAGTCATTGCGTATATGTTATTTTCCTAAACCACCACCAGAGTCATTCCTTGTGTGTTCCTCTCATAAACCACATGGATCCACCAGAATTATTGCATGTGTGTTCCTTTCCTAAACCACATTGATCCACGAGAGTAATTGCATGTGTGTTCCTTTCATAAACCACCACTAGAGTCATTGCATGTGTTTTATTTTTCTAAACCTCCACTAGAGTCATTGCATGTGTTCCTTTCCTAAACCACATGGTTCCACCAGAATCATTGCATATGTGTTCTTTTCCTAAACCACCACCAGAGTCATTGCATGTGTGTTCCTTTCCTAAAACATGATCCACCAGAGTCATTGCATGTGTGTTCCTTTCCTAAACCACCACGAGAGTCATTGCATGTGTGTTCTTTTCCTAAACCACCACTAGAGTCATTGCATGTGTCTTCTTTTCCTAAACCACATGGACCCACCAGAGTCATTGCATGTGTGTTCCTTTCCTAAACCACATGGATCCACCAGAGTCATTGCATGTGTGTTCCTTTCCTAAACCACATGGATCCACCAGAGTTATTACATGTGTGTTGTTTTCCTAAACCACCACCAGAGTCATGGCATGTCTGTTCCTTTCCTAAACCACATTGATCCACCAGAGTCTTTGCAAGTGTGTTCTTTTCCTAAACTACATGGATCCACCAGTCATTGCATGTGTGTTCCTTTCGTAAACCACATTGATCCACCAGATTCATTGCATGTGTGTTCTTTTCCTAACCACCACCAGAGTCATTGCATGTGTGTTCTTTTCCTGAACCACATTGATCCACCAGAGTCATTGCATGTGTGTCGTTTTCCTAAACCACCACTAGAGTCATTGCATGTGTGTTCTTTTTCTAAACCTCCACCAGAGTCATTGCATGTGTTCCTTTCCTAAACCACATGGTTCCACCAGAGTCATTGCATGTGTGTTATTTTCCTAAACCACCACCAGCGTCATTGCATGTGTCTTCTTTTCCTAAACCACATGGATCGACCAGAGTCATTGCATGTATGTTCCTTTCATAAACTACATGGATCCACCAGAGTCATTGCATGTGTCTTCTTTTCCTAAACCACATGGATCCACTAGAGTCATTGCATGTGTGTTCTTTTCCTAAACCACCACCAGAGTCATTGGATGTGTGTTCCTTTCATAAACCACACGGATCCACCAGAGTCATTGCATGTGTGTTCTTTTCCTAAACCACCACTAGAGTCATTGCATGTGTCTTCTTTTCCTAAACCACATGGATCCACCAGAGTCATTGCATGTGTGTTCCTTTCATAAACCACATGGATCCACCAGAGTCATTGCATGTGTGTTCCTTTCCTAAACCACATTAATCCACCAGAGTCATTGCAAGTGTGTTCTTTTCCTAAACCACCACCAGAGTCATTGCATGTGTCTTCTTTTCCTAAACCACATGGATCCACCAGAGTCATTGCATGTGTGTTCGTTTCCTAACCACCACCAGAGTCATTGCATGTGTGTTCTTTTCCTAAACCACATGGATCCACCAGAGTCATTTCATGTGTGTTCTTTTCCCAAAGCACCACTAGAGTCATTGCATGTGTCTTCTTTTCCTAAACCACATGGATCCACCAGAGTCATTGCATATGCGGTCCTTTCATAAACCACATGGATCCACCAAAGGCATTGCATGTGTGTTCCTTTCCTAAACCACATGGGTCCACCAGAGTCATTGCATGTGTGTTATTTTCCTAAACCGCCACCAGAATCAGTGTATGTGTCTTCTTTTAGTAAACCACATGGATCCACCAGAGTCATTGCGTATATGTTATTTTCCTAAACCACCACGAGAGTCATTGCTTGTGTGTTCCTCTCATAAACCACATGGATCCACCAGAATTATTGCATGTGTGTTCCTTTCCTAAACCACATTGATCCACGAGAGTAATTGCATGTGTGTTCCTTTCATAAACCACCACTAGAGTCATTGCATGTTTTTTATTTTTCTAAACCTCCACTAGAGTCATTGCATGTGTTCCTTTCCTAAACCACATGGTTCCACCAGAATCATTGCATATGTGTTCTTTTCCTAAACCACCACCAGAGTCATTGCATGTGTGTTCCTTTCCTAAAACATGATCCACCAGAGTCATTGCATGTGTGTTCCTTTCCTAAACCACCACGAGAGTCATTGCATGTGTGTTCTTTTCCTAAACCACCACTAGAGTCATTGCATGTGTCTTCTTTTCCTAAACCACATGGACCCACCTGAGTCATTGCATGTGTGTTCCTTTCCTAAACCACATGGATCCACCAGAGTCATTGCATGTGTGTTCCTTTCCTAAACCACATGGATCCACCAGAGTTAGTACATGTGTGTTGTTTTCCTAAACCACCACCAGAGTCATGGCATGTCTGTTCCTTTCCTAAACCACATTGATCCACCAGAGTCTTTGCAAGTGTGTTCTTTTCCTAAACTACATGGATCCACCAGTCATTGCATGTGTGTTCCTTTTGTAAACCACATTGATCCACCAGATTCATTGCATGTGTGTTCTTTTCCTAACCACCACCAGAGTCATTGCATGTGTGTTCTTTTCCTGAACCACATTGATCCACCAGAGTCATTGCAAGTGTGTCGTTTTCCTAAACCACCACTAGAGTCATTGCATGTGTGTTCTTTTTCTAAACCTCCACCAGAGTCATTGCATGTGTTCCTTTCCTAAACCACATGGTTCCACCAGAGTCATTGCATGTGTGTTCTTTTCCTAAACCACCACCAGCGTCATTGCATGTGTCTTCTTTTCCTAAACCACATGGATCGACCAGAGTCATTGCATGTATGTTCCTTTCATAAACTACATGGATCCACCAGAGTCATTGCATGTGTCTTCTTTTCCTAAACCACATGGATCCACTAGAGTCATTGCATGTGTGTTCTTTTCCTAAACCACCACCAGAGTCATTGGATGTGTGTTCCTTTCATAAACCACACGGATCCACCAGAGTCATTGCATGTGTGTTCTTTTCCTAAACCACCACTAGAGTCATTGCATGTGTCTTCTTTTCCTAAACCACATGGATCCACCAGAGTCATTGCATGTGTGTTCCTTTCATAAACCACATGGATCCACCAGAGTCATTGCATGTGTGTTCCTTTCCTAAACCACATTAATCCACCAGAGTCATTGCAAGTGTGTTCTTTTCCTAAACCACCACCAGAGTCATTGCATGTGTCTTCTTTTCCTAAACCACATGGATCCACCAGAGTCATTGCATGTGTGTTCGTTTCCTAACCACCACCAGAGTCATTGCATGTGTGTTCTTTTCCTAAACCACATGGATCCACCAGAGTCATTTCATGTGTGTTCTTTTCCCAAAGCACCACTAGAGTCATTGCATGTGTCTTCTTTTCCTAAACCACATGGATCCACCAGAGTCATTGCATATGCGGTCCTTTCATAAACCACATGGATCCACCAAAGGCATTGCATGTGTGTTCCTTTCCTAAACCACATGGGTCCACCAGAGTCATTGCATGTGTGTTATTTTCCTAAACCGCCACCAGAATCAGTGTATGTGTCTTCTTTTAGTAAACCACATGGATCCACCAGAGTCATTGCGTATATGTTATTTTCCTAAACCACCACGAGAGTCATTGCTTGTGTGTTCCTCTCCTAAACCACATGGATCCACCAGAATTATTGCATGTGTGTTCCTTTCCTAAACCACATTGATCCACGATAGTAATTGCATGTGTGTTCCTTTCATAAACCACCACTAGAGTCATTGCATGTGTTTTATTTTTCTAAACCTCCACTAGAGTCATTGCATGTGTTCCTTTCCTAAACCACATGGTTCCACCAGAATCATTGCATATGTGTTCTTTTCCTAAACCACCACCAGAGTCATTGCATGTGTGTTCCTTTCCTAAAACATGATCCACCAGAGTCATTGCATGTGTGTTCCTTTCCTAAACCACCACGAGAGTCATTGCATGTGTGTTCTTTTCCTAAACCACCACTAGAGTCATTGCATGTGTCTTCTTTTCCTAAACCACATGGACCCACCTGAGTCATTGCATGTGTGTTCCTTTCCTAAACCACATGGATCCACCAGAGTCATTGCATGTGTGTTCCTTTCCTAAACCACATGGATCCACCAGAGTTAGTACATGTGTGTTGTTTTCCTAAACCACCACCAGAGTCATGGCATGTCTGTTCCTTTCCTAAACCACATTGATCCACCAGAGTCTTTGCAAGTGTGTTCTTTTCCTAAACTACATGGATCCACCAGTCATTGCATGTGTGTTCCTTTTGTAAACCACATTGATCCACCAGATTCATTGCATGTGTGTTCTTTTCCTAACCACCACCAGAGTCATTGCATGTGTGTTCTTTTCCTGAACCACATTGATCCACCAGAGTCATTGCATGTGTGTCGTTTTCCTAAACCACCACTAGAGTCATTGCATGTGTGTTCTTTTTCTAAACCTCCACCAGAGTCATTGCATGTGTTCCTTTCCTAAACCACATGGTTCCACCAGAGTCATTGCATGTGTGTTCTTTTCCTAAACCACCACCAGCGTCATTGCATGTGTCTTCTTTTCCTAAACCACATGGATCGACCAGAGTCATTGCATGTGTGTTCCTTTCATAAACTACATGGATCCACCAGAGTCATTGCATGTGTCTTCTTTTCATAAACCACATGGATCCACTAGAGTCATTGTATGTGTGTTCTTTTCCTAAACCACCACCAGAGTCATTGAATGTGTGTTCCTTTCATAAACCACATGGATCCACCAGAGTCATTGCATGTGTGTTCTTTTCCTAAACCACCACTAGAGTCATTGCATGTGTCTTCTTTTCCTAAACCACATGGATCCACCAGAGTCATTGCATGTGTGTTCCTTTCATAAACCACATGGATCCACCAGAGTCCTTGCATGTGTGTTCCTTTCCTAAACCACATTGATCCACCAGAGTCATTGCAAGTGTGTTATTTTCCTAAACCACCACCAGAGTCATTGCATGTGTCTTCTTTTCCTAAACCACATGGATCCACCAGAGTCATTGCATGTGTGTTCGTTTCCTAACCACCACCAGAGTCATTGCATGTGTGTTCTTTTCCTAAACCACATGGATCCACCAGAGTCATTTCATGTGTGTTCTTTTCCCAAAGCACCACTAGAGTCATTGCATGTGTCTTCTTTTCCTAAACCACATGGATCCACCAGAGTCATTGCATATGCGGTCCTTTCATAAACCACATGGATACACCAAAGTCATTCCATGTGTGTTCCTTTCCTAAACCACATGGGTCCACCAGAGTCATTGCATGTGTGTTATTTTCCTAAACCGCCACCAGAATCAGTGTATGTGTCTTCTTTTAGTAAACCACATGGATCCACCAGAGTCATTGCGTATATGTTCTTTTCCTAAACCACCACCAGAGTCATTGCTTGTGTGTTCCTCTCATAAACCACATGGATCCACCGGAATTATTGCATGTGTGTTCCTTTCCTAAACCACATTGATCCACGAGAGTAATTGCATGTGTGTTCCTTTCATAAACCACTACTAGAGTCATTGCATGTGTTTTATTTTTCTAAACCTCCACTAGCGTCATTACATGTGTTCCTTTCCTAAACCACATGGTTCCACCAGAATCATTGCATATGTGTTCTTTTCCTAAACCACCACCAGAGTCATTGCATGTGTGTTCCTTTCCTAAAACATGATCCACCAGAGTCATTGCATGTGTGTTCCTTTCCTAAACCACCACGAGAGTCATTGCATGTGTGTTCTTTTCCTAAACCACCACTAGAGTCATTGCATGTGTCTTCTTTTCCTAAACCACATGGACCCACCAGAGTCATTGCATGTGTGTTCCTTTCCTAAACCACATGGTTCCACCAGAGTCATTGCATGTGTGTTCCTTTCCTAAACCACATGGATCCACCAGAGTTATTACATGTGTGTTCTTTTCCTAAACCACCACCAGAGTCATGGCATGTCTGTTCCTTTCCTAAACCACATTGATCCACCAGTGTCTTTGCAAGTGTGTTCGTTTCCTAAACTACATGGATCCACCAGTCATTGCATGTGTGTTCCTTTCGTAAACCACATTGATCCACCAGATTTATTGCATGTGTGTTCTTTTCCTAACCACCACCAGAGTCATTGCATGTGTGTTCTTTTCTTGAACCACATGGATCCACCAGAGTCATTGCATGTGTGTCGTTTTCCTAAACCACCACTAGCGTCATTGCATGTGTGTTCTTTTTCTAAACCTCCACCAGAGTCATTGCATCTGTTCCTTTCCTAAACCACATGGTTCCACCAGAGTCATTGCATGTGTGTTCTTTTCCTAAACCACCACCAGTGTCATTGCATGTGTCTTCTTTTCCTAAACCACATGGATCGACCAGAGTCATTTCATGTGTCTTCTTTTCCTAAACCACATGGATCCACTAGAGTCATTGCATGTGTGTTGTTTTCCTAAACCACCAGCAGAGTCATTGGATGTGTGTTCCTTTCATAAACCACATGGATCCACCAGAGTCATTGCGTGTGTGTTCTTTTCCTAAACCACCACTAGAGTCATTGCATGTGTCTTCTTTTCCTAAGACACATGGATCCACCAGAGTCATTGCATGTGTGTTCCTTTCATAAACCACATGGATCCACCAGAGTCATTGTATGTGTGTTCCTTTCCTAAACCACATTGATCCACCAGAGTCATTGCAAGTGTGTTATTTTCCTAAACCACCACCAGAGTCATTGCATGTGTATTCTTTTCCTAAACCACATGGATCCACCAGAGTCATTGCATGTGTGTTCGTTTCCTAACCACCACCAGAGTCATTGCATGTGTGTTCTTTTCCTAAACCACATGGATCCACCGGAGTCATTTCATGTGTGTTCTTTTCCCAAAGCACCACTAGAGTCATTGCATGTGTCTTCTTTTCCTAAACCACATGGATCCACCAGAGTCATTGCATATGTGGTCCTTTCATAAACCACATGGATCCACCAAAGTCATTGCATGTGTGTTCCTTTCCTAAACCACATGGGTCCACCAGAGTCATTGCATGTGTGTTATTTTCCTAAACCGCCACCAGAATCAGTGTATGTGTCTTCTTTTAGTAAACCACATGGATCCACCAGAGTCATTGCGTATATGTTCTTTTCCTAAACCACCACCAGAGTCATTGCTTGTGTGATCCTCTCATAAACCACATGGATCCACCAGAATTATTGCATGTGTGTTCCTTTCCTAAACCACATTGATCCACGAGAGTAATTGCATGTCTGTTCCTTTCATAAACCACCACTAGAGTCATTGCATGTGTTTTATTTTTCTAAACCTCCACTAGAGTCATTACATGTGTTCCTTTCCTAAACCACATGGTTCCACCAGAATCATTGCATATGTGTTCTTTTCCTAAACCACCACCAGAGTCATTGCATGTGTGTTCCTTTCCTAAAACATGATCCACCAGAGTCATTGCATGTGTGTTCCTTTCCTAAACCACCACGAGAGTCATTGCATGTGTGTTATTTTCCTAAACCACCACTAGAGCCATTGCATGTGTCTTCTTTTCCTAAACCACATGGACCCACCAGAGTCATTGCATGTGTGTTCCTTTCCTAAACCACATGGATCCACCAGAGTCATTGCATGTGTGTTCCTTTCCTAAACCACATTGATACACCAGAGTTATTACATGTGTGTTCTTTTGCTAAACCACCACCAGAGTCATGGCATGTATGTTCCTTTCCTAAACCACATTGATCCACCAGTGTCTTTGCAAGTGTGTTCGTTTCCTAAACTACATGGATCCACCAGTCATTGCATGTGTGTTTCTTTCGCAAACCACATTGATCCACCAGATTCATTGCATGTGTGTTCTTTTCCTAACCACCACCAGAGTCATTGCATGTGTGTTCTTTTCCTGAACCACATGGATCCACCAGAGTCATTGCATGTGTGTCGTTTTCCTAAACCACCACTAGAGTCATTGCATGTGTGTTCTTTTTCTAAACCTCCACCAGAGTCATTGCATGTGTTCCTTTCCTAAACCACATGGTTCCACCAGAGTCATTGCATGTGTGTTCTTTTCCTAAACCACCACCAGTGTCATTGCATCTGTCTTCTTTTCCTAAACCACATGGATCGACCAGAGTCATTGGATGTGTGTTCCTTTCATAAACCACATGGATCCACCAGAGTCATTGCATGTGTGTTCTTTTCCTAAACCACCACTAGAGTCATTGCATGTGTCTTGTTTTCCTAAGACACATGGATCCACCAGAGTCATTGCATGTGTGTTCCTTTCATAAACCACATGGATCCACCAGAGTCATTGTATGTGTGTTCCTTTCCTAAACCACATTGGTCCACCAGAGTCATTGCAAGTGTGTTATTTTCCTAAACCACCACCAGAGTCATTGCATGTGTATTCTTTTCCTAAACCACGTCGATCCACCAGTGTCATTGCATGTGTGTTCGTTTCCTAACCACCACCAGAGTCATTGCATGTGTGTTCTTTTCCTAAACCACATGGATCCACCAGAGTCATTTCATGTGTGTTCTTTTCCCAAAGCACCACTAGAGTCATTGCATGTGTCTTCTTTTCCTAAACCACATGGATCCACCAGAGTCATTGCATATGCGGTCCTTTCATAAACCACATTGATCCACCAAAGTCATTGCATGTGTGTTCCTTTCCTAAACCACATGGGTCCACCAGAGTCATTGCATGTGTGTTATTTTCCTAAACCGCCACTAGAATCAGTGTATGTGTCTTCTTTTAGTAAACCACATGGATCCACCAGAGTCATTGCGTATATGTTCTTTTCCTAAACCACCACCAGAGTCATTGCTTGTGTGTTCCTCTCATAAACCACATGGATCCACCAGAATTATTGCATGTGTGTTCCTTTCCTAAACCACATTGATCCACGAGAGTAATTGCATGTGTGTTCGTTTCATAAACCACCACTAGAGTCATTGCATGTGTTTTATTTTTCTAAACCTCCACTAGAGTCATTACATGTGTTCCTTTCCTAAACCACATGGTTCCACCAGAATCATTGCATATGTGTTCTTTTCCTAAACCACCACTAGAGTCATTGCATGTGTGTTCCTTTCCTAAAACATGATCCACCAGAGTCATTGCATGTGTGTTCCTTTCCTAAACCACCATGAGAGTCATTGCATGTGTGTTCTTTTCCTAAACCACCACTAGAGCCATTGCATGTATCTTCTTTTCCTAAACCACATGGACCCACCAGAGTCATTGCATGTGTGTTCCTTTCCTAAACCACATGGATCCACCAGAGTCATTGCATGTGTGTTCCTTTCCTAAACCACATGGATCCACCAGAGTTATTACATGTGTGTTCTTTTCCTAAACCACCACCAGAGTCATGGCATGTCTGTTCCTTTCCTAAACCACATTGATCCACCAGTGTCTTTGCAAGTGTGTTCGTTTCCTAAACTACATGGATCTACCAGTCATTGCATGTGTGTTTCTTTCGTAAACCACATTGATCCACCAGATTCATTGCATGTGTGTTCTTTTCCTAACCACCACCAGAGTCATTGCATGTGTGTTCTTTTCCTGAACCACCTGGATCCACTAGAGTCATTGCATGTGTGTCGTTTTCCTAAACCACCACTAGAGTCATTGCATGTGTGTTCTTTTTCTAAACCTCCACCAGAGTCATTGCATGTGTTCCTTTCCTAAACCACATGGTTCCACCAGAGTCATTGCATGTGTGTTCTTTTCCTAAACCACCACCAGTGTCATTGCATGTGTCTTCTTTTCCTAAACCACATGGATCGACCAGAGTCATTGCATGTGTGTTCCTTTCATAAACTACATGGATCCACCAGAGTCATTGCATGAGTCTTATTTTCCTAAACCACATGGATCCACTAGAGTCATTGCATGTGTGTTGTTTTCCTAAACCACCACCAGAGTCATTAGATGTGTGTTCCTTTCATAAACCACATGGATCCACCAGAGTCATTGCATGTGTGTTCTTTTCCTAAACCACCACTAGAGTCATTGCATGTGTCTTCTTTTCCTAAGCCACATGGATCCACCAGAGTCATTGCATGTGTGTTCCTTTCATAAACCAGATGGATCCACCAGAGTCATTGTATGTGTGTTCCTTTACTAAACCACATTGATCCACAAGAGTCATTGCAAGTGTGTTATTTTCCTAAACCACCACCAGAGTCATTGCATGTGTCTTCTTTTCCTAAACCACGTGGATCCACCAGAGTCATTGCATGTGTGTTCGTTTCCTAACCACCACCAGAGTCATTGCATGTGTGTTCTTTTCCTAAACCACATGGATCCACCAGAGTCATTTCATGTGTGTTCTTTTCCCAAAGCACCACAAGAGTCATTGCATGTGTCTTCTTTTCCTAAACCATATGGATCCACCAGAGTCATTGCATATGCGGTCCTTTCATAAACCACATGGATCCGCCAAAGGCATTGCATGTGTGTTCCTTTCCTAAACCACATGGGTCCACTAGAGTCATTGCATGTGTGTTATTTTCCTAAACTGCCACCAGAGTCATTGTATGTGTCTTCTTTTAGTAAACCACATGGATCCACCAGAGTCATTGCGTATATGTTATTTTACTAAACCACCACCAGAGTCATTGCTTGTGTGTTCCTCTCATAAACCACATGGATCCACCAGAATTATTGCATGTGTGTTCCTTTCCTAAACCACATTGATCCACGAGAGAAATTGCATGTGTGTTCCTTTCATAAACCACCACTAGAGTCATTGCATGTGTTTTATTTTTCTAAACCTCCACTAGAGTCATTACATGTGTTCCTTTCCTAAACCACATGGTTCCACCAGAATCATTGCATATGTGTTCTTTTGCTAAACCACCACCAGAGTCATTGCATGTGTGTTCCTTTCCTAAAACATGATCCACCAGAGTCATTGCATGTGTGTTCCTTTCCTAAACCACCACGAGAGTTATTACATGTGTGTTCTTTTCCTAAACCACCACTAGAGTCATTGCATGTGTCTTCTTTTCCTAAACCACATGGACCCACCAGAGTCATTGCATGTGTGTTCCTTTCCTAAACCACATGGATCCACCAGAGTCATTGCATGTGTGTTCCTTTCCTAAACCACATGGATCCACCAGAGTTATTACATGTGTGTTCTTTTCCTAAACCACCACCAGAGTCATGGCATGTCTGTTCCTTTCCTAAACCACATTGATCCACCAGTGTCTTTGCAAGTGTGTTCGTTTCCTAAACTACATGGATCCACCACTCATTGCATGTGCGTTCCTTTCGTAAACCACATTGATCCACCAGATTCATTGCATGTGTGTTCTTTTCCTAACCACCACCAGAGTCATTGCATGTGTGTCCTTTTCCTGAACCACATGGATCCACCAGAGTCATTGCACGTGTGTCGTTTTCCTAAACCACCACTAGAGTCATTGCATGTGTGTTCTTTTTTCTAAACCTCCACCAGAGTCATTGCATGTGTTCCTTTCCTAAACCACATGGTTCCACCAGAGTCATTGCATGTGTGTTCTTTTCCTAAACCACCACCAGTGTCATTGCATGTGTCTTCTTTTCCTAAACCACATGGATCGACCAGAGTCATTGCATGTGTGTTCCTTTCATAAACTACATGGATCCACCAGAGTCATTGCATGTGTCTTCTTTTCCTAAACCACATGGATCCACTAGAGTCATTGCATGTGTGTTGTTTTCCTAAACCACCACCAGAGTCATTGGATGTGTGTTCCTTTCATAAACCACATGGATCCACCAGAGTCATTGCATGTGTGTTCTTTTCCTAAACCACCACTAGAGTCATTGCATGTGTCTTATTTTCCTAAGCCACATGGATCCACCAGAGTCATTGCATATGTGTTCCTTTCATAAACCACATGGATCCACCAGAGTCATTGTATGTGTGTTACTTTCCTAAACCACATTGATCCACCAGAGTGATTGCAAGTGTGTTATTTTCCTAAACCACCACCAGAGTCATTGCATGTGTCTTCTTTTCCTAAACCACGTGGATCCACCAGAGTCATTGCATGTGTGTTCGTTTCCTAATCACCACCAGAGTCATTGCATGTGTGTTCTTTTCCTAAACCACATGGATCCACCAGAGTCATTTCATGTGTGTTCTTTTCCCAAAGCACCACTAGAGTCATTGCACGTGTCTTCTTTTCCTAAACCATATGGATCCACCAGAGTCATTGCATATGCCGTCCTTTCATAAACCACATGGATCCACCAAAGGCATTGCATGTGTGTTCCTTTCCTAAACCACATGGGTCCACCAGAGTCATTGCATGTGTGTTATTTTCCTAAAACGCCACCAGAGTCATTGTATGTGTCTTCTTTTAGTAAACCACATGGATCCACCAGAGTCATTGCGTATATGTTATTTTCCTAAACCAACACCAGAGTCATTGCTTGTGTGTTCCTTTCATAAACCACATGGATCCACCAGAATTATTGCATGTGTGTTCCTTTCCTAAACCACATTGATCCACGAGAGTAATTGCATGTGTGTTCCTTTCATAAACCACCACTAGAGTTATTGCATGTGTTTTATTTTTCTAAACCTCCACTAGAGTCATTGCATGTGTTCCTTTCCTAAACCACATGGTTCCACCATTATCATTGCATATGTGTTATTTTCCTAAACCACCACCAGAGTCATTGCATGTGTGTTCCTTTCCTAAAACATGATCCACCAGAGTCATTGCATGTGTGTTCCTTTCCTAAACCACCACGAGAGTCATTGCATGTGTGTTCTTTTCCTAAACCACCACTAGAGTCATTGCATGTGTGTTCTTTTCCTAAACCACATGGACCCACCAGAGTCATTGCATGTGTGTTCCTTTCCTAAACCACATGGATCCACCAGAGTCATTACATGTGTGTTCCTTTCCTAAACCACATGGATCCACCAGAGTTATTACATGTGTGTTCTTTTCCTAAACCACCACCGGAGTCATGGCATGTCTGTTCGTTTCGTAAACCACATTGATCCACCAGAGTCTTTGCAAGTGTGTTATTTTCCTAAACTACATGGATCCACAAGTCATTGCATGTGTGTTCCTTTCGTAAACCACATTGATCCACCAGATTCATTGCATGTGTGTTCTTTTCCTAACCGCCACCAGAGTCATTGCATGTGTGTTGTTTTCCTGAACCACATGGATCCACCAGAGTCATTGCATGTGTGTTGTTTTCCTAAACCACCACTAGAGTCATTGCATGTGTCTTATTTTCCTAAACCACATGGATCCTCCAGAGACATTGCATGTGTGTTCCTTTCATAAACCACATGGATCCACCAGTGTCATTGCATGTGTGTTGCTTCCTAAACCACATTGATCCACCAGAGTCATTGCATGTGTCTTCTTTTCCTAAACCACATGGATCCACTAGAGTCATTGCATGTGTTTTCTTTTCCTAAACCACCACCAGAGTCATTGGATGTGTGTTCCTTTCATAAACCACATGGATCCACCAGAGTCATTGCATGTGTGTTCTTTTCCTAAACCACCACTAGAGTCATTGCATGTGTCTTCTTTTCCTAAACCACATGGATCCACCAGAGTCATTGCATGTGTGTTCCTTTCATAAACCACATGGATCCACCAGAGTCATTGCATGTGTGTTACTTTCCTAAACCACATTGATCCACCAGAGTCATTGCAAGTGTGTTCTTTTACTAAACCACCACCAGAGTAATTGCATGTGTCTTCTTTTCCTAAACCACATGGATCCACCAGAGTCATTGCATGTGTTTTCTTTTCCTAAACCACCACCAGAGTCATTTCATGTGTGTTCCTTTCATAAACCACATGGATCCACCAGAGTCATTGCAAGTGTGTTCCTTTCCTAAGCCACATTGATCCACAAGGGTCATTGTATGTGTGTTCCTTTCATAAACCACATGGGTCCACTAGAGTCATTGCATGTGTGTTCTTTTTCTAAACCTCCACCAGAGTCATTGCATGTGTTCCTTTCCTAAACCACATGGTTCCACCAGAGTCATTGCGTGTGTGTTCTTTTCCTAAACCACCACCAGTGTCATTGCATGTGTCTTCTTTTCCTAAACCACATGGATCGACCAGAGTCATTGCATGTCTGTTCCTTTCATAAACTACATGGATCCACCAGAGTCATTGCATGTGTGTTCCTTTCCTAAACCACATTGATCCACCAGAGTCATTGCAAGTGTGTTCTTTTCCTAAACCACCACCAGAGTCATTGCATGTGTCTTCTTTTCCTAAACCACATGGTTCCACCAGAGTCAATGCATGTGTGTTCTTTTTCCTAAACCACCACCAGAGTCATTGCATGTGTGTTCCTTTAATAAACCACATGGATCCACCAGAGTCATTGCATGTGTGTTCCTTTCCTAAACAACATGGATCCACCAGAGTCATTGCATGTGTGTTCTTTCCTAAACCACATTGATCCTCCATTGTCATTGCAAGTGTGTTCTTTTCCTAAACCACATGGATCCACCAGAGTCATTGCATGTGTGTACCTTTCCTAAACCACATTGAGCCACCAGAGTCATTGCCTGTGTGTTCTTTTCCTAAACCACCACCAGAGTCATTGTATGTGTGCTCTTTTCCTAAACCAGATGGATCCACCAGAGTCATTGCATGTGTGTTCCTTTCATAAATCACATTGATCCACCAGAGTCATTGAATGTGTGTTCTTTTCCTAAACCACCACCAGAGTCATTGCATGTGTGTGGTGCTTTCCTAAACCATATGGATCCACCAGAGTCATTGCATGTGTCTTCTTTTCCTAAACCACCAGTAAATTTATTGCATGTGTCCTCTTTTCCTAAACCACATGGATCCACCACAGTCATTGCATGTGTGTTCTTTTCCTAAACCACCACTAGAGTCATTGCATGTGTGTTCCTTTCATAAACACTACAAGAAAAGTTGGCTTTTACAACAGACGATTTTCATGGTTGAAGGCCCGTTTTTTGTTGCTAAAAAGTCTTCTACGACGGATGGCCATCCTGGTAAAAGCCCCATCACAAAAGAATCTACCAATGTTTTTTCCTGACCATGGCGGATCGCATCCTTCAGTCACGAAAACATGTTCCGTCGTAGATCTATTTGGCAGCCATGTTGACTGCTGACGTCATGCATACTGCCACGTGGCAGCCACCGTTAGCGGACATTTACCGCCGTTAACGGCGATAGAAATCTTGGCAGAAGCCAGGCCTAGCCAAGGCCTGCTAATTTCTAACTGGGCCAGCCCATTAGGGGCCCCAATAAGAAGATGGCCCGTTACTGTTTTGTCCTGCACTATTTGAAACGGGCCTAAAGTTGTTGCTGGCAGCGGCCCGCGAACTTTCAAGCCCGTTACTGTTTTTGCCTAAAGAAGTCCCATGGTGGTCCAACACTCTACGGCCCATTAGCAACCTGCGCTAAGTCACTCCTGTACATTTAAGGCCTGTGGGCGGCCCATCACTGTTTTTCACAGCCCATCATGGGCGGCCTACTGACGGCCCTTGTCTGAGATGGCCCGTTACTGTTCAGGCCTGTTACTGTCCTGGCCTTTTAGTGTTCCGTGCTTTACCTGTTCAGGCCCACAAGCGGCCCTTTACTATTCTAGTCTGGTAAATGTGTTGTCCTGTTACTGCCCTCGCCTGGAAATTTATCGGGCCATTATTGTTCTGGCTTGTCACTATTCTGGCCATTCACTGTTCCGGCCCTTTACTATTGCGGCCGGCTACTGTTTTGGCATGTTTCTATTCTGGGATTTCACGGTTTCTTGCCTGTTACTGCGATGGGCTATTTCTGTTACGGCCTGCTACTGTTAAGGCTTGTTACTGTTATGGCATGTTATAGTTATGACATGTTACTCTTACGACATGTTACCATTATGTCCCGTTACAGTTACGTCCAGTTACAACTTGTAGGTCGGCCCATTACATTTACGGCCTTTTATAGTTTCGGCCTTTTCTGAAGGCCATGCCAATATCATAAACGTTTATATAATCCAACATTTTTTACTGTTCATCACTAGCCGAATACACGACGGGCCAATAATAAAGCAATATATTGTT
The DNA here is from genome assembly GCA_916181665.1 of Avena sativa. NCBI lineage: Eukaryota > Viridiplantae > Streptophyta > Magnoliopsida > Poales > Poaceae > Avena > Avena sativa. Next base: position 439,431,855 of record OV702289.1, read on the forward strand.
CCCTAATCGACCTGCCTGGCGTAGTTACCATAACGACTGCCGCATATGTGGACACCGTCAACTAAATGCATACATGGCCTATGCGAGTTATCTAGATATTACATCAGCTGCAGACTTCTTAAAATTATTACATATTATCAAATCAAGGGAAAGAAAATCGGCATTTTAATTAATAATCAAGTTGATAGCAGAGTCCTCAATTGATCACCTGCATCTTCCTTTGAGTGTGACAGCTACATTGGAGGAGATATGATCTTGCAACCCCCTCTTTGGTGGCGATAGCAATAATTGCACCTTGAAACTAAGTAATAACAAGTTAATACATCAAACAAGACAAACTACTCATTTGACTGATACGATAGGAGCTATGATCTGGAGTTTACAACTGGTCAATGGTTGAATTATTGACCAACATGTCAAACAAACAGGACAAGCAAGCATGCATTAAACAAGTGTGCCTACCGTGAAATGAGCAATCGAAAAATGTGTGTGTGGCTTAGAATTTCAGCAAAAATAAACTAGCCAGGTCATTTCAACAAATATATATGGAAGCAGTTCAAACCGCTAAAATGCAAGAGACGTCGGGTGACTCGGAATTTGCGTTGAGACACAAAATGGCATGCAGTTACTGTCATAGCGAAGAATGAACCAGATAGAAATTATAACAGCATCATACGAGAACTTGTAGAGTAGGAATGCAAACCACGAATGAACTATATATTGTAGAGGATAGTTATGTCATGACTTAGGACGAACTAGACCTAGAACCCGATGCAAGATATAATGGCGTCGCTCGTGAACCTGTAGAGCAGGACAAACAAGCATTAGACAAGTGTGCCTAGAATGAAATGAGCAATCAAACAAAGTGTCTCTTAGAATTTCAGCAAATATAAACAAGTGAGGTCATTTCAGCAAATATATATGGAAGAAGTGGCATCTCCTAGAATGCATAGTCATTGGGTGACTCAGAATTTGCAGTGAGCGACACAATGGCATGTAGTTACTATCACAGCTAAGAATCAACTAGATAGAAATTATAATGGCATCATAAGAGAACGTCTAGAGCAAGAATGCAAACCACGAGTGAACTACATAGTAGAGGACAGTTATGCCATTGATTAGGACAAACCAGCACCAGATAAGGAAATAATGCGTCGCTTGTGAACCTGTAGAAGAGGCTATGCAAACCATCATGTTCATTGTTCCATTTTGGGCTCTATGCAAGAAAAAGAAAATAGCTAGTGTTGCAGCTTTTGAAGAACATGTTGGCGATATACTTTCCAGGTATCCTCACTGTACCTCACTGACCATGGTGGCCCACTTCGGGTCAGATCTTTGCTTCACAGGCTACCCAGTCAGGAAGAAGAGACGGAGTCCAGTCCGACTACGGGAAGGCCTAGAAGACTTACCCACATAGGCCCATAGTGTTACTTGTAGTTCAAGATGTACTCTGTAACCGACTCTTAGTCGTAGCCGGATAGATCTCTCCTGTAAACCCTAGGCCGGATATCTATATAAGCCATCGTAGGGAGAGCCTTTAGGGCACCCTCACAATAGTCTACAATCTCAACTCGCACAGGTGAAATCCTTGTAACCCATATTCTAGTTCTACCGTATTACTAGATTGTTAGCAGGAGTAGGATCCGTCCAAAGACGGCGGACTCGGACCTGGGTAAACTTGTGTGCTCACCGGCCCAGAACACCGTACGTCTCACACCCCTCTCTTCCACACGCCTCGAGGACCCCCTCATGGTGTACCTGTCATCAATCCGACGATAGTTGGCGCCCACCATGGGGCAAGTGAGCTTCAGATCTGCGTTCCGAGCGGAATCTACAAGAATCGGAATCAGCGAGACTATCACCGTCAGTCGCATCCTCTATGCTAGCGATGTCCCTCTCATCCTTCTCGACGAGACCTGGATTCTGGCTAGGGGGACCGTGAGTGCCTACACCATCATGTCTTTCGGTGAGATCGATGTGTACATCGGATTCGCTGAACCTGTCCCACCCACCCCAGCGGTGATGATAGAGGCAGAAGAAACTTCTGGGTTCCCTTTGTCCGTAGAGAGGCAGAGTTCTGGATCTTAGAAAACCCTAATCCCACCCAGCCCGCACCCATTGTGGAGATAATGGAGAAATCCGAGCCTGAAGCAGACCTTGCGGTTCAAGTCGAATCTGGAGTGGATCTCCCTAGCGAGGCCGAATCCCAAATCGATCCACCCGCCGAAGTAGAAAACCAGCAGGATCGTAGCAACAACCTTGGTTCTGGCCCTGCCAACGCCGGAATAGATCAACCATTCCTAAGGCACACGTTTTGGCGCATGATGATGCAAGACGCAAGCGTGGATGAGGTTCTCGAAACCATCAGAATCTTCGAGGAAGACCACGAGGAAAGCCGCAACTACCTCAGGACCCACACGTTGCACTTTGTCGGATACGTTGGATCTGGATCCGGATCTGCCGATGCTGGAGACAACGCTTACTCGGTGCTGGAGGCGATTGGAACAAACACCGACTTGCCCGCATCTTCGGATGACTCGATGACGTCGGTGGATTTCTGAAAGTTCTCCGTAGAGTATGAAGCGAGTACAACTCCAAAGCTGCAGAAGAAGGAGAAGCCATGGATGAAGGATCCGGGGAAAACTCTCCCAAAGCGCGGGATGATATGGAGATCGGAGATAATCCCAAACTCCAGATGTCCGAAAGTACCGATCAGAGCTTGACTCCGGGAAAACGGACCCAAAGCCGTCTTTGCTACCGGCACTGCCAAGAAGGCAAAGAAGAAGAACAAGATGTAACATACCACCTCTATGTGTAATAAATAAACAACATGCTTATGAGCATTGCATACATGCATTACATCTTGCACTTGGTTCTAATCAAGAGAGAACAAAACTCTAAACCCTATTTCCCCTCTCTCTCAAATCAATTGCAAAATGGTTTTGGATTTTGAAAAATACAAAAGTTGTGAAGCCCAAAGTATTACAAGGGCCTTACATTGTTTTAAATATTTTATAAAGCCTCTCGTAGTTTTGAAATTATACAAACCAGTTTCAACTGATTTTACAATAGAGAAAACAGATTTGAGAAAAAGAAAAGGATCTCTCCCTCACTCTTGAGCTCTCTCTGGCTGCAACCCATCTTTCCTCCTCTCCTTTCTCTGCTGCCTGCGTAGCTCCCCCGCACCCCACCTCGGCCCAGCTCGGCCCACACAACCCGTACCCCTTCCCGTGCTTCTTCTTTCTTCTTCCTAGCGTCCAACGAGAACCAGCTCACTGTCCGCGTCGACACCGTCGATTCACTTCGCTACGATGCCCGCCGCTGCTGTCCGGCACAAGGATAAGAACGGCCTTACTCCGCTCTCTCTCCTCAACCCCTTTTCTCCCTATCTCGCTCCCTCTACTGTTTTTCCCCTTCGGCCCCGAAACCCTAGCTCACAGAAGCCGCATTTCCCCGCTGTTCCCGAGATCCCCTTGCCTCGCCGAGCACACCATCGTCATCTCCTCGTCGTCCTTGTTCTTCTCGCCAAAGGAATCGGTCCGGAGCATCTCCTATCGCCGCCGACGACCTTGACCATCTGAGGCTTGTCGTCGGTGATTGCCGTCGCTGCCGACCTCGAGCAGCTTCGCCGACCCCTCTACTAGCTTCCTGGTGAGCTACTGGTCCCTATGGACCTCTTCGATTCGCTCCTCCCTCTCTGGTTCACCACAGCACTGTGCACTGCCCCTCACCGCCGTTGTCCGCCGTCGCAACCACTGCTCTGGTGATCATTTGAGGGTGGTGCCGCCACCGTTTGGCTCGCCTCGGTCTAGCGCGTCGAACGCGACCCCTCTCGCCACCCCACGCGCCCTCTGTTGCCAGCTCCGCGCTCGATCTGGGAGTGCCGCCATTGCTGACGTCAGCATGATGTCAGCCTGACGTCATAAACCTTTTTGTTTTGTTTTAATAATTTCTATAAATAACTAAATCCTCACAGGTGGGTCCCTGATGTCAGATGTTTAATAATTTCCCTATTTGGTTCTAAAATGAATAAATATATGACATGTGGGCCTAGGTTCTAAAATAATTTTAATATCCCAAAAATGTTTAATTGTTTTAAAATGATTTAAAATGGATTAAAAATGGGAAAAATCATAACTAATTCATTTTAAGTCAGAAAAATACAAATAATATATCAAAATGTTCAGAAAAATAAGATCTATCTAATAGAATCATAATAATGCATTGTTAATCAACTTCCTTGTCAAGTTTAATTAGGAGAACAAAATAACCCCTCTCTTATGCATCCTGGGTTTCTCCGAATTATGGTTTGGACCCCTCGGACCCCGTTTAAATTGCCAAGCATGTCTTAGGGTGTCATTTTAATACAATTTAACTTGTCATATCATCATCCTTGCTGATTGTTGCTTCTTCTTTCCGGTGTTGGTTCTTCGTGAATAGGAACAGAGCACGAACCTGAAGTCAACGCCACCGAAGAGCAGTACCGTTTCAACGACGGACAAGGCAAGCGTAGCCCCATCATTCTGAACCTATGTTTACAAAGTATTTTATTCTTGCTATATGCATACGATTCCAATGTGGTCTTTTGTTTAAGATAGAGTATCCTATCTGCTGCATGTTTTCCTTTGTACACCAAGATACCAATCCACCACTCTTAGCATAACTAGGGTTGAGATTATGAGCGTTGCTAGTGCCATATTTCAGTCGAGCTTAAACATGCTTAGTGTTACAAGACCGATCCATCCAGATCATGCATCAGAGATACGATGAACCTAGTTTGATAGGATGTTGAGATATGATTGGAGATGGTTAATAAACATGCTAAGGCAGGTATGGGAGGCCACGTTGGGTGTGGTTTTTGTAGTCCCATGCTAGCCACCCTGAGGAATTGAGTTCTTGCCTCTTGAACCAAGACGAGAGTACAACCACACGGGGGCCTGGAAACCCCCTCGACTCACTAACTTGCCTAGTAGATTCAATGGGTCACATAGTTCGGGCGTTCCATTCGACATATCCATTCTGGTTGTTCTCGAAGGAGGTGGAGGAGGTGCATTCATACAGGTAGGTAAGTGTGGCAGGGAATGGGAGAGGCACGACCTCCGTAATCTCAAACCCTGTTCACATCTCTAGGGACTGACTCCGGCGGCATCTCCTTAGGGCGTGACTCATGGTCTCGGCGAAAGCAAGGTAAAGGTCGTGGTCAACCACCCTCTACCGACCTTCCAAGGAAGAGGGCTAGAAATTTGGCATTAAGAATCGGTTGGTACGTGTGGGTAAAGTTGTGCACCCCTGCAGGGTAATTATCTTTTCGAAAAGACGTGTCCACGGTTATGGATGACTTGGGAATGGACGTGACGATCATAGAGAACTACAACCTAATGATAAAACTTGGCAACTAATGAGTGTTCTGGAATTACTTCCTCCAGGTTCTTGGAGGGGGTATTCCAAGTTGAAAGGTTCTCAGATGACGATGAAGGCAATATGAAGGAGCTATAGTGTAGTCTTCTTACCCCTTTTTGGAAATGATCTGATTAGACGGGCCTCTTCTCTCACTTGTTTTCAGACCAAGCTGGCTTTTGCAAAGTAACCACAAAAAGCCTTTCTAAGCCAAGCATGTATCATAGGTTATTAAGTCTTGTGGAGTACATCTTGTACTCAGCCTTGCCTCGTTGATGTTTTTCTACAGATGAAGCTACTTCAACTGAAGGTGGTTTCTGCATTGATGTCGACGAGTAGTTGGGGTTCCCGGGCAGCAGCCTAGGATCTATGGAAGGGTCGTTTGCTTATCTTTATGGCCTCTTAGGCCCTTTGCTAAGTTTGTTGTTTAGAATAACTTATTTGCTTCTATTGCTTGGTGTTTGATGGGTCTTTGACCCCTGGTTTGTAATACTTGTATGCAACTCTGTTAAGAGCATACCTTAATAATGTATGGTTTGTATGTTCTGTAATGTTACTGAATTATTTCTTGCGCGTTTCGAGCTCGAGGTTAGGCTTATGTCAGATGAAGATCTGGTATTTGCCTAACCCTGATCCCGGATCATGACAGATTTTGGTATCAGAGCAAGACTATCTGTAGGAAATCCTTCTTACTGGTCGATGTCGAGTCTAGAAATTGTGAAAACTATTTGAAAGTTAAAATTATTTGCAAAACTCTAAATAGGACTCTTGTTACTCCTTATCAAGGGTTGTTCTATTGTTGAGTTATCTTACCTTGTTTGGTTTGAAAGGTTTTCACTTCTCGTCTACCATTTCAAATTATTATGATTTACGGGGTTGGGTTGTTCTTCTAGTACTCCGTATTCGGTTGCAAAGCTCAGAGTTTCCAAGATATATCCGGGCATCTGAAGCATTGTTTTCAACCTTGCTAAGGGTGTTTGGAATTCAACTCCTTTCTTCTCCTATGATTTGTTGGTATCATACCATATTGCATTCCATTGTTATGGTTTGTATTTAAGTTGGCAGCGTATACATTTTGTATGCTTGTTCTACTGCCATACTTGGTGTTATGATGGGATCTCAACTCATATGGTTGATTCTACCGTGACTGTTCGATATGGTTCATGTCATATTTTGATGTATTTCTCTTGGTGATCCAATCTCACGGGTTCTGTTTTCTCCTCAGGATGTCTTCGGACACTCGTGGTTCTGTTGGCCGTCGAGGCCACAATAATGCTGATGAGGAACTTTCGCCACCTCCCACAATGGCCGAGGTTCTCAACAATATTGAGACCAACCGACTGAGGAATGAACGCCTTCTCGAGCGTGTGGCTCAGAACACTAAACGTCGCCTTGATGGTTGTGTCACACTTGGGGATTTCATTCGCTCATTCCCTCCAATCTTCAACCACCCCAAGGAACCCCTTGATACTGATGATTGGCTTCGCACAATTGAACGCAAGTTCAGTGCTCTTCATGTTCGTCAGGATGACCGTGTTAACTTCGCCACCTATCATCTAGAAGGTGAGGCTGGTGTTTGGTGGGATGGGTATCTGGATATGCAAGCTCAAGGACATGTTGTTACCTGTGAGGAGTTCGTTGCAGCTTTCCGCGCCTCCTATATTCCTAAGCCCGTCATGGATGTAAAAAGGAGGGAGTTTTTGGATCTGACTCAGGGGCGTATGGATATTGAAACATATGGGCGTGAGTTCACCCGCCTGGCTCGTTATGCACCCAGGGATGTGACCAATGATGAAGATAAGCAAGAGCTGTTTTGTAAGGGACTTAGTCCTATAGTTCGCTATGAGTTGCTGCCTTTCAAGTTCAGAACCTTCCAGGAACTGCATAACCAGGCTCTTACCCTAGAGCATGGAAGAAAGGAAATGGAGGTTTCCCAGAAGCGTGAAGAAGGGAACCATCGTGCGTCTTCTTCTGGCAAGAAGAAGCGCCGAGTCTTTGTTCCATACAGTGTTGTGCCTCGTGCTCCTTATGCACCCAAGTCAACTGGCAATGCTCCTCGTCCGCTACAGTCAAATACTGGTGGAGCAAGTTATCATCCTCCTGGTGGTTCCTTCTCTGGATCTACCTGTTACTCATGTGGTCAGCCTGGTCACTATTCAAGGGAGTGTCCTCAAAGGGCTGCTGGTCGCAATGATCAACTGGCAAAGAAGTACGATAAAGCTCAGGGTGCTAAACGTGGTCGTATGACTCATGTGACTATTGGGGAAGCTCAGGAAGATCCAAGCGTCATTCTAGGTATGCTTCATGTTAACTCAATTCCAGCTACAGTTTTGTTTGACTCTGGAGCATCGCATACATTCATGTCGCAAGGGTTTGCTCAAGAGCATGGGATGGTTTTTGAACCCCTGTCAACCCCTCTAACCATTCATACCCCAGGTTCTAGTTGATTTACCACCATGGTTAGTCATGGGAATATGATTGACATAGCATACCAGAAGTTTCCCACATCCCTCATGGCACTTAAGTCAACTGACATTGATGTCATTCTGGGCATGGAATGGTTATCCAAGTATCAAGCCGTCATTAACTGTGCACTTAGGACTGTTACTGTGACCTCCCCTACTGGCATAACAATCAAGTACTGGTCTGATGGGTCGAAGTCGCCATCGGCAGTTTCTGTTCCGTTTTTGGAGTTATATGCCATGGAGGGTATGGAAGAGTTACCCCCTCTAGAAGTTCAAGATGTCTAGGTAGTCTATGATTTCTCGGATGTCTTTCCTGAATAATTGCCTGGCATGCCACCTGATCTAAGTGTGGAGTTTTTCATCGAGCTGGTTCCTAGAACTGCTCCTATCTCTAAAAGACCTTATCGTATGCCCCCTCATGAGTTGGTGGAGCTAAAGAAGCAAATTGAAGAGCTATATGGCCTAGGCTATATTCAACCTAGTACCTCCTCTTGGGGTTGTCCTACCATCTTCGTCAAGAAGCGGGATACAAATATTCCAAGATTGGTCATTGATTACCGTCCACTCAATGCAGTGACAATTAAGAACAAGTATCCTCTTCCTTAGATAAATGACCTCTTTGATCAACTAAGTGGTTCTACCGTCTTTTCCAAGATGGATTTAAGGTCGGGGTATTGATACGTCCAAAACATATCTACTTTCCCGAACACTATTGCTATTGTTTCTCCTATAAGGAGCCTTCTGACCTAAAAACTTCGACGGGTTCGATGTTTTTCCAGAAGGAGTTCCGCTCCGTCGCCACCACCAGATTCCACGAAACAGCACCAGAAACTCCATTCTGGCACCCTGCCGGGACGGGGAATTGGAGGAGATCATCGCCATCATCATCACCATCGCTTCTCCATCGACCATCCATGTCTCCCCCATCTATGAGTGAGTAATTCCCCCGCTGTAGGATGTGGGGATGGTAGGGATTGGATGAGATCGTTCATGTAATGGCATCAGATTATTAGGGCATGGTGCCTAGCATCTTTTATTAGTGCTTTATGACTGTTGTGACTTGTTGTGCTTAATGCTTGTCACTAGGGACCGAGTGCCATGATTTCAGATCTGAACATGTTATTGATTCATTATGATAGTATTGTTCTTGGTCTTATCTACAAGTTGTATACACATGATGTTGTCCGGAACCTATGGCCCTGAAGTGACAAAAATCGGGATAACCGGAAGGGAAAGGCTTTGATGTGAGGATCACATGTGTTCACGGAGTGTTAATGCTTTGCTCTGGTGCTCTATTAAAAGGAGCACCGTAATTGCCAGTAGTTACCTAGAGGCCCCGCTGCAAACGGGCTGGTGGGACAAAAGATGTTGTGCAAGTTCTCATTGCGAGCACGTATGACTATATATGGAACACATGCCTAGGATTGTCTAGTACTTGGATGCTTTATCTTATTTATCTACAATTGCCCTATGTTCTGATGGCTATGTGAATTGTCTTGTCCATGCAACGCCCGTCCATCCATCCCTATGCCTACCGCACTCGAATCCCACTGTTACTGCTTTTGTTACTACTATCTTTGCTTTACTACTGCAGCTACTCTGCTATTCCTACTACAAAACTGTTGCTACTGATAAACTGCTGTGAGCAAGATTGTTTCTAGGTGCAGCTGAATTGACAACTCAGTTGTTAAGGCTTATAAATATTCTTTGGCTCCCCTTGTGTCGAATCAATAAATTGGGTTTCACTTCCCTCGAAAATACTGCGATACACCCCCTATACTTGTGGGTCATCAAGACTATTTTCTAGCTTTATTTATCAAGTTCACTTGGATTCTCTATTGTTCGCTGCTATCCATCCATCATGGGTAAGTCTCGTGATGGCAAGGTTCCTATTTTACCATCCACTACAAGAAGAGGTACGGTTCTAAACACCTCTGCTGCTCTTGATTCACCTTCTGTTATAAGTAAGCTCGTTACACCACCACATACACATGCTACACACACTGCTACTGCTGCTGAATCTGAAACTTCTGATACTTATGATGCTGCTTATACTGTGCTTGATAAGAGTGGTTAATTAGGTCCTTTCCTAGATGCTACGATTTCTAGAACTATAGTTGGAAATACCGAAACTCCTAATGAAGACACTACCACACATGTTAGCTCACCTGAGTCTAGTGAGAGTTATGATATTGAAGAAGATTATGTTGAGATGACCGATGAGTTAATTAAAGAATGTAAGAACACCCATGATAGGAGCGCTGCTAAGAGTCTCCTTGAGAGGCGTACTATTAGACCCAAATTATCTCCTGCTGCTAAGTTTGCTGCTTCTCCCATAAACATTATAGATGAAGATTATGATTTCTCTCTCGATCTATCTTACATAGCTATTGTCGAGAAAGAACATATGAATGAACTTTCTACCATGAGTGGCTTGTTTTCAGATGATATTAAGATGCGTACTTACTTTGTTGCTAAGATTTTTCCCTTTTCACTGAAAGGAGAAGCTAAAACTTGGTTTAATAATTTACCTCCTGGATCTATTGATAGCCCTGAGTGTTTGATTAGTACTTTCCTGCAGAAATATTTTTCTCCCAGTGCTAGACATGCTATTTTGCAGGAACTTTTTGATTTTAAACAGGGAGAAAAAGAGGTATTGCCTGAATCTTGGGCAAGGTTTTGTGCTTTGATTCATGCATAGGCTGGAAGTCCATTACCTAAGAATGATCTTCTTGATATATTTTATAATGAACTAACCGAGGAATCTAGGACATACCTAGATAGTTGTGCTGATTGTGTTTTTAGGAATAGGACTCCTAAGGAAGCTGAGAAATTAATGGCTAAAATAAGCAAGAATTATGAAGATTGGACTCCTCCTAAACAAGCTATACCTGAAGTAATTGTACCTGAACCATCTATTCCTAAGCCTATTCCAACATCAAAGAAGAGGGGAGTTATTGAATTAAATGATGAAGTGATGAAGGAAGCTAAGAAATGTCATAAGGAGAAGGGAATTAAAGATGCAGATGTCAAGAATTTACCTCCTATAGAAGAATTATGTAAGCCTATTCCCTATTCATCCACTATTGAGCTACACTCTCTCCAACACTTTGATGAAGGTGATATCCCTTACTCTAAACCTCCTGATCAATGCTTAGAAGAATTCGATATCTTTATTGTTAAGCAAGATAACTTTAATAAAAGGGTGCAAAATCATCTAATGGAAAACACTAGAGCTATTGTTGAGTTGAAAGATATTGTGGAAAGAACCTCTAATGATGTTAAAATGATTGTTAAACACTTTCAAATGGTTCAAACTCAAATAGATCAACTCATTAAAGTGCAAAATGACTTGCTAGTTAATGCTGCTAAAGAAAAGCATGCTTATGAAATCAGAACTAGAAGTGGTGCTGCTACCTAGGATCCTCTATATCTTGTGGGGCATCCCAAAAGAATTGAGCAAGATTCTCAACAAGCTGAAAATAGTGGTTCTACTCATAAGAAAAGGAAAAAGAAACATAAAACTGTTGTAGAACCCTCTGAACCTGCTATAGATCCTAAGAGTATATCTATCTCTGATGCTGAAACTGAAAGTGGTAATGAAGAAAATGAAGTTCCTAATGAAGAAAAATTTGAAGAAGAACCTGAAAACCACACTAAGACTACTAAATACACCAAAGAAGATTTTATAGCTAAGAAACATGGTAGTGAAAGAGAACCTTTGGTCCAAAAACCTATGCCTTTCCCTGATAAGAAACACAAGTCAAAAGAAGATGAACACTATAATAAGTTTTGTGAGTGGATGAAGCCTTTATTCTTGCAAATTCCTTTGACTGATGCTATTAAATTGCCTCCTTACTCAAAGTATATGAAGGACATTGTCTCGAATAAAAGGAAGATCCCTAATGAAGAAATCTCTACTTTGCTTGCTAATTATTCTTTCAATGGTAAGGTTCCTAAGAAACTTCGAGACCCAAGGATTCCAACTATCCCTTGCTCTATTAAGAACAGTTATGTTAGAACTGCTTTGTGTGATTTGGGAGCTAGAGTTAGTGTTATGCCTTTCTCTCTCTATAAGAGGCTTCAGCTTGAAAAATTGATACCAACTGATATATCTTTGCAAATGGCTGATAAATCTACCACTATTCCTGTGGGTATATGTGAGGATGTACCTGTTTAGGTGGCTCACAATTGCTTGATATTAACTGATTTTGTTGTGCTTGAAATGCCTGAAGATGATAATATGTCTATTATTCTTGGGAGACCTTTTCTTAATACTGCAGGAGCTGTTATTAATTGTAATCAAGGAAAGGTGATCTTCAATGTTAATGACAAGGAACATACTGTCTATTTCCCCAAGAAGATTGAAAGGACTTATGGTCTGAATTCAATTGAACATGTTGAAGGCATTCAAGTTGGAGAAATATATTGTCCCATACCAAGAGAAAAATTTGAAACTATTATGATTGGGACCATTGCTATTAAGGTTAAGGTAACATAATCATTAGTGGAGTACAAAGTTTTGTCTCATATGCAATTGTTTTGGTAGCAAGGCTTGATCAACCTTGCTAACAAAAGGATTCCATTGAACAAAACAATGTTATCATTATGATTATCTTCGTTTATTTCTTTCCTTTGCATTTTTAGTTTTTGCTTTCGTTTAGTTTTCTTTGTGTTGTTAGTTGCTTGCATGCTAGAACTTCTGTAGTTCTAGCCTTGTTTTGTCCTTGCATCATGTTTCCAAAAAAAAATCTGTCTGTCAGAAAATCATTCTTCTATTTCTGAAAAAAAAGCCCAAAAATAAAGTGTCTCGAAAAATTCCAGAAATTCATATTAAATTTTTATGTGAAAAAAGGGGCAGAGGAGTACCTGGTAGGTACCAGGGGGGCCCACCAGGCAGGCACACCATGTGGTGGCGCGGCCAGCCCTGGGTGGCGCCATGCCCTGGTGTGGGCCACCCCTGGCCCCCCACTACCTCTCTCACCTACCACTTTCTTCCCTCTCCCGAGTAAGCTCCAGTTCATAGCTCAAAATCGCGTTCTTACTATGCTTGCTCTCAATTTTTTCGATCTCCTTGCTCAGCCCATCTTTCTTGCTGAAATTTGGAGCATTTGTTCCCTGGTATGTGACTCCTCCCCTTGTCCAAGTATATTTGTGTTTAGTGGATTATATGTTGAGTATTTTGCTGCTGTAGGTGACTGGTTATGAGAGCTTGTAAGCTTGTTTGATGCTTAGAGATATAGTTTTGATGCATGTTTAGGCCTCTTGCAAGTCCCTATGATTAGAATCCTTCCTTATATTTACTTTGCAATCACTTGTTTAAAATGTGTTTAAATTTCAGAATAGAAGATGAGTGAACACCACCTAAACCAACATGAGCCTTGGGTGCCTGAGGTCATGAAGGTCCATCGGGAGGAGGAAGTTTTTCCCTCCATTTATCCATGCCCTAAGTTCATGAGAGCTGCAGGAATTCTATTATGATTTCCACACTTTGGTTTCTAATGCAGGGTTAGAGCGCTTTCTAGAAGATGAACCTTGTCAATTTGTTAAGCTAACCATGTCTATGGTTCAGGATTTCAAATTTAGTCACTCTTTGCCTAACCCCATGGTCCATTACAAAATTTACAATATTGCTGTCAACCTTTCTCTTGATGATTTTTATGCAGCTATTAAGGTACCTTAATGGGGATCATGTAGGAAGATTAAAGAAAGACCTGAACCACTCATGGATTTATATGCAGAAATTTGCCAAGGGAGTAGCTTCTCGAAGGAGAATGGAAAAATCCGTAACATTCATCTTCCCTCCATTCGCTACTTTGCCTACTTTATTGCCAAGTGTGTTCTTGCTAGGAAAACTGCCAATAAGTTATCTTCGTTTGATCTAGCATTTATCTCTGCTGCTCTTAGATGAGATAGGTCTTACAACTTGGGTGCTTTGATAGCTTTCCGTCTTGCTGCTAACCGTGAGAAAGGTGGAATTTGTGGAGGCCTCATTGCTTCTTGTTTGCTAGCATTGCATGGTTTAGTGCCTCATCATCTAGACCTACAGTTTCCCATAGAGAGGCTTGATCTTAATTCCATGATACAACATAAATCTATTTCCTCGTGGGCTAGTTTGAGTGAGTTGTCTTATGAAATAACCTTTCTCAAAGTTGGTTGGAGAAAGAGCAAGCCTGAGCGTGTTGTTCTTTTGCCTGCACCTGTTTTGTTTAACCTTGATAATAGGGAAGGATGGTCTCTCACTGAGGAGGAGCTTGACACATACTTGGGAGAACTCTCCCAATAGGAGCAGGACACTAGAAGGGAGGTCACGGATGATTCAGTCCAGCCCTCGAATGAGGGAGAGTCTTCATATCAGCAGCCCGCTTATGATTGGGGAGCTTCTCCTTCTTCTCATGGGCCTAGCTACGACCATTCTTACCAAGATCCGCCCGCTTGGAACCCCTATTCGTACATGGATTGATACCCACTTAGGCCAAAACCCTAAGCTTAGGGGGAGGTACGCCGACACCGCACTCATCTTCATATCATGATGCGTCGGTACTTTGTATATTCATGTTTTCGTTCTCTTTTTAGTTTTCATTCTTCTTTGCTTTTGCTTTCTAAAAACACAAAAAGACCAAAAATATTTTTGTTGTTTCTCTTTGGTTTGCTTCTTATTTTTGCCTTGGTTTGCTTTTCCCATTTTGATTTGTTTGAACTATTCGAAAAAACCAAAAAGATTTTGCTTTGCTCGTTTTTCTCTTTTGGTTCTTGTTTAAAAATCGAAAACACCAAAAATATTTGTCATTCTTCTTTGGTTTTTGCGAGTTTGCTACAGGGTTCGACAGTTCTCAGTTGAATATTGGTTTCATATTATTATTCAAGCCACACAAGTGAAGAGCAATAATGAGGATTAATGACAACTTGAGGCATGGTAAGAGGCTGGTAACGGACTCTATTTATTTTCATTTTTGTACATATACTCATCATTGTGAGCTTGCTTAGTCCGTTCATGTAGGGTGTATGTTATCTTTGGATGCTTAGTAGTTCTTGCTTTCTTGTGATTAGCTCCATCTCGCTAATAGTTTGTAGCATGTTTCATGAATGTTTGCTTGCATTACTCTATTCATAAATTGCTATGAAACCGTGATATCCTCCTCTGAATGTTTCAGTTGATTGACTTGGCACATGCTCACGCATGCACATGACTGTAATAATCAGTTAAGCCTCGATGAATTATTTTGCCTTGAGGATCTTGAATCACTTTCATGCCATGAGTAGTGCTGTTTTGTTGCAAGCATGATAATGACAGCTATTTCTCTCTCGTTTGTCGCTCCCTTACTATTGCTAGCCTTCACTTTCACTGAGTATGTTTTACTCAAGTTCCAAACTCCCTAAACCAAATATTACCAAAGTGTCCACCATACCTACCTATTAGCATCATTTGCTACTCCCGTGCATATTCAATGTGCCTTGTTTTCTTCCGAATAAAATGTTTGCTTGTTATGGGAAAATTAGTTAGTAAAGCTCTCATGAACTTGATGGCACACTTTATTTCCTGCACTTAATAAGCCTGAACCATTGTGAACTCTCCATGAAAGTTATATTCTTGCAAATTATAGGCTGGGGATTAGCAGAACCGTGCTGTCACGGGGAACGCTTTCAACACTTGTTAATATATACCCAGTTGATACCTTGCTCTTTTGTTTGCGGATGTCGTCGGTGTGAAATAAAAGGGGAGCTTGTAAGTCCATGGAGTTATGTATGTGTGTTAGAGAAACGCCTGGGCCGCTGGTCTAATCCATGCTGACATGGTGGAAACCTGCAGCGTAACCATAATGATATCTATGAAGCATTCTTCTTATAAAAAAAGAGAGATATAGCTATTGAGAAAAATAAAAAAAGAGTTTTATGAAAAGAGGAAAGAGAGAAAAAAAGCAGCATTTTCCCATGGTAAATAAGAAGATTGCTGAGATACTCATTCTCTGCTTGCCTTGTCATTTTGATATGTGGATTCTTCCGTATCATCGGGCAAGGGGTACCCCGTTGGCAGTTCTCAATGATACGCACATACTTACGATGACAAGAACTTACCGGTAACTAAAGTTGAGTAGGATGAGGAGCGGCCCTCGTACTCAAGGGACTTGGGATTTTCAGTTTATAGTATGTCAAGCATATAACTCAGATTGACCTCACTTTCACCTTAACCACATTAAAGATGCTTATGATAGGGGCAATGAGAGCTCAAAGCTAACGAGTACCATACTTTCAGCATTTGGAAGCCTTTCAAATTATTCAAAACCTTTTCTTCTACTTGTTGAGTCTCCACGTATTCTTTGAGCACCTTCTTGAGAGCATAGTTGTCATTCTTTATATTTGGTCCATTACTTGATTATTTGTGTTATGACTTTGATGCTTGTATTCTTGATATCTTTACTTCTAGTCATCACTTGAACTTCAGAGGTGCGTTGACGTTCATAGTCAAAGGCAAGAGAGATACCACTCTATCATACCTTTCTATGAGCATTGTAATGTTGCTTATGATCGTGCTTCGTGCTACTTGTTATTCTTGAGTTGGAATCTCTTCATAGCTTGCAATGACTATTAAGTAGACTCAGTTGCATACTCTTTATTATGAATTATCCAAGTAGTTGATCACATTGCTGAGAATATTTACATCATATGAAGCAAATGTGTTCGTGAAAGTTCTTTTATCGCACTCAGTTTTCAACTGAATTGCTTGAGGACAAGCAATAAGCTATGCTTGGGGGGAGTTGATACGTCCAAAACTTATCTACTTTCCCGAACACTTTTGCTATTGTTTCTCCTCTATACTTGTGTGATTTGGATGCAACTAATGCAAACTGACGTTGTTTTCAGCAGAATTGCCTTGGTGTCTACTTTTTGTGCAGAAAATCAACTATCAGGAAAAATCCAGGAAAATATGCCAAAAATCCTATGTCACCCGAAGACTCCCGGAGCCAAATACGAGACGGAGAAGAGCCAGGGTGGCCACACCACTTGGTGGCGTGGGCTAGGCCAAGCCGCGCCAGGGGGTGGTGTGGGCCCCCCAGGCACCCCCTCGGCCTCTCTCTTCGCCTATAAGGAGCCTTCTAACCTAAAAACTTCGGGGGGTTCGACGTTTTTCCAGAAGGAGTTCCGCTCCGCCACCACCACCAGATTCCACGAAACAGCACCAGAAACTCCGTTCTGGCACCTTGCCGGGACGGGGAATTGGAGAAGATCATCGCCATCATCATCACCATCGCTTCTCCATCGACCATCCATGTTTCCCCCATCTATGAGTGAGTAATCCCCCGCTGTAGGCTATGGGAATGGTAGAGATTGGATGAGATCGTTCATGTAATGGCATCAGATTGTTAGGGCATGGTGCCTAGTATCTTTTATTAGTTCTTTATGATTTTGTTGCGACTTGTTGTGCTTAATGCTTGTCACTTGGGCCCGAGTGCCATGATTTCAGATCTGAACATGTTATTGATTCATTATGATAGTATTGTTCTTGGTCTTATCTACAAGTTGTATACACACGTTGTTGTCCGGAACATATGGCCCCGAAGTGACAGAAATCGGGATAACTGGAAGGGAACGGCTTTGATGTGAGGATCACATGTGTTCATGGAGTGTTAATGCTTTTCTCCGGTGCTCTATTAAAAGGAGCACCTTAATTGCCAGTAGTTCCCTAGAGGCCCCGCTGCAAACCGGCTGGCAGGACAAAAGATGTTGTGCAAGTTCTCATTGCGAGCACGTATGACTATATATGGAACACATGCCTAGGATTGTCTAGTACTTGGATGCTTTATCTTATTTATCTACAATTGCCCTATGTTCTGATGGCTAAATGAATTGTCTTGTCCATGCAACGCCCGTCCATCCATCCCTATGCCTACCGCACTCAAATCCCACTGTTACTGCTTTTGTTACTACTGTCTTTGCTTTACTACTGCTGCTACTCTGTTATTCCTACTACAAAACTATTGCTACTGATAAACTACTGTGAGCAAGATTGTTTACAGGTGGAGCTGAATTGACAACTCAGTTGTTAAGGCTTATAAATATTCTTTGGCTCCCCTTGTGTCGAATCAATAAATTGGGTTTCCTTCCCTCGAAAATACTGCGATACACCCCCTATACTTGTGGGTCATCAGGTATCATCAAATCATAATCAGAACAGAGGATATCCCAAAAATGGCATTCACAACTTGTTATGGTCTTTATGAGTATAAAGTGATGACCTTCGGGTTAACCAATGCCCCTGCTATGTTTATGAGGCTCGTGAACTTTGTCTTTATGGAGTATCTGGACAAGTTCGTAGTGGTCTTCATAGATGATATTTTGATCTATTCCAAGACCAAAGAAGAGCATGCCAAACATCTACGTTTTGTATTGACTAAACTTCATGAACATCGTATCTATGCCAAGTTCTCCAAGTGTGATTCTGGTTGCAAGAGCTCGTCTTTCTTGGTCATGTGGTCTCATCTAATGGTGTTGTTGTCATTCCGGATAAGGTTCAAACCATTCTTGAATGGAAGTCACCTACCTCAGTCAAGGAAGTCCGAAGTTTTCTTGGAATGGCTGGATACTACCGTCGATTCATTGAGAACTTCTCCAAGATTGCCAAGCCTATGACTGATCTTCTTAAGAAAGATAAGAAGTTCTAATGGTCTGAAAAGGCAGAAGAAAGCTTTCAAGTTTTGAAAACTAAGCTAACCGCTGCTCCTGTGCTCGTCCTCCCGGACACAAGCAAGGACTTCGTCATCTATTGTGATGCGTCTCTTCAAGGGCTCGGTTGTGTGTTGATGCAAGATGGTCATGTGGTAGCCTATGCCTCCCGGCAGCTAAAGCCACATGAGAATAATTATCCAACCCATGATCTCGAGCTAGCTGTTGTTGTTCATGCTCTTAAGCAATGGCGACATTACCTCATCGGTAATCGTTATGAACTCTACTCGGACCATCAGAGTCTGAAGTATCTCTTCACCCAGCCAGATGTCAATATCAGGCAAAGACGATGGTTGGAAC
Source organism: Avena sativa (assembly GCA_916181665.1). Taxonomy (NCBI): domain Eukaryota; kingdom Viridiplantae; phylum Streptophyta; class Magnoliopsida; order Poales; family Poaceae; genus Avena; species Avena sativa. Next base: position 439,450,739 of record OV702289.1, read on the forward strand.
TCATCAAAGATTATGATTTGGGTCTCAACTACCAACCCGTCAAATCCAATGTTGTTGCTGATGCGCTAAGTCGGAAGTATTATTGCAACAACCTGATGATTTGACAAGCTCAAACTGTTCTTTATGAGGAAATCAAGCGTCTTAACCTTGAAGTGGTTCCTCGTGGATTCCTCGCTAACCTTGAAGTAAAATCTTCTCTTGACGATCAAATCAAGGAATCTTAGAAGCAAGATGATGAGATTACCAAGAACAAGGAGTGTGTTGCAAGTGGAGATGCTAAATGTTTCTCCATCAATGATCAAGGTACCCCCTACTTCAGTAACCGGCTAGTGGTGCCAAACAGTCGGAAGAACAAAGAGCTAATCCTTCGTGAAGCTCATGAATCACCTTTGTCCATTCATCCTGGTGGTACCAAGATGTATTGTGACCTTTGTTAAAGATTCTGGTGGAGTGGAATGAAACCAGAAATTGCTCGCTTTGTTGCAGAATGCGATGTCTATCGTCGTGTGAAAGCTGAACACCAAAGACCTGCTGGACTTCTGTAGCCATTGCATATCCCTAAGTGGAAATGGGATGAAATTGGTATGGATTTCATTACTGGACTTCCAAAAAACATCTGCAGGAAATGATGCTATATGGGTAATAGTTGATCAGTTATCCAAAGTTGCTCACTTCCTTCCGGTTCGGGAAACTATTCGTGCTAGCCAGATGGCCGACTTATACATCTCTCGGATCGTTGTCCTTCATGGTGTTCCCAAGAAGATCATCTCTGACCGCGGAAGCTTGTTTACTTCCAGATTATGGCAGAGTATGCAAGAAGTAATGGGAATTCATGTCTCCTTTAGCACAACTTATCATCCTAAAACTGGTGGTCAAACTGAAAGGGTGAATCAAATCCTTGAAGACATGCTTAGAGCATGTGTTATATCCTTTGGCAAGAACTGGGAGAAATGTCTTCCATTTGCTGAGTTCTCTTATAACAACAGTTTCCAATCCAGTTTGGGTATGGCGCCTTTCTAGTTCTTATATGGAAGAACATGCCGAACACCGCTGAATTGGACAGAAACTGGTGAAAGACAGTTCTTTGGTCCGGATATGATCCAAGAAGCTAAAGATCAAGTTCGCATAATCCGAGAATGTTTAAAGGCTGCTCAATCTCGTCAGAAAACCAACTATGATCGTCATCACCTTGAAGTTCATTATGAAGTTGGTGATCAAGTTTATCTCCGGGTCACTCCTTTGAAGGGTGTCCACCGCTTCGGTATCAAAGGAAAATTGGCTCCTCGCTACGTTGGTCCCTTTCGCATTCTCTCCAAACTCTGGATCTTCAAGAGGATCTAACCTACCGGGAATACCTAGTTCATATTCTTGGTGAAGCCGAGCGCAAGACTCGTTGTCAAACCATCAGGTTCCTGAAAGTTTAGTGGTCTCATCACTCTGAGTCAGAAGCAACCTGGGAACGCAAAGATCGTCTCCGATCTGAGTACCCCGCCTTCTTTTATAAAACCTAGGAATCTCAGGACGAGATTCTTGTAAGTAGGGTAGAGCTGTAACATACCACCTCTATGTGTAATAAATAAACAACATGCTTATGAGCATTGCATACATGCATTACGTCTTGCACTTGGTTCTAATCAAGAGAGAATAAAACTCTAAACCCTGTTTCCCCTCTCTCTCAAATCAATTGCAAAATGGTTTTGGATTTTGAAAATACAAAAGTTGTGAAGCCCAAAGTATTACAAGGGCCTTACATTGTTTTAAATATTTTATAAAGCCTCTGGTAGTTTTGAAATTATATAAACCAGTTTCAAATGATTTTACAAAAGAGAAAACAGATTTCAGAAAAAGAAAAGGATCTCTCCCTCACTCTTGAGCTCTCTCTGGCCGTAGCCCATCTTTCCTCCTCTCATTTCTCTGCTGTCTGCGCAGCTCCCCCGCAGCCCACCTCGGCCTACGCAGCCCGTACCCCTTCCCGTGCTTCTTCTTTCTTCTTCCTGGTGTCCAAAGAGAAGCAGCTCGTTGTCCGTGTCGACACCATCGATTCACTGCGCTACGATGCCCGCCGCCGCCGTCCGACGCAATGATAAGAATGGCCTCGCTCCACTCTCTCTCCTCATCCCCTTTTCTCCCTGTCTCGCTCCCTCAGCCGTTTTTCCCCTTCGGCCCCGAAACCCTAGCTTACAGACGCCACATTTCTCCACCGTTACCGAGCTCCCCTTGCCTCGCCAAGCACACCATCATCATCTCCTCGTCGTCCTTGTTCTTCTCGCCAAAGGAATCAGGCCGGAGCGTCTCCTATCACTGCCGACGACCTTAACCATATGAGGCTTGCCGTCGGTGATTGCTGGTGCTACCGACCTCGATCCTCTTCGCCGACCCCTCTGCTAGCTTCCTGGTGAGCTATTGGTCCCTATGGACATCTTTGATTCGCTCCTCCCTCTATGGTTCACCACAGCACCGTGCACTGCCCCTCACCGCCGCTGTCAACCGTCGCAACCACTGCTCTAGCGACCATTTGAGGGCGGCGCCGCCACCGTTTGGCTTGCCTCGGTTTGGTGCGTCGAACGCGACCCCTCTTTCTACCCCGCGTGCCCTCTATCACCAACCCCGCGTTCGATCTGGGAGTGCCGCCATTGCTGGCATCAGCATGACGTCAGCGTGACGTCATAAACCTTTTTGTTTTGTTTTAATATCTGTAAATAACTAAATGCTGACAGGTGGGTCCCTGATGTCATATGTTTAATCATTTCCCTATTTGTTTCTGAAATGAATAAATATATAACATGTGTGCCCAGGTTCTAAAATGATTTTAATATCCCAAAAATGTTTAATTGTTTTAAAAATGATTTAAAATGGATTAAAAATGGGAAAATTTATAACTAATTCATTTTAAGTCAGAAAAATACAAATAATATATCAAAATGTTCAAAAAAATAATATCTATCCAATAGACTCATAATCATGCATTGTTAATAAACTTACATGACAAGTTTAATTAGGAGAACAAAATAACCCCTCTCATATGCATCCGGGGTTTCTCCCAATTAGGGTTTGGACCCCTCAGACCCCGTTTAAATTGCCAAGATGTCTTAGGGTGTCATTTTAATACAATTTAACTTGTCATATCATCATCCTTGCTTGAGAATTGCACATATTCCATGTGTTGACTGTTGCTTCTTCTTTCCGGTGTTGGTTCTTCACGAATAGGAACCGAGCCCGAACCTGAAGTCACCGCCACCGAAAAGCAGTACCGTTTCAACGACGGACAAGGCAAGCGTAGCCCCTTCATTCTGAACCTATGTTTACAAAGTATTTTATTCTCGTTATATGCATAAGATTCCAATATGGTCTTTTGTTTAAGATAGAGTATCCTATCTGCTACATGTTTTCCTTTGTACACCAAGATACCGATCCACCGCTCCTAGCATAACTAGGGTTTAGCTTATGAGCGTTGCTAGTGCCATATTTCAGTCGATCTTAGCCATGCTTAGTGTTACAAGACCGATCCATCTAGATGATGCATCGGAGATACGATGAACCTAGTTTGATAGGATGTTGAGATATGATCGGAGATGCTTAATAAACATGCTAATGCAGGTATGGGAGGCCATGTTGGGTGTGGTTTTTGTAGTCCCATGCTAGCCACCCTTAGGACCTGAGTTCTTGCCTCTTGAACCAAGACGAGCGTACAACCACACGGGGGCCTGGAAATCCCCTCGACTCACTAACTTGCCTAGTAGATTCCATGGGTCACATAGTTCGGGCGTTCCATTCGACATATGCATTCTGGTTGTTCTCGTAGGAGGTGGAGGAGGTGCATTCATACAGGTAGGTAAGCGCGTTAGGGAATGGGAGAGGCACGACCTCCGTAATCTCAAACCTTGTTCACATCTCTAGGGACCGACTTCGGGACTTGACCCGTTACGGCGGCATCTCCTTAGGGCGTGACTCGTGGTCTCGGTGAAAGCAAGGTAAAGGTCGTGGTCAACCACCCTCTGCCGGCCTTCCAAGGAAGAGGGCTAATAATTTGGCATTAAGAGTCGATTGGTACGTGTGGGTAAAGTTGTGCACCCCTGCAGGGTAATTATCTTTTCGAAAAGAAGTGTCCACGGTTATGGACGACTTGGGAATGGACGTGACGATCATAGAGAACTACAACCTAGTGATAAAACTTGGCAACTAATGAGTGTTCTGGAATTACTTCCTCTGGGTTCTTGGAGGGGGTATTCCAAGTTGAAAGGTTCTCAGATGATGAAGGCAATATGAAGGAGCTATAGTGTAGTCTTCTTACCCATTTTTGGAAATGATCTGATTAGACGAGCCTCTTCTCTCACTTGTTTTCAAACAAAGCTGGCTTTTGCAAAGTAACCACAGAAAGCCTTTCTAAACCAAGCATGCATCATAGGTTATTAAGTCTTGCGGAGTACATCCTGTACTCAACCTTACCTCGTTGGTGTTTTTCTACAGATGAAGCTACTTCAACTGAAGGTGGTTTCTACATTGACGTTGACGAGTAGCTAGGGTTCCCGGGCAGCAGCCAAGGATCTATGGAAGGGTCGTTTACTTATCTGTATGGCCTCTTAGGCCCTTTGCTAAGTTTGTTGTTTAGAACAACTTATTTGCTTCCGTTGCTTGGTGTTTGATGGGTCTTTGACCCCTGGTTTGTAATACTTGTATGCAACTCTGTTATGAGCGTACCTTAATAATGTATGGTTTGTATGTTTAGTAATGTTACCGAATTATTCCCTGCGTGTTTCGAGCTCGAGGTTAGGCTTATGTCAGATGAAGATCTGGTATTTGCCTAACCCTGATCCCGGGTCATTACACAAGACACCGGCAAAAGAGCTTCCAACAGAGGAGGTGATTGCCGAGGAATACGGGGAAGACCCGGATGAAGCACTTATCCCAGAAGAGCCCAAAGAAGAACCGGTGGATGGACACGTGGTCACCACATGTGCGCGTAAACTCATCGATGCTGCACTAACCACACCTATCCCTACAGCTGCAGAACTTACTGCTGAAGAGCTGGATGAAAGGGCCCAGGCCCTAGAAACATCGAGGAAGAAAAGAAACGCATGGCAACTACAGACAAGTACATCTCTCGGCAGCATCAGGAGACCCAGAAACGTCACACTCATGATGACCAATTCCCGGAAATTCACAAAGTCCTCTTTGGAGGAGACCATGGGATGCGTCGACTCGACAACAAGGGAGACTGGTTGTATCTAACACCAGTGCAAAACACTCTTGCGGCTCGAGAAATCCTAGCAAATAATCCAGGCCCAGAGCAGATTCGATTGGGTATTAAGCTACTCAACAAGGGTCTGGAACAGCAGAAGGCCGCCCTGTCTAGAAGCAGAAAACTGGTCTCCCAATCTGACCAATGCCGCACGGATCCGGCCTGGAATGATGTAAGACCCCAATGTGCTCTAGAACAGCATCACTGTTCCGACCATCGGGAAGACAACTAGTCAAGAACCGGATCTTCAGGACAGCATCACAAAGCTGCATGTGACTGGCACAATGTTACTCCAGCTGCGGAGCAAGAGGCAATTGCTGCACTAAATCCGAAGAATCCTCCCCGGTGAGAGTCGAACGATCGCAGGGAATAAGACAAAGAGAAACATCGGGAGGAGGATGATACATTGCAAATGTATCTATAATTTTTGATGCTCCATGCTTGGTTTTATCCACTTTCTTGTGTTTTGTCCACACTTTGGAGTACTTTTCATATGATTTCTTGGACTAACCTATTAACAAGAGCCACAGTGCCAGCTGCCTGTTTTCTGTTGTTTTTGGTTCCAGGAAAGTCAAAAATGAATATTCTCAGAATTGGACGGGACAAAAGCCAAAGTGCCAATTTTTCTAGAAGACTCCAGGAGCCAGAATACGAGACGGAGGAGGGCCAGGGGCTGGCCACACCCCCCCCCCAGGCGCGGGCTGGGCCTGGCCGCGCCAGGGCATGGTGTGGTGGCCCCAGGCACCCCCTCGGTCTCCCTCTTCGCCTATAAGAAACCTTCTGACCTAAAAACTCCGGGGAGTTCGACGTTTTTCCACGAAAAGTTCCGCTGCGCCGCTGCCACCGAAAGGGGAGATTCGGGGGACAGAAAGTCTCTGTTCCGGCACCCTGCCGGGACGGGGAAGTGCCCCCGGAGCCATCTCCATCGATCTCCACCATCATCTCCATAAACCATCCATGTTTCCTCCATCTATGAGTGAGTAATCCCCCGCTGTAGGCTATGGGGATGGTAGGAATTGGATGCGATCATTCATGTAATGGCATCAGATTGTTAGGGCATGGTGCCTAGTATCTTTTATTAGTGCTTTATGACTTTGTTGCGACTTGTTGTGCTTAATGCTTGTCGCTAGGGCCCGAGTGCCATGATTTCAGATCTGAACATGTTATTGATTCATTATGATAGTATTGTTTTGGGTCTTATCTGCAAGTTGTATACACACGTTGTTGTTCGGAACCTATGGCCCCAAAGTGACAGAAATCGGGATAACCGGAAGGGAAAGGCTTTGATGTGAGGATCACATGTGTTCCCGGAGTGTTAATGCTTTGCTCCGGTGCTCTATTAAAAGGAGCACCTTAATTGCCAGTAGTTTCCTAGAGGCCCCGCTGCAAACTGGCTGGCAGGACAAAAGATGTTGTGCAAGTTCTCATTGCGAGCACGTATGACTATATATGGAACACATGCCTAGGATTGTCTAGTACTTGGATGCTTTATCTTATTTATCTACAATTGCCCTATGTTCTGATTTTTATGTGAATTGTTTTGTCCATGAAACGCCCGTCCATCCATCCCTATGCGTACCGCACTCAAATCCAACTGTTTACTGCTTTTGTTACTACTGTCTTTACTTTACTACTGTTGTTACTTTACTATTCCTACTACAAAACTATTGCTGCTGATAAACTGTTGTGAGCAAGATTGTTTCTAGGTGTAGCTGAACTGACAATTCAGTTGTTAAGGCATAAATATTCTTTGGCTCCCCTTGTGTCGAATCAATAAATTTGGTTTCACTTCCCTCGAAAATACTGCGATACACCCCCTATACTTGTGGGTCATCAAGACTATTTTCTGGCGCCGTTGCCAGGGAGCATAGCTTTATTTATCAAGTCCACTTGGATTCACTATTGTTCAAGCTAAGTTTATTTTCTCCTTGTTTGCTTGTTGCTTTATCAAAAATACAAAAAAAAATTAGTTCCTACTCTAGTTGTTATTTTCGTTGGTCTGTTATTGTCTTGCTTTGTCATGCTTGTTGTCAATGGTTGGTTTCTTTGAAACTGAAGCTTATTGGAAAGGTGGGTTCACGGAAGATCAAAAATATTATTATAAGGAACACCGCTTGTCACAAAAAGGGAAACACTTATGGGAACAAATTGATAAATTGTATACCATTGCTAGAAACGTGTGCTCTACTTATAATGTTACTTATTGCTGTGATGAATCTCGTTGCGGAAAGAGGTATAAACACCTCCCTTTTCAATGTTAGTATAATGATATTTATACCATATCTTCCTATGCTAAAGGAATTTATGACTTTTATGATGCGGAACAAATTGAAGAATTTATTGCTTGGAAGGGTGCTTTTGAACTTGCTAGTTTGCTTGAAAATATTGATGATTTATCTTATAAGTATGAGGTTTATGGTATACTTAAATTTTGCTCTGATAATTACAAGGATGAAAATAGCCATATCCTTGAATATTTTAATAGATGCTTTCCACAAATGGAAGAGACTAATGCCTTGCAGGACCAAATGGAAGAGACTAATGCCTTGCAGGATCCCGTGGTAGAAGAAATTGATGAACCTGAAATCTCATTAGATGAAAAAGAGGAGGAGAGTAATGAACAAAAGGAGGAAGAATGGATTAGCTACCCATGCCTACCTTCTAATGAGAGTAACTCTTTACCCCTTACATTATTTGATTGTCCTCCATGCTTACTAAAGGAGGATGAATGTTATGTTCCTGAGGATTCTTTTGAAAATGTTTATGATAAAGCTCTAGTGCTTGTATATCATGAAAAGCATGTTTTATGTGATAGTTATATTGTTGAGTTTATTCGTGAGGCTACTGAAAATTATTATGAGAGAGGAAAATATGGTTGTAGAAGTTTTCATGGTATTGAAACACCTCTCTATGTGCTGAAAGTTTTGAAGTTACTCTTGTTTTATCTTCCTATGCTTGTCACTTTGTTCTTTGTGAATTTATTTGCATACATAATTCCTATGCATAGGAAGTGGGTTAGACTTAAATGTGTTTTGAATTTGCTTCTTGATGCTCTCTTTTACTTCAACTCATATTTCTTATGAGAGCATCCTCTCAAACTTTTTATGCCTGAAGATGTTATTATGTCTATTATTCTTGGGAGACCTTTTCTTAAATACTGCAGGAGTTGTTATTAATTATAATCAAGGGAAGGTGACCTTCAATGTTAATGACAAGGAACATATTATATATTTCCCCAAGAAGATTGACAGGACTTATGGCTTGAATTCAATTGAACATGTTGAGGGCATTCAAGTTCGAGAAATATATTGTCCCATACCAAGAGAAAAAATTGAAACTATTATGATTGGGACCATTGCTATCAAGGTTGAGGTAACATAATCATTAGTGGAATACAAAGTTTTGTATCATATGAAATTGTTTTGGTAACAAGACCTGATCAACCTTGTTAACAAAAGGATTTCATTGAACAAAACAATGTTTTCACCTTGATTATCTCCGCTTACTTCTATTCTATCCATTTTAGTTTTTCCGTATGCATAACTTAAAGGCGTTAAAGAGAAGTACGTATTGGGAGATAACCCAAAAGTTTTAGATGAGTCTTGGAAGTTATTACTTCAGTAATAACCGCTCCTTACCTTTTTATTTGCCTTTTGTGCCAAGAGTAACCTCTAATGAGAGAGAAGTAATGATTGGGAAAGTTGTTGTCCCGAAACAGATTTCTGTGCTTCACCATAAAAATTCGTGTAAAATATCTGAACGTCTTTTTGAGGCGTGAATTTTTGTGCTTCTGCCCCAGGTTGTTATCTAACTTTCGTTAGTTTAACACGTTTTTCTTTGAGCAACAGAATGACTTTGAAAAAATTCGTCTTTACCTGCTGGTCTGTTTTGACAGATTTCTGCCATTTTCTGCATTTGCTTCTTGTTGGTTCCTTTTTGAGTTCTTTTGGGGAATTGAGCTTTTTAAGGGAAGTGCTACAGTATCTAGTGTTATAATGGAAGTTTATTTGGTGTTAGAGCTAAACCTTAAGACTTACTTATCTTGAGTGCACTAATGTTGCTAATAAAGATTGTGTGAAGTTTTGTATGAAGGAAAATTTTCAGGTGTATGGAAGGAATGAGTAATGAGATGAAGGATGGACTAAAGCTCAAGCTTGGGGATGCCACGCGTGTCACCCCAAGAAATATCCATGAAGTACAAGCGTCAAAGCTTGGGGATGCCCAAGGCATCCCCTTCTTCATCAATAAAAATCCCAGGTTTCTTCCAAACACTTCATTTTTATTGTTTCATGCACAGTTGTGTTGTTCTTGGAGCGTCTTCTTTTTCATTTTCGTTTTGGTTTTTCGTTTGCTTTGTTTTCTTAGTTTGCTGAATAAATTGGTTGGACCCCCTCTTTCATACATTGGTTTGCAAATGGTTTGGTTTGGTTTGGAAAAGAGTAGGAAAGCTCATGCTTAAGTGGTAAAGAGAGTTTGTTTTTGACTGTGGCATATGCTTTGTCATGCCATGCTTGATATTGTTTTGGCTTTATCCTTAGTATTCTTTGATGTAGCATGACTTGTTATAAACAATTGAGATTGCTTAATGTGCCTTGGATGAATCATGCGTTGTTTTAGCATATTAAAGCATAGTATAGTGGTATTCTCCTTTGATGCTTTATTTGGGTTAACTTGGCGCATTCTCACACCATGTTATGACTATCTCAAGTCACCTTAAGCCTTTATGATCCTTTAGTTTTCAACTTGTAGTATCACTTTATGCTTTGATCAATGATGTTTTGTCGCTCTGCATGATTATGGCCATTATTGCTCTCTCGTTTGTCGCTCCCTTACTATTGCTAGCCTTCACTTACACTGAGTGTTTTACTCATGTTTCCAACTACTTAAACCAAATATTGCCAAAGTGTCCACCATACCTACCTATTAGCATCATTTGCTACTTCCGTGCATATTCAATATGCCTTGTTTTCTTCTGAATAAAATATTTGCTTGTTTTGAGAAAGTTAGTTAGTAAAGCTCTCACGAACTTGATTGCACACTTTATTTCCTGCACTTAATAAACCTGAACCATTGTGAACTCTCCATGAAAGTTATATGCTTGCTAATTATAGGCTGGGGATTAGCAGAACCGTGTTGTCACAGGGAACGCTTTCAACACTTGTAAATATATACCCAGTTGATACCTTGCTCTTTTGTTTACGGATGTCGTCGGTGTGAAATAAAAAGGGAGCTTGTAAGTCCATGGAGTTATGTATGTGTTTTAGAGAAACTCCTGGGCCGCTGGTCTAATCCATGCTGACATGGTGGAAACCTGTAGCGTAACCATAATGATATCTATGAAGCATTCTTCTTATAAAAAAGAGAAAGATAGCTATTAAGAAAAAAAAAGAGATTTATGAAAAGAGGAAAGAGAGAAAAAAGCACCATTTTCCCATGGTAAATAATAAGATTGCTGAGATACTCATTGTCTGCTTGCCTTGTCATTTTGATATGGGGATTCTTCCGTATCATCGGGCAAGGGGTACCCATTGGCGGTTCTCAATGATACGCACATACTTACGATGACAATAACTTACCGGTAACTAATGTTGAGTAGCATGAGGAACGACCCTCGTACTCAAGGGACTTGGGATTTTCAGTTTATAGTCTGTCAAGCATATAACTCAGATTGGACTTCACTTTCACCTTAACAACATTAAAGATGCTTATGATAGGGGAAATGAGAGCTCAAAGCTAATGAGTACCATACTTTTAGCATTTGGAAGCCTTTCAAACTATTCAAAACCTTTTCATTTCCTTGTTGAGTCTCCACACATTCTATGAGCACTTTTCTTGAGAGCATAGTGGCCATTCTTAGTTCTATGTGCATTGTCCCAAGACTTGTTGATTGATGCATACCTTGATATTGCTTGTTTTAAACTATTTGTATCTAGTCACTCTTGTAAACTTTGAAGGTGTCCTATGCATTTATGTTTGCTACTCTATGAGGGACAAGTTGAATGCCACTATGCTATGTTTTCTTTATGTGAAACAAACAAACGTCTTGCAAAGCATTGTTATTCATGAATCTTTTGTTTGTGCCTTTTCATGTTGCATCATAGTTTCTTTTTCTTATTGCTAGAACTTTGTCTTTCATGTTATGATTGAAGTACTATGATCCCAGCTTTGAATGTTTTACAAATACTTTGATCAAGTCTTTGATGGTGCATGTCACCTCAAAAATTATTCTTTCTTTTTATCACTTACCTACTCGAGGACGAGTAGGAGTTAAGCTTGGGGATGTTGATACATTGCAAATGTATCTATAATTTTTGATGCTCCATGCTTGGTTTTATCCACTTTCTTGTGTTTGTCCACACTTTGGAGTACTTTTCATATGATTTCTTGGACTAACCTATTAACAAGAGCCACAGTGCCAGCTGCCTGTTTTCTGCTGTTTTTGGTTCCAGGAAAGTCAGAAAATGAATATTCTCGGAATTGGACGGGACAAAAGCCAAAGTGCCTATTTTTCCAGAAGACTCTAGGAGCCAGAATACGAGACGGAGGAGGGGCAGGGGCTGGCCACACCCCCCCAGGCGCGGGCTGGGCCTGGCCGCGCCAGGGCATGGTGTGGTAGCCCCAGGCACCCCCTCGGTCTCCCTCTTCGCCTATAAGAAGCCTTCTGACCTAAAAACTCCCGGGGGTTTGACGTTTTTCCACGAAAAGTTCCGCTGCGCCGCCTCTACTGAAGGGGAGATTCGGGGGACAGAAAGTCTCTGTTTTGGCACCCTGCCGGGACGGGGAAGTGCCCCCGGAGCCATCTCCATCAATCTCCACCATCATCTCCATCTCGGCCAGATACTTGGCTCCAGGATTTTTCTAGGCTCGTTGTATCGCCAAAGGCAGAAACAGCCTGGTCACGACCCGGTATCTCCCACTCATGTTGCGGAAGATGGCACGATCATGGCTCAATGAACTTCCAGAGAACACCATCCACAAATGGTATGACATGCAAAGCGGGTTCTTTCGGAATTTCAAAGGCACATATCAGAGGACCTGTACGGTAGGGGACCTACAATGTTGCACCCAGAAAGCCGGAGAAACTTGCCGAGATTATCTCGGACGATGGATCGACACCAAGAACTCCTATGAAGGAGTAAATTACCAAACTGCGACCAAAGCTTTCATTGTAGGACTCCCAATTGGTTTACTACGTCACCGCTTGAAGTGTGACAAGGTCACTGATTTGGGAGAGATGATAGAAACAGCGAGCAAGTATGCAGATGCTGACGACGATGCAGCGGGATTACTTAACGCCCTAGATGTGCCACAGTCGGCAAAACAACCAAAGCATCAAGCTCATAAGCGCAAGAACTACCTCGGAGGAAAATCCCAATGCGGAAACGGCAGTGGTCACTGCTCCTTTCTGGTCTGGAAGACGAGGAGGGCGCGGTGGTGGCCGTGGACGCAGTCGTGGGACATCAAGAGTCCAGGGTAGAGGAGACTAGCAACCTGGCAAAACTTACTCTTGGGCCGACATTTCCAATAACCCATGTGTGCATCACTTAGACGCCAATGGGGGCTCGTCCCACACAAACGCCGAGTGCCATTTCAATGACAAGATCAAGAAACACGATACCGCTGGCTATAGGGCTAAGCGGAAGAAGGTAAAGAAGAATCCCGAAAAATATAAAGAGACCAAGGATGATTCCGACATGGAGGAACCCGATGCTTCAAATCCCAGGCCAGAAGGGAAAAATAATTTCCTGACAAAGAAAGACACTTATGTCACCTTCCTCGGATCTCAACCAGCTAAAGTCAAGAAAGCAGTTCTTCATGAGCTCAATGCGACCGTTCCGGCTTTCCCCCAATTCTTGGACTGGTCGGAAGTAGCAATCACCTTTGACCGCGCTGATCATCCGCCTAAGTTGCAAAGGCGAGGAAAATACGCCTTAGTCGTCAATCCACTTATTGACGGCTATGGTTTCTCCAAGACTCTCATGGACCGTGGCAGCAGCATTAACATTCTGTATGTCGAAACACTATGCCGGATGAAGATCATGGAGACCCAGCTGAATTACAACTTTGTGATCTTTCACGGAGTTGTCCCAGGAAGACAAGAAAATTCCCTAGGAGAAATTACTTTGGATGTGACCTTTGGAACTCCAAAGAACTGTCGGACGGAAGCACTTTCCTTCGAAGTGGTCATGTTCAAGAGCGCGTACCACGCTATATTCGGACGTCCGACTTACTGGGCTTTTATGGCTCCTCCGTGTTACATTTACAATATGATGAAAATTCCAGGTCCCAACAGCGTGATCACCATCAGGGGAGATCCGACGAAAGCACGAGAGTGCGAGGATGGAAATGTCGCCTTTGCTGAAGTTGTGTTGCATGCCCAGGAGTACTAGGAGATCAAGAAGACCATAGATCTGTCCGAGATGCCCATGACAAAGAAGGAGGTGACAAAGCCGAATCCGGAGTTCAAGGCATCGGAAGAGGAGAAGAAGACGCTGTTGAAGGATGATGACCCCTCCAAGGTGACCCAGATAGGCGTAGGCCTAGATAGCGCATAAGAAAGCGCGCTTGTCAAGTTCCTCCAAGCAAATCAAGATATCTTCGCATGGCAGCCATCTAACATGACTGGAGCAGCTAGGGAACTTGCCAAGCACTCTTTAAATGTACACCCAAACACTAAACCAGTCAAACAATCCTTACGATGTTTTGGCGATGAAAAGGGTAAGCAAATAGCTAAGGAACTAGCACGACTCGAGTTAGCCGGATTCATAGAGGACATCATCCACACTGAGTGGTCGGCCAATCCTGTAATGGTCCCTAAAAAGGACACCACTGATTTAAGGATGTGTGTTGATTATACTGCCTTGAACAAGGCTTGTCCCAAAGATCCGTTCGCTCTGCCTAGGATTTATCAAGTTATCGATTCTATGGCAGGCTCGGAATTCCTATGTTTTCTCGACGCATATTCCGGTTATCACCAAATACGGATGAAGGAATTTGTCAAAGTCAAAAATTCATTCATAACCCCCTTCGGAACCTTCTGTTTCATTACGATGCCCTTTGGGCTCAAAAACGCAGGAGCTACGTACCAGCGCACCATGCAGCATTGCCTCCACAATCAAATCGGATGCAATGTACATGCATATGTGGATGATATTGTGGTGATGTCCAAAAAGAAGGAAACCTTGATTTCCGACTTGGAGGAAACGTTCGCCAATCTACGAAAATAAAACATAATGCTTAACCCGAAGAAGTGCTTCTTTGGAATCCAAGCCGGAAAATTGATAGGATTTATCGTGTCTCAAAGAGTCATAGAGGTAAGCCGAGACAAAATCAAGGCTATACTCAATATTTCCATCCCGACTCGCCTGAAGGACGTTCAAAGACTAACTGGTTGCATTGCCGCAGTCAGTCGATTTGTAAGCGGGCTCAGTGAAAGAGCCACACCAATATAAAAGCTCCTGAAAAAGACCAAGAAATTCGTTTGGACCGACGAAGCTGAAGTTGAGCTACAAGACTTGAAAGTAGTACTCTCATCTGCTCCCATCCTTGCAGCACCGGAACCACAGGAACCGATGTTGCTCTATGTTGCTGCGACAAACAAGGTTGTTAGTATCGTCATGGTGGTGGAGAGACCAGAGGAAAATCAGGAACACCTGGTGCAGCGTCCGACTTATTATCTCAGCGAGGTCTTAACTGAATCAAAACAGCGGTATCCGCATTATCAAAAGCTGGCTTACGGTGTGTTCTTAGCATCTCGTATGTTACAGCCTTATTTTTAGGAACATCCAATTACCGTGGTGAGCACAGCTCCCATGAGAGATATAATCAACAATAGTGACGCTACAGGACGCGCTACCAAATGGGGCATAGAGCTCTCAGCTTTCGACATTGAGTACAAACCTCGTACAACAATCAAATCCCAAATCCTCGCTGACTTTGTCGCTGATTGGACAGAGACAACGGATAATATGACCCTGCCAGAGTCGGAATACTGGACCTTGCATTTTGATGGGTCTAAAGCCCTCGGGGGCTCGGGGGCTAGCGTGGTGCTCAAGTCACTCCAAGGAGATAAAATTTTCTATGTATTGCAGATACACTTCACGGCAAACAAGCACATGCTCAAGTCACCCCAAGGACATCGGCATTCGACGTTTAATGTGTTATGGAGATTCGGATCTTGTTGCTCAACAAGTGTCGGATATCTGGAAGGAAAACAAGCACATGGCGGCATATAGGGCTGTCGTGGATAAACTATCTAAATCGTTTGAAGGGTTTGAAGTTCAACACATCCCTCGAACAGAAAATGAGGAAGTAGATGCACTATCTCGAATAGGCTCTGCCCAGAAAAAGGTCCCAGATGGCGCTTTTTTGGAGCACCTCAAAGTTCCCTCTATAAAGGGAGTGGACGAGGAATATCCGACCAAATCCGACTCACCTTTAGTAGCATTTCTGGCTGTGATTCCCAACTGGACTCAACCCTACCTTGATTTCTTGGTAGACGGAAAATTACCCGAAGACGAAGTTCTGAGCCGACAGATCATCCGACGAGCAAAAGCCTATACTATAATTAGTGGTGAGCTCTATAAGCGGAGTGCATCTAGGGGTTTTCAGCGCTATGTATCTCCGGAAGAAGGAGTGGAAATCTTACGAGAGATCCACGAAGGCGAGTGTGGTCACCACGCTGCAGCCAATTCTCTAGTGGCAAAAGCTTTCTGACACGGTTTATTCTGGCTTACAGCCAAGGCAGATGTCGAACGGCTGGTCAAGACATGCAAGGGCTGCCAAAAGTACGCCAAACAAGCTCACGTTCTGGCTAATCAGCCGCGAATAATACCTATAACATGGCCTTTCGCGGTCTGGGGGCTTGATATGGTAGGACCGTTCAAACGGGCTCCAAGTGGATTTACTCACCTCTTAGTGATGGTGGATAAATTCACCAAATGGATTGAGGCTAAACCCGTCACTAGTTGTGATGGAGCAACATCCAGAAGATTTGTCGAGGATGTCATAATCCGATACGGTTATCCGCATAGCACTATCACGGACAACAGGAGTAACTTCTCTATGGGAGAACTTGCCGAATTCTACAATGAACAAAATATCTGGCTTGACATTGCACCAGTCGCACATCCACAAGCTAATGGACAAGTCAAAAGAGCAAATGGTTTAATCTTACAAGGCCTAAAACCAAGACTCGAAGCACCACTACAACGTGCTACAGGGGCTTGGGAAAAGGAATTACCTTCTGTAATATGGAGTTTACAAACAACTCCAAACAGGTAAACCGGATACACACCTTTCTTCTTGGTCTACGGTGTAGAAACAGTTCTTCCCAGCGATTTGATTCACACTTCTCCTAGAGTGGATGTGTATATTGAAGAGGATGCCGAAATTTCTCGACAAAATGATCTCGACTTAGTCGAAGAAGTTCGCGTCGTTGCTGAGATGAGCTCAACAGCCTATCAGCAGAAGTTACGCAAGTATCATAGCCAGAGAGTCAAAAACCGGTCTTTCAATAAGGGCGATTTAGTTCTCCGGCTTGTGCAGCAAAGAAAGCACAAACTTTCCCCAATATGGGAAGGGCCATTTTTAGTTAGTCGAGTATTGCACAATGGTTCATACTACCTAACTGATATGCGGCCAGTCAAAGAAAGACCTGCTAGTAAGAAGAGAAAGAGAGCTGGAGGCAGTACAAATCCGGATGAGTTACACAGACCATGGAATATTGCTCAGCTACGTCCCTTTTATTCTAAGTTTATTTCTCTTTGTAATCATATATGTGTACATGTGCAATAAGAAATAATGTCTTGGTTGCCTCAAAATCTTTCTGAGAAGTTTTTACCATCTTATTTCTGAATGATCATGTCACAGTCGAAAATCCCAGAATACTTGAAAGTACTTTATGATCATGTTTGTTCTGGTTTAGATTTCTGATTCTAAAATTGCTACCTTCAGGTATAAATCTAAATTTCCTAGTCTATACTTTGGTTATTTGTCTGATTGCTGGATGCGGGCATTTTCCGAGAAATGAATTGTTGGTACTGGAGGCCGGCTTTGTTTTCGAGTTTAAACTGGTTTAGCAATTGAGCTCTGTTGCTCGACAGAGTTTCTGTGCTAAAAGTTGGCCGGCTCACGAAAGGGACGAGGCGAAAAGCCAGATAAACGATAAGTGCAGACAAAAAATACAAGTGCTTATGCAAACATTTCAGGCACATAATATCAAAACCAAAAGTGCTGAATAGATAAAATAAAGCTTAGCACTAGCAAAAGTATTATACTACTTATTTACAGACCAAAATTGTTTTCGGAATAACACATTGTTCTTTCTGATACTCTATGATGCAGGGGGAGAGGTAGGAGCTGCCGGCTCGCTGGATACATCAGCCTTGTTTTGATAACGTTCCGAGATGTTCAAATCCGATATGGTTTGATCATTGTCGGAAACTTCAGTTGTTTCTTCGGAAGGCGGAGGCGGCATGTCCACGCGGGTGAAGAAGGGAGTGTCGTAGCTGGTCAAATCAGCTACATGGCACCCATATCCGGTGCAGGAGTTCATGATAGCCTTGATGTCTTGCTCCTGTCTGTCTTCGTCCACCTTCTAGTACCCTCTGGTTACTTGCCAGATTTCCATGTTTCTATGGTGGCTCATAACCATGGTGAGAGCGTTTTGCGTTGCGGTTCGCGCGTAGGACATGTTCCAGTCCTGAACAAGCTGCGGCGTATCCTTGGCCTTATCTCGCACCTCAAAACCGGACATGCTATGCATGTCCGGAACCTTCAGAACTTTGCCAATATCTTCAAGGGATTGATGGAAGTCATGCAGCAAATCACCGACTTGGGTAAGCCGGTTGGTGTGAGATTCGGCAGAGACTGAGTCCATCAAGTTCAGAGGACCTGCGCATATAATGCAAAGGGCAAGTCAAGTAAACTCGGACTTCGAAGAGTCGGAAGATGCATATAGGTCAGAAAAAGGGAAACATACTAAAGATGACATCGTCGACTTTGGCCTTCTCTTCTCGAAGACTCTGGAGTTCAGCCCGGAGTTCCTCGGTAATGTCCCTTTCTCTGAACAGATCATTGGTGAGATCCGTGATTTTCTTATCTTGGAGCGTCATCTTACGATCACGCTCCTCAGTGGCCATGGAGGTGGATTTGAGAATTTGAGCAATGCTCTTCTCATGATCCGCCTTAAGCTTATCCATCTCTTGGCGAAGTTCCTTGTTTTCCACCACCGGGGTCTTAAGATTCTCGGCCTCTTCAATCATAGCACAGGACTGCTTCACCAGTGCTGTAAGTCAAAAGAACAACAGTTCAACAACAATTCGACTATGAAATACAAGACAAGGTTTGCATTTCGGAATGTTTACCTTCGGCCTCGTCCCTGGAAACTTCCAATTGTGCATTTTCAAGTCGGAGAGCTCTGATTTTTCCACTTGTTGCAACCGTTCTTCAACAAATCCTGGTTATAGGAATATACTTTCTGTAATTTAGAATACCCAGAGTCAGAAGTCTACTAAAGACTCAGGCTAATATTTTTACTAATATCAGCACGAGCCTTGGGGGTTACACTAGTTCATTCTTTGGCATCCTAAGGAAGCATAAAACCGAATTTGATTATCCAGCTTCATGCTTGGGGGCTAGAGGATATGATATGAAATAAGGAAAAATGGGAGTTGGAATTCCGACTTACATATTGTTTGCGAGTGAGTTTGTGTAAGCTCGCATTCACTTCAACAACAACCTTCTTGGCGAGGGTTAGGAGGACAACTTGCATAGTTGGAAGCTCGCCGGTCCTTAGCTTCTCGTCGCGAAGACGAACTTGTTCAAGAAGATCAGAGTGCTTGATATCCGCTACTTCTTGCGCTTCTTCTTTGGCAGAGATAGTCCGGCTTTCCAGGCATTGCCGGGCTAGCCGTTGAATCTCCTCCACAGACTTCCGGGATAGGCCATGTCTGGCAAGTCCCGGATTGTCTAGGAGATTGTCGGCGAAGGTCTCTGCCGAGGGATCATTACCCGAAGAGGGTTCACCCTTATCAAAAACTGAGTCACCCATGGTGACGTCAGTTTGCAATTCAAGGATCACTAGCTTTGCTAGTTGAGCCAGATCTTCTACAACGGTCGGAGATGGAGTAATCTCCGGCGCTGCAGAAGGCTAAGGGGCAGGAGAAGCCAATTCGAGCTTCGACTGACGCAGGGGTTTTGAGGCAGCTCCCTTCCCCTTGCCCTTGATGAGTTGTTTAGCTCTAAGAAGGTATAGAACAAAGAACATTACATCTCAGAAGGAATTACAAGCAAAATATAAAAACCTTGTGAGTAAATATTACCTCTTCACAACGGGCACTTCTTTTGTGCCAATGGCCAATGTCGGAGCTTTGCGTTTCCGAGGAACGACGTCCGGCATTGGAACCAATTCACCCTCATCCTGAGAAAACTCAGGAGGATATCCCTCGATAGGAGCGAACTCTGACTCGGGGAGGTCAGCAAGCTGAAAAGGAGATGTATCTCAGTATTGCAAAAATAACATAAAGATGAGCACATAAAAAGAGTTACTTCTGAAGCTTACCGGCACAACGGGATATTCTGTTGTATGCATGTCCAGGGACAGCTCTGGGATCTTCCTCTCAATCCGCTCCCTTATCAGCCATCTAATTTGGTTTACATATTCTTTTGGCTCTAAGGTTTTGGGGCTGATGCGGAGGGAATCCTTCTTCAACGACGTGATGGAATACATCATTTGATCTCCATGATGTTGAAGAGGTTGGATCCGGCGTGCCACCCAGCATTGAACTAAGTCGGACCCTTTCAGGCCCTTGTGTTTCATCAGATACTCGGTCCGCTTTTTGGTGAGGAGCAGATCCTCACTGAGAGCCGGAGCAAGCTCGTCCTAGGATTCTTGGGGCGTAGCGGCACCATCGACAAAAGCTGGCAAAGCAGTAGCTTTGCCAGGAGCGGGAATATCCTTGTGATAGAAAAAAGTGGATGGCCATTGCTTGACCAACTCACTAGCCATGATCCGAGGAGAGACGCGCTCTCGTCTAACCGAAAAACTAATAGTACCGGTAATGTAAGGATTACCGGCAGTAATGGAATTTCTCCGGACATGAAAGTAGTACCGGAAGAGAGTAAGGCTCGGCCTAATGCCGAGATACCCCTCGCACAAAGAGGTGTATGCACTCATCTCTAAGATGGAGTTCGTGGGGAGATGAACTCCGTAATGACCTATGACCTCGGAAAATAAATTCGAGGGATGAAACCTCGGACCTCTGTCAAGATGAGTGCCAAAGTGCACTCGTTGTCGGCGCGAGGGTTGGGGATGGTTTCGCCGAAGCGGCTCCGCTAGTCGCCGGCATAGAGGAGCCCTTCTTCTTCAATGACACGGAGCTCGGGATCATCGAGGACACACAGGATCCAAACGCCGCGGTAGCTCTCCTTCTCCGTCGCCGCCACTGCCGAGCCGAAGGATGATGCAGAAGCCATTTTTATGGTACGCCCATGACCTTGGATGGGCGGCCCTGGAGGTATTTTGGGGAGCAGTAGAGCTCTAAGTTCGTGGGACGAGTAGAGGAGAAGGAAATGGCACAAGGAACTGGTGAAGGAGATGGGGAAAAGAATCCTCACCACTTATATCCACCAGCTGCATCAAGATTCATGTAAATGCTACAGTGAACATGCCACGCGTCATGGAAAGGACTGGGAAACCCCCCATGCGATGATTATGCTGCCTCGATCTCCACGCACGCATTGAAACGGCACCTCGGTTCCGTGAAAGGCGGACCCACCAACGGTCGTACTAACAGGAAATGTCTATCAGTGACGTGACTTGACCATGACTGTTGTCAGGTTACGTCAGAGACCAAGTTCCGGCTTAGTTTAAATTTCGAGCTAGAAACACGAATAACGTATTCATAGGTCCGACTCATTTTTTGAGACCCGGATCGTATCTTTTCTTTTGAAGTTTCAGGAACCCTTTAAGATTCTGCAATCGGAAGATCAAGCTATCTTGGAGGCCTCCGAGGGCTGCTGTTGGGGATATACTTTCTGGGTATCCTCACTGTACCTCACTGACCAGGGTGACCCACTTCGGGTTAGAGATTTTCTTCACGTGCGGCCCAGTCAGGGAGAAGAGACGGAGTCCAGTCCAGCTACGGGAAGGCCCAGAAGACTTACCGACATAGGCCCATAGTGTTACTTGTAGTTCAAGATGTACTCTGTAACCGACTCTTAGTCGTAGCTGGATAGATCTCTCCTGTAAACCCTAGGCCGGATATCTATATAAGCCATCCTATGGAGAGCCTTTAGGGCACCCTCACAATAGTCTACAATCTTAACTCGCATAAGCGAAACCCTTGTAACCCATATTTCGGCTCTGCCGTATTACTGGATTGCTAGCAAGAGTAGGATCCGTCCAAAGCCGGCGGATTCGAAACTGGATAAACTTGTGTGCTCACCGTCCCGAAATACCATACATCTCAGACCCCTCTCTTCCACACGCCTCGAGGACCCCCTCATGGCGTACTTGTCATCAATCCAACGACAGAACCAGATGGCAAAAACAAAATTATAATCGAATTAGTATGTAGATTATAAACGGGTACTACCAGACAACATAATGATGCCAAGGAGGAAACAATAACAGAACTTATCTCAGGACGAACCAGATAGATTTAGTAATCATGGAGCAGGGAATCCAAACTAATATTTTCCACTGATTTTACATTTTGCAAGAACTACACGATAGCAGGCAATTACTATTGTTCGGAGTAGCTAAGAACATGTGCATGACTTCAAAATTTGTAGAGCAGGAAATGCAAACCAACATGTATAGTGACCTACTCCGTAGTATCTAGCACGATATGAAAAATGCAGTTCACTGCGACAGGCTTAAACCTGATGTACTGCTGACAAAACAAAAAAAGAGTTGTTGATTTGGTTACCATGGTCGGATGGGCTTCTAATCATCATCTGTATCGGCGTGGGTGACATCCTTGTCACCCAAGGTGCTTCGGTTGTGCCTGTTTGCGTCGAGGAAACAGATCTTGGGCGCTCGATGCCGGCTTGACCGTGGCGGACGAGGTTGAATCGGTGCACTGCACGGGGATTCAAGTAAGGTATGGATGGGGAGGATGCCGCCGGTGTTGATGCAGATCTTGGGCAGTTGTTGACGGATTCAGCGCCGTGGAGGGGAAAGTGGGAAAAGGAAATCAGGTGCGGTGGACGACGACAGACTCGGTGACCAAGGTCGGGTGCGGTGGACGTCGGTGAAGCGGCAATGATGCTTTGGATGAGACTGCATGTGATGCAGCTCCGGTATACTGTTGGCTGAGGAGTGCATGGTGTCGAGTTCTGGCGAGCAAAGCCAGCCACGGAGAAGTGCTGCGGGTGGTTCCAGACGTGAGAAATTTCACAGTGTTTGAAATGGAGGGGCGCGAGGGAGTAGGGATCATGTGATTTTGGTATCGTTTGAAACAGAGGGGCGCCAAAAATTTCGTAGTGTTTAAAATGGAGGGGCGCGAGGGAGTGGGGACCACGTGATTTTGGTATCGTCTGAAACGAGGGGCGCCAGGAATTTCGCAGTGTTTGAAATGGAGGGGCGCGAGGGAGTGGGGACCACGTGATTTTGGTAACGTTTGAAACGGAGGGGGCAAGAAATTTCGCAGTGTTTGAAATGGAGGGGCGCGAGGGAGTGGGGACCACGTGATTTTGGCCGTCTAGCAATCTTGTCCATCCATCCCAAATAAACGGGCCATAGGGGATACCTTCCCTTTGAAGGCTCTCGTGCGGACGCCTATGCAAGCAATTATTGGGTGTCCCAGGGTAGACTATAGGGATAGATGTGTAGGTTACTGTAGTAGCAGACCATTAATCGGGCTAGCTGGCGCGATGTCATTTTGGCGCTCCACGAGTTCAAACTTTTACTTATGGTGTTCAGGTGTGAATGCATGCAGCTCAAAAAAAGATACTATACTTATGTGACTAGTAAACTGTACGTGCTTCGCACGACTATTTTATTGCATGCACTCCAATAACTTACCTTGTTAAAGCATAATAATATCATGCATAATTTAGAACTTTGGTGCAATACTTGGTCGACTTATTAGAACTAAACATATCTCGGGTATTTTAGAAGTACTCCCAAACATGTTTCTAGCTTACCAATATATCGTGTATTTTTTAATGGATGCGGTACTATGGATGGTTTTACATGACTGTCGACATGCACAATTTTGGTTTTGCATTGTTCACATTTGACGTCCAGGCAGACAATGTACATATACCTCTCCATGAACAACGATAAGTTTCATCATTTTTTTCTTACTTTCTAAATGTTGGATTAAACTACCATCATTTCCAATGATGCATGAAACGACTAAAAAAGAGTTGTGACCTTTTTTAGTATCTAAAAATATTTTCATTATTAATAATTATTTTTTACCATTTTACAGAGCATTTCATAAAATGAAACAATGTTTTCACCATCAGGGGAAATGTTTCCATTACATGACAAAAAATAATGTCTTTATCGCCAACAATATATAGCACAAGAAATGAATTCCAACACAATAACCATATGCAATGACCTGATGTGTATAAACCTTAGTGACCGTCTAATTTATAATTAGAAGTGTCAAGGAGGGAGCATGCTAGATTCATTTGTGGTGGCTAGGTGCAAATTTTTAATTCAATAAATATACTACATTCTTGTGGACACTCACAAAGACAATTGACATCTTGTCTTGGGAGACTTGTGATAAAACTATTACTAGTAGTTCGGAAATAAGTGACTTGGAATTTATCTAGATTCGTATATATCACTAAAATACGTCTATATACTCATGAATCTAGACAAATCTAAGTTTCGTATTGAGGGAGTACGGCAATATTATAAATTTGCAATATTGTCATGATAAATAATGATATTCGCTACACTCCATAAACGAAACCACTTCTTTTCTTCCATCACAATTTTACATTTTTGTACTGAAGTATTTTTACTATAAAATAACGCACGAAATTAGTTACACATTAGTGATTAAGTCCTTCCGCTAATTTGTATTTACATACAGAGGTAATACTACACACCCAATTAACATCATAAGTAAATTCTCTTTCTCTCTTTCTCTCTTTCTAAAGGAGTTTGCTAGGTTGTCAGTTTGAATAATCATTTGTCAGATACGGAGAATTGAACACTTTAAATTATACAGCGAGTGATTAGATGGATGGACGATTAGTGTATAGAGGCAGTCGAGCTGGTAAACTGCTCATATTTAATGGTAGATGTGATCATAATTGATTGAGTGGCAAACCCTTTTTTGTGCGGTCAAGGCCCCCGTACGCTGATGACCCTCGCAAATCAACGCAGCTCACACGTAAGTGTATTTTTACGTAGTACTAGTAGAAACATCATCTAGAGAGACAGAGTTTAGCGTCTAGCAATCTTGACCGTCCAATTCAAAATTAATGGGTCAAAGCGGATACCTTTCCTGCAAAGGCTCTGGCGGGAATGCCTATGCAAGGAATCGTTGGTTGTCCGTGGGTAGACTATTGGGGTAGCTGCACTTGTGACCCAAAGTACTCTAGAGTCCAGACAATAGCTAGGTGTCCCCGATGCTGACGGTGCATTTTCTTTTCTAGACACTGGATCCGGATCCCTACACATCTGACAAAGTAGAAAGTATGACTAGATTTAAAGATCACTCATTGACGATTTAATTATTTTTGATTTATCAGACATACTCTCCCTCTAGCCTAATTTTTCTGAAAATGCCCTCCAACCTAATTAAAAAGGATGTCACATATTTGACTAAATTTGAATGTAATATGTACACTAAACAGTGACTACTATACGACAAGTATATCGTTAAAAAAGCTCCACAGAGCGCATTCGAACGCTAAAGAGTGCAATATAATTACGCGCAGACAGATGAGAAAAACACGATCCATGCACCTAAAAGAAAGAAAAAGGAGGGCCACGTAGGCAAGTCCTCCCCCATCCTAGTTCCTACTCCAAGATTTAGCGATTGCAACACTATGGCCGCCCTGCGGACGTAGGGCCTTGACGACCTCCGCATTGGTCGCGACCTCGACGGCCAACATGAGATGGCTTCTCTCTTCCTACTTAGCGGGGCGTGACCTGGACGATCTCCGCAATGGTAGCTGCTGGCTGCGGAGCACCGTGACTTCTTTCTTCAAATTTTCACACTCAGCGCGAAGCGTGGAGGAGTCACGCTCGTAAGATCGTGCGAGCTTCATTTGAAAAGCCAAATCAGCTCGAAGGTGATCACACTCTAGGTTGAGCTCGATGTTTTTCTGAAGAATGTTGATGTTATGGCTGTAGATTTCATCTACTTTGGCCGAGATTCTCGCCCTGACTTCCTGCATGGAAAATGCATCATCAGTAAGAGAGCAGGGAGTGCATGCAGAGAAGAACAAAAAATGTCAATACATGTATAGTGACTACAGTACCTCTCTTCTTCGACCGAGAGCGGGCATGAGGGCATCGTACGCGTCAGAGATAACCATCGTGCTATCGACCCGTGGGGTGGAAAATTCGACGCTCGAGCTGCCTACCCTAGAAGATGTACATGGACGGTTCAATAGTAGGAGCAGACAACCCAGGAATCAAGGGAAGTTTAAACCTACCCGGACTCTTGGTCCCCAGGATAGGCGCTCTTCGGATACATGCGCGAAGACAAGCCCTTGCCCCATGGCTGGTCTCCTTTCTTGGTCCGAGCCTGCAGGTCACCCTGCCGGCGGGATTTCTCCACGGCTCTAACCACTGCCATCTTGATATTCTTCCGATGAGACAGGATATTTTGTGACATCGCTGGATGAAGAAGTAGAGAAGAAAGGGAGGAGGAGTGGAAGAAAATGGTTTTTGTGAAGGCGGAGCGAGGTAGTACTAGTAGGAGGAGAGAGGAGAGTAAATAGTGGAAGCAAAACGTCAAGTACTGGGTCTCGCTTATTCAAAAAAAAAAGTATTGGGTCTCGTCGCCGGCCTTCGAGCAATCTCGTTGGCCCATCAAGCGATCGAGCTTACTAGCTGAAAATATTATGCAGTGTGCTAAGGCTTGGGCATGAGCTAAGAAAATAACTTAGACGTGAGTCTAGCAAAATCAAAACTTCTCCACCGTTTAGGTCTCTTGCGTGGGTCCCAATGGAAGGAGCCCAAAGAATTGAAATAATTTGTTTAATCCGATAGTACCTGGGTCCTGTACTAGACTCAAGGCAAAGAATCTTTCTCTTAGACACACCTCCTCCACTGTTTAGACATAGGTCTGAGAGCTGAAAAGTTTTCTCAGCCACCACATTTTGCACAAACTGCACATGAGATGAAAAGTTTTCTTAGCCACCCCATTTTTGGACTAAGCTTTAGTGACTTTGTGAAGCTAAGTCATCGAGGCTAAGTCACCAATGTTAGCCCTTGAATTCTGATCCAATGCACCAGATTGACCCATATTTACACATAAAAGTTCAAACATTTTAGAAAAAATTGAAAAAATACCATTGAATCATAAATGTTTTGTTCTATAATCTGAGAAAGTTGTAATCCATTTGCATTACTAGTTTGTGATTAAATAGCTTTTTTACTTTTCAAACATAAAAGGCTATTTAATCACACACCACTAATCCGAATGGACTGAAACTTTCTCAGATTATAGAGCTTAACAATTATGATTCACTGGAATTTTTTCAATTTTTTCTAAAATATTTGAATTTTTTGAGTGTGAATCTAGATCAATCTGGTTCATTGGATCAGAAAGGAAGGGATGAGATTGGTAACTTAGTCTCAGTGACTTAGCTTCACAAAGTCACTGAAGCTCAGTCCCCCATTTCCTATACGCTGCACATGCTCACCGTTTAGACAGTGTTTAGCAATAAAGCTTGACAACTCAACAACGGAGCTAGCAGAGCAAAAATGGCTGCACTGGTTAGCCACCTCGGTAGGACCCACAAGCCCAGAAAAAGGTAGTACCTTTTCTGCCCACTTTTCTGCCATCAGCGTCAGGATAATATGAAGCTGACAGTGGTCCTTTTCTATGTTTTGTTTCCTTGACGCTAGGACTAGTACTAGACACGTGCCTAAGAATTTTTTGGTTAGACATAGGTACTCCACCATTTAGACTCGAGCTAAGAAACAAAAAGATCCTCTTCGCCACCGCAATTCTCATACGTTGTGCTTGCTCTATCCACCCAAAGTTTACGGAGAAATTTGGCTAGATACATACAGGTGCAATCAACAGGCTTATGATGTACTAAGTGGGTCCCAACTTTAGGATTGGTTTTGCTGGCTAGTCTAGTAAATTTGTAGTAGATTCGGAAAAATAAGTCTAGTACGTACATTTCTTAGCCATGTTAGGAACGGCTCACTCTATGCTTGCTCATAGTAGTAGTACTCCCTCCCATCCATATTTATTCGTTGCTAAATTGGACATATCTAGCAATGAATCGGAGGGAGAAGTAGTAGTAGTAGTAATGGTAGTAGTAGTAGTAGTAGTCACATTGAATATACTTAGGGCTTGACGCATAAGCATCACAAACAGTCGCCAAAAGATCGAACAACAAACTTAAAGATAACTTTTGGCTTCTTTGGATAACAGGATTTAAAAACACTGAAATTTGACTCGGTCATAGGTACAATACAATGGATTGCAAAACAGATGAAATAGCTTTCTTTGGATCACATAATTTCAAAACACAGGATAACAGGGTCGGAGGTACAAATCTGTTGGCTTAAAGTCATTTCAATGAAACACAATAAACGCGGAGGAAAATTGCCTCAATCCTACTCGAATGAGTGTAAAAAAGTGGATGTTGAAATTCCTATGGGATTGGGGTGTAGAAATGCAATCTATATGAATTTTGGAGGTATGATTCCTTTCATCCAAAGGGCTTCCTTATGAAAAAAAATACTATGGGTCGAATTCCTCCAAAATTCCTTTGAAAATCCTTCGATCCAAATTGGCACTTAAACAAGATGTGCGTACTCACGACAGACAAATATTTTCCGGCAGGAGGTGATGCGGTCATAGATTTTCATCCTGAACCTGTCTGGGGTGACCTTGAACATAAGGCAGTCACCCTCCTTCAACCCATGGAAAGCAGCAAAGGTAGCCCACTCTTTGTCCGGGACGATATGGTCTTTGTTGCGGTTGGCATGGACAATCCACTCGCATTCCTCGCATGCTTGGACCACCACTAGTTGTGTGTAGGGGTGTCCCTTCAAGTAAGGCTTGAAGTAAGTCGGGATGATAAGCATATACAAGTCATGCTAGACTAACTGGATGTAGAAGCGCCTAGGACGATCCGTCGTGGCATGGTGTCCAACCGACCTAGGGTGTCTTCTGTTGGAGATATGCCCAAGAGGCAATAATAAAAGTGGTTATTATTATATCTTTGTGTTTATGATGAATGTTTGCATCCCATGCTATAATTGTATTATAAGGAAACACTAATACATGTGTGTTTTGTAAACATAAAAGAGTCCCTAGTAAGCCTCTTGTTGAACTAGCTTGTTGATTAATTGATGATCATGGTTTCCTGATCATGGACATTGGATGTCATTAATAACAAGGTTATATCATTAGGAGAATGATGTGATGGACACACACACACATAGTAAGCGTAGCATAAGATCAAGTCATTTAAGTTCGTATTGCTACAAGCTTTCAAATGCATAGTAACCTAATCCTTCAACCATGAGGTTATGTTAATCACCATCACCGGATGGGTACTTTGATGACATCAAACACCGCTTCGTAACTGGTTGGTTATAAAGGTGTCATTGGGTATCCTGAAAGTATGTTTTGAAGCGCATGGACCAAGATTGGGATTTGTCCATCCATATGACGGATAGATATGCTCTGGGCCCTCTTGGTGGAATGTCATCTAGTTAGCTTGTAAGCATGTGACTAGGTCACAAGTGATGACATAACATGGAACGAGTAAAGAGTACTTATCAGTAACGAGGTAGAACTAGGTATGGAGATACCGACGAGCAAACCTCGGATAAGTAGAGTATCGCGTGACAAAGGGAATTGGTTTTGTATGTTAATGGTTCTATCGATCATGAAGTCATCGTTGAGTATGTGGGAGCCGTTATGGATCTCCAGATCCCGCTGATGGTTATTGATCGGAGAGGTGTCTCCATGATGTCTGCATATTCACGAACCATAGGGTGACACACTTAAGGTTCGAAGTTGTTTTAAGTAGATATGGAATGTGCGTTGGAGACCGAATGTTGTTCAGAGTCTCAGATTGGATCCGGGACATCACGAGGAGATCCGGAATTGTCCGGAGAATAAGATTCATATAATGGAGATCATTTTCTAAGTTAGGAAATGTTCCAGAGTATTTATATGGGGATTCTAGAAGGTTTCGGAATGTTCCGGAAGGTTCTAGAAGATTTTTTGGAGTTTACTTGAAAACCAAGAAAGGATAAAGGGAAACTTAAAGGGTAAGTAAGGGAAACTTGGGGGGAAGGACTCTCCCCCCAAGTTCCCTTGTGCGCCGGCCCTAAGGGGTGGGCCTAGGGATGGGAACCCTAGGCCGCACCCCTCCCTCTATATATAGAGGGGTGGAGGCGCCACCCCCTTTGCCCCCTCCCACTCAAAAACCCTAGTCGGCTCTCTCCTCCTCCTTCCATCTTCTCTGGCTTAGGCGAAGCCCTGCAGAATTCTCTACTCCACCACCACCACCACGTCGTCGTGCTGCTAGGATTCCGTGGAGAGATCTACTACCTCCGTTGCTCGCTGGAACGGGGAGAGGAAGGTCTGCTTCGACTCCGCACGTGTGACCGACTGCGGAAGCGCTGCCGGAACGCGGCGCCGGAAGGATCGTCTACTCGATCTTGAGATCGGCAAGTGATCGTCTACATCAACCACGAGATCCGATCTCGCACAAGGCTTTCGGATCTACAAGGGTTAGTACAGATCTATCTCGTTGCACTTGTCTAATAGATTAGATCTTGGCCTTTATCTAGATTAGATCTGGGTTTTGTTCGTTCTTGCGGTAGAATTTTTTGTTTTCCATGCTACGAACCTATCATCTTCTTGGTTTGGCAGAACTAGCGACCGACCAGGCAACACTTGCCGTTGCCAAGGCCTCCACTCTACTACCCGTTAGCTTCAACACTTGTGGTATGATGGGGAGATCATCTTCATAGCCACCTGGCGCTAGAGCAGTCCGGTCAAGAATGTAGTCTAAGTTTGGCATTACAACTGGGTCGTCCCACATGAAAATTATCATTGCGTCAGTCCTTTGGAATTACCAAAATAGCACAATGCATTGTATAAATTGACTAAAGATCACAATGAGTCATTGCACCATCAAAATTACCTAAACAACACAAGGTATCACGTAAATTAAATTGCCTACACAACACAATGCATCATCAGAATGACCTAACCCGATGGGTCCTCAAAATTATATGAACAGCTACTAGAAGGCATAACATTTAATTAGATTGATTAAACAACACAATGCATATCCCCCGCAAAAAAACAGCACAATGTATAATCTAAATGGCTAAAACAGCACAATGCATTATCTGGATAGACAAAACAGCATATATGCAGTGCATCATCAAAAATACCAAAACAACAAAAGGTATTATGTAATTAAATTTAATAAATAGTGTCTGCACAATCAGAATTACCTAAACTGATGGGTCATTGAAATAATCTAAACAGATAGAAGGCATATCATTTAATCCTAAATAGTAGAACACAGATCAAAATGGACGAAACAACATAGTGAGGAGACATGACACAATGCATCATACAAAAAATACCAAAACAACACAATGCATCATGGCAAATTCCTAAACAGCACAATGCATCATCTAAGTACCAAAACAGAACCCTGCATCATCGTCATCAAGAATATTCCATAACTAGGCAGAACAGCACAAGTTAGTTCAACAAAGGACCTGCAGTACATGTTGCAAAATTTTGACTAGATGCATGTCGGATTTGGGTTAAAGCCCCAATCCTCTAGATCTAACCTCGTTGCAGTTGGGGGGCGCGAACTTGCACAAGGGTCGATGGGTTGAGCAGATGAACAAGACGCCACTAACGAAGAACCAGCCACATACACCGAAGAAGCACAAACAATAGGGGTTTCACCATGTGCACTCTGAAATTTGGCACATTGGGAATGAGAGTCTAACCTGCAGATGAAAAGGACATGTCCGCCGCCGCACGAGCATTCGTACCCAACACACGCGGCACCGGACGCTTGGACTACTGCTTGGCGGGCGACGAGGGTTTTGGCTCGACCGGCCAAAACCCTAAGGGCGACGGACACCTCACCTTGGGCACAACCCGCACACACGCGAAAGGCGAAGGACACTTCAAAGAGGGCACTGAGGCCGTCGGGGAGCTTGATGAGGACCCCAGCTCAACCACAGACAAAGGTTTTCGCATTAGTTCCATCGAGGCAATGGCTAGGTTAACGACTAAGAGTCGTGTGGTGAGTGCAGGAATGTGATAGCAAGAGAGGGAATGGTGGGGGGAGTTATTAGAGAATGGGATTGGGTAACCCTTTATCAGCTTTAGTAGTACCGTACTACAAAAAAACTACATTTCACATATCATCACTTTTTGACGAACTAGTTCATTTCTTTGAACCGACTAAAATAGTGGGTACCATTTAGGTTTCAAACTTCCATATGGTACCTGTTTTACTAGTAGTAAGTACACTACAATACTTTGTATTACCCTCCATCCCAAAATATAAGGTGCTTGAGGATTAGTCAAAATTCAACATTTTTTAAGTTTGACCATGATTATACACAAAAAATATAAAATTTATAATACTAAATTAATATCAATAGATTCACCATAAAGTATATTTTCTTAATATGTCCAGTCAATATTATAGATGTAGATTTTTTTCTAAATATTTGGTCAAAGTTAGCAAGGTTTGACTTTTGACCAATCCTTAGACGCATTATATTTTGGGACGGAGGAAGTAATATAAAATATATTTTTAGATACAGGAAATTGCACGATCCACTATCTTTTCATCGGACTTTTGCACAAAGAACTTGGTGGACATCATTTTTGCACATTTTAACAGTTTTTTAGCGTAATATGCACAAACTTGGCCAGTTAGTCCTGTAATGACCGATTTAACGTCATTGGTAGCAAGACTGACAAGTGGTCCCCGAATGCCATTGCTCCCATTCACACACAAAGATTTGAATGATGCTAAAAACTAGATACTAACAATATTTATCACCCGCAATACTTTTTGGATGCATGTAGCTGGTATGTAAGGGACTTATTTCATATGAAACGTCAATGTTTACACAAAGGTACCAACATATTCCATCGCACATTGAATTTGTGAAGGCTTTATTTGGTCGTAATAAACTTGTTTTTGAACATAACTTGTTTATACATAATATTTGACGTTTCATTCACATATCCAAATGTCCATCAAAGATTTTCTTTTAAAGTGTAGGACTAACGATAAATGTCTGTTTATTACACCTCACACAAAAAAACACCCTGATTGATCATAAACTTTAAGCAGATTATTATTTTCCCGGGATTTTTTCCTAAGAGCAAGTACGGTGAATATGCCTCGGAATGCCATAAGCCAAGTGTCTATATTATGAACTTTTTTGAGTTCTCAAGGTTTCATACCGAACTTCACATTATTAAACTAATTTAAGATGATCAATGTTAGATAAAATTTGAACTATGAGTAAGTAGTAGGTTGCTCTTAAAGTTATACAAGTATCTTTTGAAGGTGCCCACACCTAGACTATCAATATATCGGAAACCAATGAATTTGTTGGATTCAACTTCTTGTAAAGCATTTGCATGTACAAAATTTGTCTTTTATTTGAAAATAATAAAAAACATTGCACGGTGACCTCTGACTTGTCCTACTTACTGTGAAAATTGATTATTATCAAGAGAGGTTGCATATAAAAAATAATGTAATTGAAAATATGGCCTGCCATGTATGACCATATCCTTAGGCTTCAGGCCGAAAGACAAGCTAAATGGCCTTATATATATATGTACAACATACTTTATGGTAATGTTCCCATATTTGGTAGATGAGTGCATCTTGCACTACAAGAAAAGTTGGCTTTTACAATGAACGATTTTCATGGTTGAAGGCCCGTTTTTTGTGGCTAAAAATTCTTCTACGACGGATGACCATCGTGGTAAAAGCCCCGTCACAAAAGAATCTACCACTTTTTTCCTGACCGTGGAGGATCGTACCCTTCAGCCATGAAATCTTGTTCCGTCATAGATCTATTCGCCAGCCGTGTTGACTGCTGACGTCATGCAAAATGCCATGTGGCACCCGTCGTTAACGACCGGTTACCGCCGTTAATGGCCATATAAATTGTGGTAGAAGCCAGACCGAGCCAGGGCCTGCTCATAATTAAGTGGGTCGGCCCATCAAGAAAGCCCAATAAGATTACGGCCCATTACTGTTTCACCTGACAATGTTTGAAATGGGCCCACTAGTGTAGACATCCGCGGCCCGTGAACTTTCACGCCCGACACTGTTTCAGCCTACAGAAGGACCACCTTGGTCCAATAGTATGCAGCCCATTTTCAGCCTGGGTCAAGTCTGTCCGTTACTGTTAAGGCCTTCTGTCGGCTTGTCACTTTTCTCGCACCCATCATGCGCCGTCACGACCCTCTACAGTTACATCTTTATTGTTCTGGCCTTCTACTATTAGTCCCATAAACGGGCTAAAGATTCTGGCTTGCTAAAGTTCTGGCCTTGTTACTGATTTTGGTCTATTACTGTTCTGGCCTTTCACTGTTGTGGCCTTTCACTGTTATGGCCGTTCACTAATCCATCCTTTCACTATTCTAGCCTTTAATGTTCCGGCCTTTCACTTTTCTAGCCTTTCACTGTTCCGGCCTTTAACTGTTCCGGCCTTTACTAGGTGTAGGCTCGTCACTGTTGATATGTGGCCCATCAAGGACTGATAAAACATTGTGGGCCTACTACTGTTTAAGCCTATCTAACTTAGATCCAGTGCCACGACATAAACATGGATAAACAAAGAACACAAGTTCTCTAAAATGCTAAATAAATTCTGGAACTGTGGAAAAAAACTTATAACTGGAAAATTAGTAAATTATTACAGTCCTGAAAAATTCTGTAGCTCGTAAAGCATCATCGGAGTACAACACGGCTCATAAACAATATAATCTCAGTTTAAAAAATGTTCCTTTTAGGGAGCTCACGCCGCCTCACATGTAACAGCGGGATTACCACGAGACTTGTTGAGGATATTATTAAGTAGATTCTCCGTCAAAGCTTGCCTGTTTTTAACTCAGATAACTCCTTTCTTGCTATGGAGACTACTACATCTGTTCTGTTGGCTTCCTGTCCAACTACATCAAGTGCATCTTGGAGTGCAGCACCAAAAACTCTTTTTGCTGGAATGTATGGAGTAGTTGAGATTGTGTACCTATGTGAGCAATACGCACTTTCATTGCTGCTCTGTCCAAAGAGATCTACACTTGAGGTAGTTGTTTTCTGTTCTGCCTTCATATTTATATTTGCAACCTAAAACAAAAAGAAACGTCATATAACATAATTACCAAGAAAAACAAAAACCAACGAATTTCAAATCAGTCCTTTTGCTAAAAGGAAGAACGCAATTAGTAACGACAGGGCATCATACATCTCTTTCTTCTGGAATAACTGGAACAGTTGACTTCATAGAGGGATGAGATAGTGTGCAACTGTCACTTCTGCCCTGTGAAATGAGTGCTCTACTTGATGAAGGCTTAAACTAAGATAAAAGAAGTTACAACATCATACAAAGAAACAAAACTACCACGTTCATTGTCAAAGATTTTCAAATGATTATTTGGTCTATTATAGCGATGTAAGCACTCGACACAAGGATCTCATGCAGACGGGTGCCTCTAATAGAATAGAAAAATCATTTTAGATAAATGGTCAAACAATCTATCGAACAGTAAGAATGTTTAAATTTTTTGATTGTCTGCCCAAAGACAAAGTGTCCTATCATCTACCTCGTATTAAAATAGCCATGAACGTGTAGATACCAGAGTGAGATCTGAAGTAGGCGGTTCTTTATATTGGATTCCGTTGCATTTCTGGCCTTGTTATAATCACCCTAGTGCCTCCAACAAAAATAACAACCCAACTAGAATCAATGGCATGACACCAAGGGACTTAAACCTTAAAAAAAGGGGGGGTCCTTACAGTAGCTCTATGTAGAGTCTTAGGGTTGCTGATCTAGTTACAGGTATTTTCATCGATGATGTCCGCTGCATCAAGTAATTGGACTGGTGGTCTCCATAATTCAGTGTCGGTCCTCTGCATAATGGTGCACCGAATAGTGAACACAAAAGGTTCTAGTCTCACAGATGTTAGCATGAAGTGATACAAAAGCAATAGATACTTACGAGATTATAGGGGCCATTCATTCTACGATTTCTAGTGTAAACTACATCTGTTCATTGTGTAACAACAAACGATTAGGAATAGTGGGGTAAGTAGAAGCAAATGAAACAAACATCTTAGTGGAAGAAGCATAACTAATGTAAACGCGTACTGCATACATAGGACAAAAGCATCAAGCAAGAAATAAAAATTAGTGCCATAGCCTACGCCAAGCCAGAGAGAAATTATAACTGCATCACATATGGGCACTTACTAAGATAGATAATGGAAACAAATGTGTTAACCGTTGGCTGACTCATATTTCGCCATGAAATACGAAATCGCACTTGAATGCCTTACGGTTAAACCTGACTGCAAAAAAAATTATTTAGGAAGATACGGGTAACAAGTATAGTACTTGTAAGTTACTACAAAAGTAGCACCAATGCAAAATATAGTTAACTGCTACATATTTATCTTACCAAACTCCAAGGAGATATGGTTACCTCGGTCGTGATGGCGTTTAGGCATGATGCGAATCCTGGGTGGTGACGTCGAGGTTGTCGAGGGTTCCTCCAAGCGCTGATGGATAGCGGCGAAGAAGCAGATTCCTGGTGGTGGGAATGTGTTCGGCGTGCCAGGAGAGTGGGTCGGTAAAGCAGATCTGGTGTTGTGCACGGCGACAACGGTGAATCAGATCTAAGATGCTGAAGGTAGATCTAGGGTTTTCCGCAGGGCTAGCACAGCCGGGGGCAAGGATTGTGTGTGGGTAAGGGGGGTCGGTGGTAGGGGGTGTGGGTATAGAGGTACTGAACAGGGAAATTACGATTGAAGCCCCAACAAACCGACTTCACTAGGGGTAGAAGGGGGATTCCAAGATGTTTGAAACATTGGATAGCGGGAGATTTTCCTGCTCGACTAAATTCAGATTTATGTATAGTCCAAGTAGTAGTAAATTTGTAATCCGTACTCCCTGGAATCAAAGGCCGACATGCACATCGGTGATCATCCATGGCCCATACCGCCTCAGTTCAGAAATTAAGGGCCCATTTGGCCATTTGGCATCTAAATATTGATCATCCATGGCCCAGATTGGCTCGGTTCAGATATTAAGGACGAGTTTGGCATCAAAGTATTTTTAAATTATTTAGAAAACATTTTGATTTTAGAATAAACTGAACTATTGAATATCTTTTAGTGTTTTCTTCCAAAAAATAATAGGGGTTTAAACTGAAGTATTCTCCAAAACTATGTTTTTTAAAATAATTGAGAAAGAGGCCAGACCCCTTTTTGAAGAAATTGGGAAGAGAGAAAGCTGAAGTATTACTTTGGTAGGCACTAAAATACTATGGCATTGTTCTTTTTTCGTATTATATCTATTCATGAA
The DNA here is from genome assembly GCA_916181665.1 of Avena sativa. Lineage (NCBI taxonomy): Eukaryota > Viridiplantae > Streptophyta > Magnoliopsida > Poales > Poaceae > Avena > Avena sativa. The sequence continues at coordinate 439,487,767 of OV702289.1, forward strand.
CGATGATGCGTATGAAGATGTTGTCACCAAGACAGGTAGTGAGCACGAAAATTATGATTAAAGCCCCAACCAACTCGAGTTAAATTTGTTTATCCATAGTCCAACTAATAATAGTAGAATGGTAGGCCGGTGGTATGGGGAATCAAGTGTAATATTAAAGCGCCCTGAGCTTTAAAAAAATAAAGCGCCCTTTATCAATAACTTTTCAATCACTATGGTTGGCAGTGTTTATACTTCTATTCTAAACAAAAATATGGGAACCCACTATTTCGCTAACGTGAATAATCTAGCCCGTTAAGTCATGGGTACGGGCACGAGTAGATAGACCCATACCGTACCCATTTAAACTGACATAGTAGTAAAACTTACCTGTAGACTTACAACCTATGTGGCCAAGCAACCTAGAGAAGAGTATGATACTGTGGCTTATAAACTTCGATATTTTTCATGGGTACGAGCATGGGTAAAGTTTTATACCCGCGAGTACGGGTATGGGTAAAATTTTCTACCCATTGACTAAACGGAAGTGGGTATGATATTGTTCTACCCTACTCACACCCTACCCATTGCCAGCCTTACTTCGTGCTCATTCATTAATGTGGCCACGTTTTCCTTCAGGTTTTCCGAAAGTTGTTCGGTCATGCACACATAGCATATTCTATGAAGTATAGTAGTACAACATACATAGACCGCAATTAATTATTCGAGCTAATCACTATTGTTCTTATTTAAAAATAAAAATTATTGGGCTTTGGAGCATGTCCAACAACCTTTTGTATTGAATTTCTAAAATCTGACTCTAGGAAGAGGAGCGCGAAGGTTTATCAATGGAACACAATTTTCAATTTCCTAGCCTTCCTATAAGCGTTCATTAGTGTTTGCCCTTCCTAGCAAAAATCATGTCTACTCTCTCTGTTCCAAAATATAAGACGTTTTAGCTTTGTGAAATAAATGTATCTAGAGGCCTTTTAATGTAAAGGTTCACTCCGAACATCTACGAACCTATACACTAAATGGCGTCTAGATACATTCAATTCACAAAGCTAAAACGTCTTATATTTCTGAATGGAGGAAGTACATGGTAGTGGGTCCAGTGAATAGATTTTCACAAGGTGTGGAGTTAATTTCGAAACACACGCAAAATTTCAAAATGCCGTGATCCATAGCCACTTTGATTGTTTTAAAAACACGGTCAAATTTCTAGGCATGCATATTCTTAGCAATAAATTTAATCTTTCCAAACTCTCACTCGTTCTCGATACATTGACTGCGGCCTGGTGGGTCTAGTGAACAGATTTTCGCAAGGTGTGAAGTTAATTTTGAAACGCACGCAAAATTTCAAAATATGGTGAGCCATAGCCTATTGGATTGTTTTCAAAACACAGTCAATCTTTCAAGGCATGCATATTCTTAGCAAGAAGTTGATGGACAAGAGGGATCCAAAGCAAAATAGAAAAGAAACATCTCACACTTACGCCCCAGTTTTTAACTATGTTTAATTTTTTAGACACTAGACAATAAAAACATTTTGTCAGTCATTAATAGTTCAAATACATGCATATATTTATTTAAAAAATACAGACATATAATTTTAACAAATTTGCATAAATTATTTTTCATACTTTTGTCCGCACACTATATATAATAGTGGTAAGATAATAAAAGAAAGACTATCAATAGTATCTTCTCGATGCTAAAATGGAAATGAAGATCCAACGTCTCACAATGTTGGGATTCGAGTCTTTATCCAAAGGTCAATATTCAAAGTTATTCGTACACTATATACAATGCTCAGAAAAAAAATGAGAAACATGTATTTTGATACCTTTGAATACAAAAAAAAAAGCTCTAGCTTCTTCATAATGTGTATTGGCCTACGGTGTACGAATATTCCTGGTTTTGACCCGAACAGCCAAGGTCATGACCATATCAACATTGTGTATTGGCTGCTCTAGAAGGAGCCAAACTATAAGGTTTTCCTTTTAGGGTCCTTTGTGCTAAATGTATGGACCTCAATGTAATAATTTTCCTTTTTTAGTTCCTTGATGTAAAATATACTCCCACCGTCCGTGTAAAATGTTAATCTAAAAGTAAATGGTAAAATTTAAACAAATTTAAGCTTAGTTGTCAATGGGTATGAACATTCTTGGATTTCAAGCCGAACGACCAAGGTAAGGCCATATCAACATCATACTTTATGTTGATGATCCCATGTTAGAGAACTTGCATGGCAATAGATCTGGCCATGTTTTGAAAACAATCGAAGAGGAAGTAGTATTAAGAGTTTGGCTCAGATCAGGTGATCTCTCAAGAATGAGCCGAACCAGATTTTTTTCTTTTAGGGTCCTTTATGTTAAATGTATATGGACCTTGATGTAATTTTTACTTTTTTGAGGTCCCTGATGTAAAATGTACTCTGATCGACCGTGTATAGTTCCAACCTAAAAGTAAGTGGTGAAATTTAAACGAATTTAAGCTTAGTTGTCAATGAGTATTAACCATTCTTGTATTTCAAGACAAACGACCAAGGTCAAGGCCATATCTACATCATACTGTATGGTGATGATCCCATTTCCAAGAATTTGCATGCCGACAAATTTGGCCATATTTTGAAAACAATCGAAGATGAAGTAGTATGAAGAGTATGGCTCGATCAACTACTCTCTAGAGAAGGAGCTGAACCCGACTGTTTTCCTTGCTTAATTTTAATGTCCTTTGTGCTAAATGTATGGACCTCGATGTAATTTCCCCCTTTTGTTAGGTCTAAAAGTGTAAGTGGTGAAATTTAGATGATTTTAAGCTTACATGTCAATAAGTATGAGCATTCTTGGATTTCAAGCCGAACGACCAAGGTCAAGGCCATATCAACATTATACTTTGTGCCAATGATCCCATGTTAGAGAATTTGCATGGCAACAGGTTTTGCCATGTTTTGAAAACAATCGAAGAGGAAGTAGTATTAATAGTTTGGCTCACATCCGCTGATCTCTCGAGAATGAGCCAAACCAGATTTTTTTCTTTTAGGGTCCTTTATGCTAAATGTATATGCACCTCAATGTAATTTTTGCTTTTTGAGGTTCGTGATGTAAAATGTACTTCGGTCGACCATGTAAATTTCTAACCTAAAAGTATTATGGTGAAATTTAAATGAATTTAAGCTTAGTTGTCAACAAGTATGAAGCATTATTATTGTATTTCAAGACGAACCACCAAGTTCAAGGCCATATCTACATCATACTTTATGTTGATGATCCCATATGCAAGAATTTGCATGCCGACAAATTTGGCAATATTTTGAACATAATCAAAGATGATGTAGTATGAAGAGGAGTATGGCTCGATCAGCTACTCTCTCGAGAAGGAGCCAAACCCAACTATTTTCCTTGCTTAATTTTAGTGTCCTTTATGCTCAATGTATGGTCCTCGATGTAATTTCCCCGCTTTTAGGTCTAAAAGTGTAAGTGGTGAAATTTAGACGATTTAAAGCTTACTTATCAACGAGTATGAACATTATTGGATTTCAAGCCGAATGACCAAGGTCAAGGCCATATCAACATCATACTTTATATGATGATTATGATCCCATGTCAGAGAATTTGCATGGCAATAGATCTGGCCATGTATTGAAAACAATCGAAGATGAAGTAGTATCAAGAGTTTGGCTCAGATCAACTGATCTCTCGAGGAACCGAACAAGAAAATTTTCCTTTAGGGTCCTTTATGCTAAATGTATGGACCTCGATGTAATTTTTCCTTTTTCGAGGTCCCAGATGTAATACTCCGGTCGGTCGTGTAAAGTTCTAACCTCCTAAAAGTAAGTGGTGAAATTTAAACGAATTTGAGCTTAGTTGTCAACGAGTATGAACCATTCTTGTATTTCAAGATGAACGTCCAAGGTCAAGGCCATATCTACACCATACTTTATGATGATGATCCCATATCCAAGAATTGGCATGCCAACAAATTGGGCCATATTTTGATAACAATTGAAGATAAAGTAGCATGAAGAGTGTGGCTCGATCAGCTACTCTCTCGAGAAGGAGCTGAACCCAACTTTTTTGCTTGCTTGTTTTTAGGGTTCTTTGTGCTAAATGGATGGACCTCGATGTAAAATTTCCCCTTTTTAGGTCCTTGTTGTATAATTTACTCCCACCGACAGTGTAAAATTCTAACCTAAAAGTAAGTGGTGAAATTTAAACGAATTTAATCTTATAGTTGTCAACGAGTATGAACATCCTTGGATTTCAAGCTGAACGACCAAAAGGTCAAGGCCATATCTCTACATCAGACTTTATGCCGATGATCCCATATCCAAGAATTTGCATGCCGACAAATTTGGCCATATTTTGAAAACAATCAAAGATGAAGTAGTATGAAGAGTGTGGCTCGATCAGCTACTCTCTCGAGAAGGAGCCGGACCCGACTGTTTTATTTGCTCAATTTTAGGGTCATTTGTGCTAAATGGGTGGACCTCGATGTAATTTTCTATTTTTTTAGGTCCTTGATGTAGAATGTACTCCCACTGATTGTAAAATGCTAACCTAAAAGTAAGTGGTGAATTTCAACGAATTTAAGCATAGTTGTCAACGAGTATGAAAAAATCTTGGATTTCAAGCCGAACAACCAAAAGGTCACGGCCATATCTCTACATCAGACTTTATGCTGATGATCCCATATCTAAGAATTTGCATGCCGACAAATTTGGCCATATTTTGAAAACAATCGAAGATAAAGTAGTATGAAGAGTGTGGCTCGATCAGCTACTCTCTCGAGAAGGAGCCGAACCCGACTGTTTTCTTTGCTCAATTTTAGGGTCATTTGTGCTAAATGAGTGGAGCTCGATGTAATTTTCCTTTTTAGGTCCTTGATGTAGAATGTCCTCCCACTGACCGTGTAAAATGTTAACCTAAAAGTAAGTGGTGAATTTCAACGAATTTAAGCATAGTTATCAACGAGTATGAAAAAATCTTGGATTTCAAGGCGAACGACCACAAGGTCAAGGCCATATCTCTACATCAGACTTTATGTTAATGATCCCATATCCAAGAATTTTCATGCCGAAAAATTTGGCCATATTTTGAAAACAATCGAAGATGAAGTAGTATGAAGAGTGTGGCTTGATCAACTACTCTCTCGAGAAGGATCCGACCCCGACTATTTTCTTTGCTCAATTTCGGGTCCTTTGTGCTAAATGTGTGGACCTCGATGTAATTTTCCCTTTTTTAGGTCCTTGATGTAGAGTGTACTCCCATGGGTCGTGTAAAATGCTAACCTAAAAGTAAGTGGTGAAATTTCAACGAATTTAAGCATAGTTATCAACGGGTATGAACATTCTTAGATTTCAAGGCGAACGGCCAAGGTCAAGGCCATATATATCAACCATCATACATTATGTTGATGATTCCATATGAAAGAATTTGCATGGCAACAAATTTGGCCATATTTTGAAAACAATCGAAGGGGAAGTAGTATCAAGAGTTTGGCTCAGATCAGCTGATCTCTCGAGAAGGAGCCGAACCAGAAAATTTCCTTTAGAGTCCTTTATGCTAAATGTATGGACCTCGACGTAATTTTTGCTTTTTTTAGGTCCCTGATGTAAAATGTAGTCTGATTGACCTTGTAAAGTTCTAACCTAAAAGTAAGTGGTGAAATTTACACGAATTTAAGCTTAGTTATCAACGGGTATGAACCATTCTTGTATTTCAAGATGAACGACCAAGGTCAAGGCCATATCTACATCATACTTTATGCCGATGATCCCATATTCAAGAATTTGCATATCGACAAATTTGGCCATATTTTGAAAACAATCGAAGATGAAGTACTATGAAGAGTGTGGCTTGATCAGCTATTCTCTCGAGAAGGAACCGAACCCTACTGTTTTTCTTGCTTAATATTAGGGTCCTTTGTGCTAAATGTGTGGACCTCGATGTAATTTTCCCCCTTTTTAGGTCCTTGTTGTAAAATGTACTCCCATCGGCCGTGTAAAATTCTAACCTAAAAGTAAGCGGTGAAATTTAAACGAATTTCAGCTTATAATTGTCAATGAGTATGAACATTCTTTGATTTCAAGCCGAACAACCACAAAGTCGAGGCTATATCTCTACATCATACTTTATTCTGATGATCGAGTATCCAAGAAATTGCATGCAGATAGATTTGGCCATATTATGAAAACAATCGAAGAGAAAGTAGTATGAGAGTATGGCTCGATCAACTGCTCTCTTGAGAAGGAGCCAAACCCGATTGTTTTCTTTGCTCAAATTTAGGGTCCTTTGTACTAAATGTATGGACCTCGATGTAATTTCCCCATTCTTTAGGTCTTTGATGTAGAATGTACTCCCACCGACCGTGTAAAATGCTAACCTAAAAGTAAGTGATGAAATTTCAATGAATTTAAGCATAGTTGTCAACAAGTATGAAAAATCTTGGATTTTCAAGACGAACGACCACGAGGTCAAGGACATAGCTCTACATCATACTTTATGTTGATGATCCCATATTCAAGAATTTGCATGGCGACAGATTTGGCCATATTTTGAAAACAATCGAAGAGGAAGTAGTATGAAGAGTATGGCTCGACCAGCTTCTCTCTCGAGAAGGAGCCGAACCCGACTGTTTTCTTTGCTCAATTTTAGGATCCTTTGTGCTAAATGTATGGACCTCGATGTAATTTTCCCTTTTTAGGTCCTTTATGTAGAATGTACTTTATCCTTACGATCCCATATCCAAGAATTTGCATGCCGACAAATTTGGCCATCTTTGGAAGACAATCGAAGATATTAAAAACAAAAAATAATCAATTTCATTTTTCCAAGTGAAAAGAATTTATTTTCTAAAAAGAAAGTACAAAGAATTTATTTCCTTTTTTCTGTTAAATAAAGAGGAAGAAGAGACTACATGAGCACAGAGGAGGCACCGAGAGAGATGCGAAGAGGAGGATTTGAAGGCGATGCGATGTCATAGCAAAGCTGGGATGGGTTCCTGACACGAGGTACAGGGTACAGTGAGTAGAGTAAATTTCTGGACCACAATATATATGCACGCAAAACAAAATGTGTTTTCTCTCTCCTTCACTCCCCCATCACCACCCCCACACCCCGGCCGGCTGATCTCTCCCTCGTCCACAAAGTGGCACTACGCACACGCGTCGACCAACAACCTGCCTTGTGTCGGTGGCTCCGTGTCTGTGTCTGGCGTGTTCATCAGCTGCGTCGGCGGGAACCATTTTGGTCCTTGATGGCAAAACGTATTACTATTACAGTAGTACGTAGTGTACAATAGAGTAGCAATTCAAACTTTCCCGGTTTCGAAATTTTCACATCCTTCACAAACATCCGAGGGGAAGGATATTCAATAGATCGTCATTTGCAGTACTGCTACTAGTACTACCGGGTATAGTGAGTAGTACCAAAAGAAACTTTTTTGACGAGTAGTACCAGAAGAAACTTCATACAACCATTAACTTCATATAGGAATCGCTGCTGAACTAGTGCAGGTCCGGCGCCTCCTTGCACCTAGTCTGCCCCGCCAGCGGCAGCTCGTGACATCGGCGCCAACGACAGCTCTAGCAACAGAGCCGGCTCCTGACTCATCGGCACCTCCGGAGAAGGCGCCGACACCTCTTGAGCCATCGGCGGCACCGCCGAAAAACGAGGCGGCACCTTCGGAGCCATCGGCAACTACGAGAGAACACTGTGGATGAAGTTGCCATTGTTTGGGAACCAGTTCCAGTAGTTGGTGAAAATGTTGGAGCCGGTGAACACCACCATCTCGCAGCCGTAGTGGAAGGCCTGGTCGTAGAGATGACGGGCATCCCTGAAGTTGACGAACTTGACCTTCAGCGTCCCGTCTGGATTGTCGTACATGCCGTACATTTGGTACTTGCGGTCACCGTACCCAGTGTCGAGGAAGGCGCACGCTAGCTGCCTATTTGTTCTCTACAGGGAGAAATCCCAAATGCGCAGGGCATTGTCCTCCTATGCGGCGATGTCGGGGTTTTTGCACTTCGGTACAGCGGGCGACAGCCAAAAGGTGGCCATGGATGACAGACGAGGTCGAAGATGGTTGCTGGAAGCGGGGGATTAGAGATGGTTTGGTGCAGGGAAGGGGAGAGATTAAATAGGAAGGAGGTGATCCAAGATTAATGTGGCAGATTACCAAAGCGAGGGGATAATCAATGTCGCTGATGAAGCCGATGCATGTGGCAAATATCGATGACGATGACTAGGGTAAGCGATTGGAAAGAATGGTGACTCTACTTCCTGAACTCGATGGCCTAGTCATAATTTTGTGGTGCGTCCAAGGCGACCGCGACCTCCCCAATCTGTGGGCCCTACGTGGATGACTGAGTTGATGGGTGAAAACAAATTGATAATGATAACGTGGTATGAAATGTGATTTAACAAACGTTAAGTTGTTTTAGCCAATATTCTTATTAGAGAAAAAATGCATACATTAAGTCTATTAGTAATAACTGTCTACCCATACTGAGAATACGTCCTAGTGTGCTATGGAATTTTTGCGGTGGTGAAATGATGGTTCTAGAACATGTTGGAGTTTTCCCTAGGTACTATTCAAAACGAATCTAGCTGCTCTTAACCATTGGACTTAAAAGCCCAACGGTTAGGATTGGTGCTATAGATCCAATTCAAAACTGCTCCATTATAGTAGTAGAGAAAAGTACCACCACCCGGTAAAATGGAAAGAAGAAGATCCAACGGCTAGCATTGTTGTGATTCGCGAGTCTTGATCCATAGGTTAATACTCAAAGTTATTCGTACATTATATAGTGGTAAGATAAGATAACAAAGACTATCAATAGTATCTTCTAGATGATGGAATGGATTAGAGGATCCAATAACTAGCAGCAATGTTGGGATTCGCGGGTCATGAATCAGCGGTCACCTTTGAATACAAAAAAATGCTATGGCTTCTTCACAATCTGTATTGGCCTACGGTGTATGTACATTCTTGTATTTGACCCGAACAGTCAAGATCATGCCCATATTCACATCATATCTCTACTACTATGATGGAGCAGTTTTAATTTGAATTGGATCCATAGCACCAATCCTGACCATTGGGTTGTTAGATCCAATGGTTCAGAGCAGCTCGATTCGTGTTGAATAGTACCTATAGAAGACTCCACCATGTTCTAGAACCATCATGTCACCATCCCCTCAGTATGTGTAGATATATTATTAATAGTACCTATAGAAGACTCCACCATGTTCTAACGACACTATTGGTTAATAAAAACTTAATGTTTGTTAAATCATATTTCATACAGTATATACATGTGTGGCACGTGCCTTTTACTAGTAATGGTAAGATAAGAAAAGAAAGACAATCAATAGTATCTTCTCGATGCTAAAATGGAAATAATGAAGATTGAATGTCTAACAATATTGGGATTTGCGTCTTGATCCAACAGTCAAGATTCAAAGTTATTCGTACACTATATAGTGCTAAGAAAAAATGAGAAACATGTGTTTTGACACCTTTGAATACAAATAATGCTCTCGCTGCTTCACAATGTGTATTGGCCTAAGGTGTATGAACATTCCTGGTTTCGACCCGAATAGCCAAGGTCATGACCATATTGACAACATATATAGTTTATGATACACTACCCGCATCTGGTAGATTCGTGCATCTTCTTCAACAAGATATGCTGAAAGTGAGTAGTGCGTTGTTTTCTTTTGCTAAGCAAGTACTAGTCTTACCATTACCACTATGTTAACACTATATGGTGTACAAAAAAACTTTGAATATTAATTATTTGATCAAGACTCACGAATCCCAACATTTCCAACCATTGGATATTCTTTTCCATTCTAGCATCAAGAAGATTCTATTAATAATCTTCATCACAATGAAATACTATGCACAAACTTCAAAACACACTTCTCCATCATTCTAGAATCTTCTCCCGTTTCTATAGACCATGTTACCAAAATTTTCAAGCATTTGATTTTAGTGTCCTTTGTGCTAAATGTATGGACTTGGATGTATTTTTTGTTCTTTGAGGTCCTTGGTATAACATGTACACATCCACTTACCGTGTTAATTAATTGAAGAATCTTGCTCCCTCGGGACATACCTTAGTCAAAAAAAAGTACCACCACTAGGGCTGGAATTCGAGCTGAGCTGACTTGCTAAAGCTCGTTCAACTAATGACCTAGCTTGTCTCGACTCGTTTACAAAACGAGTTCATATTTGAAACTCGAGTCGACTCGGTAAACTCACGAGTAGCTCGTTGAGCACGTTATGAGTTACAAAAAAGAGCACACATAAGAAAAACTAGTAATTATCCTACTAATTAAGAACTAGAATAAGGATAGTACTTTCATAATAACACGAAGGCAAGATCGAATGGAAAATATAGTAGTTCTACACCATTACATGTATAAGAAACATTCGTAGTATGACACTCATCAGTGGAAAATTTCAAATTCTATATTTGAACGAGTTTAACGAGCTAAATGAGTAGCTCATTTAGCTTGGGTGAACAAACAAGTTCAAATCTAAAACTAGGCTCGACTCGTTAGACACCGAGATCAAGCCGAGTCAAGCCGAGTCACGAGTTACACTCATTTAGCTCGCGAGTTTCGAGTTATAATTCCAGGCCTAACCACCACCCGTTTTTTTGAAAAAGTGGGGACCATGTTTTCTTACAATTCCCTAGTCTTAGCACATTTCAAGATTCCCTAGCGAACCATGCCCACTTAAATAACTTTATGTCAATTTAAAGAAATTAGGTCAAACTTGAACTACAAGTAAGCGCGGTAGATTCCTCTTGAATTTTTCTAACGCTGTCTGAAGGGACCCATGATGTATATATATCAAGACTTAAGTTCCAGGGCGAAGTACTAAACACTAGTAGTACTTTCATCCAAGGATCAAGGCCTATTTTTTGAAAAGTCAAACTATGCAAAGTTTGACCAAGGTTTTAGAAAAATATATTAATATTTACAATATGAAATACATACCCTTTGATACATCATGAAACATATATTCACATGGTATCTACTAATATCATACAGTAGTTCTTGATTTTTTTTAGAAGTTTGGTTAAACTTTTCGTAGTTACACTTATAAAAAAAGCCTTAGGCCCTCTTTGGAACAAAGGAAAATCATAGGATTTTTGGAGGATAGGATTCCTATAGGAAAAATTCCTATGGGTTCGTTTGGGACAAAGGAATAGGAATCTAAGATTCCTTTGAAATTCTTATGGTATAGGCTATTTCATAGGAAATTTCTAGGAAAAATAACATGAGGTCTAACCTCATGTGTCATCTCCTTGTGTCTACAATTCATGCGGTTTTCCTGTGTGACATCCAAACGACACCCTAAATTATTTCCTGTGCTATTGATTTCCTATAGGAATTGAGCATACATGATACTATCTTAATTCCTGCGTTTTTTCTATTCCTATGTTTTGCATTCCTGCATTTCAAACGGGGCCTTAAGCTTTGGGACGGAGGTACTAGTCAGATGAGGGAAAAAACCGAAGAGCAAGAGGAGCTCAGAGAATAAAAGGGAGGCAGAGCGGGTGGGCAGCGTGACAGGGCACTTGAAGGCGATGCGATGTGAGAGCAGAATTATGATGGGTTCCTGACATGAGGTACTACAGACTTTACAGTGTACACACTCTAGTAAATTTCAGGACTTATGTGCACTCAAAACAAAACAAATTTATTTTTTTCGCTCTCAGTCGCCGCCTCACCATCCATCTTAGCACTCCCTCGTCCACAGTGCTGCGCATGTGTGTCTTGGTACGGCGGCTCAGTTGTGTATCCGGCATGTGCGTTGGTGTACATAGGAAGGAACCGGGCATTGGCGGCAAAAATTAGTAGAATTCAAACTTTCGATTTTTTCTCTTTCTTTCCAAGCATCGGGAATGAAGGTTATTCAAAAGATGACCATATCAACATCATATCTCTATCTGTACTATTACTAGAAAGTTACACGTGCCTTGCATGTGAGACTCAGATAGTAGACATATTACTTATCATCACTATATAAAATTATAATTGGTAAAGCACAATAAATTATAAATTTGATCAACATATATAAAGTATGGGTATATCCTTGTACTTTGTATGTCATGTAGAAGTCAAAAATGATTAGCTACCTAACACATGAATTTTTGATAACATGGTCTAGAGAAGAAAAAAAAGATTCCAGTATGATGGAAAAGTATATTTAGAGGTTTATGCATAGCATTCATTATGTCGAAGACTACAAATAGAATCTTCTAGATGCTAGAATGGAAAATAAGATCCAATGGCTAGAAATGCTAGGATTCATGAATCCTGATCCAACGGTCAATATTCAAAGTTATTCGTACACTATATAGTGGTAAGATAAGATAATGAAGTAGTTTTCAATTGGATCCTTAGCACCAATCCTAACTGTTGGGCTGTTAGATCCAATGGTTCAGAGTACCTGGATTCGTGTTGAATAGTACCTAGAGCAAACTTCACCATGTTCTAGTACCATCATGTCACCACCCCCAAAATATCATAGCATAGTAGACTCTATTCTCTCTACTATTAGAGAAAATTGCAAGGATCAGTAACTCTTGGTGCAACAGTTGCATGGACCAGCAACTCTAGCTTTTTGCTACACAAACCAGTAACTTTGGGAATACAGTGGTTAAAAAGAAATCTAGTGGTAGTTAACTGCGTATTAGACAGCTACGGTCACCGATCATAAAATACAAAATTTAAAATTTCAAAAAATTATGAACGAAAATATCGCACGTACATAAAGACATTATATGTTCACACACAAGTTATCAAGAAACATAATTATTATTTTATGTGGTTTGTGTAAAAAGACGAGAAAATATATGTGAATAGTTAAGTTGGAGCATCGAAATTTTTCATTTTATACAGAGAACACAAAAAATATTCTTTATTCAAGAAAATTTGAGAACGAATATATATGGGCAGTTCCGATGGACACCCCATTTGGTCTATTTGCGGGAGGGCGACATGAATAGACCAAATATCCTCTGTTTGTCCGATTGCGGTTGGTATGTACATAACCAACGATGCTCCAATTGAACATATCAACTAGTACTGCAGTTGCCGATATAGGTGAGAACGCTGTAGTGGGTGGAGGAGCATAGCCGAGCTCGTGCCAGCTCGATGCCGATGCAAATAGGCTGGAGTGTGTCCCTTCGTCGCCCACAATTATTTTTTGCCGTGGGATATCGATGATCAACGACTGAAAACTATCCTCTACATAAGAAATTTTACTTTAATCCTTTGTCTGGTGATCTTTCGCATTTGTTTTTTACCCTGAATCGCGACCTGAGTCGCTGATGGGTGGACCTCACATGATCCTTACTCGTCTTATGGTGAGCGGCGTTCCATGCACGATACGTCTCCGCACCTGCCGGGTTGCTGGGCCCGTCCAGAGCCGACGTGGCATCATGAGCCCATGTTGGTCATAGTTTCTTGCAGCCATGGGCCCACCGAGAGACGATGTGACGCCGTTCATGTCCCCTCCTGCAAATGGATCTGGTCTGATTTGAGGTGCCCATCGAAGTTGTCCTTATATGTTTTCACAAATTTTCAAAAATAAAGAATTTCTTGTGTTCTCTATAAAAAGAAAAACTCTGATGCTCCATTGTAACTATTCACGGACATCTTCTCATCTTTTTACACAAATCACATAAAATAATAATTATTTTTCTTGATAACTTGTGTGTGAACACAAAATGTCTCTGTGTACTTGTGAAATTTTCGTTCATAATTTTTTAAAATTTAAAATTTTCTTTTATGATCGGTGGCCATAGTTGTCTAATACATATTTAACTATCATTAGATTTCTTGGTAATGATGTATCCCCAAAGTTGCTGGTTTGTGCAACAAAAAACTAGAGTTGCTGGTTTGTGTAACTATGGCACCAAGAGTTACTGGTCCTTGCAATTTTCTCGTATTACTACTACAATGGAGCAGTTTTGAATTGGATCCATTGCACCAATCTTGACTGTCGGGATATTAGATCCAATGGTTCAGAGCAGCTGTATTCGTGTTGAATATTACCTAGAGCAAACTCCAACATGTTCTAGAACCATCATTTCACCATCCCCAAAATTTCATAGCACTGTAGGATGTATTCTCAATATAAATAGATAGTTATTACTAATAGACTTAATGTATGCATTTTTCTCTAACAAGAATATTGGTTAATAACAATTTAACGTTTATTAAATCACATTTTATATAGTATATACGTGTGTGGCACATCCCTTGCGATCAACATGTGAGACTCGGATAATAGACGTCTAACATATCATCACTATATACAATTTTAATAGGTAAAGCATACAGAAATATAAATTTGATCGATATCTATAAAGTATGGGTGTATATTTGGTTCTTGTACTCTGTATATTATTTAGAAGTCAACGATTATTAGTTATCTAAAACTAGAAAATTCTAGTAACATGCTCTGGAGAATCGAGGGAGAAGATTCTAGAATGATGGAGAAGTGTGTTTTGAGTTATATGCATACCATTCATTGTGATGAAGACTATCAATAAATCTTCTAGATGCTAGAATGGAAAAGAAGATCCAACGGCTGGAAATGTTGGGATTCGCGAGTCTTGATCCAATGATCAATATTCAAAGTTATTCGTACACTATATAGTGGTAAGATAAGATAAGATATATATGTAAAAAAACGTCAAAACACACTTATTCATCATTCTAGAATCTTCTTGATTGTTTCTCTAGACCATGGTTCTAAAATTTTCAATTATTAGGTAGCTAATAAACATTTATTTCTATATAATATAAAATGCAAGAACCAAATATACACTCATACTTTTTAGAAATGACGTGGCTCAAATTCATAGCTATTTCAAGACTTCCCTATTACAATGTTATATACTAATGACATGTCATGTTTCTGTATATTATGTGAGTTTCACGTGCAAGGCACGTGCAGCTTACTAGTACTACTACGAAGAGCATGGCTCGGCTCCATGATAGAGGAGCAGGACCCGACTACTAATTTTAATTGCTTGATTGTAGGGTCCTTTGTGTTACATGTATGGACTTAGATGCAATTTTTACCTTTTTAAGGTCCTTGGTGTAACATGTACACATGCACTAGCTTGTTAATTATTGAAGCATCTCACTTCTTCGGGACATACCCAATCAAAAATAATAAAGTGCCACCATCCAATTTTCAGAAAACATGGACATGTTTTTTACAATTCCCTAGTCTTAGGACATTTCAAGCTTCCCTATATAGTAGCTAACTATGCCCATGCACTCAAATAACTTTATGTCGATTTAAAGAAAGTAGGTAAATTTAAACTACAAGTAAGTGCGATAGATTCTTTCTTGAATTTGCAAGAGAGCCAACAATTAGCAATGTTGGAATATGTCAATCTATATCCAATGATCAATGTTCAAAGATATCCATGTTATATATCTTATTAGTAAGTTGCACATGCCTTGCACGTGAGAATCAGATAGTAGAAGTATATGCCATATCATTTTTTCTCTACTACTATAAAGGAGCAGTTTTGAATTGGATCCATAGTACCAATCCTGACCGTTGGGCTGTTAGATCCAATGGTTCAGAGCTGGTGGATTCGTGTTGAGTACTACCTAGAGCAAACTCAAACTCTACCATGTTCTAAAACCATCATGTCACCCTCCCAAACATTTCATAGCATAGTAGGTTGTATTCTCAATATGTGTAGATAGTTATTATTAATAGACTTAATGTATGCATTTTTCTCAAACAAGACTATTGTTTATAACAACTTAATGTTTGTTAATCACATTTCATACAGTATATACATGTGTGGCATGTGCCTTTTACTAGTTTATATAAAATTATAATAGGTGAAGCCCAAAAATAATTATAATTTCGAGCTACGTTCATAAAGTACCGTTGGATCTTAATTCTATCCATTCTAGCATCTAGAAGATACTATTGATAGCCTTTAGCATACTAAAAGATATGCACAAACCTCAAAACACACTTCTCAATAATTCTAGAATGTTCTTCGTCATTTCTCTAGAACATGGCGAGTACTATTAGGTAGCTAATAGGTTGATTATTACTAGTCCCTCCGAGCCATATTAGTTAACTTGGATTTGTCTAGATACAGATGTATCTAATACTAAAATATGTCTAGATACATCCATATCTAGACAAATCTGAGTCAACTAATATGTGTCGGAGGGAGTACATGATACAAACTATAAGACCCAAATATACAACGGATATTCTATGGACATGGATCAAAATTATAATTATTTTTTGAGCTTCACCTATTATTATATTTTTTGGTAGTCCTAATTATCAGAGTTGGGCATGTGGGTTCAAATCCTTCGCGTGCTAGAAAAGAGATTCTACCGTGCACGCTATCTAGAAGGGAGGGGAGAAACGTGGGTTCATGTCCTTTCCTGAAACACAGTCTACGTGACGAGACGGTACAATACTAAGCCAGGACGTGACAGCTTGCTAGTCTAGCACTCTAGCTATAACTCCAACAGGCGTCCTCGATCCACTGCAGAAGACCGACGAGGGAACACGCAAAATTAACACCCCTCATTCAAAGAGCCTCCCATCTTCCCCATCTCCGGCAATCCCCATTCGCTAACGTTGGCTAGCTGCATTTTGGAACCTCTCGGGCGCCGCACTTCCTAAATTTTCCTAGCCATTTCTTGCCCACTGCATCGGTTCTTGCAGGCCTCCATCACTCTCCTCCAAGAAACCACAACAATCATATTTAAATCTGCCCTCGCCCCCAGTCCATCCGGACGCAATGGTGGATTCGATGCACAACATCCGGTACGATGGCTGGAGCAAGGTCAGTGACGATGCCTTCAGAGAAATTACTATGCGTATGGACACTACCAGCACCGTCCGGCTGGCCGCGTGCTCCAAGGAGTTGCACCGCCAAGTCGTCGGCGGAAAAGGTAGCAAATGCCCCAGTGTCGGTTGCGGGACATTGGTCACCTTCCTCGAGTTCCTCAACCACAGGATGGTGTGCCCGCACGGCCCGTGCAACTGCACTCAGCCTGGCTGCGAGTTCGTTGCCCCACCCACATCGCTCCTCGCTCACCTCGAAAAAGCCCAGTCAATTGAAGTGTAGAGTTTCCACTACGGCGAGGAACACAGGTATATCTCTCAGCCTTTGCTGGCACCTGGCTCATGGAGAGTGGTACATTGTTCGCCGTGCGATTTGACATGCTCGACTATGGCCTCGCTGTATCCGTCCAGTGCGTCAGGTCAGCGGCATGCTTGTTTCCACGGTATGTGGTGGAGTTGCACTTTTATAAACCTTCAATGATTGGAGAGGACCTGGAGTAGTTCGCCGAAGATGGCCTGTTTTTTCGAGCCGAAGAGCACCGCGTCATCAGCCTCTGTCAGGATTACTTAAGATTACCTTAATTTCCTGATTAAGAAATATGATAGGTTCACACGCTGCATCCACAATGTGGGAGATGGCAAATATGACCATCATGATTCTGATCATGATATGCCGTTCAAGTTTGTTTAGATCAAACGCTGGAGATGATCTAGCATTTCCTTTGAAACATGGTTCTGTATTTTTTTCTTGGGAGTGGCTAGATCTCAGGTGCCTGAGAACTTCTTATATGTATATTTAGCATGCTGCAATTTAGTCCACCGATTCGTACTTCCTTTAGAAATCCCAGGTTCATCTCTCAGCCGCTGTCGGCACCGCGCTCATCAAGACTAGAGAACATCGGGTCTAGGGACGATGGTACGATGTTCACTGTGCTATTTGACATGCTCGAGTGGGGAGACATCATCGTATCCGTCGTGTGCGCCAGGCCGGAAGGGTGCTCGTCGCCCTTGTACAATGCGCAGTTCACCGTCTATCACCCGACACCAAAGGTTGTGTTTTGGGAGGGTGCACTGCGCAATTCCTTCACTGCTGGGAGCAGGGAGGTGCCTGGCATCATGCAGAAGGAAAAGCATTCCATGGTGGTGTACCTTCAAACTTTTCGGACCCAGGGACGGTATTACTCAATATGCATCCATCGCGAGGGAGAATTCCAAATTGACCATTCTACTACCTCAGATTTTGTTTATCCCACTCTCACTACATACCACAGACGTACGTGTACTGGATATTGGATTTTAGATGCAGAGTAGTACTAGTATAGCACTAGTTCTTGTACTTCGTACTATTTTGTACTACTATATACCAGTACTAGTAGTACTTGTTTAGGCCAAGGACCGGAGATGGTATTGCTTTGCCTTTATTCTGTCGTCACTATTACTGAAATATTTTGTTTAACTAATGGTGATGTACTGTTACTTGTTTAGATCAAGTGTAGCAGTTTTTCTTACTTTTGTTTCGAAAGTTAGCATTGTCACAATTATCTAGATGAGTCTTGGGCATTTTGGGTTGCATATGGGGGGTCACACATGCATTGTCACTTGATTGTCAGTTTTGCTTGCTCCAATGATCGAGTCTGTTTTTTAAGCTAGAACAAGAACTGATTCTCTCTGTACTGCTATTAAATTTCAAGAAGGAAAGCTTTTGTGGGACGAGTTTACCTAGACTCTTTTTAGTGTGTAGTTCAGAGTGAACCCATATACTAAAAGGGGTCTAGATACACTCATTTTACAAAAGCTAAAATATCTTATATTTGAAACGGAGGGAGTACTACATATGTTTTATCGAAGTCAGGTTACTCATATTTACTTTATCATATTTTTATTATAATATTTAGCATGCTGCAATTTAGTCCGCTCAATCTTACTATTGGCACCGCGCTCATCGAGAGTACATCTCTCAGCTGCTGTTGGCACCGCGCTCATCGAGAGTAGAGAAGATCGGATCAGGGGACGATGGTACGGTGTTTGGTCTGCTATTCGACATGCGCGAGTCGGGCGACATTAGTGGATCAGTCGTGTGCGTTAGGCCGGACGCATGTTCATCTCCCTTGTACAATGTGTTGACCACTGCCTATTACCCGATAGTAGAGCTAGGGTTTTGGACTCGTGCAATCTGCAGTTCCTCCATGCCTAGGAGCTAGGACGTGTCGGGCATCATCCAGAGGAGAAAACATTCCTTTATGTTGTGTAGTGAACCATCTCATATTACCGACCTGCATTACTCAATATGCATCAATCGCGGGGGAGAATCCTATGATTGAGCCAATTCGAAGAACAATTCAAACTGATCATGCGCCATGGTTTTTTGAGATGAAACAAGAACTTATTATCTCTATACTGCTATTGAATTTCAAGCAGGAAAGCTACTGAATCTCTCAATGTTCTATCGTTACTATTATTAAAGCATTTTGTGGAACTAATACTGATGTACTAGTACTTGTTTTTCTTTTGAAACATGGTAGTGTTACAATCTAGATGAGACTTGGGCATTTTGTGTTGGATACGGGGGTCACACAGGCATTGATGTGAGAAGAAGGTACTCAAAGCATACTTGATCATCAGTTTTGCTTGCTCCAATGGTCGAGTGTGTTTGGTGAAAAGGACGAACTCATCGCGCGACAAGGTTTTTAGACCTGAAACAAAAACTGGTTCTCTCTGTACTGCTATTGTATTTCATTGTCTGTATTGCTGAATTGGTCACTTTTGAAATGCTGCTGAATTGGTCAAGTGCTCATGAATATGAACTTCGAATCTGTTGATAATTTTTCTACCTTATTCTGTACTACTAAATTTTGACATGAATAGCTACCAAAAAGAATTATCGCTTTCCCCTCCCTCTCCGAGGTCTTTGTTTCGAATTCGTCCGAGCACATAACAATGCAATTTTTATTAACCAAGAGAAGAAATCTAGTAGCTCATTCGGCCCCTCTTTAGCCCAGAACATTTTTATTCGGTCTTTTCGGAGTCAGGGGACTGCTGACCACAGCCCAGTGAAATTTGAGAAAGGACCCCATGGAGCATAGCCGAGAACATATTAATTCGGCTTTTTAGGGTTCAGGGGACTGCTGAGTAAAGCCCACTAAAATTTCAGAATGAAGCCCATTGAGCCTGCCCTACGGTGTATAACCCACGTAGAGCAGCCTATGTAGAATAGCCAAACTCTTTTTAATTCGGCCTTTTGGGCATTGCCCCCACCTCTCAAAATAAATAAAACTCTGCCTACCCATGTGTTTAAGAAAATACTCCATTATGTGGCATTTTATAAATTGAGATGCCAGGAGCGCTGCCCTTTTATATTTTAAAACAGATAAACATAGACACCCAAAATATTTTTAAGAAGACTAATACATAAATTGTAGTACTAATAGAAGTTTAATGATATTTATTCTATAAATACCTTTAGTGTAGTGGCAACACACTCAGTTTACGTTTATTTGATTTGAAGGTCTTTTGTTCGAATCGTATCTTGGATTTACATTTTTTTCTTCTAGCAATATCGCATTACGGAGAGGCTGACATCACGCACCCACTAGCATGCAGCGTCCCTAGAGTTTGTTTTGAGGGTGGGTTCGAAACAAAAGTTTAAATACTTGTACAGAGAGACTTGTATCGGGGACCCACCAGACAGAACATACAAGGTTGCATCAGGGACCCACAAGACAGAACATGCCAGAGAAGCTGACATAAGGGTCCAAGCAGTAACACCCTACACGGCTACCACGGTGAAAACAGCGGACGCGGCCGGAAAAAAATCCATCATACACACGTTGCACTTACAGAGAAGCTGACATGTCGGACCAGGCAGGCCCAAGCATAACCCATGAAATTAGCCTATCAGGCCCAAGCATAGCCCAATACCTTCTAATTCGGCCTTTTCGTGGTCTTGTGGCCACCGACCGTAGCCCATTCAATTTAGGAGTGATCCCATGGAATATAAGCCATGACGAATAGGACATCCGCCTCGAGTGAGCCCAGAATCTTTTTAATTCGGCCATTCTGAGCATTTTTATACTCTGAGGCTGACGTGTGGGACCCGAAAAAATAGTCCAACATGCACATGTTTCTTTCAAATAGAGGCTATCAGCTGGGACCCAGCATAGACACGTTTCCTGCATAGAGGTGGTTGACATCTGGGACCCAGCAAGTTCCCAAGGTTAAAATAGCGTACATGGCCAAAAAAAGTCCATCATACGCATGTTTCATTTATAGAGAGGTTGATGTGCGGGACCCAGCAGCACGACCTTATACAAATGCTGCATCGAGCAACGTAGCCAGTTCGAAACTGGGAGGCGCGAGCGAGAAAAAAGTTCAGCATATACACGTTTCAATTAATGAGAGGGTGAAAGGGGGAACCCAGCAGCGTGAGCAAACAACAGATTCGTCGAGCAACGCTATCTAGTTCAAAACAGGATAACACTAGAGAAGAAAAAATTCCATTGTACCCATGATTCTTCTAATATGAGGCTGACATGTCGGGCCCACCAGCCTGTATAAACGGTTGAAGCAGTGAGCAATGCTATCAAGTTCGGAACAGGGTAGTGCGAGTGAAGGAAAAAAATCCAGCATGCACACGTTTCTTCTAATGAGAGGATGACATGTGGGCCTCAGGAGGTTGGTTAAATGATATACGCGTCGAGCAGCACTATCAACTCGGAACGGGGTAGCACCAGCGAAGGAAAAAATTCCATCATACACACGTTTCTTCTAATGAGAGGATGACATGTGAGTCCCATAAGGTTGATTAGACGGTAGATGTATCGAGCAGCGCTATCAACTTCGGAACAGGGTAGCGTGAGCGACGGAAAAAAATTCCATCATACACACGATCCTTCTAATGAGAGGGTGACATGTGGGACCTAGCAGCCTGACTAAACGGCAGACGCCTCGAGCTACATTATCGAGTTCAAATCAGGGAGGCGCGACCGAAAAGTATGTTCTGCTAGAGACACTGACGTCCAGGACCACAAGCCTCAAAAGACTTCGGCGAGTAAACATCACGCGAGGAAACGAATATCTTGCTTCTGCCACACGTCACCTAGGCTTCCTCCATGTTTTTAGCCGATCTGTCATAGTAGAGGGCCGTGAAACCGGAAAAAAAATCCACCAGCCACCGCCGAGCCGAAAATTTCATCGCAGAAGACGCGCCTTCTACGACAACCGTCGGGCCAATTCGTTGCGGAAGGAAACTTTTCTTGTAGTGTTGGCATGGTGAACAATAATGCTACCAGTACTGGGAGTTTCCAAAATTTAGGAATAAAAAATCATTTTCAAATTTGAACTACAAGTAAACATGATAGAATACTCTTAAAAAGTTATAAACATCCTTTGAGTCTTTATGGTACCGAGGAGGTCAGTACTTCAAAAACCAACGACAGTTCTATAGAATTAAAATTCTTGCTATGAATATGCATGTTGACAATTTGATCCTCACTAGCTATGAACAAAAATAATGAAAACCTAAAAATTAAGCCTTCTTCATGGCGTCCTCTTGCATGTACTACTATTTGCACTAAAAAATAATTAATAGCCGTGAGTCATCATAAATTACAAAACAACAGTTACACAATATATATGGCCCACGGTGTATGAACACTCTTGGGTTTCAAGCCGAATGACAAAGGTAACAACCATATGCACATCGTATTGTATTGTAATGTTTCCATATTTGGTAGATGTGTGCATATTGGCAAGGTGAAAAATAGTGGCAACCACAGGTTCCAACTTATAGGAACAATAAATCTGAAAGCAACAAGATTTTTTCTGTAAGCAAGTACAAAGAAAAATGGCTCAGAGTACCACAAAACAACCCTAGTTTTCAGACAAAGCGTGGACCTTGATACACTTACGATTGATTACCAAGTTTTATGAGTTCTCAAGCTTCCCAGCCAACTGTTTTTCTTGCTTAATTTTAGGGTGCTTCGTGCTAGATGTATGGACATCGATGTAATTTTACCTTTTTAGGTCCTTGATGTAAAATGTACTTCCACCATCCGTGTAAAATTCGAACCTAGAAGCAAGTGGTAAAATTTAAACATATTTAAGATTATTAGTTGTTAATGAGTATGAACATTCTTGGAGTTTCAAGCCGAACTTCCAAGGTCATGGCCATATCAACATCACACTTTATGCTGATGATATTCCCATATCCAAGAATTTGCATGCCACCAAATTTGGCCATAAATTTTGAAAACAAATGAATAGGACGTAGTGGTATGAAGATTATGTCTTGATCAACTTCTCTCATGAGAAGGAGCAAAACATGAATGTTTCCGTACTTAATTTTAGGGTGCTTCGTGCTAAATGTATGGACCTCGTTATAATTTTACCTTTTTTAAACATATTTAAGATTATTTGTTGTTGATTGGTATGAACATTCTTGGATTTCAAGACGAACGACCAAGGTCATGGCCATATCTACATCATACATTATGTTGATGATGTCACATATCCTAGAATTTTCATGCCGCCAAATTTGGCCATATTTTGAAAACAAACCAAGAGGAAGTAGTCTGAAGAGTATGGCTCGATTAGCTTCTCTCTCTACAAGGAGCCAAACATGATTGTTTTCCCTTCTTAGTTTTAGAGTGCTTCATTTGTGCTAAAAGTATGGACCTTGATGTAATTTTACCCCTTTTTAGGTCCTTGTTGTAAAATGTACTCCCACCGTCCATGTAAAATTTGAAGATAAAAGAAAGTGGTAAAATATAAATGTATTTAGGCTTAGTTGTGTGAATGAGTATGAAAAATCATGGATTCAAAGCCGAACGACCAAGGTCATGGCTATATCCATCTACATCATACTTTATATCAATGATTCATGATCCCATATCCAAGAATTTGCATGCCGCCAAATTGGGCCGTATTTGGAAAACAAACAAAGAGGAAGTAGTATGAAGAGTATGGCTCGACCAGCTACTCTCTCTCGAGAAGGAGCTGAACCCGACTGTTGTCCCTTCTTAATTTTAGGGTGCTTCGTGCTAAAAGTATGGAACTCGATGTAATTTTACCTTTTCTAAACGTATTTAAGATTATTAGTTGTCGATGAGTACGAACATTCTTGGATTTCTAGACGAATGACCAAGGCTATGGCCATATCTACCTCATACTTTATGCTGATGATGATCACATATCCAAGAATTTCCATACTGCCAAATTTGGCCATTTTTTGAAAACAAACAAAGAGGAAGTAGTCTGAAGAGTATGGCTCGATCATCTTCTCTCTTAAGAAGGAGCAAAACATGACTATTTTCCCTGCTTAATTGTAGGGTGCTTCGTGCTAAAAGTATGGATCTGGTGTAATTTTACCCCTTTTTAGGTCCTTGCTGTAAAATGTACTCCCATCGTCCGTGTAAATTTCAAAGATAAAAGCAAGTGGTAAATTCAGCTATTTTTTTAAATAATACATTTTTAAATAATTTCCACGAATAATACAAGAATTGAAAGATTTGCAATTCTAGCGTGGTGTCGACAGTTGAATAGCCGACCAGTCCTTATCGGCTTTTGAATAACCGACCAGTCCCTATCTGCTTTTGAAAAGCTGATAAGTCTTTGCCTGCTTTTGAAAAGCCGACAGGTTATAGGGCAATGTGAAGAATATGGAGACTAGTCAGCTTTTCAAAAGCAAACAAGGACTAGTCAGCTTTTCAAAAACAGACAGGGCCTAGTCGGCTATTCAAAAGCCGATAAGAACTAGTTGGCTTTTCTAGTGCCGACACCGCACTAGAATTGTAAATCTTTCAATTCATGTATTATTTGTTAAAATTATTAAAAAAATGTATTATTTTAAAAAATTAGCAAAAATTCAAACGTATTTCAGCTTAGTTGTGAATGAGTATGAACAATCTTGGATTTCAAGCCGAACGACCAAGGTCATGGCCATATCTACATCATACTTTATATCGATGATTCATGATCCCATATCCAAGAATTTGCATGCCGCCAAATTAGGCCATATTTGGAAAAGAAACGAAGAGGGAGAAGTATGAAGAGTATGGCTCGATTAGCTTTTCTCTCGAGAAGGAGCAAAACATGACTTTTCCCTATTTAATTTTTGGGTGCTTCGTGCTAAATGTATGCACCTCAATGTAATTTTACCTTTTTTAGGTCTGATGTAAAATGTACCTCCACCGTCCGTACATGTAAAATTCGTACGTAAAAGCAAGTGGTAAAATTTAAACGTATTTAAGCTTATTAGTTGCCAATGAATATGAACATTCTTGCATTTCAAGCCGAACGACCAGGGTCATGGACATATCTACATTATACTTTATGCTACTGATTTATGATCCCATATCAAAGAATTTGCATGCCGTCAAATTTGGCCATATATTTCGAAAACAAATGAAGAGTGTAGTATGAAGAGTATGGCTCGTTCAGCTGCTCTCTCGAGAAGGAGCCGCACCCGACTATTTCTATTGATTAATTTTAGGGGGCTTCGTGCTAAATGTAAGGACCTTTATATAATTATTTACATTTTTAGGTTCTTGATGTAAATTGTACTCCCATCGTCCATGGTGGTCCCATATCTGGGCGTAAAATGGATGTGAATCATGTCATGGTACCGGTGTTGCCACTCGGAGTTTCAAACCATGAGGAAAGGAAAAAAAATCAATTTCCAAGTGAGAGGAGTGTATTTTCTGTAAAGCAAGTACTCCCTCCGATCCAAATTAATTGACTCAAGTTTATCTAGATTTGGATGTATCTAGTACTAAAATATGTCTAGATACATCCGAATCTAGAAAAATCTGAGTCAATTAATTTGTGTTGAAGGAAGGAAGAATTTGTATTTCTGTGGAAAAGAAACAAAGAGACAGACAAGAAACTTTGGGCACAGAGGAAGAAGCTCGAGAGAGCAGCAAAGAGGAGGAGTTGAAGAAGGTGCGATATGAGAGCAAAGTTGTGATGGCTTCCTGACACGAGGTACAAGGTACAGTCACCTAGTAGTACTAGTAGTATGGAACTAGTACTAGCAAATTTCAGGACCTTTACTATATACTACTGTGTGCACGCAAAACAAACTGTGTTTTCTCTCTCCTTCAGTGCCTCATCACCATCCCCACATCCCGGCTAGGTGATCTCTCCCTCATCCAAAACATGGCGCTGCGCACGTGTGTCGACTTGCCTTATCGTTGGCTCCATGTTAGTATCACGCATGCTACATAGAAGGAACCATTTTGGGGCTTGGCGATAAAAGGGACAATACTCATACTATTATTAGAGTCGAAGTTTAAAATTTTGCAGTTTCGAATTTTTCACTTCCTTCCCAAACATCCGGAGGGAAGGTTATTCAAAAGATTCAAAAGATAGTGGTGAAAAAGGGATTGTTTATACTGTCTCGTGTCTACAGTACGTCCCATCGCAATCGATACACTTCATTATGATCTGACCAGCTTTACCACTACTCCGTAGTACTCCATTGTCGTTTCATTTCACACCCTGCGAAGAGGAAGCCACCAAGCACACCCACAGCATGCTGGATCGAAAGTACAGTAGCAGTAGTACGAAGGGTATGGCTCGGCCGCTCGCTCGAGAAGGACCCGCACCCAACTGTTTTTCATTGCTTCATTTTAGCGCCCTTTGTGCTAAATGTATGGACCTCTATGCAATTTTCTATTTTTTGAGGTCTTCGATGTAAATTGTACTCTCACTAACCTTCTCAGGTTGCTCTTAAAATTTTCCAAAAATCTTTTGAAGCTAAGAAGGAATTTGGTACATCGAAAAACCACCGAAAGTTCTGAAAAAATCATGTTCTTGCTATGCATCCGCATCCCAAGAAAGTTGACACGGTTATAAAACGAGTTATAACATTTCAAAAATAATAATAAGAAGTATAATATTTTTTGTGTCATCATGTTACGTGTATCCGGAAAAACGAGTTATAAAAGTATAATACAAACATTATTAATTATTCTTTAGTATCGATAATACTTTATGTTAATGAAATTAGGTCAAACTTGAACTACAATTAATAAATTGTAGGTTGCTTTGAATGTTTTATGAAAAAAGCTTTTGGATGTACCCATCGAGCGGTTAATTAATATATATCAGAAACCATAGAATTTTTTGATGAGTGGTTCGACTTCTAGCTAAGATTTTGCATCATGAAAATTTTGAACACCTTTTGAAAACAATCACATGAAACAGGGAGAGAGGCGAAATGATTTTTCTATTCTCTATGTGCAACCCACAAGCTTGAGGTGCACCTTATTAGGCTTAAAGATACAAACTCTATTTTCTTCACAGTGTATATGGTGAACCTTAGCGGATGCCACATACTAGGACTTAAGGTGTGCTTTTGTACACATTGCTGATGCCCTTATTAGGGAAAAAGTAAATATTACTCCCTCAATCCAAATTAGTGTGCTCACATTTGTCTAGATTCGGATGTATCTAGTCCTGTTTTAGTGCTAGATACATCCAAATCTAGACAAATCTGAGAACATTAATTTGGATCGGAGGGAATAGTATATTAGTACTTTTTTAAGGAAAGAATATTGTATGTGGATACCACAAGCCAAGTTGACAGACATATATAGTGGATCGACAACATGTTTTACTTGCGATTCCTATGTTTTATGAGTTTTCAAGCATCCTAGCTAACCCTGCCCATTTGAATGACTTTATATCGATATCTCGGAATTAGGTCAAAATTTGAAACTACAAGTAAATTGTAGGTTTTGCTTTGATAGATTTATGAAAAAGCTTTTGGAAGTACCCATCGAGGAGTAAAAATTAATATATCAGAAACCAGCGAGAGTTTCGAAGAGGGGTTCAACTTCTTGCTAAAACTTTGCATCTTGACAATTTACCAAAATTAGGTCAAACTTGAGCTAGCTACAAGTAAACTCCATAGATTGCTCTTGAATTAAATGTTTTTTCATAGATAAATCATCGGTGCATCTTCTTGTAGTAAACAATGTCGTAGGTGTGAGTTTCCAACTATCAAGAAAGAACATTCAATTCTATATTTTCCGAGTGAAGAATACGAGCGAGGTTGTTCTTTTTCCTAAAGAAAAGTATGAAGAATATTGGATCTATATGCCACCAGCCAAGTTTACATACAGATATATTGGACCAACATGTTGTACCAACGATTCCCATGTTTTATGTGTTCTTAAACTTCCCAGCTAACTCTGCCCATTAGAATGACTTTATGTCGATTTATCGACATTAGGTCAAATTTGAAACTACAAGTACTAGTAAAGTGCACGTTCCTAGGACGTGAGACTCAGATAATAGACATCTGGCATACCATCACTATATAAAATTATAATAGGTAAAGCATAAAAATATAATAGGTAAAATTTGAACTACTACAGGTAAACTATGTAGGTTGCTTTGATAGTTTTACCAAAAAGCTCTTAGAGGTACCCATCAAAGGGGGCGCAGGGGGGGTAGGGGGTCAATTAATATACTATCAGAAAACATAGAGAGTTCTGACGAGAGGTTCATCTTCTTTCTAAGATTTTGCGTCTTGACAGTTTAATGAAATTAGGTCAAACTTGAGCTACAACTAAGTGCGATATATTGCTCTTCAATTTAATGAAATTAGGTCAAACTTGAACTACAAGTAATAAATTGTAGGTTGCTTTGAAAGTTTTATGAAAAAAGCTTTTGGAGGTACCCATCAAGCGGTTAATTAATATATCAGAAACCACTGAGCATTTTGACGAGTGGTTCGACTTCTAGCTAATATTTTGAACACCTTTTGAAAACGATCACATGAAACAGGGAGAGAGGGGAAATGATTTTTCTATTCTCTATGGGAAACCCACAAGCTTGAGGTGCACCTTATTAGGCTTAAAGATAAAAACTCTATTTTCTCCACGATGTATTTGGTGAACCTTAGTGGATGCCACATACTAGGCCTTAAGGTGTGCTTTTGTACACATTGTTGATGCCCTTATTAGGGAAAAAGCAAAGATTACTCCCTCGATCCAAATTAGTGTTCTCACATTTGTCTAGATTCGGATGTATCTAGTCATGTTTTAGTGCTAGATACATCCGAATCTAGACAAATCTGAGAACATTAATTTGGATCGGAGGGAGTAGTATATTACTACTTTTTTTGAGGAAAGTATATTACTCCCTCCGACCCATATTAGTTGACTTGGATTTACCCAGATTCGGATGTATCTAGTACCAAAACATGTCTAGATACATCCGAATCTAGACAAATTTGAGTCAACTAATATGGGTCGGAGGGAGTAGTACTAGTACACTATGTGCAAAAAATTACACCTTATGTTCTATGTGGCAATGCTTGTAGTCTACCTTATACATAGTGTAAGAAATAAGAGTTGTCCATAAGCTTGTAGGTGACCTTAAGATTATGGGTTGTCTAGAAGCAATACAAAATAATTTATTTTCTCTTCCCTCTCATGCATGAGTATGTAGGATGAGACATGTGGGTCCCAACTTATAGCTAAAGTTCATCTTATACATAGTGGAGGATTTTACAAGAGAGATGGGTCCCGCCTTATGGATAAGGTTCACCTCATATATAGGTGATGCCCTATGCTAACCTCTGTCCACGCGATGTACACGCTGAGAGAATAAAACATAGGCAGGGTAAAAGAGGGCAGTAGTGAAGAGGAGTTGAAGGCGGTTCGATGTCAGAGGAAAGTTATGATAGGTTCCTGACACAAGGTACTCCTTTGGCCACTCTACTAGTAGTAAATTTCAGGACCTATGCACGCAAAACAAATTGTGTGTTTTCTCTCTCCTTCGCTGCCTCTCACCATCCATCCTCCCTCTCTCCTACCCTTTCCCCTCATGCACCGGCCCGGCTGATCCCACCCTGGTCCACAGCATGGTGATGCGCACGTGTGCCTTGGTACGGTGGCCCTGTGTCTCTGTCGTGTTTGGCAGCCGCGTTGGCATGGAGTAGGGACGAGGAGTACATAGGAAGGAAACCACTTTGGTCCTTGGCGGCAAAAAAAATTCAAACTTTTCCGGTTTTCGAAATTTTCACTTGCTTCCCAAACATCGGGAGGGAAGGTTACTCAAAATATAAGCCATTCATAGTACTTCTTATCTTATCTTTATCTTTTCTTATCTCTCACAATACCATACCATACCACTATATAGTGTACGGATAACTTCGAACATTGACCGTTGGATCAAGACCGGCAAATCCAAACAGTGTCTTCGGTGTGATTTTCCAACTATATCAGGTAAGAACATTCAATTATTCTCAATTTTCCGAGTGGATGACGAGCAAGGTTGTGCTTTTCCGTTTAGGAATGTCCGAAGAATATTGGATCTGAATGCTAGAAGCTAAGTTTACCAACATGTTGTACCAATGATTCCCATGTTTTATTTATGAGTTTTCAAACTTTATAGCTAATTCTGCCTATTTGACCGAATGACTTTATGGCGATTTATCTAAATTAGGTCAAA
Organism: Avena sativa; assembly: GCA_916181665.1. Lineage (NCBI taxonomy): Eukaryota > Viridiplantae > Streptophyta > Magnoliopsida > Poales > Poaceae > Avena > Avena sativa. The sequence continues at coordinate 439,518,085 of OV702289.1, forward strand.
TTTGGAACTACAAGTAAATTGTAGGTTGCTTTGAAAGTTTTACGAAAAATCTTTTGGAGTTACCCATCGAGGGGTCACAATTAATTTATCATAAAACACTGAGAGTTTTGACGATAGGTTCAACTTCTTTCTAAGATTTTGCATCTTGACAATTTAATGAAATTAGGTCAAACTTGAGCTACAAGTAAGCGCGATAGATTGCTATTGAATTAAATGTATTTCCAGAGGTAGATGGGTGCATCTTAATTTAGTAAACAATGTCCTTAGTGTTAGTTTCCAACTATCACGAAAGAACATCTAATTCTCAATTTTTCGAGTGATGATGAGATTGTTCTTTTACGTAAAGAAACACCGGAGAATATGGATCTGAATACCAGAAGACAAGTTTTTAGACATAAATGTATGGACGTCGATGTAATTTTACCTTTTTTAGGTCCTTGATGTAAAATGTACTTCCACCGTCCTTGCAAAATTCAAACCTAAAAGCAAGTGGTAACATTTAAAAGTATTTAAGATTATTAGTTGTCGATGAGTATGAACATTCTTGGATTTCAAGACGAACGACCAAGGTCATGGCTATATCTACATCATACTTTATGCTGATGATGATCCCATGTCCATGAATTTTCATGCCGCCAACTCTGGCCATATATTTTCAAAACAAAGAAGATAAAGTAGTATGAAGAGTATGGCTCGATGAGCTTCTCTCTCGAGAAGGACCCAAACATGACTGTTTTCCCTGCTTAATTTTAGGGTGCTTCATGATAAATGCATGGACATCGATGTAATTTTACCCCTTTTTAGGTCCTTGCTGTAAAATATACTCCCACCATCCCTGTAAAATTCAAACACAAAAGCAAGTGGTAAAATTTAAATGTATTTAAGCTTATTAGTTGTCAATGAGTATGAACATTCTTGCATTTCAAGCCGAACCACCGGGTTCATGGACATATGTACATCATACTTTATGCTGATGATTCATGATCCCATATGGAAGAATTTGGCCATGTATTTTAAAAACAAATGAAGAGAAAGTAGTACTACGAAGAGTATGGCTTGGTTAGTTTCTTTCTCGAGAAGGAGCCAAACCTGACTATTTTCCTTTGCTTAATTTTAAGGCGTGCTTCGTGCTAAATTTTTGTACCTCGATGTAATTTTCCCCTTTTAGGTTCTTGATGAAAACAAACGAAGAGGAAGAAGTACTATGAAGAGTACGGCTCGACCAGCTGTTCTCTCGAGAAGGAGCCAAACCAGACTGTTTTATTTGCTTAATTTTAGGGTACTTCATGCTAAATGAATGGACCTCGATGTAATTTCCCTCTTTTTAGGTCCTTGATGTAAAATGTACTCCTACAGTCCGTGTAAAATTCAAACCTACAAGTTAGTGGTAAAATTTAAACGAATTTAAGGTTAGTTGTGAATGAGTATGAACAATCTTGGATTTCAAGCCGAACGGCCAAGGTCATGGCCATATCTACATTATACTTTACATCATGATTCACGATCCCATATCCAAGAATTTCATGCCGCCAAATTGGCCAAGTTTTGAAAACAAACAAAGAGGAAAGTAGTACGAAGAGTATGGCTCGACCAGCTGCTGTCTCGAGAAGGAGCCGAACCCGACTATTTTCCCTGCTTAATTTTAGGGTGCTCCGTGGTAATTAAATGTATAGACCTCAATGTAATTTTACCTTTTTAGGTCCTTACTGTAAAATGTACGCCCACTGTCCGTGTAAAATTTGAACATAAAAGCAAGTGGTAAAATTTAAACGTAATTAAGCTTATTAGTTGTCAATGAATATGAAAATTCTAGCATTTCAAGCCGAAAGACCAGGGTCATACATATTTACATCATACTTTATATGCTTATGATTCAAGATCCCATAGCGAAGAATTTTCATGTCGCCAAATTTGGCCATATTTTGAAAAAAATGAATAGGAAGTAGTATGAAGAGTATGCATGGCTCGGTCAGCTTCTCTCTCTAGCAGGAGCAAAACATGACGGTTTTCCCTGCTTAATTTTAGGGTGTTTCGTGCTAAATGTATGGACCTCGATGTAATTTTACCTTGTTTAGGTCCTTGATGTAAAATATACTCCGACTGTCCGTGTAAAATTTGATCCTAAAAGCAAGTTGTAATATTTAAACATGTTTAATATTATTATATGTCGATGAGTATGAACATATTTGGATTTCAAGACGAACGACCAAGGTCATGGACATATCTACATCATACTTTATGTCGATGATTCGTGATCCCATATCCAAGAATTTGCATGCCCCAAAATTTGGTCATATTTTGAAAACAATCAAAGAGGAAGTAGTATGAAGAGTATGGCTCGATCAACTTCTCTCACGAGAAGGAGAAAAACATGACTATTTTCCCTACTTAATTTTAGGGCGCTTCGTGCTAAATGTATGGACCTCGATGTAATTTTACTTTTTTAGGTCCTTGGTGTAAAATGTACTCCCACCGTCCGTACGTGTAAAATTTGAACCTAAAAGCAAGTGGTAAACTTTAAATGTATTTAAGATTATCAGTTATCGATGAGTATGAACATTCTTGGATTTCAAGACGAACGACCAAGGTCATGGACATATCTACATCATACTTTATGCTAATGGTTCCTGATCTCATATCCAAGAATTTGCATGCGGCCAAATTTGGCCATATTTTGAAAACAAATGAAGAGGAAGTAGTATGAATAGTATGGCTCCATCAACTTTTCTCTCGAGAAGGAGAAAAACATGACTATTTTCCCTGATTAATTTTAGGGTGCTTCATGCTAAATGTATGGACCTCGATGTAATTTTACCTTTTTAGGTCCTTGATGTAAAATGTACTCCTACCATCTGTATGTGTAAAATTCAAACCTAAAAGCAACTGTAAAAATTTAAGCGTATTTAAGATTATCAGTTGTCGATAAGTATGAACATTATTGGATTCCAAGAAGAACGACCAAGGTCATGGGCCTCATGGCCATATCTACGTCATACTTTATGCTGATGATTCATGATCCCCTATCCAAGAATTTGCAAGCCGCCTAATTTGGCCATATTTTGAAAACAAACAAAGAGGAAGTAGTATGAAGAGTATGTCTCGAACAGCTTTACTCTAGAGAAGGAGAAAAACATGATTGTTTTCCCTGCTTAATTTCAGGGTGCTTGTTAACACCCGGATTTTTAATCCCAGATGCCTGTTATGTCATACATCACAATTCCAGGATTACCATTTTTGCGAGACATAACAGATTTGATATCACAATACCTCATCCATTACAAACCATAAATAAGGTCTTACACAAATAAGGATCTCATGATCCAGTCTTAATACAGCAAGCAGCGGAATAAGTAATAAGCGTAGCGATGGGGTCCATCTTCAGGGGCATAGGCAATACTGACGAAGGTAGATAGTCCTAGTTATCATAGTCGTCCTGCTGTCCGTCATCTTGGTAGTCTCCTTCATAGCCTGGCCATGAGAATAGCCAGGGACAAAGCCATGAGTACTCTTTAAGTACTCGCAAACTACCACTAATATGTAGTATAGTTCTAGTGTAAAATGCTAACTCTAGGTTTAACTATAAAGTTAAGTATGAAACCTAAGATGAGTTCTGAAACCAAGAAAGATAAAATAAAGTTCTAGAATCACTTAAGTTGGGAAGCTAGTGTCATATTCACAACCCTGTTGTGGTCAAGTCAAAATTCATCATTCATTTCATAAGTCATTTTCGAAAATATCTAACAACAAAACAGTATGGCCACTCCAACTGTCCATAACCGCGAACGCGGCTATTCGAATAGTTTGACACTCTGCAGAGGTGGTACACTTTCACCACAAGATTTGATACATCTGTCAGGGATAACCCTGAATCATCATACTTAGTATGCAGATAATCAAACATAATCTTTCCTTTACACACCCTAGTATAAGCACCTCTCCTGTGAGCATGGCCTACCAACCATGACCATCTGTCATCTTGGGCACTGCACAGGTGGACAACATCGAGAGGTAGCCTCAGCTCAAACCTCTCCCGCGAGGGAACTAATACTAATGCATATAAACTTCTGTCTAAGCCTTACCCAATTTAGGTATTGTGGTTGTACGGCAAAATTGGAATGTTATCGCATCTGAATCCAACCATCAGTTTTGTAAAAGGGTTAAGGCCCATGCCTCAACATTTTCATCATCATAAACCATTTGTGTTCCTCAACACATGTCAAAACATCTCAATAGAATGACTCAACATTCCAAGGTTTTAACAATTCATTTTCACCAAGTGTTCCCATCTAAAGTGACTCAAGTTTTAGTTTAGCTCTAAGCTACTAAGTTAATAGTGTTCACTAATGTGGGATGCTAAGATCAATCTCATGCCATAGAATGACATCTAAGGTTATCTAGGTAGGTCAAGTTTTATACTCTTTATGCTACCTTCAAACAAGTAAGGTACTTTAATAAATTAAAGGAGTAAAAGCTTGGAAATAAAACTTGGGGTAGGTAATAGTCAGAGTGGTCTAACCAAAGCATGCCTAATGCAATCTTGCTTAGATTATCTAACTTAATTCTAGCTTGCTAACAATAGCTTGCTCAGTTTACTTGAAGTGCTAGGCTTGCTAAGTATTATACTTGCAAGGGTTCACTGGTATAGTGCTAGCTTGCCTTGGTTGGTGCAGTGGTTAAAGTTTTCTTCCTCCTCCTCTTGGTAGAACTCCTCCTCCTTGAAAGCTTGGTCGGTACTATCGTCTATAAATACATACGGAGTACACAATCACCAAACAATACTCTACTTAGCACTCTAAGGCACACATTTGATGATCTATTATCATCACAAGCATCACAAGGTTTTATTTACTAGCTTCATTCTTTTTATTTAAGAAAAGTAATTTCTACTCATTGAAAATAACTAAGATTTAATATTCTCCACTTAGAATATGGGATCATGTGGACAAAGGTAATCACCACATATTCTAACATATGGGAATGTGATTTAAATGTTGGATCACATTTAATTAAGTCTAAGTTTAATATTTAATGATTTAAAGTGACTAGAAATGCCTATATAGCATTATTTTGGTACTAGTCCAAAGTCACTGCATGCAAACCTTAATATTATTACATATTCAGATAGGTATGGTTAAATGTGATTTTTGAGAGTTGGGATCAACTCAAAAGCTATTATGGTTGATTTTATAAAAATGTTTGAATGTGCAAAAGCTTCTGTCTTGTTATTTTTACTAGAGAGATCTCTAACTCAAAATGAATTAATTCCAACTGGCTTGGATAGATCTTTTCAGTAGCTTTCTAACAAAATTTGAATCACTTCATTTGGTTTAGTAGATCTTCTTGAATTGATTTTTGAACTAAGGGACAGAAGTGAGTTCAAACTAAAATAGAAAAATCTAAATTTGAACTAACTGGGTCGCGCGGGAAAACTAACGGGCCGGCCCAGTGGCGCTCCACGACGCGGATGACAACTGACAGGGGGGTCCCGCAGGTCAGCGTCACATCAAACGCGAAGCGGTACATGGCACTCTCAGCGCTACGATTAAAAGGGGTGATCAACGGATGAGGATCGTCGTCCCCGGCGAACAGGTTGCCGGCGAAAGCTAACCCTAGCGGCTTGGTGGGGGTACGTGGGGGCTTACCAGGGCCCCATCTAGACTTGGCGATGGGGGCGATCGAACGTGCGGTCGACGGTGGACTCAGGCGTGGTCGCGTTGGCTCCTGGGGTGGACAAAATCGACGAAGCCTCTCTTCCTGTGATGCGGCAAGCTCCGGGAAAATTCAGACGAACTAAGGCTCGAGTGGCTCCGACGAGAGAGGGGAAATGCTCAGGGGAGTGAGATGGTGTGAGGAGTTTGTGCTGGGGTGGCCTCCTTTGATAGGTCGACGAGGGGATAGAACGGGATGGGTTGGCGACTCCGGCGATGTCTGTACAGCGTGCTACCGTCGTGGCTGGAGGTAGGGGACGGTGGCCTTCCTCCTGGCGGTGCTCTACAGTTTAAATGCGCGGCTAGGGGCGATGGCGTTTGGTCGGTGGAAGCTGGTGCTCTGCGGGGCAGAGGCGGTGTTCGACGCGGCGCACGGGGGCTGCAGGTCAAGCGGCGGCGAACGGGCATGTCCGGGCAGTTCCTGGGGTCGTGGCAACGCGGTGAGCGTGGGCTGCGGTCGAGGCGCGGCCTGTGCATGCTTGTCGGGCGCGGCGCTCTGGCGCATGCTCGGCATGGTGCAGACGTTCTGAGCGTGGCGCTCTACGAGTGGTCCATGGCTCGCTTCTACTCAGGGAGGGGACAGAGGGCGGTGGTGTGGTCTGGTCTAGCTCCGAGACATGGCGAGAGAGAGGGGTGGTCAGCTGTGAGCTATCCATGCTCGACCGACAAGCATGGTGCTCAGGTGGCGCGGCACTACTCCAAAAGGCTAAGGGGTAGTCTCTTGATGGTTTGGTTGGGCCTGGGGGAGACAAGGGCATCTACTAGGGTTCAAATGGTTTGACAAAAGTCGATCAAAAACAGTATAAGTTAGGCCAAATCGATTATGTCTGCAACCTGTTCGATCAAATGGCCGCAAGAACAAAACATTTGAATTTTGGGCTGAAATTTGGTGGAGTGTTGTATCTTATGCTTGAGTTTCTAGGTGTGCTTGGCTTTTGAAAATGGAATTCATTTGAGTGGTTTTTGAATAAGTGTGATCTTGATACCTACACTAGATTCAATTTTCAAATGCCATTTAAAATTAGTGTTTGAAAGTTTTTGGGCTGAAACAAAGTGGGCCTTGGCACATCACTAATTGTACTAGCAAGGTGTGCAAAGATCCATATTTGTTTCTGTTAGGTTTTGAGTTCTAGGAATAGCCAAAGTAGGCATGGTGATTAAAATGGCACAAATGACCATTTGCTTCCTTTATTCATTTTGATTTGTTTTTCTTTGGGATTTGTGTGGGAATGATCTAGATGATGTTTAATTCGCGTAAGAATCATTATACAATCAATGGATCACTTAAACAAGGCAATTCAAATCAACTCCTAAATTATATGCACACACATATGAATGCTTTAATATTTTTAAATGGAAAAGTTTTTGTTAACTCTAAATTTGATGATTTGGATCTTGATCACTTGGATTAAAGTTTTGGGATGTTACAAACCTTCCCCCCTTAAACAAAATCTTGTCCCCAGATTTACGAAAGAAAACTAGGAACTAAAGAGATCTGGGAACTCGGTCCTAATGTAATCTTCTCGCTCCCAAGTGGCATCTTCGGTATGGTTGCTCCATTGAATTTTGAGAAACTTGATACTCCGGGTTCTGGTGGTTCTGTAGGCTTCCTCTAGGATACGGATGGGAACTTCACGATACGTCAGGTCTTTGTTGATATCAACAGCTCAGTGATCGATGTTCCTTAAAACTTTGGTCTTCTCCGGCACTTCTAGGCATTTGCGAAGTAACAAGATATGGAACACATTGTGGATGGCTGACATCTCCTCTGGCAGTTCTAGTTAATACGATACTTCTCCTCGACGGTTCAGAATCTTGAAGGGTCTGATATATCTAGGGGCTAACTTTCCTTTCAGACTAAAGCGTTGCGTTCCCTTCAATGGCGAAACCTTGAGATATACAAAATCTCCGACATTGAAAGTCGGGTCTCTCCTTATCTTGTCAGCATAACTCTTCTATCGGGATTGGGCAGTCTTGAGGTGCTCACGGACTTTGTGAACCTTCTCTTCAGCTTCTCGGAGAATGTCGGGTCCAAAGATCTGACTCTCTCCTACTTGCGACCAATTCAACGGGGTACCACACTTTCTTCCGTACAGGAACTCAAATGGTGCAATTTGCAAACTAGCTTGATAACTGTTGTTATATGAGAATTCTGTGAAAGGCAGGCAATCTTCCCATTTTGATCCGTACTCCAAAACACAAGCTCTCAACATATCCTCTAGAATTTGGTTGACTCTCAGTCTGTCCATCAGTTTGCGGGTGATATGTTGTACTGAAGTTCAACTTGGTTCCTAATCCTTCATGGACTTTCTGCCAAAATCTCAAGGTAAACTGGGTTCCTCGATCTGATACTATGGTCTTGGGGGTTCCATGCAGACTAACAATTCTAGAAATATATAGCTCTGCTAGTTTCGAACTCTGGTAGGTAGTCTTGACAGGTATAAAATGAGCTACCTTGGATAGTCTATCAACGATGACCTAGATTGAGTCATTTCCCCTACTAGAAGTAGGTAAACCGGTGATAAAGTCCATTCCGACGGAATCCCATTTCCATTCCAGAATCTGCAAAGGTTGCAATAGTCCTGTGGTTCTCTGATGCTCTACTTTGACTCTTTGACAGATGTCACACTTGGCGATGTAGCTTCCGATTTCTCTCTTCATCTTGTGCCACCAAAATTGCTCTTTCAAATCTTGATACATCTTCGTTCCTCCGGGGTGGATAGAATAAAGAGTATCATGAGCTTCCTGCATGATAACTTGCTTCAGCTCTGAATCTGCTGGCACACAGATACGTCCTTTGTACCACAGAACTCCTTCTTCATCTTCGGTGAATCCAGTTACCTTTCCTATACCAATACGATGTTTGATTCCGTCGATACTCTCATTTCCCTTCTGGGCTTCCTTGATTTGGCTAATCAAAGTGGGATGAAGTTCAATGCTAGCTAAGAATCCTTTGCTAACTAGCTCAGTCCTGAACTGCTCCAACTCCTCATACAAACTAGGTTGCTTCTCCTTGATCATGGTATTTAGCTTACATGGCAATCTGCTAAGAGCATCTGCTACCACATTGGCTTTGCCGAGGTGATAGTGAATGTCAAGGTCATAATCCTTGATTAACTCTATCCATCTCCTTTGCCTCATATTCAGCTCCTTCTGAGTGAAAATATACTTCAAGCTTTTGTGATCTGAGTAAATCTCACAGCGATTACCCATCAGATAATGACGCCATGTCTTCAAGGCCAAAACTACGGCTGCTAACTCAAGATCATGGGTCGGATAATTCTGCTCATGCTGCTTCAGTTGCCGAGACAGATACACGATAACTTTGCCTTCTTGCATTAATACACATCCGAGACCAATCTTGGATGCATCACAATACACATCAAATGGCTTCTTGATATCTGGCATGATCAGTATTGGGGCTGATATCAATCTCTTCTTCAGCTCTTAGAAACTGGCTTCACATTTGTCAGTCCATTCAAACTTCTTGTCCTTCTTCAACAATTGGGTCAAGGGTCTGGCAATGCTCGAGAATCCTTTGACGAACTTGCGGTAATATCCTGCTAATCCGAGAAATGCATGGACTTGGGTTTGAGTGGTTGGGGCTTCCCATTCTTCGACATATTTGATCTTGGCGGGATCAACGTAGACTCCTCCGGCAGACACAATATGTCCTAGGAATCCTACTCTTTCAGCCAAAATTCACACTTGCTGAACTTGGCATATAACCGATGCTCTCTCAGGGTTTCTAGGATGATTCTCAGATGTTGCTCATGCTCTTATTCTGACTTGGAGTAGATAAGGATATCGTCGATAAACACAATGACAAACTTATCTAGGAAATTCATAAAGATCTTATTCATGAGATTCATGAAATAAGCAGGGGCATTGGTTAATCCAAAAGACATAACCGTATACTCATATAAACCATAGAGAGTAGTAAAGGCGGTCTTCGGAATATCCGTTGCACGAATCTTAAGTTGGTGTTAACCAGTCCTAAGATCGATCTTTGAGAATACCTGGGCACCAGTCAATTGATCAAATAGATCCTCTATCTTTGGCAAGGGGTACTTGTTTTTGATGGTGACATCATTCAACTTTCTGTAATCAGTGCACAGATGGTTGCCTCCATCTTTCTTGTCGACGAATAACACTGTTGATCTCCATGGCGAAGCGCTTTGTTGAATCAAGCCTGTTGCTAACATCGCATCCAACTGCTTCTTCAGTTCCACTAACTCTAAGGGTTCATGCTATAGGGTCTCTGGGCTATGGGTTCGGTTCCGGGGATTAGTTCGATAATGAACTCAATATCCCTATCCGGGGGCATACCTGGCAATTCATCTAGGAATACGTCGGGGTATACACAGACTACTCGGACTTGGTCAATGGTGGGCAGGGCTAGACTCTTGTTGCACTTGAATTGACGAGGTAAGGTCTCAGATATATGCTCTACGGTTACTCCAGAGCTACTGGACATGGTGATGGCTTTCTTAGCATAGTCTATCAGTCCTTTATGCCTTGACATCCAGTCCATACCTAGTACTACTTCCAATCCTTTGGTTCCAAGTACTATTAGTTTGGCATAAAAATCTATTCCATGTATTCTGATAGGCACAGCTTTGCAAATTTTTCTAGCTTTTGTAGTTGATCCAGGAATTTGAACTATCATGACATGCTTCAAGTTGGTTGGGTGGATCTTACTAGTGCATAGAAATTCTTCGGTGACAAATGAATGCGAAGCTCCCGAAGCAAACAACACTCTTGCTAAAACTGAGTTGACAGAGAACATACCCAGCACTACATCTGGCGCTTCTTGGGCTTCTTCGTTGTTCATGTGGAAGAGACGACCGTTGCGGTTGTGAGGGTTCCCTGGGGAAAATCTTCTACCTGGTTGAACACGACGCTGCTGTTGAGCTGGGGCATTTACATTGGCAGTGGCGGCAATCTTCTTGGGGCACTCATTTGAGTAGTGACCCTTCACTCCACACTCGAAACAGGTGATATGAGACTTGTCTTTAGCTGCGACGGGCACAACATTGCTTCAGTTCTGGGTGTAGTGTTGTTGTTGTTGTTGTTGCTCTTGGGAGGGGCACGGTTGAAATTGTTGGTGTTGCCGGAGTTGTTGTTGTTTCCTCCGGACTTCACATTGCCTCCGCTACGGTTGGGGTAGATTGGGCGAGACATTGGGGGTCGGTTGTTCCTCGATGCATATCCTGGTGAGGGATTGGGATGGTACTTCTGGTGACTGTTGGATCTCGATTGCTGCATCATACGACGTTTGCGCTTGTCGTTTGCCTGGTTAATATTTCCTTCCATCTGAATTGCGGAGTCGACTAGCTCTTCGAGATCCTGGAAACGGATGTTGACGAGGACAGTCTTCATCTCATCATGCAGTCCGTTCAGGAATCTCTCCTTCTTCTTGGCCTCTGTGTTCATCTCATCAGGTGCATATCTGGAAAGTGACAGGAATCTGTCATGGTACTCCACCACAGTCATTCTGCCTTGCTTCAACTCTCTGAATTCAACCCTCATTCTGGCGACTAAGCCCTGCGGCACGTGGGTGTGGCTGAACTTGATTTTGAAGGCTTCCCATGTCATCACTTGACCATGGTTCATCAGGCGGATGTTGTTCCACCACGCACTTGCATCTCCTGCCAAGTAGTGGGTGGCAAAGAGAACCTTCTCGTTGTCATTAACTCTGGCTACTCCTAGATTTTTCTCCATCGTCTGCAACCAGTCATCTGCATCTAATGGGTTCTCTGAAGTGCTAAAGATTGGGGGATTGGTATTATGGAAGTTTTTCAGCTTGGATCCTTGATGGTCCCGATTTCCATGGTTCTGATTGTTGAGAGCCATCTGGGCGATCTGTTGCAGGGTTGCTAGATTAGCTTGGCGCTCTGCCCTGCTTGCTTCTCTGTCTGTGATGGGATTCTGTAGGATCTGCAGCATTGGGTCTTGCGATGAGCTGCTCCCTCCTTGGTTTCCACGAGTCATCTGAAGATTGAGGTAGATAAAGGGGTAAGAGGGAAAGTTCTAAGGTTCAGGGTTTTGATTTCAAAGCTAAAACTTTGAGTTTGACTCAGGTTTTTCAACTAACTCCATTTCATTCATTCAAACAAGCACACGATACAAACATACACACACACACCACAACAAACAAGGAAAACAGATGGTTTTAAGAACCATTCTGCAAGCTGCGATATAGTGGGACCGATACATCTCTACGACAGTGTCCTAGTGCATCTACTCATCGTTGATGAAGTCGGAGTCCTCATCGTCAGTGTAGAAGTCCACGGCATCCTCCTCCAGAAAGTCATCATCGTTGCTGAGGTAAGAATCCATATCTCCCTGGATGTCTTCACCCTCCTCTTCTTCCTCCGTTGCTGCAAGCTGAGCTTCTTGCTCCTTGACGGTCCTCTCGAGGTCGGCCACCTTCTTGCGAAGACGGCCGATGGTGCGATCCTTCTTTTCGCGCTGGAGGCGAAGAGACTGACGGTCCTTGACAAGCAGTGAGAAAGTATGGGCCTTGTGGGCGGCAATGGCACGGTTGTGGTTGGCAAACTCTCTAGCGTTGTCCAATTCCTTCTAGCGATCGTACAGCAGGAAGTCAAGGTTCTCCACTTGACGCTTCAACTCCGGGTGACTTGGCATCTCCATCGGCATTCCCATGAAGTCATGTCTTGTATAGTGAGCAAAACGGGCTCCTTGGATTTTGTTGACACTAAGGGCACATAGACGTGCGAGAGCTTCATGCATCGCCCTGGCTAATCCATTTAGCCAGTTGTTCTCCCTGACAGAGAACTGGATTCTCCCGAACGTTGGTTCTTCTATGCTTCCTCGAGGATCAGCGGTGACTAGCCACTATAAATCTCCTCCTAGGGGTCCAGGAAGTTGAGCTCCAAGAAACTCCGGATGTGGGCATCCCAATAACTCAGACAGTGAATCCAGATCCCTCTCGAAGATCAGTTGGCCTCCATTGCCCAATTGGTAGAACTTGCTGAACTCAGTCTCTATCTACAAGAATTTAGGATGAGGAAGTTAGTGAAGTGATCAAGTGTGTCAAATTTTAGGTAGTAATGTAAGAATTGGAGGAACATGAATTTTTGAGAAAGAATGAATTCCCAAGGGTAAGAGAGGCAATAGTTTTTCATAAATACTCACTTCGGTTTTGAAATTAAGTTTTTATTCGGACGTCCATTCTAACTAGGGTCTCCTATGGTCAGGTTGGCTCTGATACCAACTTATCAACACCCTGATTTTTAATCCCAGATGCCTGTTATGTCATACATCGCAATCCCAGGATTACCATTTTTGCGAGACATAACAGATTTGATATCACAGTACCTCATCCATTACAAACCATAAATAAGGTCTTACACAAATAAGGATCTCATGATCTAGTCTTAACACAACAAGCAGCGGAATAAGTAATAAGCGTAGCGATGGGGTCTATCCTTAGGGGCACAGGCAATGCTGACGAAGGCAGATAGTCCTAGTTATCATAGCCGTCCTACTGTCCGTCATCTTGGTAGTCTCCTTCATAGTCTGGCCATGAGAATAGCCAGGGACAAAGCCATGAGTACTCTTTAAGTACTCGCAAACTACCACTAACAAGTAGTATAGTTCTAGTGTAAAATGCTAACTCTAGGTTTAACTATAAAGTTAAGTTTGAAACCTAAGCTGAGTTCTGAAACCAAGAAAGATAAAATAAAGTTCTAGACTCACTTAAGTTGGGAAGCTAGTGTCATAGTCACAACCCTGTTGTGGTCAAGTCAAGATTCATCATTCATTTCATAAGTCATTTTGGAAAATATCTGACAACGAAATAGTATGGCCACTCCAACTGTCCATAACCGCGGACGCAGCTATTCGAATAGTTTGACACTCTGTAGAGGTGGTACACTTTCACCACAAGATTCGATACATCTGTCAGGGATAACCCTGAATCATCATACTTAGTATGCAGATAATCAAACATAACCTTTCCTTTACACACCCTAGTATAAGCACCTCTCCTATGAGCATGGCCTCCCAACCATGACCATCTGTCATCTTGGGCACTAAATAGGTGGACAACATCGAGAGGTAGCTTCAGCTCAAACCTCTCCCGCGAGGGAACTAATACTAATGCATATAAACTTCCGGCTAAGCCTTACCCAATTTAGGTATTGTGGTTGTATGGTAAAATTGGAATGGTATCGCAGCCGAATCCAACCATCAGTTTTGTAAAAGGGTTAGGGCTCATGCCTCAACATTTTCATCATCATAAACCATTTGTGTTCCTCAACACATGTCAAAACATCTCAATAGAATGACTCATCATTCCAAGGTTTTCACAATTCATTTTCACCAAGTGTTCCCATCTAAAGTGACTCAAGTTTTAGTTTAGCTCTAAACTACTAAGTTAAGAGTGTTCACTAATGTGGGATGCTAAGATCAATCTCATGCCATAGAATGACATCTAAGGTTATCTAGGTAGGTCAAGTTTTATACTCTTTATGGTACCTTCAAACAAGTAAGGTACTTTAATAAAGTAAAGGAGTAAAAGCTTGGAAATAAAACTTGGGTAGGTAATAGTCAAAGTGGTCTAACCAAAGCATGCCTAATGCAATCTTGCTTAGATTATCTAACTTAATTCTAGCTTGCTAACAATAGCTTGCTCAGTTTACTTGAAGTGCTAGGCTTGCTAAGTATTATACTTGCAAGGGTTCACTGGTATAGTGCTAGCTTGCCTTGGTTGGTGCAGTGGTTGAAGTTTTATTCCTCCTCCTCTTGGTAGAACTCCTCCTCCTCGAAAGCTTGGTCAGTACTATCGTCTATAAATACATACGGAGTACACAATCACCAAACAATACTTAACTAGTCTACTTAGCACTCTAAGGCACACATTTGATGATCTATTATCATCACAAGCATCACAAGGTTTTATTTACTAGCTTCATTCTTTTTACTAGATGACCCAGTGCGCCACCGGTGCCGAGGCCGAAAGCGAGACAGTATTTTAGCTATAGATTTAGTCATCCGAAACTGAATTGCATTGAGTAACTTGCACATACAACTATAGTTGAAGGAATAGTTGTGAGGTCGGTGTAACCCCCGATATAGGCATTTTGACTATTCAATGATAGACCAAATTTCTTACATGAGTAACTTGCTGATGCCAGAATAGCATCGAACACAGAAATAGTTTCATTATAAAATGGTGGGATCATATTAGGACATGCATAAAAGTATAGCATGTCAAAATAAAGAGCACGTGCAGAGCAAGTTATAATCAGTAGGACAATAACAACGAAAAGCTAACTATACAATCACAATACAAAATTATCACCTCAGTTAGATCATCGCCGCACAAAATATAGTTATTGACTCAAGGACTGAACTCACACATGTACTACAAAAACCAAACAGTAACTAACCGGCCAGATCGGGATGAATCACTTTACCAATCCAGAAACGGATAGAGAGAGAAGGGAAGTTCGTTGATAGCCTACCTGGGCATTGTGTAGACACAATTGTGATAGCTAACCAATTGCTTTCTCATTATATTGCCAAAAGTCATTACATGCACGTAGGAAGGAGCTCGGTTTGATGAGTCAATATGGATCAGGAGCAGTAACTTGATGGCGAGATTGAGGTTCTCGGGTGTTTCCTGGTGGTATACAGCATCGTGGGTTCACCATGGCCGATAGACAAACATGTGAGCACCATCCAAGGAAGTAGTACGAATCTCCAAAAGCTTATCGATCCTGGCCATCAGGGTTGTACTCCCTCCGTTCTAAAATATAAGATTTTTTAACTTTTATTAAGTGAATGTATCTAGACATATTTTAGTGTGTAGGTTCACTCCGAATCGATATATTACAAGATGTCTACGTATATTCGTTCCACAAAAGATAAAACTTCTTATATTATGAACCGGAGTAGGTATGGTGGATTATATTCACATGTAGAGCAAAAGAAGCCTACAAGGCTACGTAGCCAGCCAGAAAAACCGATTTCATCACTATAGCATACAACTATGACTATTGACCACTGTAGTTGCTTACCACTTAATACCATATCATTTAGCATAAATTCGTTATTTCCAAGACCCATGTCCTCAAGGGTAGCATCTGATGTACGAATTAATTGTGGAAATCAGAATTGACTTTATTATATCTACGGGTTGTTTATAAAGAAGCACCCTTATCTGATAACTTTCTCTTAGGTCAAAATGCAAGCAATCCTTTCTATTTTTTCTTAACTTTAAAAGACAAATCGTTGACCTAGGGATTATACAAAATGAATTCATAATAATCTGGAGGTGCCCCCTCACAGTGTGGCCCTTCATGATGAGGCGCTCCACACCGCTAGCCACATCCACATGAGGCATTCTAAGGTGCACAACATGGCACTACGACCCTTGCTGACGCTAGCCGACACCATCCGACATGCCTACAGATTATAAAAAGACTAATACCTTCGCTCCCAAAACCACATAGAAACTTTGCAGTTACCACTATGGATACATGCTAACTTTTAGTTTATATCGCAAACAGTTTTTGAGGAAAAACTCAACTCCAGTACTCATTATACCAGAACTTGAGTTCTATAATGCCAGAATAGATGGGTAGTTCCATTATGCAATTCTTTAAAGTTTGAGTTTAACATGCAAGCGAGAATAGGTGCAAACATTGGAAAAACCTAAACATGGTGAATGCTGAGAATTAAGACCGTTATAATTTTCACTTTAGTTTGTCTGTCACAAACAACAATTCTTTAAAGTTTGAATTTAACATGTAAGTGATAATAGGTGTACACATTGGACAAACCTAAACATGTTTCACTTTATTTTGTCTGGCAAGAAAAACAACCTAGTAAAATGAACACATATTGTAGGAGACCAAACCTACATAAGAGGCATGTACCTCATCTGCCAAGATCTTGGAACAGTTGAAGCGGAAATAGTTTATTATGAAGAGTACATTCTTGATGATTCCGATGTGGAACATTGGCTTTGCGACCTCAAGGTGACCAAAATGGCCTGGACACTCGGCCATCCTAGCCATACATGTATCACACTTGATCTTCCGGTAAATAGTACCAAAAGAGGGTCACTCAAACTCCCAGGTTTTGCCTTCCCTCCCTCCATAGCTCTGCATGTTCTATCACCACCATTGACATTTGTGTCTGCAGAAAAGCAAAGCAACACAGAGTCTGTCAAATTTGATCTAAAATGTTACACTTTTCTTTAGTTACTCCATATCGACCAGTTAATTGAACCAAGTCAAAGTATTAAACCAGATAAAATCCAACTTGTTATTAACGGGATCATTGGATGTACTGTACAAGTTTAGTACAAGACCAGATCCAGCTGTGTGTACCTTTAGTTCAAACTCCTACTGAACATGACCCAATAAAATGTGTACTGTATAATCATCTCATTAATACAAAGAATTGTGCAAACTGGTGATCACGACACCATAACAGCTAAGCTTAAAATTATCTAAATACATCTCAGCAATGAGAACACATGAAGCCATCAGTGAAGACATACCGTTGGTGAGAACCATCACAATCTCGCATGCCTTCTCCAGGTCCTCCCCGACTACGCAGCAAGGACGAGAAGCAGACGTTGTTCCTCACAAACACATAAAAAGCTATTACTACAAAATGGGCATGGTCCTAATAACAATTCAAGTATACAAGTTACATAATTATCGCATCGCATCTGTCACGGATGCCCATTGATCAGCCTGATTTGCTTAGGCAAGTATATTTTGAAACTGTGGAACGAAGAGCTCAATAAATTAGTGCCGAAGTGAACTGCTACGTAACTTGCTTCTATTTTCTCATGTGAAAGTTGTCATCCCTTGCTTATCAATTTATCATTGATTAATCGCACCTACTGCATCATTAAAACTAGACAACAACGGGCGAAACACACTTTGGTATGAAATAACAGGAGACAATAGTGCACTCGATTATTTCTTATCCCCTAATGGAATTCTGCAACAAACTCTCTAATGGACTGAGGCGAAGAAACACATCAAGTGTTAAATATTAACTGTAGGAATAATTCATCTTTTTTGAGAGATGAATAATTCATCTTTATTGGATTGAATATGCAACATTGACTAAGGTGGTCGACATGCAATTATAGGACAATAATAAATCATGAGCATGCATTACATACCCGAGGCAAACCCATCCAAAAGCAAACTTGGCGAGGGCTTCTACGCGAGGCAGGGAGAGCTCTAGCCCCAAGTCAAACAATTGCAGGGGGATGATGCTCTTGCCACCCCCATGCCTTTCAGCTCACGATGACCACCATGATTCCGACTGAGCCTCTGCTGAAAAACAGTTTTACTATTTTAGGAACTCCTTTCTCCGACCATTTGAATAAGAAATCTCAGTTAGATGATCAACTTTAGAAGGGGCAAAATAACGACAAGCAAGAGATAAAATATTCTTTGTTATATTCTGCTTCTTCTCTTCAATATTAATACCAAGTTTCATGCTGTATAAAATATCATTAGAAAGAAATAACAGAGAAGAATAAATTCTAATATTGGAAAGACAAAATGCTGATAAACTCAAACATCGAGCAACATGCCAAATTTCTATATCAGATCAAACGGCAGATAGTTTCATCCTCCATTTTTTCTGACGAACTGCTTCTCGTTGACAGTCCCAACACGCATGTTAGGCTCAAAATCGATCTGGCGAGACACACGTAGCAAGAAAAAATTAACAAGATGCTCGCGTACACTAAGCAGGCAGTCACACACGTTGATGGATCCTAGCTAACTCAAGAATCGATTGGATTGCTACAGGTTGCTCCTGTCTTTTATTTCTTTAATTCTTCCGTCCCTCGAGGTGTTACACAGGGATAGATCAACTTATATGCACGTCAGGATAGCAAGACCGGCTAACCTATCCGGTGTGAACTCGTACTACTCGGAGACCACATACAACTTGCACGTATCACCGTCAGATTGTGCTTACCTTTTCTAACAACTCTCACATGAGCAAATCCAGCAAGGATATAGCACCACCTTCTTAGTCCTTACACCACTTGACATGCTCTGTTGTATCACTGCTGACACACACCACCGTCATCAGAAACCAGATACACAAATGGTTGGAAAGAAAATCTAATACAATATAGAAACTGAGAGGAGATTTACCAGAGGTGAGAGCGCCAAGAACCGGCGGCAGTCTTGGTGGCGCCATAACAGCCACCGAGAAGATATGCAGAGCCAGTAACGACGGGAGGCATGGTGGGGGTGGCTACCTCAGTCTCTGTCACTGCAGTGTCTCTCCCGCCTTCCTGGGCAGCCACTTTTGCGAGACAGGTAGCCAATTCCGTCTATCTCACAATTCTCCCCCAAATCGACGCGTCCTCCTGAGTGTAGAACCTAGGCGAATCGATATAAAAATTTAGAAATCATCTAAATGACAAAAATATCGATATTTCTAGGAGAGTAGCATCATTCTTACACTGATCACCCTGAAGCTGAATGACCGTTAGTTAGTATATCAACATCATCAGATAACTAGGAAGAAGTTGAAGCACGGATAGCTGTATCATACCCGACGTAGATCAGGGATCCTGTACTACTGTGCCATTGCAGCAGAATTCTTTCTTGAGATCCTTAAGGATCTTGTTGCAACCGTACTCTTTCTTCAAGCCTTGGATGGTACTCAGATTCTTCATGCTGCTGCCTTGCTAGATGCGCACTTGCACATAATCTTTTTCTCCGGGGCCTGCACCAGCATCCTCAGCATTTGCCTCAGCAAAAGGATCTACAAAGCAAGACACCATATTAGAGAACATGTACAACTCAGTACATAAGACAAGCATGATGAACAACAAGACGCTTCTCAAAATAGGAACAAACTAAATAGAAACCGTTGCCTAGGGAAAATTTTCTCACCTAACAGACTTAGAAGATCAGGGTAACATGTTATACGTCAGACTACAAAATGTTCAATTTAACATGTACTCCTCATCAGCAGTAAAAGACATGAAATGGTAATGGAAGCATACCAAAGGCATATGGAAGTGTAACGTCGAGAAACATATCGAAGTTTCTTGCTGGTATTTGAAGTTGGAAGCTGCGCAAAAATCACCATGACCATCAGATGCAATTCAATGATGACTAAATGTTCAAAAACAAATAACAACCAAAAAGTAATTGCACGACTGGAGCAACTCGCTGGTCCTCTCACTGTAGATGTGTGTCTCAACTCGCCCGGCCCCATCCCAACTATTTTTACACAACATTCACTAAGTGTGTGTGCTTAACAACTAAATGGTAGAACTAAATGTTAATCTACTAAATTCCAATAAATACTAATATGAGGGAAATATGGTCTGCATGCCCTCGTCTGAACCACCAGAGGTGATTGCTGTCACAAGATCCAGCAATGGACAGCTTAGTCGCTCAATAGTGATGGTGCCGTTAATTCTGAATGTCTCGGGTCTGGTCAAAATCTCCCAAAGAACTGAAAGAAATCAGAGGATAAATATATGTAGGTGACCGACGGTCATCAAAATTGTTCATTGTGATAACAAATTTTGAGAACTACGTGTCCATGTAAACATAGCATTCTGGTGTTTTAGTTGAGATGGAGCTTAGAAATGTAATAATGTGTCTAGTTAGGTGGTTACGTAACTTTCATCCATGTCAGAGTTACCATAGTACTAAAAGGTACACGAAAAAATTATAACAGTATGATGAAGGTACACGAAAAAATTATAACAGTATGATGAAGGTAAAATCTTATGCTAAAAACATAGCATGATGAAGTTAAAATCTTATATATAAAAACCCAGTTGTTTAATGGCATTGTGTGTTCCTGCAACTCTGAATCTCTCATTTATGAACCAACCAAAGATTGCTAAGTATATATGGCCCCTAGGACAACCAACAGCAAGTACCTACCCCATTTACACATTTCCACTATAATAAACAAGACATGATCTTACTAAATAAGATCAAGACCGAATCTTCTACCCATGAGGGAAACCGAAGTAATTGAAACCAAAATATGTGCATTACTACAAGAACTGAAGATCTAAAAATACCTTGAGAAGTCCATGAGGTTCCAGTAGATGGTGCAAAATTGTTGAAAGATGAAAAGTACAGTGAAACCTTCATGCCATCCATCTGCAAATTAAGGATGACTATGCTCACATCAGCCCGTACAGCTCATCATGGTGACCTAGCGTGCCTCTCTTCCTCCCCTTCTCACACCACAACAGCTCTCCATCTAGGCACAGTCACAACCGCAACTGGTCCCTATCCCCACCGCTACCGGAGAAACTCGACCCCAAGCTGCAGTGCACAACCATCCCGAGGAGGAACCACCGCCCAACCCCTACTTCCACTCACTCCCAGCTGGCACTCTCACCCTCCTCCCCGCCACACTACTCCAGGACGTGCTCCTGCAACGCCTCCTGTCTCAATGCTCCATCCATGATTGCCCCTCGCTCGCGGAATCGGAGCAGTCCCACCTCCTTCACATGGCACCTCTGCTTCCTCCCGATGAGCGTCTCAGCGACAGGAGCGATGAGGACAGAGTCGATGAGCGGGGGAGGGCAACATAGGCGGCGGGCTAGGAGGAGAGGCGGGAATTGGGGATTGGGGATTGGGGATTGGGGATTGGGGAGGAGAGGAGCACGATTCTGGTGTCAGAATGAGATACGGACTTGGAGGATCTCACCTTGGCGTACCTTGCCGTCTCATCCCTGCTCTTCATCGCTCGACGCACCTGCCAATTCGCTCCTGCTGACCGGCTGCGGCGGCCGGGCCACGGAGGCGCTACGGGTGCTGGAGGCCGTGGCCGTCCGCAGAAGCCGTGGGGGCCCTCCCACTCAGACACCTCCCGCACCTCAGCGGCGAAGGCATCGCTCCGCCATCGAGGATCTCGCTTCCAATGTGCGCCGCCGGCAGGTGGAGAGGAGGAGAAGTGAGAAGGAGAGGACGAGTGGGGAAGAGTGGATATTTTTCATCCCGTACATAGTCTAGGTTTTTTGCCCCATTTGCTCAGAATGCACACAGGATGCGGAAATTACCCACTCTAACTTCCCACGACCCCACTCAAAGACGGACCCATCTGTCATTGGAGTTTTTACCTAGCACAGAGGTCAACGAGAAACGTTGTAAATCCAACGGCAGGGGTGAATAGCGAACGGGAAACTAACACTATTTTACCCCATCGGACGTCCTAGAACTGTGCGCGCGCGAGGAGCTCTGAGAGCCCAGGTCGGACAGGAGTAGTTATAGGAAGAGATTTAAGAAAAGTAATTTCTATTCATTGAAAATAAGTAAGATTTAATATTCTTCACTTAAAAAATGGGATCACGTGGACACAGGTCATCACCACATATTTTAACATATGGGAATATGATTTAAATGTTAGATCACATTTAATTAAGTTTAAGTTTAATATTTAATGATTTAAAGTGACTACAAATGCCTTATTTTGGTACTAGTCCAAAGTTACTGCATACAAACCTTAATATTATTACATATTCAGATAGGTATGCTTAAATGTGATTTTTGATTGTTGGAATCAACTCAAAAGCTATTATGGTTGATTTTATAAAAATGTTTGAATGTGCAAAAGCTTTTGTCTTATTATTTTTACTAGGAGAGATATCTAACTCTAAATAAATTAATTTCAACGGGCTTGGATAGATCTTTTCAGTAGCTTTCTAACAAAATTTGAATCACTTCATTTGTTTTAGTAGATCTTCTTGAATTGATTTTTGAACTAAGGGACATAAGTGAGTTCAAACTAAAATAGAAAAATCTAAATTTGAACTAACTGGGTCGCGCGGGAAAACTAACGGGCCGGCCCAGTGGCGCTCTGCGGCGTGGATGACAACTGACAGGGGGGTCCCGCAGGTCAGCGACACATCAAACGCGAAGCGGTACGGAGCACTCTCAGCGCTACGATTAAAAGGTGTGATCAACGGCTGAGGATCGTCCTCCCCGGTGAACAGGTCGCCAGCGAGAGCTAACCCTAGCAGCTCGGTGGGGGTACGTGGGGGCTTACCAGGGCTCCAGCTAGACTTGGCGATGGGGGCGATCGAACATGCGGTCGACGGCGGACTCAGGCGTGGTCGCGGTGGCTCCTGGGGTGGACGAAATCGATGGCGCCTCTCTTCCTTTGCTGCGGCAAGCTCCGGCAAAATTCCGGCGAACTAAGGCTCGAGTGGCTCCGGTGAGAGAGGGGAAATGCTCGGGGAGAGAGGGGAGTGAGATGGGGTGAGGAGTTTGTGCTGGGGTGGCCTCCTTTTATAGGTCGACGTGGGTACCGAACGGGATGGGCTGGCGACTCCGGTGAGGGTTGTGCAGGGTGCTACCGTCGTGGCTGGAGGTAGGGGACGATGGCCTTCCTCCTGGCGGTGCTCTACGGTTTAAATGCGCGGCTAGGGCCGGTGGCGTTTGGTCGGGGGAAGCTGGTGCTCTGCGCGGCAGAGGCGGCGTTCGACGCGGCGCACGGGGGATGTAGCTCAAGCGGCGGTGAACGGGCATGTCCGGGCGGTTCCTGGGGTCGTGGCGATGCGGTGAGCGCGGGCTGCGGTCGAGGCGTGGTGTGTGCATGCTTGTCGGGCGCGGCGCTCTAGCGCGTGCTCGGCATGGTGCAGATGTTCTGGGCACGGCGCTTTGCGAGTGGTCCACGGCTCGGCTCTGCTCGGGGAGGGGACAGAGGGTGGTGGTGTGGTCTGGTCTAGCTCCTAGACATGGCTAGAGAGAGAGGGGTTGTAGCATCCCAATTGTCTAACAATTGCAATGCTACTAGCCTAGTCTAGATATATGCTACCTTCCTACATATAATTGTTGCATCATCATTACATCATGCTCATGTCATCATGCCACCTTGCATTTGAGCATCATATAAAACCCCTTTTTGATTGGTTCTTATCTCATATGCATTGTTAATTGTATTTGCCTCTTGATATTGTATTTGGTTCTTGATATATTGTTTAATGCCCAAGTTGAGTTGGGGGCATATCTCTTATGAACTTCACCACCTTTCTTTCACCACCTTATAATTCCACCATCCAAACAAATATGAGCTTTGCACTTTATTTGGGTTTTACCTCTAGCTCATGTGGGTTGGGATGGATCCAATTCTTTTCCACATGCTCTCATCTTGGCATCATGTTGTTTTCACATTATTGGGTTATGAGAGCCACATGGCCACCTTTGCATGCCTTGTGAGTGGAACCCTATTTCTAGCTTCCATATGTGTTGTTTTGGGGTTATCATCATGTTGGGATATTTTGTGGGCTTATTAAATACCTAGTGGCATATACACACTAGCAAGTCTCATTGTATTTTCAAATATGGTCATCTCCAACTACTCCACATGGGGCATCCTTCCACTTTTTCTAGTTTGGCTTATTCCATATTTTTGGAATGCATAGATATAAATGCCATGGACATTTATTTTGTTTTCACAAGATAAAACCTAGCATTAATGGTTATGCATGGGCCATGCAACCATAACCCTTGGCCTTCTCCTTTTGTTTTGTTTTATTTGTTTGGTTGGAGCTTGGTTTTAAATTCAACTAGGTGCTCCTTGTTTTGGATCTCTTAGACCATATTTTAAAAACTACCTCTTTGGTTTGGCTAAGCCAAACCATCTCTAGCCCTAATCTCTCTTACCTCTCCCTTTTTCTATCTCTTACCCTAAACCGAGCCCCCCCTTGCTCACCCGAGCCTAGCTCCAAACCCTACCCTAGCCCGAGCTACCCCTCCCCTCTTCCTCTCTTTCTTGCACCACAAGATGGCCAAGCCCAAAAACCAGGACCACCAGCTCCATCACGTGCCTCCCTTGGTCCCTCTCTGCCCTCTCTAAGCTACAGGACAAGAAGGAAGCAAGAGAGAAAAACCTAGCCCGAGACCCTCCTCACCTTTTTCAAGCAACCACCCCATGTGCTCCTTCCATCCCTCTCTACCCCAACCACCCCCAGCTCACCATGACCACCAGATCGAGATCCAGGAGGCGCCCAGACCCCTCTCCCTCCTCCCTCCTTCCCCAAGCCAGGCCATGCCCACCACCTAGCTAAACCCTAGCCCCTTCGGCCTCGATCAAGATCTGCGCAGCCGGCTGCTCCCCAAGGTGATCCAGGAGCACCAGGACCCTCCTCTGCCTCCTCCACATCGCCCTGTCCCGGCCACGCCTCGCCGGAGCCCTCTGCAGCTCCCCGGACCCGCCGCGGCCACCGGAGCAGACACCCGCGGGACCTCTGCCTCGACGCCGATCCGCTCCACCTCCGGCTCCAGCGACCACACCGACGAGCTCCCGGTGAGCCTATCAACCCCCTTGACATGCATGTTCCCCTCCTACCGGCCCAGATGCGCCGGACATTCCGTCGAGCGCGCTCCGTGCGTCGCCGCCGCGACGTCCGTCGCGTCTGCAGCGTCAGACCGCAGCAGCCGTCCTGTTCCTCGCCCTGCCCCGCTCGCTGTAGACCTCCGTAGACGCGTCTCCTTAGACGAAAGCTGTAGCCCTTGTTGCCCTCTTCGTTTTTCGTTTTTGGAGCGTCGTGTTCCGTCCAGCGGCGGCGTCTCCATCGTCGCCGGAAGTCGGCCGGATCCACCGTCGTCAGGGCCGAGTCCGTCAGACGCAACCACAGCCGATGTCATTGTTGCGCGTAGCCCCCTCCCTTTTTTCCCGCCTGAACCCGCCGTCCTTAGAGCCCACCTGTCAGCCGCGGTACCTTTTTGAAAAGAACCCCCTGGAAGATCCTGGCCAACACAGACCAGCCCCCCCCGCTCCGGCTTGCCCACGTGTCCAGCACGCGTTGGCCGCGCGCGCGTGTGGCCCCGAGGTCGTCCTGGCCCGCCTGTCAGTCTCAGAGGCTAGGTAGCTTCGCGGTGACAGAAGTTTCGCTGCGCGCTGAGCTGCCCAGTCAGCACATGACCCCACCTGTCACCGTCTCTGGCTAGAAGTGTCTGGGTAACAAAAGTATTTCAGCTTATCTGTTTAAATTCAAATCTTTTTCAAATTATTTCAAATTCAAATTTAAATTCTGTTTTCAAATAACTTTTAAAATATAAATCCAAATAATGCAAATAATATATGTTTTCAAATCAGGAAAATATGAGGAATTCAATTATGCCATTCAAAATATATTTTGAACACTTAAAAATTCAAGTTGTTTTAAATTACAATAAAATGCCCTTTTCCTTAATAAATTAATATATTTTGTTTTATAATTCCAAATTTAACAAATAATATGTCTAAAATGATTAGCTCGACGAGACCTTTCTGTTTATGCATCCCATGGTTTGAATTGAAGCATGCATCATATAAATATAATGGGTACAGCAACTTAAATGAGGTTAAAACATGATTAAAACTCAATAAAATGATTCAATCTTGGATCTCACACCTCACCCATGCCATGCTACTTTAATGCCATGCAATTTGTGCATCATTCATCATGGCATGATTGCTTGCTTGATGCATTTATTCATATGCTTGTGCACTTTATTTATGTTGGCCCTTGTTTGTTTGGTTCTTCTTCGAATAGACGCTGAGCAGGGGATATACCAAGAGAACCAGGAGCACTACCCAGATCCGTCTCTCGCTTCAACTGAGCTGCCAGGCAAGCACTACCACATGCTTGCATACATATAGTACCTATTGCCTCTATCTTATTCTTGCATCATTGAGTCGCGATTGCATTAAATTGAATCCCAAGTATTGCATAGCCTTTACTTTTAAACCCCACCGAAGCTTGTTCCTCCATCCCATGAGCCATTACTACAGGAGTTGTTTGAGCCATGCGAGTCGTAGAACAGCATGTGTAGGGTATGTGAGTGTCTGATGGATAATGAGGTACCTAAACAACTTAACCTGAGTAGTAATGGGATAACTAATGAAAGTGGCATCGGTGAGCCATATTCGCTATTTGGTTTTTCAGGCTCACTTGTGTCCCGTAAGACCCCGAGTACTTGATTCCTGTTCCAAAAATATTCGCGCTATCCACATCCGGGAGGCTTATGAACCCCCCTGAGCCGGAGCTTGATTCATTCTTATTTCTTGAGGGCCACAAACTAGTTTGAGGTTTTATTACTATCCTGTACTTATGCCATGCTTTACTGCTTTAATTTAAATTGTGCGAGGTAATGCACACTGTACTGTTTAGGAAAGCGGAGTGTTTTCGCGGTGTCGACAAGCCCAGTCACATTTTCGAGTTCCCAGTCGTTCACAGCCATTGGCGCAAACCTTGAGGCCGTCTCGGAGTCAGCTAACTTCGTTGCGGGTAGCTCAATGGGGTGGCCCCCTGAAATATTTCTGAATCCTGTGATCGCTTTGTCGTGACTGCCTCGTTGGGTTTTGATTTGGTTTTTCCGAGGCATATCGAGTGTGTGTTGCTATTTGTGCACCCCTGCAGGGTAAAACTTTCTGAAAGCCGTGTCCACGGTTATGGACGACTTGGAGCACAATTTCTTGATCATAGACAAGAATAACTAAAGTACCGCTTTTAATTTGACTAGACTAGGTACCTGACTAGTAAATAGTGCAATACTCACGGAATGGATAATAAAACTGCCAACGGATGAGGGGTTGTTCGTCCGCTTCCTCGTCGGTAAGCGAGGAGGAGGATGGATCTGTGGAGATTACCATGATAACTGTTATAACTGTTGTTATTAATTCACGGACATCCGTCTATCTCTGGTTAGGCGGATGGTTAGTGAGTATCTATAGAATTGTTAGGGTTTATCTTTTGCTGCAATTGCGTCACCCCAGGTTGTGTCCCCTTTAGAGGCATAAAGACTTGCTGAGTACCCCTAGGGTCTCACACGATAAATTATTGGTTCAGATGAACAGGTACACTCGCAAGATGGATACTGGGTGGAAGAGACGGACGATATGGGCAACGATCATTCGGTGTAGAGATTCCGGGAACGGGGATCCGTGCGATCTGTGGGCAGGATCTGCTTATTTATGGGGCATCTTATGCCGATTTGCTTCTTATCCATACTCGGATTTTGTCTTCCGCTTCCGCTTGACACTCTGTTGATTGATGTATGAGGAGATATCCTAAACTATTATATCTATCTAGGATATTTGGATCTTGCCGTATGGCGTTGCTATATTTTCTTTCTTTTTAGATGGAATGGCTCTGATGTACTGTTGTATGGTGGCTTGCATACATACTCATTTGTGTATGTAGTTGATCCCTTCGCCTGCCGATTACGCCGCCCGTTCTTGTCCCGCTGTGTGGAAATGGTTGGGACGGCCGCAAGGTCTACCTGTGAGTGGCATTTGGGCCCCACCGTACTATTTCAACCATTTCTGCTCATCCAGGCTTGTAACTAGGAGCGTAATTCACCGAGGTAGTTACAATTGGTATCAGAGCCATCCCGCCCTTCAGGGTCTCAGCCAAATGGTCGTTGTCTGTCTAGCAAATATTTTGGTAGTTATGTATACTAGGGAAAAACAAAACGCGAGAGTAGGACTGCTTCCACTTTTCTTCTTACCCACTCAACCACCCTTTTCTGGTAAGGAAGTGCAACGTTTTCAATCCTCTTCTTAAAATTCAAACTAGGATTCACGTGTTCTGGGTTTCCGTAGTACCATAGACAGTGTGTGTGTGTGTGTGTGTAATTCCTTGTCTATCTGTTGCATCCAAGTTGTTATCACAATCTGCCTTTGGTTATCAACTGTTGGTACATTCCATACTGACAGGCTTTTGAAAACCGGTGCGATATATCTGACTCCTTGTTAACCGGTGCCATCTTCTTAAGGGTGTTCTTCCTTCTAGCAACTCCTCTTTCTGTGTAACCATCTGTTGCTAATCTCTACCTGATAAGTGATTTTGCGCATCTATTGGTATTTTAATGCCAGAAAATGCGGAAAATTTTTCTTTGATACATTTGTGTTTCCACACTCCTTTTCAGTCGTGTGTGAAACATTATCTATCTCCCTTTTATCAGCATGTCCATGCTAACTCATTCTTTTGACACCGGCGCTTAATCCTGGAGTTTTGTTTCATCTCCTTTTCTCTTGGGCTAATTACATAACGTGTGTCGATCCGATGCTGATGATTGTAATTTGGCTCTCGGCATAGCTATATTCCACTCATGATAAGTGTCGATTGGAATATGGAAAAATGCTATCAACCGTCACCATCTGGAGGATAAGGTTATCTCCTGTGATTTTGAGTACACCGTGATCATATCTATGCATATTCAAGCATCTTTAGCAATCCGGAGTTTCTCAAAGCACTACGGCGGTCTATCATCTGATCATCATGCTGCACATCTTTTTGAACTCCATATCTGCACATCTTTTTCGTCTCTGATAGCTCATACCATAAGCAAAGCTATATCATCGTTTCTTATCCAAGATCTCCTTATCTTTGTAACCGGTGAACCGATCGACAATGTGAATCAGGTGACAGCTCTTTTTCTTCCGAAGGACCAGATAATCTATTCTTCCAGTGCATCTTCTTCAACACGAACCCGTGCTCTTAATATTGATCTTTCTAAGAGCGTTGAGCTCAGAAAGTGTTTCGAGCATTTGTTCGTTTCTCCCGCCTCTTGAACTTGATATTCTGGGAATATCCTGTTAATCCATGGCGGTATATGTTGATAATATGCTTGCCTACTCGATATCAATGGAAAGGACATGGAAGATCATCTGTGTCTCTTTCTCTCAAGCTTCGTGAGCACTGCCTGTGTGCAAAGTCTCAAAGTGAGAATTCTGACTTTTGAAGTCATCTATCTCGGCCACGTCCTTCTGCTAAATAGATCGCTTCAATTCTGGAATCAGCAAGTCCATTGCTAATTCCATCCTCCATCCTCAACCAATCCAGAGTTGTTCCTTGTTGGCAAGTTATCATCGTCGTTTTGCTGAAGGATTTCCTCAAGACTGCTAAATCTCTCTCAATCTTTTCAAGAAGAACATGGAGTTCTTTTCACCTCTATCTCGTCAAGTAATCTCTTGAAACCCTCTCGCTCTATCGTCTGTGCTCAATCCACCGGAGGCCACGAAGACCTTCCAGATCTTGTATTCCTTTTGTTCAAGTTGGTGCTATCTTTTCTGTAGCTGTTGAATCTTGCAGTTGTCTCCGTGATATTCCTTCATGTCTTTCCGGTGGCTGGTTACTTATAATATGACGACAACATCATCACCCTTATCTATCTTGGATCCGGTGAATCGTTTGCATCTATCTTTGTTTTCTTACGGAGTTCCATGAGCTCTTCTTATCAATACCTTCAGTCTGTTTCGGTAGTTGGGTTGCATGATTTTCTTATTCATGTGCGGAGTAATGCTTTGAGTGCGGGATGGAGTAGCTACCATACCACTACTCTTATCATTCGCTCTTGTACATTGAATTGGTGAATTAATGTGATTTCACTCATTCCACGGAAGTTAGAAGTGGCCTTTATCCCTTGATACTTTTACTTCCGTCCTTGTTTTTCCGGAGTGCTCTCTCGAAGAAAGTAATCAATAATCTCTTGTTGGTGATCTCGCCCTTTCTACACGGAGCAAATCTTCAATTATCTGGTGGAAACAGACGCAAACTCTTTTCTGTCCTCGTCTTTCTACCGGTGCTCTACATCCCCAAACAAGATGAAAGGAAGCTATCTCTCTCTTGGTTTCATCAATTCTTTTTCTGTGGTAAAGCCAATTATGGTTGATGCCATCAGCCGTGAATCTATTGCGTTAGCCTCAAGGCTAAAGAAAGCAATAAGTATCTCTACAGTAAACTCCAGATCCTCTATATTCTTTGCTTCTCGGGATTCCACCATGATCTAGCTTCACATCCGTCTCTGGAAGTTATATCCGCGCACCTCAATTGCGTGATCCTTGGTTCTTACCGGCGCAAGAAGAATCTAATCCGACGATGTCTAACTAAATCTTTCTGTTCATATCAAGGGACTCTATTGTTTGAAGGCAATATTGTTTCCGAACTTCTTTTTCCCCAATCCGAGAGGAGATACGATGCTATTATCATAGTGGTTCAAACCTCTCCAATCTAGCTCTTTTTCTTCCGGCGAGACAAAGTTTTCATCCTCTCTAGTATCGGTAAATCTTTAATCTTAACAGTGTGTCTTTCTTTATCCATGATACATCATCTTTTCCTTTTCTTTCACAAGTGGTTCTATTCTTTTATCATGTTTCCGAGAACACCGGAGCTATGTCCATCCTATCCTTCTTGTCTCACGGCAATCCTTCAATTCTTCTAACCCGTTGTTTCTCAAGCAAAACGCAAGACTCGCAACAAGTCTAGCAAGTTTTGCGAGGTGTAGTGGTCGCACCATTCCGTTGTTCATCAACTTGGGAACGTGAGGGTAACCTTCGTTCGAACACCCGCTCTTCTTGTGTTGTTTTCTTTTTCCTAGGAATCTCGGGGCGAGATTCTTGTTTAGTGGGGGAGAGTTGTAGCATCCCAATTGTCTAACAATTGCAATGCTACTAGCCTAGTCTAGATATATGCTACCTTCCTACATATAATTGTTGCATCATCATTACATCATGCTCATGTCATCATGCCACCTTGCATTTGAGCATCATATAAAACCCCTTTTTGATTGGTTCTTATCTCATATGCATTGTTAATTGTATTTGCCTCTTGATATTGTATTTGGTTCTTGATATATTGTTTAATGCCCAAGTTGAGTTGGGGGCATATCTCTTATGAACTCCACCACCTTTCTTTCACCACCTTATAATTCCACCATCCAAACAAATATGAGCTTTGCACTTTATTTGGGTTTTACCTCTAGCTCATGTGGGTTGGGATGGATCCAATTCTTTTCCACATGCTCTCATCTTGGCATCATGTTGTTTTCACATTATTGGGTTATGAGAGCCACATGGCCACCTTTGCATGCCTTGTGAGTGGAACCCTATTTCTAGCTTCCATATGTGTTGTTTTGGGGTTATCATCATGTTGGGATATTTTGTGGGCTTATTAAATACCTAGTGGCATATACACACTAGCAAGTCCCATTGTATTTTCAAATATGGTCATCTCCAACTACTCCACATGGGGCATCCTTCCACTTTTTCTAGTTTGGCTTATTCCATATTTTTGGAATGCATAGATATAAATGACATGGACATTTATTTTGTTTTCACAAGATAAAACCTAGCATTAATGGTTATGCATGGGCCATGCAACCATAACCCTTGGCCTTCTCCTTTTGTTTTGTTTAATTTGTTTGGTTGGAGCTTGGTTTTAAATTCAACTAGGTGCTCCTTGTTTTGGATCTCTTAGACCATATTTTAAAAACTACCTCTTTGGTTTGGCTAAGCCAAACCATCTCTAGCCCTAATCTCTCTTACCTCTCCCTTTTTCTATCTCTTACCCTAAACCGAGCCCCCCTTGCTCACCCGAGCCTAGCTCCAAACCCTACCCTAGCCCGAGCTACCCCTCCCCTCTTCCTCTCTTTCTTGCACCACAAGATGGTCAAGCCCAAAAACCAGGACCACCAGCTCCATCACGTGCCTCCCTTGGTCCCTCTCTGCCCTCTCTAAGCTACAGGACAAGAAGGAAGCAAGAGAGAAAAACCTAGCCCGAGACCCTCCTCACCTTTTTCAAGCAACCACCCCATGTGCTCCTTCCATCCCTCTCTACCCCAACCACCCCCAGCTCACCATGACCACCAGATCGAGATCCAGGAGGCGCCCAGACCCCTCTCCCTCCTCCCTCCTTCCCCAAGTCAGGCCATGCCCACCACCTAGCTAAACCCTAGCCCCTTCGGCCTCGATCAAGATCTGCGCAGCCGGCTGCTCCCCAAGGCGATCCAGGAGCACCAGGACCCTCCTCTGCCTCCTCCACATCGCCCTATCCCGGCCACGCCTCGCCGGAGCCCTCTGCAGCTCCCCGGACCCGCCGCGGCCACCAGAGCAGACGCCCGCGGGACCTCTGCCTCGACGCTGATCCGCTCCACCTCCGGCTCCAGCGACCACACTGACGAGCTCCCGGTGAGCCTATCAACCCCCTTGACATGCCCGTTCCCCTCCTACCGGCCCAGACGCGCCGGACACTCCGTCGAGCGTGCTCCGTGCGTCGCCGCCGCGACGTCCGTCGCGTCTGCAGCGTCAGACCGCAGCAGCCGCCCTGTTCCTCGCCCTGCCCCGCTCGCTGTAGACCTCCGTAGACGCGTCTCCTTAGACGAAAGTTGTAGCCCTTGTTGCCCTCTTCGTTTTTCGTTTTTGGAGCGTCGTGTTCCGTCCAGCGGCGGCGTCTCCATCGTCGCCGGAAGTCGGCCGGATCCGCCGTCGTCAGGGCCGAGTCCGTCAGACGCAACCACAGCCGATGTCATTGTTGCGCGTAGCCCCCTCCCTTTTTTCCCGCCTGAACCCGCCGTCCTCAGAGCCCACCTGTCAGCCGCGGTACCTTTTTGAAAAGAACCCCCTGGAAGATCCTGGCCAACACAGACCAGCCCCCCCCCCGCCCCGGCTTGCCCACGTGTCCAGCACGCGTTGGCCGCGCGCGCGTGTGGCCCCGAGGTCGTCCTGGCCCGCCAGTCAGTCTCAGAGGCTAGGTAGCTTCGCGGTGACAGAAGTTTCGCTGCGCGCTGAGCTGCCCAGTCAGCACATGACCCCACCTGTCACCGTCTCTGGCTAGAAGTGTCTGGGTAACAAAAGTATTTCAGCTTATCTGTTTAAATTCAAATCTTTTTCAAATTATTTCAAATTCAAATTTAAATTCTGTTTTCAAATAACTTTTAAAATATAAATCCAAATAATGCAAATAATATATGTTTTCAAATCAGGAAAATATGAGGAATTCAATTATGCCATTCAAAATATATTTTGAACACTTAAAAATTCAAGTTGTTTTAAATTACAATAAAATGCCCTTTTCCTTAATAAATTAATATATTTTGTTTTATAATTCCAAATTTAACAAATAATATGTCTAAAATGATTAGCTCGACGAGACCTTTCTGTTTATGCATCCCATGGTTTGAATTGAAGCATGCATCATATAAATATAATGGGTACAGCAACTTAAATGAGGTTAAAACATGATTAAAACTCAATAAAATGATTCAATCTTGGATCTCACACCTCACCCATGCCATGCTACTTTAATGCCATGCAATTTGTGCATCATTCATCATGGCATGATTGCTTGCTTGATGCATTTATTCATATGCTTGTGCACTTTATTTATGTTGGCCCTTGTTTGTTTGGTTCTTCTTCGAATAGACGCTGAGCAGGGGATATACCAAGAGAACCAGGAGCACTACCCAGATCCGTCTCTCGCTTCAACTGAACTGCCAGGCAAGCACTACCACATGCTTGCATACATATAGTACCTATTGCCTCTATCTTATTCTTGCATCATTGAGTCGCGATTGCATTAAATTGAATCCCAAGTATTGCATAGCCTTTACTTTTAAACCCCACCGAAGCTTGTTCCTCCATCCCATGAGCCATTACTACAGGAGTTGTTTGAGCCATGCGAGTCGTAGAACAGCATGTGTAGGGTATGTGAGTGTCTGATGGATAATGAGGTACCTAAACAACTTAACCTGAGTAGTAATGGGATAACTAATGAAAGTGGCATCGGTGAGCCATATTCGCTATTTGGTTTTTCAGGCTCACTTGTGTCCCGTAAGACCCCGAGTACTTGATTCCTGTTCCAAAAATATTCGCGCTATCCACATCCGGGAGGCTTATGAACCCCCCTGAGCCGGAGCTTGATTCATTCTTATTTCTTGAGGGCCACAAACTAGTTTGAGGTTTTATTACTATCCTGTACTTATGCCATGCTTTACTGCTTTAATTTAAATTGTGCGAGGTAATGCACACTGTACTGTTTAGGAAAGCGGAGTGTTTTCGCGGTGTCGACAAGCCCAGTCACATTTTCGAGTTCCCAGTCGTTCACAGCCATTGGCGCAAACCTTGAGGCCGTCTCGGAGTCAGCTAACTTCGTTGCGGGTAGCTCAATGGGGTGGCCCCCTGAAATATTTCTGAATCCTGTGATCGCTTTGTCGTGACTGCCTCGTTGGGTTTTGATTTGGTTTTTCCGAGGCATATCGAGTGTGTGTTGCTATTTGTGCACCCCTGCAGGGTAAAACTTTCTGAAAGCCGTGTCCGCGGTTATGGACGACTTGGAGCACAGTTTCTCGATCATAGACAAGAATAACTAAAGTACCGCTTTTAATTTGACTAGACTAGGTACCTGACTAGTAAATAGTGCAATACTCACGGAATGGATAATAAAACTGCCAACGGATGAGGGGTTGTTCGTCCGCTTCCTCGTCGGTAAGCGAGGAGGAGGATGGATCTGTGGAGATTACCATGATAACTGTTATAACTGTTGTTATTAATTCACGGACATCCGTCTATCTCTGGTTAGGCGGATGGTTAGCGAGTATCTATAGAATTGTTAGGGTTTATCTTTTGCTGCAATTGCGTCACCCCAGGTTGTGTCCCCTTTAGAGGCATAAAGACTTGCTGAGTACCCCTAGGGTCTCACACGATAAATTATTGGTTCAGATGAACAGGTACACTCGCAAGATGGATACTGGGTGGAAGAGACGGACGATGTGGGCAACGATCATTCGGTGTAGAGATTCCGGGAACGGGAATCCGTGCGATCTGTGGGCGGGATCTGCTTATTTATGGGGCATCTTATGCCGATTTGCTTTTTATCCGTACTCGGATTTTGTCTTCCGCTTCCGCTTGACACTCTGTTGATTGATGTATGAGGAGATATCCTAAACTATTATATCTATCAAGGATATTTGGATCTTGCCGTATGGCGTTGCTATATTTTCTTTCTTTTTAGATGGAATGGCTCTGATGTACTGTTGTATGGTGGCTTGTATACATACTCATTTGTGTATGTAGTTGATCCCTTCGCCTGCCGATTACGCCGCCCGTTCTTGTCCCGCTGTGTGGAAATGGTTGGGACGGCCGCAAGGTCTACCTGTGAGTGGCATTTGGGCCCCACCGTACTATGTCAACCATTTCTGCTCATCCAGGCTTGTAACTAGGAGCGTAATTCACCGAGGTAGTTACAGGGGTGGTCGGCTACGAGCTATCCATGCTCGACCTGGCGAGCATGGTGCTAAGGTGGCGCGGCACTACTTCAAAAGGCTAAGGGGTAGTCTCTTGATGGTTTGGTTGGGCCCGAGGGAGACAAGGGCATCTACTAGGGTTCAAATGGTTTGACAAAAATCGATCAAAAAACAGTATAAGTTAGGCCAAATCGATTCTGTCTGCAACCTGTTCGATCAAATGGCCGCAAGAACAAAACATTTGAATTTTGGGCTGAAATTTGGTAGAGTGTTGTATCTTATGCTTGAGATTCTAGGTGTGCCTGGCTTTTGAAAATGGAATTCATTTGAGTGGTTTTTGAATAAGTGTGATCTTGATACCTACACTAGATTCAATTTTCAAATGCCATTTAAAATTAGTATTTGAAAGTTTTTGGGCTGAAACAAAGTGGGCCTTGGTACATCACTACTTGTACTAGCAAGGGGTGCAAAGATCCATATTTGTTTCTGTTAGGTTTTGAGTTCTAGGAATAGCCAAAGTAGGCATGGTGATTAAAATGGCACAAATGACCATTTGCTTTCTTTATTCATTTTGATTTGTTTTTCTTTGGGATTTGTGTGGGAATGATCTAGATGATGTTTAATTCAGCTAAGAATCAATTTACAATCAATGGATCACTTAAACAAGGCAATTCAAATCAATTCCTAAATTATATGCACACACATATGAATGCTTTAATATTTTTAAATGGAAAAGTTTTTGTTAACTCTAAATTTGATAATTTGGATCTTGATCACTTGGATTAAAGTTTTGGGATGTTACAGTGCTTCGTGTTAAATGTATGGACCTCGATAAATATTTACCTTGTTAGGTCCTTGATTTAAAATGTAATCCCTATGTCCTTACGTGTAAAAGTTGAACCTAAAAACAAGTGGTAAAATTTAAACGTATTTAATTTTATTAGTTGCCAATGAGTATGAACATTCTTGGATTTCAAGCCGAACGACCAATGTCATGGCCCTATCTACATCATATTTTATGCTGATGATGATCCAATGTCCAGGAATTTTCATGCCACCAAATTTGGCAATATATTTTGAAAACAAAAAAAGAGAAAGTAGTATGAAGAGTATGGCTCTGCTCTCTCGAGAAGGAGCCGGAGCCGACTATTTTCCTTGCTTATTTTTAGGGTGCTTCGTGCTAAATGTAAGGACCTCTATGTAATTTTATCTATTTTAGGTCCTTGATGTAAATTGTACTCTCATCATCCGTGATGTTCCATATTTGGGAGTAAATGGGTGAATCATGTCATGGTAATAATGTTGCCACTTGGAGTTTCCAACCGTTAGATAAATCTAGCACGAAAACATGACTATATACATTCTAATCTAGATAAATCTGAGAACATTATATGGATCAGAGGGAGTAGTATATATGCATTCAAAACAAATTGTGTTTGCTCTCTCCATCAGTGCGGCATCACCATCCTCACATGCAGAGAAAATTTGAGGACATTTCAAACTTTTTTCTTTGGCACGGCGTGATTTGCTGTCCCTAGCTACCTACCAGAAAAAACAGTAGCGCTTCAAACTAGGGACCAGTGTTGCAGGCTAGAGCGTTTAAGAAATACTACTATATCTAATTTTCTGTTATTATTCCTTTTTTGCATAAGCGTCTATGTTAACGTTCCTCGTTAGTTTTTTCCTAATATACCGGGTCGAAGTAGTCGATCCGACAACCGGAGGAGAACTGCCCCGCGCCCCTCGTCGTCTTCCTCTGCCGCTCCGGCCGCTTGTGCACCATCGTAGCCCCTCTCCACCCTTGCAGAAAGGTAGAAACCGCCAAGCCATCCTGACTAATCTTCTGTAGTACTCTTCCCCGGAACGACATCTGGAGCGATGAAGTGTAATATATCTGAGCGCTACAGCCAGGCAATCAGATTTGGCAGCCTCCACTACAGACCGCTGAGCAACATCACCGGTCGCGCCGATCTTCTAAGCACTGCTCGCCTGGCTCGCGGCATGGTTGGCATGCATCGAGGGATTGTGGAAGATACTGGTCTCCCGTTTGGTTTGTCCTGCCTACTACACTCTGACCCACAGACATGGCCACTAGATCGTGACGAGCAGGTACAAATCAGTTTTGAATGATTTTTGTAGGACTTGAATCCTTAGATTCTTTCCTATGGATTGAATTTGGATCAAAGGAATCTTGGTACGCAAATTCTTTTGAACTGCAATCCCCCACCCATGCTTAAATCCCGTAGGAATTGGAACATCTACTTGAGGCTAAACTCTCATTATGCCAATCACGTAGGTAGTTTTCCTACGTTTTATAATCACTTGTTTTTCACCGGCAAACCTGTGAAATTCCTGTGGTCTCAATCCTGCGATCGAAAGAGGTCCAAGACTTTTGCTTCAGTGTCCCCCCTCTCCTCCAAACATACTAATCTGAAAACACAAGAACGACCAGGATTGTTGATACCTGTAACGGAAGGTGTATTATCCAATCAAGGCTGGTGTTATATTTTAAGTTTCATGTGTTTTACAAACACAAGATTTCTGTAAAAAGTTGGCTCTTTGGTATACATGAATACAAAGACATAGGATTATTTTAAAACATGGTAAAATCAAAGTCAAACCTCACGGGAGAGTATATTTATGATGTTATTGTTGGGTTCGCAGCATAGAAAATAAAAAATTTCCTATGATGAGAACTATACGCCAAGATCTATCTACTAGATACAGAGCAACGGGTGGATATACATCCATGGAGAACTTACCCTCGAAGACAACATAGGCTTGCCGATCTCAAGATCGTGTAGAAGTCCTAGCGTCATGGATGATGTAGTCGTACGCTTGCCGATCTCAAGATCGTCTAGAAGTCCTAGCGCCGCAAATCAGCAGCGCATCCATCCTTGCACACACGTTCAAGCCACTGGACAACCTCCACCTCCTCGCTCCAGCGAATCAGTGGAAGCAGTAACTCCTTCCAGACGCAAGGCCACCGAGAACATGTATCTCGCTAATCCGAGACCATGGAGAATATCTAGAGGGGAGAGAGATCCTTCACAAGGAGGTGTGCTTTGTGAGGGAGGAGATGGGGGCCTTTTATAGGAGAGGGGGGCTCCTCCCCTCCCATGGCTGGCGGACAAGGGGGTGCCCCCACCTCTTCCTCATTCATGTGGTGGAAGCTCCACTCACATCAATTCAAGCTCCACCCAAAATTCCACTCACATGCATTAAATTTCCACCAAATTTAATGCAACTCTCAATTAATAAAACACTTTTATTTATTTTATTCAGAATTTTGTTAATTACTTTAATTAACAAATATTGACATAAAAACCCTTGCAACATTTCAATATCACATGCAGAACCACTTTCTGCAATTTCACCCAAAACAATTCTGGTTTCTATCGAAACAATTCCTGCGCTTTGCAATTCTTTCGTCTGAAACATATGTGCTCCAAAATGGTGTCTGGTAACCCTTAAGTGTGTCACCATACAGTTCACGAATAATGAAAACATGATTGAGACTCCTCTCAGATCAATAATCAGAAGCGGGACCTAGAGATCCATACTGACTCCTGCACATTCAACGATGACTTCTGTGATCATGAGAACCTTTAACACTAGTAACTTAATCCATTTGTCTCATGATATAATACATGTCCGAGATTCAATCATCGGTATCCAAATACCTAGTTTGATCTTGTTACCGACATGCACTCTTTTCTCGTTCCCGTGATATAACATTCTAGTGATCACATCACTTGCTTGGAAGCTATCTTACTGTGATATCACCGAGAGGGCCCAGAGTATATCTATACGTCATCGGGATTGACAAATTCCACTCTTGATCCATGAGCCTCAACATAACACCTTCGTAGCACTGAACCCACCTTTATAGTCACCCTGTTACGGTGTGACGTTTGATGTTATCAAGATACTCTTCTGGTGTTAGCAATTAACATGATCTCATGGTCTAAGGACTAAGATTACTTTGTATGATGTTATAGCAATGTAAACATAATGACT
Source organism: Avena sativa (assembly GCA_916181665.1). Taxonomy (NCBI): domain Eukaryota; kingdom Viridiplantae; phylum Streptophyta; class Magnoliopsida; order Poales; family Poaceae; genus Avena; species Avena sativa. Next base: position 439,557,827 of record OV702289.1, read on the forward strand.
TTGATCGTAATGCTATACTTTGAATGAATGTTCATCACATCATTTCACAAATGTTGTGACCTCGTTATTAACAACATCCAATGTCCATGATCAGGAAACCTTGATCATGTTGTTAATCAACGAGCTAGTCTGCAAGACAGGCATAACTAGGAACCCTTTTTGTTTATTAAACGCACATGTATTGACGTTTCCTATCAATACAATTATAGCATGCAAAATAAACATCTATCATATACAAGGAATACATAATAACAACTTTATTATGGCCTCTCAGGGCATACTTCCTTCAGTCTCCTACTTGCACTAGAGACAATAATCTAGTTTACATAGTGCTAAATCTAACACCCATGGAGTTCTAGTGTTGATCATTTTTTCCCTAGGGAGAACTTTAGTCAACGGATCTGCAACATTTAGGTCCGTGTGTACTTTACAAATCTTTATATCTCCATCCTTGACATGCTCGCGGATGGAGTGAAACCGACGCTTAATATGCTTGGAATTCTTGTGAGACCTTGGTTCCTTGGCGTTGGCTATGGCTCCATTGTTGTCACAATAGATCACCATTGGGTCCAATGCACTAGGAACCACACCTAGTTCCGTTATGAACTCCTTCATCCAAACCGCTTCATGTGCCGCTTCTGAAGCAACAACATGTTCCGCCTTTATCGTTGATCCAGCCACCACAGGTTTCTTGGAACTCCTCCAACTAACTGCTGCTCCGTTCAAGAGAAATACGTATCTAGATTGAGACTTAGAGTCATCTGGATCGGTGTCAAAGCTAGCATCGACATAACACTTAGCGACTAGCTCTTCTTCACCTCCATATACAAGAAACATATCCTTAGTTCTTCTCAAGTACTTAAGCATATTCTTGACTGCTATCCAGTGTTCCGAACCTGGATCAGATTGGTACCTACTAGTCAAACTAATAGCATGTGCCACATCCGGTTATGTACATAGAATGGCGTACATTATAGAGCCTATGGCTGAGGCATATGGGATCTTATCCATTATATCTCTTTCTTCCGCCGTAGCCGGACTTTGAGTCTTACTCAATGTCTTGCCTTGCAACATAGGTAAGAACCCCTTCTTACTTCCATCCATATTAAACTTATTTAATATCTTATCAAGGTATGTACTCTGCGATAGCCTAATTAGGCGCCTTGATCTATCTCTATAGATTTTAATGCCTAATATATATGAAGCTTCACAATGTCTTTCATCGAAAATTTGCTGTTTAGATAACTTTTAACACTTCTTAAAAGATCTATATCATTTCCAATCAATAATATGCCATCCACATATAATATTAGAAATGCCACATTGCTCCCACTCACTTTCTTGTAAATACAAGCCTCTCCATAAGTTTGGACAAATACAAACTCTTTGATCACCTCATCAAAGCGGAGATTCCAACTCCGGGATGCTTGCTTCAGTCCATAGATTGATCGCTGAAGTTTGCATACCTTATCAGTATCCTTAGGATCGACAAAACCCTTAGGTTGTAGCATATACAACTCTTCTTCAATATTACCATTGAGGAACACAGTTTTTACATCCATTTGCCATATTTCATAATCGAAATATGCAGCAATTGCTAACATAATCCTAACCGACTTAAGCATCGCTACAGGAGAGAATGTCTCATCGTAGTCAACTCCTTGAATTTGTCGAAACCACTTTGCGACAAGTCGAGCTTTATAGATGGTCACATTACCATCAACATCAGTTTTTCTTTTGAAAATTCATTTATTTTCAACGGCCTTTCGATCGTGAGGTAAGTCCACCAAGGTCCAAACCTGGTTTTCGTACATGGATTCCATCTCGGATTTCATGGCTTCTAGCCATTTGTTGGAATCCGGCTCATCATCGCTTCTTCATACGTCGCAGGGTCATCTATTTCATCAATCATGAAATTCATAACAGGATTGCCGTGTAGTTTAGGAGTTGCACGTGTCCTGCTTGACCTGCGAGGTTCGGTAGTGTCCTCTTTCGGAGTTTCATGATCAATATCATTAGCTCTCTCTTCATTAGGTGAAGTCAACTCCGAAACAACTTCTGGTGCTGCGTTACACGCCATTTCAGGAAGTGAAGGTTCAATAACCTCTTCGAGTTCTACCTTTTGACTACTCACACCTTTCGCGAGAAACTCCTTCTCAAGAAAGGATTCATTCTTGGCAACAAAAACCTGGCCCTCGGATCTGTGATAGAAGGTATACCCAATCGTTTCCTTAGGGTATCCTATGAAGACACATTTTTCTGCTTTGGGTTCGAGTTTATCCGGCTAAAGTTTCTTCACATAAATATCGCATCCCCAAACTTTAAGAAATGATAGCTTAGGTCTGTTTCCAAACCATAATTCATACGGTGTCATTTCAACGGATTTAGATGGTGCACGATTTAAAGTGAATGAAGCGGATTCTAGTGCATAACCCCAAAATAACAGTGGTAAGTCAGTCAAATATATCATAGATCGAACCATATCCAATAAAGTACGATTATGACGTTCCGACACACCATTATGTTGTGGTGTTCCGGCAGGCGTGAGTTGTGAAACTATTCCACAATTTTTCATATGTGTGCTAAACTCGTAACTAAGATACTCTCCTCCACGGTCGGACTGAAGAAATTTGATCTTTCTGTTACGATGATTTTCCACTTCATTATGAAATTCCTTGAACTTTTCAAAAGTTTTAGACTTATGTTTCATCAAATAGATATACCCGTATCTACTCAAATCATTCGTGAAAGTAACAAAATAATGATATCCACCTCGCGCCGACACACTCATTGGTCCACACACATCAGTATGTATGATTTCCAATAAATTTGTCG